>CM061227.1:12074781-13497281 GCA_030844895.1 Ambrosia x helenae | reverse complement strand
TTATACAGCGCACATGGCACACAACATAAACAAAGAGCACCAACTACCCCCGCAATTCAACACTTGGAATTTTCAACTTACTGAGTCCAGTGTCCCGCATGCTCCGCATACAGAACACTAGACTAGGGGGACTTGAAGAGATATGTACCCGCGCGTGCGCACGACCACACATCTCCAGGCACGTCAGCAAATCCGCAGCACAGACCTTCTAGAAGCCTGCGCATGTTGCCTAGTACATGCCAGCTATCAGCCGACAAGGTAAAGGACATGCGGCCAATCAGAGGCCGTTATTCCCTGCTCCATAATCTCTGGCATATACGAGGTACAGAAAAAGGACAGAAAGGATGATTGCATAATACGTGGACCAATCACAGGAAAACAACGACCATGCTCTAACAGTTGTCAACCGTGTGGGACCCGCGCATGACAGCTGTCATTCTCAAATCGACCAATCATAGGACGGCTGCCAAGCCTATAAATACCCCTCTCTCCCAAGGGAGAGGATTCATTCTGTTTTCACACACAAACATATACTTAGAGAATTCTGTGATAGTTGAGAAAGAGTGATTATAGTCGAAGCATTGTATGTGCTTGTATTCGAGTATTTGTAATCATCCTAACAATCATCAATAAAATTATCTCTTTACTGTGCTCGTATATATATGTGTCAATCTGGTGTTTCTTCAGCTATCGAGTTCACGCATGTAGATTATGCGGCTTGATACCGCAACAGTTTCGACCATGTCGATTGTCGAGGCATGCCAATTGTTACGTCATGTTTAAGTTTGTTTAATTTATGTTTTAATATTTTGTATTTTATTTATGTTTTAATATTAATATAATTATGTTTTGTGTTTTTTTTATTAATTATGCGTTTAATTTATGTTTTAATATTAATAGAATTTAATTGAAAACAATTAAAATAAATGAAAACAATAAAAACACACGGTTTCAAAACTGTGTTCTAACACACTGGTTTTCGTCACGGACCAACTACCAGCACCATCAACGGCATTATTACTGTGCTGGTAGTGGGTTACCGTGAGGTGCCCGTGCAATACACCACGGGAAGCGCCTTGGGGCGGATCTAGAAAATGAGCAGGGGTAACGTCCGTTAACCCTCAACTTTTTTGGCGTAGTGTATTTTTAGTGTGTTTTTAATTTTTATGTGTTTTGTATTATGTTACACGTAATGAAATCTTGGTCTAAATCCGTCAAGCGTTCGTCCCCCTAAAAAATCGTTCTTTTTGTGGGAAGAGCGTGAACAAGTGTCAGTTGTGAATGCATTAGAGAAGACAACAAACTGAAACATCTGTCGGTCTCTAACTCTAGTTAACTTCCTTAACTCCGGTTAAACTGGTGGTGGCCCGGTCTACTCGTGAACTGGACCAATAAAAGTGGCAGGGAATTTATATAGAACGTCGGTGACTCGGTGAGTGTTAAGCAATGATTTAATTATGGGAGAATTTCAATAACAGCAATTTGCATTTTTGACCCCTATTTTGTATCATATTGTACAAATCACACCTTATTATTAACGTTTTTATAAATTACACACATAAAAAAAATAAAACTATTAAACTATCAATGCTAGTTATTCAAATATAGATGATAAATTGTTATATTTTGTAGGGGAAAGTGAATATGGTTGTTGCACATGTAAACTTACATACGCAACGAATTAAAACTACGTAGTTTTGATAAATTTCAATTAAAAAATCATTTTCACAAATTAGTTTTCATGATTATTTGAGTAACCAAACGAAAAAACTAGTTTTCCTTGAAAATTAATTTAGACTTTTTCCTTCTCCAACTTTTCTGCAACAAATTCGTTTATCAAAATGATAATGAAGACTACTCGACCTAATCCTCATGAGTAGCCATGACCTATAGCCTCACTATTCCAAGTTTATTACATTTCTTCTCTTGATTTTTTTTTTTTTGTTTACAAACGAGCAAAATCTTCATTCCTACTTTTTCATATATTGTTCTCAAAACAATCAAGGTTAAATGGTTAATAGTTTGTTTTCAAAATTTGAATTGATTAGATGTTTATTCTCATCCTGTATATGATAATCATTTGTATTTATGCCTCAAATACATGATTAATCTATCTAATACTATTTTGCTACTGTTAAAGAAACAATATAAATTCATAGTCTGATTCATAGGCATATTTCACTTTCATTATTGTACTATATCCGGTAGGCGGTTCCGGGCTATCAATTTCACATAGGGTTTCCAATTCAAAACAGTTACTTTTCATTATATGATTATGATCAGTTTTGAGGTATTAGATAATAGACGATTGATACAGAGAAAAAATTAAAGAACCTCGTATGAAGACTAAACATACCACGAGAAAAGGGAAGATAGGTTATAACAATTTAAAAGGTTAGGCAAAGAATATATATTGCCAAAAAAAAAAAATCAAATAGAGTTCATCAACCATACCCACTGCCTCTTTATTATAATGTGAAAAAACAATTGATCTCTTAATCAGATGGCTATATGTAGGTGCACAAGTGCGGAATTATTTGTAAAAAATATATGAACATTGATTCTAGGTTTGGATACTTGGAAAGGAGAAATATTGAAATAATCAAGGAAACTAACTTGTTGAATTTAAATGAATTTTATCAAAGCTATAGAGTTTTGCTTGGTTTTGTATATAAGGTTACATGTGCAACAACATCATATTCATTTTCCTTCACATTTTCCTTATATTGAAGTGGTAATATATTTTACTAGGGTGTATGTAAATATAGTATAAAAACGAATTAGATAAAATACATATTTAGTAATGAATAAAACATATCAAATCTATTGAATGAGTCATGAGCGTTAAGTCGTATACTTGAGTTTAAATACTAATAAATAAATAAATATGGATGCCACATGAATTATAATTGGATATTTTATTTTTCAAGTTTGTTTTTAGTGAGTTTAAGATTGAAGTCTCAAATAATTGACACCCCAAACAGATATTTTTAGCAACATCAGACCACCATAAATGGGTACACCTAATATCTATGAACGATAACATCTAAAGTTATTTTTTGCAATGAGCTTTTAAGAGCTTTAAACTTTAAAAAAAAACTTCTATTTAATAAAAAACCTTGGTTGATTGAAGGAGTTTCAAGCTTTTAGGTTAGAAGAAAAAACTCTTTATTGAAACGCTACTAGTACTGCGTTTAAAAAAAACTAATACTAGCTACATGCTTTTAATGGGTAAATGACATAAATACACATTCTATCATAAAAAAACAAAAAAAAACATGTATACAAGCTTTTGATTAATGCTTATTTTGATCATTTTATACATTTTATTAAAAGCTACAGCTATTCTACCAAACACCAAAATATATTTAAGAACCTACCAGCTTCTAGCCCCTAACTAGTTTTGCTAGAAATACTCACATACCCTAATATGTTTTATACTCTTTAACATAATTTTATAATCAAATATGAGGAATGTAGTTAATAAAACCAATTTATTATCATCATCTATCTATGGTAATTCGTTGAATATACTTTTTTAATTCTATATGGATTATGTTTCATTTTAGCTTTTAGAATTCCCAATACTTTGTGAAAGAATTATATTTAATTTATCATCTAAAATGTTGACTGTAGTAAATCTTGGAAAAAAAAAAAAAAAAAAAAAAAAGCTGATCGATGAACATAATCATAACATCCGTCCTTAAATTTGTTAAAATCCGTAGATAAGAGAGTTCTTATTTATACCCTTAAACAAATAATCCATGATTTCATGATTTTGACACAAATATTGATTAATAAGAGAGTTCTTATTGAACAACTATTTCATATTCCTCCTATTAGGTTATGGGGTGTAGATACCGATCATCCTTGATGTCACGTCGTCACCGCCTCCACATCATTGTACCTGCATCAAAAAGAGAGAGAGAGAAAGAGGACGGAGAGGAAGAGGAAGTATCCCCGTTTGCACCAAAGTTTCATGGGGGTTGTTTCCCGACAGGGGAGGTGTCACGTAGGCTCACCGTCTTCCACACCCCGCCTTAGTTTAGTAATATTACTTTTTTTACTCAGTCATCGTATTAAGTTGAAGTGACTAAGACATATTATGGTAAATATAATATTACTAATTTTTAAAAGAAAAAAGTCACTAATTCACCCACAACCAATCGAAATTCCACCCATTTTCTGAAAATGATAAAGCTTAGGGTTAAACCGATTAAATTAAAAAAAAAAAAACATTTAAATGTCATAATGTTCTCACGCGTAATAGTATTAAATTTTGGTAAGAAAAATTCGTTGAATAAAACTTATTATAAGTTATGAGAAAGTTGAATTGTCAACAACATATATAAGCAACATTTACTAAAGTTGTACTTTCTTTATATTGTTATAAAATTTTTTTTAATACTCATAAATTTATAATCATGGTTGTTAAGATCTCAACACTACTAGAAAAATACCCCTTTCTTGACGCGCATTGCGCGTCATAAAAGGGTGTTTATGACACACAAAAAAGTGTCAAGGAAGAACATGTCAAGAAAAGTTTATGACATGCAGGCGCGTGTCATCTTTTAATGACACGCGTTTATGACACTCCTTTATGACATGCTTTTTTGACACGCATTTATGACACACTCTTTAATGACAAACATTCTTGACACTCATTTACGAATTTTTTTTACAGCATTTATGACATACATGAATTTATGACACACCTTCATGACAGTCATTTTGCGTGTCATGTTTTTTTACCTAAATTTTTTTTGTCCTGTAAAACGAATAATATCCTACAAATTATTTTTTATTTATAATTACAAAAACAATAAATTTAATAATAAATCTGCATATATTATACCACCAAAAAACCCATTACAATTATGTCGAATTCTACCACAAAGGGTTACAAAAACATTGTATCAATACATTACATTAGTCGATGAGTAAGCCTAAACATACGGATCATAACTTGAAAATGAAGGTTGAGGCATAACCCGACCATTCTTCACGAACATAATCAATATCCGCATCCGAGTAAACGTCCACTCCTCCCCCAACCTGAGACACAATTAAATTAATAAGATGAAAGGTTGAGGTGAAGCAAAACATAAATTGACCTGAATTTTACTTTATTTTCTTGTTCGCTTTTTTTTATCCAGGCCCTCGCTTTTTTTTGCGCCTCGCGCCTAGGCCCCAGGCGAGGCCTTTACGCCTTGAGTGCGCCTAGCGCCTTTGATAACTATGCTCTGAACACGTTTTTGGTATATTAAAGTCCCTAAACTTATCTAGAATGCACGTACCTCTGAAATGAAAATAAGGCGTTTTGACGATTCTGTAGATTCAACAAGAATCTAGATGACCCACATACACATTTTTTGGCAGCAGCCCCGAAAACCCTTACATAGTTGTAATCAAATGTCAGTTCCTCCCCCTGAAAAAAAATGTTGAAGTTTAAGTAAACGAAATTAAAGACAACAAAAATAGTGTCAAAGTGACATTCTGAATAATATAAAGTTTTCTGCATTGGATTTTAATTAAAGTGGGAAAATAGTACATGTAAAAGATGTGCATACCTTCTTAATATCCCTAATTGCGAAGAGTCCAATGCAAACTTCTCCATTCACCATCCACTAGTAAGAAAAAGCACAAATGGTAAACATATCATTTCAGTGGATTGAACATACACCTGTAAAAATCAGGCTCTAAACTAACCAATCAGCATGATGATTTTACAATTCAAGTATATGATTATACAGGAATTTCAAAGTGAACACCAATCCGATTTACTCTGAAGTCTGAACAGGGATAGAATGTGGAAGAGAAGGAAACAAGTACAAATCATAGGGCACAACCGGCTAATTTATTTTCAAACTAGGTATCTGCCCCGCGCTACGCCGCGGTAATTTGAGCTTTGCCATTGGTGACAGAGTTTAGTGACATAATGTGAGATACGTGCTTAGTTAAAAAGTATAGTTTAGTGTCTTGATTACATGTTGTGCCATACGGGCTTAGCTACAAAAGTATAGAACATGTTCTTGGCATGCTTTGCCTTCGTCCTAGATATACTATAGACAGTTATTACAAAAGATTGTAGTTTCTTGTTCCTTGAAACTTCATCATAAGCTTCCTTCCAAATGACATACATATATCTAATGACCTAGTAGGCACATAAGTACTTGCAAATGACATACACCATGACAAAACCACTAACCTATTACTAATTACAATCGGCCACCAAGAAGATAATAAAGCAAAAAGGCAACACAACAGTGATCACCTACAGGCAAAAAAAAAATTATACAGCAGTGTCAAGCGACAATTTTGCACGACAATGATAGGCTAGATAGTAAAGGCTTTAAAAAGACAAATTGCACTAAAGTTTAATTGGTAATGAATGTTAGTGGTACAAATTTACCTTCACATGATCTATAACCAGTTAAATTATGATGTGTAACTAAATTTATTTAGTTCAACTAAAGGTTCATTTCTCAACTTATGATGTGAATTGCTCTATAAATTACTAATGAAATATACCAGGGAATTCCCTAAATAATATTCCTGTATTTACAAAGATATTTGGATGTATCAATATATGTCAGCATGGAAAACTAAACATTATTAGGTGTAAGCATATACATTGAATTGCTTTCTTCCTTAATGTTAATACATACATAAAGTGAAAATGAGTACAAATATAAGATGTCAAGAAAATGTTTTACTTTTGTTATATGGTTAGACATGATCATTTACCCTGCCTTGAAGCAAATGTTCTTTGCACAACAGAGACACCATCAATTACTTAATTGAAAAGAACTGCATTGTTGAACATGCCTTCTTTTAGGAACACCACAACAAACTGTGTCAACACAAAAAACACTAAATTAGACTTTATTAACAATGAAAAATTAACACTAAAGACTTTGTATGCTCTTCACTAATAACGAAGATTAGCAAACCACAAAATAAAGATTAGTAGCCCAAAAGAATCAAGATTAGTAGCCCAAAACAATAGCAAATTAGTCGTACAAACAATCTACAAAACTACACAATTTAATCAACTTAAATATGCAGAATAAAGCTTCTTATAAGGCGCCAAGGGAAGATAAGATATACACCTGTTTGCCACATGAACCACCAACAATATCAACTCCTTTTAATTCATTGCCACATGCCTCTTTTACTGCCTAACGAAACTCATCTCGTTTGCAACAAAATAATTGAGTGCTACTCAAATCCAACTTCTTTGTATATTATCACCTTCAAAACATTACACCAAATACGGAAAGAAAAAACACAACACTTAAAATTTTTAAGAACATTACTTATAGTCTTATAGACAATATATTAAAAATGGAAAAATCATCATTCATATCCTTTACAATAAAAAGTTAAAAAAGAAGTCAAACACTATTTTCTCCTTATACTTTACACCAAACCCTCTATATACCAATGGATCCAAACAACCCAAGTAGGGCTGTCAATGAATATATGCAATATTGCAAACCAAAATTTTATAATTTGTAGCCAGTACAACACACTTTCAATGTCATCAAACAATATTTTAAGAGCATTAGTTACCGTCTCACTTCAGTTTCCACCTAATCAAGCCACCCACCGGGAAAAGAGCTTCGATCTTCACCCTCATAGCAGTTTTTGGAATTCAACGAAGTGAACAAAAAGTCTATATCTAACAATGATCTTTATAACAAAATGATCAGGCCTATAAACCCATGTTCCCCTGTGAACCACACCATAGTTCGTAAGTTATGCATCCTTCAAAATCAATTATACCTCCCTACAGATCATACACGATAAATACTCCTATAAGCTAATAGATAAAATAAAGAAAAAGATAATTTAACTGAAACAATACCGTCCCAATGTATATTGTTGAATTGTTGCTTAAGCTTTGAGCAATATCAACTATTTGACTACCTGCAACAATCAGACTATATATCAATATCATATATCAATGAGAAATCTATATCAATTAAACTACATATAATAACCACAATAGCATAGAACTTTTGGTAAAACATAAAAATCCTAAACCTACACATAACATACCGTAACTGTCCACCAAAACCGTCAATAATAATGGCCCATGCCATCGCCAACAACCGGCGGCGACATCTGAGATAGTGTTGCAGGTGGTGTACGGCCAGAGAGAAAGAGAGAGCGCGAAACAAATCAGTGATAAAGGTCATCCGTGCCGTCCCGAACAACCGGAAGCAGTAGAGAGAGACAAAACCTCCCAAAAAGGACTAGAGGACTGATGCAAACAGCCAAACATACGCATATATTCAGAAAAAGTAAAAAAAAAAAAAAAAAAAAAAAACAGATGAAAGGACTTGTAGGTTCTCCACAAAACTTTCTTCCCACATTAATATCATTCATCTCTTCAACCATTCACTTCTTCTCACATAAACACCCTAACTAGACATAAAATTGCATCAATCATCAAACCCCTTGTTTAATTTCCTGATTGAGGATAGTGAAAGGACTCTACTACCACTACCATCTCAAAGTTGGTTAAAAAAAACTTCAAAACTACAGAAATAGAGATAAATCAGAAAATAATAGAACAAATTACCCAAGAGCTGGCTCTGTCTGGTGGATGAGCAGCGGTCGGCGGCGCAGTTGGTGGCCGACGGTGGCTGGGCAAGGAGAAGCTTTGAGTCTGAGGTGAGGGAGGGAGGTGTAGTCTGTTTTGCCTTTTTTTATCTGGAACGTGGAAACCCTAGATGGGCTTAAACTGAATGAGGGTTTCTGATAATGGAGAGGTTTCGATTGAGGGTTCAGAATGAGCTAGGGTTTCAATTGAGGGGTTTCAGTATGTATGTATGTATGTGTTTGTAGAATGAGGGTTTCTATTGTTTCTAAGAAGAAGATTGGATACAGACATGATACATGAAAGGAGGGGACTTAAATGTGTGGGAGGGAAATTAGAAATGTGTGAAATCTTGACACTAAACATGACACACAATTGTTATACTATCATGGTTTTTGAATTCTTGATATCAAATTGTTGACACGCAAAAAAGCGTGTCATTATTTAACCAATTTTTATAAACCATGACACTTTTTTTTATGACACACGCTTTGAGTGTCATAAATAGATGCGTGTCATTAAATGTGTGTCAAGAAAGGGGTATTTTTCTAGTAGTGCAAAATCTTAGAAACTTAAAGATTTTACAATTTAGTTTGGTAAAGTGTTTCAGTCCTATATGGACCGGACTTTAAAGACATAGGTTTCGTTCTTGATAATAAAATTGTAAAATATCGATCCAATTTAACCGTGTTTGACTTGAGTTAGTAAAATCAATAATTAAAAAATGTTAAAACAAATAATAAAATATAGCTAACCAACTAAATGATAAGTAAATTTGATAAGAGAAAGTATATGATAGAAGGTATTCTTAATATGAGAAGTGTAGGAAGTTACTGGAATTTGCCACTTGTTAATTTAACCAAACCACGATTAAACTCAATTGCAGTTAAAATCAAGGGCAAATCAGACTTTTTCTCTGTAACTGATTACTACAATCACGTTCTATTTTCGTAAACGATTTCATAACTTACGTGAACGATTTCAAATTCCAATTTGAATTACATAACATCAATGAATCAAATTACGATCGTTTCAATCTCATTCAAACACATTACGATTTTCATAATCACATTCAATTCAAGTATCACAGGATGTTCGGTATTTATTAGAATTAGTTTTTTAATCAGTTTTCATTAGAATTATTGTTAATTGTTGATTTGTTTATCAGATTTAAACTTATCGGTTGATGAGCAGAGCGTTTATGTTGAGAATTTGATTCCAGATGTTGATAATATTGTTTTCCACGGTACAGTTCATCATGCTCTGTTTTTTCATTAAGTTTTTTCAATTAGTTTTTTAAGTTTGATTTTCGTAAACATCTTGTTTCTAGATATTCAGACCTGATCGAGGAGACTAACCAGGATGTGGATATTCATAGTTTGAACATCATAAACGAATACAGAAGGATCGAAGGTATTTGAATTGTGTTTTTGATTATTTGTTGCATTTAAATTATCAAGTGCGTTTATCAGTTTTCAAACATACATACTTAACAAATACGAGTGCGTTTTGAGTAGATCAATCATGCGTTTGAATATGATCAAGTGCGTTTATCAGTTTTCAAACATAGATTCTGAACATATATGTGTGCGTTTGAATATGATCAATAGTGCGTTTAATTAGTTCAAACTATCATGGCAACGTGCATTTTAATTTTTATTAAGTGCGTTTATTTTTTTTTTAAGGTGTTGCCTCTGATGTTCATGTAAAAGACCAAGCTATTAACTCCTTCATTCCTGATGTACCCGAATCACTCAGACCTGTAATAAACATGGAGTTTCCTCGTATTGATCATGCACAAGATTTATATGCAAAATATGCAAAGGCTGCTGGATTTTATATTCGAAAGGGTACCCAAGATGTCCGAAAAGGTGTTCTAAGACTCAAATACTTTATATGCTACAAGGAGGATTTTAAGCCAGTCAAAGTAGGTGCAAAGAATTATAATAAAGATGTTAGGACAAGGAAAAGACCGTCTATTCGGACTGGATGTAAGGCACATGTAAAGCTAACTTCTGATGATGGCAAGACTTTCAAGGTTTATGACTTTGTGGAAGGTCATAATCATGCTTTTGTATCTGAAAGTGACATTCATTTCCTAGCAGCTAACTGGAAGTTGACACATACTCAAGAAGAGATGATATGTCAGCTGTCTTCATTAAACATGGGTCATGTCAAAGCTTTTAATATCATGAAGACTAAGTATGGAGGGTTTGAGAATGTTGGTGCAACGACTACTGATTGCAAGAATTTTAAAGGTGGATTAAACACTTTCATTGGTGAGTTTGATGCTGATATGATAGTGTCTAGGCTTAGGGATAAGAAGACGTTCTTACCATATTTTCTTTTGAGTTTTCTGTGGGTGAAAAGAATGCACTCGCCGGTTTATTTTGGGTTAATGCGTTATGCAAGAGAAACTATATGGAATTTGGAGATGTGATTTCCTTTGATGCAACATTTAACACTAATAAGTATGTTTTTTTTAAAGTTTCATATCCAACTATTATATGTTCATAGTTTATTTAAAAAATCTTCTAATGTGTTTGTAGGTACAAGATGGTTTTTGTTCCATTTACCGTAATTGATAACCACTATCGAAATGTCACACTTGGGGCTAGATTGTTGTCATCTGAGACAACTGAATCATACACATGGTTGTTACAATCATTTTCCAAATCTTTTGGAAAACATCTAAAAGTGGTTGTAACCGATCAAAACCCTGCCATGAAAAATGCTATCCAGTTGGTTTTCCAAAATAGCAGCATAGATTATGCATGTGGCACATCATGAAGAAGGTTTCTGATAAGGTCAGTATGAATTTTGCATAAAATTAAACTGTGTGTTTATTTAATGGATTGGTGCATTTAAATAGATGCATAGTAGTTTAGGATGTAGTGCATGCGTCCAAATGTTTTTACGTGCATTTGTTGCTTTTATGTACATGCATTCAAAGATAACCAACGTGCGTTTGTTTATATGTTTTTTTAGATGGCTAGTGCATTATGTAGTGATGATGAGTTTAAAAGGAGAATTTGTGTAATTGTATGGACAGACTCAATCAGTCTAGAGATGTTTCATTTCGAGTGGGGTGTAGTTATGGTCGATTACAAACTAACTGAGAACAATTGGTTGACTGACATGTTCAACATGAGATCAATGTGGATCCCTGCTTTTTACAGGGATGAACCTATGTCTGGCCTAATGAAGACAACATCAAGATCAGAGTGTGAAAATCACTTTTTTTTGCTAGGTTGCGAATTCTCAGTTGACTCTTGTTGAGTTTTTCAACCATTTTGAAACTTCACTTAAAGCTCAGAGATTCAACAATAGGAAAAATGACCATGATTCAAAGCATACAACACCTGATTTTTTGGACTAGGAATCCTATTGAGGAAGATGCATCCAAAATATTTACAAGGGCTATCTTCTTTGATATTTAGGAAGAAATATATGCCACGTATGAAGGGTTAATAGGTGTTCACACCCAAAAGGCTGATGAAGGTTTTTTAAAGATTTTTGTTGAAGATCCAAAAGCGCATGGTCAAGGTTTTATTGAGGTATCTAGCAAAGTCAACATTTTCTTAAAGTGTGTGTTTATATTTAATATAGTGTGTGTCTAAATTTAGCAAATGTGTTTTTAATTTTTTTACAGATGCTTTTCAAGAGGGAAGTTCATGGGGGTGAAGAAGATGTTACTTCACTATGTACATGTAGGAGGTTTGAGCAGCATGAGCTGCTTTGTAGGCATATATTTTTTTTTATATTAAGGATGTTCAAAATTAACAGATTCCCGAAGAGATATATTCTGAAGAGGTGGACAAAAGATGTTCCAAATGAAATCAAGTACTCATTTGAAACATGAGAGTTTGGTGATGACAAGACTAAACAATCTAGAAGTATTGCAAGGGAGATAGTGTTGGCTGGTGAATATCTTGCAAACACTTTAATTACAGATTTATCCGAGTTAACTTTGGTTAATGATCAAATGAAAGAGATGGTTAAGAAGGTTGATGAGGGCATGTTTAAGAGACCTAGCCAGAAGAAGTATGACAGATATGCTTCTCTTCTTGGTTATGAGAAACCATCTGAGGCCGAACCTACTATTCGATGACCTAATGGGATTAAGAACAAAGGCCGTGGTAAACAAAAGCGTATAAAGTCCAGCAAGGAAAAACAAGTTAGCCAAGTGGGTAAAAGGAAGAGAACGTGCAAGATATACGGAGAGAAAGGCCACGATCGACGTAAACATCAGAGGGATGGTGGTTCAACCCAACCACAAGTTGAACAAGATGATCAAAATGTTGAAGATGACATTGAAGATGATCAAGATGTTGAATTGGAAGATTCTGATGATCAGGAGTTGTTGTAGTTTTATTTATTATACACGTGCGTCTAACATATATATTGTGCGTTTAATGTTTGTTTTTGGTACACAGTTGTTTTTGTAAATTTTAATACGTGCGTTTGAATTCATACAAGGTGCGTTTTCAGAATTATGACAAGTGCGTTTAAAGTATTAACATGGTGCGTTTCTATCATTTGATTCATAACATGAACTTACATACCAACCACCATCATCACTACCACCATCACACCACCACCATCATAAACCACCATAAAAAACTACCAGAAACAACCACTACCCAACCACCACCATAATAAAAAAAATATTTACAAACATAAAACACTACCCCCAAAGCCACCCAACCCATCCATCACTTGCCACCCCAAATGCTGCCCCTTGCCTTTTGTTTCCATGCCATGTTCCTCATGATGCATTCTTCTGTGTTGCTTAGTGTCTAACAAATGAGATTATCAAAAGCTACTTGGGTATGGAGTTGCTCAATTGCTGCATCCTTGAATGGTGATTTTTCTTCACTCAGTAGCTTCTCAATGAGATCCAAGTTCTTCATAGACTGCCTTTGGACCTCACTTTGCACTCCTAAAACCTCACATGAAGAGTTGATGTCATCTCTGATCTCAGAGATGGATCCACCATGATCAGAGTTTTTACTTGAACATTGTTGATTGTATCTGTGTAGTTGTTTGCCATTTTTTTAGAGTTTTTTTTAGTTGGCATGTGAGTTTTTTGTATTGATAGTGTTTATTTATAGACCAAAAAAGTAATTACATATGATATGTGGTAGTTGAATCTTGAATTTCAAGAATTAACTATATTTATTACCAATCAAATCATATTTAGTAGTCAGTAAGATATTTTTGAGTTTTTACCATTTAAATATTTATGTAACTAGACATGTTGATGTTTTACCATTAATAAGCTACACCACTTGCATTTTTTTTCATCATTACATGTACGAAAACAATAAAAAATATATTATGTGCATTTGTAATTCACGTGCGTTTGTATCTTATACTATGTGCGTTCAACTATTTGAAACGCGCGTTTAAATAAATTAACGTGCGTTTGTGTTGTTGTTTCATCCGTTGATCTTTAAATGCACGTTAACTATTAACATAGCTATAACGTGCGTTTAAATACACCTATTATCATAGTCATATTCTTCCTCTTCTGCAACTTTTTTATAATCCATTTTTATCTTTAATTCTTCTTCTACAATCAAAATCGAGCGTTTCTGACAAATAATACGTGCGTTTTTATTCATAATACATATGATTTCAACTGATTTATCATCCCATTTATAATACTCTGTTTTTCTGATCTTTAATTTCGAATACTGATATTATGTTTTCGTTCATTGTAATCGAATGTTTTTTTGTTATTTTCATTGTGTAACCATTCAGATTGGTTAATCGATTTCCATCGTTGAAAATTTTTGTTTAAATTGATTCTCTGGTTACGATTTGAAAAAAATTTAAACGCTTTTTATTAATTTACCCTTGGTTAGATTAACCCAAATATGATTAGGGTTGTTAATTACCATCTTGCCACCGTCATAGTCTAATGGCTGATAATGTTTCCTATGCTTCTCATGTTAAAAAACTTTATACGTTATCTCTTCTCATTTGATAAAGCCTTCACACTTTTAAAATTCAAAATTTTATACTATTTACATACTAGGTTATCTACATGAAAAAGCATATTAATTTATTCACACCTTTCTATAAAATGGTAGAATATATGAATGAGAAATAATAAACAATACATTATATCATTTCTTTACTTAATTTTTCATTTTAAATTAAAAAAGTAATTTGGTTTATTTTGTTCCAGGTAATGTACAATGACCCGTACAAACACCACACTATCAATTTAATTGCTTTAAATGGCCTCTCAACGCCACAATTTATGCATAAGTTGATACAAGACATACAACCAAACAAGTAAATATGTGACATAAATAAATTAGGGATAGCATAAAAAAAACGAGTCTGACAGATATACCCGAAAATCAAAACATTTGAGACAGGCATACTCAATATCTGGTTGGTACAAAATCGGGTAGGGATGAGCTCAGTAAGACTATCCGGAGTGGGAGGGGGGGGGGATGAGGGGGATGAATCGTCATGTGGCATTTGTGGGACCCATGTGGGGGGGGGGGGAATTGTGGGGAGTGGAAGGGGGGAAGGGAATAATATTATATTGTGTTAAATTTAAAAAAAAAAAAAAAGTTGGCCAATCAAGAGATGACACCTCATCCCCACCCCAAGCCCCACTCCGGTGAGTTGCCCCCTGACCCCACCCTCCCGCCCCCCCCACGCCAGGACCGGCGGCGGTGTTCCCGCCCTTGAAAGCCCCACGTCAGCCCTCTCCCCGCCCCCACTCCGGACAGATTAATGATATCAAAAATCATCAAAATTGAGTACTAGTATAGAAATGCTTGGTACGGTACCATTTTTTAGGTAAAAATCGTTAAAATACAGGTATCGTACCGAACTAAAAATACCGACCTCAAAACACCAAAAGGTGGGTACCGAATTGGCACAAAAAAATCATTTGGTACGGAACATTGGGTATTGGTACAGTTTCGATATCCAATACCATATTCTCATCATTAGGATCGGGTATGGAATTAGAAAAAAATATTTCGTGAGTATGAGACAAGAATATATTAGGTGATACCCGATCCGATAACCTAAACCATATACCCATTTACCCGAAACTCTATACATGTTCACCCGAACAATACACCTGAAACATAAAATTGGGAACAAACAACAAGTTTCAAATGATAGTGGCCAAATACAAAAAACTTAAAACTTACTGGCCAAAACCAACATATTATTATTTAACACCTATGTGCATACACCTGAAAGATGTATAGATATATATCATGCTGACATCTATAGATACAGATATACATTACATACAGAGAGAGAGAGAGAGAGAGAGGCACAGTTTTCTATATAAACACAGGGATTCCAATTCCAACTCCAATCTCTCAGTCTGAGAAATTAGGTTGAGGTTTTTGCTCAACTTGAGACAGAGAGAGATAATAATAATATTATGGCGGATTCAAGCGACTCTGTCTCCATTGACATTGAATCAACCTCTGTTTCCGCAAAGGTTTGCATATTATATATAACCAGATTGAATGTTTATATGAATAATAATGTATAACTGTCTGTGTGTATAATAATAATAATATTATTATTATTATTATTATCTTAGTAATTTTCTGATACTAGCAACACTTTTGTTGATTGATTAGCAGATAATATCACGTTTCATACTATATATATACAACTAGATCGAATGTTTATGTAAATGCATAACCGTCTGTGTGTGTACTGTAACTGTTTAATAATAATAATAATCTACTGAGATACTGCAACACTTTCGTCTATTAATTGATGGATTATATCTCGATTTATAACTATTTATGAAGATATTGAATTTTTATGTGAATATGTATCAGAATATGTGATTCATACGTTTCAATTTGTGTTTGATTCAGCGTTTCACTTTCGATTGTTAGTCGAAAACGAAAGTCTGAAGTTAGAATTGTGTGATTTCTTCATTTGCTGTTTAATTTGTGGAGATGTGAAAGTGTGAGTATCATAAGTTTGTATTTCACTTAGAGAATATGATTTCTTTGTTGTTAAGTTTGCTTTTGAGAGGTTTAGTAAGTTTTAAGTAAGCGGTAGGTAAAGGCTTGATGGTGCAAGGAATCATTGTTTAAAGTCTATTTATTGTCTTCTTGTTTACTGTCTGTGATTCCATCATTTTCTTCAATTTGCAGAAACTGTTTTAAAAAGAAAACATTGTTTAATAGAGTAGGTTTTGCTATTTAAAAGGGCGTAGCGGCGTAGCTTGTTGCCTGTTTACCAGTAATCCACTTTTAATTTGTTATGGTTTTTATTAATGAATTGAAGTAAAAGGAAAAAAAAATTAGTTATTAGTTATAGTTATCTTTTCCAGATTGTTGAATAGGAGAGTTTTTCGGTGAAGCAGTTTTATAATTCCGTGTATAAAATTGTTAACGGTTTGGTGTAAGAGTTATTGTATTTGACCAGGTTCAGTGGAACTTTAGTCATATGTTTGGCTGTTTGGGTGTGCCTGTCCTTATGATTAAATTATATGATAATAATAGGTAAAAAAATTAATGCCAGGGGAGCCGCGGCCATAAATTCGTATTGTCTCTGTCTGATTAATTTGTATGTTAGGTCAAATAATTGTGTGTTTGTAGAGAGAAGTAATGAGAGTTGTGGGCTGCCACTTAGTGATTTTTTAAGTTCTTGCCCATGTCTCTCTCTGGTTGACTTATATAGTCATATACGCATTGTGGAAAATATTATGTATATGTAGAGAATAATGGAGAGTGTTAGTGTTATGGGTGGCTTTCTTGTCCTTACCTCTGTCAGATTAGATTGTATGTTATGTGAAGCTTCTTTGAACAAGTTTCACTTAATAGAACAAACTGAAAATGAGTTATCTTAATTATGTTCTCGACTTAATATAATTAGTGCCTTATATATTGCATTCAGGAACACCTTGTAAAAACTTCTAATGGATTTGTATCCGTTGCCATATTCGGGGACCAGGACAAGCCAGCTTTGGTTACGTATCCTGATTTAGCTTTAAATCGTAAGTGATGTCTTTTTCGTAATTGATATTAAAACCTTTAGTAAATATGACAGTGTTTGCTTTGAACTTTGCCTTTTCACCCTCACAATCTAGTTGAGGTCGAAAACTACGAGTCATATGTGTTAAATACTTCTATTATTAATGATGCATTGGTTTGCTTTTTTGGCAGATATGTCCTGTTTCCAAGGGCTTTTCTTATGCCCTGAGGCATTTTCGCTGCTGATTCATAATTTCTGCATTTACCATATTAGCCCCCCTGGCCACGAGGTCGGTAATCATTGTGATCAATAACTTCCAATTTTTAAAACAACTTTTCCAAGATGAACAAATTTGTATTTTTTTGCAGTTCGGAGCTGCTGCAATGTCCAATGATCATCCAGCACTATCTGTTGATGACTTAGCTGATCAGGTTGCTGAGGTTCTTGACTATTTTGGGTAAATTTTTAGTATATTTGTAAAATAAGCAATATCAGCTAAACTAATAAGGAAACATATCAATGGGCTGAACGCCTCCGCAAGTGTAGTTCTAGTGTATAAAACCTTGTAAACAGTTTGGTTAAGCTTTCGTTATATATAACAAAAAAAACGTATATGGGCAAGGGTGCGGGTCAAACCGACCAAATTTGACCTGTTACCCCAAGTCCCAACCTGCGGATCCACCCATTATGCCACCTCTAGTTTTTGCTTCCTCCTTCCTCTCTGTTAGCTGAATATACGGAAATCTTTTTCTGTTCTCATGATCTGCTTTTGCAGACTTGGTGCAGTTATGTGCATGGGAGTAACCGCTGGTGCATACATACTCACCCTGTTTGCTGTAAGTCACATCTTTTTTATACCACGTGAAATCTAAATTCTAAATTTGCAAAAGATTTGATGTATATTTTGCTTCTTTTGGCTAACAGATAAAATATACACATCGTGTGCTTGGTCTCATACTTGTCTCTCCTCTATGTAAAGCACCTTCGTGGACAGAATGGTTGTGTAACAAGGTTAAATTTCCTCAATATGCTTTTGAGAGGTGACAATTTGGACCCATTACTTATGAATGGGTTGATGTGGGTCATACAGTATTTCTAACGGCCGAAAATGCCACATGAGTATACTCATTAAAAAGGAAAATGGGCTAAACAGTGGATGGTATCCCAAAAATATCTTAGCACACTAATTGTGAAACATAAAACTAGGACAAAAAGTTTTTTGGAGTCAACCTAGTAAATTTTTTTTTTCTTATTGTTGTAAAGAAATAAAAATTGGACATTAAGTTATTTGGAGTCAACTTAGCCAGACTTGTTTTTTACTAATTTTATTTCTTAAACTGTGGAGGATTATTTAAATTCAGTTCTTGCTTGCAGCTTATGGCAAACGTACTTTATTACTACGGGATGTGTGGTCTAGTAGAGGAGTTACTGCTAATCCGTTATTTCAGCAAGGTGTATATCTCCTTCCAGTTTGTGGTTATATCTTTGATTATTAAATGAAAAAAAAAACTGATTTTGTTTTAAATTATATCTAAACAACAGGAAGTTCGTGGAGCAGCGATGATTCCAGAAACCGAAATAGTGCACTCGTGTAGAAGAGTAAGTTCTCTCCTTAAAACTATAATAGTACATTAGGATTTCGAATCATGTTTCTCATCATCAAGTCTGCTTTCTTTCTGTAGTTGCTTGGTGAGATGCAAGGTCCAAATGCGCTCAACTTTCTTGAAGCTATAAACGGGTATAAAGCTCTTTATGTTTATTAGAATGACTATGTCAAATGTTGTGCCCTATTTCTGCATCAAATGAACGTTTCTTGATTTATGTTTAATATCAGAGCTTATCCATGTGTTCTACTTAGCAATGGCAAGCACATAGGAATTTGTCAATCCAAAAACTCCATAAAATTTGGAAATTTGAAGATTTAAGCATTATTTAGTGTCAAGCATTGATTGTCGTAGTTTCAACCCATATATTTATACTCTAGTTGATTTGGGCTATGGTTTAGTCCTTACGGGTCAATGGGTTGAACGTTGAATACGTTAACTTCCTAAGTCGTTTTACTTGCATACATCAGATTATTATTGTAATAACCCAACTATTGTATATTTGTCGTAATATAACATATTAACTATTTATCAGAAATGGGAAAAAACTATTCGTGGGCCAACTTGACGTGGCCCATTTTGATCTGCACTGCAAGCAACCCTTTTTAAGCTGGATCCCTTTGACCCATTGTCCAATCCGCTCATTTCGTCTCCCAATGATTTGGTTCAAGATAGTTGTCTAATGCAATATCTTCTTTTTGTTGTGTTCAGGAGACCAGACATCACGGAAGGGTTGAAGAGATTGCAGTGCCGTTCCCTAATCTTTGTGGGAGAAAATTCTCCATTCAATTCTGATTCTCTTCACATGATTTCAAAACTAGATAGAAGATTTAGTGCATTGGTAGAGGTATGCAACAATCTCTCTACATCTAGTTACAAATGAGTTGATTTAGTTCGTGTTTGTACCTCAAATAGGTTGACCAGGTAAAATATAAAGGGTCGATTGTGAAAGTTGTCAAAAATTGTAATCGTAATAATCTACATAAAATACATAAATTATTTATATTTTTAAAAATGGAAAAAAAGTGTGCAGATTAACCCATCACATTTCAACGTTCACTAAAGATAATTTGCTTCAACCCAGAAATGTTTTGACCCATTAACGAGCCTGCACAATTTGCACCTATAGTGCTACGTTTGGCATTCTAACAAGAATGCCGGTCAGTTTTAAATCCAGAAAGGAACAACCGAGTCAAAAAGTCAAATCATTCTATTTGATATTAACATTTTCTTTGTATGCATCTATAGGTTCAAGGATGTGGATCGCTTGTAACAGAGGAGCAACCAGATGCAATGTTGATACCACTGGAATATTTCCTCATGGGTTACGGGCTCTATCGGCCCTCTGAAACGAACGTAAGCCCAAGAAGCCCATTAAGCCCAACATCGATCTCCCCCGAGCTTTATACGCCAGAAAGCATGGGCTTAAAGCTAAAGCCCATTAAAACTCGACTTTCGCAAATCTGAAAGGAGAGGTAAGATGGTATGTTTGCAAGATTTTGTAATTCTGTGTATCTCATGAGATGTATTTGAGGAATAGTATGAAGGTATATAGATATAG
The DNA here is from genome assembly GCA_030844895.1 of Ambrosia x helenae. NCBI lineage: Eukaryota > Viridiplantae > Streptophyta > Magnoliopsida > Asterales > Asteraceae > Ambrosia > Ambrosia x helenae. The sequence goes on along the minus strand of CM061227.1, from coordinate 13,476,520 downwards.
GAAAGAAATATATAGAGAGCAAAGATTGAAATAAGTTTTTTAAAGAAATAACTAGAAAAAGGATAGTCATGTAAATCTGCAAAAATAAATGTTATGTTCATATAATTACACGAGTAAATGTTTTGTGATTGAAATTTAATTTGTTTAGGGTGAGTTCTTTTAGTAACACTAAAAATAAAATAAAAATATGAACATGTGATACAAATAATACAAATGTTAAATATAAATATAAATATAAATTTATGTCCTATGTTTTAAAACATTTATTACAAATGTTCAAAGGTCAAACAACTAAAGAAAAAAATGTTGATGGATAGAGAGAGATCATGCATCTACTGTGATAGGTGGGGACAAGTAACAAAATGGTCTAGAGCAATGGTGAATAACGTACACGATAAATACTTGTGTCGGGTAGTCTGTCCAAGTCAAAACTTCAAATAAATGATAAGAGGTACGCATGTTTTAATGGTATATTAATTTCAATAATAATTGATTTTTTTTTATTTAGATTTTTATTACTAAAGGGTGAACAAATTTATTTTGTTTTTTTTAACGGCCAACAAAACTTTTATTTCGAAATACTAGCAATATGCTAGCAAAAAAGGGCTACCCGACTACAATAACTTATCACTGTTCGAAAATAACATACAGAAACAGAAATAAAAACCCATAAACCGAATTAATGCTATCTCATTTTGGTCGTGTCAAATCTGCGCCATGCTTCCCAGGTCATATCCATCATCTTAGCCCGTTTTTTATCCATAAAAAGCTCATTATCTTGATCTCCTCCACAATCTTCTGCACTGAAGTTTGGATTTGACAGAAAACTGCTTTGTTTCTTGCTTTCCATATGCTCCACATACCCGTCAAAACAACCGCGTACAATGCCTTCCTAGGCCTATTCCCGCTCATAACCGAGGGTTGGAAAACCAGAACATCCTCAACATGGAAGAAAAATTGACCAGGACCTTACACCACTGACATACTTGCTGCCAGACCTCCATCGAAAATTGGCAGCCCGTAAAAACATGTTCAGCTGACTCCACCTGGCCTCGACAAAATTTACACAAAGAGCATGGTATATGGATGTTCCTCCGTATCAAAGCCGAAGCCGTTGGGAGCCTGTCCAGATTTGCTCTCCATGCCACCAAACCAACCTTTTTTGGAACTCAATTACACCAAACGGAGCTTGGCTAGACCTGCACATAATTTGGCTCGACCAACATCTGTTTAACACTTCCAACAGAAAAACCAAAGGTCCCGTTTGAAGGCCACACCCACGTATATGAGGCCCCTGACAGAACCAAATCACCGAGCGTCTGAATCAAACTGTCCATCTCCAATATTTCATCCGAGTTTAACTGACTTCGCCTCCATTCCTATCTGAATCCCACTCCATTAGGGCCCATTGTAACCCGATCAACAATGTAACACCCCAACCGATGGCGGAATCATCGAGGTGTCACGTAATGACGATTGTTCAATAGCTTATGGACTAAAAATATAAATATATATAGCAAACATTCTTCATTTATTCAAAGTGAAATACAATTGTCTCAAATTGTAAAATACAAACATAAAACATTCAAATTTTATTATTAGGCACTAGATCCAAGGCCTAAGCGTGAAAGCATGATAACTCAAGTTGTACCTGAAACATGTACAAAATAATTTTGTCAACACATATAATGTATTGGTGAGTACATCCATTTGGTACATATAGAAAGGAAAAGTTAGCAATACATGTGTTGTATACCGTTTGCAACTGTGTAATTAGTAGTATTACTCAAAATGAACCCTATGAAAGTGAAATGAAATTTATATATAGTATGCGCTATTGACAGTAGTAATGAAACACATAGCAATGACTAAGGTCTCTCAACAGAGTCACAAGGAGTATATACCATAGTACTATTCATTGAAATGCTAGGCCACAACGGTTAATGATTTTGACAAGTCATAGATACACAAAGTAACACAAAGCAAACACACTTGAGAATTGCACTTAGTGAAAAGAAATAGTAATTTGACATAAGGTACATGAGTAGCCCCAAACAATAAAATGAAAAAAGGGAAATATATACTCACCGTTTTGCTAAGTGGTAAATCCAACAAAATTCGTCACAAAAGGCTTGGGAATTCCGAAGAACTCAACCTATATGCATAAGAATACTAATGAGGAAAGTGACCCTAAGCGATTTCAATTAAAACTTCATCTTCTTCCCCAAATAACCTAACAAGAACCCTAACCCTAGGCGATTTCAATTAAGCCCAATCTAAATGAATTTGAACTCGATTTATGGGGCTATTGATCGGAGATAATAATAAAACAAAACGGCAACAAGAATGGGGGCTTACAATGCGTATATCGATCGAAACTGAAGCTTCAAAAGACGGACAAAAACCATGAATTTGAAAGCTCTCAGATCGTGTTTTGCTAAGTTTTTTAGTGGGTTTGGAACGTGCAAAGGTGCAGAAAACTATTGCAACATTCGATTTATATAGAGGTCGATTAAAAGTGGTGATTTAATAGGTTTAAAGATTTTGGCGGTTTCGTTTGAAAACCCGGATTAAAAGTCAATAATTAACGCGTTTATGGTCGAATTAATCATTTGAATTCGTATTATTTGGAAGGAGAAACGTATAGGAGTCAAAAGGTAGTATTAAAACGCAATAATAATCAAGAAACCACCTCGCCGGACTTTGGCCGGAACCTCACCGGAAAAACGAGTTGAAACAGATTTTTTTAATCTAAGAAGGTTTCAAAAATAAATAAATAAATAAATAAATAAATAAATAAATGTTTAGTTTATAAAGTTTTTTTTAAAACTCTATTACTAAAACATAGTATCTTTTATATTTGTATACGATTCACAATAAGATTTAGGATGATAAGATTTATCAACACGACATGATTAAGTTATGATCCATTGTACGTTTACGATTAATAACGGAGTACAACCCGAACAAAGATTTAACGACCAACGCAACTACAAGTTTTTTTTTTAAATTCGAAATGATCGAAGTACAAGGATTAAAAATGTAAATACAATAAAATTTAGGAAACTTGCAATGGTTACAAGCAACAAGGCAATGCCTCCTTTTCTCTAGCGCAAACAGCAACGGGAATGTGACAGCAAGTGGGTCAGGCCCAATCCAATAGTCCATCCAGAACAAGACCCTAGACCCATTACCAACAATCCCTTTGAGTAGGTGCTTTGTATCGACAAACAGGTTCTCTAAAATACCTAGGACTCTAGAGATTTGTTTCCACGGGCCACTTAGAGCCGGTTTTGCCGGTATGTAATTCCAAGACCGCGTGTTACCATGAATCGCCTAAATAACTCTCCTCCGTAACCCGGAATCATCAACCTTGAATCTCCACCACCACTTTGACAATAAACCCAAATTCGCATCTCTAAGCGACCGAAGGCCAACCCCGCCATTCTCAGTCAGTGCGATAACATGTTCCCAAGCTACCCAACTCATCTTATCAACCTCCTCACCGTCCCCCACCAACACACAGAAAAACGTCCGTCTTAACCTTTCAAGACTCTTCACAACTTGCGCCGGTGCCCGAAATGAAGAGTAATAGTATAGTGGAAGTGAATTAAGAACCGATTTCTGCAAAGTAATACGCCCATCTTAAGATAGGCATTTGGTCTTCCATAAGGAAAGCTGATGCTTAAACTTATCAAGAAACAGGCTCCAGTTCCTGACTAAATTCATATTGGCTGCAATCGGAATCCCGATGTGTATAAAAGGAAACCAACCTGCCTTACACCCCAGGGATTCTTGCCATATCAAAAATCTCGGCGTTACTCACGCCAACACCATACACACTACTCTTTTCGAGACTTATTTTCGATGGATTGTACTAACATTATTAGGATGATGCGTACCAATATACAAACAAGAAGTTGTAAAGGTGATCTTTACCTTTCTTAAAGACCAAAAACTCTGTGAAGATGTAACGATGATGTATACATTGCTTAGAAAGAAATGATGATCCACATCATGATCAACTTGTTCTTGGATGTGCTTGTTTAAGCAAACTGTTCGTACTGGTTCGATTTTATATATTAATGGTTCGTTTTTATTTCCTATAATAAAAAACTGTTACTAAAGGTTTGACTCAGGTATGATCTTAAAACCATCAAAACCGAACCACAAACACCCCTATTAGATGGATTTGTTAACACCTAGCCACAACCAAGTAGGACTAGCTCATTTGGACGTTTCCCCATTTAGGCGTCTAAATTTAGACTTTTCTTTCTTAATGACTTAGAAGACATTGCTTTTTCTTTTCTTTTTTTTAAATTTTTTTTTTTTTTTTCAACACGTCTAATAGAAACGATTCCTTCCAAATCTTAGAGACTTAGACATTTTGTACAATTCTTTTAGAACCTTTTTATCACATCTAATACAGACATTTCCATTGAAATTCTTAGACATTGTTAGACGTTTTACATCACGTCTAATATAGACATTCCCTACAAATTCTTAGACGCTTTGTACAACTCTTAGACCATTTTGTACAATTCTTAGATGTTTCCTTACAAATCATAGACTTTTCCTTACAAATTATAGATCATAGTACAAAAATCACGTTTTGTATTTGTATTTGTGTAAGTGTTTTAGTAGAGGATGTTTAATTGGTTTATAGAGACCATGTTTCCGAGTTATGCTCATTTCAATTTTTTCTTCACATAGTTATTAAAAGATTATGTATGTTAGATACACTACTGGTAAGTGGGATGTCGTTACGGCAATATCGAGTATGTTCCTTTGCCTCCACTGTATAGGACGTGGTTTACATAATGATACAAATATTTTCATATTCGTGTTTTGTTTCCTATGTTAATGGGATGTGGTGTCAACGTTTACTAATCCAATCGATCGATAGTAAACGATCAGCAGATCCCTTTCAAGAAGGAGGCCTCTATGAACTTCCTCTTGGATCCAGCAGAAGAGAGATCCATCTTACGACCAGTAGATCTCCTTGTCTTTGGGTGGGCCAGGGGGAAGCATGCTTGTGTTGACCTGACAGGTGTATCTCCCCTAGTTGGGTTGAGGGATAGCGGTTTTGTAGCAGGGCAAGCGGTGCGGAAAGCAGAGACAAAGATGGTAGAAAAACAGGCTAAAGCATGCGAGGAGAACCAACACGTTTTTGTACCCTTGGCCTTTGATAACTTTGGATCATTGGCACCGGAGGCTACCCGTTTCCTGACTAGGGTCCAGCGGGTTATTCATAGTAGTGTATCGGCTCCGGGTGGGCAGGGTTACGTTTTTAGTAGATTAGGATTTGCTATTCAGAAAGGGGTGGTGGCGCAGCTTGTTGCCCGCCTGCCCGTTATCTTGATGTAATTTTCTTTGTCTTAAATTGAAAGTATTTATCGATTCTGAATAAAAAAAAAAAAAAAGATCATACAAAAAAAAATCGATATAATAGCTGACCGTAATCTTAAGTTTTTTTTTTTTTTTTTTTAATTTGAAAATGGCTAAGAAAAACTCTTGTGAACTATTTAAATTATACATGATTCAAGAAGCTGGTATTTGTTCATTCACTACAAGAAATTTGACCTTTAGCGGCTACGCCTTTAGCGGCTACGGCCAGGCGGGTAGCCGCTAAAGGTCTAATCTAATCCTGGCCCTTGATAATCTGATCCAACGGCCAAAGAAACTGATCATTAGCGGCCACGCAGGATGCACAGAAATCTGCCACGTGGCATGCCACGTGGAAAAAAAAAGTTAAAAGATAATGCCACGTAGATAATTACTTTTAGCGGCCACACTTTTAGCGGCAACAGGAGCAATAGCGACAGACTAAAGCTGGCAGGACTTTTAGCGGCAGCCGTGACCGCTAAAGGTCTTGCTGCCGCTAAAGGTATACCTTTAGCGGCAGCAGGCGTGGCCGCTAAAGGTCGACTTCCTTGTAGTGCCTAGTCATGCAGTGATAAAAAGATTCTTGATTTAAAGTAGGTAAATCATCAAAGAGGCTATATGAAGCATTTTTCCTTTCTGCCAATTGTGAGTAGCGTATTAGGGCATATAACTACGGCGAATCAAGTATGTTTTATGATATATACTTCAATGACAAGCACCCATGTTCGAAGACACCGACATATCCCCATCTTCCTCTGGCAAATAAAAAGGTATTAACGGGTAACATACTTAAAGACCAACTAAAAGACAACGATCGTATATACCATGATAGTCAAAGATTTTACGTTAGTATATCTTACTCTCACTCTCAAGATTTGCATGGTAAATCTTACGCACTTGAACTTCTATGCGGAGCTAGTAAAAACTCATTTGCCGAACTTCCAATTTATTGCTAAAATTTGAAAAATGAAAATCCACGTTACTCACATACAAACTGATATTAAGTCGTTTTGAGATGTTTTTATGTAATTATTGGTGCTGCGATTAGTAATATGCAAATCATACTTATTTATGTATTTTTATTTGATAAAACGAAATTTGATGTTGTGCTAGCATTTCAATCTTAGATATTCATAGTTTCATGTTTAAGTTGAGACTATTAGACAATAGCATATTTCATGAAGCAATATTCTCCTACTTATCAATGTAGTCAATGTTTATGTAGTCAATAGTATAATTATGTAGCCAATAGTTTCTAGTCAATAGTGTAATTATGTAGTCAATAGTTCCTTAGCTTAGAGGAGTAATTCTCTCCATATTGTTAGTCTAGTCATTTGTATTTAAAGGGTTGTAACATCGCAATGAAATTTAAGTTGGCCATTGTGATTTCATTTGGTATCAAGCCTAAAACATTGCAAAATCCTTTCTCCTAGCAATCTTCTTCTTTTTTTTTTTTTTTTTTTTTTTTCTTTCGGTCCATTCCTAAACTCCTCCCATGGCTACCAATCCAACTTCAATCCCTCTCCACTCCCCTAGTCACCTAATTAACATCAAATTAACCTCAACCAATTATCTTCCATGGGAGAAACAAGTTACTCCGGTCCTCTCCTATCTCCAACTTCTAGGCCATGTAACCGGAGACACCCCTTCACCACCCGAAACTATTCTAACCGACAACAAACCTGTGGTCAACCCCGATTTTCTGAATTGGCAAATAGCCGATCAGAAAGTTCTTCTCCTAATCAATTCTACCCTAACCGAAGAAGCCATGGCCGAAACCATTGAACATACCACGGCCAAAGCCGTTAGGAAAGCCCTAGCCGATGCCTATAGCCACTCCTCTATTGAACGAATCCACATTCTCAAAGACTCCCTTCGAACCCTTCAAAAAGGAACCTCTTCGGTTTCGGAATTCGGTCGAAAGTTCAAAGCTTTAGCCGACCAACTTTCGGCTATAGGTCATCCCATAAGTGATGAGGACAAACGCCATTGGTTCCTTTGTGGACTCGGCGCCTCGTTTGAAAAATTTTCCACCTCTCAAAGAACCATTCACCCGGCTCCCTCATTTCGTGATCTCTTGGCTAATGCCGAGAATCAAGAGATGTTTATTCAACAACTCCATGGTCCTCAATCATCCCAAGCCGCATTCTATGTCCACCCGACCAAAAATTCTCACACCCGTACTCCTTCTTCTTCTCGTGGAAAAGGCCGTGTCTCTTCCTCTAGAGGCCGAAACCCCTCCTACACCAAAAGACCTCAACATTGCCAACTTTGTCGCAAAACCGGTCACTATGCGAGTACTTGTCCTCAACTCGCCTTCTTTGCCCAAAAATCGGTCCCACTTGATGCCAATCTTGCCGAGGCCTTTCTTGCTCAATGCAATGTAGCCTCCAATTCTCCAAATTGGACCGCTGACTCGGGTGCTACAACACATATGTTACCCTCAATTCTTGGTTTACATAATTCTAAATCCCACAATGGTAGCATTCGTGTTACTTTTGGGAACGGAAAATCATCACCCGTTTCTCATATTGGAAACACTAAATTAAATGATTCAATAACATTAAAAAATGTTTTAGTTATTCCAAATCTTACAAAAAATCTACTCTCGATTAGTAGGTTAACGAATGATTCTCCGGTTGATGTGTTTGTTTTCTAATAATTTTTTTCAAATCCAGGACCGAAAAACAGCGGAGGTCCTAGCTAAAGGCACGTGCGAAAATGGTCTTTATGTTCTCACCCAAGGTCACAAGTCTCTCGTTGCTGCGCTTTCTGCATCGCACCTTCGTGCTTCATTCAATAAATGGCATAGTCGCCTAGGACATGTTTCTTTTGATACAATTTCTACTTTAAACAAACTTGGTCGTGTCTTTGTTACATCTATCTTACCTAAACCAGGATTATGTGAATCTTGTGAATTATCAAAAGCAAAACATCTGCCATTTATTAAAAATCCAAAACGTGCACAACATGTTTTGGACCTCATTCATTGTGATCTTTGGGGACCCGCACCCGTGCCCTCCACTGATGGCTATCGATACTATGTCATCTTCATCGATGACTATTCCCGCTTCACTTGGTTCTATCCATTAAAAGCCAAGTCCGAATTCTTTACCATCCTCACCACTTTTTTAACATTTGTTCAAAATCAATTCTCATCTAATGTTAAAGTTTTTCAAAGTGATGGTGGCACCGAATTCACCAATCATCAAGTGCAAACATGTTTTCAACAACACGGCATACATCATCGCTTATCGTGCCCTCACACACCCGAACAAAATGGGAGGGCCGAGCGAAAACACCGTCACATAACCGAAACCGGTCTAGCTATGATGTTTAATGCCAAAGCTCCACCCAACCTATGGTTTGATGCCTTCACCTCCGCCACCTATATTATAAATCGCCTACCCACAAAACTTCTTGACAATAAATCTCCATTTGAAGTTTTGTTCAACCAACCACCCACTTACTCAAACATGCGTATTTTGGTTGTCTTGTTTTTCCCTACCTTAGAGAGTACACAAAAAATAAACTTCAACCAAGAAGTGCTCCGTGCATATTCATTGGTTATAGTCCTAAGTATAAAGGTTTTCGGTGTCTTGAACCAACATCGGGTCGTATCTACACAACCCGACATGCAAAATTTGATGAAGACATTTTCCCTTTTCACCAAAACTCGACAACAACCAATAATACTAACCTACCCATTACCAATTTTGAGGAACACATACCCACTCCTACAAACCCTCAAACACCCTCAACAACAATACCAAAATCCTCCAACTCACCCAAACCAACCACACCTTTCTGTGATGACATACCGCCCCTTAACCCTTTCGATGAACCCCTCAACAGCCCATCTCACTCACCTCCACCCAGCCCACCATCTGCCCCTCTATCCACGGCACACTCACCCTCTACTCACTCAAGCCCACCAAACTCCCCACCATCCGGCCCACAAAACTCTCCATCATCCGACCAAATCGACCAACCCACTTCACCTTCCGCATCATCCACAAACTCCACTACCAACCAACCCATTAACACTCATCCCATGATCACTCGTGCAAAGGACGGGATCTTCAAACCCAAACACTTTGCTAATATCTCTCAAACCACCACTCATCCTCTACATCACTCTTTATTCACTTCCCACATTCCAAAAGGCATCAAAACCGCTCTAAAAAAATCCTAAATGGATTCAAGCAATGCATGACGAACTAAAAGCTCTTCATGCTAATCAAACTTGGACCCTTGTTCCTCGACCCGCTAGCACCAACATTATTGGTTCTAAATGGATTTATAGAATCAAATATAAATCTAATGGATCCATTGATCGCTACAAAGCACGTCTTGTGGCCCAAGGATTCACTCAAATACCGGGTCTAGACTTCTCTCACACCTTTAGTCCGGTCGTCAAGTCTTCCACTATCCGGGTTGTTCTTAGTCTCGCCACCATTAACAAATGGTCCCTTAGACAATTAGATGTCAATAACGCCTTTCTCAATGGCCATCTCACCGAAACCATTTTTATGGAACAACCGCCAGGCTTTGAAGACTCAAACCGACCCAACTATGTGTGTAAACTCAACCGTGCTCTTTATGGTTTAAAACAAGCACCACGTGCTTGGTTTTAGCGCTTAAGCTCCTTTCTTCTCAATCATGGCTTTCACAACAGTCGAGCCGACACATCTTTGTTCGTTTACAACCACCAAGGTATCTTAATTTATCTTCTTGTTTATGTTGACGACATCATTATCACCGGGAATAATGAACATTTCATCAACAACTTCACATCATGTTTAAACAAAGAATTTAAAATTAAGGACCTTGGTTCTCTAAATTTCTTTCTCGGACTCGAAGTTCATCACACAAAAACGGGTCTATTTCTAAACCAATCTAAATATGCCCACGACATCCTCACCCGAGCCGGTTTACTTGACTCAAAACCGGTTGCCACTCCTCTCACATCCAAAGATGTTTTCACCTCTCACAGCAACCCCTTCCATGATCCTACTCTTTATCGCTCTCTCGTGGGCGCTCTACAATATCTCACTATCACCTGTCCTGATCTCTCCTATGCCGTTAACCAAGCTAGCCAGTTTCTTCAAAATCCCACAACCGATCACTTCCGGCTAGTAAAAAGGATTCTTCGTTATGTTAAAGGCACCTTATCACATGGTTTAACATTTGATCGTCCACCTAACACTACTTTACTAGGTTTTTCAGATGCAGATTGGGCTCGATGTATCGACACACGAAGATCCACATATGGCTATTGTATCTACTTAGGATGGAACTTAGTCTCTTGGAGCGCTAAAAAGCAACCAACGGTGTCCAGATCCAGCTGTGAGTCAGAATACCGGGCCATGGCAAATACGGCAGCAGAAATTATTTGGTTAACTCACCTTCTTCGGGAACTTCATGCTCTTCCACCGGGTCGACCGACACTATTATGTGACAACAAGAGTGCCCTATTTTTAAGTCAAAATCCAATATCTCATAAAAGAGCCAAGCACATCAACATTGACTATCATTTCGTTTGTGAATTGGTAACCGCAGGAAAGCTTCACACAAAATTTATCGCAACCGACAAACAAGTCGCCGACATTTTCACCAAGAGTTTGCCAAAACCGTTGTTTGAAAAATTTCGCACAATGCTTCGTCTTGGTCCACCACCAACTTGCATTGACGGGGGGTATTAAACAATAGCATATTCCATGGAGCAATATTCTCCTACTCATCAATGTAGTCAATGTTTATGTAGTCAATAGTATAATTATGTAGTCAATAGTTTCTAGTCAATAGTGTAATTATGTAGTCAATAGTTCCTTAGCTTAGAGGAGTAATTCTCTCCATATTGTTAGTCTAGTCATTTGTATTTAAAGGGTTGTAACATTGCAATGAAGTTTAAGTTGGCCATTGTGATTTCATAGAGACCATTGAATATCATCGATGTACGTGGCTTAATTTAGAGGTGGCTTTAACGGGACGATGTTCTTGGCAATTGGCATGGATGGTAACAATCAGATATTGCTCGTTGCATACAATATTAGCAAAACAGAAAATGGTGAATCTTGGGTGTGGTTCTTGTCAAAACTTAAATATTCATTGGTGAACATCCATAATTGGCCATAATATCTAATAGGGTGGCTTCAATAGACGGCGATAAGGACGGTCTTTCAACATGCGTTTCACGACCTGTGTTGTAGGCATTTGATGATGAACTTATGTTTGAAGTCATGAATGCAAGGGAATATTTGGAGCTTTGATGGAAGACTTGTAAATCTTACAGGTTATCTGATTTTGAGGAGTGCTTCACTGCCTTATGTGCAACTGTTCCTAGTAAAGAATACTCTTTTAAATATCGAGTCAGGGAAATGGCCAAGAGCACTCTCTCCAAGTAAACAATATAATTATATGACGTCTAACAATGGCAAATCCATTTTTTTAAAGGTATACTTCATTGAAAACAAACCAACCCACAAACCGGGGCGGCACAACCAACACAAGACAATCACATAATTACAAATTTACACCAGTTAGACCATGACAAAGATTTTTAACTTCGCTCTATTTCTAGCCCACATAAATCCATCATAGTTTTCCATGTGGCCACATGATTGTCATTTAAAGATTCTTAAAGGAAACGGATGCAACCATTATGTTGTCTCTTGTTATACCAACGAAGTATACAAAGACACGTATGAAGAGGTGATAAATCCTCCTCCGCATAAATCAGAATGGGAAATACCTGATGGATTAATTGATCTTTAACCACCGTATATATTTAAAAGGCAAGCTGATCATCCACGGGAAAACAATCAAATCATATCCTGAGGAGAGGAACAAACACACATGTATTATAGTCAGTGTAAAAAATATGGTCATCATCGCGATCATTGTTTGAGGACCTATGCCATCGCGGATTTTTTCCAAGCATAATAGAAGCAAGCAATCTAACGAGCAAGCACAAGCCACTATTTTAGTCGACCTAAATGATTTTCAAGATTATGTATATCGAAATAGTTATCAGTATCCCGCTTATGACTCGAGTTGCAATTTGATACTTGGAGGTGGGCATGACTAAATGGCATTGTAATTTTTTTTTCTATTTATGTTTGTGCTTCTTTTATGTAATTTAGGTTTGACATTATGTTTGTTCTTCCACCATGTATTTTAGGATTGTTAATGTGTATGTCTTTGAAATAATTGAAAATTTGTCAACCTACCAATTTGGGCCATGTGTGTCGGAGTCGTAGACGCTTTACAAAAACTAAGAAGAGAACATTGTTTTTTTTTTTTAAAAGGTAAACTTCATTAGAAAAAGCAGGAGGTAGTCAAAACGAGGACCACCGCTAAAAACGTTACAACATATATAAAGGGAAGATCGTCCAATCCTTCCAAACTAGACCTCGATCTTAACCAAAGGAAAGACATGGATTTCACCTTCGCCACAACTTCGCCCACTTTCGCGGCTTCGCCTCTTTAGAACATTGTTCTCAACCAATTGCATAAGTCAAATATAAAAGGGAATTCATAGTAGCAGAGTTAAAGAATAGATTTCATTAGAGGTGAGCAAATCGGTTTTTTTTGCTGAACCGGTTTCGGTTCCAAACCGGTTCGCTACAGTACCGGTTCCTGGCCGAACCGGTTTCAGTTCCGGTAAAACCGTGGCATGTTATAAAGTGCAAATGAGTTAATATAATGCATAAAATGGCATGCCACATTAGTAGAAAATTCCAGTGAAATAAAAACCAATACAAGTTAATCATAGTAGATTCCATTTTTTAAGTTGATATTAACTTGACAAAGTTAAAATTATTTAATTCTAATTTCTCATTATAATAATATGAAACTACAATGTTCTAATTGTATATTGAAAATTTAGAATAGTACAAGTTTCTAAAATAGTTTTAGGACAATATCAATACCATACAGAACAAGTTCATGGACAATAAATATTACTCCGTATTAGACTATAAGGAGTGATGGGGGAAGAGGTGGGGGGAAGCGCCATGTGGCACTTGTGGGCCCCTTTTGGGGGGGAAAATAATTGTGGGGAGTGGAAGGGGGGGGGGAAGAGGTGGGGGGAAGTGCCATGTGGCATTTTGTTTTTTTTTTTTTTTTAACTTTGTTATATAAAACAATAATAATAATAAATATTTTTTTATTAATAACAAACCTAGAAAAATACAAAAAAAAACCTAGAAAATTAAAAAAAATACAATAAAACCGAAAAAAATTAAAAACTAACAAATCAGTTCAGATTATATTTTTCGATAATATCACGCTTCATTTGAAGCGTCATCTCTAACTCCGGCCCTTGCATATGGTCGGTGTTCATGGCGAGAAATTTCAAATCCTCGCGTTTTTCGCGCTGCTCTCTGATAGACAATTTGCGCTCTTTCATAGTCAACTTCTTTTCAAACGCTTCGCGAATATTTTTTTTCTCCTCGAGCATTTTTTCTTGAATCGTATTGAACTGAATCATGGTGGCATTTAAATCTTGCAAGTCAGCGCTGTAAGCGCCGGTTGATCCAGAACCCGAAACCGAGGCAGGAGATTTTTGCGCCCTCTTTTTTGACTTATCTCTACCGGGTGGGCGACTCAATTCCTCTTCAAACTCGTCATCATCCAAATTAACGGCTTCTACGTTTTCAGGATCAGTTTGACGGTTTCTTGACGAATTTGTTTTCGACCTTTTTGCGGAGTTGCTTGTAGTGGGGACGTACGCCCATTTTGAGTGGTTCTTGGCGACTTCCCAACAATGAAGAAACTTGAATTCGAGACCGGTTTCATTACGAAACGCTAAAAGCGACCGGGTTAGGCTGTCGGTGTCCGTTTCACCGCTTCTTGGATTGTTTCTTGCGTGATAATAATGCGGTTGAAACGAGTTCATTGCCCTGTTTATCTCTGTCCACTTGGACGAGAGACTATCGTTTGCTCGATAGAACTCTCGTCCCATCAACCCATGGAACGCGGCGTTTATGTCGTTCCAAAAGTCGATTTTATGGCGACTAGTTCCTACAAAAAAAAAATATTAGCAACACCTTACAAATAAAAATCATGTTAAAAAAATTATTACAAATACCTTCTTGTTTTTCCGACTCGCTTATCCACGCTTTCGTTATAGCGAGCTCTTCATCGGGTGTCCACTTAAGTGGTTGGCGGTTAGCGGCGGCTATTGCTTTCTCCTCCGGGTCTTCTTCCTGTGACTTCTTCTTGCAGGGGTGGTTTTACCCGAAGATGATCCCGCGACATTTTGGGGTTGTGTTTCGGGTACGGTTTGGGTTAAAGGAAGTTGTGAAGGAACGAGCGAATCATTGAATGGGAAATTCGGATAAATTTGCCCACTAATGAAACCCGCATAACCCGCGTAGTCGGGACAAGGTGAAGGAATGGGTGGACGGTTTGGGATCGGGCGAACCGGTGGTGTATTCGGGTTTGGGACAAACGCGTAAGGGTTGTTCGGGTCGAAGCCTCGGTTGTATGGGTTCATTGTTGGTTGATGAAGTGTATAAAATTTAGATGAAAAGTGTATAAAATTTGGTTGAAAAGTGTATAAAAATTAGTTAAAGTGGGTGTTTTGTAGTGAAATGAGGGTAATTTATAAATTTTTTTTTTGACCGTTGCCTTTTTGACCGTTGGGTTTTAATTTTTTTTTTTATTCGACCGTTGAAATGAAGCTGGTCCAATTACCTCGCGCCACGTGTCCCCCATCACCTCCCCCACGCCGGTGGACTTCCTCCCGCCCCCACTCCCGCCCCTCTCCACGCCATTAAGCGGCGGTGTTTCCCCCTTCCCGCCCTCTCTCCCGCCCCCACTCCGCATAATCTTAAACCAATTTTCTTCAAAAAAGCTAGTGTCATATCATATTTAATATTATTGTACCATTGAAATGATAAATTTAATATAAAAAATATCAATAGATTTAATAGAACTATATTTACATTCCGACATTCCAACCATAATGCAAATAGAAAACACACAAAAAAATGCAAATACCATAAACATGATTCCCACTAACACCCATTCTATATTTATTCATTATTGGATGGACACAGAAGCTCTTGGAACTCCATTTCGAATCTTCAATATACAATTACCAAATTGCAAAAAGCAAACGTGACCCACAACTGATAGCATTCACATCTTTTTCACCAAATTTCCTCTGTTAAATTACACTAAAAATCACTATTTTATCCTAAAATTTTCTTTCTCCTTTTTAAAATAATAATACTTTTTCATTATATTTTCTCTCTCCTCACTCACAATCACTTTCAAAAATATAAAAATATTTTTAAAGGTGAAGAGTAGCTTTTCAAATATAGGGGTGAATAGTGTTTCCACCAAATATTTTCTCTCTCCTCCACTCACAACCACTTACACCCACCCTATATAATTTGATGAACACACTCACATAAATTTGGTTCCCCAAATGTGAATGCTCTGAATTCAATAATCAATAAAACCCTAAAACTACTTTTGGAAATATCCATTTCTAACTCAAACTTATTCGTGCAAAAAAACCCCTTACATCACATGGTGGGTATGCGTGCCTTTTTTTTTAATCTGTGGATATACCAAGTGATCGAATTTTGTTTCTTATGTTGCTTGTGGTGTATGTTGATGATATAATACTAACAAGAAATTTTGTTGTTGAAATAGAAACTTAAAATACTTTTTTAGGTATTGAAGTTGTTAAAAATTAGAATGGTATTTGCCTTACACAAAGAAAAGTTATTAATGGAATATGGAATGTTGGGGTGTAAACCTTTTACTAATTCGCTTGAACAAAATCATGTTTTGACCAATATTGTTGCTAGTAATGATAAAGTTTTGTCGAACATTACTGGATATCAACAATTGGTTGGTAAACTTATTTATTTTTTCTCATACCCGACCTGATATATCATATGCTGTGCATTATTTGAGTCAATATATGCACAAACCTATTGAAGGTCATATGAAGATAGCTTTTAGATTGCTTAGGTACTTAACATCTGCTCTAGGTAAGGGTATCTTGTTTTCTAAAGGTCAGTCAAATTGTCTTGTTGCTTATGCTTATTCTAACTGGGGTAAGTGTCATGAAACTAGAAGGTCTGTCACTGGATACTGTGTATTTAGGTGAATGTTCGGTTACTTAGAAGAGTAAGAAACAATCTACAGTGTTACGATATTCTGCTGAAGCATAGTATCATGTCATGTGTGTTGTTGTATGTGAAATCAACTGGACAAAAAATATCTTGTAAGAATTAGATGTTGTTGTTAACTAACCTGTTAAAATATTTTGTGACAGTTCAGCTGCAATCTCCATTGCAGCTAACCCAGTGTTTTTCGATAAAACTAAACATTTTTCTTTGGATTTGTTTTTCCTTAGAGAACAAATCTCAAAAGGAGTGATTAAAACTGTTAAGGTTGATTCTAAAGATCAACTGGCTGATTTGTTTACCAAGGAATTGCCTACTATTAATCATAAAAAAAACCTGAAGTGATAAAGATGTTTGATTCGTATAAGAAAAAAAAGTGTGAGGGTGTGTTAAAATGAGTGTTACCCTTTTCCATTCCATTTCTTATGGTTACTTATAACTGTTTTGTAGAGTTTTTTTTTGTAGGGAATGGATCTTGCTGGAATGGGCTGGTACAAGTAAGCTAGATGGAGCTGGACATCAAAATACGCTCGTGGAGTTGGACTTCATAGTGGGCTCATGTTGTGTGGAGCTGGTCAAATACGGCACAGCAAGATAGGCCCATGCCTAGTTGGTGATATTTTAGCTTGGGGTATAAATACTCCAGGGTTGAGAGTTTATTATTATTGGGTGATACTATCTACACAACCAAGAAAAAACCCTAAACAACCTTAGGACGGGTCGTCGAGGCCTAGATGGGCCGTTAAGAAAAATTAGGGTTTATGGACGGGGCGTCCAGGCCTTGACGGGCCGTTTGTTTACAGAAAAGACAAAACTGACGGGCCGTCGAGGCCCAGACGGCCCGTAAAAGTACGAGGTACGAGGTGATCAGTCTGAACTCCTGCAAAAGCAGTCAGTTCAGACTGAAAAGTCTGAAAAAGTTGCTTATGGACGGGCCGTCCAGGCCCCGACGGCCCGTTGAAACGTGTTAGGTTAGGGCATTTAATCCCTAGACGGCCCATCGAGGCCTCGACGGCCCGTCGACATTTCCTGATATAACCATTACACGATCAGCTTCTTCCCCATTTGAACCAAACTTTAAAACATCACCACCACCAAAACCCTCGACCCATTTCGACTTCCCGGTCTCACGATGACATATTTACACAGCTTTTCAACCGTTGACCTGTCTGAGAACGAGTCTTACGTCTCTGAAAGCGTAGGGTATGAACCCGAGGTTCAAGTTGGTGAAGATGAGGTTAAATCCGGGGTTCGTGGTAATGACGGGAACATGCTGCCCGATCTCAACGAGGAATATGTAGAGGAACAGGAGTCTTTTTTCGTGCCACCAAGCTACCCGCAGTACACGTACGGGAGTTACCATTCGCGCGGGAATCGTGCTAATGATGACAACCAGGAAGATGCTAACATAAAAGTTGAACCTAACCCGGATGTTTCGTATGAAACCGAGCAGGTGCGTTTATTTATTTACACTAGTATATCTTTACAGTAGTATATATTTTCAGGTATTTAGACTAGTATGAATTTAGACTAGTATATCTTTACAGTAGTATATATTTTCAGGTATTTAGAGTAGTATGAATTTAGACTAGACTGTTGTGTAAATTTTTAGGTATTCGGGTCTGTTGAAGAGATGAAACAATGGGCTTACGATAGAGCCCTTGCTAGCGGTTACGTCCTAGTGACAGGACGTTCTGTTTCAAAAGGCAGTGGAAATAATGCAAGAAAAATTAGGATAGACCTGAGATGCGACCGTGCTGGCGAATACCATACTACAGCCACAGTAAGGTCTACGGGTAGCAAAAAGATTAACTGTCCATTTATGTTAATAGGGAGGCTACGCAAAGAGGGTTGGAAGTTGGAGGTTAAACACGCGAATCATAACCACGACCCTTTTGTACATGTTGAGGGTCACGCTTTTGCTAGGCGGCTGACACCACAGGAAGAAGAAATGGTGGAAACACTTTATTTTCAAGGCCTGGAACCGGCAAACATACATTTGGCCATCAGAGCACAAAACCCGAATAATAAATGTATTCTAAGAGACATACACAATACAGTGAGCAAGATTAAACATAGAATTTACGGCGATAAAACCCCAATGCAGGTATTATTATTAATTACTATTATTGTCATAGACTATTATTAATTTTGTTGTTGTTAAATATTAAATATTGTTATTATTATTGTTATGCAGATACCCCTGAGGTCCAGATGCCACACGTTGCCGACGGCGACCCACCGGTGGATGTAGAGATGCCAGACCCCCCCATTGAGGAGCTACAGCGTCCTGCCCGCGTTTATCATGCTGTCAGGTTGCATGATAGCACGACCCAGGTACTTCAGCAGATCCTGGATCAGTTGGGGTCGATGCGGGGTGACATGGCGTCGATGCGGGGGTGACATGCGGTGGCTGCTAGAGAGCGAGAATGAGAGACGACGAGCAGCTGGTTTGGAGCCGCGTCCACTTCCAGATTGGGCGTCTAGCAGTCAGCATGGTGGGGCGTCCACCAGTCAGCCGGGTGGGTCGGATCAGCCGGGTGGGTCGGATCAGCCGGGTGGGTCGGGTTAGACGGGTGGGTTATATTTCTTGGGAATCGTACATTTTGAACTCATAGTTTATGTAAATTTTTGGAATATTTATGTTTATTTATGCTTTATTGTTCGTTTTGAATGTTTATTGAATTCATAGTTTATGTAAATTTTTGGAATATTTTATGCTTATTTATGGTTTATTGTTCGTATTTTGGTTTCGTTTAGTTCGGCAACATAAACGACATTCGTTCATATTCATATACACAATTATATTAAAAAGATCATATTATACAAATAAAAAAAAAACATTTATAAAAAACCAAACATTTATAAAAAACCAAATATCTATAAAAACCAAACATTCAAACCCATTTTAAACATCCACACTACACTTACACTTATAAAAAAAACAAAATAATCATCACCTAATCATTGCCAATGATTACCAATGATTGGATTGGATTTAAACCATTAGACGGGCCGTCTGGGCCTGGACAGCCCGTCCTTTTGCCTTTAGACGGGCCGTCTGGGCCTCGACAGCCCGTCCCTTTGCCTTTTTGGCCCTCCACGGGCTGTCCAGGCCTCGACGACCCGTGGAGGGGTTGTGCAAATAAAAACCCTAGTTGTGCAAATAACCGGACCCTTATTATTCTCTCATTTTTGTACTTTTCACCATAAACTTCTTTTCTCTCTCTTGTTCATAGTTTTCTAGGTTTCATTGATCTCAAACGATCTTAGTCTGTTGATCAGGTGTGTTCTATGTATATTGTGATTAGGTTATCTAGTTGATAACCTTTTGAGAGTTGTATGAGATTTGTAGTGAGGTTTCTTGTGTAATTTGTAATTATTCATTGGGTTTCTGACTTTCTGGGTTAGGATTTGAATTAAGTGTTAAAGTTCTTGAAAAATCCATGTTTGTTGACAAATAGATTTCATCCGTCATAAAACGTCTATATTTCATACAATGTTTCCTTCTTCCCACGTCATTGACCAGTTTTAAACGAGAATAGACAGTAACATACATATCATTACCCCTTAATTTCTACCAATTTGACCACCGTTTTGAACAAGAATAGGCCACACAGCCTCCCCGGCAACTTGCAACTTACGTAACTTGATTTTACTTAATTTTTGCCAATACAACATATGCTAAAGAAACCATAAGAATTAAGAATCAAATTCTATACGAATTTAGTGGACTTTTGGATGAACGCAAAATGAATCAGCACAAGTAAATAGACTACAATTCTTGAGAAAACATACAGTAGTTTGTAGGAAAATTTAAATTTTAATAATCCCACCTTTTTGTTAGTGGCCAATAATAATCCTACCTGAGTTTATTCTTCCCACCAGTCCCACCTTTTAATTTATTTTTTCTCATTGTACCCCCGTTAACTCATACTAACGTCGTTAGCTGAAACTCACAATTCTAAGCGATTATTCACCGGATTTGAAAGAGGGAATCGAGACGATGATAGACGATGATATTGGTATGTTCAATTGCAAAAATGAGCATGGTTTGTTGGTTTAATCGTCGGTTCCGGTCATCCCCTCCGACGAGAACATCAACCTGTAACCCATCAAACCATGCTTATTTATGCAATTGAATATGCCAATATAATCGTCTCGATTCCCTCTTTCAAATCCGGTGAACGATCGTCTATGATTGTGAGTTTCAGCTAACGGCGTTAATGTGAGTTAACGGAGGGTGCAATGAGAAAAAATAAATTAAAATGTGAGGACTGTTGGGAAGAATAAACTCAAGTGAGATTATTATTGGCTAATAACAAAAAGGTGAGATCATTAAAATCCAATTTTGCTAGTTTGTAATGACTGTATATCAATTTAAAGCATAATATATAAATGTTAAGCATAATGTTACCATATCAACCTCACCAAACAGAGAATACATTTATATCAAGCCATATGCATACGAGGATACATTGATTATTTGCATATGGCAACCTATCAGGGAAAAAAACCTTTTGTCACACGTCACCGGTACAAATTTATTAATAACTAGTGGAATGCCCGCGCGTTGCCGCGGGTATGTATTTTTATTCACATTTTAAATTGCCAAAACTTTATACACCATATTGTCATTTATCAATCTAATCCGTGCTTGATTTTTATTTGCAACATTTAGTTACACACATGAACCAAAGGGCCTTTAGCCTACTGGTTACAAAGTGTTAAATAAGGCTTAGCCTTTTCTTGTGGTGATAATTCAAATTCCATTGGTAACAAAAAGTTAATCCATTAAAAAAAAGTTACATGAATTAATCTATTACTTAGTAATGGTTCTAGGTAACAAAAAGTTAATACATGAATTTAATATATTGAATGGTGCAATTGATTTGTATTAGTGACTTGTACATAAGGGCATAGATGGAAGAAAATGATAAAAATTAGAGATTTATGCATGAGACCTTTTGTATGTCATCTTAAAATGATGGTAAAATTACCTTCTTACCTATCTCTCCTCCTTAATAAGATAGTAGAGATATAATATGAAACTACAATGTAAAAATTGTATATTGAAAATGTAGGATAGTACAAGTTTCTAAAATGGTCTGGTTATCCACATATCCTTCCAATTTATTTGTATATTTCTTTACGGGTCGTACAAAGCTCTATGGTCCATAGATGGGCTCTCCATAGGTCGTGGAGTCCTCTATGGCTCACAGAGAGGCACTGTCAATTATTGGTAATTATTGACAATAATTGGGATGAGTTGGAGATGTGAAAAAGAGATATATATGGTGTGAAAAAGAGATGTATATGGTGTCTGGGATGGATTGGAGAGGTGAAAAAGAGATGTATATATATGGTGTTTGGGATGGGTTAGAGGGGTGAAAATGGATGTTATTTGAGGTTTTATTATTTATATAAAATAATAAAATCTCCCACCTATCACATTTTTTCACGGGTTGTGGAGTATTTTTTTTAGACAACCAGGGAGTTCAGTCTGAACGTCATCCCTCGTACCCATCTACGGCATGTGAGGTCTCTATAGGTCATAGATATCTACAGGTCGTAGATGGGTGACTTTTAACCCTTTAAAGTCGTGATGCTCTCTACGATCCGTATAAGAGATGTCTGAAAAATTTTAGATGATATCCGGATAATATCACCCTTATAAAATAGTTTTAGGACAATGCCAGTACCACTAAAGAACAACAAGTTCATGGACAATAAATATTATTAAACCAATTTCATTTAAAAAAGCTAGTGTCATATCATATTTAATATTACTCTTCCATTGAAATGACAAATTTAATAAATATATAAAAATATCAATAGATTTAATTAATAGAACTCCTATATTTTCATTCCAACCACAATGCATAAAGAAAAAACACAAAAATTCAAATACCATAAACATGATTCCCACTGACACCCATTCTATATTCATTCATTCATTATTGAATGGACATAGAAGCTCTTGGAACTCCATTTCGAATCTTCAATATACAATTACCAAATTGCAAATGCAAAAAGTCAAACATGACCAACAGGTGAATTCAATAATCAATAAAACCCTAAGACTACTATGGAAATATCCAATTCTAACTCAAAACTTATTCGAGTAAAAAAAAAAAAAAAAAAAAAAACCTTACATCATATGGTGGTATGCGTGCCATTTTTTACTTGTGGATAACCGGACTTTGTTGTACGCTAAATAAACACCCCTGTCAAATCACATCACATCAAACCACGTCATAATCTCAATTTCCGTGCAATGACCGTAACTATCACTACCACCACGACCGTCATCCATCACCATGCAGACAACCAACAGCCACCGTACCCAACTTCTGAAGATTCAACTTAACAACCGTATCCGTAAACATCTTAGTATCCTCAACCGTATTTCCTTCAGGTACATCAACAACATAAGACTCCAATACAACAGTGTAAACCTTATCACCTTCCTTAAACTCATTAACCGAAGTAACCGAACAATAGTTATTCAACCTGTGTTCGCCACCCACAACGCGAAAGCTCAAGATGCGCTTCTCGTCGTCCACCAGCTCGAGTCTTTCGGTGCTGGTGGACGCGGGGAGGCCGGAGATGACGGTGACTTCTCGGATACTGCCCACACCGCCATCTCCGGCCATAGTGCAACTCTTGATGAAATGCTTGTAGCGTTGTGGGTTGTCGAACCGACGTATCAACGGCCAGACCACGTTGGCTGGCGCGTCGATACGTTGGGTTATAAGTGAGGTGCATGTGTTTGGCGTGTTGTTGAATATGTGGTGTGTGTTGATTAAGGGTTTTAGGGTTGAGTATTCATCTTGTGTTAGGCCTTGTGGGATTGGATTTGTGTTCATTATGAAAGAGGGGGGGGGGGGGGGGGGGATGGGGGTGTGATTGAGAATAATGTCACATGGAAATGAGTATGAAGAAGTAGAAAAGGTAGTTAATGAGATTTGAAAGTGAGGAGAGAGGTTGATGGAGGTGGACAATGGCACATGATTACATGAACCATGGAACTAGGTGAGGGTTTTGTTTTTATAAATTTTATAAAAGTTTGGAGGCAGCCTTTCAAGCTTGGACTTGCTTGCCCTTTATTTTCAACCAAAAGTTGGGTTTGACCCTCTTTATTTTTTTTCCATTTCAAACTAGTCCTCTTATGTTTGTAAGGAAATACTCTATTCTATTTGGATTCAAGAAGGTGTTAATGGCTTTGAAAGATAATATATAGAGACTGATCATACTTCTATCACTTTAATAGTTTAACTACTTCATTGATTAGATAAGTATGGTAATTGAAGTTAGGCATTTTTAAAGTGTGTACACTTAACACCACTAACATGTTTTTCTTTGATACAAACTATAACTAAAAGGGAGCAACATCTATGTTTATAAGGTAAAGAAGCCATGATACTAGTGGTGAGCAAAAACTGAAAAAAATCAATTCCAAACTGAAAAAACCGATTTAACCGAATTGAAAATAACCGAACCGGACATAAAACAGGAAAAACCAAACCGAAAAATCAAACCATAATTACGGTTCGATTTTGGTTTTGCATTTTATAAAAACAAAAAAAAAAAACCGAACCGAATAACCCACAAAATCATTTTTTTAATATATCTTATACATTGATTTAGAAAGGGTTTGGTTATTTGCACAACTAGGGTTTTTATTTGCACAACCCCTCCACGGGTCGTCGAGGCCTGGACAGCCCGTGGAGGGCCAAAAAGGCAAAGGGACGGGCTGTCGAGGCCCAGACGGCCCGTCTAAAGGCAAAAGGACGGGCTGTCCAGGCCCAGACGGCCCGTCTAATGGTTTAAATCCAATCCAATCATTGGTAATCATTGGCAATGATTAGGTGATGATTATTTTGTTTTTTTATAAGTGTAAGTGTAGTGTGGATGTTTAAAATGGGTTTGAATGTTTGGTTTTTATAGATATTTGGTTTTTTATAAATGTTTGGTTTTTTATAAATGTTTTTTTTTATTTGTATAATATGATCTTTTTAATATAATTGTGTATATGAATATGAACGAATGTCGTTTATGTTGCCGAACTAAACGAAACCAAAATACGAACTTTTATGTTAGCATCTTCCTGGTTGTCATCATTAGCACGATTCCCGCGCGAATGGTAACTCCCGTACGTGTACTGCGGGTAGCTTGGTGGCACGAAAAAAGACTCCTGTTCCTCTACATATTCCTCGTTGAGATCGGGCAGCATGTTCCCGTCATTACCACGAACCCCGGATTTAACCTCATCTTCACCAACTTGAACCTCGGGTTCATACCCTACGCTTTCAGAGACGTAAGACTCGTTCTCAGACAGGTCAACGGTTGAAAAGCTGTGTAAATATGTCATCGTGAGACCGGGAAGTCGAAATGGGTCGAGGGTTTTGGTGGTGGTGATGTTTTAAAGTTTGGTTCAAATGGGGAAGAAGCTGATCGTGTAATGGTTATATCAGGAAATGTCGACGGGCCGTCGAGGCCTCGATGGGCCGTCTAGGGATTAAATGCCCTAACCTAACACGTTTCAACGGGCCGTCGGGGCCTGGACGGCCCGTCCATAAGCAACTTTTTCAGACTTTTCAGTCTGAACTGACTGCTTTTGCAGGAGTTCAACGGGCCGTCGGGGCCTGGACGGCCCGTCCATAAGCAACTTTTTCAGACTTTTCAGTCTGAACTGACTGCTTTTGCAGGAGTTCAGACTGATCACCTCGTACCTCGTACTTTTACGGGCCGTCTGGGCCTCGACGGCCCGTCAGTTTTGTCTTTTCTGTAAACAAACGGCCCGTCAAGGCCTGGACGCCCCGTCCATAAACCCTAATTTTTCTTAACGGCCCATCTAGGCCTCGACGACCCGTCCTAAGGTTGTTTAGGGTTTTTTCTTGGTTGTGTAGATAGTATCACCCTTTAGAAATTATTGGTTTTATTCTTGAAAATAATTAATTTTTTAAGTATTACAAAAGAAATGTCTTAATAAAAACTTTAGAAAAACATAGAAAACATTTAGAATGTTCTGTTTATTTGAACAATATTAATTTAAAAGGTTAACTATATTAACATCTAAGAAAGATTTTTAAATCTTGGATTATAAGTTCTATTTTTAAATTTTATGAAATTATGTTCCAGAAACCGAAAAGACAAAAAACCGAATCGAACCGTTACTATAATTGAAAAAAACCAAACCAAACGGTTTTCAAAAACCAAAAACCGAGTACATTGGTTACGGTTATGGTTTTATCAAAAAACCAAACTAAACCGGACCGTGCACACCCTTACATGATATCATCATTAGCGGGCGCCCCCCTTAAAAATAAATTTTAGTATAATTTGTAGGCAAAAATTCTGACCGCGTCCCTTCAAAATTCGGTTAAACCCAATAATCATACCCTTAGAAAATAATTCCTGATTCAGACACTAGATATCAGATTTTTAAGAGAATGTTGTTCTTAATAGTTGTGTCATGTTTATCATATATTTATAAAAAAAGTCTACACTGTTTGAACTGAAACTAAATAAAATGGTTTTAAAGGACAAAAACTTTGTTATACCATTCTTAAGAGTGTTAGCAAATCCGAGTAGTAGGGATGAGCTCAGGACGGTATCGGTATCGAACCGATACCGATCCCGACAATACCGATACCGAAAAGTTCAAAAAACCAATACTGATACCGATACCGAACACATACGGTACGGTATCGGTTCGGTACCGGTATGGTATCGGTATTTTGCTTTAAAATACCGATACTATATCGATACCGATAATACCAAAACCGAAAATCCATAAATATGGGTACCGATACCGATCCTAAAACCCTCAATTCGGTATCGGTTCGGTACGGTATCGGGATCGGGACGGGACGAGATCGGTATTCGGCCTTGTATGCTCATCCCTACCGAGTAGGATATCAAATATAATGTAATTGATATTATAGCAAATTTGCATGGTTAATGAGAAGTAGGATCTAACTACAAGGGGCCAATGTTAAATTAGAAGTACCAAAGGGGTGATAGTGCATTTTATCCTTTTCTTAATATTTTATGACCAAATTGTGAGGTCTAGAGTATTGATTGTGATTTCTTACCAATTAAGTGATGGTGAATATGTTATACAATTTGTTGAGAGTCAACTTAAATCCTCAAAATTGTGCAACATGACCCCATCAGATAGTTTTTTTATGCAATTACGTACTCACCCAAACTCTTCCTTAGAAGCTACATATATTGCTACTTTTAGCTATATTGCAACTTGTAAAAAAGTAGTAAAAATTAATTTTCATTAATGTACAAATCAAATATCTTCTAGTTTCATTTGACATAAAATCTAAGTTTCTAGTGCTTCATCGTTTTGGAGCTATTAAATGGCTATCTAAATGTATAAAACTCGAGATGTAACTTTAGGTCCTTGTCAAATGCACAAAACACATGTACATTTATGTTCCTTTCTACCATGATTATAGAGGATTCGGTCCTCTTGGCTTATCCATATATAGGTTCGAAATATGACGAAATGTTTTGGATTTGTACATCAATCTCAATACAGGTTTTCTTTCTTTCTTTCTTTCTTTCCTTCTTTCCTTCCTTGGGCATGTTACACACAAAATGAAGAATTTGTTATAACCACTGGATTATCTTTAACATTTTAAAAATAAACATCGTGTAATTTACTGATTTTATATAAAGATGCTTACACATTGATCTTATTCTCTACTTTACTTATACCTGTATATCCTCTTGTACTTATATAAGAGAGATTAATGCATAACATTGTTATGTGCCTGACATGTGCTACCCATGTAGTAGACCACATGCATGCCACGTTCAACATCTTAGTAGTTGTGAGTCATTTATGGAGTCAAAGAATAATACCTAATTAGTGGTGTTAGACCACTTCTTCCAATAAAGTAGGAGTCAAAGAATAATACATAATTAGTGGTGTTTGACCACTTCTTCCAATTAAATATTCATTATTTGCTTAAGTTTAGTAGTGGGAATTCATTATTTGCTTAAGTTTAGTAGTGGGTTAAGCTTGTTAATTTCTTTTGGTTGTAAGCCTATAAAAGGGCAAGTATGTTAATGTTATAATGATGAATGAAAAATTATGAATCAAGTCTAAATATTCTCTCTATATTTCTAGTCTGGCTTCTCTCTAATTTCTTTGAGGTTTACCCACTCAACGGGTTATCTATCGGTTACTATTATCAATTGGTTAACGTTTAAGTTCGTAACAATTGGTATCAGAGCGGCCTTGATCCACTTCTATGGACGCTCGTGAATGGAATGCTTCAATGGCTCGAATCGAGTCAATGGTTTTTGAGATGAGGGATCTTCTCATAAGCGAGTCCCGAAGATGGGAAACCTACGCCACCATTTTCTATTCACCATCCGCTTCCGCACCACCACAACCAGCCCAAAATACTACACCACCACCGGTTTTGGCCGCCACACCACCACCGTCTCCGACGCCACCCCCAAGCCATCAACCACCACCTACTTCCGCACAACTACGAAAACCTACCCCATATACACCGGCACCGACACAAAAACCATCTCCACCTTCTCCGGGGATAACGAAAACCGCAGCACCACCCACTTCTGCCACCGGGCCGAAACTGACACCCATACTAGTAAAGCAAGCCATTTCAGTTGACCTCTCGGCACCAAAATCGGCATTCCCACAATCCGCCTTAATGATCACTCCAAAAGAAGCATTTTCACCTATGTTTCTTGTGACCACAGACCCACCAAAACCATCACCAAAAGATCACGTTAACAACTATGCATTTGGGACCCTCCAAAAAGCATCACCTGAATGGTGCCCTCCATGGTACCCCGTTAAGACGCCTAGAACTGCCACTAAACGAACCGAATGGCGGCCGCCATGACCTAATTGGATTTTCGCCTTGAGGACAAGGCGAGTTCGAGCGGGGTGGATTGTTATGTGCCTGACATGTGCTACCCATGTAGTAGACCACATGCATGCCACGTTCAACATCTTAGTAGTTGTGAGTCATTTATGGAGTCAAAGAATAATACCTAATTAGTGGTGTTAGACCACTTCTTCCAATAAAGTAGGAGTCAAAGAATAATACATAATTAGTGGTGTTTGACCACTTCTTCCAATTAAATATTCATTATTTGCTTAAGTTTAGTAGTGGGTTAAGCTTGTTAATTTCTTTTGGTTGTAAGCCTATAAAAGGGCAAGTATGTTAATGTTATAATGATGAATGAAAAATTATGAATCAAGTCTACATATTCTCTCTATATTTCTAGTCTGGCTTCTCTCTAATTTCTTTGAGGTTTACCCACTCAACGGTTTATCTATCGGTTACTATTATCAATTGGTTAACGTTTAAGTTCGTAACAAACATTAAATAATAACCAGAAAGCGGTGACAACTTTACACAAACCATAAAAGCTAAGGGATCTAAGACTACTACTCTATATGATCCCACCATCCATAATTCCATATGGATAACCCTTAGGTCCCACCATCAACATGGACAACTCCTATGTCCAACCACCAACATGGACAAGACAAAGAAGAAAGCAACGGTTGTCACAAATGATTACAAGCAACGGTTGGTCTGTAATTAACCTTCATGGAACACAAGATCCTTGTCAATTAAGGCAATACGTTGTATTGCACTATCTAAAAGCAATTTGTCTACTTTGAATCTTATCCTTTAGGTCCAACTCACAAACCAATGTAATTTGTTATCCGATCAAACAAATAAGATAACACATGGGTCCGTGTGTACATGTAGCATCCTCGCTTTGAACGACGAACCATTGGTATTATTTGAAAAAAAATAATGGAGTTGCACCTAAAAACATGGTTGAATTTGTTAGTGACTAAAGAGATATAATACCAAATCCGGTATGTCTGGGTCAAATATACTCCACAAATTCGGGTCTAAGATGCGGATCGGATGGGGACACTAACAAACCATGCTGACGTGGAACATCCCATGAAGCGTATGATAATATAACCACCAATCAAGATAGAGATGTCAACATCAAATCAATTATGCTCACATTTCCTTCCTTAATGATAGGTAACAATAGCAGCTAGTATAAATACTAGTGACTTCATGTAAGTTACGTGCTCATCAGATCTGGTGGAAGTCAACATCCCAAGTCAAGACGATTGCGGGTCTTGCTTATACATCCATCAAGAATGTCACATGGATCTTGATAATCAGTGATTCATTGTGAAAGATGGCGGGAATAAAGACGTGACCGTTTCGGCTTGTTTACTTAATTTGCATGGGACCTTTTGGATCGCCCCACTTACGGTGTGCACATATAATGTATATATGTGTGGCCCTCGGGGGGCAAAAGTAAAGTTGCACTAGTTTTAACGTTATTTTACTAATTTCGTGAAAATAACGTTAAAAACGACGGACGGTTAATCATGCATCATGTGGTGGCGTTGATAGCCAAAAGACAAAGGGGTACATGTACCGATTGGGTTTGTCCCGATTGCTAAGTGTTTTGTGCCTTATGTCCAAGGCTTGATACCAAACCACATCGAGCCGGGGGTCTCACTGGAAGCAGCCTCTCTATTCTTAGGGGTAGAGGTAAGGCTGTCTACATCTTACCCTCCTCAGACCCTACCTTAGCTTTGCTATAGGTGGGATTAACTGAGTATGATGATGATGATGATGATGCATGGGACCTTTTGGGTTATGTTTAGTCTCTAATCGATCAAAATAGCATAAAGTAGCCGATTGTGGTTTTGTTTAAAAAAAGTACTTGGTGTATAAAGTAACAGAATTACATTATGTTGTTGTATTTAGCGTACAACTTTTAAATTAAATACCATACTTGAGCTAAAGGCATCCCGGAAAATGGCCAAAATAGCCCCTTGACCGAGCGTTTTGCGTAAATGGCCCCCTCCACCGTCTTTGGAGAGACGGGACACGGTTTCCAAAAGGACTGAACCGTCTTCCGAGATCCTTTGGATTCCAACCAGTAGCAACCCAACACGTGGCGGTTACGATCCCGATGTCTGCCACCCGGCTCCCGTGGCGGCTTGAGACGTGTCAGCGCCGCAAAGCCGTCTCCGGTGGGGTCCCTGAGACGGTTCTCCAACGGCTCAAGTTAAGCCGTCTTCGGCTCGGCTTAGCCGAATCCGTTTTGGCTGAACCGTCTTCAGCCCCATTAATTAATTTATTTATTTTTTTTTCAAATTTTGTTTGGGTATAAATATGTGGGTTTGGTTGAAAAAAAAAACACATCTAAATCAAACCAAATCTTCTCAAATGTTTGTTTCAAGCCAAAATATTTTACCAAGCCAAAATATTTTACCAAATCAAACAAAATCTTCTCAAATGTTTTTTTCAAATTTAGTTTGATTATTCGACGTGTTTTTGAGCTTCAGAATAGCCGAATATTTTTTCGGTAAAAATTATGGCACTTTTTAAACCTAAGCCTTTGGGATTTATCTAATCCCATTCTATGGAAAGCTTCTGATCCGAAGTTTTTCACCCATTTTCTTTGGCCTTAAAAATCCTTTCACCCATTT
This sequence comes from Ambrosia x helenae, assembly GCA_030844895.1. Taxonomy (NCBI): domain Eukaryota; kingdom Viridiplantae; phylum Streptophyta; class Magnoliopsida; order Asterales; family Asteraceae; genus Ambrosia; species Ambrosia x helenae. Next base: position 13,445,437 of record CM061227.1, on the reverse strand, counting down.
TCTTTAGCCTTAAGTTGACCTCCAACCACTTGGTAATACATTTGGAGTGAAAGGTTGAAGTGATGGATAGGTTTCGGTCGGAGTTAGTGAGAAGTAAAGCGAAAAAGGCTTCTGTTGGATTGCTGTTACATCTACATAATACTACTTGGATTGTTGTTGCATCTACACGTGGGTTAACCCGTGTAATTTGCATCGACGATTTTGTAGTCTACTTTGTTGGCAAGTTCATCCTTTTCCTAAATCTCTATCATGATCTTCTGGATCATCCGTCTTTTACATGTACAAGACGGTCGGATGTGATATTTAGGAGAGTTTGTTCTTTGACTTGTCCGGACCGTTGGTAAGCATCTGTCCGTACATATATTTATGTACGTATTTAGGGTGATGAAGATGAAACTGGACAGTGGGTATAAAGTATACTGCCAAAATATATCTTGGCGTTCCAAGCAACGGAAATGTCTCGGTGTTTGACGTGTTGAACGACTTCGTGAATTATAATTGTTTGTATATTGTAATTGTTTTAATACTTTAGTTGTATTTTTATTGGATCCCTATTATTATTTGTTTATGTTAAGTTTGTTTAAGGTCATGTGTTCTCTACTTTTTGGTGTTAAACAAAACACTCCCTTTAAACAATATAAACTTAAAATAAACATTTTTTTATTATAACTTAAAATAAAAGGAGCATTAAAAGTAAGAAAAAAAAACTAATCCAAAGCCCCGGCGACATCACGAATCATCTGCCACGCCGACAAATGAGTAAAGGGTGGTCGGCCCGAAAACTCGTGCTCAATCTTGGCATGTTCAAGTTTTTCATGGTCCGCAGTGTCTTGTGGGAGTTCACGGATAGCGGTTTGATAAAACCCCTCGAAGAGACGGCACTTGTTTTGCAAGTCCGTCCACTTCCGGTTGAGAGACTCCGTTGACCTGCTTGAACCTCCAACCAAAACTTTGAACTCGTTGAGAACGAGTGGCCAAATGGACCCTCGACGTGGTGGGTTTTCTTTAACAGTTATCCAAGCAGTGCACAGGGCAATTTCTTCTTCTTCTGTCCACGGTTTCGGTGCCATTGTGATTTTGGTTTTGGGTTTCTTATCTGTGACGGTGTACTGACGGTCTGTAATGTCAAACGTCTACTGGCTTTATATAGGAAGGACATATGCGGGTGGGTTAAGCATTCAATAGGGAATATCTGTCACACCCTCAAATTCCACGTGCGGGGTTTTACCGCGAGGCGCGTGACACACCAGGATCTCAGTCAACGATCACAACAAACATACAACAAACATGCATTCATAATTATATTTTAAACCAAAATATAATGCTTTGAGCTGTAAACCAGCAGCGGAAGCATTCTTGTTTACAACCAAAAGACATATCATTGTTTACAAAGACATTGTTTAACATGTTTCAAAATAATAGACGCCGTGCATGACCTCGTGCGCCTAGTCCGATAACCGCTACCTTAGCGACCTGAGAAAACATGCCAAAAATGTCAACATATAATGCTGGTGAGTTCACAGGTTTTCTTTTATAAAGTGTTGTCACAAGTTTTACAAAGATCATTCCCGTTAATACTATGTCATAAGAACGTTAGCTAGACGTTAAGTGTTTTTACTACTACGGTTGGGAACCCATTACTAAACGTGTCCAAAAGTTGATACCAGCCCAGATTGACTGGGCTACCGATGCCTCGGTAACCCGATAGGTAGAGACAATATGCACCCGCCCGGCCCCGCCGTCGAGTGGGGTTTGTGAGGCCCAATAGATCTATCCACATTTCCCTCGTTGTGCGTGCCAGCACATTCATGGTTTCCCCCTGGGACTTTCCATAAAAGCCGTATAGTAACATATAGTGCCCATAGTATAACATGACCTTTAAATAGTTCGTACAAAGCATGTTTCTCCCCAAAAGCAAAACAGTAAAAGTGGGGCTGTGAAACTCACCTTGGTTTGCGTTACTTGAAAATAGTTAAATGATTATGTTATGATAGCCCCAGATAGCGGCGACCTATCATAAGATGCGTATAAGTATTGGACTAATAACCCGCAGGCTAACTAGTCCCCGAATGTCCAGACCGTGACCATAAACGTTTGAAAACACCCTTAACTGTTAAACCGACCGTGCCAGACAAGACCCGACATCCCATTGGTGACCCGACATCCCACGTGTTAGATAAATGCAAGACATCATGCAACATATGCAATTAAACACTTAGCACGCGCAATAGTCCACCTAGTCTAGCATGATATCCGTTTAACGCATAAACAGGTCCGAACACGTCTTACTAAGTCATTGGGTGTATCCCGGGGTTCCTAACATGTTCCTAGGTGTCAAATCGTGTTCCGGGATGTCATAACGCGTTCACGACAGCAGTACATGCGATTAGGAAGGTTACACGCGAGTAGGCAATAGCCTATAGGCGATTAGGGGCCTAATCGCCTGATGTATCAGGCGAGTAGGGTCCCAATCGCCCCAAAGTCTGCATAATCGCCTATAGCTCAGGCGATTAGGATGCCTAATCGCCTGCAGCTGCTGTACAACGAGTTTTCGCGCGTTAAACCCTCCAAATCAGATCCGAAACATGCAACAACACCCAATATCAAACCTAAATCATTTACCAACCCATTTCAAGCAAAAACCCCCAACATATCACTGATCTAGCATGTTCTATGTAATTATTTCCTAAAATAGCAAAGTACTAGGTTTCTTCTACCAACCTTATCTTTCCTTAAATGGAAATAATCAGATTTCAAACTCTACAACATGTAACTCATAAAATCTCTGATCTAACATCTTCCTAGTGTGAATCCTAACAACATTGCATCAACAATCACACCATAATCATCCTAAATCCTCAAGAACATACAAATGGGTCAAAATATGCATTTTCTTCAAAACACCATAATAATGGCTAAGATTCTAAGACAACCTTCCTAATGACCTCTACATAACAGAAGTACAATCATATCTTAAAAACATTCATGTTAAAATCACCAATAAGACCAACATATGCATGTAAACTTCACATAATACAAGTATTAAGGTGTAAACTTGGTTTAAGACTCTCTTGAAAGGTTTTTAAAGACACATTTGGTAAAACAAGGTCTGGAACTTTAGGGGAACTCAAAATAACAACTTTACAAAGGTTAGGGATGAAGAACACACCTTGGGTTTTGCTAAAGAAAGGTGTGTAAGCTTGGGGATGGTGATTTTTGTAGCAAAATGAGTTCCAGAGGTGTTCTAAGGTGTGTGGGCGACTTGGGAGCAGCTAGGGTTGTTCTAGAGGTGTTTGGGGAGTTAAGGGTTCTATTTATAGGTGTTTTGACCCGAGCCCTGCAGTACACGCGAGTAGCAGTCCCTTATACGCGATTGGGGGCCTAATCGCGTATAACATCAGGCGATTAGGTCCCAATCGCCTGTAATCTTCCCTACTCGCATGAACATATAGGCGATTAGGGGTTCTCCCAGCTCCTAATCGCCCCTGTGATGCTGGAACGGGTTTTTGGCGCGTTAAACACTATTTTAACATATTTAAACACGTATTCACATACCGATAAGTCACATAATGATTTCAAACATATAATGCATGATAACTAACACGTTTACATCCGTTCACCAATTCCCGGGACTCGAGACTCGTGTGTGCGTTAGACCCGGCGATTCCACGAATCGCCGATCCTTGTACCCATAGTTATGGACCGACTCCCGATGATTCCCAGAATCATCATACCGACTCAACTGACCCCGTTAAGGACGTAATATGCATGACTCGCTAAGGTAGACTTACTAGTTTAGTCAACGTTACTAACCTGAGTTTGCCGGGTGTCACATCATCCCCCTGTTGAAAGAATTTTCGTCCCGAAAATTGCCCAAGGCCAAAAAGGAAGAGACGAAAGAGAAGAAAAATTTTTCCGGTTGCCACATCATCCCCCTGTTGAAAGGAATCTCGACCCGAGATTCATTCAGCTTCAGCAGAGACATGTCTTGATTCGAACGCGCGCTTAGGAAATAAATGGGGATACTTAGCCTTCATTTGATCTTCCCGTTCCCACGTGAACTCCGGTCCACGATTAGAGTTCCAACGGACTTTAACAATGCGGATTTTACTCCGGCGAAGGCTACGGATTTTATAGTCAAGAATTTCAACCGGTTCCTCCACGATACGTAGACGATCATCCACCTTGATCTCTTCGAGAGGAACAACCAAAGATTCATCCGCCAAACACTTCTTCAAATTAGAAACATGGAAGACGTTATGAACATTACTGAGCTCAGCCGGCAGATCAAGCCTGTATGCTACCGGTCCAATCCGTTCCAGGATTGCGAACGGTCCCACATACCGAGGATTCAATTTGCCCGCTTCCCAAAACGTATAACGCCCTTCCATGGGGATACCTAGGGCTGTGCAACGGTTCAGAACCGGACCGAACCGAACCGAACCGGACCGAACCGCGAACCGTTTATTCCAAAATATGAGAACCGGAACCGGAACCGATAATTACTAAACGGTTCGGTTCCAGAACCGGGTGAAACGGTTCTCATGAAACGGTTCTAGGCCAGAACCGGTTGTCAATAAAATCCTAAAATTTACATTAACAAATAAATAAAAAAAATTAAAAAAAAAACAATAATTTTTCTTAAAAAACTTATCAACGGTTTGTGTTAACCATGGTTACTAAAAGTATAGCAGTTTACGTATCAAAATATGTTTTGTTCGAATCAGATCATTCTTTTTATGCAGATTAAACGGATAAGAACAAGCTGTGCGGACTGCTGACCATCACATAAAACAATACTCTACATTCCTACCAAGTTAAATAATTTAAAAGTGTTAAGAACTATAAAGAAGGAAACAACACATTCTATTTCAAACTAATAATAGAATATTTAAATATTTAAATATTTAAGTTAATTCTAAACGGTTCTAACGGTTCTTAACCGGACCCGTCGGTTCTAACCGGAACCGAACCGCGAACCGTTTATGCCAAAATATGAGAACCGGAACCGGAACCTATAACATTAATTCGGTTCGGTTCTAGCGGTTCCGGGTCGGTTTCACGGTTTTCGCGGTTCGGAACCGTTTGTTGCTCACCCCTAGGGATACCTTCAACAAAACCCTGTCGCCAACCTCAAACTCCAAAGGCTTGCGACGACGGTCGGCATAGCTCTTTTGACGATCCCGAGCTGCTGCCATGCGGTTACGGATTTGCACGATCTTCTCGGAAGTCTCGTACACAAGTTCCGGGCCGGTGAGTTGACTCTCACCCACCTCGGCCCAACAAAGAGGAGACCGGCATTTCCGCCCGTAAAGAGCCTCGAACGGAGCTGCCTTGATGCTAGAATGGTAACTGTTGTTGTAGGAGAATTCCACCAACGGTAAATGACTCTCCCACCCCTTGCCAAAATCGATCACACATGCCCGAAGCATGTCTTCTAGCGTTTGGATTGTCCGCTCACTTTGACCGTCAGTTTGCGGATGATACGCTGTGCTCATGTCCAACTGAGTACCCAGAGCCTTATGCAAAGACTTCCAAAAGTTAGAGGCGAACCGAGGATCACGATCAGAAATAATAGAGACAGGCACCCCGTGCCGAGAGACCACTTCCTTGAGATATAACCGTGCCAAACGCTCGAGACCATCGGTCTCCTTGATAGCGAGGAAGTGCGCAGACTTTGTCAACCTATCGACAATCACCCAGATCATGTCGCACCCACTGGGCGATTTCGGGAGTTTGGTCACAAAGTCCATCGTAATCCGCTCCCACTTCCACTCGGGGATTTCAGGCTGTTGCAGAAGGCCGGATGGCTTTTGATACTCAACCTTGACCTTGGAACAGGTCAAGCACTTGCTTACGTACGAAGCCACGTCCGCCTTCATGTTCGGCCACCAATAAAGTATCTTCAGGTCTTGATACATTTTATCGGAGCCAGGGTGAATAGAGTACCGGGACTTGTGAGCCTCATCGAGAACAAGCTCCCGCAAGCCCCCAAATAAAGGAACCCAAATACGTTCAGCGAAATAGTGTAACCCATCGGATCTGAGTTCAAGGTGGCTATCAGCACCATGCATGGTTTCAGCCTTAAGGTTTTCCTCCTTCAAAGCTTCTTGCTGCGCTGAACGGATTCGATCAGGTAAGCCGGAATGGATAGTGAGCTGAAGAGCCCGAACACGACGAGGTTTAGCCGTTTCCTTCCTGCTCAAGGCGTCTGCGACCACATTCGCCTTGCCAGGATGGTATTTGATAGCGCACTCGTAGTCATTAAGAAGCTCGACCCAACGACGCTGTCTTATATTCAACACCTTCTGATCAAAGATATGCTGGAGGCTCTTGTGATCGGTGTAAATAGTGCATTTGGTACCGTACAAGTAATGCCTCCAAATCTTTAAAGCAAAGACCACCGCACCCAACTCCAGATCATGGGTGGGATAGTTTTTCTCATGAACCTTAAGCTGACGAGAAGCATAGGCGATGACCTTCTCGCGCTGCATCAGTACACAACCAAGACCCCGGATAGAAGCGTCACAATAAACCACAAAATCGTCCGTACCCTCAGGTAAGGACAAGATAGGAGCAGAACAGAGTTTAGCCTTTAACAACTGGAAGGCCGACTCCTGCGAATCACCCCAGTCGAACTTTCTATCCTTCTGGGTAAGCGAGGTGAGGGGTTGAGCGATCTTCGAAAATCCCTCAATGAAACGACGGTAATAACCTGCAAGGCCTAGGAATTGCCGCACCTCAGATGGCGTCTTTGGTGCTTCCCAGTCTTTAATGGCTTCAATATTAGCTGGGTCAACGTGAATTCCTTTCTCATTTACAACATGACCAAGGAATTGGACTTCACGCAACCAGAAGCTACACTTAGAAAACTTAGCGTACAGCTGTTCCCGCCTCAGAAGTTCCAAAACAAGACGTAGGTGTTCCTGGTGGTCCACCTCGTTCTTGGAATAGACTAGAATATCATCAATGAAGACAATCACGAACTTATCAAGATAAGGCTTACAAACACGGTTCATCAGATCCATAAAGATGGCAGGTGCGTTGGTGAGACCAAAAGGCATGACCAGGAATTCAAAATGGCCATAGCGAGTTCGAAAGGCGGTCTTCGGAACGTCAGCTTCTTGAACCCTCAATTGATGGTACCCCGACCTCAAATCAATCTTCGAATAGAAACTAGAGCCCTGAAGCTGGTCAAATAAGTCATCGATGCGAGGAAGAGGATAGCGATTCTTGATGGTAACCTTATTCAACTCCCGGTAGTCGATACACATCCGCAGGCTTCCGTCCTTCTTCTTGACAAACAAAATAGGGGCTCCCCACGGGGACGAACTAGGTCGAATGAAACCCTTCTCTAATAGCTCCTGCAACTGGTTCGATAACTCCTGCATCTCGGGAGGTGCAAGACGATAAGGGGCACGAGCAATAGGGGCCGCACCCGGAGCAAGTTCAATACCAAATTCGACCTGGCGATAAGGAGGAAGACCAGGTAAGTCTTCAGGAAATACATCGGGAAAGTCGCGGACAACAGGAATATCTTCAATCTTCTTCTCCTCTTCAGACGAAACCGAAACAAGTGCCAGAATGGCAGAATACCCCTTCCGAAGATACTTATAGGCTTTCATACACGAAATGATACTCAACGGGACCCCGCTCTTCTCACCGTGCACCAACAAAATTTCTCCATCAGGGAGAGGAAGTCGAATGACTTTATCAAAACAAACGATCTCAGCGTGATACAGGGACAACCAATCCATACCCACAACCACACCGAAACTACCCAAGGACACCGGCATAAGATCAATAGGGAAAGAGTAACCCGACAACTCAAGGCGACACTCCCTAAGGACGTGCGTCGCCTCAACTTTCTTACCATCAGCCAATTCTATCAAGTACTTAGCCTCTAAAGGTGTAGGTACCCTATCAAGCAATTGACTAAACCCAAGAGATATAAAACTCTTATCGGCGCCAGAATCGAATAAAACCGTAGCATAGCGATTATCGAGGAGAAACGTACCAGTAACAGTGTCGGGGTCTTGTCGAGCACCGCTCGAACCGATCACGAAGGCGCGAGCATTCCTGCCTCCGCCTCCATTGTTTCCATTTCCCGCCCCATTCTTCCCGGCTTCACCCTGCTTCAACTTGGGGCATTCCCGCTTGTAGTGACCAAGTTCACCACAATTGTAGCACCCCTGTTTGCCCTGATTTCCCTGGGGAGCAGCGACAGGAGGAGCCGGAGTAGGTGTAGCAGGAGGGTTCCGGTTACCCTGAAGATTAACCCTGCAATCCTTTGCCTGGTGCCCAAGCTTATGGCACCTGTGGCAACGATTCCGGTCCTCACAACGACCGTTGTGGTGAAATCCACACTGGTCACATTTCGGCTTCTTCCCAATATAACCCCCTGGTTTCTGCTCAGACGATGATCCCCCAATATCAGACTTCTTTACCTGCTGAGGCTGAGCCGGGCTCAAGCCTTTCCCCACAGCTTCCCACTTCCGTTTGTTACTATCAGAAGTCTTCACAGTAGCGCCTCGAGGAGGCAAGACCCCTTCAGTCACCTTCATGTTGGTCAGCCTGTGAGCCGACCGAACTACCTCAGCATAAACAGTGAGATTACCCGCAACAACTAACCCAGCAATCTCCGGTACCAACCCAGCGACGTAATGCTCAATCCTTCGATATTCAGGTGTGTGCAGATCGGGGCACAACACCGCCAACTCATTGTGCCTAGCAGTATAAGCTTCAATCTCGGAACCCACCATCTTGTGGTTCCAGACTTCATGCTCGAGCTTCTGGATCTCATCCCTCGGGCAGTACTCATTTTTCAGCAACTGAATGAATTCTGCCCAGGGCATAGCGTGGGCTTCCCCAATACCCATAGTCTGGGTGGTGGAGTTCCACCAAGTCAAGGCCTGACCCTCCAGGGTCGCAGAAGCATACTTCACCCGGTCGCCCTCCGGGCAGTTACACATCGAGAAAACAGATTCGATTTTCTCCAACCATCGGAGCAGTCCCACTGCCCCTTCAGTGCCGCTAAAGTTGTGGGGCTTACAATCCATAAACTTTTTATAAGAACACTGGGATGGGGGAGGATTGACAGCACCACCTGGAACAGACATACAGGTGAGTATCAAGAAAAGGTAAAGTACCCCAGAACGTGGTAGAATAGATGAGAATCGACATACCACCCATAGCATTATGAGCGGCTTGGAATGCAGCCAAAGCAATATTTACGTGCTGCTGCGTCAGATTATCCAGCTCAGCTTGGGTCATATTGATGTTCCCGCGGCCACCGCCGCCACCACGGCCGCCACCGCGACCGCCAGCACGGCCGCCCCTGCGACCTCCACGAGCTCCCGACATCTTCTGTCACAACATGAAACAAAAGATTTAGGCTTGCCCGTGGTATAACCCATCAAGAATTTCAAGAAATTAGACTGAGACCAGCTCGGGTCCATTCGTTCAAGCCCAAAGTCCGCCAGGGATCCCATGCATCACAGTTTATGATCTCGTGTGCACCCGACATGATAAACTGTTCCACATGGTCCTCCAGGCGTGCTTTAAGTTTGAAGTTCAAGTCACCGAACGCTAGCGCCCAATCATGGTATTATCATAAGTATAGTACAAGGTAACATGCATAAGAACGAGCGTGTCCATTAGGGCATAGAGGGGAGATGTCCAAACCCTTGGACAGATCTCAAGAGTACGCCGAGGCTACCCCAATGTACACTGCCGTCAAGAAAGTTCAATAGTATATCGTTCGCCATCGGATTATAGTAAGGATGAGTCAAGAAATAGAATGATAAAGAGTAAATAGATGATGTAGCGTAGTAGATGATGACACCGACACCCCGACAAGTCATATTGTTACCCACTTGCTAAGACTCGACTAATTGTGACCGTCTAGTGTGTGCGACTCAGTTATAGACTAGACTCTACATGCAGTCTCAGTTCACTATAACCGTTGGCTCTGATACCAATCTGTCACACCCTCAAATTCCACGTGCGGGGTTTTACCGCGAGGCGCGTGACACACCAGGATCTCAGTCAACGATCACAACAAACATACAACAAACATGCATTCATAATTATATTTTAAACCAAAATATAATGCTTTGAGCTGTAAACCAGCAGCGGAAGCATTCTTGTTTACAACCAAAAGACATATCATTGTTTACAAAGACATTGTTTAACATGTTTCAAAATAATAGACGCCGTGCATGACCTCGTGCGCCTAGTCCGATAACCGCTACCTTAGCGACCTGAGAAAACATGCCAAAAATGTCAACATATAATGCTGGTGAGTTCACAGGTTTTCTTTTATAAAGTGTTGTCACAAGTTTTACAAAGATCATTCCCGTTAATACTATGTCATAAGAACGTTAGCTAGACGTTAAGTGTTTTTACTACTACGGTTGGGAACCCATTACTAAACGTGTCCAAAAGTTGATACCAGCCCAGATTGACTGGGCTACCGATGCCTCGGTAACCCGATAGGTAGAGACAATATGCACCCGCCCGGCCCCGCCGTCGAGTGGGGTTTGTGAGGCCCAATAGATCTATCCACATTTCCCTCGTTGTGCGTGCCAGCACATTCATGGTTTCCCCCTGGGACTTTCCATAAAAGCCGTATAGTAACATATAGTGCCCATAGTATAACATGACCTTTAAATAGTTCGTACAAAGCATGTTTCTCCCCCAAAAGCAAAACAGTAAAAGTGGGGCTGTGAAACTCACCTTGGTTTGCGTTACTTGAAAATAGTTAAATGATTATGTTATGATAGCCCCAGATAGCGGCGACCTATCATAAGATGCGTATAAGTATTGGACTAATAACCCGCAGGCTAACTAGTCCCCGAATGTCCAGACCGTGACCATAAACGTTTGAAAACACCCTTAACTGTTAAACCGACCGTGCCAGACAAGACCCGACATCCCATTGGTGACCCGACATCCCACGTGTTAGATAAATGCAAGACATCATGCAACATATGCAATTAAACACTTAGCACGCGCAATAGTCCACCTAGTCTAGCATGATATCCGTTTAACGCATAAACAGGTCCGAACACGTCTTACTAAGTCATTGGGTGTATCCCGGGGTTCCTAACATGTTCCTAGGTGTCAAATCGTGTTCCGGGATGTCATAACGCGTTCACGACAGCAGTACATGCGATTAGGAAGGTTACACGCGAGTAGGCAATAGCCTATAGGCGATTAGGGGCCTAATCGCCTGATGTATCAGGCGAGTAGGGTCCCAATCGCCCCAAAGTCTGCATAATCGCCTATAGCTCAGGCGATTAGGATGCCTAATCGCCTGCAGCTGCTGTACAACGAGTTTTCGCGCGTTAAACCCTCCAAATCAGATCCGAAACATGCAACAACACCCAATATCAAACCTAAATCATTTACCAACCCATTTCAAGCAAAAACCCCCAACATATCACTGATCTAGCATGTTCTATGTAATTATTTCCTAAAATAGCAAAGTACTAGGTTTCTTCTACCAACCTTATCTTTCCTTAAATGGAAATAATCAGATTTCAAACTCTACAACATGTAACTCATAAAATCTCTGATCTAACATCTTCCTAGTGTGAATCCTAACAACATTGCATCAACAATCACACCATAATCATCCTAAATCCTCAAGAACATACAAATGGGTCAAAATATGCATTTTCTTCAAAACACCATAATAATGGCTAAGATTCTAAGACAACCTTCCTAATGACCTCTACATAACAGAAGTACAATCATATCTTAAAAACATTCATGTTAAAATCACCAATAAGACCAACATATGCATGTAAACTTCACATAATACAAGTATTAAGGTGTAAACTTGGTTTAAGACTCTCTTGAAAGGTTTTTAAAGACACATTTGGTAAAACAAGGTCTGGAACTTTAGGGGAACTCAAAATAACAACTTTACAAAGGTTAGGGATGAAGAACACACCTTGGGTTTTGCTAAAGAAAGGTGTGTAAGCTTGGGGATGGTGATTTTTGTAGCAAAATGAGTTCCAGAGGTGTTCTAAGGTGTGTGGGCGACTTGGGAGCAGCTAGGGTTGTTCTAGAGGTGTTTGGGGAGTTAAGGGTTCTATTTATAGGTGTTTTGACCCGAGCCCTGCAGTACACGCGAGTAGCAGTCCCTTATACGCGATTGGGGGCCTAATCGCGTATAACATCAGGCGATTAGGTCCCAATCGCCTGTAATCTTCCCTACTCGCATGAACATATAGGCGATTAGGGGTTCTCCCAGCTCCTAATCGCCCCTGTGATGCTGGAACGGGTTTTTGGCGCGTTAAACACTATTTTAACATATTTAAACACGTATTCACATACCGATAAGTCACATAATGATTTCAAACATATAATGCATGATAACTAACACGTTTACATCCGTTCACCAATTCCCGGGACTCGAGACTCGTGTGTGCGTTAGACCCGGCGATTCCACGAATCGCCGATCCTTGTACCCATAGTTATGGACCGACTCCCGATGATTCCCAGAATCATCATACCGACTCAACTGACCCCGTTAAGGACGTAATATGCATGACTCGCTAAGGTAGACTTACTAGTTTAGTCAACGTTACTAACCTGAGTTTGCCGGTGTCACAATATCAATAGATTTCATAGTAAAAATTACAACATTTTTTAAAACACTAAATAAATTAAAACACTTTATTAATAATAAAACATACATTAAAAAAAGAACATTACATAACATTATTTTTAATAAAACCTAAATTTAAATATAATCACGTAACAAATGCCACGCGAAAGGTATTCGAATTCTTCGTCGTAGTCCAAAAAGTAGTCGATTTTCGCCAATTCTATGAGCCCTTCCTCGGACTCGTTTGGCGACTCCTCTTTGTTGGAGTTGAAGAACCCTTCGAATACGGTGCACTCCGCCTTGACGTTGTGAAACTTTTCTATAACATCTTGTGTCGTACGGTTTGTCTGACCGCCGACAAGTGTTCGAAACTCGAAAAATACTCTACTCCAAAATGGAGTTGCACGAATTTCTTGACTGGTGTTTGAAACTCGGGTGTTTTCGGCAACATTTCGCCATGCCAGTGTAACCCCAAGGATCTCCTCGTCGGTCCATGAAGACATTTTACTTGGTTTGATTGATGTTTTGTAAGAAAAATATGTGATGTAGTGAAGAATTTGTTAATTTGGCGGGTATTTATAGTGTGAAATAATTTAATTTAATTAAATATTTAATATGGTAGGTAAAAATAAATAAGGACAATTAAAAAAATAAATAAACTTCCAAAATAAGAACATTTTATTAAGAATTGTTTGGACGTGGTAAGCACCTCCAGAAATACATTTTTTCAGCCATGAATCGTCTGTAAGACGAACATGTTTGTTTTAGATCACCGTTCGTAGTAATTGGTTTATCAGTAACCAAATGCTCCACCAGCATACAAAGATATACCGCTTCATTACCAGACAGGGAGTTATGTGGTGCAACATAGTCTTCGTTAAGATTGAAAGTTATACATTTTTCTGGATTACCTGTTTTCTTCCAGAATCTTATGTTCACTAGTAAAGCTCCTAAATAAACTTGTATCTTCGTCAGCTTTGGGTGAACAATGGTTCTGTATTTGTCTCTGATACGAAGGTCTTCGCAAGCATACATAACAAGTTCTTGCGTCACCAACTCTAGTCGCACCAGTAACCATTCCCTATTTTCAAGCTGAACGGGGAAAAAAACAAAATCAACGTCGAAAAATGAAGGAAACGGTTTGAATTTGCCATTGCAATAGTTGGCCAAGTTTTTTGGTACAGATTCTAATAACGAATTATAAAATTCTGGTGGAAGAATTGTCCACCGCATATTTAGCGAAGCATTTTTTGTAGCTTTCTACTCCTCCAGTTCATCAGTCTTCCAACCCATCCTTCAACATGCTGAAAAATAATTGAATCACAATTTCAGTAAAAAAAAATAAAAAAAAACATTAAAATTTAAGTTATTACTGTTGGTGTGAGGTAGCCGTTAGAACGATAGCCCAACAAAATTCCCCAAAAATTTTTGTCAAGCTCAATACTTCTTGAAAAAACAGCAGAATAACAAAACGGTGCGTCGCCTTTATTGTAGAAGTCAACAACATTAGTTGCCCAATTATCATTCTCATCGTCCGGTATAGCCCATTTGCCGATAACGTTTCCGTGTAAGCTTTGTCGATTACTGATAAATTCTCTTTCTTTGGTAATTTCAGGTTCCTTCGGACGCCTCCATTTTTTAAGTATCCAACTCGATGAATGTTTCTCTGGTTGAGAAAAGTATTCTTCTGGAGCTATATTTTTATCACGGCCGTCAGACATTTTCTTGAGCGATACTTCTCCAACAACCTTTTTTAACGACAAAATATTTTACGTTTACAACTACTTATATAAAGATGATTTTAAATATAAATTATTTATTTAAATTTTTAATTTTTTGTTTTTTAAATTTTTAATTGATCAGGGGCCCACAAAATGCACTTTCGGGAACCGTCTGACAGCAATGGGAACCGTCTCCTTGGGAGCCGACTGAGAGTCTTTGGGAACCGTCTCGTCAGACGGGTTAGTATTGGGAACCGTCTCGTCAGACGGGTTAGGCTTTGGGGACCGGACCCGGCTTGTGAGACGGTTGGGAACCGGAACCGGCTCAGCAGTTCTTTCCAAGTACCGGCTCAAAAGACGTGTTGGGAACCGGAACCGGCTCAGCAGATCGTTCCGGGTACCGGCTCAAAAGACGGGTTGGGAACCGGGACCCGGCTTTGTCAGAGTGTTGACTGAGAGGCTTTGGGAACCGAACCCGTCTCCTGAGACGCTTTGGGAACCGGACCCGGCCCATGCAGCCCGGTCCCACTAGGGTTTACCTTTTGGGGTAAAAGTAAACTTTCGGTGAAAGTCTCTCCACCGAAAGACGCTACGTTGACGGGAACGCTCTTTTACCGGTTTTCTTGTTTATCATCTATTTTCCGGCGAACGGTTTGCTAGGACTCCGGTCAAAGTATCAGACGACGGTCATTTATAATTAAAAAGGTAATATTAACGTTCCTTTTTAAAGTTTTAAAATTTTTTTTTTCATTGAAAACGACACAACACAAACGGGACCACCCGACATATTTTTGGTCATGTGGTCCACCACGAACGTGCTCACCGTCGACCGTCGATTAATTTTTAATTTTGTTTGTTTTTTTGTTGTCCGTTAATCGAGGTTGACCAAACCCGTTTGACCATGTATAATCCGAGTGACTTTGTCGACCCGATGAACGCACATCAAATACTACAAGAGGAACAGTACGAAGAGTTTTTTCGGCACCCACAACAGCCGAATCCTCCTCGGAGCTTACCTCCTGCGGTAAGCGTTTACTACCATTTTTCATTCAAGTATTTTTATCATTTTTCATTTACCTTGTTCGTTACTAAAAAAATTTTTATAACCTTTTTTTTAGTCTGATACCGAAATAAAAGTCCGAAGTGCCTGGAACAAAGTAACAGAAATCAATACTAGAATGTCCGAGGCAATGAAGACGCGTTTTAGGGAGACCGTCTTCGGTCACTTTCTGGATGTTATGAGCCATGTTTGCGAAAGTAATTTGTTACTCTCAGTGGCACAACATCAGATTGAGACGGGACTGCCTAGTATCGACGGCCTTTTTTATCAAATCGGTCCTAACAGTCTTGTATTCACTCCACAACAGTTTTGTCTGATAACGGGCCTAAGATTTGGCCGTCACGATGATTGGGAACTCGCACAATCCCCAACATCGTTTAAAAGACGAATATTCCCTGAGGTGAGTAAGGTATCTTATCAAAGTGTGCTTGATATTTTCAACGGTGACTGGAGCGATTATGAGGAGGATGATCTTGTCCGTATTTGTATCCTGGTATTGATTGAATCGGTGTTTAAGGGTACCCAAAATACCGCGGCCGTGGATGATCTAGTGCTCGATCTTGTTGATGACTTTGTAGTGTTGAATACATTTCCATGGGGAAGTTATTTTTGGGAAGATTTGGTTAAAAATATCAATAACATGCACCTGATTCAAAAGCGGGGTACAAAGGGCTTCAGTTAAAAATCTTGTAATTGGGTTTTCAAGGTATTAGTTTGTATGAATTATTTACTTTTAATTATTAATTTTAACAAATATTTGAGATATTTCTAAATTTTGTTTAAAAACTTGCAGATCTGGATATTTGAGATATTTCCAGAATTTAAAACGATCCAGATTTTTTTCTTGGTGATGCAATCCCCAGAGTTCTTTCCTGGGGTCCGGGAAAAAAAATGAGGAGGAGCACCATTGATCGTAAGATCACCGTAAATTCTATGGTAATCTTTTGAAATCATTTTCTACCGAATTTTTTTTTGAAAAGCTAAATATAAGTGATAAAATTTAAAAAAAAATTGTTGTGCTTCAGCATGAAGGGCTTAAGCCGTTTAGGTTTCTACTTCCGAATGACTTTGAGCTGCGCTGTGCCTGGTACACTGATAGTGCCCATTTTTTACGAGCACAAAGGAACCGGGCTCAAGGGTGCTTTAATAAGCCGTCCGAGTTTCATCCGTCTGCCTATGTAAATTTTGATAATACGGGAGCGGATGATGTAAATTTCGATGATCTGCATACGGTTTACGGTGATGAGCCTGTTGATTCGACGGCCAAAAAAAGAAAGTCGGAAACTGTTCCGACAACCTACACTATCAACGATGATTTAATAGAGCAATTTAAAGCGTTGATGGATGATAGGTTGGAAAACTTTTATAATAACAAGTTGAAAGGTTTACTGCCTGAGGTAAAGTTGTCGTATGATTATTATTAATCCGTATTAATTTGTTGAAAAGTTTAAAATAATTAACATTTTTAAATCTTAGGTACGTAAATCCCAACCGACTGGTGTAGAAGGCCCGACGAGCTCGCATCACAATGAAAATGTTGATGAATTGTTTAGCTCGGGTGATGTATATAGACCAGACACCGACGGCCTAAAAAAGCCTGTATGTTTTATTTTATTTTTTTCCTTCATAGTTTAGCATTTAAATTCAAAATAATTGGTTCACTTTTGTCACTTTAACAGTTGAGACGGTCTCAAAGGTCAACAAAGCCATCCTCGTGTATGCTTTCCCCATTTACAACAATAAAAGGTGCAAAAAAGAAGAAGTTCAAATCAGACGATGAAAACGAAAACATAAAACTAATAAAAAAATGGTATCCAAAACAAAAGGATAAACATAGAACTTGTGCACTATTTGGGGGAAACATATTCCCGGATGGCTTTTGGGAAGATCTTTTCGGCGATGATGATTCACTCGGTTGGTTAGGCAGCGAGGTAATAATTTTTAAATATTTGTTACTTTTATTAACTATGTTTAATTTAATTAATATATTTACCGCAGTTTAATATTGAATATTCAAATTATTTATTATAGCACATATATGGATGGACACACCATCTCTACGAGACTCTTTGGAGCTCAACCTCCCGTTGGAGCATCCTTCCTCCATATTTTGTGGGGGGGTTTATTTAGCCGTACTAATAACCAGCCTTTTAAAGATTTGTTTGATGGGTCATTCGAACCGTTTCCAAAAATCGCTGATGTTGACGAGGTTGTTTTTCAAATTTAAATCATGGTTTTGTTTGTTGAACATATTATGATTTGTTTTTAACATTTTGTTTCAAACTATTCGCGATTTAATAGGTATATGTTGTGTTGAATATAAGCTTACAACATTGGATCCTCGGAGTTTTTAACCTGTGCCAGCGAACGTTTACCATCTATGACAGGTAAATGTTGAACCTATTCATTTTAATGCCGGTTTCAGTAGGTAATAGTGTTAATTTTGATAATGTTTTTTCTATATTTTGCAGTTTACTTGCTTTGAAGGCGCGGCGAAGGCCAAAGCAGAGGTCATAAGAAATGCTAATTATGCATTTGAGCTTTGGCTAAGATCCAATAATTACTACGAATCCGTAAACCCGTACATGTACGCCCCTCCTTTCAAGGTCGTAGAGCCTGAAGATGTACCCCAACAGTCCGGAGATCTTGGTGATTGTGGGGTTTGGGTGTGCATATTTATTGAGAGGTTGATTAAAAACGAACCTCTAAATAATAAATATGAAAACACCCAAGTAGCAGCTTTAAAAATGCGGCACAGGATGGCCTTTGAATTTTATAGGAACGTTTTGCCGGAAGCTGATACGGTAGATAATAGACAGACTCCCGATGAAGACGAACTGAAATTGTTACCTTAATATTACTAATGTCATTATTATTACTACTCCTCTTGTGTTACATTAGTAGATATGCAAACAAAACCCAACTAACTACCAAAAGTAACTTCAACAATCTGGCCTGCAAACGGTATTTTCTAGCCAAAGCTTGTTGCTCGTCTAACGATTGCCTCAACCCCGGAACGATTTTTTTTGCACCTGAAACATTCTGACGCTTCTACCCACCTAATAAATCCACAACCAGCAGTCTGTGGTTTAAAAAAAATAAACAGTTATTTGATGATCATTAAAAGCACACGATAAATATTAAAATTTAATACTTACGCAACACACGAAGTCTCTATCCGGGTTTGCATCAGTTCTCGAGATAAGTATACGTGTAGTTGCACCGCATGAACATATTTCTCTTGACCTGCTAAATCGTCTAGATGAAGACCTTGAAGATGAAGATGATGACTGAGACATGGTGATGGTATATAAACCTCTACACAATTGATGATGAACGGTTGGTGGTAGGTATATTTATAAAAAACGAAAGAGTTATTTGCCAATTTAGTCCTTGACGTTTGGCAAAAATTGCAAATTCCACCCGATATTGGTACACCTATCAACCTAGGTCCTTATATAGAAGCTCATTTCACATGCTTTTTAATAGCATAATGACTAACATTCCTGCTCCCGTAGAGAACACAATTTGGGTTAATCCACATAACCAATCAAGTTTTTGAGCTCCAAATGTTCTTGAGTTTTACTACGATGGTGATAGCACATGTTGCTATACAACCTATATGGGGCGTACACCATTAAACAAAGAGTGGTGGGGTGGTATTTTAGGGTACTGTGGAAGCGGATATCTTCAAAAAACGGTAAATACTATGACTGTTACGTTATACGTTATATGATATGATAATTTTTTTGTGATTTTATTAACATTTATTTACAGCATGTTCGTGCATGGTGCAACAAATTGATGTCGTTAAGGGACATTGAACGACAAAGAAGACCAACAACATGTAGTTATGGTCTTTGGACTGTTCTTCCCCCTAATTTCTATAACCTAATTATTGAACAAGATCACCATGCTTATTGCTACGCAAACGGCTCGAGAAGAATATATCCACCTCTTTGAGAAGTTGATATGGTAGAATACTGTTTTTTTTGTATATTTTATACTTTTTTATCGTGCTGTATAAAATCTACATTTCGTTTTGGACTGTAATTTTCAGGTATATATACCAGCCTCGATAGACGATGAAAACTGGTTTGTTCTACAAGTTGACATGAAATTACTACAAGTAACAGTGTATTTCCCAAATAACTGTAGTCCCATAGATTGCGGCGATACTTTTTGCATTCATAGAAAAATTCATCAAATTCTTATAGAATTTGAATCTGCTTTCATATGGTTTCTAGGGGCTATAACGTACTGGCAAAAGTCTGGTAGAAACGAAGTTGAATCATTACAATTTTCGGGGGATGTTGTCTGGCCTGTCACCAATAGTCGCATTGGTCGACATTCAGGGGTAATCGTTTGTATGTTCCTGAGAAATCTTGTTCAAAACATTTCATTGACTTGGAGAGAAGGCAGCCTACATGATGCTTGCATGAGATTCAGACGTTTCATGGCAGATGAAATTTATGCTGGTCGTTTTGCACCGTCAAATATTTAAATATTTATCTACCTAGTTTATGTATTGATGTAAAACTTGATATATCGAAGTTATTTGTAAGTTTTATGTTATAAACATTGTTAAGTAAATAAATTAAAGTAAATAGCACCACTAAAAATCAGCAAGGTTAACAGTCGAACAAGTATTATGAATTACATATTCTGCAAAGTCATCTGCTTCAACGAAAGTGGGGGACGGTGTTTGATGATGATTTTCTTTCTTTGAACCACGCCTAGCAGATTTTGATCGTGAGGCAACAGGAGCTGAACATCGGTCACGATGATGACCGTGAGTTCTACAACGACTGCAATATACAGGCGTAGGTTCCTCGCCTCTCGATAAAATTCGTTTATTTTCACGAGGACGTCCCGACTGTCGTTTTGTGATATGTGGTGGTTGTAGAGGAATCAAATACTCTGGCGTCTCCCATTCAGACCTGTGGGGTAAAGGATAAATGGCCTCTTCATATGTTGTTTTGTATAACTGGTTGCTATACCAAGGTGACGTATAATGACTGCAGTCCTGTTCCTTCAGTAATTTTGATACTGCAATCATGTGGCCACATGGGAAACCAGATATCTGGGGAACACAACAACTGCATGTTTCATTAGACAGATCAACAAAACCATTTTTCCCACCGTCTAGAACTTGAAAAGTGTTAACCCCAACGCCATAAGCCTTCCACGTTCTAGAATATTCAATCTTTTTAATAATTTTTTTTACCGCGAAAGGAGTCAGTACGTGTTTATTTTGCATAGCCTCATTTCGGCGTTCGTAATACCATTGTTGAAGTTTTTGTCTAAAAAATTCAACCAAATGGGTGATTGGAACTTTTCGTTCGTCCTTAGATAAGGCGTTGATTGACTCTGCACTGTTAGATGTCATATAATGATATCGTTTCCCCGAACAGTGTGCTCTTGACCACTTATGTAAACCGATACTCAATAGAGTATTCCTAACCCGTGGTAAGGCTGCACACAGCGCGTTAAAACTTTCTTCAAAATCAGACACCCGGTAAGCTTTACAAGTGTTCCACCACAGTGTCTCTAAATCCTTCTTTTTGCTTTTTGGTATCTTTAAGTTCACCATCAAATGTCGACAGCACAACCCGTGAAATGCATTAGGAAAAACCGTCTGAACTGCCAAATCTATTGAGTTGGCTCTGTCAGATATGATCGCCAAATCCGGGTGCTCACCGATACACTCTTTAAGTTTCGATAAGAACCACGTCCAACTCTCACCGTCCTCGGATTTGCCGATACCATATCCAACGGGTAAAATTTGGTTGTTACCATCCATGCCAACAGCAAGGAATAACGTTCCCTTAAACTCACCTTTTAAGTGTGCCGCGTCTATAATAATGACCGGTCTTAAAGACAGAAGAAAACTCCGAATCTGTTTAATAAAATGAAAAACAGATAAATTTTAGACTTCAGTAAACCAAAACATCAATAATTTATTTAAGTTGGTATGAAAATAGGTAAAAATATTTTACTGACCGTTGCACCAATGGCAATAAAAAGCATTTCAAAACGATTGTCTTCATCAGTTTTAATCTCAGTAACAGTCCCTGGATTTGCATTTCGCAAATTATAGCAGTAGAACGGAAGCTCAGAAAACGATTGTTTGCTACTTCCTTGCAAAAGCTCAAGTGCATGACACTTCCCCCGCCAAGCTTGAGTATATGATATATCAACCTTAAATCTTTCTCGAAAATCTTGTACTATTTCGTTTCCACGATAAACACGTCTAGTATCTCGCAATTGGTGCTTCAGTATGCTACCAATTACTTGCGGGTTAGCTTGACGAAGATGGGGATGTGTTTGAGTTTTAGAACATGTGTGGTTGTTGTTAAAAAATGTAACAAAAAACGTGTCTGAAGTTGGGACAGAACGTGACCTAAATTGCCAATCACAATCATCAACTACACATGAAATTTCATACCTCGTTTTAGATGACCTGTCGACTTTATAGGAAAAACGTTCAGACAAACAAAAATTTCCTAACTGCAATTTCAATTCATCTTTGTTACGAAATACGGAACCTTCAGAAAAAACTAAAGAGCTTTTGGTTATATCTGAAAACAATTCAGGACTTGGCTTTCCATAAAATTCTTCTTTTTCAGCTTTCTCATCATCGAAATTTCCAAAACACCCATATGGTGTGTAATGATCAAAATTTTCTATAGACACATTTAGATCAGGGACTTTTGAATCATTTGAAGGTACGTCGTTTAAATGAGCATTACTAGACGAACCCACACCTGGTTCATCTACAACATACAACTTCAGTACTTCATGGGGGTTTTGCAAAGCAACTTTAAAAAGAAAAGATACATCACGATCATTAAAAATGTCGATTGCATCATCAAAAGCTGACATTTTATAAGATAACCTTAAAATGTTTGGAATCTCACACACATCGGAAACTACATTTAAAAAACTAAGATACGAGATATTTGAATCAATTTCAAAACCACGTCTTTTACAGCTACTATCAACAACGTATTCCATTCGACCGTTGACAACTTCCCACCTGCCTCCACTATAGATTATAAAACTAACCATTTTTAAAAACACAACTTTTTTTTAACACTTGGAAAGAAAAATAAGGAATACAAGAAAAAATTCAAACAAAATTGTTACAAAATTTACTAATTTTATAACAAACGGTTCGTCATGGACGTCACATCACCGAAAACGTCTCCGTCGATGTACGACGTCCGGCACCGAGTCGGTGCAGAAACAGTACAAAGACGGTATCGGAAGCCGTCTTTTTCGTACCCGCTGACGTCTCAGGAGACGATTGATAAATTTAAAAAGACGTCACCGGAGACGGCTTTTTCGTACCCGAACCGGCTCAGGAGCCGTCTCCGGTGGGATCGGATATATTATTTTATTATAAGCCGAGCCGAAGACGGCTTAACTTGAGCCGTTGGAGAACCGTCTCAGGGACCCCACCGGAGACGGCTTTGCGGCGCTGACACGTCTCAAGCCGCCACGGGAGCCGGGTGGCAGACATCGGGATCGTAACCGCCACGTGTTGGGTTGCTACTGGTTGGAATCCAAAGGATCTCGGAAGACGGTTCAGCCCTTTTGGAAACCGTGTCCCGTCTCTCCAAAGACGGTGGAGGGGGCCATTTACGCAAAACGCCCGGTCAAGGGGCTATTTTGGCCATTTTCCCTTATTGTTTCTTAATCGTTCTGTTTTTTTTTTATAGAAAGATCCAAGTTTACTACAATAAGACTATGGGGTGTGGCTCGGGAAAGAGATCGAGAATGCTGATCTGGAGGCTTCCCCGAAGGGGAACACCGCCCCTCCCGCTTTGCCTTCGGTGAGCTCGGGTGATCTTCCCGTTCTCCCCGTCCCACTTTCCAATGCATTTTTGAACGTTAAGAGAGAGAGAGAGAGGTGTTTAAGAGAGAGAGAGAGGTGTTTAGAGAGAGAGAGAGAGAGCCGGAGACTTGCCGGAGACGATGGAGACGACCGGAGACGACGGAGACGACCGGAGACGACCACACAGTGGAGCCGGAGACGACGGAGAAGATGGTTTTTCGAGAGAGGTGTGTGGTTTTAGAGAGAGAGAGGGTTTTTAGAGAGAGAGAGGTGTTCTAGAGAGAGAGTGGGGGTGCTTTGGAGAAGATGGTGAAGAAGATGTGTGTGTGGTGTGAAATATCAGGTAGCTTTTTTTTTTTTTTGTTTTTTTTTTGCTTTTAAATATAATAATTAAATAATGGAAGGGGAAGGGGGAAGAAAGGGAACCATTTCCCCTAAAAGGGGGAGGAGAAGGGGAAGATGATGTGGCGCTGATGTGGACAAGGGGAAGGAAGGGGGAAGGGGAACCACACCCCATAGTCTAATAGCAAGCAACCTGTGTGTAGACACACAGACGACTTCACCCAAGGTAGACAGATTGCTCTAGGGGTGACAAAACGCAAACCTGTACCAAAAGATGTCAAATTAATTTTATTCATTAAGTTGTTATCACTTGTCTTTTGTTTACTTACATGTTAAAGTGACCACTTTGCTCTACGCCACTACTGGACCACTCTGCATATACTTCATTTTATTTTATTTTATATGCCTATTAGTCTATTACATCAGTTCCAATTTACAATACTATAGCACTCTTTTCTGTCCCGGCTTTGGCCTTGTGAGCGAGCTATGCCTATGCGATAAGCAAGTCTATTGTGCCTTGAGTGCGCTTTGCGACTGGTTCTCAAGTATGAACAGTTAAGTTTAGAGTTGGCAAAACTTGATGTTAAACCTGGTAACTTTTAACAGAGGGATGTTTGGTCTGAATCAGTTTTTTTATATATAGAAGTTTAAACGTTTTATAAATGGCAGTAAATCTGCCAAACTTCAAACAGAAATTAAGTCAAAAACTACTTCCAATATACATTGATGGATAAATTATTAAGGGGAAAAATCTAACAGCGGCTTGCAAATAAATCATACCAGATTCAACTAACAATTTCACAAAAGAGATTATAAGTTATAACCTTACCACACTATTCTAAACCAAAATTTTACCTTCTGAACTTAGGGCGCGCTGCTGCTTGGACCCGAGCGCGACTTGCCAAATGCCTTCAGCTTCCTTCTTTTTCTTTCCTCTTCGCTGTCTCCTTTCTCTCTGTCAGCATTGGTTGCTTCCCTTTCCAACTCTTCCCATGTCTTCCCTTCTTCTTCCTCCGACCCTTCTTCCTCCTCTTCCTCGTCATCATCAACGACGCACTGTCTGACTCGTCATCTTCTGACTCGGACTCAGGCTCCACGTCAGACGGCTCATAACCCTGATCAGACTCCTGTGAACCATCAGAGTCGGAATCACTAGCTTCCAAGTTCAAAAACTCCCACCCACCTTCATCAATGATGTTTTGTGGGTCGTCTGTGATTGTTTTCAATATGGCCCGCCAGTTCATGTTCAGCCTGCTTTCATAGTATTTAAGGTCGGTTGTGTCAAGCCATTCTTTGATCCCATCGAGTGATGTAGAGGGGATAGAGTCGATCCGGAGCACGTCACGTTTAAAATCCTTAAACACGATCACCATGTCAAAATTCTTCTGTCCAAGCCCGACCCGTTCAAGGTTCACGATTTCAATCTCGCTCAAAGTAACCACGAAAAATGGATTTTCTATAAGCTCAACCAAACAGCTTGAAGTTGGAACTATGAAAGCAGAAGCTTTGTGAGGTACCCCGTGAAACCCAAGTTCTCTTAAAGGCTGATCAAACTCAAGGTCAAGCCCATTGAATTTCGGTTGTCCCCAAAGATCGTTAACACGGTTAACAAAATTCTGGAAATTCATATTGATCTTGTTTTTACGGTCCCGTTCTCTTTGTTCTTCTTCGATCTCATCCGGGTCATAAGCAGATCTCTTTCCACCTCCTAGGGTTTGCACGACATCCATCACCTCAACATAGAACTCAACATCTTTTGTTTTTTTGTTTCCAACCATGATGTGGTTGTGGAGATGAAAGTGAAGTAAAGTGATCATTTCCTTCTCTGCTGGCTGAAAAAACGCATGTTTAATGTTACCAAACAGAATATCGACACGTTCATCTGCTCTAGATGTCGAGTATCTGAAACCGTTGTCATGAGCCTCAAGAGTACCCCGAAGCTTCCT
Source organism: Ambrosia x helenae (assembly GCA_030844895.1). NCBI lineage: Eukaryota > Viridiplantae > Streptophyta > Magnoliopsida > Asterales > Asteraceae > Ambrosia > Ambrosia x helenae. The sequence continues at coordinate 13,419,909 of CM061227.1, read as the reverse complement.
TCCACGGCCTGGAAACGTGGGACGTATCCAAAGATCGGTTAATCTTATCGGTTTAAATTTATTCCCTGCAAGCACAAGTTTCTCTTGAGTAACCAATGATGCCCTCTCGGCTCTTTAAGACTCCCTGGAAACAACGTTTCTTTTAAGTGTTTTTATCTGCTGTACCATTTCACTGATGTGCTTCGGGTCCCTTGAACGAAATGATACCTCTTTCAAGAAAATATCTGTTTGATTCTTGACGGAATTTAGATCTTGAGAAGAAAAGGGTGTGCCAGGAACATTAAATATTATACGAATATAGCAGTTTCCGCTAGTGTCAGCTTGACTAGAAACGGTTTTCACAGTAGCAACATGGAAAGGCACCATAATTCCATATAACGGAATAAGTATAGCCTCGTTCTTCTGGACAACTTGAATCATATAGTCTCGAGGAGTAAAATCGCTTATATTCTTGTAAGCAATTAAATCATTTGAAGTTCTTGAAGAAGATCTTCCATCCCTTGTTGCACTTTTACCACCCGCAAGCCGTTGAGCAGTTTCTTCATTCTTTTGGCGTGCAAGTTCTGCTTGATGTTGTCTCCTAAGTTCTTCTTTAGACATTTCATGGTTGTCTGACCTTAAAGTTGCTTTGGAGTATAGAGCTTCACTACGGTTAGACGCCACCTTCACTTGTGGCCTTTCATCTTCTTCTTCCTCACCATCATTGAAAGAGTATGCAATATCTTTAAAAGCTTTTGAACTTAATGCTGTCACCACTTCATGACCAGTAGCGGTTACAACAACAGTATCAGCAATCAATAGTGCATAGTTTTGACTTTTTGCTTTGCTACTCTTTATCTGCATGTTTTGAAACCCTAATGAAACATTGAAAACCATACCAGCTTTCAAAATTCTTTCGTTTTTCGAGTTTAGATTCAAAACCGACTCCCGAAACTCAAGACCAATTCCTGTCCCGGCTGATTTACTCAAATTAGAAGTCAACTCAGGAGCTTCATTTTCAACCACTGCAAGTGCAGCTTTGTAAACTTCACTAGCTTTAATACCGGGCATCAATGAACCAACAGCAGCCTCATGGGCTTTTAAAAGAACCTGATAAGCCTTGCTTTGTGCAGCATTTGAATCGATGAGAAAAGTTCGAGCCACATTTGCGCAGTAGCTACTATACCGCGACCCGAGAGCACAGATAATCACACTAGCGGAATCATAGTACAAATGATCATCATTGCTTGAAGCACTAGGCCTAAGATCAAAACTGCCGCCACTCTGGAATATAGGAGGGTAACATATATCAACGTTTTTAGCGTTCAGCTTCACTTTAATCTTAGCTGGGTCTATAATAGCTTTTTCAGTATCATCCATTAACGATGAATGAGTCACTTTCTTTTCTTCATCAATTACCTTCTCAAGCTTCGGAACAACAAACTGTTTCATTGCAGAGGCAGTTAAATAAGCAGCTTTTTTCACATTTGTAAGCTCACCGGCCTCCTTAACAGCAAAAAGATCTGCCAATCCGTTAGTCATATCACGAAGCTGTAAACCTGATGACTTTATCTTCTCAGTCCACTTTTCTAGAAGTTCCCCTTAAGGTGCCTCTCTTGCTATATGCCCAAGAATAGGGGAATCAAGAGACACAATGGAATTTAAAATTGCCTCTATTTGGGTCAACCCGTCATTATCTTTGGCCTTCACGTGCATCACAACATCTACATTTATAGCATCTTTAGCTGACTTTTTCACAACATCAAGAACTGATGCTTTTTTCTGGCTGCATAAAAAATGGATCTTTTTATCTGAGAAAACCATGACGGTTTCTGGAAATTCATAACCAAAAAGCCAGATGTTCAATGCTGATGATTTTAAATAACGAAGATCGTCAGATGGTGGTGGGCTAGCTACTGCAAACACGTTACAAGATCCCTATAACTCCTCTCTGTGTTTCCGCCAATGAGAATACAGAGATTGTAGCCGCCTGACTAAGGTACTTGCATCAATTGTGTACACACCTGAAGCTCTTCCACCTGCACCCTTAGTAACATTTGGATGGTTTCCACCATTTCGATGATCAGCCATTTCACCTGATAACATGAAATTCATTAGTTCCAATACTAAAATAAAATATACAATTCTGACATTTTCTTTTACAACCCAAGATGGAAAAAAAAAATTCATTATACAAACTAACGCTCAAACTACAAGCAACCAGCTTACATTACATAATGTTACAGTCGAGTAGATAAAAAGCTCTTATCCGATGCAAAATTTTGCTCACGTGTTTAAAAAGCATCATTCATTTGAACCATTTTATACTTAAATTTGTAGGTCTTATCATTCACTTCAACCATGGCATTGTGTACTTTTATTTGTGGATCTTATTAACAATGACCATATGGTATGTTCTATACTGAAAAGTTCAAACTAGTAAATACAAAAACATTGCTTTTAAAAAACGTGGTTATTTTCTGCTCAAGCCAACAAGTTTCACCTATTATAAACAAACATATAACAAATGCCAAAAGTAACAAATCTAACAACCAATTAAATAATTTCTTACCTTGTTTGATGTAAACAGTTACGTGACTAATTCTGTTTGAGACAAGAGTATTGTTGTATTTGTGTTATCCTCTTATGTTGATAAGAATACAATCAGTAATTCTCAGATGTTAGCTAGCGTCAAATGTCTAACTCCTACAAAAAAAAAGGAAATCAGAAGTTACATAAGGGAAACGATAAAACAAAGACAACCACAGTCAAATTATAAGAAATTTCAATGTAACTATTTAAAACACTTCATAAAGTTCCTTTGGTACTGTGACACCTGGCAAATTCGGGTTAACAACGTTGTCTAGATGAAAGTCTACCTTAGCGAGTCACGCGTATATTGTACTTAACTGGGTTAGTTAAGTCGGGTTATGGTTCGGGAACTACTAGTTAGTCTAGAAGATCATTGGATGTTGGTCTAGAGGTTCATTAGATGTCGGTCCTTAACCAAGTGTACAAACGGGGACGATCGGTGGGATCGTCAGGGCATACGGAACATACGAGTCTCGAGTCCCGGGAATTGGTGAACGAGTGTAAATATGTGTATTTACTTGTGTTATGTGTTTACAATCATTATGTGACTTATCGGTATGATAATATGTGTTAACATATGTTAAAACGGGGTTTAACGCGCAAAACACACCAAAGGAACCCCTACAGGCGATTAGGATGTCTAATCGCCCATAGGGGAGGCGAGTAGAGGGACATAGGGGCGATTAGGCCCCTACTCGTGTGATGTTATGGGCGAGTAGGCCCAATCGCATGCTAGTTCATGCGATTAGCAGCCCTAATCGCATGAACTGCTGCACAATCGCATGTAACGTGCTGGAACGACTAGAAACGCCTATAAATACAACACTTAACCTCCTAAACTCACTAATATTAACCCTAGTCGTCCCATAACCGCCCCAAACACTGAAACAACCTCTGGAAGGCGATTTTGATCAAAAACACAAGGTTTCAAGGTCTAACCATCAATCTTTTACAATTCCAAGGTTTGATTCTCATCCATAACGCTTTGTAAATGTTTTTAATCAATCCCTAATGGTCCAGACCTGTTCATAAACAAAAAGGCTTTCTGAAAATCGTCAATAAGAGTTATTAATCGGATTATAATTAATAAACATGCGTTATGGGTATGTATGATTAGAAAGATAGGATTTTTATGAATCTTGATGATGTTTGATGTGTTATCATGCTAGGTCAGAATTGATATTGATAGTATGATGATAGAAACCTGATTAATTGATTATTAGGGTTATTGTTATGTATGTTGGTATGATATTGCATGCTACGTGTATGTGTTTGGATTGCTCTAGTTGCATGCAGGACTGATTTTACGAGGATGAACGAAGGGTTTTGGGTTAAACATGTTTAGGATAGTGTTTGGGATGATATTGGGTAGTTACACACGCTCTGGATCTGATTTGGAACGTTAAACGCGCGAAAAACCGGAACAGCAAGGTTACAGGCGAGTAGCCTTGCTAATCGCCTGTGTTAGGGGCGATTAGGCCCCACTCGCTTGACAACAGGGGCGAGTAGCCCCACTCGCCTGACTATAGGGGCGAGTAGGCTACTCGCGTGGCAACAAAGGCGAGTAGCCCTACTCGCATGGCTTAAGGGGCGATTAGCCCAACTCGTGTGACATGTCATGCGATTAGCCTCCCTAATCGCGTGTACTGCTGCCGTAAGTGTATATTAGCATACCGAGACCTGATTTGACATGTAGTAACATGCTAGGAACCCCGTAACATGTCTAATAACTTAGTAACATATAATTGGATGTATTCCGGTGATACGTGAACTATGTGCTATAACTTGTTGTGTGTTAACGTATGTTAAGTGTACTTGCGTTATTGCATGTTTTGGAGCGTAAACATAACACGGGGAGTCTCGGGTCACCAATGGGATGTCGAGTCTTGTACTTTGGGTCAGTTAAACAGTCACGGTATTTTAAACGAACTTGGTTATGGTCTGGACATCTAGGGACTAATTAACCTGCGGGTTATTAGTCTAAGTACTTGTAACTGTCGTATGTTAGGTCGCCACTGTACGGGACTAACGTAGCAGCTGAGTTTACTCGGGATTAGGAGTAAAGCAACTTAAGGTGAGTTTACGGCCCCTCTTTTAAACTGGTTTATACTTTCGGGGGAGAAAACATGTGTTAAAACGATTGTTTGGTAAATTCTGTCATACTATGGGTTCTAACGTATACTACACGATCTTTGGAAGTCCCGGGGGGAACCATGAATGTGCGGGTTTGCACAACGGGGAAATGTGAATAGCGCTATTGGGAGTGACCAACCCCGCTCGTCGGCTTGGAGGGCCGGGCGAGTGCATATTGTCTCAAACAGGAACAACAGGAACATTTGGAACTATTCGGGCACAACAACTGGTATTCGAGTTAGTAATGGTTTTCCAATCGTGGTAGTAGCAAAACGTACGCCTAGCTAGCGTATACTGGTTTTCTATTTGTTATAGTATGGACAGGTGGACTTGGTACTTGAACTGCAAACCTGTAAACTCACCAGCATTTTTGTGCTGACGTAAACTTTTACATGTTTTCTCAGGTCGCTAAGGTAGCACATGGAACTAGGGCGCACGCGTCTGCACGGCGTCTAGATAGAGTTGCATGATTTCATAAACATTGAACTTTGGTTATTTATGTTGAACTTTATTTTGAATAAGCTTCCGCTGTAAACGGGATTTTAAAACTATATTTTGGTATTACATTAATTACATTTAGACTTGTTTATTGTGATCGTTGGTTTGGATCCTGGTTTGTCATGCGCCTCGTGGTAAAACCCCGCAAGTGGATTTTGAGGGTGTGACAGATTGGTATCAGAGCCAATGGTTATAGTGAACTAGGACTGCATGTAGAGTCTAGTCTATAGCCGAGTCGCACACACTAGACGATCACATGGTACTAAACGTTATAGTGGGTTACGTATGGTCTTGTCGGGGTGTCTCTAAATCGTTGGTCTTTCTACGTTACATCATCCGTTCTATCTTAGGTTGGGTTACTGGTTTCCTAGGCAGTGTGGTCTATTGGAGTAACTTGTGTGCTCTTGAGATTTGTCCAAGGCTCGGACATCTCCCTTTCGCACTCCAATAGAAACACTTGTCATGAACTACCGTAGTATTACGGTGTGTAGCTAAGAGTCTATGTTCGGTGATTTGATCTTTGAACTAGGAGAACACTTGGAGGACCATGTAGAGCGTTTTATCATTTTGGGTGCACACAAAATCATAAAACGAAATGCATGGAAGCCCTAGTGAGCTTTGGGTTTGAAGGGATAGTCCTGGATTGGATCTGGCTTTAATCTTGTGAACATTAGTGGTTATCTTTAACTGCGCAACTGAATTTTCTCGTTCTTTTCTGCCAGAATCATGTCTGGAGTGCGTGGAGGACGAGGAGGTGGACGCGGTGGTGGACGCGGTGGTGGTCGCGGTGGTGCTGGTGGTCGTGGTGGAGGTATTAACCTGTCACAGGCTGATCTGAATAACTTGCTCCAGGCTGCCTTTCAGTTAGGGCACAACGGTGGTGGTAAGTTGTTTTATCCATTTTCTTTGCCTCATTGGTGAGTCTTGTGTACGTTATTCGTGGTTTCTCATACGTTTCATTTCAGGTGGTCCTGTTGACCCACCCCCACCCATGTGCACCTACAAGATGTTCCGGGACTGCAAGCCCCAGGAATTCTCTGGCACCGAGGGTGCGGTCAGTTTGCTTAGGTGGTTGGAGAAAGTGGAGTCGGTATTCTTGATGTGTAACTGTCTCCCAGAAGATCGGGTGAAGTATTCGGCTGCGTTATTTCAAGACGTGGCATTGACTTGGTGGAATGGTATTACCCAGAATATGGGTATTGGGGAGGCATATGCTATGCCATGGGAGAATTTTGTGCAGTTGCTGAAGCGGGAGTATTGCCCGAGGGAAGAGGTACAGAAGCTGGAGCATGAGGTGTGGAACCTCAAGATGACTGGGTCGGAAATCGAGAAGTATACTGTGAGGAGAAACGAGTTGGCAGTGCTATGTCCCGATTTGCACGTGCCAGAGTATCGTAAGATTGAACATTATGTCTCAGGGTTGGTGCCGGAAATTGCAGGGTTAGTGGCTGCTGGGAATCATCCTACTTATGCGGAGGTAGTTCGATCTGCACATAGGATGACTAATTTAAAGGTGAATGAGGGAATTTTGCCGGCGAAAGGTTCGACTGCTAAGGCTCCAGAGAACAATAAGCGCAAGTGGGAAAACGACGGGAAGGGATCTGGGTCTACGCAGCAGGGTAAAAAGTTTGATAATGGGGGTTCATCGTCTTCGGGTAATAAGCAGGGTGGTTATGCAGGAAAACTGCCCAAATGCAACAAGTGTGGACGCCATCACCTAGGGAACTGCGACAGTAACCGTTGTCACCGCTGCCAGCGAACAGGCCACTATGCTAAAGATTGTCGGGTTACACTTCCATCGACTCAGGCTCCGACTAACAGCTCAGCTCCGACTACTCAGGGGACTACAGGGAAACAAGGGTGCTACAACTGCGGTGACACTGGGCACTACAAGAAGGATTGCCCAAAACTGAAACAGGGTGGAAACAACGGGAATGGTAACAACGGGGGCGGCGGCAGAAATGCACGTGCCTTCGTCATTGGAGCTGCTGAGGCTAGGCAGGACCCTGATACAGTCACCGGTACGTTTCTTCTCAATAATCATTCTGTTAGCGTGTTATTTGATTCTGGTGCCGACAAGAGTTTTTTATCCATGGGTGTTAGTCGACTGCTAGATGTAGTATCTGTACCATTAGAGACCAAGTATATTATTGAGTTGGCTGACGGTAAAACAATTGAAGCTACTAGTGTTCTTCGGGAGTGTCAGTTAGAGTTGTCGGGTTTATCGTTCCCCATCGACCTTATGCCGGTACCTTTGGGTAGTTTCGACGTCGTGGTAGGAATGGATTGGTTATCTTTGTATCGCGCGGAGATCTTCTGTTACGATAAGGTTATTCGGATTCCTCTCCCTGATGGAGAATTTCTTTCTGTGTACGGTATCAAGGGTGGTGTTTCGCTAAACATCATCTCTAGCATGAAGGCCCTTAAGTGCCTTCGAAAGGGTTATCCAGCCGTATTGGCGCTTTTATCTGTTTCCTACAGTGATGAGAAGAAGATTGACGACATTCCGGTGGTACGCGAGTTTTCTGATGTTTTTCCCGATGATTTATCTGGTCTTCCTCCTCATCGTCAAGTCGAGTTCGGTATTGATCTTGTACCAGGGGCTGCTCCTATTGCTCGGGCCCCCTATCGTCTTGCACCTCCCGAGATGCAGGAGTTGTCTAGTCAGTTACAGGAGCTCTTAGACAAGGGTTTCATCCGACCAAGTTCTTCCCCTTGGGGAGCCCCAATTTTGTTTGTTAAGAAGAAGGATGGGAGTTTCCGATTGTGTGTTGACTACAGAGAGCTGAACAAATTGACCGTCAAGAACCGTTATCCTCTTCCACGTATCGATGATCTATTCGACCAGCTCCAGGGTTCTAGTTATTATTCCAAGATCGACTTGAGGTCCGGTTATCACCAGCTGCGCGTCAGGGAGGCTGACGTTGCAAAGACTGCTTTTCGAACACGTTATGGCCATTTTGAATTTTTGGTCATGCCTTTCGGTCTCACGAACGCACCGGCGGTTTTCATGAACTTGATGAACCGCGTCTGTAAACCATATTTGGACAAGTTCGTCATTGTATTTATTGATGACATTCTGATCTACTCCAAGAACGAGACCGAACACGGGAAACATCTGCGGTTAGTTTTGGAACTTTTACGACGGGAGCAACTTTATGCCAAGTTCTCAAAGTGTGACTTTTGGTTACGCGAAGTTCAATTCCTAGGACATGTGGTTAATGAACTAGGAATTCATGTCGATCCAGCAAAAATCGAAGCGATCAAGGACTGGGGAGCACCAAAGACGCCAACTGAGGTGCGGCAATTCCTAGGCCTTGCGGGCTATTATCGTCGTTTTATTCAGGGGTTCTCGAAGATTGCTCAACCCCTCACCACTCTCACTCAGAAGGATAGGAAGTTCGACTGGGGTGAATCACAAGAGTCAGCGTTTGAAGAACTGAAGTCTAAACTGTGTTCTGCTCCTATTCTGTCTTTACCTGAGGGTCCTGATGATTTTGTCGTTTACTGTGATGCTTCCATTCATGGACTCGGTTGCGTGTTGATGCAACGCGAGAAAGTGATTGCGTATGCTTCTCGTCAACTCAATGTGCACGAGAAGAACTACACAACTCATGACTTGGAGTTGGGTGCCGTGGTATTCGCGTTGAAAATTTGGAGACATTACTTGTACGGTACCAAATGCACCATCTACACCGATCACAAGAGTCTCCAACACATTTTCGACCAACAACACTTGAACATACGGCAGCGTCGCTGGATTGAGCTTTTGAACGATTATGATTGTGCTATTAAGTACCATCCTGGCAAGGCGAATGTTGTAGCAGACGCCTTGAGCAGGAAGGAATCTTCTAAACCTCGTCGCGTTCGGGCGTTGCAGCTCACTATCCATTCGTCGTTACCTGATCAACTCCGTTCTGCCCAATTGGAAGCTTTGAAGGAGGAAAACCTTAAAGCTGAAACCATGCACGGTGCCGACAAGCACCTAGAGCGAAGGCCTGATGGCCTGCACTATTTCGCAGAGCGCATATGGGTTCCTTTATTCGGGGGACTACGGGCGCTTGTTCTTGATGAGGCTCATAAGTCCCGGTATTCTATTCATCCTGGTTCGGATAAGATGTACCAAGATCTGAAGGTGCTTTACTGGTGGCCAAACATGAGGTCGGACATAGCCTCATACGTGAGCAAATGCTTGACCTGTGCTAAGGTCAAGGTGGAATACCAAAAACCGTCGGGTCTCCTGCAACAACCTGAAATTCCGGAATGGAAATGGGAACGGATTACTATGGATTTTGTCACACAACTTCCTAAGTCACCAAGCGGGAACGACAAGATATGGGTGATTGTCGATCGGTTAACGAAATCAGCTCATTTTCTTGCTATTAAGGAGACCGACACCATGGATCGTTTGGCTCGTCTCTACTTGAAAGAAGTTGTTTCTAGGCACGGGGTACCAGTTTCTATAATCTCGGATCGCGATTCTCGTTTTACTTCTCACTTCTGGAAGTCCTTGCATAAGGCTTTGGGTACCCAACTAGACATGAGTACGGCTTACCATCCACAGACTGACGGTCAGAGTGAGCGTACGATTCAAACTTTAGAAGACATGCTGCGGGCGTGTGTGATCGATTTTGGCAAAGGTTGGGAAGCTCATCTGCCGTTGGTAGAATTCTCGTACAACAACAGTTATCACACGAGCATCAAGGCTGCTCCGTTCGAGGCACTGTACGGACGGAAATGCCGCTCTCCTCTTTGTTGGGCTGAGGTGGGTGAGAGTCAACTCACTGGGCCCGAACTAGTGTACGAAACTTCGGAAAAGATCGTACAGATTCGAAATCGGTTGGCGGCGGCACGGGACCGGCAAAAGAGTTATGCTGATCAGCGTCGCAAACCACTGGAATTCCAAGTTAACGACAAGGTGCTTCTGAAAGTTTCTCCGTGGAAGGGCGTCATACGCTTTGGGAAGCGTGGCAAACTCAACCCACGGTATGTCGGACCATTTACGATCCTGGAACGGATTGGACCGGTGGCATATCGACTTGATCTACCGACGGAGCTCGGTAACGTACATAACGTCTTTCACGTATCAAACTTGAAGAAGTGTCTGACTGACGAGTCTCTCATCGTTCCACTAGAAGAGATCAAGGTTGATGATCGTCTTCGGATTGTGGAAGAACCTGTGGAGATCCTTGATTACAAGATTCGTAGCCTACGTCACAGCAAGATTCGTATCGTTAAGGTTCGGTGGAACTCGAACCGGGGACCGGAATATACGTGGGAACGGGAGGATCAGATGAAGTCTAAGTATCCTCATCTCTTTCCTAAGGAAGCGTTCGAGTCGAGACACGTCTCTTCGGCAGCTGAATGAATCTCGGGTCGAGATTCCTTTTAACGTGGGGATGATGTGACAACTCGGGTAAATCTCTCTCTTTTGGTTTCTACCTTTTGCTTGTTTCCTTCGTTATTTCTTTTGTTCTTTCTATACTTGTACAAATTTTCGGGACGAAAATTCTTTTAACGTGGGGATGATGTGACACCTGGCAAATTCGGGTTAACAACGTTGTCTAGATGAAAGTCTACCTTAGCGAGTCACGCGTATATTGTACTTAACTGGGTTAGTTAAGTCGGGTTATGGTTCGGGAACTACTAGTTAGTCTAGAAGATCATTGGATGTTGGTCTAGAGGTTCATTAGATGTCGGTCCTTAACCAAGTGTACAAACGGGGACGATCGGTGGGATCGTCAGGGCATACGGAACATACGAGTCTCGAGTCCCGGGAATTGGTGAACGAGTGTAAATATGTGTATTTACTTGTGTTATGTGTTTACAATCATTATGTGACTTATCGGTATGATAATATGTGTTAACATATGTTAAAACGGGGTTTAACGCGCAAAACACACCAAAGGAACCCCTACAGGCGATTAGGATGTCTAATCGCCCATAGGGGAGGCGAGTAGAGGGACATAGGGGCGATTAGGCCCCTACTCGTGTGATGTTATGGGCGAGTAGGCCCAATCGCATGCTAGTTCATGCGATTAGCAGCCCTAATCGCATGAACTGCTGCACAATCGCATGTAACGTGCTGGAACGACTAGAAACGCCTATAAATACAACACTTAACCTCCTAAACTCACTAATATTAACCCTAGTCGTCCCATAACCGCCCCAAACACTGAAACAACCTCTGGAAGGCGATTTTGATCAAAAACACAAGGTTTCAAGGTCTAACCATCAATCTTTTACAATTCCAAGGTTTGATTCTCATCCATAACGCTTTGTAAATGTTTTTAATCAATCCCTAATGGTCCAGACCTGTTCATAAACAAAAAGGCTTTCTGAAAATCGTCAATAAGAGTTATTAATCGGATTATAATTAATAAACATGCGTTATGGGTATGTATGATTAGAAAGATAGGATTTTTATGAATCTTGATGATGTTTGATGTGTTATCATGCTAGGTCAGAATTGATATTGATAGTATGATGATAGAAACCTGATTAATTGATTATTAGGGTTATTGTTATGTATGTTGGTATGATATTGCATGCTACGTGTATGTGTTTGGATTGCTCTAGTTGCATGCAGGACTGATTTTACGAGGATGAACGAAGGGTTTTGGGTTAAACATGTTTAGGATAGTGTTTGGGATGATATTGGGTAGTTACACACGCTCTGGATCTGATTTGGAACGTTAAACGCGCGAAAAACCGGAACAGCAAGGTTACAGGCGAGTAGCCTTGCTAATCGCCTGTGTTAGGGGCGATTAGGCCCCACTCGCTTGACAACAGGGGCGAGTAGCCCCACTCGCCTGACTATAGGGGCGAGTAGGCTACTCGCGTGGCAACAAAGGCGAGTAGCCCTACTCGCATGGCTTAAGGGGCGATTAGCCCAACTCGTGTGACATGTCATGCGATTAGCCTCCCTAATCGCGTGTACTGCTGCCGTAAGTGTATATTAGCATACCGAGACCTGATTTGACATGTAGTAACATGCTAGGAACCCCGTAACATGTCTAATAACTTAGTAACATATAATTGGATGTATTCCGGTGATACGTGAACTATGTGCTATAACTTGTTGTGTGTTAACGTATGTTAAGTGTACTTGCGTTATTGCATGTTTTGGAGCGTAAACATAACACGGGGAGTCTCGGGTCACCAATGGGATGTCGAGTCTTGTACTTTGGGTCAGTTAAACAGTCACGGTATTTTAAACGAACTTGGTTATGGTCTGGACATCTAGGGACTAATTAACCTGCGGGTTATTAGTCTAAGTACTTGTAACTGTCGTATGTTAGGTCGCCACTGTACGGGACTAACGTAGCAGCTGAGTTTACTCGGGATTAGGAGTAAAGCAACTTAAGGTGAGTTTACGGCCCCTCTTTTAAACTGGTTTATACTTTCGGGGGAGAAAACATGTGTTAAAACGATTGTTTGGTAAATTCTGTCATACTATGGGTTCTAACGTATACTACACGATCTTTGGAAGTCCCGGGGGGAACCATGAATGTGCGGGTTTGCACAACGGGGAAATGTGAATAGCGCTATTGGGAGTGACCAACCCCGCTCGTCGGCTTGGAGGGCCGGGCGAGTGCATATTGTCTCAAACAGGAACAACAGGAACATTTGGAACTATTCGGGCACAACAACTGGTATTCGAGTTAGTAATGGTTTTCCAATCGTGGTAGTAGCAAAACGTACGCCTAGCTAGCGTATACTGGTTTTCTATTTGTTATAGTATGGACAGGTGGACTTGGTACTTGAACTGCAAACCTGTAAACTCACCAGCATTTTTGTGCTGACGTAAACTTTTACATGTTTTCTCAGGTCGCTAAGGTAGCACATGGAACTAGGGCACACGCGTCTGCACGGCGTCTAGATAGAGTTGCATGATTTCATAAACATTGAACTTTGGTTATTTATGTTGAACTTTATTTTGAATAAGCTTCCGCTGTAAACGGGATTTTAAAACTATATTTTGGTATTGCATTAATTACATTTAGACTTGTTTATTGTGATCGTTGGTTTGGATCCTGGTTTGTCATGCGCCTCGTGGTAAAACCCCGCAAGTGGATTTTGAGGGTGTGACAGGTACTGATGATCAATCAGACCTGTACAGCAAATATATCACACATTAAACCAAATTCATATCTAATATGTTACTGTGGCTAGTCGATACAGTTTATCATAGTTGAATATCTAATTTTGAAGAACACAGCCACACAATAATCACTTTCTTTGGGCAAGCACTCCACCCTTCTTCCTACTATTAATAGGTCAGCCGTATCATAAATTTAAGACACGAGTCTTTACCAATTCAATTTGACCTAAACTTTCATTCACACCTTTTGCATGCAGATTCTCTTATGTGTTAGTTGTTTTTATAAAGAAAGCTATACCAGTAATGCAAAATTCACAAAAATCCAAACTTTCACTTAAAGACCTTCTATTTAAACACAAGTCAGTCAACTACCGCAGATAATCATTATGCAACGCCGATAACAACATATCATATCAATAAGAAATTCATGTGTTAGTCAACGAGGGTCTCTAAAGTCTAAATTTAACCAATTTTTACCTTATTAATCTTTAGGTTAGTGAATAGTATTCTTATCAAATTTTGAAGAAGGTCCATATACGCTATTCTTTTATCCATGAGCTTCTTTCAAATCGCAAATAAAATTTGGGAGAAAAACCATTCGTTTTTTCTCGATAATTTGTACTTACCATGAGACATAACATCAGTATTTATCCCAAATACAATTATTACTACCCAAACTTACACTACCTCAACATCAGAAAATCACTTTTCAACTTGCTGCAATCAAGAAACTTATTCTACAATCATCAAATTCAAAAAAAAGCATCAAAAAACAAAGCCTATCCAATTAAATTTCTACACAAACAAATTCAAACAACAATCCAGACAACTAATCACTAATTTCCTCCCATTCAAACCTAACAATCATCTACACATTCCACACTACAAAATCACAAATAACATAAAGAGCAAAATACACACAAACGGTCCCCGCAGTTTACCAAAATTTTGGACTTGGTCCCTAGCTTCCCAAAAGTACACAAATCGTCCATGTGGTTTGCACTTTGTAACACATTGCACTCTGTGACGCATTTAATCCCTAACTTAGACTTGTTGGAACCTTTAGATTTAAATTTGTTACCTCGGGACTAAATGCGTTACAAAGTAAAAACCACATGGACCATCTGTGCACTTTACTCTAAATAAACATCCCCCTCTCCATATCCAATAACCTAATTCCTAGATCTGAAACCCTAATCTCCCAAAAAAATAGCAACAAAAGCAAAATTCACGTAATTAAATCCATAATTCATCATATCAAAACTCATAACCATTCATAACAACATCAAATCAAACCAAACTGGCCCCAAAATCACAAAACAACAATAATAGTATCGGCATCAATCCAAAATTCATCATATACAGATTCTGAATATATACATTAAACCTAATTTTAGTACTACCGTATTGACAGTAATTATTATTAATAATCGATATTATAAAGATAAACGTGAAGAGAGAAATTGACCTAATAAGAGTCGAGGGAATAGTTGATTCCGGTGACGGTTATTTGAAAAGCGTAGGAGAGGAGGGTGGTAATAAGAGTTTTTGGGTTTCGTTGTTTGGTTTTTATAGGTGTGGTTTTGGGGCGTAATCCTACCCGCCCAATTTTTATGTTGGCTAGTTTTGAAATTTTCATTTGGTGCCATTTAGGAGTGCGGGTCATGTTTGCTGGTTGACGGGTTTAACCGGATCTGAACCTGAAAATTTTACACGAACTAGAAGACGACATGAAGGTGGAATTGTGTCGGGAATACAAGCCTGAACAAGACTTGGGTATTTACGTGTTGATCTGAACTTTTAAATTTCTTTATTTTTTTGGCATATAACATTCTCTTAAATTTCAAATTTTACAAAAAAATAAAAATAAAATAGAAATTTATATAAAAATTTTATTTTTATTGTTAAATATTATTTAAAACAGGAAAAATTACAAAATTCGTCCTTTAAGTTTAGCTCGTTTTTCAATGGCTACCCTTTGGCGTTTCAAATGATGAGATTAATCCTTAAGGAGTTAAAAATGTTACACCCATTGTCCTTTAGCGCTAACCAGGTTAGTTTTTAACGTTAAATCCGATCACGTGAGAGATATGTGAGGGCATAACATTCATTTCACCTCCCAAATAAGCCCCTTCTATAAAACCCTTCATAATATCAGACATCAACACTTTGATCCTTCAACTTCATCGATCATCTTCTTCACACAATCACAACAATGACAGTTGATGATGGCTGGACTATACGAGAACCAACCCATATTGTTGATGTCGATGATCTATGCTGTAAGTTTAACCCTAATTTGTTCTGATTTTGTTGTTTTAATGTTGTATGTTTTTAAAAGTTCAAATTTTTTAAATTTTGCAGTTGGTATGCCCAGTATGTTCAGCATAAAGCTTCATCATGGTGGTAACTTAACTCAAAGTCCAGGTCGAATATATACAGGAGGTATGATTAACTATGTTGACTTGTGTGATATTGATAGGTTCTCTGTGCATGAAGTTTCTTTGATGATGGGATCTGTTAGGATACTCTATTGTTGATCATATTTATTACTTTTTCCAAATTCTTGAAAAAAATTTAGATGATGGTATTGATGACCTAAGTTGTGATCAGGATGTTTTGAGGTTAGCTCAACATGTGGCAATGCATAAGATAATCAATGTTTTTACTCAACATGATTTAGATAACACAAAACAAATTTTATTGACACCAACTAAACCTACGAGGACTGCTACCATTGAAGAAATTGATGAACCTGGACCCTATGCACTAGTCCCTGCTAAGCTAAATGTAGTCAGAAACGTAAACTTCACTAGATTAGGTAAATGTGTGGAGTCTAGTGGGGTTGATCAAAACTGTGATGGGGGAGATTCTAGTGTGGTTGGGAAGGGTAGTGTAACTCCATTAAAGGTTAATGATGACATGTTTTTGTATGATAATGGACCATTGCAAAATGAGGAGGATATAGGTAGTGCAACACAGTCCAATGAGGAGGATATAGGTAGTCCAAGACAGTCCAATGAAGACAATGATTTTATGACAAATGATAAGGAGGATGATGTGCCGATAATTTAATATGTTTAACATATGTAACTATCCTCTTTTTTGCACATTTATTATGCTTTTATCTTTATAAAATATAGCTAAAACGTTCTTGTAAGATAAATGCAGGTTCTTGAAAGCATAAAAGCAAAACAGAAGGGAAAAGGCACACTTTGAGTGGCGAACAAGCTTTTAGGGGACAAAAGGGTACATGGTACAACAACCTTGTCTCCCACATGCAAGCTTTGAAGTGCAGGAAGGAAACAGCACGAAAGACAAGGAACTGAAGACTTAGAACGTTGTTTCAGATGCAGCACGGTCGCGCTCTGGCCGTGCACGGCCGTGCACCTGTCCCGGGTCAACAAGTCAACATTTCCAAGTCAACAAAGGCCAAAAGTCAGCTTTCAAGCACAGCACGGGCGGGCCACATCACTATGCACGACCGTGCTCTTTGAAACGTGTTCTCCAAGGCTTGCAACTGACCAAACTAACAAGATGGTTATTTATACCAGCAAGCACGGGCGTGCCCACACCCATGGCACGGGCATGCAAAACCTGCAGGGGGACAATTCTACGCGAAAGGACTCTGCAAGAGTACCTGTTGTCGAGCGTGGGCGTGCCAAACTGTGAGCACGGGCGTGCAGCCCCTGAATTGCTTATAAATAGTGTTACATCCTGCCAAGGCGGAAACACGAGGTGCGACTTCGAATGATTTCCAAACACAAAGGTCACGCAAGCATCGATTTATTTAAAATAGAGACTTCCATAAGACAACATAGTTTTTCAAAACACTATGTTAATTTGTCTTAATTAAAACCATTGTATGAAATTGTTAATGACTAAAACAATACAACCAAAACCGACTAAATTACTGCCTAGCTAGGGAAATAATTAATATGTGATCTGACATGAGCCCATAACCAAACCTTGACATGTTGTGCATCGCCCATTGTACACTCAAGACAATGAATAAATGTGAAATACTAGCACTCTTTTGATATCTGTCATCCGGTCAGAGCGACTGACAAAGAGTGGGGGTGTCAACCCAATAAATCTATTCAAGTGTTTCATGGCTAAGTCCATAGCTAATGGTTATAGTGTGATGTATGACACGAGGGTTTAATGGATTCTGAACCTTAATGTCTCATGTTCACATAATAGTCATGAATGTAACTGAAAACTGTACGCATGTTTTTCCCCTGGAAAATGTAAAACAGTCATGAGTATATTTTATTAGTAATGTATTATACAAATAATATAGTATTATAATGTTACAAATCATACTTCGCTATAGTATAATGTTACAAATCATACTTCGTTTGCAATAGGTACGCACATGTTAGCGATGCAACCGTGATTGGGATCAAACACAAGGATGGCATTCTCATGGCTGCTGACATGGGAAGTTAGACACCCATCTATTCACCAATTGAATTCATTAACTTTAAAGATTTTACTAGCCCGGGGTTCTTAAAAATTAAGAGGTACAAATATAATTGCTTATCATACAACATACAATGCATATGTACACTAATTTTTAAGGGTAATTTGTCTTTCTATAATATAAATTAATTGTATAGTATTTGACTATGCTCATAATTATTATATATTAGTTTTATTGAATAGTGATTCAAATGAATAGTAAAACTAATATATTTTATTAATATTATTATTTTAATTAAAAACTTTATTATATTATATAATATTAATATATTATATTATATACTATTAATATATTATACCGATCCCGACAATACCGATACCGATAATACCGAAACTGAAAATTCATAAATATGGGTATCGATACCGATCCTGAAACCACTCGGTTCGGTATCGGTTCGGTACGGTATCGGGATCGGGACGGGACGGGATCGGTATTCGGCCTTGTATGCTCATCCCTAATTAATATATTATATGCTATTATTTTATTCAAAAACTTTTTATACCGATCCCGACAATACTGATACCGAACGGTACGGTATCGGTTCGGTATCGGTATGGTATCGGTATTTTACCTTAAAATACCGATACCATACCGATCCCGTACCGATACCGATAATACCGAAACTGAAAATCCATAAATATGGGTACCGAAACCGATCCCGAAACCACTCGTTTGGTATCGGTTCGATACGGTATCGGGATCAGGACGGGACGAGATCGGTATTCGGCCTTGTATGCTGATCCCTAATTAATATATTATATACTATTATTTTATTCAAAAACTTTATTATATTATACACTATTAATTAATATATTATATAATATTATTTTATTCATATTATTTTATTAAAAAAAATTATTATATTATATACTATCAATATAAATAACATAATCTTATGTAATTTCGTTACAAATTTCATGTGTTACCTTATGTGTAGATTTCCTTCTTTTTTTAACGTTTAGAACCAAAATGGAATCTCGATTGTATAATTTATTGATTGATTAACACCTCATCTAAATCTCGATTGTAAAACGCGCAACGCGCGTGATTTTATACACCTAGTTTACTTTAAAATCCTTCTGCCTCATCGTGTCCTTGTAACTTGACTTCTTGAAAATTAATTGTAAGTGATTTGGATTAAATAATGATATTGATTATGGTCATAATTCACATTTAAAACTCTTCGCCGCATCATGTGCTTGTAACTGATGAAGAAAATAAGCATTTAGTTGTAAGTAAAAGTCATAAAATTGAATGCCATAAAATACAAAAATAATATAATGTTGGATTTCAGGCGAATTTGTATACTATAAAATTGATTAAAAGTCATAGGTTTTGTTTGATGTATGTTAATTTTTTCCTAAAATATTAAGTAGATGTTAATATTTTTTTTTCAAAATATAATCATTGTTTAAAATAAGTCGGGTTAGATTGTGCTCCCCAAAAGATAGTCAGGGACACCCACAACATCGCGCGAACTAACCCACTAGTATATTTAAACTATAACCTTGAGTCACAATGAGATGCGTTTTCTAAATAAGTTTTTTACATTATCACATGATAAATATATTGTATTAACATAATTTCTCTCTTTTTAATTGTTAATAGGAATTACCGGGTGAAACCTGAGGTATCTTTATATTATATTTAAAGCTTTAGTGAGCTATGTTATTAGGGGGACGGGGCGCTACCAGAATTGATTACGGGTACTTCAATACCAGCACGGTAACACCATCGCCACCCATGCTGGTAGTGGTCACGTGAACCAAATTTGGGTTCTAGTTACCGTGCTGGTTCACGGATGTGCCACAAACTTTCACACAATTTTATTCTTTTTTATGTTTTAGTATTTTCTTTCTCTCTCTCTATATTCTTTAGTTGCAAGGTTTTTTTTTTTTTTTTAAACTCTGTTGAAAGCTTGAAGATGAAGATGGTGATATATATAAGTTGTGTATGTATCGATATGTGTATTGTGTGTGTGATAAAAAAAGATTAAAATATTTCTTTCATTATTTTACATCCGTTGAATTTATACATTAAAATATTGCTTTTTTTACATCGTGAAAAGCATAATAGTTTTTATTTCTCTCTTTTTTTAATTATATTATTTTTTATTTTAACTTAATATGAATATGTCAAATATATTTATAAAAAAAATGAGACTAGATATGCTTAATAATTTTTATTTAAAAAAAGAGAAAAAAAAATTATTTCAGTGAAGTACTGCCTTCAAAAAACTGTTTTAGTGAAGGAAATCAGTGAAGTGGTGTGGTAGTGTAGGATTGGTTGAAACTAGTGAAGTTGAAAAACCTCACAGGTAGTGCTCCTCCCCCTTATCATTATTTTTTTTTGTGTGTTAATTCGTATTGTGCCTCTATACAAAAAATTCTGTATTCACCACTGGCGGAATAACGGCTTGACTCGGTTTACTAAAAAGACCACCCGTGAGTACTTATTGTACATGTCACTATTTGAAAAATGTTCGGGAATGCTTATTAATTAATCTATTAATCTATATAAAAGAATTGATAGTTGCTGATGTGGCGTGCAATGGTGGCTTCAACCTCTCCATAAAACTGCCACGTGGCATCATAATTGAATGATTTTAATGTTTTTTAATTATTTTATTTTTTAATTAAAAAAAACTAAAACCTTCAAACCCTATAGTTATCTCATTATCTCACCGTCTGTCTGTCTGTCTGTCTCTCTCACCTCTGAATCATTCAACTCCTCCTATCCTTTACTCTCTGCCTGCCAATCTCCAGATCTTCAAAGTAAGTTCTCAATCTCATTACTCTCTCAATTTCGCAAAAACCCTACCAGTATAGTATCTCCTTCGTTATCATCTAACAAACAACAACTCTATTCTTTAATGATTGCATCTGTTCATTTTCGCCTTCTCTATCATTTGCAGCAAATCATTAAAATATGCGATTGTCGTCTACCAATCAATGCATAAATTGCCCCTCCAACCAGTTTCTCAATTTCTATCAGGTAAGGTAAATTAAGTTCCACGTTAATAACCTATTTATTTATATTTATATCTTTTATTTTAGTTTTAAAGATTTGATTTTTTATCAGTTTTCTGATTCTAGGTTTTTTTAGTCAAGTTTTGATCTTTTTTTTTCTGGGTTTAGGCATTCATGGCTGTTGATGCTTGATTTTGTTACACAGATCATGGTAGCTTGATAATGATTTGAAAATAATCAACTGTATTTACGATTTGGCATCATGGAAATGGCAACAACTCTATAGTAATATGAAATTTTAAATCTACCGAGGTATTCGAAATTTTTGCTCTAATGAATAGTTTCAGTTTTAAATTGATTCTTAATTAATAGTTTAGCAATTATTTCATAAAAAAAGACTATTGATTTCAGAACTTCTTAGGGAGTTAGGGTACATTTGTTGTAAGTTCCTTATAAAGTTAAATCTTTTCAAGATATTCATGGGCCGCATACTGTATAATATCTGTGTGTCAATTCTCTTTAGGCTTGCAGGAAGAATATGGAGTACTTTGTTACCCGTAGTTGTAGTTATGTCAAAATCTTGGTGAACCCTCCTAAATTGTTTTCCTTTTCATTATATCAATCTTAATATATATTACTTTATTAATGAAGTTAATTGATTTACACACTCCATATGCATATGGATTGTTTCAAATTGAGTTGGATGGGATTTTACCCTTTTTTTTTGTGAAAATGAATTGGAGATTTAAGGATTAAAGCGTAAGCGTATTATGGCTGGTAGCTTGCAATAGGTCTGGTAGCTTGATGTTGTTCCGAATAATAAACGATTTGTAAGTTATTTTCAATTTAGTTTTTTTAATGAATACATATTTATTAGTTATACTAATATTCTAAAAGTAATAATTGTTGTTTCAATAATTTTGACAGCGTTTTCCTGGAGAGTATACAAAGAGGCTTGCCGTTGCTAAATCATTGAGAGTGAGGGTTATGAATTTGGATGGTGAAGTTCTGAATGAAGGTACGTTGTTACTAATGAGCATTACAAAACCTTAAGTGAAATAGGCTTGGTATGTTATATAGTTATTGTTTAGATAGTATAGTTTGGTTATTAGTCACACTAATATTATAAAGAGTTAAATGCCAAAATGGCCCTTGTGGTTTGGCCCAAATTGCCACTTTGGTCACTTTTTTGAATTTTTTTTGCCAAAACCACCCCTCAAAGATCGAAAAATGCCAAAATGACCCATATTTAACTGAGTTTTTAACTGAGGATGGAAAGTCAGTTAAGTATCAGGGGCATTTTCGTCCTTTCATCCCAACCCCCCTCTTCTTCTTCTTCTGCAAATATAAGCACCACCCATCTCCACAACCTTCACCGGCCACCACCACCACCACCACCCTTCACCGTCCACCACCACCCTCCACCACCACCTACTAACAGATCTAAATCACCAACACCCACCACACCTTCTTCTTCTTGGATCTGATTCTTCACCACGGTGTTTGAAAGTTATTAAGTCAGTTTGAATTAACAGAGTAGAATAAAAGACCAAAATCCCAATTCTTATGAAAAAAAAAGAGAGAGAGACACGTCTAGGGAGATGGGAGTCAAAGTCTCCCAAATTAGATTTAAAGAATGGATAATTAATAAACAAAACCTCGTTTATCACTAAATTATCAGTTACATAACTTCGTTTTAATCAAAGATTAATAGACAAGATGTAAATGATGCTTACTAATCTTTCTTGTTCTGATGACCGCCCTGCAAAGCAGCTTTTCTTAATGCGTTTAATTGCAACATCTGTTCCCCTCCATTTTCCATGATACACGGTACCAAACGTACCAGCACCAAGTTCCCTTAATTCTTCAAGATCTTCATATCTTATAATCTGCACCAACCACCAGAAAAAACCTACATTAGTCTTTCAAGAAGAAGAAGGTGTGGTGGGTGTTGGTGATTTAGATCTGTTAGTAGGTGGTGGTGGAGGGTGAAGGGTGGTGGTGGACGGTGAAGGGTGAAGGGTGGTGGTGGTGGCTGGTGAAGGTTGTGGAGATGGGTGGTGCTTATATTTGCAAAAGAAGAAGAAGAGGGGGGTTGGGATGAAAGGACGAAAATGCCCCTGATACTTAACTGACTTTCCATCCTCAGTTAAAAACTCAGTTAAATATGGGCCATTTTGGCATTTTTCGATCTTTGAGGGGTGGTTTTGGCAAAAAATTCAAAAAAGTGACCAAAGTGGCAATTTGGCCCAAACCACAGGGGCCATTTTGGCATTTAACTCTATTATAAAAGTAATAATTGTTGTTTCAATAATTTTGACATGTGGCTTAATAATAGAAATATTTTAGTGTTTTTGAGTTTTTTTCGTTTTTTTTACTTAAAAAAAGGAAAAACACAAAACCCTATTCTTATCTCATATCTCAGCGCCTCTCTCTCTCTCGATTATTATTTTCCTTTTCGTTTACAATCATTCGATCCTTATTTCAATTACAGAGTCGCTTTTTATCATAACTCTTTAGTTTAGTCGCTTTTTATTATAACTCTGTAGTTTTCCCTCTTTGTTGACAGTGTAAAGAGAAATCAAGAAGGAAGATGAGTAGCATAGGAAAAGGTTACGATCTGTCGGTGACGACCTTCTCTCCCAACGGTAGGGTTTTCCAGATCGAGTATGCCGCTAAAGCCATTGACAACAGCGGCACCGTCGTCGGCATCAAATGCAAAGATGGCATCGTTATTGTACTTTCTTTCCCTCTCTCTTTCTCAATTTATTTTTTTATATCTTATTCCCTCATTGATATATGATTTATAATAATAATAATAATAATAATAATAATAATAATAATAATAATAATAATAATAATAATAATAGGGTGTAGAGAAGCTGATTGCCTCCAAGATGATGTTGCCTGGATCCAATCGTAGAATCCACTCTGTTCACCGTCATTCTGGAATGGTAATTGTTAATTATCTTTTGCTTTCTTGCTTATTTGCAACTGTTTTTATGGTTTCAGTCAGTACTCAGTAGCTACAAATATTAAAATTGTTGTTTACATTACATTACATGATGATGATAATGATGATACAGGGTGTAGCAGGATTAGCTGCTGATGGGAGACAGATTGTTGCAAGAGCTAAATCTGAAGCTCACAATTACGAAAGGTTCTCTCACTTTATGTTTTTTCTTACTTTCATTCATTCTTTTCTGTTACTACCTTTCGATGATAGTTTTAGGTGTTGAGATGCCGTGAGTTGAGTTTTGCCTTCTGGGTATCTTTAGAATGATGGTATGAGTATATGTGACAGTATAGGATTAAGTATGTTTTTAAGAGTGGTTTGAGCTTATAACTTGATTGGTGTTAATACGTTAGCTGTCACTTTCAGGAATTAGTTGGTTTTCTTATTTGAAGGAGATTGTTCATCACATCCTCTTTGTTCGTCTTCATCTCCATCACATACGCAGGTTTCATCGTTTGTATTTAAATATGGACTATATTTAACTTAGTTTGTCATTTATGTTTGTATTTATTGAACCTGAATGTTTCGATATACATATGTATATTTTTAAGTGATGGATTGTAATTTATAGTTATTAGAAGTTTACACGGTTAAATTTTGCTAATTTATGACAATTCTTCTTCCTAAAGTGACATTTGTGAACTCAAAAGTTTTAACTAACTCATGGAATGTTAAATTTTTACTTACTTTCACGTGGTTGTAGTCTGTATAGCATGATTTAATTAATAATCAGTAGCTCGATTAAACCCTTTGTAAGTGCATGATGTCCCTAGGCTAGTATATATGTTGGTTGGACGTGTTACGGGGTGTTTGGAGATGTTTATACGCGTTTCGGGACGTTTGGGACACTTCAGGCGAGTACGGTGTGGCTTTAGGCATTTACGGCCTATACCACATTAGCTTTAGGCATTTACAGCCTATACCACATCAGTCTTGATGTGGTATAGCCCTACTCGCATGAAGCTACTAGCGAGTACGGCCCTACTCGCTAGTTGTTAATGTGTGATAGCCTCCTACTCGCCTAAAGGGGTCTGTACGAGTATGGGAGGTATAAATAGTCCCAATCATTGCCCTAATCATTAGTTATTGCCACACACACTCTCCAAACACCCTCCCCAGGTCTGAGATTGCTAGGTTTGTTCATTGTAACACTCGAGCTCTGTTTAATGATATAAACGTGAATCTTTTGACCCATTTGTGTGTTGTAATTACTCGTTTTTCATTGTTTCATCTTCGTTTCTGTTATTGAGACATATTCAAGGGATTCTGCACCTTGAATATAGCCCTCGTGATTGTCGGGTGACACGTTAGTCGATCCTACAAGTGAAATCCGACTCTGCTGAAGTTCCTGATGAAGTAAAGACACGACATGACAAAATCAGAGAGCGTTATCCCAAATGGTTCAAGCCCGAAGAGAAGAAAAAGCCAGTCGAGCGAGCATCCATCTTCAAGAAAAGATTGTCGAAGATGTCTGGCAATGTGATAAGCTGGGCGTACGTGAGTCACACAAGAATGCTCGGGGTAAAATGGCAAGAAGGTGTATTGTACTTTAGGGAATACAAAGACATTCTGAGCCTGCCATTCTGGTACATTCGTGATTTAGTTCGTCTCGATTATCCGTTGTACAAAGAGAAAACTGCTTCTCTTCAGGGTTTTTACACAAAGTTGAAGCGAGAAAGCTCAGAGGGATGGAAAGATTTCGAGCCTCAGTATCCCAGATCATATCCAACAGACAAGATTCATCCTTTCACTTTGAAGCCTATCTGGGAACACAAGATCAAGCCACCGAAATGTGTCTCAAGGATTCCCATCGTTCCAGTTGAGCAAGATTTTTCTTCTAAGCTGTACTACTGGCATTATGATGCAGCAACTACAGAAGCCGTGATTGTCTTGAGCAACAGTCCAAACCCATGCAGGAAGATAAGAATTTGGGATCCTATGTGGTTGATCAACTGCTCAGAGAAGGACGTGGAGACGTTGTACCAACATCCAATCATGCATTTACCAGTTGAAGCCGATCAAGCGATGAAGTTTCAAAGAGTGATCTAGTTTTGCTACGCCAACAAGGTTCATGCAGGATGCGATTGGTCGAGAATCACAAGGGTCAGAACAACGTCAAGCTGAAGATGAAGACAGAAGATGCTGCATGTTTTGTTTGATGTGTATGTTTTCAATTTTGAGTCTGTAAAGTTGTTGGTAGTTGCTATAAACGATTTCTTATGTAATCTTTGTACGTATACTAGCCTGGTCCAAGGGGGAGTCTGTAAGTGCATGATGTCCCTAGGCTAGTATATATGTTGGTTGGACGTGTTACGGGGTGTTTGGAGATGTTTATACGCGTTTCGGGACGTTTGGGACACTTCAGGCGAGTACGGTGTGGCTTTAGGCATTTACGGCCTATACCACATTAGCTTTAGGCATTTACAGCTTATACCACATCAGTCTTGATGTGGTATAGCCCTACTCGCATGAAGCTACTAGCGAGTACGGCCCTACTCGCTAGTTGTTAATGTGTGATAGCATCCTACTCGCCTAAAGGGGTCTGTACGAGTATGGGAGGTATAAATAGTCCCAATCATTGCCCTAATCATTAGTTCTTGCCACACACACTCTCCAAACACCCTCCCCAGGTCTGAGATTGCTAGGTTTGTTCATTGTAACACTCGAGCTCTGTTTAATGATATAAACATGAATCTTTTGACCCATTTGCGTGTTGTAATTACTCGTTTTTCATTGTTTCATCTTCGTTTCTGTTATTGAGACATATTCAAGGGATTCCGCACCTTGAATATAGCCCTCGTGATTGTCGGGTGACACGTTAGTCGATCCTACACCCTTGATCAACGGAGTCATCTTATTCAGGTAAACCATCAAAACATTAACAACAGTTCACACCATTCTTTTACTCATTGGTTGTATCGCCTTCAGTTGTGCAGTGAGGGGTTTTTGATCGCATAGATGGAGTTTAAATCACGTGATTACAGAGCTGAGGAAGCAGCCTATTCACTCCCTCGTGTTTCCGCATCTTCACGTCCTCTTTGTTCGTACGTTCTTCATATCCTTATTCGCAAGTTTCGTCCGACTAATTCTTTTATTTTTTTTGTTTGCTTTCACTTAGAGACGGATTTCTGGATCCGCAAATGCCATTTCACTGATGTCCTTCTTGATGAAATAGAAAAAGCCCATCCCGATATCCTCAACATTATTCTTCAGATTTTTGAAGATGGCCACCTCACCGATTCTCACGTATGTACATCTGGCATATCTAAAAAAACACAACTAAGAAGTTAATTTTCAATAATAACCTTTTGTTGTCATGCAGGGTCGTAGAGTATCGTTTAAGAATGCATTAGTGGTGATGACATCTATGCCTGATGATGATGAGTCCGCATCTTCTTATGCTGGATTGAAGTCGACTTGGACGAACACAAAAACCTCAAAAATCCCAAAAAACACTGTCAATCAGATCTTTTAAAGGTAATAATAATTCCAGTTTTTTTTATTAATTATTAGTTTTTGAATTGTTTTTATTTGGATTTTGATGTTCTGTATGGTTCAATTTGATGTTAATTAGTTACACGAATATTAATTTTGATTAGTAGAGAGAAAAGGGGGCGGTGACTCTCGGTCTCCACCGTCACACCTCCACCATGGTTAGGATCTCGCGTATCCTTCTTAATGATTTCGTCTCTAAGACTCAGACAACATTCATCTAAAAAAACCCTCCTCGGTTTATATGCAGGTATAATCGGCTGGTGGTGTTTATCTACATCTCAATGTGATATTGATGATTGATAATTATTGATGTTGTTAATGGATACAATAGTTCAATCACCATTTATTTATTTTAAAGTCGTCGTCTATATTGTCCCACATACCTTTTATTATATTTACACGGCTGTTGTTTTGTTTATAAGGGAGAATTGGTACTGCAGAATATTGATAGTGATGACAAGAAACTTGAAGAACGCAAAAATTGCAGTGGATGCTTTGTCCATATGGTAACCCCCTCTATTATTCAAGGCCGGATATTATCTTCTGTTCAACTTTTGTTTATCAAAATTCAAAGATAAATATAACAACATGATATTCATCTATTCTTTTCAGAAAATAAATAAAGAGTTTGCCAAAAAGGTGTCGTTATATATTTCTCCAGTTGATTCAAGGTATTATGTAAGCTTCTATTTCTATGGTTTTCTAAACATTTGAGTTTTGGTTAAATCAAGTTTCCAAACACATTGCTATGTATTATTTGTGGAGATATACTAACTTTGAAAATTTTGCTTACCATTACAAGGGCAGGTATAGGAATAGAAGGATGTTTGATTTGAAGTTGTAACTTTGATCCAGTTACTGTAAAAACTGTGAGAACCGAAGTGCTCTTGTTTGTATCTGTCTGTAAGTAAATTATAGATGTTTTTTTAAACTTTATTTTGTTGGTTTACTTTAGTTGTACTTGATTGACATCACATGTTGGAAATCCATGTAGCTTTGTATAAACTCTAAACAAATGGAGGATTTAGAGTTTGCATTTGAACCTCCAAGCGATGAAGAGATTAGTTATGACGATGTTAGTAGCGGTGGAGAAGATGAGGAAGAAAACAGTGATGTAGAAAAAAAGGGAAGAGTAACAAGAAGACACAATCTCCATGGGACTGTTCTTCTTATACTGAGTCTGTTGTGGAGGAACATGCTCGCAGAAGCTCTACTTCTATTGATGAAAAAATTTCAAAGCTCATCCAGCAGCGTGGTCATGCATAAATGATATTGGAAAGTGATGAGGGCGATGAAGATGAGACTTCTGATTCTGAGCCAGACCGCCAGGTAAGCTGGGTGATTTCTTTGTATGTAAAGATAGAGATTTATGCAACTAGCTAGAAACTTGGTTTAAAAAAGCGCGCCTATAGGAGCTACAGCACAGACGAAACCGCAAGGTGGTGAGGTTGTTGCTGTTGGAGAAGGTAGGACAATTGGAGACAAAAAGATCGACGTTGGTCTACAGGTAACTAGCTGACTAATTTTAATGTGTATTGGATAATAGCATTGGATATGTTAGCTTAATTATCTTTATGTGCTTATATTGCAGACTGGCACCCCAGTTGTATACTCCAAGTATGCAGCGACTGAGGTTGAATTTAACGGCTTAAGCCACCTGATACTGAAGGAATTGGAGACAAAAAGATCGACATTGGTCTGCAGGTAACTAGCTGATTAACTTTAATATGTGTATTGGATAATAGCATTGGATATGTTAGCTTAATTATCTTTATGTGCTTATATTGCATTATATATCAATTTCCAAAGATTCTTAAAGTATCAACTATGCTGATTTTGTTTTATTGTTAGTTAGTTCTAACTTATAATACACATTTTTATGAGATTGAGTTGTAATTTGCAGCTAAAGTTTTAGTGGTATACATAGAGCCGTTAAGTTGTAATTTGGTAAGTCGTTTTCATATGTTTTAGGCTCAAAGAAAACTATGATTTTGGCTCTATAACCTCATCTTAACCCGAAAATTTAGGTTATTTAAAATGTATAACTAATCAGTTTGGTTATTAAATTAGAAGAACAAAATGTACAGTATTACTTTCCATAAGTCCAAGATTTGTTGTTAACTCAGGATTTTGAGATAATTGGTTTTTGTTACTATTGTTGATCAAGATTTAAATATCGTGACTTTGCTGCTACATTTGCATTATTAAAAGTGTTGGACTGATTTAGGATAATTTTTAACTTTAAAGGTGACCATTTAAATGTTTTACAATGAAGTCGATTGCTTTATCATATTTGTATTTGTATAAGTTTATTGATATTATCTTCTTCAAGGATGTGAAAATATAATTTATCATTGTATAGTTTTGTGGGTCAAAAGTATGACTGATTTTGGATTAAAATGAAGTTAAATGTTTAATATCTGAATCTTATACAATCAAGTTGATTGCTTTCTGAAATTTCGATTTGTATAAGTGTATTCAGAGAATTTTGAAGCTTAATATGATTATTAGGAAAATGTCGCATCTTTTCCGTAGAATACAAGTTTGTCTTATAGTCTTAGTTGCGTCTTGATTTTCATATGTTGAATGAATGGTTAATATTTCTGTTTAGATCACCACCATATGGATGGACTTATCATATGATGATTGAAGTGTGTGATGATTGTGATAGTTTAAAGCTAGATAGTTCCTGGGCGTAATATTGTGTAGCATGTTCATGGTTGTATTGTTAACATAGAACTATGTTCACGTGTGTCTTGCGTTGGTATGTAAAATGGATGGTTGATGTTTCTTTTTATATCAGCGTGCGTCTAAATTCACATATCGAATGATTATTTAAATGTTGAATCCTTTTTTTAGGTAACTGATGAAGATGCTACAAAGTTTAGTGGTTGTGTATCACAGTTTAGCGGAGTGAAGTCGAAGGTTAGTTTAATTGATTTGGTAAAAGAATTGAAAAACTTCAAAAGAAAATTCAGGTTATTTGTTTCATTTTGAATTGGTCGATAGATGTTCTAGAAATTTATGTTGTTTTGAACGTATTTATTTTGTATTTGCATATGAAAGTTATAGAGGAAGAGGTTGAACCGTTGAAGAAAAAGAAGAAAATGAATGTTAGCAAAATGAATGCATCTTACTTTTGAAAAACATCTTATGTTAAACTATGCTTGCGTATTTGGACGGACTGGATTTGAAACCATAATAGGTTGGTTGGGTGCAGGCTGTGTCTGGACTGAATTTCGAAACATAATACGCTGGGTGTAGGCTTTGTGTCGCAAGTTTGTTATATATAGGTCAGTTGGGTCGGAAAAATTGTCATAAAAATGTCCAGTTTCTTTCTTTTCAATACCTCCCATTTTTTTAATGATTACAGTTGTATTGGTGGAATAATATTCCTCATTCAGAACTTCCTTACGTTTCTGATTCACAAACTCCTCTGACCAATAGACGACCAAACATAAAATTCGACCACAACACTCCATCTACATTCAGTCTAATTTGATCAGCTTTATCAATACAATGCGACTAACAAAGATCAACTTACACACAAACAAACTCACAACCACAAAATTTGACAACATTGCACTTCAGTGCAATTTAATTATTTAAGTAACTTAATTTACTTTTAACGTTCATCAATAATGACGTGACTGCTTACATGCTTCCACCATGCTACTGTGTAAAGTACCTGTCAGGGTACTATACATACATATATATAAATTTTATCACAAATAAATAATAACTTTGTAGTTTTATATAGTTTCATGCATATGCTTCACAATATACGAAATATAAACAATATTATCAATTACATATTTCAAAAGAAAATTTATTTTCATATAATGAACTTACTAAATAAATCACTAAAAATATTATAAAATACTAGGCAATGTGGTCGATTATATAGTTCGGGTAAACTAATCGGGTTGGGTATCACCTAATCTCATACCGTCTCAAACCCACGAAATCTTTTAAAACTAATCCCATATCCGGCCCATACACGTTGGGTTTTGGATATATCCGTCGCATATGTTTTAGTTATACCCGTCTGACTCGGTTTTTTCCATCCCTGGTGCGTTTGGTTCGCGGATTTCATGGGATTTTAGTGGAATTGTAATTAGAATTCCATTCCTTTCACTTGTTTGGTTGGCTAAATAAAAGAGTTGGTGTAGGAATTCAATATCCTTTCTAATATCAAAGGATTTAAGTGGAATGTTCATTGCATTAGTGCATTACTAAAATACCCCTGTTTTTTTTGAACGGACTAAAATGCCCCTCTTTTTTTTTAACGACTCATTATATCCATCATCCCTTATCTTCCGGCTCATTAAGCTAGGGTTTCTCCACCTCCCTTAATCTCAGCCTTCCTCAAGATCTCGAGCTAGGGTTTTCTCCATTCATATTTGTACAAAGGTTCGTCTCCATCTTCTTATCTTCTTCATCATTCTACTTCATTGTTGTTTGTAGAAAGGTTAGCATCCTTCTCATCTCCATTGTTATCTGTTGATTCGAGTTAGGGTTCTTAATTGACGTATTAATGATTGGTTTGTTATGATATGAAATCTCGAATTAGGGTTCTTAATCGGCGTATTATTGGTTGGTTTTGGTTTGTACGTGTGAGTGGAGGGGTGATGTTGGCTTCGAAAAATAACTGATTTTCTTGATTGTTTATGTTATGATACGAAGGTAGTTAAAGGCTCAAGGTACGAAGGGCAGTCCGGTCCAGGACATTTTTAGTTCTAGGCTCGTTTTGGGTGGTTTAGGCTGGTTTTTGGCTGGTTCGGACCGTTTGAAACTAGATTTGGCTGGATCAGGCAGGTTTTTTTTCCAGTCCAGGTCGTTTTTTTTTCTCGGTTCATGCGCTTTTGCGCCTTGCTGCACTCAAGGTGGTTTGCTGCACCTAGCCCGGTTTAGGTGCCTAGGGGTACGCCTTTGGCGTCTTTAACTGCATAGCTTGGTTCTGATATGCGCGCATAATGTGATGTGGTGATGAGATCACATCGAGATATGCGTTTCGATGATGCCGCATCGAGTATTGTACTTCTATGATGCGGTCTATTTCGATTGATGCGACACCTTATGTATTTAATAGTTAAAAGAGCGTCATTTTCTTGATTGTTGATGACTTGATGTTATGACTTATGAATTATGATATGATATGATATTATGTTGTTAAAAAATCTTGGACAGGATCTAGGTAGTTAGACTTGTTTTAGACTTTAACTGCATAGCTTAAGGTGCAAAGGGTGAGTATGTCGCCTAGGCGCAAGGCCAGTTCGGTCCAGCCGTCCAGGCCATTTTTGGTTATTATAGACTTGTTTTCGGGCGGTTTACACTCTTTTTTTTTTTGCTGGTTCAGACCGTTTGAAACTAGTTGGTTTTAAAAAGCGAGAAGCCTAGGGTCTAATACCATGACTTATAACAACCCGTCTCTGTTAAACAAAGTAAGCCAGTACCCGTGTGGATACCTGAAAAGAAGAGAAAAAGATTTGGATACCTGAAGTGGATGCAGGTATGGTAAACAGTATGATTTGCATACCTGAAGTGAAAGATATTAATTATATGGCCGTTCACCATCTTTTCCAAACTAGTTAAACAGTATGGTTAGTCTCGTAGATAGATTTGGCCCAGCCTCTGTTAAACAGAGTACATTAAAGATTTAGAGGTGTATAAAACCAGAGTTTTTTTTTATTTTATTTTATATAAACTGGTTCAGTTCTAATCCGAATCGGTTTTTACATTATGGAGTCAAATTGGTTTGACCTAAACCGTTTCGGGTCATAACCCGGTTTAAGAGGGGAAAGTGTTCCCCTAACCTATACTAGATCAGTTACGTAGCGGCTAAGCAGTCAATTGCGGCGATATATCGGTGATATATCGGTATAATCTCGGTTCTCGGTGTGTTGGGCTTATCTCGGTGCAAAATATCGGTTATAATATCGGGACCGAGAATATCGTCCGATATGGCCGAGATATCGGCCGAGATGAGATGTTTGAATATCGGCCGATATACCGAGATAATTATTTGCAGCTTTTATTTGGGCCCATTTGATAAAACTATTATAAAACCCACCAAAAATTAGCCCACCAAAAACTTCTAAATTGGCCCAAGCCCTCTGCTCTGCCCTACTCTCCGTATTTCACAACAAAAAAAAAACCCTAATCTCAATTCTCAATCGCTGCTGCTGTCCTCTGCCCTCTGCAAATCTGCAATGCTCTACTAGCTGCTGCCGTCCTCCTCTGCTCTACTCGCTGCTGCTGTGCTGCACTGCTGCTCGCTGTCGCTGCTCCTCATTCTCAATCGCTGCTCGCTGCTCCTCTGTTCCTCTCTCACAGTTTGGTAAGTTAAGTTAATTGATTATTGATAGTTTAGTAACTTTGTATATTAGTCATTAGAATCAGTTAATGTTAGTCATTAGAATCAGTCAATGTTAATTATTGTATGTTTGTATGATAAGTTTGTATTAGTAAGTAATAAGTTTGAATCAGTTAATGTTAGTAAGTTTGTAAGTTTGTATCAGTAAGTTTGAATCAGATAAGCAGTGTTAATTCTATTGATCTTAGTATTATTATTACTATATAGGTTTTAGTGTCTTACATTATATATAAATACACACTTTATTAAAACTACCGATATCTCACCGATATCTCACCGCGAAAACCGATATATCAAATATCGGTCCTCGACCGATAACCGATATTTGCCCGCATTAACTGCTTAGCGTAGCGGGTTCAAAGTCTGGCCTGTCAAACCAACTCGTCTATTTTAGCTCCCAAGACAAAATTTTTTAACTAAGCATTATCTAAATGGCAAAGTATTTAGATATGTTTAGTTAGACAGCACCGCGTGGTGCAGCCCGAGCTAAGACGAGGAAGTGAACGGCATAATCTTTTTTGAGAGTTCGGAGAAATGAACTGTACAATAGACGCATGGTAAGCATGTCACATAGAAAGGAAATGAACAGCCAATGCTTTGTTAAAACTTGTTTTTTTTTAAGATAGTTATTTTAAAGCTTTTGACTTATGCTTAGTAACTAGGGCTAATTTTGCCATTTTAGGTATTTTTAAATTCCAATTACATTAGTACATTTATTAACCAAACACATCTATGGATTTCAAAGGAATCCATCACATTCCAATTCAAATTCCAATTCCCATAGGGATTCCAATTCCAATTCCTACACATTCCGCGAACCAAACACCCCCTAAATTTTTTTGGGGTTTTGTTGCAAATTAATGAAACTTGAGGGTGCAAAGTATCATATTAAACTTTCTCAACCAATATTTACCAACAAGTCAAAACATTTAAACCCCACAACCTCAATTCCACACAACCAATCTTCCCACAGTCACCGACTTCCCTCTCCGCCGCTACTAAACCCTAATTAACTTCCGGTAACTTATCTTCTTATCAAAACAAGTTTCCAAATATATTAATCAGCATACTTTTTATTATTATGTCATATTAACCTCGAATAATATCATTTTTTTGTTTTGACTAGATAAAAAAAAGCAAGAAACGTAACGATGTCGACGTCGTTGTCCGAGGATGAAATAAAGAGACTGTTTAGGATAAGGAAGACAGTGATGGAGATGTTGAAGGACAGGAATTATTTGGTTGGAGATTTTGAACTGGAGATGGATAGAAGACAGTTTGTTCAGAAGTATGGGGAGCATATGAAGCGTGAGGATTTGGTTATTAGTAAGTCTATGAAGAATGATAGCTCTGAACAGGTACTGTTTTTTGTTTTGTGATTGTGTCAAAATTTTTATCTTCATATATGGTTTTGAGTAGTTGGGGGATGTGTTTGGTTAAGAGTCGTTGTTGTCAGTTATGTTTGTAGTAATAGTCTGAATAATTAGTTGATTTGGAAAGAAAAGCTTATTAGTGATGAGTTCTATGCTAAGTAATGAAGCAATTGAGGGGCTGTTTGGTAACATAACATTAAGAGGCCTAACCGATTAAGGGGATGTTTGGTAGCCTGATAGTTTTACCGCTTTATCCATTTGCCTGTGTTCATAACCCTTAGCTGGCTGCTCATGCACCAACCCCTCGAGTCCTCGACCCACCACCAACTAGTGAGGCCAAGCCAAGCCTGACTTCTTACTGGTTTAGAGTCTCTTACCTAACCAGACCTCTTAATGCCTCAGCACTTTCTGGCTTAGAGGTTGCCGAACAGCCCCTGAATGATCATTGGGTTTCTAGAACTTATCCATTAGGAGGCTTTATGAACCATTAAGAGGTGTATTTTAAGTGAACCAAACACCCGCTACCTCCTTGACTGATTCAGAGGTAGCTTCTTAATGGAATCATTAAGAGGCTACCAAATAACCTCTAAATGTATTTGCACAAGAAGGTTAGTTTTTGCTTTGCTTTGCTTAGCGGTACCCTTTCTTAGTGCATGTTTTCGTTTATGTTAAAAAGTTTCTTACCTTTTGTGACTATTGTGATTTACCTTTAGAGACTTCTGAGTATATTTTCATATACATATGACATATCTGTTTTGCTATTTGTTTATACAGTTGGTTTTGTGTGATTACTGTTAGGGATATTGGTTTGTGTTTGACTATGTTGATGGCTCCAATCTGGGTTTTAAAAAGCGCGCCTGAAGCGCGCCTAGGCGCGAGGCGCATCAAGGCTCAGCCTAGGGCGCCTCAGGGCTTTGCGCCTAGTCCTTTTCCCAAAGGCGCGCGCCTCAGGGGATTTTTTGTCAAATTTCAGGCGCTTTTCTTCCTGAGGCGCGCGCCTCACGTAACCTGGGTATTTTTTATGCATAAAAATGTTGTACCTTGGTGTTTTTGGCTTGTACATATAAGTAAAAACACATAAAAACCTTATTTATAGCTATATTTTGGGTAAATGAAGCTAAAAACTCATGGAATATATACGGGATATATAAAAAAAATTATATAAATAGTGTGCGCTTCGGGTACGAAAATCCCACGCTTTTTGCGCTTTAAGCTTCGCGCTTAGACCTCGTCGCTTTTGTGCGCCTAGCGCTTTTTAAAACCAAGGGCTCCATGAGTATCAATCTATTTCAGTGGTGTTTTAGGGGTTGTATGTTTTTTTTATTGGTAGAAGAGTGTTGATAGATTAGAAAAGAGTGTGTCTACTGGCAAGGTGCATTTGCAGCCCTCATTTCCCTGTAAGGGTACTACACGGTATAAAATCGGGAGGGTGGAATTTGGAAGCTCGGGGCCACACGGGAACACTGCTGTGTCCAATTTGGGGTCGATCAAAAGCTGCAAAATAGGGAAGCACTTCAAAACTTGTGCTGGATGCTCAGGGCCACATGGGAACACTATCCTGTTTTTCATTGGGGTCGACTAAAAGCTTCAAGAATCAGGAAGCATATTGTGTATCCTAATCGAGTAGTTGTGGGTTATGTTACGTTAAGAATCATCGTTATCGGTTATGTTTGCAGTAACCGATATATCAAACATGATACTCATAGACTGAATAGTTGATTTGGAACAAAAAGCATTGTAATGAGTTCCATGCTAAGTAATGAAGCAATATTTGTATTTACAGAATAAGGGTAGTATTTGCTTTGCTTAACGATACCCTTCGTTAGTGCACGTTTTTGTTTATGTTAATTTTTTTAACCTTTTGTGACTATCGTGATTCGTGATTAACTCCCTTTAGAGACTTCTGAGTATTATATTGTATGCGTCATTGGTTGTTTCAAATAAAATTGTCCTGTACTTTGTTATGTTCTTTCGCTTCTTTGAAAGATTCATGTGTTCCTTGGTTCTTGTAAACATGCGCGTTACGTTGCTTACAAAAATTCCTCAAATTTAAAAGATTATGATTTCCTTCCTCATCTGACTTTCTGTTTTTACGTGTTTATATCTCAGATCTATGTCTTCTTCCCAGATGAAGCAAAAGTTGGAGTTAAGACAATAAAGAATTATATAAACCGTATGAAGTCAGAGAATGTTACCCGGGGAATCTTGGTTGTGCAGCAAAATCTCACTCCTTTTGCCAGAACATGCATTAGTGAGATATCAACGAAATTTCACTTGGAAGTTTTCCAGGTAACGATTCTTTAAGTAACTTCTGCAATTTATCTTAACATAGTGTTGTATGGGGTGGTTGATTCACCTTTTTTCATAGAAGTTACAATGTGAATCTGCAAGCTTTTCCTGCATGTTGATGTGTTCAGTCGTAAATATTTGTGCCAACATAGAAAACATTAATTCACTAAACTTCCCATCCAGAGTGTCTTCTTAAGGATACACTCAAAACCTATTTTTGCTATCTTTAGGATATCATAGCCTAACTAATTTGAGGTTTTATAAAAAGAGGAGATTTTGGATAACCAGTTCCTACCAAATTCAACAACTTTCTCTTCTAAGTAATGTAGAGGAGCACAAAGAAAAACTTTAAAAGAATACTAGAAAGTAGTAGTTCGCTTATGCAAGTTAATATTGGTAAAAAGGTAACACCAGTGAGTTGGATGCCAGGTCAAAATGGGTTGTGGTTAAAATGATTGATCTTAAAGTTTGCTTCAAGCGGGGCCGATCTCTCAACACTCTGTCTTTTGATAATAATAGTGCATGATACATTATGTTGATAATTATACTTATTAACTAATAGTCGGACCGTTTTCATGTACAATAAGTAATTAAGAGTACCTTTTTAGGCTAGTTTTTACCCTTCAATCCATACAACTTGTTTCCTTCAAAGTTCTTTTCTGTTTTCTTCATATTTTACATGTTCAACCACTTGTGATTAAAATGTAAACCTGAATTACCTTGATGACTTTCTACCCTTCACCCATCAATCCATATGACATATTTCCTTCAAAGTTTTTTTCTTCTTCTTCTTCTTCATAATTAACATGTTTAACTACACTTAAGAATAAAATGCAAACTTGAATTGGCTCATTTATATAACACAATTGGCCTGTTGATGTATTAACTGCAGGAAGCAGAGTTGTTGGTGAACGTAAAAAACCACGTTCTAGTCCCCGAACATCAGGTACTTACAAACGAAGAGAAGAAAACATTACTTGAGAGATACACCGTAAAAGAAACACAGGTCGGTTTATATTTCGTTTTTGTTCTTGGCCTTGATCACTTAAACAAATTTCGTGATTGTGTCTATTATATCTTGTTGCAGCTACCTCGAATTCAAGTCAGTGACCCGGTTGCTAGATATTACGGGCTAAAACGTGGACAGGTCGTGAAAATTATTAGGCCAAGTGAGACAGCGGGTCGTTATGTCACTTACCGATATGTTGTTTGAATCCTTTTATGATGTATGGAATGTGGACAGCGATTTGGACCTTTATTGTGTTGGATGTCATTTTTAACCAACCGTTTTACTGAATATTACCTTATTAAATTGTGGTTGTATTGTTGTACTGCTAATGGAGTGAAAAGTTATTTTTAAGTTGTGTTAATTACCATTTTTTTTTGAAGTGGCAAACTAATTAAAAAACACTCCATTTTGGGTGTGTATAATAACCTGTTGGGCCATTTAGGGTCATAGTTAACCTTTAACGAGTCATTCTGAGCTGTAAAGGTGCACAAAAGATCCGGTTTCGGATCCAATCCGGAATCGCTTCCAACCCTACCTGACCCAGGAGTGCAGACGAGTTCAGACCCAAGTTTAGAAAAAGGAACTGAACCAGAACCATTAGAACTGGTTCTACCTCTCCCCAGTCAAAACCCGAACCTGAACCAGCCAAAACCCGAAAACAAGCAAGCCAAACTGGTTAAATACCTGAACGTACCAGGAACCGGTTCTTACTCGGTATTGACTTTGTTGACCAAACCAGGACTCGGTTTTGAGTAAAAAAACCCGTTTTGTGCACTCCTACCAAGGTAAATGAAAAAAGGTAAAAGAAGTAAGAATGGGCCACAATTAGACATGTACACAAAAATCCGTTTGGGGTCATCTACTAGAAAATCGACCTTGCTCTACCTTGGAAAAAACGGTTTGGACCCAACCTAACTCACCGGTTTGGGACCATTTTTTTTAATAAATTCCGGTTCGCCCCAAACCGGTTTTGACCCCGAAAAAACCCCAAAAACCGGTTTATACTATTGGAAGCCACCAATGGCTATATGACCGTCTTTTTTTCTTTGGTCGAATTTTGGTCGCTTTTTGTTACTTTTTGGTGTTTTTTGCTCCCCTAAACTAGTATAAATATGTAGGAGGTGGTTTAGTTGAATCATAACAATAAAGAACGTTCCCTGCTCGCAAAAAAAAACGATAAAAATAAAGCGAACTTTCTCAATTAATTAAAAAAAAAAAAAATTTCTGGAATGGCTCCTTCAAGCACTCAATTATTGTTGTTAGTAAATGTTTTCTTTTTGAGCAATATCTATTCATGTGAAAATAGATCTACGATCGATGTATTTGAAATTTAACTTTTTTTTAAAAGGAAAACTTCATAAACTATAAACGCGCACCATCTTCAAAATGGAGATAGCCGCTCTAAAAAGAAAACATTACATTACATTACATCAAAATTAAAAGAATGCCAACTCTTCTAATTAACTACATCACTTTTACTCCTACTTTTAAACCACAAGAATCCCAACGACTTGACGTTCGAAATAATCTCAAACACCTGCACATATCTATATACTTTTACCGAATTAAATGCATTTTGATAATTATAAGTGTTTATGATTAGCATATGTAACAAATCGTGTTGTTCTTTGTAATGCTTCTTCCTATATGGCAAACATCTTTATGCAACAAGTTCGTAATCAACTTGCTTTTCTTTAATTTTTGGTTTCTTATAATTAACTATTCATAACTTTTTAAATTAGGTGATCAATCAATACTCCTTTTTTTACGATAATAAGATATTTAAAGAATGACATGCTTTTGTAGTACTAACAATTGAGTTGTACTACTGTGGGGTTTGTTAAATTTTTAGATGTTTAAGTGAGCTTTGTACGTATTAATACTAAACGTATTATTAAAAGAAAAATGAATAATAGAAATATAAAATATCAAATTCAACTAATTAATAAATATTAAATAGAAAAAATTACACCGTTAGTCCTTATGGTTTTCACCAAATTTCAATGTAAGGTATTAAAGTTTTATTGTTTCACTTTAGGGTATTAACCTTTTAATTTGTTTCAATGTCAGGTATTAGGGACTAACCAGTGGCGAAGCTTGACCTGAAGGTTCGGGGGGTCGGAAGTTACCGGGGGTTCGGAAGTCACTGGTTTCGGGGGGTCGAAAACCAGTTTCGGGGGGTCGAAACCCTATATTTTCAAAATTTTCTATACGGATACTATATAATCGGAACTTCTGCGCGAAAATCCGGGGGGGTCGTCCGCCCCTCCCCGCCCCTACAAACCTTCGCCACTGGGACTAACATAGTTAAAACTTAACTGAGTTTGAGGGGTATTATGGTCCATTCACCTGTTTATAAAGAAAAACAAAATAAAAGCCAAAACCCACTTGTACAAGACTTATTAAAAGAACAGGCAAACCAGCTGATCTAAGCTACCAGATGGTTATTATTCCGATCAGATTCTTTATAAATGAAATCGATGCAAGTCATCTTCCCCAATTCAACCCAAACCAAACCCTAACCCTCGATATACTGCAGTTAGTGTGTTCATATATCTATTGTGTTTGATGGGATTAACTTCGACTTTGACTTGGACAGAGAGCTTTTTAAGGAATTGTTCAACCACTGGTCAAATTTGAATGAACAGAGAGCTTTATAAACCAATCCTATCATTTGATTTCTGCACATTTAACTGTTCTAAACCCATCTATAAACGACCTGAAATCATTGACCAAGACCCCTGATTTTTGTTCCTAACTCTTGAACCTGTTCTTCGAAGTTCAACCCGTAAATCAACTTGTTTTGATGCCATTTTATTCTTTTTATGGTAGACTTCGAAAGCCCCTTAAAACAGATGTTTAATCGTTCGTATATCTGGCTATTGATTCGGGTGTTAGGGTTAGGGTTTAGAAAGTGAATTGGGGAAGAAGATGAACATTGAGTTATTATATGAAAATATTGTTGTTTCTAAACATTCATCAAACAATTGTCTTGGTCTAGTGGTTGTAAGTGTTTGTTATTTGCAAATGAACCTGGGTTTGAGTCCATGAACCCACGGTTTTGTAATTTTTTTACATTAAAAACTGAATATATAGGTGAATGGACCATAATACCCCTCAAACTCAGTTAAGTTTTAATTAGGTTAGTCCCTAATACCTGACATTGAAACAAATTAAAAGGTTAATACCCTAAAGTGAAACAATAAAACCTTAATACCTTACATTGAAATTTGGAGGAAACCATAAGGACTAACGGTGTAATTTTTCTATTAAATATAAGGTGATTTATTCTGACCCGAAACTGTTTTAGCATGAACCGGTTTTAACTCAAACCAAATTAACCCTTTTAGGTGACATATTCTAACGTGCCATGATGTCCGACCCGACACGACCAATAAGTTTTATTAAATACCAAATATTGTGTGACATCTTTTAACCCGAAACTTTTTTGAGTCGAACCCGTTTTAACTCGAACAAAAATAACCCTTTTTATATGACCTGTCCTAATGCAACATATTTTCTGACCTGACGGACCAATACATATTATTAAATATCAACATTATTAATAAAAGTGAATAAAAAAATTAAAAATAAAATGTTAAAGTCAACGAATTAACGACCCGAACACATTTTGACTCGAATCTAAATAACCCTTTTGATGTGACATATCCTGACATGATATACTGCCTAGCCCGACCTGACAAATACGTATTATTAAAAAAAAACAAATAAAGAAATTTAAATTTAAAATATTAAATTCAAATAATTAATAAATATTAAATATTATGTGACATGTTCTGACCCGAAATTGTGTTAATCCAAACATAACTCCGACCAAAATAACCTTTTTTATGTAACCTGTTATGACACAACATGCTTTTCGACTCGACTCGACCAGCACGTATAATTAAATACAAAACGCATTATTAAAAGAAAAATGAATAAAAGGAATTTATAATTAAGTGTTTGATATTATGTGATATGTTCTAACTTGAAACTGTTTTGACTCTAATCTGTTTTGACTCGAACCAAAAATCAATATGTCTTATTAAATACCAAATGTATTATTAAAATAAAAGTAATTAAAAGAAATTTAAAATTTAAGTATTAATTCAACTAATTAATGATCCAAACATGTTTTAACTCGAATAAAAAATAACCCTTTTTATGTGCAATGTTCTAGCGCAACATGTTGCTCGACCAAACCCAACTAATATGTATTATTAGATACTAAGCGTATTATCAAAAGACTAATTAACACGTATTAAATACGAAACATATTGTTAAATAAAAATGAAATAAAGAAATTTAAATAAAGATTAAATATGACGTGGCTTGCTATGACCCAAAAACTATTTTAACTAGTAGCCGTTTTTACTCGAATCAATAATTCCTTTTTATGTGACCTGTTATGACGTCACATGTTTGCCCAACCCGACCTTATCATACGTATTATTAAATACCAAATGTATTATTAAAAATGAATAAAAGAAATCTAAAATTTGAATATGAAATTCCACAAATTAGTAAATATAAATATTATATATTATGTTATAAATAAAAATATATACAAGTTATTGTTTTGGTAAAAAATTAACAGCTAAATTTCGTATTCCAAATTAGTTAACTCATGACTAATTAATTAGGGAGATAATAATTAATGTAACATGAGTTAAAGTATTTAATTTTAACATTATGTCATTTGTTCTCATAATAATTTTCTTCTCATTTGATCCTCCCCCTATATATATATATATATATATATATATATATATATATATATATATATATAGGGGAAAGTTATTTTGAGAACACCTATATTTCGTGCGAACTGTGAGAATGACATCTAAAACCATTCAAATTCAAAATTTCTTTTTACACTTGTCTTTATTACTAAAATACAATCCCCAAAACACAATTTACGCGTAAAAATTCAAACGTATACGAAAATAATTTGTTTTTACACATGTGTAAATTTGCTGTTTATACATGTGTAAACTGTTTCATTTACACATGTGTAAAAAGTTAATTTGAAAGTGTTTTTGCAAGAAAAGATGGATTATTTGAAAAGAAAATTCATTATTAATGTTGTATTTTGATTATAATGGGATTTGCATTAAAAAAATTTGATTTTGATTGATTTTTGTACTTGTTCTCACGGTTCTCACAATATTTAGCGTTCTCAAGATAACCCTCCCCTATATATATATATATATATATATATATATATATATAGGGGGTGGATAATATGGAAACCCTATCTATTGGAAAAACCTTGCAAACCCTATGGTGACCATTGATCAAGTTTGATCAATGGTCCATGATTATTTGTATATAATAATCAAAAAGCAAGTGGGCCACCTTAATAAAAAATAGGATTAAGGGCATTAAGGTAATCTTACATTAATTTTTATAATTTAATTTTCTGAATCTTAGGTTTAAAAAGGTTGATTTGACATTTGTCAAGTCACTCTCTCTCCTACTTTATGGCACTTTTTCCAGCATCAAAATTAACGTACGTTAGTGTTGTGATACAAAATTCTGACCTCGTGTGAGGCATCGCTAACATGTGTTAGCAAGCATATACTAAAAGAACATAATAAAAGAACACATAAAATGTGTATTTATTTAATAAATGATAAAAACGATCATAACAATCAACACTAAAAATGTATCAAAAAACTTTTCATACATACATAATTATTTGTGAATTTTCAAAAAAACTATCATAACAAACATAAAACAGATCTAGCTATGCTTCGTTCTTGATACCCATCTTCATCTTTAAAACAAAAACATCTCTTCACCTACAAAAAAAAAGATAACACGTGTTAGTTGGGCTCTCCAAAACACATAATGAGACATCACAGACATGTGTAGTGAATTCTAAAACATATGTTTTACTGAAATAAACGTACATCATATGAACCCTAACACATGTTAGTTGGGCATATACTAATGTATGTTATAAGAACCCTAACACCTATTAGTTAGGGATATACTAGCATGTGTTAGCATCAGCAGCATGTGTTAGCATATTCTAAAACACATGTCTACTGAAAAATAACGAATGTCATATAGACCCTAACACCTGTTAGTTGGGCATATACTAGCATGTGTTAGCATCACTAACATGTGTTAGCATATACTAACATAAAAAGACTACACATTTATTCATCAAATCACATGTGATCTATCAACCTCATGTGCCCAATCCAATGACAATCTAATGTAAACAAAATAATAATAATAAAAAAAATCAAAAAGGTTAACAATCTAATATAAACAATCTAATATAAACAAAATAATACTAGCATGTGTTAGCATCAGCAGCATGTGTTAGCATATTCTAAAACACATGTCTACTGAAAAATAACGTATGTCATATGGACCCTAACACCTGTTAGTTGGGCATATACTAGCATGTGTTAGCATCACTAACGTGTGTGAGCATACAAGACTCGGACCGCAAAAAAAATAGACATGTACCCTAACGAGTTCATAACAATTTCACTTGCCAAAAATTTATTAAATAGAATACAAAAATTATTTAAACACCCTATTCACCAAAAGATTAAAATTTATAATCTTTATAAAAAACATCACTTAC
Organism: Ambrosia x helenae; assembly: GCA_030844895.1. Taxonomy (NCBI): domain Eukaryota; kingdom Viridiplantae; phylum Streptophyta; class Magnoliopsida; order Asterales; family Asteraceae; genus Ambrosia; species Ambrosia x helenae. Next base: position 13,374,980 of record CM061227.1, on the reverse strand, counting down.
CACAGCCACATTACCAACGCCGCCTTCTTCCAATAGCCTACTCGTGAAAACCAACACTAGAACAGATACACATGTTAGTCAGAATCCTCAAACACATAATGGGACATATGCTAACATGTGTTAGCATATACTAACATAAAAAAGACTACACATTTATTCATCAAATCACATGTGATCTATCAACCTCATGTGCCCAATCCAATAACAATCTAATATAAACAAAATAATAATAAAAAAAAATCAAAAAGGTAAACATAAGGTTTTTTTTTCATTCAAGCATTTGATCGAACACTTGGTATACAAACAAAAACTATCCTCAAAACTGTCAACCTTAGGTTTATAAATTTCTTGAAAATCCACAGTTTAAAAAATCCATGAAAATACTTTAGTAATATTTGTTAATATTTCAAATAATTACCTAAACTATAAATGAAAATTAATATTCTTTTTTGATAACAATAAATAAAGGCCATTCCATTGAAAACCACTAATATTGACTTAAGAGTCAGAAACTTTGACTTGATAACTAGGATGCGCTTTAATATTGTCACCTTTTATCAATTAGACCATTTTAAATAATATACTTCATTATTATAAAAAAAAACTAAGATAATTACAACAAATAGATGTCTATCAAAAGTTCGTATAATTTGAAAAATAATTATCATTATGTATATCAAAATGTGTAATAGAAAGACTTGTTAATTAGAAAGAAGATGCATTTATATGGAGTTGATACAAGAATTAAAAAATGTATTTTGTCTAAAGAGAATCCCCACCCACCATGAAAATTAATATTCACTTCCTCTGTATTCCTTTCTTGGAAAAGAAGAATACAACCTTCAAATAACTTAATATTCCTCTACCCTCTAGTTGCTACTGCAAGATTAAACTTAAGAACTTACCAACCCAGATCTCTGATCTCACCTATTCTGCTAATTCCATAGATATCACTGATCGGGTTCAGGCCTCTTTGACCTTCATCAAATCAGACTTTCAAAAGGTCATCGATAAATCCAACTGTTTAAAGATCGAAGTTTGGATCTGCTCTGTTTCACCTAATATGAGTGAGAGGAACCGAACCATGAACTCTGTTTCGTTGGGGGAGATGTTTAATATGAGGTGTTTGGAGATCTGACTGGCTCACAGTTCATAGAAGAATCAATGAACAGAGCATCACTCGAAGGTCTGACGGTGGGTCGTTGCCTTCTTTCGAGGCCTCGATGGTTGACAAAAGGACATGCGGTGGTGGTGCTGGGTGGTTGACGGAGGCGGCGATTTGGACACCAAAGATTGCAGACACACACATCGTTTTTTTTTTTTTTTTTTTGTTCTGAACAGAGAGAGAGAGGAGAAAGAGGAATAGGATGTGGGTTTAGAAGAGAGAGAGAGAGAGAGAGTTTGTTTATATAGTGGGTGGGATAATTCAAAAATTGAAAAAAAAAGGGGGAAAGATAAAATGACAATTGTATCCTTTATAATATAATATTGGGAAAGTTTGGCTTGGTTGAGGTGGATAAATATGGTCCACTCAATGAGTTTTTGGGGGTTTTTCCATTTAAGGGGGTTTTCTCCCTATACTTCCACTATATATATATATATATATATATATATATATATATATATATATATATATATATATATATATAGGGGATGGATATTATGAAAACCCACTCTTAGAGTGGAAACCATGAAAACTCTATCCTATCCATCCATTGGAGTTGATCAATGGCTAAGATTAATTTGGAAGACTTTTTGTTTAAGATAATATTATTATAATATAGATAGTACAAATAAGGGTAGTTTGGTAATGTTGCAAGACAACCTCTCTCCTTCTTTCTTGTCATATTTCACATCCCAAGACAACCTATCTCCTATCTCCTCTTTATCTCTTCTTTCTTCTTCTTTTTATCTCTTGAAGAACACAATCATCTTCTTTCTTCTCCTCTTTATCTCAGACTCTCTCTCTTTCTCTCATCCACCCAAATTACAACACCATCCTCCTTCTCTCTATCTCTCTCATTTCTTCTGTTTTCTTCTTATTTCTCACAACACAAACACCATTCTCTATCTCTCCAAATAAGAAACCAATCGTGTCATCTCATAACCAACCGCTACACTCCTTATCGGTGAATGTGACTGGTAGGAGACTCCCGGTGTACCGTGGCTGGTTGCCGACGATGGAAGGAGAAGGAGACTCACCGGTGAAGGTGACTGGTAGGACAAATGTTCACGGCGGCGAAGGAGACTCGCCGGTGAAGGTGACTGGTATGACCAATCTTTATAGATCTGTTCTATTTGTTCATGTCTCTCTCTCTCTCTCTTGTTCAATTTGTTATAGATCTGTTTGATTTTTAATCAATCTTTATAGATCTGTTTTGTTTGTTCTAATTTGTTTCAGTCCACATCGTATATGGTTCCTTTTTTTTTGACCAGCAACAATAAAGTAATACAATTATACAATATCATGGTTTGCTTTTAATTTGTCAAGTCTTCGTGGGTTTATTTGGATTTGGATTGGAAGATGGAAACTTAGTTATTATTATTTTTTTTAGATTTCGGATGACAATTTGGGTATCACAGATGATGATTTGGGTAAAAGTTTATACTATTAGATTTTGGATTTCAGATGATGATTTGGGTATCACAGATGATGATTTGGGTAACAGTTTATACTACTAGATTTTGGGATTAACATGCATTAAATAACTTTTTTTAAGTCACTATGCTAGATGATGGTTTGGTAACACATGTTAACATCTTATCCATGGTTTTCTGGTAGCACCACAGATGTTAATTTAAGTAAACAGTTGATACCACTAGATTTTTCGAATTAACCTGCGTTAAATCACTTTTTTTAAGTCACTTTGCTAGATGATGGTTTGGTAACACATGTTAGCACATTTTTTATATGTCAGTATGTTAGCTGATGGGTTAGTAACACATGTTAACATCTCATCTATGGTTTCCTATTAGCACCACAGATGATGATTTGAGTAACAGTTGATACCACTAGATTTTTTGAATTAACAGGCGTTAAATCACTTTTTTTAAGTCACTATGCTAGATGATGGTTTGGTAACATTGGTGACGATCTTCGATTTTAACAGGTATGTATGTGTTCTTGATTTGGGTTTTTGTTGGGTGATAACCTAGTTTTTTATTTGTTTTTTTTTCATTTATTCAGTTTTATTATTTTTATAGAAAAACAATTTTAAAGTGGGTTTTGCTTTGATTGTGAAGATATTCATCCGAGGTGTTAGAAGGTGACCAGAGATGGTTAGAGAGGATGGCCGGTGTTAACAGAGAAGAAGGGGTTGAAGGTGTTCTTTGCGGTTGTGTCCTTAACATAGTTTTTTGTAGTTGTGTCCTTAGTTTATTTTTATGGATGTTCTATTGTACTGGGATAACACATGTTAACACATGTTAGCTACATATTATTTGGTCGGAACCTTACGTAATCGTGTGACAACATATAACACATGTTAGTTTATTTTTATGGATGTTCTATTGTAATGGCAAGTCAAACTCCTGGTACAGTTTATTTTGATTCCCAAAAAACATGGGAGGTCATATGACATGGGATAACACATGTTAGGAATAACACATGTTAACACATGATGGGATAAAAACTATGTGGCCCGACTTTGGTGTCCACTTTTGATTTAAGTTCCTATTAGTAACTCCCGATTAGTAATGCATAAGCCAGGTTACTGGTTGGTACATATTAATGGCCTGAACCTGATCTTATCATGTGACAACATTTAACACATGTTAGTTTATTTTTATGGATGTTCTATTGTAATGGTAAGTCAAACTCCTAGTACAGTTTATTTTGATTCCCAAAAAACATGGGAGGTCATATGAAATGGGATAACACATGTTAGGAATAACACATGTTACCACACGATGGATAAACATTGGTGTCCCCTTTTGATTTAAGTTCCTATTAGTAATGCATGAGCCAGGTTACTGGTTGGTACATATTATTGCTCTGAACCTTATCTTATCATGTGGCAAGAATTAACATATGTTAGTTTTTTGTTGTCCCTTTTGTCTGACTGCTCTTACCCTTTTTTGTATGTTTTGATCGGCTGTGTTGCCATTTTCAAACCTTTTTATGGATGTCCTATTATAATTCTTCGATTCCCAAAGAAGATGGGAGGGTATGCGAGATATGATAACACATGTTAGGGGTAACACAGGCTAACACATGATGAGATAACACGTGTTATCTGACCAAGTCTGCGTGCTTGGTAGCAAAGACAAGATGAACAAGTGAAAAACCTACTCAGGGCATTTAAAAATTATGGTGGTAAGCAAGACAAACTATTAACACACATTAAGCAATAAAACCTACCCACGACATTTAAATGAACTGCATAGAAGGGTAACATGTGTTAATGTTGCATGAGAGGTTAACATGTGTTATTCGGTAATATATGCTAAACTTGTATTTATTGTCAGTCTTTTTTTGTCTTTCTTACCACTATAGTTTTCACTTCAAAAGTTTACTGAGAAACAAAGCATACAAACTATTAACACACATTATTACAAAGTATCATTACAAACTACTAACTACTTTACAAAATAACTTGTATTTATTGTCAGCCTTTTTTTTCTTGCTTACCCCTATAGTTTTCACTTCATTAGTTTACTAAGAAGTAAAGCATACAAACTATTAACACGCGTTGTTACGAAAAAGTATCATTACAAACTATTGAACAAATAGATAAACCTACCCAGGACATTCAAATGAACTGCATGGAAAGGTAACATGTGTTAGTTGGTCATAAAGGGGGTAACATGTGTTATCTGATTTGATAAAGTTAAAACGGTTTCCCCAATATACCCATGAGAAGAACTAACATTTGTTAGTATGGGTGGTGTGGTAACATATGTTAACACTCATTATTACAAAGTATCATAACAAACTATTAATCACTTTAACAAAATAAATATAGTAAATCTATACATTGAGTACTAAAAAAGTAAAGTATATTCAGAAGCTTCAACAATGACCTAATAAAGGTCATTTGTTTTTTTTTTTTTTGTGACACATGTTTCAACAAGAATGTCAAACAGTAGAAAAAAAAAGGGTAACATGTGTTAGTGAGGTAACATTTGTTAAAGTTGTATTACAAAGTATACTGAGAAATAAAGCATACAAACAATTAACACACGTTATTACAAAGTATGATTACAAACTATTGACTACTTTAACAAAATAAATCTAGTAATTCTATGCATTGACTACCAAAAAGAAAACGATATTCAAAAACTTTTCTACATATTTTTCTCGGCATCTTTGGACTTCGTATCTTAACATATGTTAACCGTGGGGGGGGGGGGGTCTTCGTTATCAACTGCAAAACAATAGATGAGATGTTAAACGGTGTGACCAACTCATCATCTAACATACTAACAAAAGTAACACATGTTAACCTACTCAAGCATTTCATCAAACACATGGAGTGCATATATTCAAAACACAAAAGTCATTATAATTACCTTTCATACATTCACCATTAACTTTGAATAGACATCCATATATCCATAACACAAAAGACCTAATAACTAACTACATTCCATCATTCACCATTAACTTCTAACATACTAACATAATAACACATGTTAACCCAGTCAGGCATTTCTTCAAACACATGGAGTTCATATATCCAAAACACAAAGGACATTATAATTACCTTCTGTACATTCACCATTAACTTTAAATGGGCATCCATATATCCAAAACACAAAAAGACATTATAACTAACTTCTCATACATTCACCATTAACTTCTAACATACTAACAGAAGTAACACATGTTAACCCAGTCAGGCATTTCATCAAACACATGGAGTGCATTTCATCAAATAGCTGAGATGTTAACGTGTGTCACCAAATCATCATCTAGCATACTAACATAAAAACAGTGTTAACAAATGTTAATTAGAAATCCAGTTCTATCATGTGTTAGCTGCAAGTAACGAAAACACACCCTAGAATAATCATAAGAACGTAAATTAAAAAGCGCAACACCTCATATTTTGGTAACATGTGGTACTTGCATGGGCAATGCAAAAAAGTGTAAAAAATAGATGAATACTGTGTGAACTGTTGGAAGTTTTAAAAATCTAAAACTAGTGCAGTCATACACTTCTACATCTGATTAACATGTGTTATATGCATATATGCAAATACCTTCGATTTCACCCCCCACCATTTGAAACCTCCGAAAACTAATACCATTCGCCGACACCACCAGGGACAACCTCTGAATGGTGGTGGTGCTCCTCCCTCTTTCACCGCCTTCCACCACCTCCCTATCGTCGACTACCTCCTCTAGTAGATCTAATATTCTAATAACATATATAGTAATTATACCAAATCACTTGTAAAACATACATATCACCATAGAAGCATGTCTAGCTGAATATTAATATAAAAATAAAGCCAAAACATTTTAAAAATTACCCAAAAAGTAGAAACTTTACCTCCTTTTCACGGTGTCCCTTCCTCTTAACTTCATGAAACGGATCTATATAACAATCAGTTATACTTGTTACAATAAATTATTTACACATTACACAAGGACTATACATAGCATAAACTATAAACTGAAAAATAACACCAGTGATCATAACAAGACTTAAAAGATTCATTTTTTTAATATAAATCCCTAAAATCAAAACCTACCCAATTAAAAAACAAATACCTAAAACGAACAAAACAGATCAAGAAACAAACTTTATAATTAAAAAAAAAAAAAAAAAAAAAAGAATACCTTGCAAGAGAAGCTTCTGGGCAGTCTCATTAGGATCCATACAACAATCTTTAAGCATTGCATTAATCTCATCATCACTGTGTTTACCAGTGATCTCCTTAATGTTTTGGATCACCATAGATGACAAAATAAACGCCTCTATTTTGGATCACTAGATAGGATCCATGGAGTCTCTCTATCTCTCTGTAGAGAAATGTTTAAGGTTTGGGGTAAGAATTAGGAGGAAGAAAGAGAAAAGGAGAGTATATCTATATAAAGTATTCTTGTGGGTTTGAATTTTTATTGGGGAATGGGAGGGTTGGTGATGTTGCAGGTTGTCATAATCAAAAAGTGAAAAGGTGGGGGCATGGGGTGTGAAAATTACTTTACTATCCTCATATCCTATAAAATATCTAATTTATTTGAGGTGGTGTGGCACAATATTAGCCACAAGTGAGGTTTTCATAGTTTGCACTATAACTTGAGTTTTCTTCATATACTTACACTATATATATATATATATATATATATATATATATATTACTACAAACTTGCTTGTAGGGTGCCATAAACGCTTAGGCAGTGATTAAGAAGACCAATTTATATATGTTTGTGCATAGATCTGCAAAATAATTGTGACGCCCACACCCAGATAAGGATGCACTATACACAATTGATACCAACTTACAAGGGAAATACTCATTATTTTATTTATATCAACTATAAGGTACAAAAGTTGGGACTTAAATAGGTACAAAGTTTGATCAACTATTCTTGGCCGAAGATATATCCTTTCCCTCGAACAACACGAATTAGCATATCCTATTCTGCGGGTCACATAGCTTCATGATAAACAGCGTGCACAAAAACTAGTCACCACTACCTGTGACACATGCTTAAAATGATGCCAGACAATGCTGGTGAGTTCATGAATATACACAAGTTGTAAAACACATTCTTTTATCATTCATGACTTGTATCTGCCCATGTCACTATAATCTTTCCGCCACGCCGGCACCCACGCATGGGCCCTCGTGACGGTGTCAACAGGACTTCAAACATCATACAGTCAATGCCCACTATACCCTAGATATAGTACCGACAAATCCTGCCGTAGCAGCACGTATAAGGGACCACAGATGTCGTGTGTATGTGTGATTAGATTATATGCATGCGTACAACATTCATGAGTGCAATATTAACAATTACCAGTTTGGACAAGCATGCTCACATTTGAAAACATTCATAGAACTCACCTATTTAATAACTGCTTAACACTTGCTATTCCAATCAGGTACTACCTCAGGGTCCTGATACAATTACATCATCCTAGGTTAGGTAATGGTACACCTAACTAATTATTATGGTTGGATGTTGGTTAACGCTGCCTTGTTTAAGCATGCGTGATCAGTCCATGCCTAACTAAGGCTAGGCTACCCAATACCCACCCTAATAATAATCTTAATACCTAAAATTAATAATACTAAACTACCACTAATAACACTAATGAAAATAATAATTGATCAAGCATAAACTTAAACAAGAGCATACCTCTAACTATCTACGGTAAGTTGATGTGAAGTCTCCCTACTCGGGCTCCTACTTATGCTCCAAAAATGACTAATAACAACACACAACAAGGTATCGTAGGTTAAGGATCCTCTGTATTAGAGTGTTCCAAAAAGAAATTTATATGCTAAGAAACCTATGAACTACTATTTATAATAGTGTAGGAGTTCTCAAAATTCTTAGTGGTCGATGTGGGACATGGGAGCAAGCACACACACAGGTCAATCTCTTTAGCTAATTCGATGTGGGACAAAACTCTTGAATGCATTCTATTTCAATATGGGACTATATTGACATATATCTGTGTGTTTGATTCTCTACGAAAGTCTTTCAACATATATATATTATTGTTTTAGTGTTAGTAGTATTATTGTTATATATTTAAACTGCGTCACTTGTTTTTCTCGTATAACTTTTAAACTATAACGTTTTATAAACTTTCAAATATACTCTTAAGACGAGCTCATTTTTCTCTATGCTTTAACCTAAGTTTCATTAAAAATGGAGTAGAGTTCAAATATAATATATTTTATTATTAATACCAAACGGTCTCTTATGATACTAATTGTTCGACTTGCTCTCACATATCAAATATGAGTCATATAATCCATTACTTAGCAATATAACCTTCTCAGGTATTATATTTTATTTTATCACAAAACGGGGTGTTACAATAATGGATATAATTGGTTAGTTATGAATGGGTTTTTGTATTTTCACTCAACTATGTTTAAAAAAAGGTCAAATGGAGCACATGGTCAAGTTGTGCGGCAGGGCATACTTCAAGAAAACACGTCTCATCTCTTTATAGCAATATGTTGCTTATAGAAGGGTTATCAGCGTTATCAATTCTATTGGTGCAATCTGATCGTTGTAATGTAATGCGGACAATGTAATAATAGCAGTTCAATCATTTGAAACTTGCGGACAATGTAATAATAGCAGTTCAATCATTTACATCTCACACAAGAGCATTTCCGGCTGAATTTCGTGAAGAGAACAACGACAAATTTAGCAACCAAAATCACAAGGCCCCAAAATTTGGGATTGCCACCAATCCAGTCATTGGTCAGTCAGAAAATATGCGAATCACTTAAATTCTGTCGCAAACATGTCACAAAATTTCCGAATGTAACACCGTTTTGGGATATATCTTTTGAGCTTTAGGTGGTGGTACAATCACGATGGCTAGGCACTAAAATATCTCAAGTAAGCATAGGATACACAATACAAATGAAAACAAATAAAAATTGGAAGGAAATATTTTTGGGAATAATCTTGATGGTCGAGTCAAGTCGGGTCATGAAGTGGATGCGGGTCAGATTGATCGAGTTTTTTTTCTTTGCGTGTAATAGTTATCTTTTATTATAAATAGTAGTTTTATATCTGAACATAGAACTGAACATCTTTTGTTTTTTTGTTTCCAACCATGATGTGGTTGTGGAGATGAAAGTGAAGTAAAGTGATCATTTCCTTCTCTGCTGGCTGAAAAAACGCATGTTTAATGTTACCAAACAGAATATCGACACGTTCATCTGCTCTAGATGTCGAGTATCTGAAACCATTGTCATGAGCCTCAAGAGTACCCGGAAGCTTCCTTCCACGGCTTGGAAACGTGGGACGTATCCAAAGATCGGTTAATCTTATCGGTTTAAATTTATTCCCTGCAAGCACAAGTTTCTCTTGAGTAACCAATGATGCCCTCTCGGCTCTTTCAGACAACAACGTTTCTTTTAAGTGTTTTTATCTGCTGTACCATTTCACTGATGTGCTTCGGGTCCTTTGAACGAAATGATACCTCTTTCAAGAAAATATCTGTTTGATTCTTGACGGAATTTGGATCTTGAGAAGAAAAGGGTGTGCCAGGAACATTAAATATTATACGAATATAGCAGTTTCCGCTAGTGTCAGCTTGACTAGAAACGGTTTTCACAGTAGCAACATGGAAAGGCACCATAATTCCATATAACGGAATAAGTATAGCCTCGTTCTTCTGGACAACTTGAATCATATAGTCTCGAGGAGTAAAATCGCTTATATTCTTGTAAGCAATTAAATCATTTGAAGTTCTTGAAGAAGATCTTCCATCCCTTGTTGCACTTTTACCACCCGCAAGCCGTTGAGCAGTTTCTTTATTCTTTTGGCGTGCAAGTTCTGCTTGATGTTGTCTCCTAAGTTCTTCTTTAGACATTTCATGGTTGTCTGACCTTAAAGTTGCTTTGGAGTATAGAGCTTCACTACGGTTAGACGCCACCTTCACTTGTGGCCTTTCGTCTTCTTCTTCCTCACCATCATTGAAAGAGTATGCAATATCTTTAAAAGCTTTTGAACTTAATGCTGTCACCACTTCATGACCAGTAGCGGTTACAACAACAGTATCAGCAATCAATAGTGCATAGTTTTGACTTTTTGCTTTGCTACTCTTTATCTGCATGTTTTGAAACCCTAATGAAACATTGAAAACCATACCAGCTTTCAAAATTCTTTCATTTTTCGAGTTTAGATTCAAAACCGACTCCCGAAACTCAAGACCAATTCCTGTCCCGGCTGATTTAGTCAAATTAGAAGTCAACTCAGGAGCTTTATTTTCAACCACTGCAAGTGCAGCTTTGTAAACTTCACTAGCTTTAATACCGGGCATCAATGAACCAACAGCAGCCTCATGGGCTTTTAAAAGAACCTGATAAGCCTTGCTTTGTGCAGCATTTGAATCGATGAGAAAAGTTCGAGCCACATTTGCGCAGTAGCTACTATACCGCGACCCGAGAGCACAGATAATCACACTAGCGGAATCATAGTACAAATGATCATCATTGCTTGAAGCACTAGGACTTGCATAGGGGAGTTTGGATAATTTTCATTAGGGGTGCAAACGAGCCGCGCTCGCAAGTTACTCGAGATCAAATCGAGAAAAAGGCTCAAAACAAGCTGGTTCTTTTCGAGCCTGAGGCGAACTTGAGCCTAAAAAAACTCCTTTATTTATCAAGCTCGATGGACCAAAGTTTTGTTTTCAGTAGGATATATTTTGATATTCAAAAAAGGTTGAGGTGCATATTGAAGCTCATCCTACTGTAAATTTGCCTTTTATTATGGAATGAGAAAAGTTACGATCTTACTATTACATTTATGACAACTCCTTTCTTCCTTTGGGCCGTGAAATTTGTATCTTGCAACATCATTCCACAAGTACAAACATAAAAACATGCATGAAGTAATTTTCGTCAAGGCAAAATCCTAGCTAATACATATAGCTAGGGTAAGTAGGGCCGCAAATCCTCCGGTGCATTTGATTAGTATTGGATGTTTAAGTTGATTATGAAAAGAAAAAAAACACAAAGATTTGATTGACTGCGAATTTTAGTAATGTTAACCTGAATTACATTTAATTTAAAACGAAAAATATACATTTCACAAACATACAAAGATAAGAAACAAGCAGCCACGTTTACATTCATGTTTGATAGCTGAAGTATAAGGAATATATACCGAGGTAAATATTCATTCAGCTATCTAAATGAGCCGTGACCAACATGTACAGGTCAATCTTCAAAGAAGATGTTGAGCACAATCAAGGTTTGGAAGTCAAAAGCACCGAAGAGAAGTACAACTGGTCCGAGCCTTGTAGAAGTACAACATCTTTGGCTAGCATAAATTTACATATTTATTTGAATAATAATTAAACCAACTTCAGCAAACCTAAATGTGTTTAGGGCTAAATGACATGTGGGCTCAAAACCAGGCCCGATGGCCGTCTTGAGAATTGAGATCCACATTTTAAAAACGCGTGCCGCAATTAGGGTTAACACTTAATTACTTAATTACATCTATCATTAAATATTCAACGCTCTTTTCACAAAAAAAGTCAACAACCTCTACTGCCCGGTCAAATCTGTTCTATAAAACTATACATACATACATTCATTACATAATATTGTAACTATACTACAATGGCTTCTATATTGTTTATTATTATTCTTACCACCATCTTAACCTACACTTTAGCCAATGCTGCTGAACTCGAAACCTACATTGTCCATTTAGACTCACCCAATGACCAACACTTCCTTCAAAAACAAGATCGTGAAAGCTGGTACCAATCATTGATACCACAAACCACAACCGGTTTAAATGATGAACCGGCTGAAATGTTGTTTGCATATCATAACGTGCTCAACGGGTTCGCAGCGAAACTATCGGTGGAGCAGGTTAAGGCAATGGAAAATATGGATGGGTTCTTATTCGCAAGGCCTCAAAGAGTGTACACAACACAAACGACTCATACTCCGAACTTCTTGGGGTTGGACCGGAGTTTAGGTTTCTGGAACGGTTCGAACTATGGGAAGGGGGTCATAATCGGGGTTCTAGACACTGGAACGACTCCGAACCATCCGTCTTTTAATGATAATGGTGTCCCTCAACCGCCAGCGAAATGGAAAGGGAAATGTGAAGTTGAAGGGTGCAATAATAAACTGATCGGGTTGAAGGATCTTACAACGGGTGGGAAGGATGAATGGTTTGATGAAGATGGACATGGGACTCATACGTCTAGTACCGCGGCTGGGAATTTTGTTAATGATGCGAGTGTGTTTGGGAACGCGAATGGGACCGCGGTTGGGATGGCGCCACTTGCGCATGTGGCTGTGTATAAAGTGTGTACGGAAAAGGGTTGTCCGGAGAGTGCGATTATGGCTGGACTGGACGCAGCGATTGAAGATGGTGTAGATGTGCTTTCGCTATCGCTTGGTGCAGATTCTGTCCCGTTGTATCAAGATGGTATCGCGATAGGTGCATTTACGGCTATACAGAAAGGTATATTTGTGGCGTGTGCTGCAGGTAATTCGGGTCCTGAGAACTCTACGTTGTCGAATGAGGCTCCTTGGATTCTTACAGTAGGGGCTAGTACGATTGATAGGAAAATAGTTGCGTCCGTTTCTCTTGGAAACAAGGGTGTGTTAGATGGACAATCGTTATTCCAACCTAAAGATTTCCCTCAAAGTTATCTACCTTTGGTGTACCCGGGGTCGAATGGTGATAGAAACATGTCGTTGTGTTTGGAAGGATCATTGGACCATGTCGACGTGAAAGGGAAGGTGGTAGTGTGCGATAGAGGTGTCCTATCGAAAATTGGGAAAGGTAGAGTGGTAAAGAACGCTGGAGGCGCTGCAATGATTCTATCGAACCAAGCCTTAGATGGTGATAGTACTAATGCGGAATCTCACGTTCTTCCTGCGTCACACGTCAGTTTCAAAGATGGCGTCGCGATTAAAAGGTACATTAACACAACCGTGTCGCCTATGGCCACTTTGTTATTCCGTGGGACTGTTATTGGAATAGATTCAGCTCCTACTGTCGCGTCTTTTTCATCTCGGGGCCCAAGCGTGCAAACCCCGGGCATCTTAAAACCAGATATTATCGGGCCGGGAGTTAGCGTGCTAGCAGCATGGCCTGATTTTGTTAAAAACAACACAGAGACAATTAGGTCTAGCTTTACTATGTTGTCTGGTACTTCAATGTCTTGCCCGCATCTGGCTGGCATAGCCGCATTGTTGAAAGCTACTCACCCTGATTGGTCACCTGCGGCTACTAAATCCGCAATCATGACAACAGCCGATCAAGTTAGCCTAAATGGTAATCCTATTGAGGATGAAAGAGGGCTTCGTGCGGACATTTTTGCCATAGGTTCGGGCCATGTAAATCCATCAAAAGCTAATGATCCGGGGCTAGTTTTTGACATTGACCCAGATGATTACATTCATTATTTGTGTGGACTCGGCTTCACAAGCCAACAAGTTGGAATCATTGTAACGAAAACGGTTTCGTGCTTAAGAACCATTCCCCATGAACAACTGAACTATCCTTCCTTTGCCATGACATTAGCAAGGGGCGAAAACGTAACATACTCAAGGACAGTGACAAACGTTGGCAAGGCTAAATCCACTTACACTGTATCAATGCAGGATATCATTGTTCCAAAGGGCATAGATGTCATCGTTCACAATCGTACTTTGAAATTCGACAAAATGAACCAAAAGTTAACGTATAAACTAACGTTTAGACGTTCTAGTAGCACGGATATTATCCTTCCTTATGGTGAAGGAGCGATGGCTTGGCGTTCGGGTAAATACTTTGTTAGAACCCCTTTCGCTATCAAGTTCGTTTAAGTTCAAGAAGATAGCGATCTGTGTTTTACCTGCATACATATGCTGCCTGCATTGGTTTCGCTTATAGCTAGTAATTGATATCTAGCTTCTTTTGTAATGCTATAACAGAATTATTTATATATATTTTATATCTATATCTATATCTATCTATATCTATACTATATTATAAAGCATTTCTGGACTTCTTAAAATTTAAAAGGTACAAATTTGATTCTTTATGGTACAACACACATATAATAATACCTTTTGATGGTAAAATTGTCTCTAATACACCATATTTAATCAAAAGGTAATCAAGAGTCATGAGATGTTTATGAGACCTCATGACATTCAATTCTACAATTGTTTCAAACACATTAACTAGAACACATAAAAATAATTCATAATACTAAATGTTTTGTTATAATCTTTTACATACAATTAAGTATTTTATAAAATTTCTTTGGCTAAGGGCTAGGTCAAAGTTTAAAAAATTAGTTTGGAAGAATTGGTCGTCTTTTCCTTTGTATATGTTGTAGTTCGTTGGCGTCAGTCCTTGTTTTGAGGGCCGGTTGCTTGTTTTAATCAAGTTCACTTTTCAAAAAAAAAGTATTTTGTAAAAGTTAAAGTTTTTATAAACCTGATAATACTATATAGAAATCAAGAAATCAATAATGAAAGCCGTGTTTTTAATCATGATGTAACGATTTGAAATCTAAAATTACTACGTATGGCTAATCTGATCTAAACTATACGCTCACCAGATTCTATGATCGGAGAAGAAAGATTATGTCTATAATGAATTTCCCACAAAGATATTAAGAAATATTCATATATAGAAGTGGACAATAACAAAAAAAAAAAAAAAATAATTAATAAGGGTTCTTCTGTCCACATTTCCAGCTCAAGTAAATTTTTCGGTTATTTATTGAAAACCAGTTGGACCGATATTCATAACCGATTAACCAAATGGGAACAAATGAATAATTGAAACCAATCGGTTTTTAAAATATCTTAATCGAAAGTTTTGGTTTTGGTTATGGCTCAAAACCGAAGTGAACCGAATAACAGCTTGTACACACCCTTAAAATCACCAATTGGAGTGTTGTGGTCTTCGCCGTAACATGCGGTACCATTAATAAAAAAAGATGTGATGAGTTTTTTAATATTGTTTCAAACATGAAATATGACTTATGGATAAGCCGATTAAATAGATAGGTAAGTGGGTTGAATCGTTTTTTTCTTTCCATAGGCATAGGCTAAAGTATGTTTGACTACAAAATAAAATGCAAAAGTTTGATTTATTGATTTGATTTAAAATAAAATTAAACTAATTTGCAAAGAAACTAAAAAGCAAGCACAAAACAAAAGATAATCTAAAAATGTGATTTTGGTTGAAGGTTGCTTATCCAATGTGTGACCTTGAAATTCTTTTGTTGAAGCTCACTAAACCATTTAGCGACCTATCTACTTTCATAAATTTTTTTATCCACCACCCAAAAACACTCTTACATCTTGATTTTTACCTATTCTTAAAAAAAATTCCTCATTTCCAGATTCAGGCTTGGTTACTTAGTCACAATACTTAATCGTGATAACACTGTTTAATCGGATACGTAGACTAGTTTATATCAATCCTACATGGTTGTCTCTGAGAATCCTTCAATTTCGGGGGCACTAAGCGGGTAGAAAAATGGGCCCCTAAAAAATCACTTGATCGGGTTCATTTGATTATCGTCCCTTCACTAATTTCCCGCCCCTTTAATCCGCATACTTCAACCTTTTTGTTTTTAGAAATGCGCTTAAATTTTAAAACATAATTTTCCGCCCCTTGTATCGTATCATATATGCCTATTTTATCGTATTGCATCATATCATATTATAGAATACTAGTATGTGAGCCCGCGCATCGCGGCGGTGTTATAGGAGAATGGTGGTGAGGATGTATTTGTAATCCCGTATTTCGATGGATTAATATTAGACCATTTAGGCTTTATTCTAAACGACAATATAAATAAGCAAGCAACACATTCAAGTAAACATGTCTAGAGTTAAAAGTTAGCTTTAATTATAATAGGTTGAGTATAAAGAGAATTAAATTTGTTACATGGCGTACTGAAGAGTTAATATAGACCATGCGTACTTTAATCTAAACGGCGTTGCAGCGGTGACGTGGTGAGAGTTCAATCGACATCGCACACTATGACAAAAGATAAACAAAACCAAAAAATGTTGTAACATTAACCAAAATAATATTTACATATGTTCGGTTCATTGTAGTTGTGGCTCGGCTCTGAACATCAAAACGTAACTACGCAAAAATACGTTGTTACTTGCATGTCATAACACAACATTTTAACACTAATAAAATCCACATCAAAATTCCAATAAAAAATAACCACATTATTACTTGCATGTCATAACACAACATTTTAACACTAATAAAACAATAATAAAACCTTAATATTATAAAAATAATATATTAAACCACCGATCCGAATAAGAATTATATTGTTAGTTTTGGACTTGTTTAGTGGATTCAAAATAAAGGTTAGACTTTTGATCATTAATTAAGAAATATAAGTTTATGGTTTGATTTAATGGTGGTTAACATGATTTATAAGTTTATGGTTTGATTTAATGGCCGTTAACATGATTTAATACACCTTTAAAAAAACCTGATTTAATATAAGTTTTCAAAAAGTCTTTTATGATATGTAAAATTTGATAGTCATTCATCACTTAATTAATTGTGATTAATTTTCATTCAATTAATTTTTTTTAATTTTCATATAGAAATGACCACTTTGCCCTCTTACTAAATTCATTAACTTGTTGTACCATATGCAAAAAGTGTTGTAGTTACTTAAATTTTGTTGGTAACCTTATCAAATGCTTTATAATATAGTATATATATATATATATATATATATATATATTTTGTACATGTGAAATATGTTAACATTAAGTTTTTTTTCCCAGCTTTATTATATGCAAATTGTTTAATTAAATTTTTGCAATTAGCTTTTTCTAACATATCCGTATCATGTGACAAAGTAGTTAACTCTTTTAACTTTTATTGTGACATTGTAATTCTTAAATAATTTCCAACCATTATACTTTGAAAAACTACTTTATGCAATTTGTAGGCAACCTTTAGATTTGTTATCTCATAAAAGGTATTTAATCTTATTAATAATTTCTTTAACATTGAATAATGATTTAAATAAATAGCAAGGTATAGGCAACCTTTAGAACTTCTACATTCATAGTAAGGTGCATTCAACCATTTCATTCAATATCACAAAAAATGTATAAGTTTCTTTTGCAAATAGGGATAGTATTGGAAGAATTTTCATGACATATTAGGTGTGAAGCAAGGAACTCTTCATATGCCATCTTAAAAATCATAGGTGATCGCGTGTCGGAGTGCTAATCAAAAACTATATTAAAAACAACTCCTTAGCTACAAGGACTGCAGTATAAGGAGTAGGGTTGTCGAACCACGAGGAGTATGTGGTTAGTGTTAATAGCAATTTATTAATTAAACTAATTAATTAATAATAATATCTTATGAAGTAAAATGTTGTTGTGCTAAAAAAATGATTAAGTGATTTGAATAGAAAACAACAAGAATAGAGAAGTAACTCCATCTAAACTTCAGGTTCTAGGTTTCACATAGTTTTCAATTTATAGATTGGGAACCACATAGACATGGTTCTGGAAATTAGTTAATTAATTGGTAGCACAAGTTCTTGTCATCAAACCTATTATCTACCCAATTGTAAGTGTCAAGTCAACCCTCTTTATGTCACCCAACCCGCTACTAAGTTTTGTCATCAACCGAACAAGTTGTAAAGAAAGGACTCAAAACACAAATCAATTGTTTAATAACTAATGCATCAATAATGTTTATGATGTTTGTCATCACAAGCAAAAACGAAATCCAATACTGAAAATAAATAGAAAAAGTGTGAAACCTATGCGAACCATTCGTCTAGAGGAAGTCACAAAAGATTTAGCCTTGCATCTTGGTCGCGTGCATGTCCCTCTTTTCTTTTCTTAGTGTTGTGCGATCACCTCGTATGTGCCTGTTAATGTTATGCGTCCTTCACGGCTTCACCAAATTATGTTGACCTCGAAAATCAGTCGTCCAGATCTATCCATTGGTCTCCTCCACCGACTTCCTTTTGTTCCTCACTAAGAGTCCAAGCCCAACTAACATCCTTAATTTTGATATCATCATTCAAGGCCCATTTATTTTAGATGTTTCCTGTACAAACAAAGAACAAGCAAATAACCATTGAATCCAAATAATTGATTGCCATCATGCTCAAACTTAATTTTCTTATTTTATCTATTAGTCACACGTAACTTATTAATTTCATTTAATCACTATCGACGACTAACCATTTGAATTATGTTAAGCCTTATAAATTTTACTTATTATAATTTATATCTATAAATCTATTTTTCTATGTTTTGTTATAATACCAATGCATTTTTGTTCTACTGAAATAAAGTAAAGTGTACCTAAAATGCACTGGGTAAATACTAAACTATATACAAAACTAACATATTAATAATATTAATAAGGTGTGTTTCACAACACATCACACCCTCACACTTATCTTTTTTCGTCTTGAAAAAATTATATTCACTCTGCTCAAGACATTATCATAGACTAGCACCACAGTCGCCCATCATACCTTAGCTAAGATCCAAAGTCATACCCCATTTACAGATCAGCATTAGATGTGTTAATTCAGCAAGTCAAATTGATTTCCATTTAAAAACAGAATTAACCCGACTAAATCTAACATGCTTCCGGTTTTTATTTTCATGCAACACACCTCTCACAATTTTTCACTCCACTTAGTTTAATATTTGGACTAGCATGTAATGCGCTAGTATTATTCACTCAAAAACCAAGTATGCAACCCTGCTATCATAGGCTTGTATAACAATCACACCTCAACTGTAGACAATGCACATATATAAAGGACTTACGGGTTTTGAGCATAGGGTAAAGGTAGGATAGATTTGGCTAGAAGTGACTAAAATAAAATGGTGAAACAACTTGAATGACAATCCTTATTCACAATACACATAAATAAACACAACTTTGGGCATATTTGACCCATAACACATACTTCTATTTTTGTATATATTATTTTTTCTCTTTTTTTTTCTTTCTTTTTTTTTATCTTTTTTTTTCATTTTTTTCACATATATATTTTTTTCTAACATAAATACAGTCACTTAACACTTTGGATGTCATCAATACTCGGTAAAGGTACTGGTTTATTTGGGTGATTATGTGGTTTAGCAAACGAAAGGGTATAAGGCTCAAAATTGGCTACTAATGGTAATATTCTTGGGTAAATCGGTTAACACAAAACAAATAAAAGGTGTCAAACAAAAAGGGAATCCTAAATCACCTTTATCATCTACGTGCATATATAGTCTACAACCTCAGCATGTATCAAATCACACAAGTTCTGCAACAGAGAAACATTTGGCCTACTCTCAACAAACGAAAATGTATATATAAATCAATCTATCATCTAGTAGGCTCAAGATCTCACCAAAGTGGGGAAATGGGTTACCGATGTGTGCATGCATTTATTACCAATAGCTTGTTAAACCTAGTCAGGCAATTCTTAATTTTTTTCTTAAAAACACCTGCTGAAAACGGTTCATATTACTTTTCCACAAATTAGACCATGACTAAGGATCTACTGCCAAAACAATCAAGAAACAACTGGTATGTACTGAAAGAGCTGATTTATGTCTGATTAGAATGTTTTTTTAAGAACAATTTTCAAGACATTTTCTCGATTTTTTTTTGAATTTTTAATGATTTTTTTAAGATTCAAGAATAAATAAAAACGAAGTTTCCCCACCCCCACACTTGAACGACACATTGTCCTCAATGTAAGATAGGGAATAAAATAAAATAGAAATACAAATAAAATACAACAGGGAAAGGAACAGACTCCCCTGGATATAGACAGTGCGCGTATGAGTCTCTGGAGTTCTTACCACTCGAACCGTATAGCATTTCATTAGCGGCCGATAAACAAACTGGAACTAAGACTCAAAAAGAAAAATAAAAACATAAAATTCTGGGATGCCTTATACACCGAAGATGTACAGCTTTACCCCGCCTGAATGGAGATTGAGTACAGGCGAAGTTATCTGATTGCAAAGTTAAACTCCAAGCATTCCCAGAAAAACAAAAACAGACTCAAACTCTAAAAATAAAATAAAAAACGTACTTGGAATACTTTACACAACTATACAAACTCTACAAGTAAACATACCTCACACATCTACTCATGGTGGTCTAGTGGGGTGTTTGTGTCCCCACACCTCCAAGTGTGTGCTCCTCCTACACCCAAGTAACTCATCCACAGTTCTCCCTATTAGCCCCAACAATGCCAACCTTTTCTTCTCACTATCTGGTTCAGGTGGCTTCTTTGCCTTCTTCTTCCTTCTCCTTCGTTTTCTCTTAGTGTTATTCTTGCTCACTAGTTCCATCCTGTCAATCACAAAACATTCTTTTTTTTCTTTTCCATTCCCCTTCACAAGAGATCCACTTTTGTTAGTTTTATGATTAGAAGTATTAGAGAACACCTTGAGACTCATCTTCCTATCCCCAAACCTCATCTTTACCGTCCCCTCAACACAATTAATAATGGCTTTAGCAGTAGCTAGGAACGGTCTACCTAGAATGACAGTTGGTTGTGTGTTTTTGACACAATCTGTAACACCCCAACCGATGGCGGAAACATCAAGGTGCCACGAGGGTAACGATTGTTCATGAGCTCGAGGTACTAAAATACAAATATTTATTTAATAACGATTTAAGTGTCAACATTACATTTCAAAACATTACATCTAGAAACAAAGCATAAGTTTTATTTATGATGTCTAAGTCCAAGCCTTATGTGATAAACTTCAAGCATCTCCTGAAACATGTACAAAATAGCATCTGTCAACACACATGATGTTGGTGAGTACACTTAGTTAGTGTACGTATGATATAGGTATAAAAAGGTTTTACAATTCAAGTGTTATGATTTACTCAAGGCAGTATGATAAACACGTAAGCACACTATGCGGGTCACAATCAAACCTTTATGTTGACAAAGACTAAAGAATTAACAATGACCCAAGACTTCCCTAACGCATAGGTACTTTCCATTAGGCGGGTTGTCAATCCAAATAGCGCTATTCATTGTTAAAGTCGGCTAGCAAAGTTAATGATTATGTAACGATTGCAAGTATACTACGTTTATGTCTAATCATCAAGCACAAGAATTTAAAGCATAACATGTGTATGAATTGTATGTAAAAACGTTTATGAATATGTGTAAGTGTAAGTTTCATAGGTGTACATGAATCACCCCAAAAAGTGTAAGAAAAGATAAAAAGGGGATAAGTATACTCACAGTTTTGCTAAGCACGATAAATCTGAATAAACTTGTCACGAGTTAAGACTACGAATTCTTGAAGAACTTAACCTATACGTATAAGAATACTAATAAGGGATATGTCTTAAGAGTCTAAGACGTCCAAAATCTAAGGCGTTAGGATTCGTTAAATTATTTGGGGAAATAGTATTTTTATAAAAATAAGTATTTAATGATAAATATGTATCACGAAAGCATATTATGTTTTAAATTTCATAAATGACTAAGTAAACTAATTATTCTTATTTGAATATTTTGTATAAAAATATTCTAATTAATTTATATAAAGGTTTTAGTCAATTATTTTAACTAAATATATAACGATTTTTATGACTACATAATATTTAAACAAATGAGTCTAAGATTCACACTTATGATTTTCAGCTCTGAAATATTTTTATAGAAAGACATTTATAAAAGAGATTTTTATATATGTATAATTAGTTTATTTATTTATGTCTTATTAAGCATAAATAAGACCAAAATACAAGATAAACATCAAAAAGGTTATTTTGATGAAAAATAGTTACCTTCTGATGAAAAATAATATAAATACTTTTTTCATCATTTTTCTCCATTTATTTTTATTTAAAACTGATTTATTAAGTTTAATTTATGCTTTAGATGATTAAACAATCAAGCACTAAAAAATCTACCGGGTAATAAAACTCTCCAACCTTAATAATCACATCCCTTAGACCCCCGTAGTGGGGCGTTTTTTTTCGAAATTTTAGTAAAATAGCGCCCCCAACACCGGAACAGGGGGGGCGCCATTTTCAAAAAAGTGGGTAGGGCGGTATATAAATAATGCCGATGACAATATGCAACACCCAATCAAACGTTGACACGTGGCAAAGGCTTAAAAAAAAACGGTCAAAATTTTGACCGTTGGGCACACTTAATTTTGAACGGTAATTCTTTTGTGAAGTGTATATATATACACACAATTTTTATAAAATCACAAACTAAAAACCACACCGAACGTTATTAAGGACATGCAACAGGATTTTGACTAACAGAGAGTGTAAGAGTATACAAAGTTTGTGTTTTTTGTGTGGATGGTCCAGAGAAAGACTCTAGGAAGTCGAATTGTAGCTCGTGTAAGAACATTCTTATCGAAAATGCTTGCTATTAGTCAACAATCTAATAAAGAGATAGTAATGGGTAGGTTCTTGGTCAGACTCCTAATCCGCTCCCTCAGTATCGCTCGTGCTTATATATAGGATGTACCGCATCTAACCCACCACACCACTGATACTTTGGACTCGTACTGATTGTCTACCAATAGCCTAAGTAGAATCACACACCACCCCCATGTACCTGTAAGTCCATGATTGCGTTCCGGACCGTAATCATCGATTTACCTTACACTAGGGTGCTATGCTTTTCTATAACACTAACAGAAGTAATACAAGAAACAATGCGTGCAACCAAAATGTGTTAAGTAGTAGATACTGCTCAAGTATAAGATGCGGTTAGAGGTTCTTCCCCTTTCAGGTTCACCCTTTAACCGTAATGAGATTAATGTGTAAGTATAAGACATGATTAGGGGTTCTTCACCTTTCGGGTTCACCCTTAACCGGAAAATTTCTGTTCAAATCATTGGCTCTAAACAACCATATTGATAAACTCTGAGGATTACACCGTTCCCCTCGGGTTAGAGGAATACTTTGAACCGAGTCGTACATGAAAACTGGCTTAGATCTCATACGAGCTATCAATTAGTAAAATATGCAATGCAAGTTTATAAAATGCAAGATGAAACCAGTTCATGAAGTGTGTGTAAATCTAATGTGTTTCGAAAGACCAAGATTTAAAATGATATGAAGGTTGTGAATGATCCCAGATGCCTTGACGAATTTTGGAAAATAAAATTTTTCTGTATTTAACATTTCTTTAACTTGTGGGTTGAAAAGTCAGAAATTTTTAATTGTTATGAAATGTTGAGAAAATCGAAGTGTCACCCGTTAAGACTGGGTAACTTGAAACCTTTTAAATTTTCAAACTTTTACGAAATTTATACATTGTAAGATCATTTATTTGCAGGATCGTTAAGGCATCTCTTTGGGCTCATAGCGGGCTATTTGTTTCAAGGCACAAGGTGTGAGAAGTGTGTTCTAATTTGGCGAATAGGCTTTGTGAAAAGACTAATAGAATATGTTGTCAAATTAATCGTTTTAGAGAGTAGTGTACTAGTGCGTATCGTGTTGGTAGGCATTTATGTATCAGTTTAGTCTGACTAAGAAGTTCTAACTAATGGTAGTTGGCTATGGCTTAGGAGACTGGGTGCAGCAATATTAGTATTAGGTATATGAGGATATACTGTGACTTTGATCAAATAAGTTTGTAAAATGAAGGTATAAAACAGGTTGAAATAATAAGTTTGGAAAAACCATGTTCATTTTTAATTGTATGATGACACAACATTCCTAAAATCAGGATGTGATCAAAGTTAAACACAGAGTTTAAAACTTAAGTCGTGGGTAAAAATGTTTTAACGCAAAACGAATAATACCTTATAGTGTAAAAAATCATGAGCACAAGTGAAATAGTGTAAGCTTTAATGTAATAATATATCGAAGAAAAGTTTTAGTAATGATGATAAGAGATTCAAAAGCGAATGATCAATGAATAATGGCATATGAAACATCAAGTGATTTAAATGGAATCTTCAAATGATAAACAACCATAAATATCAATGATATAAAACATTGGAATTTTTTTCCATAGGAAACTTTGACCAACTCAAATATTTGAAATTTCCTAGTGACTTGTGGGGGCGTACTTTAGCCTATAAGTGAATGCTCATCCCAAGAGTTCCCAGGTAGGTATACGGGTCCCTCGTCTGATTGAGATTTATACGAATTACCAGGCCTAGACAGAAAACTCAGGATACAGACGCCCACCCTTACAGATTGCACGTGCCCCATCACTAGTGAATTCCAAAACTTTAGCGAGATTAAAAACGAGATGCAAAATTAGATCCTTGAGATTTGGATTTCATTCCTAACTCAAAGATGTATTTCGAAATTGAAAACGATTGTGGAATGAAACCAATCACTAAGTTAAGGATATCATTCCTAGCTTAGTGGTTAAGTTCCTTTTTGAAAGAAATATTCTTTGAGGTGTGGATGTCACTCCTATCTTAAAGATATATTCCTAAGATACATAACATATGGAGGAGTGAAACTAATTACCAAGGTATGGATGTCACTCCTAACTTGGTGATATCGTTTCGTTTGTGAAATACGAGTATCTTCTTCTCTAAACAAGACAACGAAAGAATAACAAGAAAGAATCATAGCGAAAATATATTGAAAGAAAATAATAGGATAAAGAGAAATAAACACGAGATGACTCATGAATGTAAGCTTGGTTATAGACTAGGCTAAAAGGCATTCTAATAACCTAATTCCCTATAACCATGGCTCTGATACCAATCTATAACACCCCAACCGATGGCGGAATCATCGAGGTGTCACGTAGTGACGATTGTTCAAAAGCACATGGTACTAAAATGTAAATATATTGTTGAATAATTTAAATTGTCTTACATGGATGAAATGGGAAAAATACAAAAGTCTAAACAAAACAAGAAATTTGAAATAAAATATTAAAAGCAAGCACTAAAATCCAATGCTATGGAACTAAGATCAAACTGCACCTGAAACATGTACAAAATAAGTTTTGTCAACATAAGAAATGTTGGTGAGCATTCCTAGTTTTAATACATATAGTAAGTTGGAAAAATGGTAAACAATTCAAGTGCAAAGCTATAGTGCAATTATGTAAACTATGTATCATACAAATGAGCGAAATCAATCCTGTGACTGTATAATGTACTAAATGAACGGCGGTGTACTTATCCACTAAATGGATAATAACTTAACAATGACCATGGATTCTCCGATGAAAAAGGGGGAGAATCACCTAGGTGGGTTGTCAATCCAATAGCGCTATCTAATGTTAAGGTCAGTTTGTACAATGTTAATGATTTCACTAAGTACAAATGTATTCTACATGTAATGTCTAAGCATAAAGCACGTTTGTAAGCAAATGCACATAGTACTAGAATTGTATTGTAAAAATGTGAACTTGTATTTGTAATTTGTATAAGTGTACATGTAACACCCCAAAAATGAATAAAAGCAAAAAGGGGATAGGAAATACTCACTTTCGCCAAATGACTAGATGACTAAGCGAGCGTGAAAATGCGAGCAATCCAAAGATTCAACAACGAAACTAGTCCAATTTAGAAGAAAAGAAACCGAATAGGAAAAAATATCAAGCTTCCAATTCGCCAATTACAAGAGCTTATAATCAAAGCTTCAAATGTAGAAGTAATATACTCTAAAAGAAAGGTATGAGGGAGAGTTTAATCGAATTGAAACAATCGATTTAGAGGTGCAAAGTGTAATGGGTCATAGGTGGGTTTTTATACTAGTTTTGAATTCAATTAGGCTTTAAAATTGGTCAACACATTAAAGTAAGGTTTTAAGATGAATCGACTATTTGACTAGGACTTTGACTAGGATTTTGACTAAGACTTTGACTAGGACTTTGACTAGGAATTTGACTAGGAATTTGACTGGAACTTTGACTGTTTGACTGTCTTAGCGGACCGCGAGGGCTAAAAAAAATAATTTTTCTAATTTAATCAATTTTAAGGTATAGACTTGTTTCCTTCTGTTTCTAAGTTGTTTTAGGACCGAAAATTAAGGGCTTTAGGTCTCAAGGTCTGAAACATACGTGCTCGGGTGTAGATGTGAGTATAAAACGTGCATACTTTTACTTATAAAAATTATATGTAACATCGCGAATTTCCCCTAATTTTTTTTTTGATAAAAAGAATGTATTGTTTTAAACAATATATGTTTTAAATACCTTAAACTAATAATTATTTGTATCTCAACACTTTTGTACGTTTTAAAAATATTTCGAGTCACTTTCGGGCTTATATAATGTAAGACCCTACCCCTACGTTGTTATAATTAATGAATTTAAGTGGGTTTAAACATGACTTGAACACAAGCTGGGCGTTTCGCGCGGGCCCTGTGCACGGCCAGTCCATTTCGCGCGGGCCCTGTGCGCGGCCGGTCCATTTCGCGCGGGCGTCACCAAAAACTTACAGAAGGTTTGACCGGCCGGGCGAAAGGACCGCGCGGCCGGTCGATTGCCTCTGATGCTGTTTTCTTGCTTTTTCACAGCCTAACTCTTAGTTAAGGCTGAAATTTCGCTACCTCGGCCCCCTACAACCCCTTCGGATTGTATTCGCCTTGGTTTATGAATGTTTAGGGATGCCTTGGGCTCTACAATCCGCACGGGATTGCTTATGCCTCGGTCTTATTCCCTTTATCGCTTTCCAAGCTTGTTTTCTTATCCATTTGACCCGTTTGGGTCATCAATGGATACCGTTTTCATCATGGTCGACAGGCTTCATACACGTCAGTACGAGTTGCGCCCACGATTGCTTTCATTTAACTAAGTTCCAAGTTTCGATTTCTCATGGACTACCTAACCTTTATACATCCATGTTATCCGTTCTCATATCAACATGCTATTCTACATATCATTTTATCATGGCAATTTGTAAGTATTCTATACAATCTATATCACAAATGAATGCAGTCTAACGTACCTCAAAGCTTTCTTTTTTGGCGAGTGTCCGGTTCGCCCTTGACTTCAAGACTTCCACTTGATTCACCTAGATAAATATCCAAGTGTTTATCAATACAATTAGTGGTTTGATCACCAATTTAGCATATTTCACTAATGATTCCATTACTTTTATGGACTTCCATACAAGTAACCTCTTTTGAGCATTTAATCAAACACTTAACATACATGATTCTTCACCCAATTAATCTAGCCAAATGGGTCAAACAACCACTTACTACCCACCTCATATTTTTATTACAAGGTGTTATTCTAGTCTTGCTAATGACTAATAATTCACAATTTCAAGTTCCTCAAGTATTTATACAAGGTTATTAGGGGTTGTTTCACCCTTCTTGAGGGAACCAACCCATATCACCCTAATTTCCCCAAAATCTTATGTTCTAGGGTTAGATAATTTACATAGAGCCGAATTTACAAGACTTTAAGGTATCCCTTTCTCATAAGGTTCCTTAAAGTCTATCAATTCGTTTCCAATCAAGAACCCTAAAAATCTTATTCATCATCAATGAGCTATAAAACAACAATCTAGATAAAACAAGTGATACCTAGATGCTTACTGGAGTTTATTGAGTTGATTAAGCCTTCATGCAGTTGGATTAACCTCTTAACAAGCAAGATTCAGCTTCAAAGGGGTGTAGGAGATTAGTGTGTGTTGATGAGTGTGTTTGGTGGTGTTTTGGTCGATCTCCTGATCACCAACCCACCTAGTTTTAGTTTTTTTTTGTTTTTATTATTATTACTAATGATGTTTGGTCTATTGGCAGAAATGGCCCTTGGGGTTTTTGTTTCACTAATCAAGGCACCAACCTACTATTTGGGTTTTTATTTAGTAGTGATTATCAATATCCCTACTTAACCCGTTTCCCTTTTTAAGTTAATATTGTGATGAACTAGATTTTAGATTTTCGGGTGTTACAACTCCACCCCCCTTAAAGGGGTTTCGTCCACGAAACTTAGAACGTACCGAATAAGAAGGGGTATAGCCGTTTCATTTCTTCCTCGGATTCCCATGTCACAGGCGACCCTTTTCGTGATTCCATTTCACCTTCACTTGAACTAC
The DNA here is from genome assembly GCA_030844895.1 of Ambrosia x helenae. Classification (NCBI taxonomy): domain Eukaryota; kingdom Viridiplantae; phylum Streptophyta; class Magnoliopsida; order Asterales; family Asteraceae; genus Ambrosia; species Ambrosia x helenae. The sequence continues at coordinate 13,346,288 of CM061227.1, read as the reverse complement.
GGTTTTGGTTCGGAGATTTCGAACCTTTCGATCCAAAATCACTACTGGTCTTGGGGTTAGATTCCGCTTTATATCGATCTCGAGATCATCAAGGGGTTGGAATACCGCCTCTTCCGCTAAACACTTGCGTAAATGGGAGACGTGGAAAGTATTGTGGATAGCACTTAGTTCCTCCGGCAACTCTAAGCGGTATGCGACTTGTCCCACCCGTTCCAACACTTTGAAGGGTCCGATGAATCTAGGGCTTAATTTCCCTTTCTTTTTGAAGCGAATTATCCCCTTCCAAGGCGAGACTTTTAGCATGACCTTATCCCTGGGTTGGAATTCAATGGCTCTATGTTTCTTGTCCGCATAGTGCTTTTGCCGGTCTTGAGCCGCCTTTAAATGTGCACGTATTGCCTCGATCTTTTCATTTGTAAGACTATGGACATCCCTTGGCGTAATTTCGTGAGGTCCCACCTCGTCCCAACATACCGGAGTCCGGCACTTTCTTCCATATAACATCTCATACGGTGGCATCCCGATGCTTGCATGGTAGCTATTATTGTACGAAAATTCAACAAGCGGTAGATGGGCATCCCAACTACCTCCGAAATCGATAACACAAGCATGAAGCATGTCAATTAGCGTCTGGATGGTTCTCTCGCTTTGCCCATCCGTTTGGGGATGGTAGGAGGTGCTAATTAATAGCTTCGTACCCATTTGGTCTTGAAAGTTCCTCCAAAACTGGGAGGTGAAGCGCGTGCCCCGGTCAGAAACAATCGACACCGGTACACCATGTCTCGAAACTATCTCGTTCATGTACACCTCTGCCATTTTCTCGAACGTATATGTTTCCTTAATAGGAAGGAAATGGGCACTTTTGGTTAGCCTATCTACTACCACCCATATCGCATCAAATCCCCATGCGGTTCTAGGCAATTTAGTGAGCAAATCCATGGTAAGGTTTTCCCACTTCCATGTTGGTATTTCCAAGGGTTGCAACTTACCATACGGCTTTTGATGCTCCGCCTTCACTTGTAGGCAAGTCAGGCACCTTTCCACATATTTCACCACGTCTCGTTTCATTCCTGGCCACCAATAATTTTGCTTCAAGTCTCGGTACATTTTTGTGGCACCCGAATGGATCGAGTAACGAGACTTATGAGCCTCGTCAAGCAAAAGCTCCTTAACACTACACGTGTTGGGTACCCAAATTCTCCCAAACCGGGTTTTCAACCCATCATTTCTCTCGACTAGGTCTCTTGTCTGACCTTGAATTCTTTCCTTTTTCCAGTTCTCTTCTTTGCAAGCCTCAATCTGTGCCGCTTGAGAATTGTGTTTTCGTTTAGATTAATATTTTTATTTATATTAAAAATAGATTTCTTTTCTATAGTCCATATTGATGATTTGAAAATATATAGATTTTGTATAAATGTATCGCCATGCTATTAAGTATTTTGATTTAAGTTCTTTTCTTTCTAAGAGGTGGAATAGAATAACCCGGTTGAAGCGTAATGATCATACGTCTGTAATGCATTGTCTGTCCCATAATGGGTCCCATTCTTCTAGCCTTTCCCCGAAGTCGATGACTATTCATCGCGATTACCTTGACACCAAAGAAGAGTTCGACCCAATGCTTTATTTCTGTCCTAGTTGATCCTGATTCGACATTAGAAGTATATTGATTTTTCCCAATAACCGAATACTTTTGTCTGTAAATACTGCATACCTGATTCCATCCATAAATCGATTTGATTCCCTATGAGTTCTAGTCTCAATAAGACTACTAATTCTTACTGTTCATATATTATGATATGAATATACCACATCAATTCGTTATGTATGGATGATGAGATTTCATTGATACAGAGCTAATTCCAATAGACTTATTGGAGGGTCCCATTGGCGTGCATCCAATAGGAATTGAACCTACGAATTCGCCAATTATGGCCCAAAAAAAATATAACCAGTTGATAAACTCATAACACATTAAAAAAAATTCTTAATACCAAAAAGTCAGAAACGAGAAGTCAGAGGGCTTCTTCTTGCACACGCTTAACGCTCCGCGGCTCCGGCCTCTGGCAACGCGTCACATATCCACGATCTCTCTCAGAAACCACCGGACGCGTCACAATTGAGTGTCTATGTTTGACGGTCGGTCGCTTCTTTCAGGCTTTCACGTTGCGTTGTTCGATCTTGTTTGCTGTTTGGAACAGAAAAGGGGATCTTAAAGAGTTAACGTAATAAAATAAGGTATTAGGTATGTGTGTTAATTGTTTTCTACTTTTCTGTTTTGTCCAGTGCATCAATATATAATAGAAGTATTGTTGTTGACTTGTTGACTTGTCTTTTTCTTGTTTTTGTTTTCACATCATACAATTTTTTTAACGGCTTTCACATCATACAATTGAGTCATACACCATGAATTCCTAAACTATTAAAATATATAATGATTCACGATCTGTCAATGTTAATTTTTTATTTAATTTGTATTGTTAAATTTTAACTTGATTTGTATTGTTAATGGCTAAATGGTTTTGATTTAATATTAGACATTATGCCTCCTAAACAAGCATCCGGTGCTCAAAAACGTAAAAAGAGAAAACTAGATAAAGCAATAAAAAAGTCTCAAGTCGGTGCTTTATTGAAGTTTATGCATAAACATGTTAATGAGCAAGAACATGTGGATGTAGAACTTGAAGAGGCCAAAGACCAAGAACATGTTCAAGAGGAGAAAGAGAAAGAACATGTTCAAGAGGATCAAGAGAATGTGGAAGTAGAACTTGAAGAGGAGGAAGAGCATCTCGAGGCTAATGTAAATGAAGAGAATCTAAATGATATATTTGATCCAAGAATGTGGGAAGGACTCAATTCAGACGAGATAAAACTTTTAGTCAAGAAAGGTCCTAAAAGAGATAATACTATAGTATTTGGTCCATATGATTCAAATAAAAGACGATTTTCTGCTGCTTTATATACAAGAACTTTATCAAATTTGGAGAAGTGTGATCGACCATGGCTAGTTTATTCGAAAGAGGTAGACAAGTTATTTTGTTTCTGTTGTAAGGTGTTTAGAAAAGGGCTCCCGAAAGGGAATTTGGATGGGGAAGGTTATAAAGATTGGCATCATGCAACCAGTAGTATCAAAAACCATGAAGTTTCCCCGGATCATATCACAAATATGACTAAGTGGTTTGATATGCGTACAAGACTGAAGTTGAACGAAACAATTGATAAAGTTCAATACGAGCAATTCAAGAAAGAAAGAGATTATTGGATTCAGGTATTTTTGAGAATCATTGCACTAGTGAAGTTTCTTGCTAAACATAATTTAGCATTTCGAGGAACAAAAGAAAAGTTGTATAAAAATGGTAATGGCAAATTGATTTTTTTTTTGTGAATTGTATTTTAAGATAAGTTATATCAAATTGTCACAACTGATTCCACTTTTTATTTGTTAATTGTATTTGAAAGGTAATGGAAATTTCTTAGGTCTAATTGAAATGTTAGAAGAGTTTGACCCGGTTATCAAAGAGCATGTTCGGCGGATCAAAAATGATGAACTTCATGTGCATTATCTTTGACACAAGATCCAAAACGAGTTAATACTTATGCTAGCCGAAGAAATTAGAAAAGAAATTATCAAGAAGATAAAGGAAGCAAAGTACTACTCAATCATACTTGACTGTACTCCAGACTCAAGTCACAAAGAGCAGATGACTATAATAGTGAGGTATGTATACTTGTCATCCAATTATGTTACCATTGAGGAGTCTTTTTAGGGTTCTTGAATGTTAATGATACTACCGAAAAAGGATTATTTGAGGTTACGCTTGAGGAGTTAAAGTCTCTTGGTCTTGAACTTGATGATATGTGTGGTCAAAGTTATGATAATGGAGCAAACATGAAAGGAAAACGCCAAGGAGTGCAAACAAGATTTTTAAAGGAGAATCCGAGAGCAATTTACACTCCTTGTGGTTGTCATTCACTTAATCTTACATTATGTGATATGGCTAGAAGTTGTGCTAAAGGAAATGCCTTCTTTGGTCGCCCCCTAATCAATATAATTATGAATATAATTGTAGTTATTCACTAAACAAAAAACTTAATTCTTTTAGATCAAACTGAATTCTTACGTTTTTATTTCAGGCAAATTTAAAATTGTTCGAATAGTATAATCGTCAATTATTGACATTAGTAACCGACCCAAAGCAATTTGATTATAATTCAATTCGTGACGATCATAAGTAGAAAGTTCATATTCTTCAGTCATTGATAAACAATTTGTTGGACAATACTCAACGCAATTACCACAAAATATACATATTCCGAAATCAATACTGTAATTAAGCAATCGTTTCTTTCTATGTCACACCACGACAATGGCGGAAACACGTGGCGCGACGGTTCAAGAGCATAAAGTCAAGGTTAACGCAAATCACAAGTAATTTTAAGAAAATGAGTCATTTATTTAGGCGTCAAATCTTGTTCAACACATTACATAAAAAGTAAATTGTTTATAACGCAAATAGAGAGGTTTCTCAAATATATCCCATAGCCTTGGGAAATAAAGGTGAAACCCCGCAAAATATTTAACGCCGCATCGGAGGATTCCATGACCCAGCTTGCCCTGTTTGCCTTCATCTAATTACCTGAAAGATATGTTTAAAATTTCGTCAATATAAATATATTGGTGAGTTCACAGGTTTTTAGTTTCCAAAACTTGAATACTTGGGAAATACCATGTTATGACAATATATAGGAGTTGCAAATCCTATAGTTCTACTTGAGACTATAATCAAACCAAGACGTATAATAAATATGCCCGCTCCAAGTCGTTACTCGGTTTCCTACGACTTAAGTTCAGAATATATGCACCCCAGGCATACACTAATGCATAATCGACGCTATCGATTAGGGGTGGGCCTTGTCAGGCACCAATAGTACTATTCAATATTCCACCGGTTTCATTTCCCTAAATAAATGATTATAGAGGCGAGGACCCCTAACATATCTTTCCCCCGAAAACGTAAAAATAGTTTAAAATGGGGCCGTGAAACTCACCTGAATCAACGTCCGGCGCACTAAGCAGATAGCAAAAGGGGTCTCGCACCTACAACGCCCTAGACGTATAAGTCACTATTCCTATAGTGCATGTGCCTTGGCAAGTTGTACACCCAACTCCCGACCACAAGTTATTCCAAATCCCGTTTAATTAAGCGCGTATCCTAGGTTTCGTTGGCGTTAGATTACCCTTTGTGTTACAAGTTATATATATTACTCTTGTTAATATTTCCTTAACTTGTCCTTTATTATTATCGACTCGACTTCACTTAACATATAATTATTTTCCCATTTAAATAATTATACTTAAGATCGCATCGCTCGATATAATATATATTTCAACACTCGACCCGACTCACTTCGCCGCACATTTGTTTTCCCATTTAAACAAATATGCTAAGATCTTGTCGTTCGATTGTATATTCTCAACACCCGATTCAACTCACCATACCGTATATTTATTTTCCCATTCAAATAAATATACTAGGATCTTGTCGGCACGGCATACACATATATATATCTTCGTCTACTCGTCGCGGCTTTCCTTCCCACATATCTACTTTCCCATTAAGTAGATATACTAGAATTTTGCCGAGACGAGCGTACATATATATAAATGTGTAATTTTCTTGTTAAGTATATACGTTTGCTTAACGTCTTACTTGTTTACGTTATGTTTTTCTCCCACGAATGATTCCTTCAACACTTAGGAAAGTGTTTATTAGTTTTCACCCATGATGTATATATATATTTTACTTCCTAAGATATATATTTTCTCATCCTGCCGCAATGGCATTTTTCTCATGTTTTGTCCGTGTACGGTTCGTTAACGCGTCTTAGTTCGATATCTTAGTTCGAATAGTCAATTTTTCCAAGTTTTTCACAACATGTGTTTTATAGAAATATTATTCATATTTCTTCCTCCTAACGCACGTTACTTGGAAGGTTTAAAATACTTATATATTTTTAACCCAACTTGTTAACTTAACTACAAAAATGCTTCCAATACTTTTATATTCCCATTTATATAAAAGTATTCATTTTTGTATAAGTTTCCCAAGTTTTAATTTTTGTTTAACATTTTTATAAAATCTCTATTTTATAAAAATCCTTATGTTAATACAATCCATATTTTTACAACTTTCACTTTTATAAAAATATACTTTTTATACAAAAATACCCAAGTATATCTACTAGTATTTACCAAATCAACCTTGGAAAATTATTACTTATACTTTTGACACCAAACTTTCCATTATTGCACTTTTGGACTAATAGTTTCTAAAATGTTCATTTTAGTCCTCTAACTTTCAAAGTTACCATATTAGTCCTTTAACTTCCAAATGTTGCATTTTTCCACTCTAACTTCCAAAGTTAGCATTTTTCACTCAAAATAGTGGACTTTGAAGATTCATCTTTTTATTGGTAAGTTATTTTTGTATCAAAACACTTTTAATAGTCTTATATTTCATATACAAGGCTACTTGTATGTGTGTTTTATGTATTTGTCCATTATATCAAAATCTCATTCTTCTAAGTAAGTAAACTTTAATTTTTCAATTTCTTTATTCATGACCTTCTAACATATTCCATCATTTGTTATGTCTTAGATGATCATTTTAAGATGATTAAAGTTACCTTTTAACTCATTCAAGTTTGTTCTACAAATCTTAATCACATCATCATCCTACTTAGTGTATGTGTAGATTTTATACATTTTCAAGAACACTACTTTATCATCATCAAATCCATGATCCATTTACATATCTTTAATCATTTATTTTACTCATGTAAAACCTATTAAAGATTATGTTTCAAACCACATTTTAAACCCTTCATGTACAACTTGCTTCTAAGAACACATACATGAATATTAATAATCAAAACAAGGTTAAGAAGCTTACTACTAGCACAAGGCTAGGGAAGACAAAACCTTGGATTTTGAGAGGGGTTTAGTGTGTTCTTCCTTAATGGTTAAGCTCCAAGCTTGAAACACACAATAGGGGTTTGGATGATGGATTGTTTTGAGTGATTTGGAGATGTAAAAACTTGAAAGAAATATGTATGGGGGAGGGGTGAAACTTACGGCCACAAGGAGAAAAGAAGAAGAAGATTTTTTTGTTGTTTCTCCAAGTATCTAACACATGTTATTTATACTATTATCACATGTAATCTTTCATGGATTGCACATGATCTTCCCAAAGATTTAAGAGATTTTAAGAAGTACAAAAATGATCTTGGATGGATGTGTGAGGGGTGTATGTGCCGTGAGATAGAGAGAGTATGGAATGGATTTTGTGTGTAAATCTTAGTCTAATATTTGATTGATCTTATACTTGATCTTATACAAGCATGTGTGTATACTTAGTGTATCATTAGTTGGGTCTTGTCTTGGATTTTATGGCCTAAGGGCCGAAATCTTCTTACAAGGGGAGACAAGTGGTGCATGCTTTGTACTATCACATCTTACACCTTTTGTCCTTTGTTCATGCATGCTTAATACTTAGATTTGTAGGTTATTATTATTAAAACACATGCATGGACATAACATGGCCATTTAGGCCGGCCCCTTTTGTGGCTTGGGTGGGGTCCACAACTCCAAATATTTACCCAATACTTGTTAAGTTTAATTCCTCGTCGTTCGGGTATTTTTCGGGTTTTAATCGCACGTTATTCGGACATTAAAAATACCTTTAATAACCCTTAAATATAGTCTAATTTAAGCGTTGATTGGTTATTTAGGCTTTTGCCGGGTGAAATTATGAGTTATACGCGTATCGGGTGCGGTACGCGCACTTTATTCGTTACCGGGAGATTTGTATGAGACGTTTCCACTTATGGTTTTGGAGTTCCAAAACTCATTATATTTTGTGAAAATACCCTTTATTTTATATCCTGGGTGTCCGGGATCCTTTTCGTTTATTTAATTATTACCGGGTAATTGCCAACGTCCATACCGGATAGTTTATTCGCACATGATCCAATCATGTTTTACCACTAAACGTATGCATTCCTATGCATTATTTGGAAATTGCTATCTCCTAAGGCCTTGATAATTAAATCACACATAATTTCATTTAATTACGTTAATCATATATTAATTAATTTGTACGGAATTACCTTATTTTTGCCGGTTGTTACATTCTAATATCAGTTTCCAATTTCCAATCAACAACGGGTAGATCTATAGGACATACACGAACACATACTTCACAAGCAATGCATTTATCAAATTCAAAATGGATTCGACCGCGGAAACGCTCGGATGTGATCAATTTTTCGTAGGGGTATTGAATAGTTACAGGTAAACGATTCGCGTGTGATAAGGTAATCATGAAACCTTGACCAATATACCTTGCGGCTCGTACTGTTTGTTGGCCATAATTCATGAACTCAGTTACCATAGGAAACATATCGTGAATATCTATAAAAAATAAGATACTTTTTTCTTTCTCTTGTTTGAGACTTAAATGGTTAAAGGTGGATCAAAAGGGGTCTATTGATTCTTAGTGTTACAATTTTTATAAAAGGCCCAATGCATTTTATTTTTCAGATTATTAAACATATATATACATATTTTTTTAAAAAAAATTGCCCCCTCGTAAAACGTGCCTCGGCCGGGGGTGCAGCTCGCCCACCCCAGGGCCGGCTCTGGATTTGGGTATTTACCGTGTGTACACACGGACCTTTAACCTAGTTCATAATAAATTTAGTAACAATTTTTTTGTTTAATAATATAATTACTATCAATAATTAAATTTGGGTAGTAAATATATAGTTGTATATTCTTTTAATATTAATATTAAATTATATCTCGGAAGCTTTCCAGGATTGACAAATCTAGTATGAATTGTTAAAATATGGGTTATGATGTAACATAGAAATTAATGTACTACAATATGAGAAAACAACAATTTTAATCATGTGAATAAAAAAATGAAAATATATATTAAAAAATGAAAATATATACTAATAGTTTAAAGTAACAGGTTAGGGTATTAAGGTTTGTTTTTGTAACAATGTTGGGTACTAATACTAACTATTGTTAAATTTTCAGTTAATTTTAGTTAAAGTGATTTAAATGCCTTTTTATAAACTAGAGGGGCCATTATGTATTAAACTTCATTTACAAAACCTTTAGTACCCAAACATGAAACTTTAGAGAAACCACATGGACTAACCATGTAATTAACTCATTATTTTATTAAATGTATTTATTTTTAAGATTTATAATTAAAAAAAAAAAACACACACACACACACACAAGTCCATCAAACATTAAGTTAAATGTTTTCTTTATGGTTACAACTATTAATCTAATAACTTGGATTTGTTTTTATAAATAATGGGATAAATATAATTATAAATCTTAAAAATAAATACTTTAATAAAATAATGAGTTAATTACATGGTTAGTCCCTATGGTTTCTCTCAAGTTTCATGTTTGGGTACTAAGGGTTTTGTAAATGAAGTTTAATACATAATGGCCCCTTTAGTTTATAAAAAGGCATTTTAATCACTTTAACTAAAGTTAACAGAAAATTTAACGATAGTTAGTATTAGTACCCAACATTGTTACAAAAACAAACCTTAATACCCTAACATGTTATTTTAAACTATTGGTACCTAAACTTGAAACTCTAGAGAAACCATCCACGTAATTAACTCATTCTGTTCTGAATGAAAATATAATTCCTATTTACTGGTTCGGACATGATTAGTGACTTGCCTTATCTGAACACATTGTGTTTTTTTCTTGTACCCTTGATGTAGATGTAACCAACTGAATCTTCCTGCTCTTGCCTCTCTGGCCTCCGCCTCTGCCGCCCACCCTCCGCAACTACACCCTAAACCAAAAGTCCCCTCAACCAAAAGCATCACATTAACCACGACAACAACCCACCAACGTTAGCATGGACAACAGCCAATATCACAGTCAAAATATAAAAACAGATCAAACTCAAAAACAAAAATCAAAGCAAACACAAAACCCAAAATCAAAACCGAAAATTTAGGCTCACCGGTTGTCGGTTGGTTTCTCCGGCGGACGGTCAGAGAAACAGAGGAGAGTCAAGGACCGTAGATAGAAAGAAGTAAAGAGACATTGCAGAGATAGAGAGGGAGAGAGTGTGAGGTGGAGTGTGTGTTGAGCAGAAAAAGAGTGATGTTGGTGATATGATACACGTGTAAAATACACACACAAACCAGGACACATCTACAAACTAGCCCATGGATTTGTTAATACCACCAGTACAACCATTAAAGCATGCAATACAACACACCATTGCACAAAAGCTTTGGTTTTTAGAAGTATATAAATACCCTTAGTCTCCGTCATGGCTCATTAGAACTCTCATTTGTATGTGTATCCTAACGTGTGTCCATTAGGTGCTAGAGAGTCTCTTTGTAATATTTGCTTTGCGTAAGTCTAATCAAACAGTGTGTCTTTGATTGATTTCTCTTGTTGTTTACTTAGTTTGTTTCGTATAGATAATCTTCCAAGCTCGAATCTTTGTTTCTGCCTTTGATTCGGGTATAAAACCAAGTGAATCTTTTCTTGTTTGACATGAATCGGTCCTACATGCATGAATGGAGTGTTGCCACTTGTGGCTTGAAGATCTCCACCGTTATGAGGCAAAAAGTGTGGATGAGGTGGATGGTTATGGTTGGTTGTTGGATAATGAATAATTGTGATTGGTTGTTTGATTAAAAAAAAAACCCTCCACGCCACTTCCCATGCCACCACAACCCGTGATGTTTTGGTCTTTGAAGGGAATTCCATATATCCATCCATGCCCGTCTCATTGCCTGACCAAACCATGTAGTCTAATAATGTTAGGATCTGAGTTTGATATGTTTTGATTGTTTAACAAATGAAAGATGAAAGAAGTTAATCTATAAATGGAAAGTGCAGCGGAATAATAAACTATGAATTAAAACAAAGAGAATAATTGTTTTCTAATCGAATGCTTTCATAAATCTAATGATTACACAAGATTATACAAGTACTCCCCCTCAGCCTGATCACTCTGTGATTGTTTGTCTAAGAGAATGTTTTGAGTGATTGATAGAACAGTAGATGCACTGTTCTATTTATAGACAAACTAAACCACTGATGACCTATGGCTGGCGTTACCTAAGACAGTGACATCTAACAGAATAATAACAACATAAAACATCTGATCTAAACAACAACTGTTACATTGGAAACCTCTGATATCTAAACAACTGATATGTAAATCTCTGATAGCTTGAATCATCTGTTGGAGCCTAAGTGTTGTTGGCTCCAATAGACCTTGAGTCTTCAGTACTTTGGATCAGCAGTTGTTTCCTCATCAGTCTTTTGGGAGAAGAAACATGTAAATGCTGATTTTATTCTGGATCATAGATAGTATGTTTTGGCTTTTCAGATCATCTGTTCTTCTCTAAGTCAGCAGACCCAACAAATAAAGATCCAATTGTAATTGATAATGTAGGCACCAATTATAGTACCCAGGGGATAATTAAAACAACCTTTCAATCAAGAATCCAAATGAAGAAACGAACATAATGGATTAACCCAAAACGAACTTGAATTGATCAACAAAAATTTCTATTTTGTTTATAATTGATCGACCTCGTATACAGAGGCTGTGAACCGACACGCCCTTACCCAAAAGACACGACCCTATGGTATTACTGTAACACCCCAACCGATGGCGGAAACATCGAGGTGTCACGTAGTGACGATTGTTCAATAGCACATGGACTAAAGTGTAAATTTGAATACATTGATTAAATAATTTATTACATCGAAATGAAATACAACGATTCTAACTGCCAACTAAAATGTAATACAATGAATCAAAATCTAAATATAAATCCGAAAGCTTAAAGGATGCATCTCAAAACAACCTGAAACATGTACGAAAACGTTTTGGTCAATACAAAATGTATTGGTGAGCATACCCTGTTTGAATAAATGTAGTAGGAAAAGTGTTTAGCAATTCATGTGCGGTACCATTTGCAATTATGTAATAAGTAATATCCGTTCAAAATCAACCCTATGTAAAGAAAAGCAGATATATATAGTATGCGCTGGTAGTAATGTAATACATAGCAATGACAAGGACTCTCAACAGAGTCACAAGGGTATATACCATAGTACTATTCATTGAAATGCCAGGCCCTCAAAGGTTAATGATTTTGACAAGTCATAGACACACAAATTAACATAAAGCAAACACACATGAGAATTGCATTTAGTAAAAGAAATAGAAACTTGATTGTAAGTACATGAGTCACCCCAAAATGTAAAACAGTAAAAAGGGGAAAGATATACTCACTTGTTGTGAAGAATAACAAGTACGACTAGCACAAGTTGTAGCGGTTTGGGTAACTCCAAAAATTACCCTAACAGAATGAATATTATATGTATAAATAATAGAATAAAATCTAGAACGACTTGGAGATTTCTAGGTTCATATATGTTTAGGGATTTAGTTTAGGACTCTAAAATGTCTAGATAGTTTAACGTAAGAAAAATATATATTCCAATTCGTATTTATATAAAATGGTAAGAGTAAATAATGACTCGATCAAATAAAATTTGATATGTTTACATCATATTTATCATGGAAAAAATATATAAAAGCATATATGTATAGGTTATAGATTTGATTAAAATATAATCATTTGAGTATTATTATTATAATAATAAATGAAGTTGTCTAGAATTAGACATTGAATTAGAATATATAACAAAATAAAATGTAATATATAGTGTATGTGTATGTAAAATATATCTAAAGCATTAAACATCAACCAATAGTATGACTATGAAAGTGTCAAATTATATATTTGAATAAATAAATATCATAACTCATACAATGCGATGCAAATAAATATTTATATATAATTAGAATAGTGAATATGAGAAAATGATTAAAAAAATGCGTGTAAGACTATATTATTGTTTTGTAAATTAAATAACTATCAAAAGTCTAAACGCACGTGTGTGTATATATATATATATATATATAAATTACACAAGGTGTATAAAATATATACATACATAAGTATCATATAGATTATGTATAAAGTACTCAAATAACAATGTTAACCAAAATGTATAGAATTTCGAATGTATAACAATATTTTAGTTATAAAATTACCACTTGAATTTTATAGAATAAAAATAGCTTAAATTAGTATAAAACATGAATAAATTCCAAAAATCTTATCACAAGCATGACTAAGACCAAATCAACAATAGAGTCACTAAATAATATAAGTTACAATGTCAAAAGGCTATTTTTAGAATAGGTTTAAAAGCCCTAAAATCCCAAAATTATTGTATGAACCATAGAACTTGATTTGTCACATTGAAAATCAAATTCCCTTTATCAAAAAAATTGATAGAGGGCTTTTGTAGTAGATAAGAAATAAATAAAATTAGACTCAGAATTACCCAAATCAGATTAGAATTGAGGTTGAATTCGCAAATGGAAGTTCCAAGCTCTACAAACGCACACTCAAACGTCAACGTCATTGATAATTGATAGCCTTTGATTTTTGTTTGGAGTATCACGAAATGAGAGTTGAAGAAGATATTATGATACCTCTTGATTTAATCGAAGGGATGCTTCTAAGACACATACTCTCAAAAATATGGCAAAGTCAAGATGAATAAAAATTTATGAACATCGATTTTTAGAATGAGGAACACCTATTGTTTCAACTAATGTTTCTTCCATTTTATAACAAATGAAATAAGAAAGGTATAATGAAACTTATGAAGGTGCACTAATGGCTCATGAATTGGAGCATTTACATTCTTTATTTTTATGTTTATGTAGCTTTAAGACATATTAAATTTCTAATTAAAAAGGAAATTTATTATCAAAACTCCATTAAAAGAAAATTTCAATGATTATCATAAATTCAAACTTCTAATAAATTCAAAAATGATAGAAAGTACAAGGACTAGAATTGACAACTTGAAGAAAAACGCAGGTGATGGTTGTCACAGTCTCCCCTACTTTAGAAAATTTCGTCTCGAAATTACTTTCAAGTGGGGGTTTCTATGAAACAAAAGATGTTGTAAAAAGGCAAGTAGGTTTTAAGAAATACATCAATCGTGATTTTACAAAGTTTAAAGTAGTGGTTTAATATCCAAGGCAAAAGTTTCAAAATCCTTAACGTTTGACCCAAGGTTAGAATGTTGAGAGTTTACAATGAAAAAGGATTGGGAAAGTATGTAACTGGTGAGGGCAGAGGCACTGATGAAACAGTCTCCCCTACTTTAGAAAGGTTTCTGACCAAACTTTATTAAGGACATGCAACAGGATTTCGACTAACAGAGTGTGTAAGAGTATACAAAGTTTAAGGTTTTCTGTAGAGGTGGTCAACAAGGAAGGCGCCAACAAAACTAATTGAAGCTTATGTAAAATGTTCTTATCGAAAATGATAGCCGTTAGTCAACGATCTAATAAAGAGGTAATTATAAAGTAATAGGTAGGTTCTTGGTCAAACTCCCAGTTTGTTTCTGTAGTATCGTTTATGTTTATATATAGGGTGTACCGCAGCTAACCCACCACACTCCCGATACTTTGGACTCGTACTGATTGTCTACCAATAGCCTAAATAGAATTACACACCACTCTCATGTACCTGTAAACCCATGATTGCGTTCCGGACCGTAATCATCGATTTACCTTACACTAGGGTGGTATGCTTTTCCATAATCCTATCCTAAGTAATACTCGAAACAAATGCGTGCAATCAGGATATGCTAAGTAATTGATACTGCAATGAAACAATGACATGGTTAGAGGTCCTTCCCTTTCGGGTTTACCCTTTAACCGTAATGAGAGTAACATGTAAGTAATAGACATGGTTAGAGGTTCTTCCGTTTCGGGTTCACCCTTAACCGGTAACTTCTGTTCACATCGTTGGCTCTAAACACCCATATTGATAAACTCTGAGATTTACACCGTTCCCCTTGGATTAAAGAAATACTCTAGTCCTAGTCGTACGTGGGCACCGGCTTAGATCTCATACGAGTTATCAACTAGTATGTTCGTTGGCCATGATGATGAACAAAATAATGTAAAGTATAACAGGGTTTTGCTCAAAATAATGTAACTATATAAGTATAGCATAAAATTTCGATTGAAAGAATGAAAGTAAACGAGTTGAACTTTTGCAAATAAGCAGTGTGAAAATAATCACAAATAACGTGTTAGAAATAACTATGAATAAAAATGGTGCAAGAATAAAATAATGAAATTTACGGCAAATGAATGTGCACGGAACGGGTGTATAGCCTACTGGCATGTGAGTTTAAAATCTAGTAATTTTATATATATGCGTTATACTATAAAAGACATTTAGCAACATTCTGATAAAAAGATATGTCCATTGTTTTGTTAAACCAAAAGTTTTGCAACTGAAAAAGTATAAGTGTAAAAGGTAAATTTTCGCAGTTTACTTGACTTTGTGATATTGTTGAAAGAATAGTAGTGATGCATGATAATAAATTTTTAGAAATCGAAGTGTGTTTTAGATTCAAAACAGGTTCATTTGCAAAATCTTCGTAAATACACATTTTCATGTGTTTACGAGAAGTCGAGTTTGAAAAATGTTATAAGGCTTATTATTAGTTGCAAATTTCTCTCGAAAATATATATTGGTTATGTCATATGAAAACAAAGGGTTACATTTGTCCTTTAAAATATGCAGTACAAGATTGTAAAATGCAAAATGAAACAATTTCATGAACTATGTGTAATTCTAATGTGCTTTAAAAGACCATGATTTAAAATGACGTGAATGATAAGATTAAAGTATGTAATAGATTACCAACATTTAAGAAAATTTATAATCAACGAGATGTAGAAATAGATCCTTGAGATGTGGATTTCACTCCTAACTCAAAGATGTATTTCAAAATTGAAAACGATTGTGGAATGAAACCAATCACTAAGTTAAGGATATCACTCCCAGCTTAGTGGTTAAGTTTCTTTTTGAAGGAAATACTCTTTGAGGTGTGGATGTCACTCCTATCTCAAAGATATATTCCTAAGATAAATAACCTATAGAGGAGTGAAACTAATCACCAAGGTATGGATACCACTCCTAACTTGATGATATCGTTTCGTTTGTGAAATACGAGTGTCTTCTTCGCCAAGCAAAATACCGAAAGAATATCGAGAAAGAATCATAGCGAAAATATCTTGAAAGAAAATATAAGGATAAAGAGAAATATATACGAGAGGACTCGTGAAAATGAGCTTAGTCATAGACTAGGCTAAAAGGCATTCTAATAACCTAATTCCCTATAACCATGGCTCTGATACCAATCTGTAACACCCCAACCGATGGCGGAAACATCGAGGTGTCACGTAGTGACGATTGTTCAATAGCACATGGACTAAAGTGTAAATTTGAATACATTGATTAAATAATTTATTACATCGAAATGAAATACAACGATTCTAACTGCCAACTAAAATGTAATACAATGAATCAAAATCTAAATATAAATCTGAAAGCTTAAAGGATGCATCTCAAAACAACCTGAAACATGTACGAAAACGTTTTGGTCAATACAAAATGTATTGGTGAGCATACCCTGTTTGAATAAATGTAGTAGGAAAAGTGTTTAGCAATTCATGTGCGGTACCATTTGCAATTATGTAATAAGTAATATCCGTTCAAAATCAACCCTATGTAAAGAAAAGCAGATATATATAGTATGCGCTGGTAGTAATGTAATACATAGCAATGACAAGGACTCTCAACAGAGTCACAAGGGTATATACCATAGTACTATTCATTGAAATGCCAGGCCCTCAAAGGTTAATGATTTTGACAAGTCATAGACACACAAATTAACATAAAGCAAACACACATGAGAATTGCATTTAGTAAAAGAAATAGAAACTTGATTGTAAGTACATGAGTCACCCCAAAATGTAAAACAGTAAAAAGGGGAAAGATATACTCACTTGTTGTGAAGAATAACAAGTACGACTAGCACAAGTTGTAGCGGTTTGGGTAACTCCAAAAATTACCCTAACAGAATGAATATTATATGTATAAATAATAGAATAAAATCTAGAACGACTTGGAGATTTCTAGGTTCATATATGTTTAGGGATTTAGTTTAGGACTCTAAAATGTCTAGATAGTTTAACGTAAGAAAAATATATATTCCAATTCGTATTTATATAAAATGGTAAGAGTAAATAATGACTCGATCAAATAAAATTTGATATGTTTACATCATATTTATCATGGAAAAAATATATAAAAGCATATATGTATAGGTTATAGATTTGATTAAAATATAATCATTTGAGTATTATTATTATAATAATAAATGAAGTTGTCTAGAATTAGACATTGAATTAGAATATATAACAAAATAAAATGTAATATATAGTGTATGTGTATGTAAAATATATCTAAAGCATTAAACATCAACCAATAGTATGACTATGAAAGTGTCAAATTATATATTTGAATAAATAAATATCATAACTCATACAATGCGATGCAAATAAATATTTATATATAATTAGAATAGTGAATATGAGAAAATGATTAAAAAAATGCGTGTAAGACTATATTATTGTTTTGTAAATTAAATAACTATCAAAAGTCTAAACGCACGTGTGTGTATATATATATATATATATATATATATAAATTACACAAGGTGTATAAAATATATACATACATAAGTATCATATAGATTATGTATAAAGTACTCAAATAACAATGTTAACCAAAATGTATAGAATTTCGAATGTATAACAATATTTTAGTTATAAAATTACCACTTGAATTTTATAGAATAAAAATAGCTTAAATTAGTATAAAACATGAATAAATTCCAAAAATCTTATCACAAGCATGACTAAGACCAAATCAACAATAGAGTCACTAAATAATATAAGTTACAATGTCAAAAGGCTATTTTTAGAATAGGTTTAAAAGCCCTAAAATCCCAAAATTATTGTATGAACCATAGAACTTGATTTGTCACATTGAAAATCAAATTCCCTTTATCAAAAAAATTGATAGAGGGCTTTTGTAGTAGATAAGAAATAAATAAAATTAGACTCAGAATTACCCAAATCAGATTAGAATTGAGGTTGAATTCGCAAATGGAAGTTCCAAGCTCTACAAACGCACACTCAAACGTCAACGTCATTGATAATTGATAGCCTTTGATTTTTGTTTGGAGTATCACGAAATGAGAGTTGAAGAAGATATTATGATACCTCTTGATTTAATCGAAGGGATGTTTCTAAGACACATACTCTCAAAAATATGGCAAAGTCAAGATGAATAAAAATTTATGAACATCGATTTTTAGAATGAGGAACACCTATTGTTTCAACTAATGTTTCTTCCATTTTATAACAAATGAAATAAGAAAGGTATAATGAAACTTATGAAGGTGCACTAATGGCTCATGAATTGGAGCATTTACATTCTTTATTTTTATGTTTATGTAGCTTTAAGACATATTAAATTTCTAATTAAAAAGGAAATTTATTATCAAAACTCCATTAAAAGAAAATTTCAATGATTATCATAAATTCAAACTTCTAATAAATTCAAAAATGATAGAAAGTACAAGGACTAGAATTGACAACTTGAAGAAAAACGCAGGTGATGGTTGTCACAATTACGGGCATGTTTGGCTCTACATCTCCTTATCTCCTTTTCTATCTCCTTCTCTTCTTAGAGGGTGTTTGAGATTGAGTTTCAAAACAACTTATTGACTTATTGGCTTTTTCAAGAAGCCAATAAGTCAATAAGATGTTTGTGTAACCCAAAAGCACTTTCTGTTTTGACTTTTGGCTTTTAAGGATGTAAAAGCTGTTTTTTGAAAAGTTAGAAATCCTGACTTTTGGAAAAAAAAAAAATTTACAAATTTACCACCCATACAACTAATATTCATAATAAGTTAAGCGAAACACTAAAAAAAACAATCTATTGACTTTTTGACGTTTCCCATCCCAAAAGCTAATCCAAACACTTTTTTTAAAACTCCTTTTCAAAAAGTCATAAGTCCATAAACACTTTTGACCAAAAGCACTTTTACATTTCCAAACTCAATCCCAAACACCATCTTAATAAAAAAGTCACAATTTCTAGCGTATAACTTATCTCCTTTTCAAGGCACAAAAACTCATTTTCAAACCATTACCCAAACAGTTTGGTTTAACTTATTGACTTCTTGAAGAAGTTATAAGTCATAAGGAGGTGAAAACATGAGAGCCAAACATGCTCTACGTAATACGGCATAATTACGACGGTTTCCATGTTTACAATTTTACAATAAACCCTTTGACTAATTTTAAATTTACAAATAGACACTAAACTATTTTTTAAACTATTTACACTAATGACCCATATCTTTTAGTCAAACTAAATCACACAATTAAATGCAATCAAAAGCCAATTTGCTGTTTTTTTATTACTACGTGCTTTGCATTATAATTTCTTAAATATGCTTGATTATAGAATACATCAGCCAACTCATACTTCTAGCATTAGCATCAACAGAATGATCAGCAATGAATGACGTCACTTAATGATAATGACACACGATGACCAAGCCAAATTAAATACAAGTTTACTTCTGT
The DNA here is from genome assembly GCA_030844895.1 of Ambrosia x helenae. Lineage (NCBI taxonomy): Eukaryota > Viridiplantae > Streptophyta > Magnoliopsida > Asterales > Asteraceae > Ambrosia > Ambrosia x helenae. The sequence continues at coordinate 13,326,597 of CM061227.1, read as the reverse complement.
AATATTTTTTTGTATGCTCACATTACATGTTAATTGCCTTTAGTTGACTTCACATGTAAAATGAACAATTCATCATATAATTAATCATATATGGCATTACTACACATGATGTACACATATAAAGTCATCAAAATTCCAATTTAATGATGCACACCTTGATGCATTATGTAGCACCAAAATCAGACTCCAACAATAGGGCAATACTATGATGCATTAATGTTGTTCCTCATTCTTTATTTCATAATCTTATGATTCTTCATTTAATAATACACTTATCATTTATCATTTTCATCTTATATCTCCTGAAAATCAAACATTTTAGTATTACTTTATGATGCATTTTGACCGAATCGACAAAATTCCAATTTAATGATGCACACCTTGAGAAGCTCTTCAATGATGTCTTTACTACTTTTATTTGTTAGAGAAAGTTTAGTGTAAAAAGTAGTTTAACATAAAAAGTATAAGAACTATTTTGGGTCTTTGATCAAAATAAATCAATGGATAAGATTAAAAGAGGAAAAGTATACGTTGAGTTTCTAAAAGAGAAGGAGAAGGGCAAAATAGGTATAACCCACAATGGTTGAGTTCCACCCCCATTTTTTTTAAAGTCCATAACTTTTTTCATACGACATTATTTTAAAAAAAAAAAAACATACCATAAAAATCAGTATTTTATCATCTTTCATTTGCATACCATATTGTTATACTTTAAAAAAAAAATTTGCTGGGTTGATAATACTTGCGTCTAAATGTAAACACTTGATATAATTACTCGCGTTTAAACATTCTGAATGTAATAATAACTTTTTTATTTTTTTTAGTTTGTTTCTAATATCATGGGAAAGTTAGAAGAGCTTTAAATGGGAGAACCACATTTTGTTAGCAATCCGCAGCCTCACTCCACTTTATTCCTTTAGCAAAAATCAGCAAACGTCACTTGTAATTTCGTAAGCTTATATTTTTTGGCCTTTGATCAAAATAAATCAATGGATGAGATTAAAAGAGGAAAAGTATACGTTGAGTTTCTAAAAAAAGAGGAGATTGGCAAAATAGGTATAACCCACAATGGTTGAGTTCCACCCCCATTTTTTTAACGTCCATAACTTTTTTCATACGACATTATTTAAAAAAAAAAAAAACACACCATAAAAACAAGCATTTTATACTCTTTCATTTGCATACCATATTGGTATACTTTAAAAAAAATGATGGGTTGATAGTACTTGCATCTAAATGTAAACACTTGATATAATTACTTGCGTTTAAGCATTCTGAATGTAATAATAGCTTTTTTATTTTTTTTAGTTTGTTTCTAATATCATGGGAAAGTTAGAAGAGCTTTACATGGGAGAACCACATTTTGTTAGTAATCCGCAGCCTCACTCCACTTTATTCCTTTAGCAAAAATCAACAAACGCCACTTGTAATTTCGTAAGCTTATATTCACCACCATGATGATGATGATGTAATCTAGTAAGCTTATATTCACCATCTTTTAGCTCTTGGTGCTTTTCCTCTTGTTGTGTTTCTACTTTGTTATTCCTCAAAAGGCTACTAAACAATAATAAACTTGATATGTATGTAAAAACTTGATATTACTTACTTGCGTTTAAACAATAATATCTGCGTCTAAATGTAAAAACTTGATATTACTTACTTTGCGTTTTAGCATGTATAACTTGCGTTTTATCATTTATAACTTGTGTTTGATCAGGTCGTCTTATCAGGTATAACTTGCGTTTCTAAAACGCAAGTATAACCTCAATAAAACGCAAGTTATCAACCCAGCAAAAAAAAAAATTTAAAAAAAAGTATAGCAATATGGTATGGAAATGAAAGAGGATGAAAAACTTGTTTTTATGGTGTCATTTATTTTTTGAAAAATAATGTCGTATGAAAAAATTATGGGCGTTTTAAAAATGGGGGTGGAACTTTAATAACGCTAAGAAATTACCATCATGCCCCTGATTATCAAATTTAATTCTATGCTCCATATTGTTTCTTACACTTTTTACAATAATTGAGTTTTTACGTTAGCTTATCCCTTTATTTGTTATATAAAATTGAGAAAGAAATACTATGTTTTATTTAATGAAAAAAATATAGTAGTACTAAATAATAGTAGAGGGACGGATGTAGTCAAATAGACCAAGGTAGTGGATTGTAAATACATCATGCAAGGGTTCAATTCTCGTCGTTTGCCCAAATTATTATCTCTGTTTCTTCTTTTGTGTTAAGAATATTGTTTAAACAATTTCCTCCTATTTTGTAACGACGAAGAAAGAAATTCTATTTTCACTCCTATTTATTATGGCGACGAAGAATCAAATTATCACTACAATTAATCATTTTTCTACTTCGTTTTCCATGTGTCGGATAACCCCAAGGGTTGTGGGTTTTGCTCTACTAGTTGGGGCCCTCCCTTAACCACAATAATGTGGATGGTCAATAGGGTTCATAACTACTCCTCTTACTATATAGCGCTTACCTAGCCAACTCTTAGGTCTGGCCCTACCCATACTTTCTAGTTCACCCCAACATTCTTACTTTCTTGTTCACCCCAACATTCTTCATTTGTCTGATTGTTGCTGAGCAGTTTTTGGATATCAACCAACCTCCCCAGAAGAAAATTTTAATATGGCGGATTTCCTTTTTTTTGCAATTAGTTTTGCTTCAACACTCCCTAACCTAGCTAATTATTCACATTTTCCAATTGTGATTTTTATGCTATGTATGGTGGTGCCTAAGCGCATATCGGTTAAAGTAGATTCTTTTTTTTTTTATCAAACAAAACCCAGTTTCAAACTGTACAAGCTTCCCCCAACGCAAACACTATGTCAAAATGCCTTACAGCCATACCAGGAAACTGACACCATATGCCTTTGCCAAACCTACATTTTTTATGTCTAGTTTGACCAAAGGTTGAGTAATTGTAGGTATCATACAGCCACATTCACACTTAGTGTCTGTAGCAGCTAAAAGGTGTGGCTAATGCGTACTAACGTAGCAAATGCTACATGAACTTTGTTTAAGTGTAACTGTTTCCATTATATAGTCACATGAATATACTAAAAATTTTGTTTTAGCCACGTCATTTAAAAAATGTGTGGCGAAAAGGGTTGTTGTAATCAAGCATTCTGTCTAGCGGCCACATGAGTTTTTTGTAATTGTAGCCAGTTCTACTATATAGTCACTAGTCACATTATATAAATGTAAGTGTAGCTAACAACTGTTTCTAGAAACACAAAGAATTTTTTTTTTAATTTTATGTGTGTCATGTTGTCTAACCTTTGGTCACACATAATCGTTTTTTCCTGATGTTTTTATCATTTTGTTACATAATTTAAAACCAGCTTAAGATGGCGGTGTGGCTAATGGGTATCTAAAACCACATAATTTTTTTTTTTAATTTTAAGTGTGGCTAAATACTAATATTTGGTCACACCTAATTTGATTTTTCAATGACGTTTGCTATCATTAGGTCAAACAAACAAACTAAAGTGACGAATGTGTAGCTAATACTTATGTAAAGCCACATGAAATTTTGTAATTTTAAGTGTGACAATTGACTAGCCTTTGGTCACAATTAATTTTATTTTCGCATAACGTTTGCTATCATTTGGTCGCACAAAAGAAAACAAAGTGACAGCGGTGTGGCTAATTGGTATATAAAGCCACATGACATTTTGTAATTTTTAAGTGTGACTAGTGTCTAACCTTTGGTCACAAGTAATTTTTGTTTCACACAACCAAAAATCAAGTGAAAATGGTGTGGCTAATGGGTATGTAGAGTCACATGAAAGGTTGTATTTTTAAGTGTATTATCTGATCTTTGGTCACACATATTTATTATGGTTTTATGTTAGAATTTTCTTGTAGTTACCCATTTTATTCTTTAATTTTTGGTAAAGTAAAAACTGGAGTAAAAATTAGAAAACCTATAAAGCAATTGATACTAGTGGGAAACCCACGCGTTGCGGCAGGATAGTTAAATCGAAAAAAATAGACAAAAAAACGTTTAATCATTCACATGCATGGTGGCGAATTAAATTGCCATATTATTAAAAAAGAAAGTTTAAAAATCAACATAGAAAAAGATAAGTAAGTCAAAACCGTAACAAATAAGGCTGAAGGGTATGGAGACGCCCTAACCCCCCGTCCCTCACTTTTTGCCCCGTCTCAAACCCTCACACCGCCCCCTCCCCCGTCCCCCACTACCCCCGTCCCTGATGTCCCGCCGAGAACGAAAGGAACGGACCAATCATGTGATTTTCCTTTTTTTTTTAAATCCAACGGGTGCACCACTGTTGCTGCTGCTTCTTCTTTGAGAAAGATGGAGGAATTGAGAAAGATGGAGGAAATGGGGTTGTGTGGTTGTTGTTTGAGAAAGAGAGTAAAAGATAGAAAGAGAGAGATATAGATAATAGTGTAATTAAAAAGAAAAAGAAATTTTTTTTTATTGTCATAGGATACCATAATTTTTTTTTGAATTGGAAAAAAAATAATAATAATAAAATTAATATTTAGAAAAAAAAATAATAAATGCTTGAGACATGAGGTGTTGGTGTCTCCACACCCCACTCAAGGCCGGCTCAACGATTTTCGGGGCCTAAAGCGAACATGAAATGGAGGCCTTTTGTTATATGTTTTATTTATTTTTTAAGTTTAGCGTTTATTTTTATCTTTTACAATTACACTCTCTAAATAATATATCAACACAAAATTAGAGTCATTTTCTAATTGAAAACTAAGTATACTATTTTAATATATAATTATTATTAGCGTGACACTCGAGAAAAAAAAATCTGAAAAAGCTCCTGGTGAAAACAAAAAGATAAGAAATAAAATATTAATTCTTCTTCGTTGCAACCACCAGGCTAAAAAAATCATAACCAAACATTATTCACTTATCTCACTTTATTATATTTGGTTTATTGATAAATTGAAGGGTCAAACACCAAAAGAAAACACCAAGAAACCAGTCATTGGATTTCCGCCTCTCCAGTAGAAAAAAAAGATAGCCGGCCGGAGTGTCAGACCTTCCACTTCGGGCTATTAATGGAGGCCCTCAAAATTTTGGGGCCTAAAGCCCTTGCTTCATTTCACTTAGGCTAGAGCCGGCTCTGACCCCACTCATGTCTCAAGAAGTTTGAGACACCAAAAATCCAATGTGGCATCCTACATGGCATGGAGACATGACCTTTCTCATGTATCCACACCCCATAGCCTAAGTATCACCCACTGCTAATGATTTTCATAGAAACAACATAACTATCTGTGAACAAACTCCAAAGGTACATAAAGAAGTTTATGAATCTTTCTCCCAAAAAAAGGACAGTGAACAATTTGAAATGTTCAACTTACGATACTTCCACAAGGACCGGTGTTCTTCAGCTCAAAGATATATTTGGAAATTGCCTTAATTTCTTCGATAAAAGGGGATGCGACCCTGTGGTTAAGCTTTCATCTGATTCGGTCTCAGAAGCTGGTTCCTTAGGCTTGATTATATTAGACAATTTGCGTGACCCAAAACACTCTTCCACTCCAGTCGTCGCCATGAGATGTCTAAGTTTCTTCTTGTGGCATCTCAAGTAAATATTTGGATCTAATGTTTTTTATTTTTCACATGCTTTGATTGTAACATTTAGTGCAGATAATTCAATTGAAGCACGTCCATCACCATCTTTATTGAGAACAGATGGAACAAAAACATTACTATCATCTTTCATACAAAATACTAGAGGATAAAGCAAGTTAATGCAGTCAATGCAGTCTGAGTGCATATCTTTTTCAATCATATCCTTTACTGTGTTATTCATATGGCAAGTTAGAATCAAACCAATATGAATCAAGCGCTTTCAGTAGGATATGAAAGATTTTACCTTGTAGATTTCCAATGCAAACCGACTATCAAACAGAACTCCATATGTAACCGGACTCAGAAATTAAAATTAACTAACATCATCAAAAATAAAACAAAATGAATGCCAGATTAGAGGGAGGAAAAAAAAGGGGACCTGATACAGAGACCGATTTGTGCCATTGCGTGGATTTTAACCGGGGTAGGTGGAAACGGGCAGGAAACTCAAAAGACGAAGTAGATTGAAATTTGAAAAATACAATACCTGCTTCATCTAATCTATTTCTCCATTGCTATAAGACTCATCCAATTTGTAGCACCCTTACTATAAGTAGAGGTTGTTCTTAATTGTTGAGAGTTTAGTTTATTGATTTTCAATAAATCGAACTATTTCAAAAAAACATTTATAAAGAACATACAGTTCAAAGAAAAGAAACCAGCAGGCGTAGATGGAAAAGTGTTAAAACTTATAATCATGGTTGTTGGGTTTCGATTGAAACGGATAGGGAGACGATAACCTGAACCGACGATCAAAACCGTAACCGACTGTGCTTGATTTCTTAAATTAATCACCTTCAATTGCCCATTTAATCAGGTCTTAAGATTAATAATGCTGAACCCACAGAAACAAAATGTCATATTTTAGTCTACAACATCAAAATTAAGCTTGACAACAGAACGTTTTATTAGTAACAAATCATGTAAAAAACAAGAAGCAATTCAAACACAAACCTAAAACCACATATACAATACAAAAATCCCATCAGTAACAAATCCAAAACACGTTACATAAACCTAACAGTAAAATTCGACTGAGAATCGGATAAAGATCATAATAATAATAATAAAGGATGAATTGGATACCTTATTGAGGCCATCTTTAGTGGCTTTACGTTCAGGAGGGTTGGGACTGAATCCTGCATGAAAAACAATAACAAGATTTGAAAGATCCATCGTTGATTAAGGGGCCGTTTGGCAAAGTCTGAATGGGTAAGTGCTGAACCAGTAAGAGGTCTGAATGATTAAGAGGTTCTGAATAATTAAGTGCTGAATCATTAAGTGGTGTTTGGTTGGACATCTGAATAATTAATTAAAAAAATCACACAATTATTACCCACCTCACCTCACCCCACCCCACCCCACCCTACCCTTCTCTTTAACCCACGATCTCTCTCTCTTTCATTCTTCTCCTTGTTCTTTCTTTTCTATCTTTCTTTCTTTGTCTTTAACTCACACAAAAGAAAGGGATCTGCTGTGAATGGGGCGGCGGCGAAGGAGCTGAGGGGAGGAGGAGGCGGCGGCGGTGCAGGTGACTGAGGAGGGAGGAGGCGGCGACACAGGTGGCTGAGGGAGGAGAAGCAGGTGCTGTTTTCGAAGGTCGATAAGGGTTGTTTGTTTGGGGTAATTTGAAGGATGATAAGAGCGGAGGTCGGAGGAGGATGGTTCAGACTTAGGTCGCGTTTTTTTTCCGTTTTCGAACAGCAGCGACACACACAACGGTCACCTCTGGATGGTTCAGACTTGTCGCCATCTCTGAATCGCTCAGACCTCCATTCAGACACTCGCTCCATTCAGACGCCCACGCCAAACGATCTGAATCCCGCTACCTCTTATTCGGTCAGACCTTTTCCTCATTCAGATGTCATTCAGACCATGCCAAACAGCCCCTAATAGTAGAGAGATTATTACTATTATATTATTATTCTAGGGTTTATATAATTGGCCATTAACTATGTAATCTTTTTTTCATGACAGATTTTTTTAGGAAAACGATAGGACCATACCTTCTTGCAACCACATAGTTTCTTTCACTTTTTTACTATTTACATTTATCAAGTTCATGAACCTTATATTCCTTTGGATCCTCAATCAAGCCAACACCAAACTCGTTCCCATTGATCAATTTTTTTTCCCGCAGCAACGCGCGTTGCGAAATAAGCGAAAAATACTTAGTCAAACACACGTGTGGCGGCAAGTCAACTCGCCATATTAAAAAATAAAAAAAAACTTTCATGACTCGTTCGCCTATTCTTAGATGAATTGGATATTATCACACATAATTATGTTTTAAACGAAACTTACATTCAAACGTATATAAAAATAAAATTCATATAGTAACTTTTCAAGATTATATTAATTTCTTACTTTTAGTTATTTCAAATGTATCAAGTAAAACATTTTAAATATAATTTTTATTAGTTTTACATTAGTTTGGTATCTTTTATACGAGTGCAAACTTTTAATCTTGTTACTTATTTTTCATATATGGATATAACGATCCTTCTTACCAATTTTTTGTAATGAATCTCACATGAGGAGGTGCCAAAGGATACGTTTCTGCATATGAACCACAAATCTAAATGATGAACAAGCTAGCTTGCAAGTACTACAATCAACATACCCATACACAACAACATAAATATATAAGAGTAGACCTTGTATGTAGATTTCAACTTTAAAAAATCCGCCTTTGTAAGGTCTGAAAATCGGGCCAATGATGATGGCCAGGAAGTGGCGGATGTCATCTCCATCTTGCCAGAGGCCTAAACCCGGCAAACTCCGGTCATTCGAAATCAAGGAATTAAGAGGATGAACTTATAATATTCAATAGATTTTACTTAACATGTTTCTAAATTGTGTGAATGTATACAGGTTATATAGAACATTTGACGAATGAAAAGACAACAAAGACTTTCTAATGACTCAAATCATTCAAGGCTGTTAATTGATCCTAATTAAATTTTTTTTGAAAGGCAAACTTTATTAAACCACAAAAACCGGGAAATCTCCAAGGCGGAGATTCCCTACAACCACCACAATTAAATTACATCAACATTAAATATTTGCCAATCCTTCCAATTCACTACACTCTTTCTATACCTATTGGAATACCAAACATACCCTAACGCTTTTATTCGAATGAATAAAGTTATGTCCAATAAATAAAGTTAATGTCCAATAAATCATTTTTGGCTGTTTGGTGCCATTGCCCTCCAATTTAACACTCTCTAACCTCCCTAGTTATGACTAAAAGTCCGATTTACCCCATCAAATGCATCAACTATTTGTACTTTAAGCAATCAGATTTATAATTACTTAAATTTGTCTGGTATCCTCCTCCTTCATGCTTTATAAAATAGTATAGATTAACAATAATAACCCAAAATCCACATATAAGTTTCATTGTACATACTAAATACATAAACTTATAATCAAAAGCGCATCTTCAAAAGTTGTAAATGATCAATGACCGGACACGTACACAAACTATGAACTATTTCTGTGTTGTTTTCTTCAAGTCCATATACGCATTACTTTTGGACTTGAAAATGCTACAAATTTGCTTCCATGGGCTGTTGGAAATAATTTCTATAGTGAGCTTGTCTTGAAAAAACATCATATCAATCTGTAAGAACAATATATAGACACTACTAGAAAAATACCCCTATCTTGACACACATTTTATGACACGCACTGATTTATGACACTAAAAAACGTGTGTCATAAAAAAATTGTCATGTTTTAAAAAAACTAGTTAATTAATGACACACTTTTTTGTGTGTCAAGAAATGCAATGTCAAGAAATAAAAGATATGACACTATCCAATTTTGTGTGTCATCCTTGGTGTCATATTATATATTATATTATTATAATAATAATAATAATAATAATTATATATATATACATTTACCAAGTTGTTTATGCAAGTTTTTTTGTACTTTAAGGTACAAGCACTTAATGCCTTGGTCTAGGCCCTTCCTCTCTTAACACGAGTTCCTTTCACCTTCGCCATTCAATCAATACACTGTATATTCATCCCTCTACTCATCTCTCTCTTGAGTCTCTTCTCATCTCTTCCATGAAAATCTCCCTCTATAACAATCAGAAGACCCATGGATGAAAATCTTTTCCTTGAATCGGTTTACATCGATTAAACCAACCCTTGACCGGAAGGATGGAACCAGAGCAACCAACGAACCAGAAAAGCTTCGTCGAAGCCGTCGTAGCTGCGGACTCATCTACTGTCAACGCATCTGCTGTCGCCGGTGTTTCTCACCGGACGGATGTACGCTACTACTGATCAATCATCATCGTCACGTTCTCAGCCCTGCCGATTGTCATCTATATGTAGGTATTAGACGTTTTTTTACTATCTTTTTCGTCCTTTTGAAGAGTCAAGATCAGGTCTTAGCATTGATAGATAAATTGATAATTGGAAGTGTATGTTTGTGGTTTATATTATTAAGAAGACCAGGTCTTAGCAGTGTTTGTGGTTTATATTTTAATTGTTGTTTTCGTTTCAACTGACTGAAATCGAGGTAATGAGTTGGTCGCCTAATGTGTTTAATTTTAAACAATGGTGATTATAGATGATGTCGTTAGAGGTGTTGCTGCTGCTTTTTCTTTTAATAAGGTGTGACTGTGTAACTTACTCAACAAACGGTGGTTTTACTGATTGGTATTTTGGCTTTGGACATTCGATATGTATGTGTAGAGGTGCCATTCGATATGTATGTGTAGAGGTGGGCAACCAAAACCGGTTCCTAAACTGAAACTGAACAGCCCCAGAAACCAGTTTGAGAGAAACCTGCGTGAAACAAAATTGATTAGTACTGCATCAAACCAGATAAACACAAGTTTTGAACTGAACAGATTCTTTTTATTTAATTAAACCGCATGGAACTGAACTGGTTTGGGCAGAAACTGATTCGAATTTCTTTGACCGAAACTAAACCGGTTTGTGAATCTTTAGGTGTTATGTTGTGTCTTGCTCAAGTGAATGAACCATGCGAGGGTGATGAGGTTTTTAAGAATGACTTTCCTCTTGCCAGTTGATCATTTGATCAACCATGAGTCAATGATTTCGTCGTGATGTAGAAGCTCTTTCGTTATATAGAAGAGTTTTCATCTCACAAGAAAAAAATAGAGTACAACTTAAAGCAATTATGCATATTGCATTACATATGATACTTATGTATCGAACTCTTTTTTTCTCACACACTTCTTTTTGATTTAGATAGGTTAACCAAAGTAAGACACGAGCAAGCAGCCGTGCCTGTGAGGTATTGCCTGGCGACAATGGCTTTGTTTCTTTCCCTGGTGTTGATGGTTCTTGCTGTTACTTCTTATAAGGCCTAAGGGGATGATGAGATGATATAATATAGACTGAGCAATAAAGATCGCTATTGTTCTCTGGGTAGTTTGCTGATTGCGGCCAAGGCGGATTTGGGCAAAACAGGTTCAGTTGCAACAGATCTGAGGCTCCTTTCCTCAAAGGCAAAATGGTTTTGATTTACGTATGGTTTGCATTATTTCATTTATTTTTTTGCAAGTAATTTTCTTCTTGATCATTTACATACAAAAAATTATTGATGGTGACTTGAAAAATGCGACTTTATCTCTATACTAATTGGAGTTAAACATGATAGTGATTCAGTACCTTCACTAATTGAAGTTAAACAAATTTGCTGGACTTGCATTAAACTCAGTTATTACCTTTGAATTTGATTAAACATGATATGAAATGCTACTTGGCACTTTGATAACACTTACTGATAAAATTGAGGTATATAATATCGCTTCTAAATTCTTTTAATTTTGTTTTAATTATTTTATCAGATCCATTTGTGTATGGGCTGGGCGGGTTCACCCAAAATAGGCTGCTCTTTATCATTCCTTACAAGCCTATGTAGTGCTATATCTAATTGCCAGTTTGCGTTTGCTATATCTAACTGCTCTTTATCATTCCTTACAAGCCGCCACTGCACAATTTTTTTTTTGCTTCTTTAATTCTACTTGATGTTTTGTTTCATGGTTGTTCTTAAGGACACTTTCATAATTGTTTCCAGGGTTACTGGACTCAAAATTGAGCTTCTAGGGGAAACATCTATAGCATCAACTATATCGTATCTTGATAATGCATTTGTATACGTCGGCTCAAGCTTTGGAGATTCCCAGGTATGTAAACATTCAGCATATAGTTGTTTCTTGTTACCCAGGTATGCATTTGTATAGCATCAACTATATCGTATCTTGATAATGCATTTGTATACGTCGGCTCAAGCTTTGTATACGTCGGTTTGTATATTGACTTAGAGAGACAAGGTCAAGGGCAGGTTGTTACTTGCTCGGGAGCTTATAAAGATGGTTCTCTTTGCATTGTTAGAAACGGGATTGGGATAAACGAACGAGTCAAATTCTAGTCACTTTTGTTTTCTTAAAACAAAAACCATCGCGAACCTTAACCTTTCATCTTATTAATTTAATTGTGTCTCAGGTTGGGGAGGAGTGGAGGCTTACTCGGATGCGGATATTGATTATGTTCGTGAAGAATGGTCGGGTTATGCCTCGACCTTCATTTTCAAGTTATTATCCGTATGTTTAGCCTTACTCATCGACTAATGTAATGTATTGACACAATGTTTTTGTAACCCTTGATACTTATGGTAGGATTCGACAAATGATTGTAATGGATTTGGTGGTATATATAATATATGCAGTTTTATTATCAAATTTATTGATTTTGTAATTATAAATTTAAATATAAATCCAGGGATATTAGCCATATTGCAGAATTTTTTTTTAGGTAAAAAAAACCATGACACGCAAAATGAGTGTCATAAAGGTGTGTCAAGAATGTATGTCATTAAAGAGTGTCATGAAAGCGTGTCATAAATGCGTGTCAAAAAAGCATGTCATAAAGGAGTGTCATAAATGCGTGTCGTTAAAAGATGACACGCGCCTGCATGTCATAAACTTTTCTTGACATGTTCTTCCTTGACACTTTTTTGTGTGTCATAAACACCCTTTTATGACGCGCAATGCGTGTCAAGAAAGGGGTATTTTTCTAGTAGTGAGAATTATTTCCTTTTAGGTGAACGGGTTGGTAGGATGAAAAGAATAAATAATTTTTATAGTGAGAAGGAACTTGTTGTATCCACTAATGCACTACTTTAGGTAACTGGTAAACTCTGCATCTTATGTGCATCCGTGAAGGTGGTGCTCAAATTAAGATTCAAATCCAAGCAGTACGTTCTTTATACTCTACAAATATCATAATTTAGTAACCTAGAATGTGTTTAAGAAATTTAAAATTTTTAGAAAGACTAAATATTCATTTATATTTCAACCTTTACATATTATCCTTTTCCTTCTCCGTAAGTACCCAAACATACCGGTAAGTAGCGGTTTTATGAACAATTATGCATGCAACTGCAAATGAAATCAAGTGAGTTCTTGACTATCATCTGTAGTCTATTCAGAGTTGTTCATGCATATAGATAAAAAGTTTCACTACTACACAAACGATTTGTTGGTGCTTGCATAATTTTGATAGTGGTGCGGTTTTACATCCAACTGCACCTTTTATTGAATGGTGGTTTTGGTTTTATTTGTTGGTGCTCTAAGCTTAATAATTGTCCAGCCCGTTTAATGATTCTACATCAAATATTTTGATGGTGCAGGTCACATTTGAAAATAATAATATAAAAATCAAATCTAATACCCAAAAATATATAAGGCGTGCTCTAAAAATTTCAAATTCCCGCCAAGTATTTCACTATCCCTCCTTTTCACTCTTAAGAACCCCTAAGACTATAAGGAGTGGTGGGGGGAAAGAGGGGGATGAAGCGTCATGTGGCACTTGTGGGGGGGGGGGGGGGGGGGGAAATAATTGTGGGGAGTGGAAGGGGGGGAAGAGGTGGGGGGAAGTGCCATGTGGCATTTTGTTTTTTTTTTTTTTTTAACTTTGTTATATAAAACAATAATAATAATAAATATTTTTAATTAATAAAAACCTAGAAACATACAAAAAAAAACCCTAGAAAATTAAAAAAAATACAATAAAACCGAAAAAAATTAAAGACTAACAAATCAGTTCAGATTATATTTTTCCATAATATCACGCTTCATTTGAAGCGTCATCTCTAACTCCGGCCCTTGCATATGCTCGGTGTTCATGGCGAGAAATTTCAAATCCTCGCGTTTTTCGCGCTGCTCTTTGATAGACAATTTGCGCTCTTTCATAGTCAACTTTTTTTCAAACGCTTCGCGAATATTTTTTTTCTCCTCGAGCATTTTTTCTTGAATTGTATTGAACTGAATCATGGTGGCATTTAAATCTTGCAAGTCAGCGCTGTAGGCGCCGGTTGATCCAGAACCCGAACCCGAGGCAGTAGATTTTTGCGCCCTCTTTTTTGACTTATCTCGACCGGGTGGGCGACTCAATTCCTCTTCAAACTCGTCTTCATCCAAATTAACGGCTTCTACGTTTTCAGGATCAGTTTGACGGTTTCTTGACGAATTTGTTTTCGACCTTTTTGCGGAGTTGCTTGCAGTGGGGACGTACGCCCATTTTGAGTGGTTCTTGGCGATTTCCCAACAATGAAGAAACTTGAATTCGAGGCCGGTTTCGTTACGAAACGCTAACAGCGACTGGGATAGGCTGTCGGTGTCCGTTTCACCGCTCTTTGGATTGTTTCTTGCGTAATAATAATGCGGATGAAACGAGTTCATTGCCCTGTTTATTTCTGTCCACTTGGACGAGAGACTATCGTTTGCTCGATAGAACTCTCGTCCCATCAACCCATGGAACGCGGCGTTTATGTCGTTCCAAAATTCGATTTTATGGCGACTAGTTCCTACAAAAAAAAAAAATATATTAGCAATATTACAAATAAAAATCATGTTAAAAATCATGTTAAAAAAATTATTAGAAATACCTTCTTGTATTTCCGACTCGCTTATCCACGCTTTCGTTAAAGCGAGCTCTTCATCGGGTGTCCACTTAAGTGGTTGGCGGTTAGCGGCGGCTATTGCTTTCTCCTCCGGGGTCTTCCTCCTGTGACTTCTTCTTGCAGGGGGGTTTTACCCGAAGATGATCCCGCCACATTTTGGGGTTGTGTTTCGGGTACGGTTTAGGTTAAAGGAAGTTGTGAAGGAACGAGAGAATCATTGAATGGGAAATTCGGATAAATTTGCCCACTAATGAAACCCGCATAACCCGCGTAGTCGGGACAAGGTGAAGGAATGGGTGGACGGTTTGGGATCGGGCGAACCGGTGGTGTATTCGGGTTTGGGACAAACACGTATGGGTTGTTCGGGTCGAAGCCTCGGTTGTATGGGTTCATTTTTGGTTGAGGAATTGTATAAAATTTGGATGAAAAGTGTATAAAATTTGGTTGAAAAGTGTATAAAAATTGGTTAAAGTGGGTGTTTTGTAGTGAAATGGGGGTAATTTATAAATTTTTTTTTTTACCGTTACATAGCCGTTTGAATATTTAATTTTTCTTTTTTTTTTTTAAATGTTACCGTTCAAAATTGGACCAATACGCCGCTGCCACGTGGACTCCCCCTCTCCCCCACGCCAGTGGATCCCCTCCCGCCCCCATCCCCACGCCATCAATCCCGCCCTACCGGCGGCGGTGTTCCCCCCCCCCCTTCCCACCCCTCTCCCGCCCCCACTCCTGATAGTCTAAAAATGCCAATATCATTTTCTCCCCATTAACTCTCACAAGCCATAAATATTCCAATTTCACTCTCCCTCCACAATCATCAGATTGTACTTTGCTAATCTTCACACCCACCATGTAAACCATAAGACCACATCGATACATCTCAACCTGAAACCACATCGTATCTTCCGCCTTCCTTGACGTGCCTCGAGTATCACTGGCTGTGGGTTGTGATTCATCCTGGCCAGAGACCTAGACCACTGAGAAGCCAACCCCGCCTGCCACCTCACCACCATTCCTCTTCACTTGCATCCTCTTCACTCCACCACCAATATCTATATGGTATCAGGTATTGGTTAGTTATGTTGACGGTAAGGGGTTTGGGGTTTGGGCTGAATGTTTGGTTGGTGTCGATGGTCGATGGCGGTGCTTAAATCTCACCAATTGGATGGTCACTGGTGCAGAACAACAAACGGTCACAGGCGTAGAACAACAATATAATGTTCACAGGTGTATGGATATGTCTAAAGAGCAGTGCCGTCTCCGAGCATCCTAAAAAAATTTCGGGCCCGGGGCGATTAGAAAAATTGGCCTCTACCATGGCATGAAGACATGCAAGAAAACAAAAAATATATGCTTGGTAAGGGAATCGAACCTGGGTGCTGCAAGTTGAGAGCATGTGGAGTAACCACCAGGCTAAACTTTGCTTTTGTTTACAATTTTACTTATAAATATTATATAATATATATACATATATATAAAACCTTCGGGCCCTCGGGATTTTCGGGCCTGGGGCCGTCGCCCGCGTCGCCCCTACTAAGAGCCGGCCCTGCTAAAGAGTTTTATGGATTGTTTCTCTTACAAACATTTTGGTTTAGCTTTAGTTGAATGTTATGTTTATGTGTTTTTTCGTTATGTTGCAGCCTAGCTTGTTTAATAACAATATCTAATAAGAAGCCTTGTTTAATACATGACTATTGTTCATACATCCATTAATGTAGTTTTTTTTTATGCTTAGAATAGGTGTTTGCATTGCTTTATTAATTGCAATTTTTATGTTGTAGGTATCCTCATACAGAATGAGAAGAACTTGGGCGAGGTGTGTGTCGCTGGTTCGAATCTCTCCTCTATCACTTTTAGTCTGTCACTTTTAGTAAGTTTTTTACCGAACTTAAACCCATATTAGAGTACCACTGATTAGACACAGTCTAGACTCTCGCACAAAGGGGCAGGCGACATTCAAAATTGAAGCTGATTCCAAGCCCAAGAGTTTGTTGATCATATTCAATTGTAAAAATTGGTGCAACGCCAACTTGAAGGACCCGACTGATTGAGATCTAAAGACGAAGGGTCAAACAAGTAAAATAATAATTAAGTGATTTAATTATTATTTGAATTATCCATTAGGAATAGATTTAAGTTTTTCGTTTATCTATTAGGTTAATTTAGAATTATCAGTATTTTGAATTCTAGTTTGGATAGGTATCAATTCCCTTGTTCTCCAAGGAATGATTAGTATAAATAGGACCCTTTGTAAGTTGTTTTTAATTCATTCGGTTGTAATCGTTTCTTATTAATAAAAAGAGTCGCTAAAGGTTTTAGCAAGTCGTCGAGTGTTCGGTATTGGTTCTCGGTTATCGCTTGTCCCAAGTTTAACAAGTGGTATCAGAGCCTAACGGTCCAGGCTCGTTTCCGATTGAAGGTTCCGATCATAGTAAGTTTCCGATCGTGGGTGTCTAGAAAACCGATCGCAGTGAAGAAACTGATCGAAGTCGAAGTCCTAGAAAACCAATCGTAGTGAAGAAGCCTCTGACAGATCAAGAAACCCACAACCAGTTCGCGTGACACCATGGCTGATATGCAGTACGTTGGAAGCATCAAGAAACTTAACAATTCTAACTATAACACATGGTCCACGTGTATGACATCGTATTTACAGGGTCAGGATCTGTGGGAGGTTGTTAACGGGGTAGATACGACTCTACCAAGGAATGATGTGAACGGGGCGATTGGGAAGTGGAAGGTGAAGACCGGGAAGGCATCGTTTGTCTTGAAAACAACCGTTGAAGAAGAACTGTTGGAATACATACGGGATGTGTCAACACCGAAGGAGGCGTGGGATATCTTGGCTGCATTATTTTCCAAACGGAATGATGCGAAACTACAACTCCTTGAGAATGAATTGCTTGGGATTAGCCAGAAAGAGTTAACAATCCCACAATACTTCCATAAAGTAAAGACTTTGTGTCGAGAAATAGGTGAACTTGATGCACAATCCCGAATAGGAGAAGCACGAATGAAACGGATCATTATTCATGGTCTAAAACCTGAATTTCAGTCCTTTGTTGCTGCAATCCAAGGCTGGCAGAACCAACCATCTATGACTGAATTTGAAAACTTATTGGCGGGTCAAGAAGCATTGGCGAAACAACTTGTCGGGGTGTCTATCAAGGATGAAACCGAAGCTTTGTATGCTTCGAAGTTCAAAGGAAGATATAAAAAGAACGACAAGATCGAGAAAGGCAAGAATAAGTACCGAGCTAAAAGTGACCGGACCAAGAAGAAAGAATGGAATAGAAAGAACCGGGACGACCAAGAAGAAAGTTCCGAAGAAGATTCATCGGACGAAGAGAACCGGGAAATAGAATCCAAGGTTCGACCGAGGCGCTTTCCGTATAAGTGTCATAATTGCGGGATCAAGGGTCATATGGCGAAAGATTGCAAGAAACCACGTCAAGACGAGGGCAATACAGCAACCGTTGAGAGCGAAGAAGGCTGGGATGTCGAGGCATTAGTGGCTCAAGTTGAAGAGGTCCAGGCTCTTACGGTAACGGTTGAGCCACGGACTAATTTGTTAAATGAATGGTTTGATGTAGACTCCTCATGGTTGATTAGTCAAGATGTAGTGCCCGAATCGGATCAGTCGGGGATAACATTTGAATCATCTAGTGTTATTTTGAATCTAGATGTGGAAACTGTGGTAGAAGAAGTAAATGAAGCTCATTCAAATGATTTGGATGATTGGATTATAGATTCTGGGTGCTCGAACCATATGACGGGAAATAAGAAACGACTTAAAAATCCCGTAGATGCTACTCAAATTGAGTTTCCAAACAGAGTGCCATATGCCGCTCCTCGAAAGGAAAAGGATAAATTTACTGACGTGGAGCAGCAACTTATGAAAGCCAAGGCTGGCGAAAGATGCAGGATTCATAATGAGAAAGCAGCTCAGGAATCGGACGCTGAAGTAATGGATGCACAGGTCGAGGAAGTGCAGTTTATCACGGGTTTAGTGGAAACAAAAATAAACAATCAAGATGAATGGATCATCGACTCGGGTTGTTTGAAACATCTAACTAGTAACAAAAGGAAGAATAGCATCGAAGAAGTAGATGATGATGGTTCGGGGCTTACCGGGTCATCTTTGAATACGGTTGAAAGTGTTCAAGTGACTGGTTTTGAATTAGGGGCTGATGTTAAGGCTTCTGATGGGATAATTGTTCAGTCCGTAGGTGTGCCTGTTGTTAATGGAAGTGTTGAAAGGCCCACAACAGTAGGTATTGTGGAGGGAAATTTTGTTGAGGAATCATATGTGGGACCAACAAAAGAAGAAGAAGAGTTTGACAAAAGGAATGATGTGCACAAACAAGTTGCTCCTTTGCAGCAGGTTGAATTGTTTGAATTGGTGTTCAAAAATTTCAAAGTTAACCAAGAAGTAAGTATGGATAATGAAAACGTGACCGTGACTGAACGAGACAAGAGGGAAACCGCGTTGGTTGAATTGCGCGAAGAGAAAGTTGAGTTCGAGAGGGAGCGTACTTCAAGTGCGGATGAAAGAATTGCTTTGAATACCATGATGAGTGATCATGAAATTGAGAAAGCAAAAGTTGATGCGATAAAAGCGAATCCAAGAATTAAGATCCAAGAGGCCCGAGTGTTACATGGGGTGAATGATCTTGGTGGAACAATGGAAGTTGGTGTTGAGAGGGAGTGTAAAAATTGGTGCAACGCCAACTTGAAGGACCCGACTGATTGAGATCTAAAGACGAAGGGTCAAACAAGTAAAATAATAATTAAGTGATTTAATTATTATTTGAATTATCCATTAGGAATAGATTTAAGTTTTTCGTTTATCTATTAGGTTAATTTAGAATTATCAGTATTTTGAATTCTAGTTTGGATAGGTATCAATTTCCTTGTTCTCCAAGGAATGATTAGTATAAATAGGACCCTTTGTAAGTTGTTTTTAATTCATTCGGTTATAATCGTTTCTTATTAATAAAAAGAGTCGCTAAAGGTTTTAGCAAGTCGTCGAGTGTTCGGTATTGGTTCTCGGTTATCGCTTGTCCCAAGTTTAACATCAATATGATAAATTGTTAAAGAAGTAAGCATGTGTACATATTCATATATTTCTCTATTGCGCTAAATTATATTTATTAACAATAATCTTTTGATTTGTTTGTTAGTTATGGAAAGAAGACATGAATCATCCGTAATAAAAAATGCCGAATCAATGCCAAATTAGTTTTAAGGCTAGTCTCGGAATTGATTCACAAGGTGTTAATGGCTTGAAATGATATTGTTAAAAGTGTTTCATGGTGAGTCCAAATTCTATCATCTATAGTTATATATCTCTATCGGGTCAAATAAAAACTTGCTTATATATGTGTGTGTAGTGTTATATATATGTAGCGTTTATATGTGTTAGTATAAAACTAAATTAAATGTAACCGGGTCAAATTCGGAAAACATGTACATATTACCCAAAGCTGTATTAGCACTATTAGTTTTATGTTTTTAATATGAGAAAATTGCAGTTTTCGTCCCTGTGGTTTGCCTAAACTAACAGGTTCAACACTTTACGTCCCTCGAGCTAACGTCCGCCACCTCTGCCGTTACATCACCCTCACGTGCACCTCACGTGAGGGGTATTATTGTCATTTCATCCCTTTATAAACATTTATAAGTCTGATATTATCTTCCCCAACTTGATTTCTTCCCTATTTTGCTTTCTAAACCCTAATCCCACAAACCCTAATGTCGAATTCGAGGGATAGCAGATCATCAGTGTCTAATTCGAGCTCCAATTATCATCGACGAGTTGAAAGATGCACTGATGTTCCTCCAATTTGCAGATGTGGGTCTGAAACACAGGTTCGAACATCATGGACTGAAGCAAACCCTGGTCGAAGGTTTAACTGTTGTATAAGTAGATGTGGGTTTGTGACATAGGCAGAGGGTCCAGTTAGTGAAGGGAATTCCAAGGTCATCAACGGATTACTCAAAAATTTGAACAAACAACAACAATTAGCAAAAGCAAGAGGTTATGAGGCAAGGAAGCTGAGGATTATGCTTGTTTTTAGTTGGTTGTTCTTTGTGTTGTACGTCATTTATAGTTGATTAATGTAGGTGTATGCATTCTGTTCTTGTAATAACTTTGATTATGAATGAAATAAAAATGATGTTGTTACAAGTTGTTCTTAAACAAGGTTGTTCTTAAACATTGCATACATTTGACTGATAGCAAATGACCCATTTGACTAATAACTCAAACTGCAATATAATGACCCATTTGACTGAAACAAATTGTGTTAAAACCTGTTCATGAAACAAATGACCATAAAACTGTCAACATATATTTGACCCATTAACCCAAACTGTCAACAAGTGACCATAAAACTGTCAACATATATTTGACCCATTTGACTGACCCATTTGCACATTAACCTGCATACATTCAGTTAACAAATGACCATAAAAACTGCACATTAACCTGACCCATTTGCATATTCATTCAACAATAACATAACATGATAATTAAACAGTGTTCAACAACAAAACATGATTGTTTAGACAACAGAAACATAAACATGACAATTAAACATTGTTCACCATCAAAAGAAACATAATCATTTTACAACTTCAGAATCTTAAAACAACATCATCAGACTTAATCTTGAGGTGCTGACTGTGAGCACTGTTGTGAGCTTGGTTGTTGACCTCTTTTGCCACAGCTTCTGGAGTTGTGCCCCTTCATTCCACATTTTTTGCAAGTTGTTGTACCCCCCCTTTCTTGACTTTTTAACCACATCAGTTGTTGATTCAGCCCCTTCATTGACTTTTTTTCTTTCCATTGTTCTTTGGATCACCACCTTCCTTGCTTGCAGGTTCATCACCTTCATTGGCTGACTTTCTCCTCTTTTTCTTGGCCTTCCAATCTGTTTATGAACTTTAGGGGCTCTAATAGTAGTTGGGCATGGTGATGGTCTCCATAGGTCCTTACCATTAATTGGCTCAATAATGTTCCTATACACTTTCCTCCATGTATCTAGCCTATACACCTTATCCACACATCTTTTAGGGATTCCAACATCATATCCATGCTGAGACATGTCCCATATAACTTCAACAGCATGTTTGCAAGGCATTGCAGTCAACTCCCATTTTCTGCATGTGCATGTCTTGGCTTATATGTCAACCACACGTTGGTCTGACCTAGGCATACTCACCTAAAACAACACATTTATTAGCCATAGAATAAAAATTATTGACCTTTATTAACATTTACATACCTCATATTTAGTTGGACTTGCCATAAGAACATTATACTTTGCAGCTTCCTCTTTAATGGCATCAAACATCTTAGTTGCATAAGGTGTCAAAGGTCCTTCACATCTTTCAATGACATTGTGAACCACCGTTATCCTCTTAGTCATGTACTGTCTAATAAAATCCAAGCATGTGATGATAGGCTTATCCCTTCCAGGAACTAATTGTTGATTAAAAACCTCACACATGTTGTTGAGCAGAACATCACATTTAGCCCTACCAGTAAAGTGAGCTCTGGTCCAACTTTCCACTGGAATATCCTTTAGCCATTGATATAACTTAGCATCTTCCTTTTTAACTTCCTCCATGTTCTTATCAAACAGAGCAACAGTTGTAGCACTAGCACATCTCCACAACAAGTTCTTGTATTGACCTCCTCTCCAATTTGTTTTCATATTCTCATGGATGTGTCTCAAGCAGTACTTATGCTCAGCCTTAGGGAATGTCTTTGGCTAATGCAGAAATTAGACCCCAACCTATAACAAACTGTTTTAGGAACTAATAAATAAAAAACAATTATAACATATAAAGAAGAGAAGAATAAACAAATTACCTTTTGCCTATAACTAATGAAAGTGAAATAGGACCTAGCATCAAGATCAAGATCATCACCTAGATTTTCTAAGAACCATGACCATGACTTAAATGTTTCAGCTTCCACAAGTGCATATGCTAGAGGATATATTCCATTATTTGAATCAACTCCAACAGCAGTCAAGATCTGTCCAGGGTATGAACCTTTCATGAATCACCCATCTAATCCTAGAAGGTCCCTCCCAAGCATGTTAAAACCAGTCTTTAATGCCCCAAAACAGATGTAAACTCTCCTAAACTGCCTAGTAGGGGAATTTGGATTGGGTTCAGGTTCAACATCAATTTTGACAGTGGATCCATGATTAGATCTAAGTAATTCCTCACAGTAGTCTCTAAGTAGATGATACTGATCTTAGTAATCACCATTGATCCTTTTGTTTGCAATAGATCTGGCCCTTGATATTTTCATGAGGGAGATCTGGATCTGATGTTTCTTTTGAAGTAGGTCCTGCAACTTGGTAAAGGTTATTGTAGGGTTACCATCAATTATTGGTGCAATCTCTCTTGCCATCCAACCCATTGTGTACAAATTTATTACCCTAGTCTGCAAACACTGGTGCTTTGGATTGTAAGTCTTCAACTCCCATAAATCATTCTCAGTGGGTTTAGATATTTGCACAGCCCAAGGACAAGTGGGCGTTGGATACTTTTTTTCTTGGGGTAGTTGGCTTCTTTTTAATACTAATTTGATCACCATCCTTTGTTGGTTTTTTCCTAGGGGCATGTTTTATTCTTTTGGGGGAACCACCTTGTGTTTGTGAAGATTCCCCACTTGTGAACATTAGATTATACCCCCTGCACACAACTCTAAACCTGAGATGCTCATTCTTGACAATATGAAGTTGTCTCCTTGTCTCCACAGCATGTTATTTAATAATAAGTTTGATCTCCTCCCTATCTTCAAACAAATCACCAACAGTAAATGGATTACAACTTTTTTCTCCTCCCTTCTTCTGCTTCCTTTTCACAGATGCTTCATGTTTATACTCATCTTGTTCATCTTCACTTAGACTATCAAAGTCATCAAGGTCTACATGTAAGTCATCTGCATCAATGTCCACATTATGATGCAACTCCAAGTCATCTTCTATATCATCTACAGCAGACCTAAAATGTTTCATATCCACTTCTGGGTCCTCTACCATATTGTCAGGATTAACAATATAATCAAATTCATCACTATCATCCTGTTCAGAACCAGTTTGATCTTCTATTTCATGAACTTCTTTTTCATCTTCTGTTTCATCTTCTTTTTCAACTTCTTTATCACAACATAATCAGAGTCCTGAATATCATCCTGTTCTTGGTCATCTACCATATTGTCATCCTGTTTTGTATCAACTGAATTGACCAAAGACTTAACCAAAGTAATAGAGTGATTGGCATCAATGTTATCAATGGTTGTTTTCCCCTTAACCTAATCAAGTTGATTTTCAAATTCAGAATCAAATTCTAAATCAGGTTGGCCTACAGGATCATTACATTCAACCACTACTACTTGTTGTTGCTTTTGCCTTTCTTCATGCTCAATCATAAAAGTATTAATCTTTGACCACCAATGTTGCACATATACCTCCATGACCTTATACTTTGAAGCCAATGAACAAAACCTTTCAACAGAGTCATTTGTAGCTAATACCCTTAAACCAGTGTCTAAATCCCCATCAGGTAATCTAAAATGATAATAAAATACCATGTCACAGGGATAACCTACTGTTTTAGGCATCTCAACGAACACATCTATTCCAAAATCTTCAGTACAACAACAGTCTATATAGCAAGACTTGCCATTAACATACTTTTTACTAGGACTATTGATAAACTCAACACCATGAATCAACTTAATTGTAAACAATGTATTATCCTCGGCTACAAATAAATAAAAAACGAAATCAGTTTAACACCATGAATCATCCATAACGATGGTAAAAGAATTAGGGTTTTAATATACTTACAGTAAATTTCGAATGGGTCGTAAACAACGTCTGGTTCTCGAATCATCCATAATAATGCCCACATTGCAAGAAATTGATGTCTGATTATTGATTGAAGATTAGGGTTTAATCTTCAATGGATTGGAGGGAAATGTGATGAAGATCAGGGACGAATTGAGATTTTTAATTTTTTTAAAGCTGATAAACGTTTATAAAGGGACGAAATGACAATAATACCCCTCACGTGAGGTGCACGTGAGGGTGATGTAACGGCAGATGGACGGACGTTAGCTCGAGGGACGTAGAGTGTTAGAAAATGAAACCACAGGTACTCAGGGTGTTAAGCCTGGGCTGAACCTGTTGGCTTAGGCAAACCACATGGACGAAAACTGCAATTTTCTCTTTTAATATTCATTTTGTTAATGTCAACTTATGTTTTGTTAGTTGGTTTCTACTGATTGGGTTGCAAGGTTTGAAGAAGTCGGTTCAGATTGCGAATTGTATGAATTGTTCGTGTTGCAAACTTAATCTTTTTAGAGCTTTATTTGGAGAACATGTACATTTCTCAAAGGTTATATGTTTGTGTTTCATTCCCATTTACTTTTTGGAAGACATGCATGTTTAGTTATATGTGTAATTTATTTTTATGCAGCTATATTAAATGTAACTTGAGAGTATTATTTGGAAATGTAAATGATTGCTCCTACAAATGGTATAATTAATAAAAATACTTTTTTTTTGGTGGTAAAAATAAAATGGTGCGGGCTGGGTGAATTAAATGGTGCTGGAAAATCTCAAACACTTAAGGGATTAGATGATGCGGGCAACATTAGATGGTGCTATCAATTTCTAAACAATTGAAGGTTTAGAGGTGCGGTCTATGTGGCTAAAAGGTGTTGTCTCCCAACCGCACCATCATAACTGCTGATTTATTGGTGCCCATATTATTGGTGCGGGCATCTCACCGCATTTCTTAAACAAATTCACCGCACCTTCAATTGAATTGCGTACTAGTGAATTCATGTCCCATACATGGTTAGTTAAGATGTCCACAAGCTCTCTTAACCAGTTTAAACAAGCTAGGAGGGTGTTTGGGATTGCGTTTTAAATCTGATTTTTAGATTATTGTGTTTTTAAAACGCTATTAATCAGTTTTTAGTGTTTGGATTGCGTTTTGAAAACGCAAATAATCTGTTTTTTAGGCTATCAAAACGCAATAATCTATAAGTAGCTCCACCCCTGTTTTTTCAAAACGCATAATCTGTTTTAAATAATCAATCCCAAACACCCCTAAGTACCGCATGGGTGAATATATAGGAAATAAAATATGCCGAATCACCATGTTATGTTCTGCTACATCCTAGGTCTTCCTGTTCCATGATATGGCTTACTTTTTTCATGTATCATTTAGAACAAATGACTCTATGAAATTACATTGGTTCCTCCACATATTATTTAACGTAGGAGACATCTTATTTTTCCTCCGGGGATCTTTAGATGTACCCCTTCTTAGCTTTCAATTCACCTTTGAGGCTATGACTATCAAATGAAATGTGAATGATTGCCCTCTTCTCTTTGAAAGAAGGGGCGCTTCAAGTTATGTTAGTTCTTGAAACAATTTTGTCTTCTCCAAATTATTAAATTTGTAGATTAGACAAGCTTATAGGGTGACTCAACCAATTTAGGGATCTAAAGTGAATAATAAAAGTGGTGTAGTTTTCGGAAAATACCTATCTTCAAGCGTCTAAGGACCAACTTTGGCGTAAGGCTATGGATGACGAGTACAACACCTTACTACAAAATCAAACGTGGGAACTTGTTGCTCCATCCTATCGACAACCGATTGGATGCAAGTGTGTTTTCCAACTCATATTATTCATTTGGACCAACTTTGCAAAACATGCCAACTATGGGGACTTGATCCAAAATAAATAAATAAACATTAAAGAAAGGTTTTGAACAAACGAGAGGGACTTTCCGCAGATCCTAGGTATATATTACAACTGTCATATTTGAACAACTTTTTAATAGTAAGGATAATGTCAACGTCCTTTAATAGTGTATTTTAATTGAATTTAACAATTATATGAATAAAATACTACATTGAATATTATGAAAACCTTGCTAACATGAAAACACGCATTACATGAGATGATTTTTTAAAGCCAGATATATTTTGTGAAACAAGTAATTTAATACTGGGTTAACGAGGTATCAAGTCTATATAAGTTGATGTTAGCTCCTCATTCATGATGTACAAAATATCAGCGAGGAAGCTAGAAAGATTTATTTCTTGGTGAATAGGGGGGCGGGCATTCAAGTTCGAGTTCGAACCAGTCATTCAATTTCAGGTATGGTCTAAGTGTCCTTGTGCAGTCATGTTACGGTATTTATTTAGTTATCAATGGTATATATTAATGGTTATCAATCAACTTGAATATTGCATTGATATGTCTCCCTATAAATAATACAAGAGTCTCCATAATTATAGGAGATGATTATGACAATATTGTTACAAATTTGAATTTACCAAATATATCTACATCTATATTAATACGCCCCCGCAGTTGAAACGTCGGGCGGGCCGATGTTGAGACTGGAACGGAAATCATCGAATAGAATGCGAGGGAGACCCTTCGTGAAGATGTCTGCAATCTGATGTCTGGAGGGAACATGAAGAACTCGAATGTGACCACGATGGACTTGTTCACGGACAAAGTGAATGTCGAGCTCAATGTGCTTCGTTCGTTGATGTTGAACAGGATTGCCTGATAAGTAGACGGCACTGACATTGTCACAGTAAACCAGTGTGGCTCGAGTAAGTGGGTGATGAAGTTCAAGCAAGAGATTACGCAGCCAGCAAATGTCCGCAACAACATTTGCAACTCCTCGATATTCTGCTTCAGCACTTGATCGAGAGATGGTGGGCTGGCGTTTTGAAGACCAGGAGAGAAGATTGTGACCCAGGTAGACACAGTAGCCCGATGTGGAGCGGCGAGTATCAGGACAGCCAGCCCAGTCAGCATCAGTGTAGGCGACTAAAGAAAATTTTGAAACAGGGCCAAGTCGTAAACCATGATCCGAGGTGCCTTGAAGATACCTAATTATGCGCTTTAAAGCATTCCAGTGATCCTGTCTGGGGTCATGCATGTGCATACAGATTTGTTGCACGGCATAGGAGATGTCTGGTCTTGTGAATGTAAGATACTGTAAAGCGCCAGCTAGGCTTCGATATGTAGCAGGATCATCGTGTGGAGGACCTGAGTCAGCAGCGGCGGCTGCTGCAGCGGCCGCTGACCTTCTCTGGAACCGGCTGGATGCGTTAGTCAAGCAGTGGATTTACGCCACTGTCTCGCAACCCTTATTACGGACCATCATACAGCCCGGTCAGACAGCCCTTGAAGCCTGGATGGCTATTGACAGCGAGTTTACGGACAATCAGAATTCGCGTGCCGTGTTTTTGGGTCAGGAGTTCGCAAACCTGTCCCTGGATAATTTTTCTTCAATAGGTGAGTATTGTGATCATGCTAAGCATTTGTCTGATCAGTTAGCGGGTGTGGGATCCCCGGTTGATAATCGCATGTTAGTACTTCAAGTCTTGACTGGACTAACAGAACAATATGATAGTATTTCTACGGTCCTTCAAAACCGTGACCCACTCCCTTCGTTTACTGAAGTCCGGTCAAAACTGAATCAGGAAGAAGCCAAAAAGAAACGCCAAGTAACCCGTGGCTCTCAAAAAGCCGCTACAGCCTTACACACCAACACATCATCCACTCCCCCTAACTCGGACCGCAGTCACCACCGTCCTCGCGGCGGTCGTGGTCGCGGCCGGGGAAGGGCTACTCACACCCAATCCCGTCAACCAACTCAAAATCCGAGCCACCCCTACATTGTCTTTCCCAGTAACTGGACTTCCTCCCAATGGGCCTCCATCCTAAAACAAAATAACTTAGCCCAACCCCCATGCCCCTACCCGTCTAGACCCAACTCACAGAACTCTCAAGGCATTCTTGGCTCACGACCTGATCAGGCACATCACACATACTCTCCCACAGATATTGAACAGGCACTTTACTCGCTGTCCCTCAATCCCCCGGATCAGGGTGTTATGGATACTGGAGCTTCTTCTCATTCTGCTAATGAGCAAGGTATATACTCCCCGTCTAATTTTAATAAATGTACTAATAAATTTGTTTTAGGATGGAGGCCCATTGGGAGGAAGTCCAGTTACTGGGAAAGACAATGTAGGGGTGGCTCGGATTTTGAGTTGGTTGACGGGATTGGGTGTGAGTAGCCCTTCCCCGGCCGCGACCACGACCGCCGCGAGGACGGTGGTGACTGCGGTCCGAGTTAGGGGGAGTGGATGATGTGTTGGTGTGTAAGGCTGTAGCGGCTTTTTGACAGCCACGGGTTACTTGGCGTTTCTTTTTGGCTTCTTCCTGATTCAGTTTTGACCGGACTTCAGTAAACGAAGGGAGTGGGTCACGGTTTTGAAGGACCGTAGAAATACTATCATATTGTTCTGTTAGTCCAGTCAAGACTTGAAGTACTAACATGCGATTATCAACCGGGGATCCCACACCCGCTAACTGATCAGACAAATGCTTAGCATGATCACAATACTCACCTATTGAAGAAAAATTATCCAGGGACAGGTTTGCGAACTCCTAACCCAAAAACACGGCACGCGAATTCTGATTGTCCGTAAACTCGCTGTCAACAGCCATCCAGGCTTCAAGGGCTGTCTGACCGGGCTGTATGATGGTCCGTAATAAGGGTTGCGAGACAGTGGCGTAAATCCACTGCTTGACTAACGCATCCAGCCGGTTCCAGAGAAGGTCAGCGGCCGCTGCAGCAGCCGCCGCTGTTGGATCAGAGGCCGATTGAACAGAGGTTTCAGTTGGTCGGGGAGAGAGATGATCAACTACTTCGTACGCCTGGCAGTGAACCTGAAAGAGAGTTTTCCAGGTGCTGTAATGCGACGAATCCTTCTCAAGAACAATCGGAATGTGGGCTTTTATGTTGGTGACAGTGAGGGCAGGGTGAAGGGCTTTGGTGTCCATGATGAGAGGTAGAAGAAAATAGAGGAATATATGGAGGATGAAAGGTGGCCGGCTGCCGGAGAAGAAGACTGCCGGTGAGGGATGAAGAAGGGGCGGCGGAAATTAGGTTTAGGATCGTGAAGGTATGGCTGATACCATAATGGTTATCAATCAACTTGAATATTGCATTGATATGTCTCCCTATAAATAATACAAGAGTCTCCATAATTATAGGAGATGATTATGACAATATTGTTACAAATTTGAATTTACCAAATATATCTACATCTATATTAATATATATGAATGTGCTGCAGGGAAATAATTAGCAGCCGGCTGATCAGGAGATGGCAACTCACACAACATTCAATCATCCTCCTGGAGATCTATGTGATGGTAAGTGTACTCGATCTGTTGGAAATCAGTGTAGATCCGATCCCTACACTTAATGATTTTAGATTTTTTATCATACAAGAATCATGTTAGGAAGCCATTGATGCTTAGATTCTAGCACGTTAGGAAGCGTTTATTAGCTGTTTAGCCATTAATTAATCTTCTATGTATAGAACGTTAACTTATGTAATACTGGAATTGTTTAGGAGATTACATTCGTGCCGTTCCTCTCTATAGAGCATTAGCCAAAGGAGACTTAAAAAGCGCAAAAGACATACTTCAGCGTCACGAGTATTTGGTGCGGTCTAGTATCACTGAATATAAGGAAACGCCACTGCACGTTGCAATCATGAGCCAACGCACCAAGATTGTGAGCTATCTTGTGGACAGGATGAGTAAGACGGACTTGGAATTGCAGAATAGAGATGGCAATACAGCCTTTTGTTTAGCAGCTATTTCAGGAAATGTTGATATGGCAGAAATTATGGTTAATAAGAATCCGGCATTGCCCATGATTTGTGGTGCAGAAAACACGATGCCACTCTGTCTGGCTGCTTTTCACGGAAAGCATGAGATGGTGGATTTTCTCTATTTGCAGTCTAAAAGAATGAAGGCTGACGGTTGGACAAGCAAGCACAGGAATGAGGTTTTGTTGAAATGCATTGAGGCTAACATGTTCGGTATGCAAGGGTTCCTTTTAAAACATTTGTACTGTGTTATGAGGTTCACAAATATAGTCTTGATTTTAGTTTTTACTCAATTTTGTAGATTTTGCAATGCGAATATTGAGGGACAACAAAGAACTTCCTGATCAAGATATGCGTTTATGGGATGTGCTGCGGATATTGGCTGAAAAGCCGGAGGCGTTTCTTGAAACTACAAGTCAGATCCATAAGCAATATCCTTCAATGAACACTCAATATAAACTAGTGATTTACTACTTATTGTTATACATAGTCTTGTTGATTTACTTATTGTTATACGTAGTCTTCAAGTAATGAAGTGTATATTAATTAGATTTTGGTTGATGGTGATTGTTATTTGCAGGTTGGGCATTCACTGGTGTTATGACCAGATCTGCCATACTATTACTAAGATTAGTGTTGCAAAGGGTAACTGAAAAGCTGAAGGATATTGAGAAAGATCAAATGGAAACATATCCTTCTCAAATTCTATTTATTGCTGCAAGAATGAACAACAAACAATTTTTGATTGAGCTGATTCAAGAGTATCCAGATCTTATATGGCAGAGAAATGATAATGGACAAACTATCTTTCACGTTGCTGTTGCTCATCGGCATAATGATGTCTACGATCTATTACATGATATTGGCTCAATGAAGGATTTCATAACTCCTATCGCAGACAAAGACGGCAATAATGTTTTGCATTTGGCTGCAAAGATTCCTGAGGACATTTCTTATAAAGATGCGGAGACTACTCCGTATGAAATTCTTTCTGAATATTTTTGGTACCAGGTAAACTTCTTCGAATCATTCATATGTTGGTTATTTTAAACATAAAACTCACATATGTTTCTTACGTTGCATACAACACCTTCTAGGCCAATGTTCATTGTGTTTTTATCAATTTTATTCGTTAATTAATTTGAATAATTTGCATATATTCAGGTAGTTGAGAGTACAGTCCCTCCCCCATGTAGACACGTGAAGAATACAAACGGCCTTACACCTAAAGAACTATTCATAGAGAGCCACAGGGAAGCACATATTAATGGTATGGACCAGATACATGTAACGCCCCGAAAACCCGCTTCGTTTAAAGACATTGATAGGCGTGATTAATAAATGATATTGAGTCAAGAGGTTATAAGTTGGAGGGTGGAAATGGTCAAATACCCAAAGTCCATATTAAAAGTGTTAAATATGATGAAAACACCAAAAAACACACACTTGGGTGTGTTGGTCGATTATCAGGAAGAAGAAAAGGGGTTTCAACCCCAACCCAACTACCAAGCTTGATTGAGCAAGAATTCAAAGGGGAAATCGATGCATTATTCAGAAAGGGACCATTTAAGGTCGATTGAACCCAAAGGTACCTTTGATTTGGCTTACTATGATGTTATGTTTGTTTTTGAATGTGGTGAAAATCTAGGGTTCATGTGAAAACGTGAATCAAGGATGGATGAAGGTGTCTAGAGGTTGATAGACACTAAAGGAGCCATAAATTGTGATATTACATAAGGCTATGCTTGATTCATGTGCTAATTGGGTTGTCTTACACCTATGATGAAAGTGGGTATTGATCTTGGTGTAATCCAAGACCATTCTTAGTTAATTGTTGAGTGCATTGAAAAGGAAGTGATGATTTGCTATGTTGATAACTATTGAAATGAATGGTATGTAATGTAGGTAAATAATATAATGATTGATGTTATGAGCTATGAAACTAAGCATGAAGTAATTGTACATTGAGCTTAGAATGTTGTACGCACACCATGTGTTCGATGAAATGCTTAGATGAACTTGCGTACAAGTAATTGATGAGAATGAATGGAATATGATGATTGTAGGAAATTAGTATAAAGGATGTGTTGTGATGGAAACCATGTGTGAATTATAATAGATTGTATGTAGGTATGTATGTATGCACATAAGTGATCTCATGGTTGTATGTGTGTCCTATAATGTGTGAAATTGTATGCAAGACTTGACAAGTATGAAAGTAATGTGATAGTTGGTGCAATTGATAGTAGGTTAATATGGGGATTTCGTCTTAGAGAGAAATCGTGTGGGAATTAGTTGATTGTATGATTTGGTAAGAAGTATGCATTAGTAGTGTGCACACTATGCTTAAATATTATGATGTACACGATGTGTTGATTAATTGGTGTGATGAATGATCTTGTATCTTAATGAGATGTGAATATGATGTTTATGGTGAGTCTTATATGATCTAGTACATCAATATGGACATAGGTTTCTAAGAAGGATGTTGGTATAGTTGGAAGTTGACTTTCTGGAAAGTCAACAATGTTAAAATAACATGGTTATGCTTCCCAAACTTGATTGTGTGATTAGAAACACTATGTGACGTATAGCATGTTAAAATTATGAGACATATATGATTATAAGTGGTATTACTATGTGAGAATAAATGTGGTTGTGAATGTATGTTGTAGATATGATAGAAGTTGACTAATGGAAGTCAATGTGATAATTGGTTGAGAATGGTTGTTAGTGTGTGATGATCATGTATGCTAACAATGATGTGACCATGATGATATGAAAGGA
Organism: Ambrosia x helenae; assembly: GCA_030844895.1. Classification (NCBI taxonomy): domain Eukaryota; kingdom Viridiplantae; phylum Streptophyta; class Magnoliopsida; order Asterales; family Asteraceae; genus Ambrosia; species Ambrosia x helenae. The sequence goes on along the minus strand of CM061227.1, from coordinate 13,293,452 downwards.
TAGGAAGGATGGACTCAACCATGGGAAGCTAATGGGTCAAGATGAGGCAAATAAACAAGCATGAACTTGGAGGACTTGAGGTAAGTGATTCCCGAACTTAACTCGTATCTATGATATTGAATTATGTTCACATAGAATGGGAATCTTAAAGGAGTACATGGTTTTGGTTATGGGTTAAGGATCCACGTGGTAGTTAACTTGGACATTGTCTTTTAGTAAATGTAACTAGTGTAGACAAGGTTTGAGCGAATCAAGTATATTAGGCACTTGAACTCAAACCGAAAGCTCGTAGGGGTGTGTATTCGCTCCGAGGCTTGATCAAGGTATGTGTGGAATGATGGGTGGGAGGGTAGTAAATGAGTTGTTAGAATGTCGGAAATTGTGGGTAAGAATGGCGTGAAAGATATTGCGTTGAAAAAGGAAAGCATTGAGCAAGATCTGCTGTTGGCGTAGGATACGCCAGTTTTGGCGTAGGATACGCCAAGTCTGGTTTGCCTACGCCAAACTCTGCTGCCCTACGCCACTCTGTCACCCCTTGCCTACGCAAGTGGCGTAGGCTACGCCACTTTTGGCGTACCCTACGCCAAATCCCCTTTCGGCCTCGGATGTTGATTTTTCAGCTCGTTTATGCATCCGTACCTTGCCCGAGCAACTCCAAACCTCATTTATAGTACATATGTGTACTCATGCTCGGGTTTGAGAGAGAGCTTCATGTATGTAAGGGTTGGTAGTTATATGTAGATTGAGTAGAGGATTGGAAACGTCACATTTGTCTTAGAGATTTGCGAAGGAAGAGTAACATGACGGGTAAAGTAGGTTATACGAGGGAATTGTATGCTTGTATGTATTGTGGGGTTATACGAGGGAATTGTACGCTTGTCTGTAAAGTAAGTTATATGAGGGAATCGTATGCTGGTCTGTAAAGTAAGTTATAGGAGGGAATCGTATGCTTGTATGTAAAGTAAGTTATATGAGGGAATTGTATGCTTGTATGTACTGTGGGGTATTGAGGGAATTGTATATTTGTATGAATTGTGGGATTATTAACCTTGCTATGTGAATGGTAAGGAAGATGCAGGTATGTAAGGGTGAATGCATGAGACTTGTAGGTTCGGCTCGGGGTGCCACACCCGAACTTGCAAATAGGCGTTGGAACGAGATCGTGGAGTACCCATGGATATTATCTCCGCATTTTGAGTAGTGTGCATTAAGTCACTAAATGAACTAACGAAACGGTTATTTGGTGATCGCAGGTTGTCTTGTCTACCTAATAAAGTAAGGAAAGGATGGAGATCGAGCAAGGAGGCGGATTGTACGAGGACACGGACCATAACGTGACATAGATGGGTCACGTTTAATGTAATAGAACATTTTTAAAAGATGTAATACCTAAGATGCTTAGTAGATTTGGGTTCTAAACACCCAAGGTGGTTTTTAAAAGAAATGAATTTTTTTGGTTGGTATTTCCGCTGCACGTTTTTCTGTAAATTGGCTTAGGGTGTTACAAGTTGGTATCAGAGCCCTGGTTTGAGTGAAATCTTGTACAAGGAAGTAAGTACTTGAACTCAAACTTGTGTGCTCCTGAATGTAGTGACCCGTACAATCCAAGACTCGATCAAGGCCCAAAGGTAGAATTTAATATTAACTCACATGACATGTTAAAAGCTAATTGTGGTGTTCATGTTAAGGTGAGCTTTTGTGGATAATGAAGAGGTCTCAAGGACACGATTCAAGATAGATCACAGGAATTGTGGATAAGATGGAATAATCACAGGTACGCGATAGTTAACTATTGGTACCGGTGGGATGAAAGTCCTCAGGGATGGTAAAACATAGAAGGGAAAAAGCAACCATGTTGTTTAGGAACGAAATTGAAATGTAGCACGAAGCTGAAAACCAGTCTCTAGGCATAAGGTAATGATTACACGAAGGCACGTGGATAGCATGTGGACTGTGCGCCTGGCCAGTGCACAAGAAGCATGCGATGCACGTGAGACCGTGAAAATCATCACAGGTATGCCTGGTAAACTTGGAAAGTAAGTGGTCGTGTAGGTAAGTGGGTAGGATGAAACTTCTATAAGAATGTGAGTGTGAAGGGGGATTCCCTTAGAAGGTATCCAACTAAACGTATGTATATTGTGCCTATAAATCAACTATGGCAATAAATGTAAGGTTGGAATGAGAGGTTTGAGTCCGTAGATAAGTACGGATCAAACCAATATGAATAAAAGGTTGGAATGAAAGGTTTAAGTCCGTAGATAAGTACGGATCAAACCTACATGAATGAAAGCCTAAAATGAAAGGTTTGAGTCCGTAAGCAAGTACGGATCAAATCAAAATTGTAGAAAACCCTTACGGGTCAAAATTGTAGAAAACCCTTAGGGGTCAAAATTGTAGAAAGGCCTTATGGGTCAAAATGGTTGGGAAGATCCTTATGGGTCAAGAGGTTGGAAGGACCTTAACGGGTCATATGGTTGAAACCATGTAAAATAGGCTGGAAAGACCTTAGCGGGTCAAACGGTTGGGAAGACCATAAAGGGTTAAAAAGGGGTGAAATTATAGAAATTGTGGAAATGACCTTGAACGGGTCAAATAGTGGAAATGTGAAAATATGGAATTACCCAAGTAATGGGTCAGATTCGTTGGAAAGATGTAGAAATATAGAACAGTCTATGAAGTGAGTCAATTGGGTAGGGATGAAGGAGAGAATACACTATTTTCTCTAACCAAGATAAGCACAAGATAGTAACTTAATTTAGATATGCATGTTATGTGGCATGCAAAATGCATATATATGGGTAGTGGAAGGTGGTAAGGCATGGTATTAGTGTGAGTTATTTTGTAGAAACCTATAGAAAACGAATGAACGGTCGATCTTTTGAAAGATTCGTACCCCTATATGCAGAAAATGAATGATGTGGTGAGATGCCAGAATGTGATGTAGGGATTATTATAAAATAGTAGAATATGGCGCAATTACCTCGAAAAGTCAAATTGTAGAAAATTTTACAAGACAATGAATAATTTGTAAAGATTTGGCATCTGAGAATGCAATAAGTAATGTAGGATAGCACGTAAACTGGAGATCAGGAAGGAAATGTATATAATTTGACATTACAAGTGAAAGAAAACTTGTATGGACCAATGAAGGTCGATTTTCATGAATGTAAGGTATATGCCTAACCAATAAATTTTGTAGATACGAATGGTCGAAATTATGGATTCGATGAAATCTACAAGATAGGTGATATGAAGTGAACGAGTTGGAACTCCTTGTGAAAGAACTAAAGCAAGATAAGTATGGCATGGAATTAATAGGGAGAAAGTCAAGCCGACGACTAGATGGTCGGTTAACGTTACGAAAGGAAGGTTAGTGAATTCGGTTATTTTGTGATTGTTAAGTAGGAAATTGATATGTCGAATAGTACCCACGTATAAATGAATGATATCTTACGTATGTTGTAGCTCGGAAGGTTTGACTTTTAAAGGTCAAAAAGATGAATGAGTCTTAGCTTAGATTCGGTGTAGTAAGTAAGGGGCATACGTGTCGACAGTAGGTAGTGCATGAAATGGACTAACAACCAAATAGGTATGAACAGAAAGACTCTAAAATCTACCAAAAAGGGGTGGGGTGAGTATGGTAGATATATTTGTTCGGTAGGGACTATGGAACGATGCCGGACTCTCAAGTTAAGTATGATTAAGTGAAGGTGAAACAGTAGTTAGGTTATGATAGTGTAGTATGCTTGATAATTGCATCAAGGCTCGAATTAATATTAGAAAGTGTGGACATATAATGGTGTCTATTCACGGTTAAAGTTGTAGTATAGTCTATAATACAGGCTTGCGATGCGGTATGAAACCTTGAAGGAAGCGTTAGAGTAAATAAGTACGTAGGGAATGCCTAGTAGGGTAGTAACGAAAGAGGTTTCGGGGACGAAACCTTCTTTAAGGGGGGTAGACTTGTAACGCCCCGAAAACCCGCTTCGTTTAAAGACATTGATAGGCGTGATTAATAAATGATATTGAGTCAAGAGGTTATAAGTTGGAGGGTGGAAATGGTCAAATACCCAAAGTCCATATTAAAAGTGTTAAATATGATGAAAACACCAAAAAAACACACACTTGGGTGTGTTGGTCGATTATCAGGAAGAAGAAAAGGGGTTTCAACCCCACCCAACTACCAAGCTTGATTGAGCAAGAATTCAAAGGGGAAATCGATGCATTATTCAGAAAGGGACCATTTAAGGTCGATTGAACCCAAAGGTACCTTTGATTTGGCTTACTATGATGTTATGTTTGTTTTTGAATGTGGTGAAAATCTAGGGTTCATGTGAAAACGTGAATCAAGGATGGATGAAGGTGTCTAGAGGTTGATAGACACTAAAGGAGCCATAAATTGTGATATTACATAAGGCTATGCTTGATTCATGTGCTAATTGGGTTGTCTTACACCTATGATGAAAGTGGGTATTGATCTTGGTGTAATCCAAGACCATTCTTAGTTAATTGTTGAGTGCATTGAAAAGGAAGTGATGATTTGCTATGTTGATAACTATTGAAATGAATGGTATGTAATTGAAGAAACAATAACCTGAACGGCTGTCCGGTGTATGCCTCGACGGTGTTGAATAAGGGAACCACAGCTCGGCCTTCGTCTTCTCCGGTGAGATCCAGACCTGCGAAGAGAAATGGAAGGTGGGGTGTGGAGATGACTGCTAGGAAACCACGAATGGAGTCCAACGTACAGACACAAAAAGTGATGTCGGCAGCGGCGGCAGCCATGTGTTATCAAGGGGTAATGTGTATGTGATAACTTGTGCCCTAATGAGAGGTGAAGACCTCTTATATAGGGCTTCTCATGGGCCTTAATGGGCCGGTCATCATGGACCCCTAACTATATGGGCACATAGCCCATTGGCACAAAGCCCAGTTAGGGGGTTACCTCCACACCCCAATATTAGTAAATAATATTAGAAGTAACAAATAATAAAGACGGTATGTCGGGTCAAGCACCATACCTCTACAAGTCCCCCTAGTCTAGTGTTGCTCCCAAGTGCAAGCGTTGGGTGGAGCGCTAGACTAATTAGGAGTGCTCAGGAATGAAGATTAAGAGCTTTGTCTTCTTGGTAGATCAATGACTCGAACGTTTCGATGTGTGTGGGAGGTTGCTCGTTGCGCTTGTTACCGACTAAGTGTCACCTTCTAAGTTAACTGTCACCGATGCGTGTGAGGGTTGCTCGTTACGCTTGTTATCGGCTAAGTGTCACCTTTTAGGCTAACTGTCACCGGCGCGCGAGCGTCTAGTAGTTGCAGGTGCTAGTGTGGCTCGTTGCCAGACCTGCAAGTATTTCAATCATATAATATGGGTGTATTGTGAGGCGCCCAGCCTTGTATTAGTATATCTTAACTTGTAATAAGTTATTAGATAGTAAATAACACTAAATATAATAAAGGTTGTACCAAAACCTTGGGCGGCCAATGATATGGCGCGCGTGCGAATGTTATAGTGCGTGGTGAACCAACAACACCTTTCTTGGGGGGTGAATTCATACGGCGCATCATGGTATGAGAACCATCTGAAGTGGTGTTATACCATGCCATTCCCCCAGTTCATTGCTGCTAAGTGTAATGCTTAGGAGCATTGAACTTATAATAAGATTATCCTTCGCCAGTGGATCGCATGACGCGCCAAAGTTATCGTCCGCAGATTGCTTTAAGTAGGCAAGGGCATGCTCCGCGAAGGACGCCTTTTTAGGGCGTACGCCAGTCAAAAGCAATGCTCCACGATATTCGTGAAGTGCTTTGTGGTGGCGTATGATAGCCATTGACTGCGCAAAGTGCTTGCTGTTGACGGATGGAAGAAATCTGCGGAGAACGTCTCTTAAAGTATTACGTCAACTCAACGCAGTGGTGGCGTGTTCCTGAAAAGGAGACGTGGCGTCGCGTTCCTGAAAAGGAGACGCGCGCGAAGTGTAGCACGTTCCTGAAAAGGAAACGTGGCGGCGGAGCAGGCCTCCGCGGAGCTGCTGAGGCGGCGCGTTCCTAAAAAGGAGACGCGCACGAAGATGTAGCACGTTCCTGAAAAGGAAACGTGGCGGCGCGTTCCTGAAAAGGAGACGCGCGCGAAGTGTAGCACGTTCCTGAAAAGGAAACGTGTATGAAGTTGCGGGACGCCTCTGACGTCCACGCTATATGCGGAACGCCTCTGACGCCCACGCGATATGCGGAACGCCTCTGACGCCCACGCGATATGCGGAACGCCTCTGACGCCCACGCGATATGCGGAACGCCTCTGACGCTAACGCTAGCATGGCATAGGGTGTTACCGACAAGCGGGGTTACCCGTAAGCGTGACTGAACCTGCAAAAATCAGTCATATAATATGGGTGTATTATGAGGTGCCCAACCTTACGTTAGTGTATCTTAAACTTTAAAATAAGTTGTTAGATAATAAATAACGCAAGATATAAATAGATTGTATCAAAACCTTATATTCGAAGCTGGGCCATTTGGCGTATTGGGATATAAGAACCATCTCTCGTGGCGCTATACCATGTCAGCTCCCTAATTGTTTGCGGCTACATACATTATTAGTAGCATTTGAACATGTAATAATAGTAAGGTTTTGAGCGGGCATCTGCCATGAATATTGTGCAATCATGTGCAAATGATTTCAAACACCTTTATGGATCAAGTGTGTATAATAGAAACTCAGTCATGCGCGTGGTAGTACATAATATAAAATATCATGACAATTTAAGGTGCGCTTTATATTTTATTGATCGGGATAAAACCAATAATTGCCATTATCAAACCCCCTGCTCATTTTGTAACTGATGTTTATGAAACAACATAAGTAGTGAGTTTACCCGTAAGCGTGAAGTTACCGGCTTGCACGGGGTTACCGTTTTGTAGGAGTTACCGACAAGCGGGGTTACCCGTAGCGTGGAGTTGCCGGCTCTGCGCGGGCTTACCGTTGCGTAGGGAGTTACCGACAAGCGGGGTTACCCGTAGCGTGGAGTTACCGGCTCTGCACGGGCTTACCGTTGCGAACGTGTTTTTAATTTTTTACGTCAACCTAACACGAGGTAGTGACGTGGCATCGCCTTCCAGAGAAGGCGACGCGATGACGTGGCGGCGCGTTCCTGAAAAGGAGACGCGCGCGAAGTTAGCACGTTCCTGAACAGGAGACGTGGCGACATTGTAGCACGTTCCTGAAAAGGAAACGTGCACGGAACGTCTTTTCAAGTTTTACCATTTGCATTAAGATGAAATAGTACATGTTTTTCTTTTTATGCTTTGTAAAGAAAAATTAGATCAAAATAAAGATAAATCATGATCTGACAATTAGTTAACATGGCACATGGGTGTAGGCTTTGTGAAGTCGTAAAAGTGTATGACACTTTTGCTTATTCCCATGCGCACCATGATTGCCCTCTTTTGTTTCTTTTTTTTTTTTTTTTTAAATAAAAGAGATATTCCCAAGCATGACTAAAGATGCGAAAGGGTTTAGTGGTCTGCATATCATGATTTACGTAGGGAGTTGCTGACAAGCGGGGTTACCCAAAAGCATGGAGTTAACGACTAGCAACATTCAGCAAGCATATAACTAAGAGTTATCCAAAAGCAGGGACCACATTATACAAATAAGATGCCTGATTAAAGATCAATGCACACAAAGTGGTGCTATATAAGCTTGTACGGCGCAAGCCATATATGCATAGCTTGGAAACAAAAAAGACTGGCGATAGTCTTATTATATCATAAACTTTTTATGGCCAAAAGCATTTGTGTCCAGCAGCTTTTGTACCACTAGGCATCAATATTTGTATTTTAGAAAATAAATAAAAGATCCATAGCAAAGAACTTATCTGGATATGGAATATCTCATGCCGTGCAAAAGATCGAACCCCAGCGGCTATATATCCAAATCTCATATGCGTGGAGCTAAGAGTCTTCATGTCGTGCAAAAGATCGAACCCCAGCGGCTATAAATAAGAAATCCATAGCAAAGAGCTAGATTTGTTCACGCAGATCTGATAGATCTTGAACTGGCTTGATTATCGCATATTCAAGAGGTATCTAAAAAAATCAGATCTGGAAATCACCAGATCACAACCCACATGGAGACACAAATCTGGGAAATAAACCCGCGTCGATGTGAAAAAACCAAAAAGAGCACAGATCTGAGAAGTAGTGGAGAAGAGAAAACAGAGTGTTGTTCGATGCCGGTCCCACGGATGGCGCCAATGAAGAAACAATAAGCTGAACGGCTGTCCGGTGTATGCCTCGACGGTGTTGAATAAGGGAACCACAGCTCGGCCTTCGTCTTCTCCGGTGAGATCCAGACCTGCGAAGAGAAATGGAAGGTGGGGTGTGGAGGTGACTGCTAGGAAACCACGAATGGAGTCCAACGTACAGACACAAAAAGTGATGTCGGCAGCGGCGGCAGCCATGTGTTATCAAGGGGTAATGTGTATGTGATAACTTGTGCCCTAATGAGAGGTGAAGACCTCTTATATAGGGCTTCTCATGGGCCTTAATGGGCCGGTCATCATGGACCCCTAACTATATGGGCACATAGCCCATTGGCACAAAGCCCAGTTAGGGGGTTACCTCCACACCCCAATATTAGTAAATAATATTAGAAGTAACAAATAATAAAGACGGTATGTCGGGTCAAGCACCATACCTCTACAGTAATGTAGGTAAATAATATAATGATTGATGTTATGAGCTATGAAACTAAGCATGAAGTAATTGTACATTGAGCTTAGAATGTTGTACGCACACCATGTGTTCGATGAAATGCTTAGATGAACTTGCGTACAAGTAATTGATGAGAATGAATGGAATATGATGATTGTAGGAAATTAGTATAAAGGATGTGTTGTGATGGAAACCATGTGTGAATTATAATAGATTGTATGTAGGTATGTATGTATGCACATAAGTGATCTCATGGTTGTATGTGTGTCCTATAATGTGTGAAATTGTATGCAAGACTTGACAAGTATGAAAGTAATGTGATAGTTGGTGCAATTGATAGTAGGTTAATATGGGGATTTCGTCTTAGAGAGAAATCGTGTGGGAATTAGTTGATTGTATGATTTGGTAAGAAGTATGCATTAGTAGTGTGCACACTATGCTTAAATATTATGATGTACACGATGTGTTGATTAATTGGTGTGATGAATGATCTTGTATCTTAATGAGATGTGAATATGATGTTTATGGTGAGTCTTATATGATCTAGTACATCAATATGGACATAGGTTTCTAAGAAGGATGTTGGTATAGTTGGAAGTTGACTTTCTGGAAAGTCAACAATGTTAAAATAACATGGTTATGCTTCCCAAACTTGATTGTGTGATTAGAAACACTATGTGACGTATAGCATGTTAAAATTATGAGACATATATGATTATAAGTGGTATTACTATGTGAGAATAAATGTGGTTGTGAATGTATGTTGTAGATATGATAGAAGTTGACTAATGGAAGTCAATGTGATAATTGGTTGAGAATGGTTGTTAGTGTGTGATGATCATGTATGCTAACAATGATGTGACCATGATGATATGAAAGGATAGGAAGGATGGACTCAACCATGGGAAGCTAATGGGTCAAGATGAGGCAAATAAACAAGCATGAACTTGGAGGACTTGAGGTAAGTGATTCCCGAACTTAACTCGTATCTATGATATTGAATTATGTTCACATAGAATGGGAATCTTAAAGGAGTACATGGTTTTGGTTATGGGTTAAGGATCCACGTGGTAGTTAACTTGGACATTGTCTTTTAGTAAATGTAACTAGTGTAGACAAGGTTTGAGCGAATCAAGTATATTAGGCACTTGAACTCAAACCGAAAGCTCGTAGGGGCGTGTATTCGCTCCGAGGCTTGATCAAGGTATGTGTGGAATGATGGGTGGGAGGGTAGTAAATGAGTTGTTAGAATGTCGGAAATTGTGGGTAAGAATGGCGTGAAAGATATTGCGTTGAAAAAGGAAAGCATTGAGCAAGATCTGCTGTTGGCGTAGGATACGCCAGTTTTGGCGTAGGATACGCCAAGTCTGGTTTGCCTACGCCAAACTCTGCTGCCCTACGCCACTCTGTCACCCCTTGCCTACGCAAGTGGCGTAGGCTACGCCACTTTTGGCGTACCCTACGCCAAATCCCCTTTCGGCCTCGGATGTTGATTTTTCAGCTCGTTTATGCATCCGTACCTTGCCCGAGCAACTCCAAACCTCATTTATAGTACATATGTGTACTCATGCTCGGGTTTGAGAGAGAGCTTCATGTATGTAAGGGTTGGTAGTTATATGTAGATTGAGTAGAGGATTGGAAACGTCACATTTGTCTTAGAGATTTGCGAAGGAAGAGTAACATGACGGGTAAAGTAGGTTATACGAGGGAATTGTATGCTTGTATGTATTGTGGGGTTATACGAGGGAATTGTACGCTTGTCTGTAAAGTAAGTTATATGAGGGAATCGTATGCTGGTCTGTAAAGTAAGTTATAGGAGGGAATCGTATGCTTGTATGTAAAGTAAGTTATATGAGGGAATTGTATGCTTGTATGTACTGTGGGGTATTGAGGGAATTGTATATTTGTATGAATTGTGGGATTATTAACCTTGCTATGTGAATGGTAAGGAAGATGCAGGTATGTAAGGGTGAATGCATGAGACTTGTAGGTTCGGCTCGGGGTGCCACACCCGAACTTGCAAATAGGCGTTGGAACGAGATCGTGGAGTACCCATGGATATTATCTCCGCATTTTGAGTAGTGTGCATTAAGTCACTAAATGAACTAACGAAACGGTTATTTGGTGATCGCAGGTTGTCTTGTCTACCTAATAAAGTAAGGAAAGGATGGAGATCGAGCAAGGAGGCGGATTGTACGAGGACACGGACCATAACGTGACATAGATGGGTCACGTTTAATGTAATAGAACATTTTTAAAAGATGTAATACCTAAGATGCTTAGTAGATTTGGGTTCTAAACACCCAAGGTGGTTTTTAAAAGAAATGAATTTTTTTGGTTGGTATTTCCGCTGCACGTTTTTCTGTAAATTGGCTTAGGGTGTTACAAGTTGGTATCAGAGCCCTGGTTTGAGTGAAATCTTGTACAAGGAAGTAAGTACTTGAACTCAAACTTGTGTGCTCCTGAATGTAGTGACCCGTACAATCCAAGACTCGATCAAGGCCCAAAGGTAGAATTTAATATTAACTCACATGACATGTTAAAAGCTAATTGTGGTGTTCATGTTAAGGTGAGCTTTTGTGGATAATGAAGAGGTCTCAAGGACACGATTCAAGATAGATCACAGGAATTGTGGATAAGATGGAATAATCACAGGTACGCGATAGTTAACTATTGGTACCGGTGGGATGAAAGTCCTCAGGGATGGTAAAACATAGAAGGGAAAAAGCAACCATGTTGTTTAGGAACGAAATTGAAATGTAGCACGAAGCTGAAAACCAGTCTCTAGGCATAAGGTAATGATTACACGAAGGCACGTGGATAGCATGTGGACTGTGCGCCTGGCCAGTGCACAAGAAGCATGCGATGCACGTGAGACCGTGAAAATCATCACAGGTATGCCTGGTAAACTTGGAAAGTAAGTGGTCGTGTAGGTAAGTGGGTAGGATGAAACTTCTATAAGAATGTGAGTGTGAAGGGGGATTCCCTTAGAAGGTATCCAACTAAACGTATGTATATTGTGCCTATAAATCAACTATGGCAATAAATGTAAGGTTGGAATGAGAGGTTTGAGTCCGTAGATAAGTACGGATCAAACCAATATGAATAAAAGGTTGGAATGAAAGGTTTAAGTCCGTAGATAAGTACGGATCAAACCTACATGAATGAAAGCCTAAAATGAAAGGTTTGAGTCCGTAAGCAAGTACGGATCAAATCAAAATTGTAGAAAACCCTTACGGGTCAAAATTGTAGAAAACCCTTAGGGGTCAAAATTGTAGAAAGGCCTTATGGGTCAAAATGGTTGGGAAGATCCTTATGGGTCAAGAGGTTGGAAGGACCTTAACGGGTCATATGGTTGAAACCATGTAAAATAGGCTGGAAAGACCTTAGCGGGTCAAACGGTTGGGAAGACCATAAAGGGTTAAAAAGGGGTGAAATTATAGAAATTGTGGAAATGACCTTGAACGGGTCAAATAGTGGAAATGTGAAAATATGGAATTACCCAAGTAATGGGTCAGATTCGTTGGAAAGATGTAGAAATATAGAACAGTCTATGAAGTGAGTCAATTGGGTAGGGATGAAGGAGAGAATACACTATTTTCTCTAACCAAGATAAGCACAAGATAGTAACTTAATTTAGATATGCATGTTATGTGGCATGCAAAATGCATATATATGGGTAGTGGAAGGTGGTAAGGCATGGTATTAGTGTGAGTTATTTTGTAGAAACCTATAGAAAACGAATGAACGGTCGATCTTTTGAAAGATTCGTACCCCTATATGCAGAAAATGAATGATGTGGTGAGATGCCAGAATGTGATGTAGGGATTATTATAAAATAGTAGAATATGGCGCAATTACCTCGAAAAGTCAAATTGTAGAAAATTTTACAAGACAATGAATAATTTGTAAAGATTTGGCATCTGAGAATGCAATAAGTAATGTAGGATAGCACGTAAACTGGAGATCAGGAAGGAAATGTATATAATTTGACATTACAAGTGAAAGAAAACTTGTATGGACCAATGAAGGTCGATTTTCATGAATGTAAGGTATATGCCTAACCAATAAATTTTGTAGATACGAATGGTCGAAATTATGGATTCGATGAAATCTACAAGATAGGTGATATGAAGTGAACGAGTTGGAACTCCTTGTGAAAGAACTAAAGCAAGATAAGTATGGCATGGAATTAATAGGGAGAAAGTCAAGCCGACGACTAGATGGTCGGTTAACGTTACGAAAGGAAGGTTAGTGAATTCGGTTATTTTGTGATTGTTAAGTAGGAAATTGATATGTCGAATAGTACCCACGTATAAATGAATGATTGTCCTCGTACCTCGTATGCTACCTACGAGTCGTAGAGTCCCTTACGGGCCATTTGGGGTTTTAATGCACTGTACCAACTCACCTCTACGGGCCGTAGAGGCCTATGCGGGCCGTAGAGGTAACCTTCATTAATTACACTGACACCCTCTACGGGCCGTAGAGGCCTCTACGGCCCGCCTCTACGGCTCGTAGAGGGTTGTGCAAACTTAAATTTGTTGTTGTGTAAATAACATTCCTTTTTTTTAAACCGATCAAATAATTTTCATTAACCAAGTAAATTACATAAGGATGTTAGGTAGGCGAGCAACAAGCTGCGCCGCCAGTGAACTATGTTAATTTATTATCAATTTTTTTTTGTCAATCTTAAAGAGGTATAAAACCTCACTTCCGAACTACAACCCCTAAAGACGCGGAAACTCCTAAGAAGACGCGACTCAATATGACACGAATCCTGAAGTACACCAAAATCAAGACCGAGGGTCAAAAGCTCCGAAGGTTGGTACACCTGGACGTACGAAAGTACAACTATTCTGACTAGTATAAATACCCCTTCAAAAGAACAAGTAAGACACGGTCTGACACACTCCGAACCTCCCTCTCTCTCTCTCTCTCTCTATTCTCTTTCTTTCACCAAACAAATACTTATCCTCACGCCGGAGGGTGGTCACAGAGAGGCCCTCCCTGCTCCCCTGTGACGAGCCTAACGGTTTGTTAAGTTTTGCAGGTACAATTACCAAAGATCTTATCAAGTTAGTCAACTTCTACCTCACCTACGAGGTACGTGCTAGCTTTTGGATCTTCAATTGGCGCCATCCTATTGCAGATCTACTCTCTCCACTCATATCTAGAATGGCTATGGAAAATTTGAACGTTGTTGATATTACAAACAGAGAAGATGATGACATCGTCACTTCTGAAAAAAAACACAGTTGGTTATTCCAGAGTGTTATCGGACTCCATAACAGTCGCTTCTACTACTGAAATGGTCATTGCAACCACCGGGATGCAAACCATATCAGTAGAATTTGATGAAACTTTCCTGCAACGAAACCATGACTTCTTGTTAAAACTAAAGGATCAACAAGATAGGGAACAAAGGCTTCGTAGTGTACAAATAAACCTATTCCCTTCCGAAGGGTTAACATCCACTAGGATGTCCACTCCAGTCAGTCTCCCAACATATTCCACTGTGGTTACCTCCGTACCAATACAAACACCCTATGGTTATTTGATGCCTTTTGGATACACGGGACCGTTGCCAACAAGACTCACATCTACTGGGCCAATGACTACCGCACCAGTGATGCCAGCGAAGCAACAATCCAGTACCAACATTGTTGATGATGAGCTTACTGCTCCATACAGACCAGCTTATATGACTTCGTATTCGAAGTTCACTCCAAGGGTAGCCAGTGCCCCACTCCCAGCTAAGCTAAAGATGCCAGCTACTGTCAAGAAATACGACGGAACCACAGATCTGGATGACCACGTTTTTGATTTTGGTGGAGCCGCGGAGGTAGAACTATGGTCCAGGCCAGCATGGTGCCACATGTTCGTTCAAACATTGACCGGAGCCGCAAGAGTGTGGTTCGACGGTCTACCGACTGGACAAATAGAAAATTGGAAAGAACTGCGGCGAATCTTCTTACAAAACTTCTCTCAACAAAGACACTGCACAAAAGATATCACGGAGGTACACAACATCCGTAGAAAAGATGGTGAATCCTTAGAAAAATTCATAGATCGATTCAACAAAGAGAGCATGCAGATATCTGGAGCTGTTGATCAGCTGCGGATATCGGGTTTTTGTCATGGGGTTCGCAACAATCAATTGGTAGAAAAACTTTATGAAGATCTCCCAAAAACAATGGAAGTACTCATGGAAAGGGCATGAGCCTTTGCAATAGGAAAAAGCGCCTGCGGACAAACAGGAGAAAGTGATTACAAGGGAAACTCCAGAGGTAATTCTTGGAAGAAGGGTGCTCCGGTACCAACTGAAACAAACAACTCTTGGTCGAAACATCGGTCACAACCATATTCAAGAAAGGATCGAAGTGAAAAGTCCAGTTCTGGACGCTCCTCACGAAGCACCAGCTACTCAGATCTCAGCAAAACTCCAAGAGAAATCCTGAGCATCGAACAAATACGTTTCCCAACTCCTCTGAAGCAGAAACCCACCTCCGACAGAAACACTAAAAATATTGTGAATATCACCAAGCAAAAGGCCACAACACCGATGATTGTTGGTCATGAAAACAAGAAATTGATAAAGCATGCAAAGCAGGGAAGTTGTCCCACTTGATCCGTGACTTGAAAGAAAGAAAACCAGCCGTAGTACAGATCCCCAATCCGAACAACCAGGCAGGGATTCATATGATCTGATCTACCTCTGAACAAGGGGTTAAAAGAAGTCACGACCACATAGCACCATGGATGGAAAAGTTGCTCTTTTTTCCACCCATTGATCCTAGAGAAGCCAAAGAAGCACCAATTGTAATTTTCGGAGTCGTTGCACGGCACAAAGTGCGACGCATCTACATTGACAATGGTAGTGCATCCGAAATAATGTACTACCAATGTTATCACCAATTAGCTCCGGCTACCAAGGACAAGCTCGTCCCCGTCCAAATGCCCTTAATCAGCTTTTCTGGAGAGATAATACACCCACTGGGTCAGTTAACTCTTCCGGTCACATTGGGTACCGAAGAAAACCAAAGAACAGTCCCTCTCACCTTCTTAGTGGTCAGCGCACCTTCAGTCCACAACATTATATTAGGAAGACCCAGAATGAAAGCTTTCAGCGTGGTAACTTCAAAAATCCATGGGGATACAAAATTTCCTACCGAGACAGGTGTGGCTACATTGTACACCGAATCTGATTTATGTGTAGCCGAAGTTCGAAAATCCTTGGGACAACCCGTCCCTGGTATAACCGAATCTGAAATCAAAGCCACAGAAGAATGGTCCATTCATCCAGCATTTCCAGAGCAAAAAGTCACCATCGGTAATCAGTTACCAGAACCTGTTAAAAAATCCTTATGGAGATTGTTATCTACATCTCTGGACGTGTTCGCTTGGCAATAGTCGGACATGACGGGGGTACCAAGGTCTTTGGCCGAACACAAGCTAAACATCTGGCCTGACAAAAGGCCAGTTGCACAGAAAAAATGAAGCATGGCTCCGGACAGAATAAAGGCCATCGCCCATGATGTCAAAATCCTGCTAGACACAGATATCATCAGAGAAGTAGAATATCATACATGGGTATCCAATCCAGTCATGTTCCGGAAGCATGATGGATCCTGGATAATGTGCATTGATTTTAAAGACTTAAATGATGCATGTCCCAAGGACTGTTACCCTTTGCGAGAGATAGACCTAAAGGTCGATGCTGTAGCTAATTTCAAGCTGAACTGTTTTTTAGACGCCTACAAGGGGTTTCATCAGATCCAAATGGCCGAACCTGATGAAGACAAAACAACCTTTGTCACAAATCAAGGGTTGTACTTCTATAAGAAAATGCCATTCGGATTGAAAAATGCTGGAGCAACATACCAAAGAGTAATGGACCGTGCCTTCAAGAATCAGATTGGCCGAAATTTAGAAGTGTATGTGGATGACGTGGTTATAAAAAGCTCGAACGAAGAAGTATTTTTGAAAGACATCAAAGAAACTTTCATAAGCTCCGAGAGATAAATATGAAGCTCAACCCAAAGAAATGATCGTTCGGCTTAGAGGAAGGAAAGTTCCTCGGCTTCCTGATGTCTAAAGACGGAATGAGACCAAACCCAGAAAAGGTCGAAGCCGTACTCGCCATATGCAACCCCCATCCAATTTAAAAGAGGTTCAAACCCTCAATGGAGGGCTGGTCGCATTACCCAGATTCTTATCTAAAGCAGCTGAGCGAACGTTACCTTTCATGGTCGTTCTTAAAAAGTACTTAAGCACAAAAGAGTTCCATTGGACAACTGAGGGAGACATGGCCTTTTATGATCTTAAAAGATGTTTAGCAGAGCTACCAACCTTAGCCGCACCAGAACCAGGAGAAACCCTCACCATTTACCTTTCAGCTTCGGAAGCATCCATCAGTTCAATACTAATGGTAACCAGGTTGAAGGCACAAGTGCCTATTTTCTATGTCAGTCGCGCCTTACGTGATTACGAGACGCGGTACCCTACAATAGAAAAGCTGGCTCTTTCCTTGGTACACGCTTCACGAAGGCTACGACGATATTTTCAAGCTTTTGAAATTGAAGTACAAATAGATCAGCCAATCTTAAGTGTGTTATGAAAACCGGAGGTTTTAGGCAGATTAGCCAAATGGGCGATCAAGGTTGGAGCAGTCGACATAATATATAAAAGAAGAGGGCTAGTTAAAGGACAAGTGGTCGCTGATTTCCTCACCGAATTAGCAATGAAAGAAGACGAAGTAGCCACACCCTCGAAACCAAACGAATGGAGTATCTTCACTGATGGAGCTTCAGGTTCCGAAGGGTCAGGAGCTGAGGTAGTCCTAAAAGACCCCAATGGACAAGAACTTGTGTATTCAATCCGTCTGAATTTCAAAAGCTCTAACAACGAAGCTGAATACGAAGCTTTCTGTAACACCCCAACCGATGGCGGAAACATCGAGGTGTCACGTAGTGACGATTGTTCAATAGCTCATGGACTAAAAGTGTAAATATTGATATATTGATTAAATAGTTTATTACATTGAAATGAAATACAACAATTCTAGATGTCAACTAAACTGAAATACAATGAATCCAAAATCTAAGTAAAGTTCCAAAAGCTTAAAAGTCATCTCATAAATAACCTGAAACATGTACGAAAATAGTATATGTCAATACAAAATGTATTGGTGAGCATACCCTGTTTGAATAAATATAATAGGAAAAGTGTTTAGCAATTCATGTGCGGTACCATTTGCAACTATGTAATAAGTAATATCCGTTCAAAACCAAACCTGAGAATAATGACTAACACATGACTAACCAACTGAATAATGAATTAACAAGACAATGACCAAGATTCTCTCAACAGAGTCTCAAGGGGGTATACCATAGTACTATTCATTGAAAAGCTAGGCCGCCCAGCGGTTAATGATTTTGACAAGTCATAGACACACCAATTAACATAAAGCAAACACACATGAGAATTGCATTTAGTGAAAGAGTAACATTTAGTAAAAGAAATAGAAACTTGATAGTAAGTACATGAATCACCCCAGAATAGTAAAACAGTAAAAAGGGGAAAGATATACTCACAGTTTGCGAAAGCGATCATAATCCACTTAAGCGGTCGTGAACTAAGTAATGGGAATTCCGAGGAATTCAACCTATAATGTGTAAGAATACTAATAAGGAAGTGTCTAAAAAGTCTAAGGTAACTAGGATCTAAGGCATTAGGGTTTGCTAAGTCGAATTGGGGAATTAGAGTTTTAATGATAAGTCGCGTTAATGTAAAAGTTGTATATCACAAATAATATATGAAAGGTTGTAAATGTGGTTTAAATAATATAATTATTACCTATTGAATATTTAGATAAAAATATGTTTGAATAATTAAGACAAAATAATTTAGTTAGTTACTTTAACTAAATTAAAATAAATACAATAATCATAAATATATAAATAAATAATTTTGAGTTACACAATGATCCAACAAAATATAATAAAGACATTTGACCATATGAGTATTTCTATTTTATAAGAAAAATATTTATAAAATAGATGTTTAAATTGTATAAATAAATAAATGTTTTATTATGTCTAATTAAACGTAAATAAGACTAATAATACCATACATGATCCAAAATTCCTAGTTTTATAGAAAATGAATGATTTCTGATGTAAACAAATTAGAATAATTTTCTCATAATTTATATAAACTTATTTATATTTAAAATTGATTTAACGAGATTAAATTATGTTGAAATGATTTAAAATAGGAAAATCAATAAAGTTAAATGTTTTCTGAACCAATAATTTTTATATCAGTTCATGATGATGAGAAATAATTACCCAAAAAGTTTGAGATTAAAATCATTAAAAATGAATTTTTAATGAATTAAATATGATTAAAACAAATTAATTCAATAAAAATATAAAAATGAAACATTTTCCAGAAAATAAAAATGTGGTAATTTTCTTTATGGTGTCAAGATACTACTCCTAAATTTTCATAATTTGAAGCAAAAGTGAATTTATTATGAATATTTTAAGATAGACACATATTATATATTTTTTTATAATAACTAAAAAAAATAAACAAAACCAAAAAAAATAATGAGGTCTGAATGGGTCTCGAACCCGGACCTGATATGTAGAAGGAACTAGCCTTAACCACTACACTAAGTCTTGTATTTGTGATTTTATAAACAAAACAATTTATTTAACCCCTATTGCAACTTTCATCTTCTTCCCCAATATCTTATGCGAAACCCTAACCCTAAGTTAACATTCCAATAGCCCGATTAAAACAAGATTAACAATCTGTAATAAGGGGGTTTGGTTCGGAATTGTATGGAGAACAAAACGGCATAATAATAACGAACTTACAATGTTGTTTTCAGGTAGAAATCGAAGGTTGCAGGTCCGCGAGCAAGGAGACCGATTAGAGCTCTATTGGACGTGAATTGAGATGTTTTTGTTGTGGGTTTATGATGTTTACAAGTGCAGAAACGTTTTGCAATGATCAATTGATTAAATGGATGATTAAAATCGATTCTTAAATCAATTTTTAAAGCTTAACGGTTACATCACATTAACTTCGATCAACACCATTAAGGCTCGTTATTATCATGTTTAAAACCCGGGAAACGTTTCGTATGAATGAGGAATGATTATCAATTAATAAAAAAATATTAACAGATGTATTAGAACTGGTTTTGGACATGGCCGGAACTCGGCCGGAAACTGGCCGGAGAAGCCGCCGGAAAAACGTGTGGCAGAGAAAAGGAAAACACAATTTCAAATCTTTTGATATTTGGCAACTTCAGTCCCTCATATTTAACCTTATTAGTTTTATTTTTAACTTGGTTAGTTTTTTTTCCTTATAAAACTTAACCACACTAACTAGCATTTAACATTAACCAAACCAAAACTTTTTAAACTTTAACATTTTGTCCTAATTTATCAAATAACTAAATAAGTTTGTATTTCGAAAGTTTTTTTTTTCTTTTCGAGGAATTTCAATGTCACATATAATATTTAATAAACCTTGAACGTTAAAATTAAAAAAAAAAATATTAATAATATGACGATTAACAGATGGAAGGTATGAGGACTAGATTTGACATTTAGATAAAAGATACGGGTGACGGGTGTCACAGTCTCCCCTACTTTAGAAAATTTCGTCTCGAAATTTCTTTCAAGTTGAGGCTACTATGACACAAAAGGCGTTGTAAAAGTCAACTAGATGTTTAAAAGAAAACTCCATCATTTATGATTTGACAAAATTTAAAATAGTTGTCTAATATCAAAAGTAAAAGTTTTAAATTCTTTTGACAGTTAACCCAAAGTTAGAAAGTTGAGAGTTCAAGTGAGAAAGGTTTTGGGAATGTGAAACGGGTGAGGGAAAAGGCACTGATAAAGATAGTCTCCCCTACTTTAGAAAAGTTTCTGACTGAAATTTATTATGATATACAACAAGTATCCAAATAATCGGGTGTGTGAGAGTTTACAAGGTTTGTGTTTTCTGTGTGGGTGGTCAAGAGAGAAACTCTAGGGAGATGAATTGAAGCTCGTGTAAGAACGTTCTTGTCGAAAATACTAGTTATTAGCCCACTGTTCTAATGAAGAGATAAGTACAAAGTAATGGATAGGTTCTTGGTCAGACTCCTAGTCCGCTCCCGCAGTATCGTTTGTGCTTATATATAGGGTGTACCGCAGCTGACCCACCACACTCCCGATACTTTGGATTCGTACTAATTGACTACCAATAGCCTAAGTAGAATCACACACCACCCTCATGTACCTGTAAGCCCATGATTGCGTTCCGGACCGTAATCATCGATTTACCTTACACTAGGGTGTTATGCTTTTCCATAACCCTAACATGAAATAAATGTGTGCAACCACTATGTAATAGCCACTGTAATGAAATAATGTTTAATCATGTCATGGTTAGAGGTCCTTCCCTTTCGGGTTTTCCCTTTAACCGTAATGAGAATAACATGTAAGTATAAGACATGGTTAGAGGTTCTTCCCTTTCGGGTTCACCTTTAACCGGTAACTTTTGTTCACATCGTTGGGCACTAAACACCTATATTGATAAACTCCGAGATTTATTCCATTCCCCTCGGATTAAATAAATACTCTAATCCGAGTCGTACGTGGGCACTGGCTTAGATCCCATATGAGTTATCAACTAGTATGTCCGTTGGCCATGACGATGAACAAAATAATGTAAGGTTAACAGGGTTTTGCTCAAAACAGGAAAAATATGCATACCAAATATGCGTTCATGTACGTATATAAGTTTAGCATAAAATTTCGACTGAAAGAATAGTATGACATAAATCGAGTAAATCGCACAATTGCACAAAATGAAAGTAAACAAATTGAATTAATGCAAATAGGCAATGTGAAAATAATCACAAATAACGTGTTAGAATATAACTATGAATAAAAAATGGTGCAAGAATAAAATAATGAAATAACGTGTATAGCCTACAGGCATGCGGGTTTAAAATCTAGTAATTTTACATATATGCGTTATTCTATAAAAGACATTTAGCGACATTCTGATAAAAAGATATGTCCATTGTTTTGTTAAACCAAAAGTTTTGCAACTAAAAGAGTGCGAATGTAATAGGATAAATTTCCGTTTATCAAAAACGTAGTTTGCTCAAACTTTGTGATATAGTTGAAAAGATTGTAGTACTGCATGATAACTCTTTAGAAATCGAAGTGTGTTTTAGTTTCAAAACAAATTTATTTGAAAAATCTTCGTAAATACACATTTTCATGTGTTTACAAGAAGTCGAGTTTGAAAAATGTTATAAGACTTATTATTAATTGCAAATTTCTCCCGAAAACATATATTGGACACGTCATATGAAAACAAAAGGTTTACATTTGATAAAATATGCACTACAAGTTTATAAAATGCAAAATGAAACCATTTTATGAAGTATGTGTAAATCAAATGTGTTTTTAAAAGACCAATATTTAAAAATGACGTGAATGATAAAATTAACGTATGTAATAGATTACTAATATTTAAGAAAGTTCATAATCAACGAGATGTAGAAATAGATTCTTGAGATGTGGATTTCACTCCTAACTCAAAGATGTATTTCAAAATTGAAAACGATTGTGGAATGAAACCAATTACTAAGTTAAGGATATCACTCCCAGCTTAGTGGTTAAGTTTCTTTTTGAAGGAAATACTCTTTGAGGTGTGGATGTCACTCCTATCTCAAAGATATATTCCTAGGATAAATAACCTATAGAGGAATGAAACTAATCACCAAGGTATGGATACCACTCCTAACTTGATGATATCGTTTCGTTTGTGAAATATCGAAAGAATAACGAGAAATAATCATAACGAAAATATCTTGAAAGAAAATAATAGGAAATAAGAGAAATATAAACGAGAGGACTCGTGAAAGTAAGCTTAGTTATAGACTAGGCTAAAAGGCATTCTAATAACCTAATTCCCTATAACCATGGCTCTGATACCAATCTGTAACACCCCAACCGATGGCGGAAACATCGAGGTGTCACGTAGTGACGATTGTTCAATAGCTCATGGACTAAAAGTGTAAATATTGATATATTGATTAAATAGTTTATTACATTGAAATGAAATACAACAATTCTAGATGTCAACTAAACTGAAATACAATGAATCCAAAATCTAAGTAAAGTTCCAAAAGCTTAAAAGTCATCTCATAAATAACCTGAAACATGTACGAAAATAGTATATGTCAATACAAAATGTATTGGTGAGCATACCCTGTTTGAATAAATATAATAGGAAAAGTGTTTAGCAATTCATGTGCGGTACCATTTGCAACTATGTAATAAGTAATATCCGTTCAAAACCAAACCTGAGAATAATGACTAACACATGACTAACCAACTGAATAATGAATTAACAAGACAATGACCAAGATTCTCTCAACAGAGTCTCAAGGGGGTATACCATAGTACTATTCATTTAAAAGCTAGGCCGCCCAGCGGTTAATGATTTTGACAAGTCATAGACACACAAATTAACATAAAGCAAACACACATGAGAATTGCATTTAGTGAAAGAGTAACATTTAGTAAAAGAAATAGAAACTTGATAGTAACTACATGAATCACCCCAGAATAGTAAAACAGTAAAAAGGGGAAAGATATACTCACAGTTTGCGAAAGCGATCATAATCCACTTAAGCGGTCGTGAACTAAGTAATGGGAATTCCGAGGAATTCAACCTATAATGTGTAAGAATACTAATAAGGAAGTGTCTAAAAAGTCTAAGGTAACTAGGATCTAAGGCATTAGGGTTTGCTAAGTCGAATTGGGGAATTAGAGTTTTAATGATAAGTCGCGTTAATGTAAAAGTTGTATATCACAAATAATATATGAAAGGTTGTAAATGTGGTTTAAATAATATAATTATTACCTATTGAATATTTAGATAAAAATATGTTTGAATAATTAAGACAAAATAATTTAGTTAGTTACTTTAACTAAATTAAAATAAATACAATAATCATAAATATATAAATAAATAATTTTGAGTTACACAATGATCCAACAAAAGATAATAAAGACATTTGACCATATGAGTATTTCTATTTTATAAGAAAAATATTTATAAAATAGATGTTTAAATTGTATAAATAAATAAATGTTTTATTATGTCTAATTAAACGTAAATAAGACTAATAATACCATACATGATCCAAAATTCCTAGTTTTATAGAAAATGAATGATTTCTGATGTAAACAAATTAGAATAATTTTCTCATAATTTATATAAACTTATTTATATTTAAAATTGATTTAACGAGATTAAATTATGTTGAAATGATTTAAAATAGGAAAATCAATAAAGTTAAATGTTTTCTGAACCAATAATTTTTATATCAGTTCATGATGATGAGAAATAATTACCCAAAAAGTTTGAGATTAAAATCATTAAAAATGAATTTTTAATGAATTAAATATGATTAAAACAAATTAATTCAATAAAAATATAAAAATGAAACATTTTCTAGAAAATAAAAATGTGGTAATTTTCTTTATGGTGTCAAGATACTACTCCTAAATTTTCATAATTTGAAGCAAAAGTGAATTTATTATGAATATTTTAAGATAGACACATATTATATATTTTTTTATAATAACTAAAAAAAATAAACAAAACCAAAAAAAATAATGAGGTCTGAATGGGTCTCGAACCCGGACCTGATATGTAGAAGGAACTAGCCTTAACCACTACACTAAGTCTTGTATTTGTGATTTTATAAACAAAACAATTTATTTAACCCCTATTGCAACTTTCATCTTCTTCCCCAATATCTTATGCGAAACCCTAACCCTAAGTTAACATTCCAATAGCCCGATTAAAACAAGATTAACAATCTGTAATAAGGGGGTTTGGTTCGGAATTGTATGGAGAACAAAACGGCATAATAATAACGAACTCACAATGTTGTTTTCAGGTAGAAATCGAAGGTTGCAGGTCCGCGAGCAAGGAGACCGATTAGAGCTCTATTGGACGTGAATTGAGATGTTTTTGTTGTGGGTTTATGATGTTTACAAGTGCAGAAACGTTTTGCAATGATCAATTGATTAAATGGACGATTAAAATCGATTCTTAAATCAATTTTTAAAGCTTAACGGTTACATCACATTAACTTCGATCAACACCATTAAGGCTCGTTATTATCATGTTTAAAACCCGGGAAACGTTTCGTATGAATGAGGAATGATTATCAATTAATAAAAAAATATTAACAGATGTATTAGAACTGGTTTTGGACGTGGCCGGAACTCGGCCGGAAACTGGCCATAGAAGCCGCCGGAAAAACGTGTGGCAGAGAAAAGGAAAACACAATTTCAAATCTTTTGATATTTGGCAACTTCAGTCCCTCATATTTAACCTTATTAGTTTTATTTTTAACTTGGTTAGTTTTTTTCCTTATAAAACTTAACCACACTAACTAGCTTTTAACATTAACCAAACCAAAACTTTTTAAACTTTAACATTTTGTCCTAATTTATCAAATAACTAAATAAGTTTGTATTTCGAAAGTTTTTTTTTTCTTTTCGAGGAATTTCAATGTCACATATAATATTTAATAAACCTTGAACGTTAAAATTAAAAAAAATATTAATAATATGACGATTAACAGATGGAAGGTATGAGGACTAGATTTGACATTTAGATAAAAGATACGTGTGACGGGTGTCACACTTTCTTAGCCAGACTCCGACGGGCAAAAAAGGTCAGAGCCCGAAAGGTAAACATTTTTTATAAAAAATGAAAATTCTCCTCCTAAGATACTTGGAAATTATAGTAATCTAAAACACAAAGTGCCATGTTTCCTAACAGGTGGTGGCACATGTGGACTCAATGTTGGTAGCACGCCAAATCAGTGGGGAATACGAAGCTAAAGTGGCAAACATGGTTCAGTGCCTACAAAAGGTTCGAACCCTACCTCCCACCAAATACTTCGGCCCCAATATCAAAGCATAGCTTCTAACTCCTTGTTTATCTTTCACAGGCAAAAAGCTTGATCATAGAGTTTGAAAGATGCGAGGTAAAACACGTGCCAGGGTCAAAAAACAAATAAGTTGATGCTTTAAGCAAGCTCGCGACCAACACACCAGATCATATCTCGCAAGAAGTGAAGCTTGAGTGCTAAATACTCCTTCCACAATGGAAGCCGAAGTATGTGTGGTGCATGAAAATCTAGAGTTCTGGATAACCCCAATTCTGAACTACATCACGAATGACGTACTACCATCAGACAAGTCACAGGCCCGAAAACTCAAAGTAAAGTCCCTACAATATCAAGTGGTTGATGGCGTCCTTTAGCGAAAGACCTTCCTAGGTCCCCTACTCCGATGCTTAGATCCGGTACAAGCCAAATACTTCATAGAAGAAATTCATTGGGGAATATGTGGTATTCAAGCCAGACCATGAATGGTAGTCACCAAAGTCATGAATGCTGGGTATTTCTTGCCAGGCATGCATCAAGATGCAGTGGAAGAACTCCAGAAATGTGAAAACTGCCAATGGCACACAACTATCAGCCTTCGAGCAAAAAACAAGTTAGTTTCGGTGTCCGCAACATGGCCCTTTCAAAAGTGGGGAATTGACATTGTTGGTCCCTTCCCCAAATCCTCCGGGCAAGCCAAGTTCTTGTTAATTACGGTAGACTACTTTACCAATTGGGTAGAGGCCAAGCCCCTAGCCACAGTTTCTGGAGCCGAAGTAAAAAAGTTTGTATGTGAAAATATAGTATGCAGATTTGGCCTACCCATGACGATTGTCAGCGACAACGGCAAACAGTTTGCCCATAACCCGTTCAAAAAGTGGTGCACCAATCTTGGTCTAGAACAAGCCTTCTTCTCCGTTGCCCATCCTAAGGCGAATGGCCAAGTCGAAAGGGTAAACCGAAGCTTAGTAGAAGGTATCAAGAAACGCCTGGGAAAGAAGAGAAGCGGTTGGGTAAATGAGTTGTCGAATGTTCTTTGTGCTTACCGAACAATGAACAAGACAAGTACTGGCGAGACACCCTTCAGTCTTACATATGGGACAGAGGCAATGATCCCGGTTGAAATAGGCATGCCAACCCATCGGGTGGTTAGCCAATGTGATAATGAAAAAGAGCTTCGGTGCAATCTCGATCTTATGGAAGAACGACGAGAAGCTGCAGCAATTCAAGAAGCAAAATATAAATGGACCCTAGAGATATACTATAACTCAAGGGTCCGAGAAAAGAAATTCAAGATTGGAGAGTATGTAATGCGAAGTAATGAAGATAGTGGCTCGGAAAAGTCGGGAAAAATGAGTCCTAAATGGGAGGGACCATATATCATTTCTTCGGTAGGTGAAAACAGGGCCTACAAACTCGCTATTCTTGACGGGGATGAAGTTTCTCGTACATGGAATGGGGTACATCTCAAGAAATGCTACCTGTAAAGATCGGATCAACCAATAAGATAGTTTTTTTTTATCCTTTTCAAATGTAAGAGTGGGATGTGAATTCCCCACATTTTAATTTTCAATATGTACTACGGAATGTCAAATTCTCGGTACAAAACTTTGCTAAATGAGACGTAGCTAGCCTCATTCAATAAAACAATAAGTTGATCCTTGTGAAAAACCATTCCTATGTATTTGTTTGTATGTATATTGAAAAAACAATATGCAAGCTTCGGTGTACGAGGTAAAAGTACCTCGACATTAGAAGAGGGATAAGAATTAGGGCATGGGGGTATCGAAGGCCCTTTCGTCCGGACTTCTTAGTCATACAAGTTCAAAAGGCAAAACGCCAAACTTAAAAGACACCCTAGAACGAAGAGTACGTAGCACCTTTTCTAATTCGATACCCGAAAAATGAACGTTCTACTTCAAATGTTATAAGTAGTCGGACATCAATAATCCTAAAACACTTAATAGCATAACTCACATCGTGACTTAACAAATCATGGACGCATGATAAAAGTCTCAATAAAGTAAAAAGAAATCCGATGGATATTCAAATATATTCCCATTCATTAAGCCCAAAAGGGTTACAAAAGTTTATGTTTGTCCTTCAGAACGAACCACGTCTACAAAAGAACCTACTAAACAAGGCACAGCCACGTGCAGTCGCAGTTAAACCAAGTCTATTACACAAGCTTCACAAAGAAAGGAACAAAACACCGAACCTATATGGAGGAACGGGTGGAACGAGTGTTAAAAAAGCTTCACTAAAAAGGTTAAAAATCACCGAACCTATGTGGAGGAACGGGAAAGAACTAACTACTTCACCAGGCCCTGGGACGCATCGTCGATCACAGATAAGTCTTTAAAATCCTTAATCACGACGTCCAAAGGCTCTGAAGCAAGGTCTTGCAGCTTGGAGACTAAAGGAAGGGAAACTTCGTCATAACACTTGACGGCTTCCGGTAGCAGTTGTTTGGCATTCGGCACGAGCTTGGGGGTGGCATTCATAGGCACTCCACTAAGAGCCGCAACATGACCTACTCATGTTCCAGCGTTGTAGCCTATCCCATTCATGGTGTTGTTCACCCCTGCTACCTCAGCCTTCATAGATGGACAGTTTCGTACATAGTGAGACACCAGCTCCACCCCTCAGTCAGCACAAACTGTTTGAAGCCGAACAATCCCTCTATCTCCTTCAGCAGATCGAGCTTCTCCGACTCTCGCTTTTGAACTTCCGCCTTCAAATCTGCAACGAGCTTCAGGGCATCATTCTCCCGAACAAAAGCTTCATCTCTTTCTGCAAAAAAACACAGGAAAAATCACTAAGTATCGAAATAAGTCGAAATATGAAAAAGTATTAAGAAAGGCACAAACCTTTCACAAGTATGTCTGCAGCTTCTCTGGTCTTGGCCATCAATTTTTAAGCTCCTCAATAGAATTGACATATTTCTTCTTAGAAGTCTCGTGAGCTTGCTCAAAGGCCTGCAGCTTCTTCTTCAAACCAATTACTTCGCCCTGAAGTTTGTCCTGATCCTCCCCAGCCACAGCAAGAGTGGCCTGGACAGACCAGAGTTGATCTTGGCTGGTCTTCAAAGACTCCAACACATTATCGTGGCTGCAAACATTACCCCGCCTCTTCAACTTGCCCCGTTGGAATTCAGAATCCACCCATCTCCGATACATCTCTGACACCAAGAAATTAGACTGAGCCTGATTCACCATCAGGGCGTCTCCCAAGTCGTTATCTTTTAACCTCCGATAATGAGCATGATCAGCCGGGGTATGCAGGTTAAACAACATCATCTTGGATGACAGAGCATCAACCACCCTAGATCCATTCTTTAAATCCCAGTCGGGGACAAAAACATCCTCAGCCGTGGTAGGATCAACCTCCATAACATCGTCCAACGAATCTACAAGATTTAACATAATCAATGTCTCTGTCTCGAACCAACAAGGAGAATAAGATGCGCCACATTCATTCTCCTCACTAGCACGAAAGGCAGAAATACGACCAGTAAACTTACCGGGAGAAGACATTGAAAAACCACCCGCATCCTCAGTTGTCAAGGTTCGAACCAGACTGTTGGCTATGTCACGAAACACGTCAGCACCTTCCTTCTCACCATCACCACCTGATCCACTCTCCGGAACATCCATGTAAATAGGTTAACTATCTCGGGAAGATTTACCACCGGTTATATGCAAATAAAATTCATCTAGAATGTTACCTTTTGACGAATCAGAAACAGGAAGAGTATTGGACGGAGCAAATTTCACTTTCTTAGGACTTTTCTTGGCCCTAGATGGCTCGTGCTTCCTCTTCCGCGCATGGGCGTTTATATCCAAAGATGTATCCTCCACAACATCGTCGCCCGTAGTAGGAACACTAGAAGAACTCACAGCCTGTAAAGGTGCAGGATTAGGAAAAACGTTACCAACTGTAACATCTCCTTCGCCAACTCCACCATGAGGGTCACCACCCTTGCCACTACCGCCTTCACCCTCAGCCTTTTTTGACCTTCAACAACAACTTTCTCCGCACCTTTGCCATCATCAACTTCGGGACGAATAGGGAACTACAGCTTCTCAATCTGTTCAAGAATAGGTTTACTCGTGCCCACAGGTTCGCTAGTCAACGTAAGATCATCATCGTCATAATCTTCAAACTTTAGTGCTGCAAGCAATGACATCTCTACAGAAACAAAAAATAAGAGTTAAGATTTATACTCAATAAAACAGGCCGAAGGTCAAGAAGCGATTCTCACCCTTATTTTTATACAAAATAACAGGCCACCGATCCGGTTCATCCCATATCCTACTAATGCCTCCTAACACCAGAATGTGCTCCAGATACTTCTTAATATTCGATTTATGAGTCACAAGCTTCTTGTACAGAGCAGTATCGTAAGCAAAATTAGCCGGGAGCTCCCACTCAGAGGAGTCGATGTCCTTCCTCCACAAAGGGATCATCTCCTTAGGAAGACATCTATCATCTAGCCAAATGAACTGCGTCTTCCGGTTCTTTAGGCTAGAACTGTCTTTCCCATGACACTCCGACTTTGCCCTCCTCTTCTCAAAGGTAAACCAATCGCCCACCTGAGTCAACTTATAAAAAGCCCTAAACACATCAACATCTGCCTTTGACTTCAAGGCCCTACATTTCAACTCGAAATGACAAACCCTCCCTAAACTAAAAGGGTTCATCTGAGAAAAATGAACCCCATGGAACAAGAGAACCTTAAACAAGAACTTTGTCATAGGAACTCAGCAATTAGCAAAATCACACACACGTGTGTAAAATGAAAATTTACCAGCAAGATGGGGGTAAATGGAACGATCAGGGGCCGAAAGCTCAGAGTTTAGGTCTAAAGGAATCCTATAATCCCTCAAAAACTTATCAAGTTTATTTTGGGATAAAGTGGGAAAACTAACACTCATATTATCTTTCCCCATAATAACCCCAACAGAAAAATAGAAACTAGAAAGGAAAGAAGGAAGGAACGAACCTGTGTAGGACGGAGGAAACTGGGATCAATTGAAGCGAATAAAACAGCAGTAGGCAAAGGGGAAGGTGAAAAGTTTTCGAGGAAAGTAAAAATGAAAAAGAAAAAAGTAAAAACCCGCCTTTTAAAACAAAGAAAGAGAAACCCTAACGTCAGGACAAGTGTCGAAATCCCAACAATTTGAAAAATGATCTAAAGGTTGGGAGCGTCTTGGGGCAACCGCCATGTCCCATCCAAAGTACATGGCCTGGGACGTCTCCACGTGCTGCAACCATAAAAACAGCTGGTAAGCAGTAACGAGGATCGACCAACTCCACTTAGTTATAAACTAACTTATGGACTTAAGGGGACATGAAGAGGTATAAAACCTCACTTCCGAACTACAACCCCTAAAGACGCCGCAACTCCTAAGAAGACGCGACTCAATATGACACGAATCCTGAAGTACACCAAAATCAAGACCGGGTGTCAAAAGCTCCGAAGGTTGGTACACCTGGACGTACGAAAATACAACTATTCTGACTAGTATAAATACTTCTTCAAAAGTACAAGTAAGACACGGTCTGACACACTCCGAACCTCCCTCTCTCTCTCTCTCTCTCTATTCTCTTTCTTTCACCAAACAAATACTTATCCTTACGCCGGAAGGTGGTCACAGAGAGGCCCTTCATGCTCCCCTGTGATGAGCCTAACGGTTTGTTAAGTTTTGCAGGTATAATTACCAAAGATCTTATCAAGTTAGTCATCTTCTACCTCACCTACGAGGTACGTGCTAGCTTTTGGATCTTCAGATCCGTATTATGCCTCCGTATAAAAATTCTGTATTCGCCACTGATGGGATAACGGCTTGACTCGGTTAACTAAGAAAGACCATCCATTAGTACTTATTGTAAATGTCACTATTTTAAAAATGTTTGGGAATGCTTATAATTAACATATGAAAATGAGTATCAAATACTATATATTACATTAATGCACACATATAAAGGAAACACAATGTGAATTAAGGAACTGCTTGTTATCATTGATCATTAACAACACGACAATTTTTTCTAACTTGTCCTTGACCATCAGTAAGGACCTCAATAGAACCCATTCTTACCATGGACCGAGCAAATCTTGCCAAGAACACCTTAGGATTTTGCAAAACTTGTGCTATGTGAGCGGATTGCGTATTTGTGAGTAGTGCTGCATCGGATACAAATAGACCCTTATGTTGGTTCAAAGCTCCAAAGTAGTGAGAATCAAATGAGAGGGAACTATTAGGATCCATCTCAAGAGGTTTGCTCGCATTCACAGGGATTGGGCATATTTCCCTCAATGTTTGTGCATAAGTTGGGTCGAGAGAAGGGTCAGCATCCCCAACGCCTGTAAAGTTATAGAGCCGTCTTGAAACCAAAGCGCAACGCGAGGTCCCAATAGTATGTGCCCCTAATTAAGTTACAAAAATATAGTTACATATAACTAAAAAAATATCTTAAAAGTATAAGGTATGTGCATGTATGCATACATACAAAAACTTTAGGGAAAAGGTTGTATACCCGAAAGTATTACAAGATCATTCACATCTAGGCCTTTGGCTTCGAATTGGGATCGGAGAGTTGTGAAATTCGCGTTTGCAGATGGTAAATTGATACCGACTTCGGCTGTTAACGAGACGCTTCCGTCCTTTCTTCCGGTAAAAACCGGCCACATTTCCTCTTGAAACTACAATAATCGCATAAAAGATGAGTACTTTAAATACCATTAAAAATGTATTTGTTTTGAACATAACTTGGTTTTCAATAAATTTTGTAAGTGAATTAAATCAAATCAACTAACATTTGCCATCATCCCATTTTAAAAAAAATGATTCAATGTGACGTATTTAAATCTAATAAAGTTGTTGCAATTGATTTATGTTACTTGGTACGAAACAGCGTCTCTAGCAGCCAACGCAACAATATCGGCACATGAAACAATCCCTGGACAACTAGCTTCCAACGTTGTCTTTATTTCATCAATAACATCGTAACCAGTAACTGATCTGTTAGGTCCTGCTGTTTTTTCGGTTGTCACATTTCCAGTAGGATCCAATAGTATTGAAGCATCACACCCCTAAAACATTGCAAAAGTTGAAGTTAAGTAATGTGCACAATTTAGAATTGGTGGCCATGTTCAAAACATTACACCATCAGTTTGGCTAATTTGAAGAATAATAATGAAAAGCCAAGCGTGTAAACGAGTGGAGACGATACAAGATGAGCTTGAGATTGCGTAAATTTTAGCCCGACTTCTTTAGCTTATGACATCTCCAATGTGGCTCATTTTGAACTTTATATCTAAAGCTCGAACTAAGCTCATTTATAATACTTTTGTTTGGCTAACAATTTATAAGCTTGTGCTCAACTAGTGGTCACCTCATTTATCATGAATCAAATATTAGATTTTTTTATTTATAATTATATTTTTTTATAAATAACTACGTATACGTTATTTAGTTACTTTCATTGTAATTAACCTTAGATATAATAATAACTATTATCATTGGCGAATCCAGGAATGATTTCCAGGGGGTTCCTTTCGTAGATTTTGACTGATTTTCACTAATTTTTTAACTTTTTTCACTAAAAATTTCAATTTTTTTCTAAATCGAGGATGTTCCTAAGAACCCCGGAACTCCCTCTGAGACTATTATGTAATTATATAAGATAATATATATGTATTATTAAGCTCAATTTGTAAAGCTACGTCTCAAGCTTGTTTATTTAACAAGCTTCAATTCATGGTCCATATAATTACTTTAAAGTTTGGATTGTTTTGAAATTTTAGCAAGCTATTTCAGGTAGTTCATGAGCGATTTGACTCGTTTACAAGCCATGAAAAAACAGTATACTTAAATTGAATGAATTACTTACCCTAACAAAGCAGTCATGGTAGTGCAGCCTTAGAAGCTTGGCAGGCATGGCAGGATTAGCAGCAACTTTGCCCCATACAATCTCCTTAACTGTATTTTCTACCGAAATCGAATCACACAATTTCTCATAATACTTCATCTTCAACCCTTCACCACCCTTGCACCCTACTGCCAAAATGGAAACTAGCAACAAGCCTAGAACTCTCTGGATCATGTTTACTTTCTCACTTGATGTTTTTGGGTTGAGATCACCTTTGGGTTTAACAGTTTATATAGAAGCTTTTGAAGGTTTTTCTATCATTAAAATAATAATTTCGAGATTCAACCTTAACATGGATGCATCATGTGTGTGTATCTTCATTATTGGTTGACATTCAAATTCGTAAGATAACAATTTTTTTTAATATTGATTATGAATGATTTTTATTTTCAATAATCAAATTAATTAAAAAACTTGCATGTTTTCACAAAAAAGGAACCATGCAGGAAATATTAACATCTTTTTAAAATCCAATTAACATACAAAAAAAAAAAAAAAAACAAATATGGTTAAAGGTAAGGCTGCCATAACAGGTTACAAGAACCTGTTAAGACACGAACCTGCTAAGACACGAACACGAAACCCGTAAACACGAACACGACACGAAATCTAATCGTGTCATTTTTTTCAAACATGAACACGAACCTGTGTATAACAGGTTAACACGATAAGACACGATAAGGACCACTAGTAAAACAGGTTAACACGACAAGACACGATAAGACACGGCAAGACACGACAAGACACGATAAGACCTGTTAAGACACAGACACGATAAGACACGAACACGAAACATGTAAACACGAACACGACACAAAAATAAACAGGTCTTAACGTGTCGACATGTTATAGACACGAAACCTGTTAAGGACAAACACGAAACCTGTTAAAATCGTGTAGGTTCGTATCATGTTATCGTGTCCGTGTCTAAATTGCCAACCCTAGTTAAAGGTAATAGTCAGAAATACTTGTTAGTTTAAGATTAACATATTTTTAAAATCGAATTAATTTAATTTAATTAGTTCTGCATTTGGCCTCAAAAATTACGGGTAAAGAAAATTAATATCGACATAATGGCAATCGATCCTTCATCTATGCATATATTTGGTTATTATTACAGATGCACATGAACGTGTCGAATCATGGAATTAATGCACACTATCAGTTATTTTATTTACATGGAATATAATGATTGATCAAAGAAGTCAACCACAATGATTAAACACAAAACCTTGAATTTATTTATTTATGTCCTTCACGGGTAACTCAGTTGGTGAATAGACCAGGGATTTCTCTTGGAGGTCTCAGGTTCGATTCCCACGAAGGACATAATGAGAAATGATGGATGACTCATGGCCTATATATGACCATGAGTTCGAGTCCTGATCTCGCCAGGTTTTACCGGTTCACTACTGTCGTGCCTTCGGTCGGGTATGTGGGTCGGGTTTTCCCTGAAAGCGGGCTGTCAGGCGGGCTAGGGGCTTCGTGCGTCCGGGGTGGGCCAGGCTGTGCCCATATCTTTGCCACTGGGAGGCCGCGTACAAATTGTACCCGGCGTTATTTAGTTGGTCGTTTAAAAAAAAACCTTCGAATTTATGCATCACCTTTTTTTATTTGTATATTACTAAAATAAATTAAATTATTAGGTGGTAGGTTTAGAGTGAGAGGTGGTGGTTCAAGCATGAGTCTATCAATGATAGAAACCGCAAATAAACTGATTTTTTTTCAGGAAAAAATTAAGATGCAAGAGTGTTTTTAAGTGTTGCATGAAAAAAAATTATGAAAGTAGGTAGGTCACTGATTCGTTAAGCGACCTTCAACAAAAGAATTTCAAGGTCTCACATTGAATAAGCGACCTTCATAGGTTGCTAATTGAGTCCTCGATGTTCAAAGAAGGTCGCTGAATAGTACTGAGACCATCCTTGAATTCATGTTGGTCATGTGTATTTATGGCAAATGTCCGATGAATGTTACCGTTCACACCAAAAAATTTGCCCCGAACCCTTTTTCATGCAACCTGTTTATTTTCCATTCAATGTAAGCCTTGTATGGTAGAAAACTCAAGTGTTCACAAGTTAGAAATGTTACAAATACGTGATTTTGATATTATACAGGTGTATATGAAGAAAAAAATCGTGGCGTTCCATAAGTTTGAAATGAAAGTCGTGTTGGAGGGTATGGTTTTGTAGTGTTGTTGGATCGGTGTTACATCTGCATGAAATCTCTTGGATCGATGTTACATCTGCATGTGGAGTAACACGTGTAGAATGGCAATCTGGTCATGTGATTTGAAATATATGAATGCTGGAGGGTCCAAAGGTTGTAGAATAATGCATCCAGCTACTTCTTTGCAACCCCAACTACTTCTTCGATAGTGGTGGTTGGGTGGTCTTCCAGCATGGCATGTCAAGGGGATTTTTTTACCAATTTTTGTCATGCCATGGACCCAAGACCTGCCTTTGTGCCTATTTATTCAGGGAGTATGCATGATCATGCAACTTCGCTAACAATAAAAAAATCGCGGGCTGGGTTCCTCTTATTTTTGGATCGGTGTTACCTCTGCATGAAACTACTTGGATCGATGTTACATCTGCACGTGGAGTAATACGTGTAGAATGCAACCTTGGTATGGTAGTTTATAATATGGAAGTGGTGGTTTGCTTAGGTGATCAACCGCATCCATGTTTCGTCCCTTCAATCTTAAGTTTTGTTGAAGAATGGTAATTGACATGGGTAGGGCTGGCACCTATGCTTGGCGAAGAGGACGATGTTATCAATCTAGGGGCATGCGGCTTGATTTTGTTGGTGGAGATCATGGTTAGCGACACCCTTTATTTTGTTGATATGACGAATTACAAGGGCGTCGTGTTTCTTCTATCATATCGTGGAGAGTGCGGATTCTTCGTTGATCTTTTACTGTTGCTGGTGGATGTTGGAGTCCAAAAATATATTTTATTTTTAGCATTGTGGCTCCAACATCTCATCAACCTCTCCTTAGATTTGTGCCGGTGTTTCCCTTATAAAGTTGGATTTGGTGTTCTCGGAAAAAGCTTCATTGGATCGATGTTACATCTGCATGGAGAGTTAATGATACAGTTGCTGTTGGATGTTGGAGTCCAAAAATATATTTTGTTTTGAGCATTGTGGCTCCAACATCTCATCAACCTCTCCTTAGATTTGCGCAGGTGTTTCCTTTATAAAGTTGGAATGGGTGTTGTTCTCGGAAAAAGCTTCATTGGATCGATGTTACATCTGCATGGAGAGTTAATGATACTGGATAGGTGATGTGTCTTCGTGATCAATGTCATGGAGAGTTAATTAATGTAGGCTGAAAATCATGGTGGCTCATGCCCTTATTGTATTTGATAGGGTAACTTCCAAGGCCCTCCCATGACCATTGGAATTGGAATTGGAATTGGAAAATGCTGACATGCACCATAGTTAGGGTTATCCTTATAAAGTTGGAGTTGGTGTTCTCGGATATAGATTGTTTTGTAATTGTCATTTGTATAGATTTTCAACTCGGTATATTGTATAGTTTGACTACTTTTATAATATAGTTGGTAAAATTGCATTTCTTTAACATTTTGTCACGTATCGTATCATGTTAAACAGTGTTGAAGGTTGCCCAGGGAGCCCCTTTCGGCCCCCTGTATCCGTCTACCGGGCCGTTCTCTACGGTCACCGGACCCTCGAATGTGTCGTCCTCGGGTGATATAACGGCCCCGTCGGGAATTCGGGCGTCATGAGACTGCCAGTGACCCGATCCGGCACGTCACAAAAAGCCCCGAACGTCAGTTTAGGCACTTTGTTTAGATTTCCAATAAGTAAATGTTAAAAAATCCGGATGAAGGTATTGAACATCACAGTGTTGAAAGTGCCCCAGGGAGCCCTTTTCGGCCCCCTGTATCCGTCTCCCGGGTCGGTCTCTACGGTCACCGGACCCTTGAACGTGTTGTCCTCGGGTGATATAACTGCCTCGTCTGAAATTCGGGCGTCATGAGACTACCCGTGACCAGATCCGACACGTCATAAGAAGCCCTGAACTTCATTTTAGGCATTCTGTTTAGATTTACAATAAGTAAATGTTAAAAAATCCGGATGAAGGTATTTAACATCATAGTGTTGAAAGTGGCCCAGGGAGCCCTTTTCGGCCCCTTGTATCCGTCTCCCAGGCCGGTCTCTACGGTCACCGGACTCTCTAACGTGTCGTCCTCGGGTGATATAACTGCCCCGTTGGAAATTCGGGCATCATGAGACTGCTGCCAGTGACCCGATCCGACATGTCATAAAAAGCCCCGAACACCATTTTAGGCACTTTGTTTAGATTTACAATAAGTAAATGTTAAAAAATCCGGATGAAGGTATTGAACATCATAGTGTTGATAGTGGCCAATGGAGCCCCTTTCGGCCCACTGTATCCGTCTCCCAGGCCGGTCTTTACGGTCACCGGACCCTCGAACGTGTCTTCCTCGGGTGATATAACTGCCCCGTCGAAAATTCAGGCGCCAAGACACTACATGTGACCCGACCCGACACGTCACAAAAAGCCCCGAACGCCATTTTAGGCACTTTATTTAGATTGTCATTATGAATCCAAAAGACAACATCGTCATAAAACGAACACATCCATAAGTAATACTACGATAATAAGATTGCATTACGAATTCAAAAGACAACATAAGCACAAAACAAACACATCGATAATACCATTACATAGATAATAAAAAAAATAAGAAAATGCGGTTACGATAAACTAAACTTGCATAAAAGGAGGACATTGTTGATATCATTCATTGAGTCCCAAGACGATTACGATAAACTAAACTTGCATAAAAAATAAGAAAATACGATTACAGAACCCTGTAGGCTCATTCACTGAGTCATAAGACGAATTGCATTGTTACACGTCTTCTTGTTATGGCCGGTCTCTCCACAGATGCTACATGTACGAGTCCTCGGTTGATCGTCATAGTTCACATCCATCTCAATGCGTATTCTTCTCGAATGTACTCTGCCTCTATGTGTTGTAATCATCGACGGGTCCCCCTGAATTCTCCACTCCGCCCGAGGCCATTCAGACTTAAGTCCTAACGTGTAGAAATGACCGTTGTACTGCTCCATGTATGTGTTCGTGTGGTATCTCCAATCAATTATATTGTGAGGGTGTCTACCCATCCAATTGCAAATGGCAATTGCATGGGAACATGGAAATCTGGACATTTGCCATTTCCCAAATGTGAGTACCTTTCTTTTGTACTCAACGGTGTAGTCATTTCCGCCACGTTCATTTGTCTCAAATCTTGAAAGAACATTGAACCTTCCATCAGTCCGATCAAAGCACGTCACCTCATGTTGCATGGCTACTGAGCATAGTTTCTCAAACTTGCTCCAAATGCGAGGTGGTAGAGGGGATTTGAAAATGTGAGAAATCTCAGTGTGCTTAAAATACTGCTCGACGTCTCAGCGAAAGGTATAGTCAATCAGAGCTGTGATTTTGCAGCCTCTTTTCGCGGAAATGTTGGTTGTTAGGTTACCCCAATGACGATGCTCTTTATCATACTTGACCGTCCACTTACACTTATCAATGTTGTTAAGGTAGTCCCAAGCCTCTTGATTTTGCAGCCTCATTTCGCGAACACCCCACCGATACTTTCTTGACTTAGATGTGCTACTAATATTCCAACAGAGTTTCCGTAGCTGTTTATTCTTGAACCTCCCGCTAAAATTGCTTCTAATGTGATGAA
This sequence comes from Ambrosia x helenae, assembly GCA_030844895.1. Taxonomy (NCBI): domain Eukaryota; kingdom Viridiplantae; phylum Streptophyta; class Magnoliopsida; order Asterales; family Asteraceae; genus Ambrosia; species Ambrosia x helenae. The sequence goes on along the minus strand of CM061227.1, from coordinate 13,254,056 downwards.
GACAATAACGATGGTACGCGTTGGGTTCCATCCAGCCAGGAAGGTTTTCCATTGCATTAATTATACCGTTGTGTCTGTCGGATATAACGGTGGGACAAAATAACTTATTCCAACAGGGTTTGGTTTTATAAAAGATAAGGTGGGACAAAATAGTAGATAGATATGCACATCTCGGGACCCTTCACCTAAGTAGGTAAGTTTATTATTATAATTAATAAGTTAATCTAGTTAATTGTGTGGAATACGAGAATGATCTTGAAGTGCCGACTCCTTGATAGAGAAGCGAAGGCGACTACTAAGTAGAATGCTAAACCTCTCCAGCGTGCGTCCACCTGGGTTACTCCGCCAGGGCCTCGCGTATAGCGGGCTCCTCTAACCGCGGTCAAGTCTTTGGGTCTTCTAAATTATCATCTTCTTAAATTGGAGGCTTCACTTCGGCTAGGGACATCGTACACCTCACCTTAGTTCTCGCGTTCTGTACCGAAGAGTCTCTTTATCCTGGCAACCACGTCTCCCCATTGGTTAACAGTCAAAGCCGAAAGATCTCTCTTACGGTTGTCACAGGAAGGCGGTCTCTCCATTGGTTAACGACGTTGTACTAACAAAAACTAGATAAAGAACCTTTGTTTTATTTATCTTGATGACACTTTAATGTTTATAGGTCTAGAAACTATAAAATTGGTTTTAAATAAGTGATGACTTAATTACGCAACCCTAACCTCCCGAACTGAATGAAATCCTTAACAAAGGCGACCCCTAACCCTACAGGCGTATGATACAAAAGAGATCACTGGTGCGCCCATAAGTGAACCATCCTTTGCCAAGAAGGTCACTCAACCATCAGGTATGAACCAGAAATGTGTCACTCAGATCTGGTCCACTTCAGAAGCCATTGCTTAGAATCTGGTTTGGATATCAGAAGCCCGAAGGATTTGTCTCACTACCGGTTTCCTCGCCTTGGATCTATCTCGGGACTACCAGAAGCTGATTATACCATTAATTAATTAAGTTAAAGTTGTTATTAAGTTAATCATTATTTAAACCTGTCACCAAGATAAACAAACAAAGATTAGAAGAGGATAACACGAAAAATAACTAAAAATAAACTACTACTACTAATAATAAAAAGTCTACAAATCGAAGCGGGTTCGCAAATAAAAGAAAGATACAACCATAAGAATGATCAACACAAGGATCATGGTTGCTCATAGACAAGCTCTCCATCTCCAAGTGATATGTATTCTCTCATGATCCTCACGACCCTCGATGTTTTATTGCATAACTACTCTACGATCCTCTTCTTGGCCAAGCTAATCAAGGTAGGTTTAAGCCTAACCATTAAGGGATGTTTGGAGGACCAGAAGGCCTCCCAAGGGACCCCAAGATCTCTGAAAGAAGCTTGGTAGTAGGCCCAAGGAAGCACAAGAAGGGATGAACAAATGGTGAGGGGTAGCTTGGTATTTATAGAGCTGACAGACTGTGCACGGGCGTGCTTGCATTGTTCCCCAAGTTTCGTCGCTTTCCTGCTTTGCTGCGTTGTTTTCTAGCATGCAGGGCCTTCGTGCAAGTGTGCGTGGGCGTGCTTGGTCACTCCGGGACTGATTTTAGCATTGTTTAAGTCCCGGGATTGTCTTCAAAACATACAGGGAACATGATGCAAGTCTCATATCTTCAGGAATCTCCCGATTTTGCTTGTTTTTGCCCAGAAATCCTTTCTTTCCGTCTTGGAGCTCCATTTTCCTGAGAAATACAAATAGGAACGATTTAAGCATCAAATTCAATAATATAACCCTAATTGTATCCTATTATGAGACTGTTTATGCCTGTTTTATATGTTAATAATGTGAGTTATCATGGGCCATGTTCTGTGCATGTGACAATCATTACTAAGCTCATGTGTACTTTTGTAAAGGTACGGTTTTGAGCGTATTATTGTAAAAACGTATCAAGTGGACCCCATGTGTCTTCATAGGTTATTATTAGATCCTAGTTGAACACGTGTGATTGTTTTATGGTAAAACAAGGGTTTTAATATATGTTTAAGCCTTTGCAAAGCGAAAACTAGTTTTAACACATGTTATGGTCTTTTTAACACACGTTATTATATAGTAACCGAAACTTTGGCATGATGTGGGCTTCGATTCTGATTGTTTAGTGGTCAAAAGTGGTCGATTCTTGTTTAACAAGGTATAATCGAAGCCTTACAATGTGTGTTAGTGTCTCTTTGATAAAAACCGATTATAAATACCTTTAAAATACATATTAGTTTTGGGTATGTGCAAAGTGTGAATTTTTTTATAAAACCGTTTCTTAGCTTGATTAATCAAGTCGTGTTTTGTCTTAAAAATATTGTCCAAATTGTGAGTGCATTGCCTAGGCCTATTGACATTGACATTATGTGGGAGTGGTAAGTCGACATAGTGTGGCTATAGATATTTAAAACAATTTAAGTGAAACAATGTTTATATAATCTTGTTTTAGTGCATGTAAATGGCCGATTATATAGGATCAAGGGGGTTGGGAAACGTAATGAAGCTGATTTAATCAAAGTTTGGGGAGTACAAGGGACTTACCTAAGGATGATTAGTGTTAGATGGCCTTATGATCTCCTCCTTTGTCTTGAAAGCTTCGAGTGGCTAATAGTGTTGAGGGTATGATTCAGTTGTCGTTAGATGGTGTCCGAAAGTTTGAGAGGAGTAGAAAGATTATTTGTGGAAAGTGAAGGTGATGTTTGGCGCTCTTTATATAGTGCAAAACATGGCAAGAAGGTTTCTTGATTCCTATCTTTCATTGAAAAATACACACCTCATCTTTTGTGAAAGTTCTTGACCAATTGATAAGTTGCCATCTTGTATATGAGTTGGCCGATTTGTTAATTACTAAATCAACTTGTTTTGGCAAAGGTTAGACCTAGGGAAGAGAGATGTGTTTGTTTAGAATCCCTTTGTGTGTAAGAAGTCCACCTTGACTTTAGTGTCATGCATAGGCACTAAGACAAGGATAGGTGTTGTGATGTTGACAAGTAGATATTGGGCTTGAAAGGTCCCTTTCGGCCGATCCTTGTCTCCAAAAGAGGAAGGGTATTGTTCTACAATGGTGATGCTAGGTGTGTGTTGTTTGTTTCCTCATTTAGTGCAAGATAGATGGGTTAATGATGAGGTAAGGTAATGGTGTCATGCTTGGGTAATTCGGCCGAAGGTTTTAGGATGGACATGGTTTGTTTCAAGTGTCATGGATATGTCCTTATCAAGTGAAGTTTCTTGTTGTTTTCTCCTTGTCTTAGGCCGATTAGGGAAACATGGAAGAAATTCGTATAACAAGTTGTAATCATTTGCCAAATGGCATACGATGGCTCTCTGTTGAGCGTGCGAGTGGCTTGACTGTTCAACGCCAATTCTTTTGTACAGTCCGGGTGTTGTATACATAAACGGGTAATCTATTGATTTTCCTCAATAACTCATGCTTTACCAGACTGGGGGTAGGGGGATTGTGCCAGGATATAGTTTAGTTGTTAAGAGGCTCGATGATGATGATATTAACATGTATTAGTGTATAGTTTCATGAACACTTGTTCATCATGTGTTAACATATGGTAATTTTTGTTATCTATATACGTGTGTTAGTAAGGTGTTATCATGTGTTAGTGGGTGGTAACCTCATAAAACACTTTGTGATGATTCGGGTTTGAGTGGATTGTGTAACTTTCCACCTGAACATTGTCACATGTATTGTTCTTTTCTAGTGTGTGGTAGTCGGGTATTCGGTGGCTCTCTGTTGAGCGTGTGACTGGCTTGACTGTTCAATGCCAAATATTTTGTATAGTACGGGTTTTGTATGCATAAACGGGTAATCTATTGGGTTTCCTCAATAACTCATGCTTTACCAGACTAGGGGGTATAGTGTGTGCAAAATGTCTAATTATACACATGTAATGACAATAATAAGTAAAATGTTTACGGATGTTGACCTGGATCGTTGACTGGTGTCACATTCTCCCCCTTTTTTTTGGAATTTAGTCCGCGAAATCGAGCTTTCCTACTGGGCTCAGTAGTGTTGGGAAAAGAGCTGGATACTTGCGTCTCATCTGATGATCGCGTTCCCATGTAAATTTGGGTCCGCGCTTTGCATTCCATCTGACTTTGACAAATTTGGTTCGGCTCCTTCTCAATTTATGGACTTTCCAATCCGTCACCTCGATTGGCTCCTTAATGAACTGGAGTTGATCATTGATGTGAATTTCTTTAGGAGGAATGATCAGAGATTCATCGGATAAACACTTCTTTAGATTGGATACGTGAAATGTGTCACGAACACCACTGAGCTCTTCAGGTAACTTGAGCTTGTATGCCATGGGACCAATCCTTGCAAGTATTTCAGATGGACCTATGTATCAGGGGTTAAGCTTCCCACGTTTGCCAAACCGAGGTACACCCTTCCAGGGTAAGACTTTTAAGAGTACCTTATCGCCAACCTGAAATTCGAGTGGTTTGCGACGGCGATCAACATAGCTCTTTTGACGATCTCGAGCTGCATTCAAGCGATCACGGATTTGAAAGATCCTATCGGTTGTTTGTTGAATTAGCTCGGGGCCAGTCAAATATTTTTCTCCAACTTCCGCCCAACATAAGGGAGACCTACACTTACGTCCATATAAGGCTTCGAATGGGGCAGCCTAGATACTGGTGTGGTAACTATTGATGTATGAGAATTCAACCAAGGGTAAATGAGAATCCCAATTTCCACAGAAATCGATTACCCAAGCATGGAGCATGTCCTATAGGGTTTGGATAGTCCGCTCGCTCTGGCCATCAGTTTGTGGGTGATAGGATGTGCTCATGTCTAAGCGAGAGCCTAGTGCATCCATAAGTGTTTTCCAGAATCGGGAAGTGAATCAACTGTCTCGGTCAGAAATTATTGAGACAGGCACACCATGAATAGTCACAATCTCCTTGATGTACAACTTGGTGAGTTTCTCTAACTTGTCGGTTTCCTTGATCGGCAGGAAATGTGCAGACTTCGTTAACCTGTCAACAATTACCCAAATCGTGTCGTCACCATTGGACGTCTTCGGTAGCTTAGTGATAAAATCCCTAGAGATTTGTTCCCATTTCTAAACGGGAATCTCGGGTTACTGTAGCAGACCAGACGACTTCTGATACTCAGCTTTGACCTTTGAACAAGTAAGGCATCGACTGACGTATGTTGCAATTTCACCCTTAGGGTTGGGCCACCAGTAGAATTCCTTCACGTCTTTGTACATTTTTTCAGCTCCAGGATGAACCGAGTACCTAGACTTGTGGGCCTCCTCAAGAATCAAATCGCGTAAATCACCAAAATGTGGTACCTAGATCCGATCGGCAAAATAAACGGTGCCGTGAGATCTTGGTTCCAAAAGATTAACCATCTTGAAAAACGACTCATTCTTCAGATTCTCACATTTCAAAGCTTCCTGTTGAGCTTCACGAATACGGGTAGTGAGGTTTGTATGGATGGTCAAACCAAGCGCACGTACACGCATGGTCTTGACTCGCTCCTTCCGGCTTAAGGCGTCAGCCACAACTTTGGCCTTTCTCGGATGGTACTTAATCTCAAAAACGTAGTCATTTAGCAATTCAACCCATCTACGTTGTTGCATGTTCAGATCCTTCTGATTGAAGATGTGTTGCGAGCTCTTATGATCGGTGAAAATGGTGCACTTGGTACCATAAAGATAGTGCCTCTAGATCTTGAGAGCAAAGATCACTGCACCTAAGTCTAGGTCATGAGTGGTGTAGTTCTTCTCTTGGACTTTGAGTTGACGAGATGCATAGGCGATGACCTTATTCATCTGCATGAGTACGCATCCAAGACCTTGATGTGAAGCATCGCAATAAAACAAAAAATCATCGATACCCTAGGGAAGAGAGAGAATTGGAGCACTGCACAAACAGTTCTTCAAAATTTAATACGCTTCCTCTTGCTTGATTCCCCAACCGAACTTCTTGTCTTTTTGTGTCAAGATGGTAAGTGGTTGGGCAATCTTAGAGAAATTTTTTATGAACCGACGGTAATAACTAGCTAGACCCAAAAATTATGGCACTTCAGTTGGTGTTTTGGGCGCATCCCAATCTTTGATGGCTTCAATTTTTGTGGGGTCAACTGGAATACCCTTCTCGTTCACAACGTGACCAAGAAAATGAACTTCTCGAATCCAAAACTAGCATTTAGAGAACTTGGCAAACAACTTCTCGTTTTTGAGAAACTCCAATATCAATCTAAGATGATGTTCGTGCTCGTCTTTGGTTTGCGAGTAGATCAATATGTCATCAGTAAAAACAATCACGAATTTTTCCAAGTAGGGCTTGCAGACTCGATTCATAAGATCCATAAAAACAACAGGAGCATTCGTCAAGCCGAATGGCATAACCAAGAACTCATAATGCCCATAACGAGTCCGGAATGCAGTCTTTGATATGTCGTTTTCTTGGATCTGCAACTAATGATATCCCGAATGCAGGTTGATCTTCGAGTAGTAGTTGGAACCTTGCAAGTGGTCAAACAGATCGTCAATCCTCGGCAGTGGGTACTTGTTCTTAATGGTCAGCTTGTTCAACTCCTGGTAGTCGATGCACATACGAAAACCTCCATCCTTCTTCTTCACGAACAAAACAAGTGCTCCCCATGGAGAAAAACTCGGGTGAATGAAACCTTTGTCTAACAACTCCTGAAGCTGGTTAGACAACTCTTGCATCTCGGATGGTGCCAAACGATACGGAGTATGAGCTACTGGAGCAGCTCCTGGGACTAGGTCATTGCAAAACTCGACCTGTCGTGGCGGTGGAAGCCCTGGAAAGTCTTCTAGAAAAACTTGGGGATAGTCTCGCACTACTCGTATGTCCTCAAGTTTCTGATCTTTAGCCTTCTGTTCAATGACATTTACCAGAAACGTGACACAATCCTTCCTTAAACATTTCCGCGCCTTGATGCAAGATATGACTCGAAGAGTGGATCCACCACGGTCTCCTTAAATCGAGAGGGTTTGACCATTGGACAAAGGGATACAAACCAACTTCTCGTGACAGACAATCTCTGCACGATGTTTCGATAACCAATCCATGCCAATGACAACATCGAAACTACCCAACCGAATAGGTAGTAGATCAATACGGAAAACATGATCACCAAGTTCCAAAACACAATTCCTAACAACTTCTTCAAACAAAATTAACTTACCATTGGCCAATTCTATGTTATAATGTGTCTCCAACTTACTTGATTCTAATTCAAGGGATTTCTTAAAGTCGGTAGACACAAATCTAAAATCAGCGCCTGAATCAAAAAGTACTGATGCATAATGGTTGTTAAGGAGAAACATACCGGTAACCACATTAGGATCTTCGCGTGCTTCAATGTCTCCTAGGATGAATCCTCGTCCGCGAGCTTGATCCAGTATTCGTAACACTAATTTTTGGTAGGTGGAGTGTTAGTGGCCTTGGCTTTGCAGTTAGCAGTTTGGTGACCTCGACGATTGCAGTTCTTGCACATAATACCCTCACATGTGCCAACATGATGATAACTGCATTTGCTACAGTAGGGGTGGGGCCCGTTGTCCTTTCGTTTGGGCTCCTCAGTAATGGTGGCAGCAAAAACCTTCACAAAGTCTTGGAGCTTGTGGGAGGAGTTCTTTCCCTTCTTCGAGCCAGATCGCATGCGCTTGTCTCCAGAACTCTCGCCATCAACTACAACCTTTTGGTTCAACGGACCCACGCGGACATCATCATCGGTAAGACTGTGGGCTAGTATGACAGCACTCTGGATGGTAGTGGGTGCAGACACAGTGACCATGCTTCGAATCTTGGGAGACAACCCCCAAATGTACCGCTTAACTCTCTTGTATTGCGATGTGACCATGTGAGGAACCAGTCGAGAGAGCTCATGAAAGCGGGTAGTGTAAGAAGTCACATTAGCATCCACCATTAGAAGATTCTAGAATTCAGCTTCCAGCTTCTGCAGTTCGCTCCTTGGACAGTACTTCTCCATTTATAGAGTCTTTAGATCGGCCTAAGTAAGGTTGTAAGCCGCGTCCCTACTCAAGGTTTGCATTTGAAGATTCCACCAAGTAAGAGCTTCGTCTTGGAAAGTGCAAGTAGAGTATTTCACTTTCTAATCCTCGAAACAACCGCTGATGTCAAGAACTGACTCAGTCTTTTCGATCCAACGAACAATTCCAACGACACCTTCGGTACCACGAAACTTCAATAGTTTGCAAGCTATGAAAGTTTTGTATGAAAATCCCCGAACAGGGGTTTCAACTTCTGTGTGTGCAATAGTAAATATCATTAACACAAAGTTTTGCGTAGGAGTAGTAAGTAGAGAATTTAGACCCAAAATTCCTACCGTTATCTGTTTTGCTTCCCCGTAGACGACCAGTACCTCCAGAACCACCGCTAGAATCGGCTCGGGCTGCGTCATGTCGAGCAATTGCCTCGGAAATTACCCTAGCCAGCTTAGTGGGAGTGGCTGGAAGTAGCTCGCCATCATTGGTTCTTGCAGATTGTCGGGTTTGCATGATTTCCTTCTAATACATCACATATCAGAAGTATAAGACACATATTTCAAAAATATAGGCGTACAAACAAATGTAACAACCAAATATAACCACGCATAGTAAGTCAATCACCACCACAAGACAAGAGAATAAACAAGATACATCATAGATCAAATACCGTTACCTGCATTTCACATTCATAGTTTAAAGTGCATCAAATGTCAAAGTACAAAAGACTGGCGGCCAAGCCACAATAGTTTAAACTACAATCATAAAACAACACAAGGTATAATCATGAAATATCCTATGAAGATAAAGATAGAAAAGTAGCAGCAATGGCAGCAACTGCATCCCTCATGCGCTGGTCCGTCTCAGCCATCCTCCTCTCCAATGCCTCTGATCGTCTCTCCGCTACAACTCGTCCCATGGCAATCGCTAGGCTCCCCTACTCAGCCTCTGACGCGCGGTCCTCCAGCTCCCAGATACGTACACCCGTAGTCACCAGCTGTGCGTCGTGGGACAGTAAAACGCCATCCTCGGTGTACAAAGGTCTCCCAGAAGATCCTCCTCGTCCTTATAGGGCCAAGTCACCTACAAGACTGGGGAGGTAAGGCCGTTTACGGGCCTAAGAACGCCTCCTCAATCTCCGGGATGGATCGGGCATAGGTATGGGCGCCTCCAAAGCAGGTGGCTCCGGTGCAGGGTCAGTAGGCAGATCAGGCTCGCTAGTAGGGATAGAGTCGGCGGGCAGCGTAGTAACCAGAGCACAAGCTGGAAGGGCAAGGATAACTGGCTGTCGCACCCTTTTTAGGGTGTGTACTTCTGGAGAGTACGACCCGAAAAGTCATGGAAGATGCGAAACGAAGGGGTTGGTCTGAGGTAGAATGGGTAGTGGGAGGTGTCATTGCCGGATGGACGTCGGGGTCAGCAAGAGAAGGAGGAACGTCATCCGTAGTGTCATCATCGGAAACACATCGTACCACAGGTGTGGGGTCTACATCCATGTCGGAGTCAGAGAGGAAACCACCTCTATGGTGATGGAAGTCGGGGGCCTTATATTGAACGAGGGCAGGCTAGGTAGGAGCAATGGGCTGAGTGTCCTCCTCCGGTGTAGCGTCCACAAGATAGTCGTCCTCGGAGTCAGATAAGAGAGTGTAACAGAAATGACCATGATCCTATCAAATGTATGTGTATATGAACGAACATGAATGCAAATAAAGGAACTACTATACCCGGGTGTCATCGTGGAGAAGCTTGAGACTTGAGAGGTGCAAGGCGAGGTAATATGGTACTTAGTGAAAATGTATTGAAATTTTTTTGGGTTATAGTTGACTCAAAAGAATCTTAGTTCGCTATAACCTTATGCTCTGAAAACAATCTGTCATACCCCGCCAAGGCGGAAACACAGTAAGGCGGAAACACGGGGATGTGATTCCAAAGGTTTTCAAACTCAAGGTTCGAGCAACACACGAGATTTAACTTAAATAGATACCATCAAAGGATGGATGATGTCATAGATTATTAAAATAACATAATATTGTCTGGAATTAAGAAATTTTTTGAAAACACATGACTTTAAACACCATAATAACGTATGACTGACACAACCAAATCCATGACGGTACCATCCAGTGCAAGCGCAAACCTAACCCTCAAGTCTCCACTCTACATGATTAGTTACCTAAAAAACATGCATAGAAGATTTGTCAACATAATGTTGGTGAGTTCACAGGTTTTAATGTAATATGTAAAGTGTTCATGTAATTCGTGTATGACCAATCATAGGCTAGCTAAGCGAATGATTACTGTGCAAACCATGAGTCCCACAACTAAACCTCTTGGCTGTTTTGCTTCGCACATTGTACAATAAAGACAACGTATGTATATTAGAATACTAACACTCTTTTGTATGTGACCGGTTAGAGCGACTAACCAAGAGTGGGGGTGTCAACCCAATAGATATATTAAAGTGTTCCATGGCTTTTGATAGCTAATGGTTATAGTGTAAATGTATATATGAAGACTGATGAGATCATGAACCGAATGTCTCATGTTCCACATGGTAGTCACGATAGAATAACACACAAAATGAATTGCACAAGGAATGTAATATGTTTATCCCCCAAAATGGAAAATAGTAAAACGGGGCCGTGAAACTCACCTGTTGACTGTAGATGTGGCCTGGTAAAGCTGAAAGGTAGAATGGCTACTATCCCAATAATTGGTACCCTATGATTTTCAAGAATATAGTAAGTTATATGTTCTTGTCGTCTAACATACAAGTTGTTCACCCGACATTGTGGACCCTAGTTTTAGTGTATGTGGGCCATGTTTTGTGCACGTGCCAATCATTACTAAGTTCATGTGTACTACTACAAAGGTACGATTTTGAGTGTATTATTGTAAGAACGTATCAAGTGGACCCCACATGTCGTCATATGTTATAATTCGATCCTATTTGAACACGTGTGGTCGTTTTATAGGAAAACAAGGGTTTTAATATATATTTAAGCCTTTGCAAAGCCAAAACTAGTTTTAACACATGTTATGGTCTTTTTTACACACGTTATAATATAGTAACCGAAACTTTGGCATGATGTGGGCTTCGATTCTGATTGTTTAGTGGATCAAAAGTGGCCGATTCTTGTTTAACAAGGTATAATCGAAGCCTTACAATGTGTGTTAGTGTCTCTTTGATAAAAAACCAATTATAAATACCTTTGAAATACATATTAGTTTCGGGTATGTGCAAAGTGTGAATTTTGTTATAAACCGGTTCTTAGCTTGATTAATCAAGTCGTGTTTTGTCTTAAAAATATTGTCCAAATTGTGGGTGCATTGCTAGGCCGATTGACATTATGTGGGAGTGGTAAGTCGACATAGTGTGGCTATAAGTGTTTAAAACAATTTAAGTGAAACAATGCTTATATAATCCAGTTTTATTGCATGTAAATGGCCGATTATATAGTATCAAGGGTCGAAGGGGTCAGGAAAACATAATAAAGCCGATTTAGTCAATGTTTTGGGAGTACAAGGGACTTACCTAAGGATGATTAGTGTTAGATGGCCATGTGATCTCCTCCTTTGTCTTGAGAGCTTCGAGTGGCTAATAGTGTTGAGGCTATGATTAGGTTGTGGTTAGATGGTGTCTGAAAGTTTAAGAGGAGTAGAAAGATTGTTTGTGGCAAGTGAAGGTGATCTTTGGCTCTCTTTATATAGTGGAAAACATTTAAAGAAGGTTTCTTGATTCCTATCTTTCATTGATAAGTACATACCTCTTCTTTTGTGAAAGTTCTTGACCAATTGATAAGTTGCCATCTTGTATGTGAGTTGGCCGATTTGTTCATCACTAAATCAAGTTGTTTTGGCAAAGGTTAGACCTAGGGAAGAGAGATGTGTTTGTTTAGAATCCATTTGTGCAAGAAGCCCACCTTGTCTTTAGTGTGATGCATGTGCAATAAGACAAGGATAGTGTAAAGATTGTGGGTGATATGGATGAGATCATGGCTGTCGCAACATTCTAGAGTTAAAGGGTGAGGTGTTGTGATGTTGACAAGTAGATGTTGGCCTTGAAAGGTCCCTTTCGGCTGATCCTTGTCTCCAAAAGAGGAAGGGTATTGTTCTACAAGGGTGATGCCAGGTATGTGTTATTTGTTTCCTTTTTTAGTGTAAGATAGATGGGTTAATGATGAGGTAAGGTGATGGTGTCATGCTTAGGTAATTTGGCCGAAGGTTTTAGGGTGTAGAAGGTTTGTTTCAAGTGTCATGGTTATGTCCTTATCAAGTGAAGTTTCTTGTTGTTTTCTCCTTGTCTTAGGCCGATTAGGGAAACATGGAGGAAATTCTTATAAGAAGCCTTAATCATTTGCCAAATGGGATATAAAGTGAGTGTGTGAAAGTGATATATGTAGGGTGTGGTTCGGTAGAGATCTTTGTGGGGAAGGAATGAAGTGTTTTTGGTAGATATTATACATACATACGTGTGATGGGGTTATACATTAATAATGGTTTCCTCATGTTAAGTCCATTAGGTCGTAAGGTGATTTATGCATTTGTATGTAAACATGGAAATGGTCGAAACTGTGTGATGTGTTATAATCTCCCATCAAAGGATCTTAGTTATCGGGTTTCACAAAAGTTATAAAGTGTAATTGGTCGTTTGAGCCAGGATATAGTTTAGTTGTTAAGAGGCTCGATGATGATATTAACATGTATTAGTTTATAGTTTCATGAACACATGTTCATCATGTGTTAACATATGGTAAATTTTGTTATCCATATACGTGTGTTAGTGAGGTGTTATCATGTGTTAGTGGGTGGTAACCTCATAAAACACTTTGTGATGATTCGGGTTTGAGTGGATTGTGTAACTTTCCACCTGAACATTGTCACATGTATTGTTCTTTTCTAGTGTGTGGTGGTCGGGTATTCGGTGGCTCTTTGTTGAGCGTGTGACTGGCTTGACTGTTCAATGCCAATATTTTGTACAGTACGGGTTTTGTATGCATAAACGGGTAATCTATTGAGTTTCCTCAATAACTCATGCTTTACTAGACTAGGGGTATAGTGTGTGCAAAATGTCTAATTATGCACATGTAATGACAATAATAAGTAAAATGTGTACGGATGTTGACCTGAATCGTTGACTGGTATCACAACAATCTCCTGAACATATAACTTAGAAAATTTCTCCATCCTGTCAGTTACCTTGATTGGCAAGAAGTGAGCAGACTTCGTTAGCCGGTCGACAATTACCCAAATTGTATCATGACCACTAGATGTCTTTGGCAGCTTGGTGATGAAATCTATTGAGATTTGCTCCCATTTCAATTCGGGTATCTCAGGTTGTTGCAACATACCGGAAGGCTTCTGATACTCTGCCTTAACTTTTGAGCATGTGAGACATCGTGCCACATACATCGCGATGCTACATTTTATGTCAGGCCACCGATACAACTCCTTTAATTCCTTATAAATTTTGTCGGCACCTAGATGAACTGCGTACCTTTACTTATGTGCCTCGTCAAGTACCAATTCACACAATCCTCCAAATAATGGAACCCATATTCTATCCATAAAATACAAGGTTCCATCGGGCTTCGGTTCCAAAAGCTTGACCATGTCACGTAGTGCTTCCTTTTCAGGCATCCGCTACAACGTTTTCCTTACCCGGGTGGTACTTGATCTCACAATCGTACTCGTTCAGCAACTCTATCCATTTTTGTTGCCTCATGTTCAAATCCTTTTGGTCGAAGATGTGTTGTAGGCTCTTATGGTCCGTGAAGACTGTACACTTTGTGCCATACAAGTAGTGTCTCCAATTCTTGAGTGCAAAGAATACTTCTCCTGACTCCAAGTCGTGTGTAGTTTAATTTTTCTCCTGAACCTTGAGTTGATGAGAAGCATACCCAATAACCTTATCCCTTTGCCTCAATACACAACCAAGAACTTGGTGTGAACCATCATAGTAAACCACAAAATCATCTATACCCTCGGGAATCGATTGAATTGGAACGCTACACAACTTATCCTTCAATAACTAAAAGGCTAATTTTTGCTTATCTCCCCATTCAATCTTCTTATCTTTTTACTCAAAATGGTTATAGATTGGGCTCTTTTTGAAAAATTCTTAATGAATCATCGATAGTAACCAGCTAACCCCAAAAATTGCCGCACCTTAGTCGGAGACTTAGGCACTTCTTAATCCTTGATTGCCTCAATCATTGATGGGTTGACATGAATACCCTTTTCGTTCACTACATGCCCAAGAAGTGAACTTCATGAATCCAGATTTCGCACTTGGAAAACTTAGCATATAACTTCTCACTCTTCAGTAGCTCTAGAATCAACTTCAGATGTTGCTCATGCTTCTCTTGAGCTCGTGTGTAGATCAATATGTCGTCAATAAACGCAATCACGAACTTGTCTAAATAAGGCTTGGATACTCGATTCATCAAGTCCATAAACACTCGGTGCGTTGGTCAAACCGAAAGGTATCACAAGAAACTCATAGTGACCATAACGCATTCTGAAAGCCGTCTTGGGAAAGCAAATTACCGTTGTAAAGGTTGTAAATGAAACAGAGAAAAATGGAGTAAATTTCATTTTTTTTTCTCTAGACTCATGCACCCATGAAACATTGATTTTTTGGTCAGTTCTCGTTATACCTATTATCGGGTCCCTAATCGAGACTATCAAGGCTTTATGGTCCTGTAAACACCATTGCTGAACCGTCCTCAAACCGGCACATGGTCGATCCGTAAACATAGCCAATCCCTTGATTCTGCGATGATCTCCGGCGGAGACCATGGTTAGACAGTCAGATTCTCTCTCCTCTGATGTCATTGCGATTGATAAGAGTGGTGTGAGGGAAGAAGGTTGTGTAAGGGAACACGTTGCAAGGCCTGAAAACACGCGTCAAACACACAGGAAACCTTACACAAACCGAAGAAGATACACCGTACGCTAAAAGGAACGATCCAGATTTGTCTTTCTACTGTTCATGAAGGTTGGTATATTAATATATAAACATTGGTATATTAATATATAGGATAGGATAATTATCAACATACAATAACTAAAAGCACGCTTGATTTATATAAGGGGAATTGGATTTTAATAATTCAAACTTTTAGAAAACCCACAGCTTTTCTTTGCTCAAACTTTCAAAGTATTGGCCGACAGTGAACTTTTATTAACTGAAAACTAACCATGTTAGTGGATGCTGGCATGGCATGCCATGTCAACGTCCATGTCAGCGTCCATGTTAGTATCCATGCCAGCGTCAACATGCCATGTCAGCGTCCACATCATCAATCCATACCAGCGTTTGTACGCCATGACATCGTCCACATCAGCGTTAGCATGCCACGTCAGCATCCACCAACTGAGTTAGTTCGCAGTTAACAAAAGTTTAATGTCGGCTAATACGTTAAAAGTTGGAATTGTTGGGAGAATTTGTTAAGTACAAATTATTACTGACTAATAAGGTAAAGTTTGGATTATCTGATTCCTTTTTATACCCCTTATATAATTGTGAGTTGGAATTAATTGAATCAGTTTATAAAAAAAAAAACTTGTTTTTGAAATCATTTAATATTTCTCGGACACTTGTACCTTTTAGAACTTGTGTAGAGACGAAACGTTGTACATGTAGAAGGTTCTTGTAAATTAAACACTTCAATTTATTTTTTATATAGATTTTGATTAAATTTCAATCAAAACAAATTACATAAGGATAAGGAAGGCATATAATGAGGTTTACAGTTTATTAAATTGTAACTTTTACAAGTTGTCACACTCACACATAATAACACTGTCCTACATTGGACATGTTACACAACATAAAGGAATCAATCTTATATCGTTAATTCGTTATCATTGACCATTAATGACCCGACAATTTGTCCTTATTTCTCCTTGACCACCGGTGAGAACTTCAACAGCTCCCATTTTCACCATGGACAGTGCAAATTGAGCAAAGAAAAGCTGTGGGTTTTCTAAAAGTTTTGCCACTGAAGCCGATTGACGGTTTGTGAGTAGTGCTGCATCAGACACGAATAGACCTTTATGTTGGCTTAATGCACTAAAGTAATTCGAGTCGAAGGAGAGAGAGCTGTTCGGATCCATTTCTAGAGCAGTGCTTGGGTTGATAGGGTTTGGGCATAGGTTTCTCAATGTTTGTGCATAAGTCAGGTCGAGAGACGGGTCAGCGTCTCCTACTCCTGTAAAGTTGTAGAGCCTTCGGGCGACGAGGGTGCAATGTGAGATCCCAATTGTGTGAGCCCCTAGTTAAGTACACAAAACGTCAGTTACTAACAAAAAGATGTGGTAGAAAAGAAGTATATAGATGCATGTATTTATGCATGCATTCATTCGCATGTACATATACAAAAAGATTGTATACCTGAAAGTGTTACAAGGTCGTTAAGGTTAAGGCCTTTGGTTCCGAATTGGTTTAAAAGGGTTGTGAAATTAGCGCTTGCAGATGGTAAATTCCCTCCTACTTCTGATGCCAATGAAACTCTTCCGTCTTTCCTTCCAGTAAAAACCGGCCACATATCCCTTCGAAACTGCAGTTTTCGATGACAATGGAATCATGATTAAACAAAACTTTGTTTTGAAAGACCATGAACATAATCTAAAGGAAAAAAAAAACCTTTTATGTGGTCACATATACCTTTGGGCCTTTTGTGTAATGTCACGGGATAGGCTAATGTCTATAGTTTTTTCAATATTTTTCATTGTTTTCAATACAACTCTTGGGTATTTTATCATGTACTAAACATAAACTTACTTGGAAGGAAACGGCATCTCTAGCCGCCAAGGCGACAATGTCAGCACAAGAAACAATTCCGGGACAATTGGCTTCCAACTTTGTCTTAATTTCATCAATTACCTCGTACCCGGAAAGAGATCTATTTGGTCCCGCCGTCTTTTCTGTAGTTGTGTTTTGAGTTATAGGATCCAACAGAATTGATCCATCACATCCCTGCAAGTTCAACGATTATAAATGGACCGCCTATTATGCTAAATGATTATTCAATAGAAAAAATGGAACAGAATAACAACTTTAGGTGAAGTGAAGGCGCATTATGCGGTTAAACTTCAATGAAAACACATTTGCCAACTGCGACTTTAGTGAGTTCGATTCACCTAGGTATTTTTGATGAAGTCGCAGTTGGCAAGTGCAAAACCTAAAGTCAGTATCCACAAGTGCAACTTCCGCTACAATAGTACAAAAACCACCTCTTTTCCAAAATAAAAAATAAAGATATAATGATTAATTACTTACTCTAACAAAACAGTCATGGTAATGAAGCCTTAGAAGCTTGGCAGCCATGCTAGGATCTGCAGAAACCTTGCTCCATACAATATCCCTAACTGTATTTTCAACTGAAACCGAACGACATAGATTCTGATAATATTTCATCTTCAAGCCACCACCCTTGCCATTTTTTTGACCATGGGCACCACCCATGCACCCAACCACCAAAATGTAAGCAACCAAAAGTACAAGGATGTTTTTCCTCATCTTTTTTTTTTTTTTTACTTTAAGTTCTTTCACTTAATGCTTTGTGTTTTGTGACCATCTTCTATTCCTTTATATAGACATATAACAATGTCAAACATTGAATTAGACATAGCTGGTTTCAATTAAAATACATGCTGCCAATATAGTTTTGGACACTAATGTTAATGATCGTTTATTAAAAGTTTTGATCTAATAATAATATCTTCAAGACACATTATTAATATATATGAATGCGTGTTTTCGATAAACATGGTTGGCAAAGCATGGAGTACGTATATCAATTATTTATTAAACATTGAATAATATGAATGGTTGAAAAAATGAACCAAGATTATATTTATTAAACTGGATTTACTTCTTAATTTGGTATTTTTAGAATTGTTAATTAGACATTCTACATAGGATAGTAGTGATTATTCATACAAAATTAGCAATTAGGCAATTAGTGTGTAAACTAGAAAAGTTATTCGTGTGCTACTCGAAACTGGCTTCTCAAACTCGCTTGATAAATACTCTAATCGATGCAAACTTAAATGAGTTTAAGCATGGTCTTGAGCCTAACACTAAGTTCATTTACTAAATTAGCTAGAGCCTGAGATTCACTTGTCTAACTTAAGTAGGCTTCAGATCCTAAACGAGTTTCTTATTTTTTTTAATGAACTAATTAAAAACACATTATTAATTAAAAACATAATAAAAAGTCATAATAATTAATAATAAAATTCCATAAAAAACCTAAATTAAAATTAAAAAAAAATCATCGAATAAAAAAATACATGAACTAAAAAAATACATAAACGAAAATTTAAAATAAAGCTACTACCAAAAATGTTTTTAATTATCGTTACTCGTCATCGTAGGATTCGGAATATATTGGTAGACTCCAAATATGATCAGCCAAATCTACTCGAAGGTTGTGATTTGTTTGGATATTCTTGATTTCAAAGTTGTTTAAGCTTCTTTCTTCATTAGTAATGTTTCCTTGACTTGATTGCATTTCCTCACCAAAGTACTCGCATATTGCACGTCTTTCGTCTCCCAAAATTATGTTGTGTAAAATAATGCATGCGTACATCACATTTCTTATTTGGGCTTTTTCCCACATTCGACATGGCATAGCCAAAATGCGTCATCTTTTTTGCAAAACACCAAAAGCTCGCTCAATGTCTTTACGTGCAGCCATTTGAGCTTTGTTAAACTTTTTTCTCTTATCGTCTAACGTATTCCTACGTGTAAAAGATTTTACGAACACGGCCCAGTCAGGGTAAATTCCATCTATTAAAAGATACCCGTACTTGTAATCTACCCCGTTTATGAAAAAAGTTTCTTTTGGTGCAACATCAGTTACAAGATCGTTGAAAAATGGTGATTGATTAAGAATATTTATATCGTTCAACGAACCGGGCACACAAAAAAATGCATGCCAAATCTAAAGATCTTGTGATGCAACCGGTTCAAGCATCATACACGGCTTTTTATGATATCCACCCGAGTGTTGGAGTTGCCATGCAGTTGGACAAAGTTCCCACTCTCATTTCATACAATCTAAACTCCCGAGCATCCCGAGAAAACCATGTTTTTCTTCGTGAAACTTCAAAAGTTGTTGTACATCACTAAATGTAGGTTTTCTCAAATATTTTTTTAAATATAGTTCAATGACGTACGCACAAAAAATAGTGAAGACTTTCCCTAGTTGTTCGCTCCGACATCTTTAGATAGTCTTCCATTATGTCGGAAGTTTGTCCGTAACCCAAGTGTCTAAGCGCGGTTGTGACCTTTTGCAACGCAGTAAATCCCATCTCACCACTCGCATCGGTCTTTGTTGGAAATATTCGTATTTATTTTCTAAATCGTTTGATATTCTTAAATATAAATTACGGCTCATACGAAAACGCCGCCTAAAACCTTTTTCATCATATGTTGGTTCGGGTGAGAAGTAATCACGTATCAATAAATCATTTACGGCTTGTCATTCACGAAGTATATACTTTCTACGTTTGGGTTTGGAAGTCTCTTCAATATCATCAACCACTATAGCTTCAACGACTTTATGAACGCTCGAAATTATCAATTCCACGACATCTTCGGATGAGAACTCCAAAGCGTGTAGATCAAAATCAAACGAATCAGATGAATTTAAAGATTGCATTTTTTTACAGTATTTTTAAAAAATAAGAGTTTTGAGAGGATTTTTTAAAAATATGAGAGTGTGTGTGGGTGGGTATAAGAAGATATGGTTTTATATATCCATTATACAACGGTAATATTAAAAAAAAATATTTTTTAAGTATACAACGATTCAATGGTCCCACCCAATTAAATTGGTCCAATCCCTGTGTGCCACGTCCAACCTTTCCCCCCACGTCAGTGGAAGTTCACCACCCCAAGGGGCTTCCCCCTCCACACCCAACCGAAGCGGTGTAGATGGGCTTGGTGCCCTTCCACGCCCTCTTATTATTATATTTATAATAATATATATTCATAAATTATTATAAATAATAATCCGTTTATAAATAACCGCAAAAAAAATTACATCAAGATAGCGGGCAGGCGGGCAACAAGCTGCGCCGCCACCAAGCCCATCTACAAATATTATAAATATAATAATAAATAAATAATAAACATGTTTAGCTAAAATTGAATGTGAGCTTGAAAAATTATTTATAAGTCGAGTTTGAGTTTTGGAAATAAACATTGAAACAAGCAGTTAGACCCGCTCGTTATACAACCCTAGGCCCTATCGACAATACTTTGGTCACTCTTCTTATGGTATGGTGTTTAACAGGAAGGAAAGGTGTAATGGATCATACACATATCATATGACAAGCCAAGTTTAAGAATAGACAATGGTATGTTTGGCAAAACTAGCTGGTAGCTGGTGGCTGTGGCTGGAAGCTGGTAGCTGATAGCTATAGTTGGTAGCTGTTAGGTGTTGCTTTTTAATTATATTTTGATGTTTGGTAAAGTAGATGGAGTTTTTAATAAAATGTATAAATTGATCAAAATGGACATAACTAAAAGCTGCTAAAAGCTCCTAAAAGCTATTTACAAAACATACCGGAAGTCGTTATACAACCTAGGCCCTAGCAATAATACTTTGGTCATTCTTCTTCTTATGGTATGGTGTCCAATAGGAAGGAAATTCGCAATGAATCATCTGTATATATTAGTATTTCAAAGCGTGAAATCATACATGACACTTAAAGAGTTCGTCCCCCCCCCCCCCCTCCCCATTGAGTGTGTCATTTGACATCCTTTTTATTTTCATCTAAAAGTTTCTTTCTATTTCATGTTTCTTTCACAATTTTAAAACGTTAATAATTTTTATATACGAGATTTTTTTTAAAAAACAATTACACCAAATTAACGAATGTTTTATTATCTTCCTAACAAGTACCGTAGTGCTATACAACAAGCGAAAAAAATTTGTCATTTATTGTTCATACAGGAAAAAAAACACAATGTGTTCAAGTAATTCATTATACCATGTCTGGTCAAATCACTAATCATGTTCAAACTAGGAATTCTATTTTTATCAAGACCGTAATAGGTTAAAACCACTCCTTTCAAAAAAAAAAAAGTCACACTTTCAAGACTACCGCTTCAATCACGTCATGCAATGGTTGTTTCCATCTCTGCTCCTCATCCAAACATACATCTTCTTTTTAATATACATTTCTGTTTTTATTCACATGATTAAAATTTTGTTTTTTTTTCATATTATAGTACATTAATTTATACATTACATCATAACACATATTTTTCACATTATATTAAATTTATCTATCCCGGAAAGCTTACGGGATATAATCTAGTATAAATCACTAGCTGATTACCCCGGGAGTGTCCCGGGTTGAAAAATCTAATATTACTTAATAAAAAAGGATAAAAGAAGTAAACAGTCTCAACCTCTTTTAATGTTAAAGAAAGTTGTTCTAATGTTTATACTATCAAAAGGGGTTCTCATGTTGCGTTCCAGCAGATTAAAAAATCTCAACCTCTTTTAATGCTAATCATATCGTTATACCACATTAACATGCTCAATTCATATATGTAATAGTAGGTTCAAAAACATATATACTATCATAACATGATTAGTGACTTGCCTATATATGATTAAGAAATTACCTAAATACATTGTGTTTTTTTTTTTGCATGAACAAAAACTCACTAAAAAAAATGCCATACATAAAAGTTACTAACGTTTAAAAATTGTGAGTGGAAAATAAGAAAAAAAATAAAGATAAAAATATTAATTAACATATTTGAAATTTTAAAATAATTAATAGTTCACTAACATTTAAAAAATGTGAGAGGAAAATAAGGAAAATATATTAATTAATATATTTGAAATTTTAAGATAATATAGATATAGATTTTATTTAAAAATACAAAATAAATAAATTTAAAAGAAATGCCACATGGCACATGTGAAGGATTGAGGCCTCCATTAAATGGTTATAGATAGATTATAGATTATACATTATAGGATCTTTGTATCCTTAGATTTTTTGAATGAATGGCCTAATGCAGAGTATAGAGTGTTGCCAAGAGATAAGTCGGATCATAGCCCGTTGGTGCTCAAGATGGATTACAAGAATTTTGGTCCTAAACCGTTCCGGTTTTTTAATTCTTGGTTAGAACGTGCTGGATTTGATGAGATGGTTAAAAATGTGGTTTCATCGTTCAACAGTTCTAGTCCTCCAGACGTGGCTCTCATGCATAAGTTAAAACATGTTCGGAACAGAATTATGGAATGGAAAAAAGTTAACGGTTTGAAGGAAGAGGAGGAGTATCAGGCAATTATGGTTGACTTAGAAGAGCTTGATGAGGTGGTTGAGCAAAGGGAGTTGACAGAGGAGGAACATTGGGTGTTTAATGAGAGTAAAATGCGGATTAAGGAATTGGAGGACTTCAAAAACAAGGATCTGAGGCAAAAAGCGAGAGTTCGATGGGCAAAAGATGGGGATGAAAATACTAGTTTTTTCCACGGGGTGGTGAATAAGAGGAGGGTTTCGAACTCCATTCCGGGCGTGTATGTTAACGGGGTTCGGGTCACCAAGCCTTCTATTGTTAAACGTGAGGTGTTTTCTTTTTTCAGGGACAAACTCATTGAAGACATGGTGGAGCATCCGGGTCTTGAATGTAGCGATTTGAAGCTTTTATCGGAGGTTGAAGCAGATTCCTTGGTGTCTCCTTTTTCGAAGAAGGAAATTAAGGAAGCGGTGTTTGAGTGCGGCAGTGACAAAGCTCCCGGTTCTGACGGTTTTAACTTCCGGTTTATAAAAAAATATTGGAGTTTGTTTGAAGATGACTTTGAAAAGATCTTTCAACAATTTCACGAATCCGGAAAAATTAATAGGGGGGTTGGGTCTTCTTTCATCACGTTGGTGCCTAAGGTTAGTGATCCTGTTGGGTTAGGTGAGTATCGGCCTATCAACTTAATTGGGGTGGTGAGTAAGGTGGTGTCTAAAGTTTTAGCGAATAGATTGAAAATGGTTATGGAGTCTGATCACTCATGAGACCTAATCGGCTTTCTTGGCGGGAAGGTGCATTTTGGATGGTCCTATGATTGTCAGTGAGATGATGGCATGGGCGAAGAGGCGAAAGAATGAATTATTTATGTTTAAAATAGATTTTGAAAAAGCCTATGATAACGTAAATTGCGCTTTTTTGATATCTATTATGAGACAGATGAGGTTCCCGACTTTATGGTGTGACTGGATTTTTGGAGTGTTATCCTCGGCCGCTTCCTCTGTTATCGTTAGTGGTTCTCCTACCTTTGAGTTCGTGTGCAGCAAAGGTATTCGTCAAGGTGACCCGATGTCTCCATTTTTATTTATTATTGTCATGGAAGCTTTTTCTAGTATTATCAGGAAAGCTTGTAGCATTGGTTCGTTTGATGGTGTGAGACTTCCGAATTGAGGCCCGGTTCTTTCTCATTTGCTTTATGCAGATGATGCTATTGTTATGGGTGATTAGTCGTTGTTTAATTTTAGAGCTCTCAGACGGATCCTTCGGGTTTTTCATTTAGTTTCTGGTTTGAGGATTAACATCCAAAAATCAATTTTGTATGGGGTTGGGGTGAATGCTGAGGCGTCTCGAGTTCAAGCTGAGGTGTTGGGATGCAGGTCAGGTGAGATTCCATTTAAATACTTGGGTATTCAAGTGGGTGGGAATATGAACTGCATCGCTAGTTGGGAGACAGTGGTGCAAGTGTTCAAAAAACGGTTGTCTGCCTGGAAGGCTCGTATGTTATCCATGGGGGGTAGATTGGTTCTTGCCAAAGCGGTTCTTGAAAGTATGCCTTCTTATTATTTTTCCTTGTATAAAGCTCCGGTGGCGGTTATTAATAAGCTTGAAAGTTTGATTAAGAGATTTTTATGGGGAGGTAATGAGGAGGTTGGTAAAGTTCACTGGGTTTCGTGGGATAAGGTAGCAAGACCAAAAAAGAATGGAGGTTTGGGATTATCCAAGTTGGGTAATTGTAATAAAGCTATGGTTCTTAAATGGCTTTGGAGATTCAAAGTCGAAGATGGTGCATTATGGAAGAAAGTTATAGAGGCGTTACATGTTTCTAATCGTAGATGGGACGTC
Organism: Ambrosia x helenae; assembly: GCA_030844895.1. Lineage (NCBI taxonomy): Eukaryota > Viridiplantae > Streptophyta > Magnoliopsida > Asterales > Asteraceae > Ambrosia > Ambrosia x helenae. The sequence goes on along the minus strand of CM061227.1, from coordinate 13,229,898 downwards.
TTTCCTTGGAACAAACAAGCTTCAGGGCCTTGGAGTAGAATTGTGAAGTGTACTTATGATACTAAAGTTCACGGTATGGGGTTTGTAAACATGATACGCGGTTCGGTGGGTAATGCGCTTGATGTCCGATTTTGGGTGGATTCTTGGATAAATAATGTTCCGATTAAAGACCTCTTTCCAAACTTATTTCGGTTAGAAAAGGACAAGTGGTGTAAAGTAGCTGATAGAGTGGCCAATGATGCGTCGAATGCTCTTATCTAGTGGGATTGGAACAGGTACCCGGCCACTAATTCAGAAATTATGGAGCTCATAGATTGTCACAGAATGATCTCTTCTATGCGATTGTGGGATGGGAAAGATTCATGGAAATGGAATTCTGGAGATAACTTATCCTACTCGGTTAGTGGTGCTCGATCTTGGCTTGGTCAGCAGGAGGTGAGTGAGGAGGCGGATCACTTCAAGTGGTGTAAATGGACTCCGTATAAGTGTAACGTTTTCTTGTGGAGGGCAAGGATTGATAGGATCCCCACGGCGTCCGCTTTGATCCGTAGGAACATTAATATTGGTGATGGTTTATGTAAATTTTGTGGGGATTATGAGGAAACTACGGACCATATCTTTACGGCATGCATTATGGCGACGGGAGTTTGGAATGCTATTGCCTCTTGGGTTAAGATTCCTCCGATTTTTGTTTTTTCGATAAAAGATGTGTTGCAATTGGTGGATTTCGTGAACTGTTCCGCTTCGAAGAAGGAGATCGTGTATGGTATTTGTATTATTTCGTGTTGGAAGATCTGGTTGACTCGGAATGATGTGGTTTTTTCTCAAGTTGAAGCTAATGTGACGAAAATCGTGGCCGATATTAAATCTATAAGTTTTCTTTGGTTTAATAGTAGATCGAAAAAGGATAGGATAGGATGGAAAGATTGGTGTAATTTTAATATAACTTGATGTATTGGTTGTGTGTCTATCTCTAGCTTGGAAATAGTCCGTTTGTTTGGTTAATGAAGTTCAATTTTCAAAAAAAAAAAAAAAATATTAAAAAGTACAATCTTTTAACGTAAAAATCCGAAACTCTATTAAATTTAATTGTTATTAAACTATTAATAATAACAATGATCAATAAGATCTCTAAAATGATCGATTTGTAGCAGTAAAGCAAATAAAATAGGAATTGCAACCCAACGACGTGCACAGGAGAGCTTCTCACCAAGATGACATCTTGAATGACGTGTGTGCTCTTAAATGAGGTGACAAATCCAACTTTCCATATGTTCTGTCCATGTTGCGATTACAATTAATGTGTGTTTTGAAACAACTAAAAGAACAATGCGACAGTTATCTTTGTAAGAGCATCCAGAAGTAAGGATTATTTGGAATTCCAAACTGTTATATCAGTATGTTACATTAGTCCAAATCATAATCATTAGACTGTTCGGTGTGGAGACGTAGCACCTCATGTCTCACCTTTTATGTACTCAGTCCCCGTCCCAAACACCACCCCCTGTGGCGTCTTCATCTCTCACGTCTCCCATGAGACATAGGGGATGAGCCAATAGCATTACACCTTATTTAATATTATGACCATTGAAAACTAACGGCTAGTTTAAAAAAAAAAAAGTTTTTGCAGGATCGATTCCGGACAACCCGACAATTACGAGCTTGTTCACCTACAGTACAGAATCCTCTAGATGTTGTTCGGACAACAAAAACGCCATCAAAATATAGTAAACGAGTTATCAAACACGCAAAATAAAGGTTAAAAGGTTGTTATTGCATTGAAAACAGAGCTCGAGTGTACAACGACAATCAACAGGCCTGAAACCTATGACACTGGTGCATGGAATGTGTGATGTGACAGCTGAGAATGATTATGGCAATCATTGGAAGTATTTATACCCCCTGCTAGTTGCTCAGGGCCCTCAGGGCGAGTAGCTACACAACTGGCAACTAGGTGATGGGGCGATTGGGAACCCAATCATCTTGAGACCCAGGCGACTAGCAAAGCTAGACGCCCCTTTAAGCTCTAGTCGCTAGTCGACAGATAAACAACTCAAAATCATCCGAAACACATCCAAACACGTACAATAACATGAAACTAACATCTATATTAGGCTAGGGACATACGTGTACTTACAGACTCCCCCTTGGACCTAGCTAGTATGTTTACAAAAGAAAATAAACCTCAAAATAGCAAAACAAACTACTAAAGCTTCAAAAACAGCAACATCTTGATCTTCTAAGCCTTCAACGTCCTGATCATGCTGAGCTTCGACCAATCACATCCAGCATGTATCTTGTAAGCATAGCAGAACCGAATCACACGCTAAAACTTGATGGCTTGATCGGCTTCTGAGTGGTTGATCAGCCATATTGGATCCCAGATTCTGATCTTTCGACATAGCTTCGATGCATTGTCGAGGACTATCACTGCTTTAGTCGTGATAGAATCATAATGCCAGAACCAGAACTTCGGTGTGAAGGTCTGTTCCAAGTGAGCGATAGGAATCCTCGACATGCAATCTGGGGGCTTGATCTTGTGCTGCCAGATGGGATGCTTGGTGACGGGATGCAGCTCCTTAGTCTTGTAAGACGTTGGATACTAAGGCGTGAAGATTTTCCATTGACCATTGCTCTCTCTCTCTCTCTTCAAAATGTTCATAAATGCCTCAAAACCTGGACATTTCTCATAATAAAAAGGGTGAAGACGTTCTAAATCTCGAACATACCAGAATGGGAGGCTCTTGATCTTCGTGTACCAATCAAAATACAATAACCCTTCCTGCCATTTGATGTTGAGAACATTGGTGTGATCGATGTAAGCCCAAGCAATGATGTTCCCACGCATTTTCGACAGCCTCTTCTTAAACACAGACGATTGCTCTACCCCTTTCTTCACTGTACGTTCAGCCATTGATGGGTACCAATGAGAGCACAGTCTCATAATACGTTCAGTTCGAGAGATTACCTCATCAGGGATTGGAGTTGGCTCAGAACGAAGCTTTTCCTCTTCCTGCTTCACCATATCATCATCAATATCTGGAACCTGGTGGAATCATTGTCAAAGCAATATTCTGGATAGACTTCATGTGTGATGTCTTCCATTTCCACCTCATTGTGTCTGGGATCCAGTTATGAAGGAGTATGACTTGCACTGGAAGATTCTCCAAGTGTCAAGCCATATATAGTCTTCATGTCTTCTCTAGAGAGTTCTGGTGGAATCTCTCCTTTCTCTCGATCTTCTAATGGCAGAGTAATAATCCTTGGATTTCCTTCATCATCATAAAGAAACAGATTCTTAACGGTTCAGCTACATCCAAGGGAACCGATCCGGTCTGTATGAAATCCGTCAGTCATTTGAGAGCGTCAGTAGTGGACTCCCCCTCAGTAGAGGAACCACCTTTGGGATCCTTGCCCTGAGTGTCATGTAGAATCACCACCATCTTTCCCATCACCGTCATCATCATTGTCATCATCATCATTACCCTTTTCATCATCATCATCATCATCATCATCATCTTCTTCTTCATCATCCTTATCCTCTTCTTCTTCTTCCTCATCCTCGTTACCTGAACCTGAACCTGAGGCACCTAGCAGTCTAGGGCGATCTTCAAACAGTTTGTCTACCCTTTCACTCAGTTTTTGGTTCCAGACTTGTATTCTTCTATCCTCTTCTCGTTATTCACATTCGCCAACTGCAGCTGGTTATACTGAGACTCTAAACTAGTTTGTCTCCTTACCGTGTCTTCAATTGAGCGCACCAACTGCCGATTCGATTCAACAAGTTGCTGATTTGACAGTTGAAGCATTCTGTTCGATGATTGCAACTCCTTGTTCATGCGAATGGTTTCAGCCAACATTTCTAACATAGACTTTTCATTCTCTTCGACTGTTGCTACCTTTCCTCTCAACTCTATATTTTCACGTGCCCGAACTATCACCATAAGAGTTAGTTCATTAACTTGGCGTTGAAGTTGATCAGTCGAACCGGCAGGAGTTGATGTTGATAACGATTGAGTAGCCAAGCCTGTTGGTAGTAGTGGTTCTCGTAGATTCTTAATCATGTCACCCACTGGATTAGATACAATCTGTGAAGAGGTCACTGCACTAGTAACTGAGACAGTCTTAGTGAAGATTACTGATACAGGCATTGACCTGGTAACACCTGTAGACACTATTGCACCAGATGATGTGGTATGTGTCACTGTTGTTGTTGTTGTTGCTGCTGAAATTTCAGGCGAAGTGACTTCAACGGCATCAGAAAGCCTCCCAAAGCGTGTTTTCTTCTTTGTTCCCAGGCACCGAGAACATTAAAGAAGCATCCCAAATTTATGGTTTTCCGAAAAACTCGCCGCTCGTCGCTCGGTCGATGCTCGCTCAAAAAATGCTCGCTCGGTTTCCGGCTCGAATGTAAACAAGCTAGCCGATCGTCTCGGTTCGATTTGTAAATGAGCCAAGCACAAACAAATGTTAGCTCGGTTCGGTTCAGCTGATGAACAAACCAGTGTTTGATGATTCGTATAATTTATTTATTTATCTCTATAAGGACTTATAATAGTTTTTTATTATATTAAAGTGGCTTCATTTTTTAAAAAATTGTAATACATTTGACCTTAATGTGGTTTACATCTCATAAGGAGAGCAATTTCAACAAACTAATTAAAAACTGAAAACCCTATCCTTGTCTATCTGATTCCATAATTTCCGTTCAACTTATATAATAAATAAATAAATACATTATTTTTTATACATGCAGATTTGTAGGCTATGGTAATTATATTCGTCAAGTTGCGAAACCATACTCGGTTTAAGCTCAATCTAATGGGGTCAGTATATCGAACCAACTTGTAGTATTTAGTATTAAACTCACCAACCCCTTTTGACAAGCAAAACATCACCCACATCCAAGCAGAAGTCAACACACATCTTAGATAGAAATACTATTTTAAAAAATTTGTTAAAATCCATGGTGAATATTTACAAAGTAACGATGGTTAAAAGTTTATTTAGCGTCATTGTATACAAAGTTTTGTTGGAAATTATTTATGTGAATGTGAGTTTGTTTTGTCCCACATTGGTTGGAAGATGAAAATTGGAGGAGTTTATAAGGTGAAATTTGATTGGAAGAATTAAAATGTTAAGTTACATTATACTCTGGCATCTACCTGCACACAGGGGGGTGCAAAATTGGATTCTGGCTCGAGGAAATTCTTGAAGCAACGCAAGGGGTGCAAATAGTCTTATGCATTGGCCACTTATACATTGCCTTCACACCTCTTCATAGCCACCAGTGGCGCAGCTTTGTTGGGGCGGGCGGGGGCGGCCGACCCCCTCGAATTTTCACGCAGAAGTTCCGATTATATAGTATTCGTATAGAAAATTTTGGAAATATAGGGTTTCGACCCCTCGAAACTAGTGACTTTCGACCCTCTGGCGACTTCCGACCCCCTGAACCTTTGGGTCAAGCTTCGCCACTGACAGCCACCTCTTCCCAGCCATATCATCGGCATTATTGGACAAGCACTATAAATTGATCATCAGCAAGTTGAAACCACATACATGTAGTTTATGAAAATCAAATCTAGGCAGGTGGTTATGGTTATTTTTGGGCTTTATATCTTTTACTAGCAAGGTCCCGCGCGTTACGGCGGGTTGCACTGTATTTGGTCATCAATTACGTTAACTTATACATTTTCCGTCGCTTTACAATCCATTATACTTCTTAAACCATATTTGGTTACAATAATCAACATTGTGTTTTTTTTTTTTAAATAATCATTGAATTTATTATTTACATAGGAGAAATGCCACACAAATATAACCAAGTTTGCTTGGTGTTCTAATTAAGTCACTCAAACTTTTTTTGTCTCTCTAAAGTCATTCAAGTTTCATTTGTTGTTCTAATACTATGTAATTACCAGGTTATCAGGTGACCTTCTTTTTTTTTTTTCTTTCATTTTAATGTTTATGGGATATTATTTTTATTAGGTGAGTTTTATAAAATGAAGATTTAAATTTTTTTTTTAATTTTACATGTTTAAATAATTTATTAAAAAATATTAAAACTTGACACATCATCACTTTAACCTGGAAACCTGATAATTACATAGTACTGGAACACTAAATGAAACTTGAATGACTTTAAAAAGACAAAAAAAGTTTGAGTGACTTAATTGGAAGGGTTAGCAAACTTGATTACATTTCTACAAAGTTACCCCATTATTATTATATATCTTGCGCTAGATGTTGACGGGCTTGTATTTCTTCATGTTAGAGCCTTACTGAAAGTGATAATCAGTGTTGATGATTTGTACCTGGTCACAAAGAGGCGAGAAAAAGAACACAGTATGTAGTGGCGTAGATTGTGGGTGACGTCGGGGAGCAGAGGCGTAACAGTGACGGCGATGGTTGCGATCCTGTCTCCGGTTCAACAAGCAGCGGTGGAGGATTTGTAACCATAGAAAAACAAGCGATATAGTGTGTAGTATTTTATTTGTGAGGTTGGGTGATAATAATTATAAAATGATGGTGGCTTGGACTGATAATAATTAGTAAACCAAGGACCATCATGACTGTGAATTGATGGTGGCTCCCCGTTATCCGATCGGTTATGAAGCACAAACATAACTTGCTGATAACAATTAGTAAGTTAAGGACCATCATATTTTGAATTGATTGTGGCTCACTGGCTCCCCCATGTCAAAAAAAAAAATCGTTTCCAAACTTATGTTAGGAATTGGTTATATGCTTTTGTCACTTTAGCTTTATGTTGCTTGTGAGTTTGTGGATTAATTATTGTAAGTATTCAAGGTTACTTTGAGGAGTAGTTATTGTTGGTATTAAATTTGTCTAGCTAAGTAAATGAAATTACAATATTAGCCACTTACATGAAAATAAAATGACAACTTTAGTAAGTATAGATTAGTATTGTTGTCCTGGCTAAGTATTGAGGGTAAACCTTAGAAATTTGAAGAAACTAAAATAAACCAAACATGTGGTCAAGATTAATCCACATAGCCCATTAATAAATATATTATTTTATGTCTTTAGGGACATATTAGTCTTTTTTATATTTCTCCCCATTTAAAAATTTTAAATCTTATTTCCTCATATATAAACAAAAAAAACACACACACACACACTCTCTCTCTCTCTCTCTCTCTCTCTCTCTCTCTCTCTCTCTCTCTCTCTCTCTCTCTCTCTCTCTCTCTCTCTCTCTCTCTCTCTCTCTCTCTCTCTCTCTCTCTCTCTCTCTCTCTCTCTCTCTCTCTCTCTCTCTCTCTCTCTCTCTCTCTCTCTCTCTCTCTCTCACACACAGACTCACTGTGTACCATATCCTCCCACCACCGTCGATCCACCACCGTCTCCATCAACTATCTCCACCACCGTCGATCCACCACTGTCTCCATTAGAGGTGAACAAATCAGTTTTTTTGCCAAACCGGTTTGCTACAGTACCGGTTTCTATTTGGAACCGGTTTGGTTAGCCACAAAATCGGTTTTTTTTCCCAGTTTCGGTTTTGGTTCTAGTCCGATTCACTTGCGCACTTTTTAAAATCGTATAAATTGCATTAAATTTAACTTTTAATAACATTTAGGGTTTTTTAAAGAAGGAAATTGAATTTTAATTAAAAAAAACAAAGTTTTATTTGTGTTTATGCCTAAAAATGTATTTTTCTTAAACCGGTTTTGGTTCGTTTCGGTTTTTTTTACCGTTTTTAATCGGTTTTTAGCGGTACCGGTTTCGGTTTGGTTCTGGTTTGTGTACTGGTTTTGGTTCTGGTTCGGTTTCTTTTGACCGGTTTTATTTTCGATTTTAAACCGGTTTTCGATTCAGTTCGGTTTGGGATTTTTTTAGTAATGATTTCGTGTGGAACTCGTTTTGACCGGCTTCGGTTCGGGTCGGTTTTACCGATTTCGTTTCCCAATCCGTTTTTTTTGTACACCTCTAGTCTCCATCCACCATCGATCCACCACCATCTCCATTTAATCCTCCAACCTTTGAATTAGCAGGTACCTTTATTACATCCACTCATTTCTATTTTCATACATTTAGTTTCATAATCTTTATTATTTTGCTTCTTCTATTTAATTTTCGTATCATCAATGTAAGTTTTATATAAAAGAGTTGATGTTAACTTCTATTAAAATATTGTTTATGATGTGTTTTTGTACATGGGTTTGTAGAAATTTGTTTGTATTTTTATTTTTCTAAACATCCCTTTTCTTAGTTTTTATGTTCTAGATTCTGGGTTAGATTTAGACATTCTTATACAACTTTCAATGCACGATGTACAAGTCAATATATCATCATTACATTTGTTCTTGCCATCTATAAAGTATTTAATTTGTGGGTTTGTCTTTTTTAGGAACATTCTCACCATTAATACGGATCCTTTCCAAATTTAACTCCTGATTTGAATTCATCGGAAGTTCCATGGCCAGATGATCAGTAGCCGAAGTTTCTGTCGAAATCTCACCGAACTCGAACTTGCTGCACTACTCAGGAAATTCGGCTCCCAGTCTCCCGCTTCCTCTAAAATCCACACCTTGTATTTCCTTCCTTTCCAGTGTAATATGATTTCATCGGTTATTCTCTTGCCTTCAGAGACCAATACCCCAACGTAATCATACGAAATATTAGCATCACGACAGTCATGTTGAGCATTGTTTTGGTCAAAAATTAACTTTGTATTCCAAATCAGAAATGTGAGGTAGTGTGCTAAGATTTTTTTGTTTTGTGTAAATTAGTTGTATTTTGAGAATGTAATCATTTAGAATATAAAAGACAAAAATATAACAACTATTCTCAGAATGGCAAAGTAAAAACAGTAATTATGACAATTGTATCCTCGGGATGGATATACTAATTAAAAAGTAACAACTATGTTCAAGATGTCACTTAAAAGAACTGGAAATTAAACAGTGACATCCTCAGGATACGCAACAGAATGAAAAAGTCAAGTATGAATGAATCAAAGTAATAAAGGACACACGATGTACGAGGAAAGCCCTTTATCAATCTAGATCACTGGCATAAAACCTCAGGAGCGGTCAATAGACCCCTGCCTTGTTGTTATTTTATTGATAGAAAAGAGTAAATACAACTTGAGAGCAAGTGTTGATCGAGACTAAGTGTTACAAAGTGATTGTGGGTGATTTTGAGTGATGAAATAGCAGAGAGGAGCTAATAGAGTGTGTGAGTGCAGTGGAAGAAGTGTCTCTATTTGATCAACCTTGCCTCCTATTTATAGTGCAAATAAATAACAAGAATTTCGAGAAATTTGCCATCCTCAGGATGTTCTCTAACTGTTGTTGACTATCTCCGCTCAACTACTGCATAAGTCTTCATTTATAACGGTCATAAGCCTTCCTTGACGCCGTTCCCTTATTGTTCACGCTTATTTAGAGTAGAATTAGTCAATATAGCCGTTATATTAACTAATTCCGAGATTCCTGCCTGATATCCTGGGGATGTTCACTTCAGGCAGTTACGTTCTGACATTTTTTTTATGATTCCTAACTCTAGAGCTTGAATGTCAATCGATATCATGTATGCTGTTTTTTTTTTTACTGAATTGCTGAATTTTTTGATGTTTTGTTGTTATTAAACGAGGTTAGGCTTTGTTTGTTATGTGTTGCGCATGTGTAATATGATTGTTTCAACTAATGTTAACAGTGAACAGGCTTTGTTTGTAATGTATTGCACATGTGTGATAATCATACCTGTATTACACATGTGTGACAATAGTATTTGTGATAGTTAGTGTTAAGTTATGGAGAGAACTTGAGAACTATATTAGATAATGATGTTTTTATGTACTGAATTGCTGAATTTTTTGATGTTTTGTTGTTATTAAACCGATTAGATACATCTTCTTGTTCGAGTTGAAACAACATTATAAGGAATACAAATTCTACATCAGATATTAAAGTTAATCAAGGAAAAATCTATGTCGGTAGATGATGACACAGATTCGAGCTCTGTTAATCATACCGCTTGAAGTTTTGTTAATCTTGCATATGATAATTTGGAAGTTGTTGGAGTCAGGGGCGGACCTAGGCCTGCCCAAGGTGGGCGGGCGCCTCCCTTGAAAAAGAAATTTTTAGTGTTATACACGCGCGTTAATCCCGTCCGCACCCCTTAAAAATTTTCAATCGCACCCCTTGACTTTTGAAACCAATGTTTTCAATCACAACGAGAAGGTATTTAAAAGGAAGCATACGTCAAGAAGCAGATGAAGGAGAAGCGGAGGTTCACCGGAAAATATAACTGGAGCACTTTAGGAGTTTAGGTAAAGAAGAAGAAGATAATAAATAGGGTGATGGAGGTATTTTCGTAATTGAGCTACTCTATTTTTTTTACCGCTTCATTGGGGGATTAAGATTTTATTTCTAAATTAAAGGTTAGCAGTCATGCTGATTCGATGTCCATTTCGAGGAAAAGTATCATTGTTATTATTATAGTTTAAATTGAAGTGAGGTCATTTGTCTTTTGTAGTAGAGGGTTTTTAAATCAGTTTTTACCATGGTATTTTTTTTCGACAATAACAAATTAATTGATCTATTAAGATAAACAACTTTTTACAAGTAGGAGACAGGTAAACGGGCTACAAGTTACGCCACTACCTCATGGTATTTGATTTAATAAAAAGTGTCTAGATGTATTTTTTAATTAAAAGTGGGTTATATTATATGATAAACAAAGAGGCAATATATAGCCTTAAAAAAACAAAGGGTCATCTTTTTTTAAGGACTAATTTCCTACATCCTTTTTTACACCTTTTACATCAACTTATCCGTACAAGTTCGATCCTCAGCAGCAACAGTTGCCCGCCCACGTAAACACGCGTTGTGGGACTCAAACCCGCGACCACCCGAACAGGAACCCTAAGGAAAACCTTCCCACCTCTCCACAAACCAACTGGTCTGTGAGTCATTGGCAACTGAAATACCACTTGTAACATTATAATATACCTAAAGACAAAAGACTCTTCAATACTCCATGCAATGCAAATGTAAGGACATTTATTTAAATTAATTTTGGCTTTTCGTTTCTTTTTGTTGATTATATAATTTTATTATTATTATTATTATTTTTGCTATATACGAGTCGACCCAACCCGACTTGGGCCACCTGATTGATAAACAACTCAGGGGCTTAGAGATTCCGCACCCCGTAAAAACAATTTCTGGGTCCGCCACTGGTTGGAGTTAAACACGGAGGTACATAATTTGCCTAATGCATTGCACATGTGTATTATAATGTTGCAAATATATAGTAAAATGTTATGATAACTAGAAACTGCATGTATTCTATTATGAAATTTGTGAACTTTTGAACATATTGTAAGATGTAGGTTTGGTTAAGCTACAACAGTTGAAACGATTACTAATCTGTTGTAGGTTAGATTTTTTTGTTGTTTTGGCTACTTTTGGTGTTTGATGTGTTTTAGTTAGGGTTTAATTGTTGAATTAGAGAGTGTATTTTTTTCGTATTGAGAAACTTATGAGAATTGGTACATTTAGATAATGAATTTTGAACGTATTACAAGAGGTAGGATTAATAAAACTGCAACTGTTGAGATGATTCAGTTGCAGATTAGGTTTTTTGTTGTTTTAATTTGCTGGATTTGAACATTGAGATACATAATTTTGTTAAAGTATTGCGTATGTGTATTATAGTGCTGTAAATATGGATTAATTTTGTAAATGTTAAACATCAATATGTTCATTAGTATTACATGTATGTGTTACATTATCATATTTGTATATGTGACCTTAAAAGCCAAATAAACTATTCCCATCTCCCTTTTACAACTAGTTATATATTTTTTGAACATGGTTATTTTTCTCATTTCCAAAATTCTGTTTTGCTCTTGTAGCTTCTACATGCGGATGCAGCGCATCGGGAAGATTGTTGGTATGGCTACACATGTCGAACACAAAACCACAATGACGACCATGCTCGTAAAAGGAACCACGTTTGTCGTCCAACCAGGGGTAGTATTGGAAATTAGCTGCAGTTTGATGTTTTCACAACTATGTTCTTTACTTTGAATCAGTATGTTGGTAAAAAGATAGATACTTGTGTCGGTAGTGCAACTAAAGTATTGTATTTAGAATGTTTAGGATGATGTTTTCTGAATCATGAAGTGCTTGTTGACAAAATTTCATGTAGAGGGAATGCAGCACGTTGGTTCTAACAATAGTCTTTTTATTTTTTATTATTATTTTTTTTACAGAAAATATGGTTTGTAATGGAACCATCCCCTGCTTCTATCCACTTTGTATGCGTCATTATAGTTCAAAACCAGAACAATGTTAAATGTATGGGCATTCCAATATAAATTTTAACCTTTTTCAATCAATCAAAACGTAAAAACTTTTTAAATATACATATTTTTATTCCTTACTTTCCAAACAAACTGGTTTGTTTATGATTTCAAACCTGCATAAAGGATTAAATGCAAAGAAACTCGCCATTTTTAGATCAATATATTTGTAAACTTTTCTGTTTAGCATAAAAAAAACTCATCTAGTTACGTTATTACATGAACATATTTTACAAAAAATAAATAAACAGGTTAAACGGTTTAACTTGTTAAACCAAACAGGCTAAATCGAATACAACTTGATTAGGTAGATGCATTCATGGGTTCAACTAGAAATTGGGGTGTTATTTACAAGTGGTAAAGGAAGACAATGATTTATATTTCTAAGAAAGAATCTTAGTTTCTGGCTTTTTTTATACATCCAAACTTAGTACATATGTTAATTCATTGAAAAACAAAATACATTATGAAAAGGACCCAACTAAAAAGAAAAACTTCAATCTTTTTATTCTTCCATGCCATAGTTCTAGCTTGTTCTCTATGTCGCCTAATCTGTGATTCCCTTATCCTAGCTTGATCTTTATGGCTGTTAATCGATCTCAATAGACCTGGTATCACTTCATCAGCTCCTCCACACAATGGAGTCTCAGACAAATCCACAAACCCACAACTCCTTCCCTGTAGCATTATACTATGTGAAATATTGTTCACAGTTACATCAATAACACATGGCAGTACATGACAAACAAAACTTTATATCATTTTAACATTAACTATCACAAATAAATTATCACACATGTGTAATACGTTAAACAGTTATAACACAGGTGTAGTACATTGCATACAAAGCCTATTCACACTAAACATCAACTAAAACAAGACTACCACACATGTGAAATACAATTACAGGTATCTCATATGTGCAACACAAGGCAAACACATCAATTTAACTTAACACTAACAATCATAAATATTATTATTACACATGTGTAATACATGAACAATTATCACACATGTGTAATACATGCCACACAATGCATGTTCACAGTTAACATAAGCTACACCAAGCATATCACACATGTGAATTACAGTTACATCTATAACATATATGCCACACATGACAAAGAAATAATGTTCACAGTTAACATTCGTTGTAACAATCCACATGTGAATAAGTTTACATCTATAACATATGGCACACGTGACAAACAAAACATCATGTCATTTCAACATTAAACTATCACAAATTATATTATCACACATGTGTAATACATTACACATTTATAACACATGTGTAGTGCATTGCATACAAAGCCTATTCAAATTTAACATCCACTAAAACAATCCTGTCACACATGTGAAATACAATTACAAATATCATATATGTGTAACATATGACAAACAAATCAGTCTATCTTAACACTAACTATCACAAATACTATTATCACACATGTGTAATACATGGCATAATTATCACAGATGTGCAATACATTGCACACAAATCCTATTCACAGTTAACATTAGCTGAAACAATCATATTACACATGTGAACTACAGTTACATCTATAACACATGCACAACACATAACAAACAACGCCTAACCTTGTTTAAATACTAACTATCACCAACCATATTAACACACATGTGTAATACATTCCCAATTATCACACGTGTGCAATACATTGCATACAAGCCAATTCACGAATAACATTAGCTAGAATAATCATAGTACACATGTGGAATACAGTTAAATATATCACACAGAAACATAATCTCATTTAGCATCAACATTAACCACATCTCACATACATCTAAAGAATAAAACATGTAATGTTACTCGAAATTTTGTTATTTATACAAAACACTCAACAATTGATGCAACATGTGTATTAAGATGCGGTATGTTTGTAATACACCAAATAGGTGACGATTTGTATCAGATTATAACTATTTACGACTACAGATTCGTACCTGATGTTGATCCATGATGAGTTTATTGATTTTCGTGGTGGATTTGTAGAAGGAAATCAGGTTTATTAAAACCCTAGAATGTTGTATGAATGATATTGATGAGAGCTATAGAGAGAGATAGGGAGGATTTTCCAGGAATGAGAGGAAATGATTTGTGTATTTTTTTAATTTCCAATTTTACCCTCCCTTGTTTAAAACCCTATATTTTTTTAAGTTAGCAATCTCCTTTGATCACAACCATTGATCTTGTGAGATCAATGGTTATTATTTAGTTCTCGAGTTCTCTCAATAAAATGAGTTTTCAATTGAACCTTCCCCTATATATATATATATATATATATATATATATATAGGGGAAGGTTCAATTGAGAACTCATAGTTAGGGAGAGAACTCGAGAACTCCTACTAAAATTAAGAAAAAAAAATCATAACTCAAAATTTAAGTCAAAAACCAAAAATCTGGTTCGGAGCTTCTCTTTCCCACGTCATCCCGGTTCAGAAAAAAAAAATAAATAAATAAAAAAATAAAAAATAGGCGACTTCTAATGCACCTATGTAGTAAATGTCCGGTTAGCTTTAGGGTTTAGTTTAGCTTTTAGGGTTAGTTTTTTTTAGTTTAGTTTGTAAGGTTTAGGTTTTTGGGGATGGGGTGGGGGTGGGTAGGGTGGGTTTAGGTTTTTGGGTAGGGGGTTAGGTTTTTTGGTGGGGGTTAGGTTTTTGGTTGTAACGGGTGGGGCTTAGGTTTTTGGTAGGCGGTGGGTGGGGTGGGTTTAGGTTTTTGGGTGGGGGTGGATGGGTGGTTTAGGTTTTTGGGTAAGCGATTTAGGTTTTTTAGTGAGGGTGGGGGTGGGTGGGGTGGAATTAGGTTTTTGGGTGGGGGTAAGTTGGGGGTAGGTGGTTTAGGCTTTTGGGTTATACTGCACATGTGCAGTAGCGTTTTTTAGGTGTGTTTTTATTTTTTTATTTTTTTTCCGAACGGGTATGACGTGGGAAAGAGAAGCTCCGAACTAGTTTTCTATTTTTTTACTTAAATTTTGAGTTATGATTTTTTTATTATATTTTTTTGTATTTAATTAGGAGTTCTCGAGTTCTCTCAATAAAATGAGTTCTCTATTGAACCATCCCCTATATATATATATATAGATATATATGATGTTTTAAATGTTCGAAGCACGCACCTACAAATCTTCAAAATTGCTTCAATGTTTCGTTTCTTACTGGTTTTTAGTTGCTTTTAAACCACATTTCCATATAAGTTTTGGCCCGCCGAAAGAGCGAATTTAACTCGCTAGATTTATAACAAGAAACCCAAAATCAAATTTTAAACTCCACTAAAAAAAAATGGAAAAAACAATTATTTATTGTCCTATTACTATTTCTTTTATATACGTATCATCATCTTTATTATCATACTCAGTAAATTTCATAAGGTTGTGTCTGAGGATGGTAAGTTGTAGACAATTTTACCCCTACTTCATAAAAATAGAGAGGCTGCTTCCGACAAGACCCTGGGCTCGATAGTAGTTTTGCATCAAGCCTTGGCAACAAGACACATAACACTCGGAGTCGGGACAAAAACCAATTAGTATATATACCCCTTGTCTTTTGGTTACCAACGCCCCACATGATGCATAATTAACCGCTTGCCAGTTTTTACATTATTTTCATGAAACTAGTAAAAAAAAACTTTAATTAGTGCAATTTCACTCCCCTCCCCCAATGGCCAAGCATATATACATTATAGGTGCACAATGCAAGCAAGTAGAGCGTAAACACACACACACACACACACACACATATATATATATATATATATATGTATATAAGTTTAAATTTAGGACTTTAAGAACTATTTTTTTTCTACTCGCACAGAATCCTCAAAGAACACCTCAACTGCTCGAAGATGGCCCTAACCATAAAAGTATTAACTAGTTTAACCTCTAGGGGCAAAGGATTCTTAGGGCCAGGGGTCCCCCCCCCCCCATTTCTTCGTTTTTTGGCGCAATAGTGAAAATTTGTGATTTTCGTAGGTAAATTGAGTCCGGCCTCAACCAATTTGCCCCTACCGATCGAAAAAAATTAAGTCCGACCCCCTCGATTCAAAAACCAAGTTTCGTCCCTGTTAACCTCAATATATGATAATAGATACATTTACAAATGATTTTAAAGATTAGGGACAAGTCTGCAAATATTTTCAAAACTATAAAACCCACTCATCACATCCTTATTCTAACGGCTATCCCAAATTTAAATAAACCCTAATAATAGTAATAATAATCTCACAATAACCTCTTAGGCCCTGTTTGGTTCACCTCTGAATGATTCATTCAGAGGCAACCTCTGATTCGGTCAGAGGTTGATGATGTTTGGTTGCAAAAAACCCAACCTCTGAATCGGTCCCATTCAGTCTTAACCATTCAGCTATGATACATTGCTGAATGAAAAAAAGACTCCCCTTGCCCTCACTCACATCTCCCCTGCTGAACCAAACAAAACCCAGTTCTTCTTCACTTCACCTCACCTCACCTCTCCTCCCTCCCACTCCTCCCTCTCTTCACCTCGCCGCCCCACTCCTCCTCCTACCGGATCATCATGCGTCGCCGTGCTCCTCCTACCTCTCTTCACCTCGCCGCCGTGCTCCGCCATAGGTGGTGGTCGGAAGTTCGGCTCCTCTCTCTCTCTCTCTCTCTCTCTCTCATCAGTGTGGGAAAAGTTTTAGGAAGGTGAAGGGTTGAAGGTTGCTCTCTCTCTCTGTGGAGCTTTTGTGGGTGAAATGGGTAAAAATGATGGGGTAGTGGTTTTTAGGTTTGTTTATTGGGAGTTAGGATGATGTTGTTTGTAGTACAGATGCCATTTTGGAGCAATGGTTTTAGAAAACCATACATATATTCTAATGGTATTGAGTTTAATAATTGTTGCAAAGTTTTTTTTATTTATTTATATATTGTTTATGGTTTTTTATTAGAGGGATAAAATAGTAATTATGCACACCCATTCAGAGGTATATCCAAACATCACTTAATGGTTCAGCACTTACTGGTTCAGAGCCTCTTATCCATTCAGACCTCTTATTGGTTCAGCACTTACTGGTTCAGCACTTGCCAAACAGCCCCTTAATCCAATCATCTCCTAATTACTGTGTAAATTGCATTCAAGAATATGGATCTTCCACAAGAAGTCGATGATTACATCAGAGAATCGATCGATTATTCGCTCGGTCTTCCGGTATCGACACGTACTCTGGAGTTAAAGCTTCTGTCTTCTGAAGAATCACATCGGCAACTTCAACATCAGTACTTATATCTCAAATGCAAATTGCAAGAGAAAGATGACGTCATCGAGCGTCTTAGGGTTTGTATTTTCTGTTTTCATTATAAATAATAATCAGTCTTACAGTATTAATTAGATTTATTTAGGAAAGTTTAGAGATTTGAAGATTATTATTATTACATGTACTTTTTATATTAATTAATGGGAGTTTGTGTATTTGAAAATGTTCCATCTGTAGGTTGATAACTAATTTAAGCTTTGCAGCATACATGAGATGTAGGAAATATTCATGTTAAATAAGATTTGTTCAAACTTTGGGGAGTTGTGTAATGCGTTGCGCGCCATGGAATCGCATCGTATCGCCGTTGATGCGATATCATCTGTGCATTTTGTGTTATTTGTTCCTTATGTGTTCGATTTAAAATCAAGGGTTAAACATGTTGGTGATTAGCTTGTAAATTATACCGACCGTATGATGTCATAAGCTTGGTTTAAAAAATAGCGCCTCGGGCAGACTTTAAGCTCTTGAGGCGCGAGGCTCAAAAAAATCGTTTTTTTTTTTTTTTTTTTTTGTCGAAAAGCCTTGGATACATGAAGCTCTTGGGGCGGCACTTTAAGCCTGGCGCTTGAGGCGGCTAGCACCTCAGCCCAAAAACCATTTTTTGCCTATTCTATTTAGCCCAACAAGTGAAGTTCTATGTTGATTCGTATTATGGATTGTTCTATGTTGATTATCGATTGTTTTACCAAATTTTCCAACCCCAAATTACTTGCCAATTTATCGATTGTTGATATGTGTTTAAGGGTGTTTTATAATCATGTTTTTGTGTTTATGTTTGATTAGAAGGTAGAATATGTCATATTGACATATATAATATTTTTTTTAATATTAAGCGCCTTGCATACGTGAAGCTCTCGCCTCGCGCTTTAAGCCCCGCGCTTCGGATTTTGGAACCAAAACGCCTCGGAGCGCCTCACACTTTTTTAAACCAAGGTCATAGGAGTCGTATGACTTTGTTACTGGTCACATTAATCATTTCTTTGCCAGTTAAACACGTATCATACGGTCAAAAATGGTCATACGGTCCGTATTACTTTGTCGTAGGTCACATCATCATATGACCCGCATGACCATTTTCGCCTTATCATACGACCTGTATGAGTATGGCCATATAGGCATGCATGACTCATCAGGGGTGTCTGGATAGTGTGTCAATGGTATGGTGTTTATTTAGCAATGGTTGTAATATTATACTAGAGTATTTGGCGTCTAAAGTCTAAATGATGCTCTTTTCTTGGACGAAGCAATGTATTTTCATGAAGATTACTTATTTGACTTTTGTTTTCTCCCATTAATTTGTATGTAGGCTGAATCAACCATGAATGCACTAGCTGTAAAGAAGTTTGTGGAAGAGAACCAGAAATTGGGTCTCGAATGTTCTAACTTGTTAACACAATGTAAGAGATGGGAGGAAGAGTGTTCGTTGTATGACCGCGATAGAGAAGCCTTTATGGACTTTGGGAATGAGGCTGATAACAGAGCTAGGGAGGCAGAGGCACGCGTACGTGATTTAGAACAACAGTTAACTAAATTGTCAGAAGAATTGATGTTCTATAAACATCAATCTGAGGACAAACAGGTAACTAGTTGATCGTTCCTTTTGAATGTTATATTATATATTTAACTCTTTTTGAAACATTTGATAGTTAGCGTCATTGATTTTTAAACATTCGCCAGTTTATAAATTAGCTTCCCTAGCTGCAGAAAGTGTATTGCTATATTATAAAGCAAATATTTATATATGTACGGATATATCTGCTATGGAATCTATGACGTGCTGATAACTTTTGCAATATTGCATCATTATGTTACCTGATTAAAGGTTGGCGAGATGACAAAAACGGAATCTGCTGAACGTTTTCTTGTTGATACACTGCTATCAACTTTAGTCCGTAAAGATGATATGGCATCAACAGCACATTCTTTTCTAGAGGCAAATAGTGGGTTAGAAGTGGGCCAAAAGATGCTGGAAATGTGGGAAAGGTCTGGATAAACATTTTTTTATGTTTTTTAACTTATCATTAATACTTCATAGCAAGTTAATTTACCAAATTTCTAAAGATATTAATGTGTAACTGTAGCTTTAATCCAACAACACAAAAAGTTTTAGCACTGGCTTCCGAGGTGAAGATACTGCAGAACGAAAAAGACCATTTAAGGAATAATCTCAGCACGGCTGAAGATGAGGTACGTGTGTGCGTGTGTTGGAGGTGGCAATGTCCCATTTTCTATGAATGTGTTGCTTTAGGGGTGGTGTTTCATCTCAAATGGGTCAACGGAAAATATAGTTTGTAGTTGTACTTATTAATCAGCGTTAATGTATTAATTTGACCCATTACCTTAGCAGCCCATCTTGTCATCTCTAGTGCGTATGTTCCTCTATGTGTGCGCGCTTTTGTGAGTTTATGTGGCTAACTAAACACGGGTTTCGCTAGGTCAAAGTCTTGTTTGAAGAAAACAATATATTGGATAAGGAGAATAGGAAATTGTTGAAGTTACTACAAAAAGAAAGACAAATAAACAATTCTGGAGGAACGAATAATAGTTCATCAGCGAAGGTGAGTTATCTAACTAAGATAACGTTTCATGTGTTATGTATGCGTGTGTATATGCATATATCCTAACGAATACACTTGTGAATATTTTCGCAGAATAATAAACGGAAATCTAGTCCAAGAGATTGCTGCAGTCCAATTGAGAAGAGACTTGACTTCACTGAATCTGGTTCGCCAAGACAGATACTGTCTCCTTTGAGACAAAACATGCCTGAATCTCGATTGCACAAAAAGTAACTTTCTAGAAGATTCAATGCATTTCACTAATTTTGTCATTGTTGTCACTCAGAAAAACACTAATCTTCAAAGATGGTTTTGAATCTCTTCACTAACATAATTATAGCACTAAGTTTTCATTGGAAAGACAGAAACTGTCTCTCCTTTGAGAACTAGCAGTCGATATGGACATGAGGTCTCGTGTTTAAACCAATCGCTTATGAAGAGAGTAACTTGTAGGCTTTACGGCTTTCTATCCGCTTTTTGAGCAAACCCGGATCCATAGACTTCATATTTGTATGTTTTTTCTTCAGCCAATACATCTCTCCAGTTAACTTCCCAAATAGCTTCATCAAATTTCACAGGCCTAATTTTATTGCTTTCCAAACACAGTGTTGTAAGAATCGGCCTAGGCGGTGACCAAAATCGGAATAAGAGGCTAGTCGAAGATCTAGGCGTTTTGGCCATTAGGCGGGCCTAGGCGGTGTTTTTTTTAATTTTTTTTAAATTTCTAAGTATTTCTTAATATTATGTGTATATATATATTAACATATTTTAAAAAACACCTAAATTTGTGTATACATTGATGTATAAAAATACCAAAACGCCTAATTCCGCCTAGTCCCTTGGCTGGACCTCACCGCCTACCTAGCGCCTAGCGTCTAGCGTCTTCTGCAACATTGTCCAAACATAATCCACCAGTTAAGCCCTGCAAATCAAGAACTCAACTGATACAGTGACAAAATCTAAGCAAATCACAAATATGTCTATTTCTCTTTGTTTTGTTTTTATGTTAGTTGTCTATGATTGAGATGTGTCCTTTGTTTTTTTTCTTTTCGAGTAAGACCCACCGTAGTGGGGTGTTAGTTTTCCAAAAAATTGAAAAATAGCGCCCCCCACACCGCTACAGGGGGGCGCTATAGCCCAAATTCAGCCGATGGCGTTTTATTAATAACGCTTCTTCAAATTTGATTATCCAATGAGAAGATGGCACATGGCATAACCAACGGTCATATTACCGTTTATTTTGAACGGCTATTTTTTTTTTTGTTTATATATACCCACAACACATATATATAAAATATATAAACACACAAAATACATATTATTCAAACACAAAAATCACTTTCAAAAAAATTATAAAAAAATGGGTTCCCCCGCGTCATCATCCGTTGCGAGAGAATATTACAGAGAGTTTCTAGGCGACGAGGGTGATTCGACAGACGAAGAGTTGGAGCAAGATGCGATTACGAGTGCGCTTGCTCTTTCGGCGAGGTATATTGAAGAAACTAGTACGCCTACACGTCCAAAACAAACTAGACAGTATTACGAACGAGATCGTGTATCGGCAAATGCTTGATTGATGAAGGATTACTTTGATGAAAACCCGACTTACCCCGACCGAAAGATGTTTAGGCGTCGTTTCCAGATGAGCAAACGTTTATTTCTACGTATATCCGGAGATCTGGAAAACGCGTTTCCTTACTTTAAACAAAAATCGGATGCTAGGGGGTTGATGGGATTCACGTCTATTCAAAAGTGTACCTCGGCACTGCGTATGTCTATTCAAAAGTGTACCTCGGCACTGCGTATACTCGCATACGGCAACACGACGGATATCAACGACGAGTATTTAAAAATGGCCGAGAAAAACAACACGTGATTCTTTGGAGTATTTTTGCCAAGGTACATATCACTTTTTATATATTTTTGTATATAGTTAGATCAAATTTTTTTTTATATATGTTTGTATTTATTTTTTTTAGGAATAATAAAGTTGTACGGAGCCCGGTATCTTAGAAGGCCCACTTGGTACGACTTACAAAAAATTTACGAGGTGCATACGAATGAACATGGGTTACCAGGAATGCTGGGTAGCGTTGATAGTCGTCACTGGCGGTGGTATAATTGCCCAACCGCTTGGCGAGGTCAACACACACGTGGTGACCAAAAAGGACCATCGATTATTCTTCAAGCGGTGGCTTCAGTCGATCTTTGGGTTTGGTCGGCCTATTTTGGTGTTGCGGGGTCATGCAACGACTTAAACGTTTTGAACAGTCGCCTATTATTGAAGATTTCATTTCTGGCAGGGTAGCAAAGGCGTGCTTTTATGCTAATGGAAATTACTACCCACACGGATATTATTTGGCTGACGGAATATATCCGAGGTATAGCATTATCGTTAAGACGTTTAGTAACCCGTACGATGAGAAAAGGGCACACTAAGAGGCGGCGCGAAAGGACATAGAGAGATGTTTTGGGGTTCTTCAACAGCGTTGCATTACATAAGAAACCCTGCTCGTGCATGGACCACAGACAAGCTACGAGATGCTATGTATGCATGTATAATCATGCATAATATGATATTAGAAGATGAAGGTAAAGCGATATGCCAAAATTATGTACCGGTAGCCGTTCAAGATCTACCGCAAGCTAATATGCAAGAAAGAATGCTCAACGCACATGAACTTCGCGACCATGAAGTACATGACGCGTTAACGGTGGATTTGGTCCAACAAGCGTGGTCGGTTCGGTATATTCCAAACACAGGAGGAAACGAAGATGAAGAAAAAGGTGAAGATGAAGAAGAAGGTGAGGAAGAAGAAGAAGACGAAGAATATGAAGAATCCGAAGATGAAAATTAATATTAGTTGTAACTTTTTTTTTAATATTACTTGTAATTTTTTTTTAATATTAGTTGTAATTTTTTTTAATATTATTTGTAATTTTTTTAATATTATTAGTCTTTTATTTTAATTATTTTAAGTTAAAAGATTAAAAAAAATAAAATAAACAACCAATCAGAAACAAGGGCTTTATAAATAAAGCCTCTACCACTACACCATTTTTTCAGTTTCTCTCTCCATGCTGACTCAGCAGTCACGTGGACCAATCAGGAAGGGGGGCTTTATAAATAAAGCCCCCCACTACACATGGTCTAAGCGAACTTTCTTTACATTATTCAAATTTTAAATTTTTATTTAAAAATTTTAATGAATCAATTTATACGGTTGTATCACTTTAAAAGATTTGAACGCTTTGAAGTCATTCGACTATTTGTTGTGAACAAGCCTAATAGCAAGAATATGAGAAGAGATAATGAGGAGATAATGAGAGGTTTTATTATTAACTAGCTGATTACCCGGGAGTGTCCCGGAGTTGAAAAATCTAATATGACTTAATAAAAAAGGATAAAAGAAGTAAACAGTCTCAACCACTTTTAATGCTAAAGAAAGTTGTTCTAATGTTTATACTACGAAAAGGGGCTCTCATGCTGCGTTCCCAGCAGATTAAAAAAAATCTCAACCTCTTTTAATGCTAAGCATATCGTTATAGCACATGAACATGGGCAATTCATATATGTAATAGAACGTTTAAAAACATATATACTATGATAACACGATTAGTACTTGCCTATATATGATTAATAAATCACCTAAACACATGTGTTTTTTTTTTCTGCATGAACAAAAACTCACTAAAAAAACATTTTTTTTTCGTTTTTGTGTATAGCACTGTGGTGCTCGTTGGAAAGATAATAAAGCGATCGTTAATTTGGTGTAAAAAATTTTTTTCAAAAAAAATGTCATACATAAAAGTTACTAACGTTTAAAAATTGTGAGTGAAAAATAAGGAAAAAATAAAGATAAAAATATTAATTAAAATATTTGAAATTTAAAAATAATAATTAACATTTAAAGATGTGAGAGGAAAATATATTAATTAACATATTTGAAATTTTAAGATAATATCGATATAGATTTTTTTTTCCACTAACAAAATATTCATTACTCAAACAAAATACGAAAGTTATATCACAAT
Organism: Ambrosia x helenae; assembly: GCA_030844895.1. NCBI lineage: Eukaryota > Viridiplantae > Streptophyta > Magnoliopsida > Asterales > Asteraceae > Ambrosia > Ambrosia x helenae. The sequence goes on along the minus strand of CM061227.1, from coordinate 13,205,669 downwards.
AGAAGGTAGACGGGCAACAAGCTGCGCCGCCACCCCTTTCTGAATTGCGAACCCTAGCCTACCAAAGACAAATCCTTCCACCTGGAGATGAACTATTGTTGTGGACGACCCGTTGGACCCTGGTCAAGAAACGAATAGCTTCTGGCGCTAGGGTGCCAAAAGTATCAAAGGCCAAAGGGACAAATACATGTTGGTTCTTTGCACACGCTTTAGCATGTTTATCTACTTTCTTCGATTCCGCTTTTCTCGATGCTTGCGCAGCTACAAACCCTGTTTCCCTTAACCCAACCAAAGGAGAAACCCCTGTGAGGTCCACACAAGCATGTTTCCCCCTCTCCCAGCCAAAGACAAGCAGATCTGCTGGTCGCAGGGTGGATCTCCCTTCCGCAGGGTCTGTGAGAAAATTTACAGGGGCCTCCTTTTTGGCAGAAATCCCAGCTCTTCTCAGGATGTCCCACAAAACATCCCTCACCCAGTCACGTCGGTATTTGAACCCAGGGAGCTCTTTGCAATGAATTGCGTGCTCCCCGTATTTATCCATGCAAGCTTTACGGCAGATGGGGCATGTTTCATCTTCCGGATACATAGGGATCATCAACCGGTACTTGAGTATAGCCCTGTACTCCACTGCAGACATACATTGACCTAAACCCTCAATCGGATAACGGTCAAAAAATCCTGAGCATGGGGCCCCTTAGGCATTCAATCACCGCCTTCTGGCGGGAGGACAATTCAAAAACTTCTCCCAGACTCTGAGCAGTTTTGCTAAAAAGAGCATTCGACAAAGTTTTTTGTGGCTTTGAGGGGGCGGTGTCCTTATTAGAAAAACCGCCAATATCAAAGTCCGGGAGATAGACATTTAAGCGTTCGAGCGCATGTTGATAGTCCGGGTCTAGCCCGATAACCCTACTGTTTCGAAGGATATGATATGATTTTATTTAAAAAAAGAAAATAAAAATTTTAAAAATTTATCTTTTATTTAAAATAATAAATTCAATACTATCACCTCAAAGTGCCACATGGCACCCTCCATTGAATGCCACCTCATAGAAATTCAATTCTTTTATTATAAGTTATAGATTGGTGTCTAGAATAATACATTGACATGACTATATATAGGAGAAATACATCTTAGAGAATAAGTCAACATATATTAGGAATTGATAATCAATAATTAATAGGTTTATTTTCTTGGACTAAACTTTTTATTATGCTTATCTATAACTTATAATAAAAGAATTGAATTTCTATAAGGTGGCATTCAATGAAGGATGCCATGTGACACTTTGAGGTGATAGTATTGAATTTATTATTTTAAATAAAAGATAAATTTTTAAAATTTTTATTTTCTTTTTTTAAATAAAATCTATATCTATATTATCTTAAATTTCAAATATGTTAATTAGTATATTTTCCTCTCACATTTTTAAATGTTAATTATTATTTTTAAATTTCAAATATTTTAATTAATATTTTTATCTTTATTTTTTCCTTATTTTTCACTCACAATTTTTAAACGTTAGTAACTTTTATGTATGACATTTTTTTAAAAAAAAAAATTTACACCAAATTAACGATCGCTTTATTATCTTTCCAACGAGCACCATAGTGCTATACAAAAAATGAAAAAAAAATGTTATTTAGTGAGTTTTTGTTCATGCAGAAAAAAACACATGTGTTTAGGTGATTTATTAATCATATATAGGCAAGTACTAATCGTGTTATGATAGTATATATGTTTTTAAACCTACTATTACATATATGAATTGTCCATGTTCATGTGCTATAATGACATGCTTAGCATTAAAAGAGGTTGAGATTTTTTTTAATCTGTTGGGAACGCAACATGAGAGCCCATTTTCGTAGTATAAACATTAGAACAACTTTCTTTAGCATTAAAAGTGGTTGAGACTGTTTACTTCTTTTATCCTTTTTTATTAAGTCATATTAGATTTTTCAACCCCGGGACACTCTCGGGGTAATTAGCTAGTGTGATATATTCAACATAACCTAAATCAATTTAATAGTGCATAAATAGAGGGTTGAGTTATTCAACAAAGACTACAAAAAAATGAGAAGGGTGAAAAGGCACTAAAAATGACATGTGTCCAAAGGATTAAACTATTAACCATACATGACTTTTGCCATGATTCATGCCTTGTAATTATTGTATTTATGTTATTCTTTGGTCAAGGTCAATAGCTTAGTCTTAGGAAGTTATTTCTTAGTCTTTAGTCAAGGTCAATAGCTTAGTCTTAGGAAAATTATTTCTTGGTCTTTGGTCAAGGTCAATAGCTTGTTTCCCTCCTAAACTAGAGCTTCGAGTCTGTATATATTGTATGTCATTCAATGAGAATATTATACCTTTACTCATAAAAAACTCATACTTGATATGGTATCAAGAGCCTAAAGCTCCCTTGAGCCAACCGATCCATCACAGCTTTCGACAGCCTTCTGTTCGCAGCCTACACAACCATTTCATCTTTTTTTTCTTCTGATTTGCAGTCTCAATGGCTCCCTTTTTTGTTCATCAATCGAACTGTAACTACAATCGGAACCCTTGTTCCTCAGCCTCAAACCCCTCATTACAAAACCGACCCTCCTCATGGTCAAACAAATCCGCAACCCAAACTCAAAACAACCCGACCAACAACAGCCAAACTAACATTTTTTGTCATTTTTGCAGCATACCTGGTCTGCCGGTCATGTAACGAAAGATTGTCGCAAACTTAGTTGCTTCCTACGCAACCATCAAGTCTCTACTCATGATTCCTACTCATACCCGGTTGTGAACAATACATCTTCTCACACCGCGGTTTCTGTTAGGACAAAGAGGATTGGTGAAACCACTTTTGTAAACCTTAGTCTAATTCACTTCTGTCATTTTGGCTAAGTATAGAAGTACTGGAGAGAAGACAAGAAACTGCTGATTAGAAGATATGAGAAGTGCTGAAGAAGCAGAAGTTCTGAAGTCCAAACCAGACAAGTTCACTTCAGAAGTACTGAAGACAAAACTACTCTTCAGTAGTTTGTCCTTCATCAGCACTTAGCATCAGATATTTCCCACCGCCTTTTGCATCAGTAGTTTATTGTTTATTATTACTTTTAGCTTTATTTGATTGATTCAATGTTGCAACTTGTGCAACTTGTTTCTGCTGTTTCTGTACTTGCTTTTTGGCAAGATACATGTATGTAAACGTCTATAAATAGGAGGCTTCAACCTTCTATTTTAGATATTGATTTTAAATAGAAAAATCCTTCAAACACTCTCACTGTTCTATTCCATTTCTGTATTTATTGTGAATCTGTCTAAGTATCTAATTCTCATTTACAGCTTAGATTCATAATAAATACTTTGTCATTTATTAGTTTCAAACATCAAGGGGGAGTAATAACTCTGCCTTAGTATAAAAAGTGTTGCTTTAACTTATAACATTCCGCTGTGATTATAATCTAATTTACAAGGACTTGCTAAACACTTAAGTGTCAAGATAGCAAGTTCTTACTTAGCAAAAAGAGCTAACTGATCCCAACAATTGGTATCAGAGCATTGGTTTATCTGATCACATATCAATCTAACAAATTGAGAATCAGACACAAAGCTCTTATTGATATTCAATAAAAAGATCAAAAGTTCACTTTTTATCAATATCCATCACTTAAAAGAGTCATCTGACAAATCTATACTCTTTAAAATGGATCCACATAATACTGGTTCTGCCACTAAACCTGCCATGCTTGTGAGAAATGAGTACAACATATGGCAAAAGAGAATGGCACATACCTTGTCACAAACCAACACAGGTTGTTGGAGATCTGTGATATATGGTCCTCACAAACCAGTAAATATAAATCTTGAAACTAAAGAAGGGATTCCAAAGGAACCCAAAGACTATACAGATGAGGATTTCCTAAAACTTGAGCTAGATGCAAAAGCATTCTCTATGTTGGCAATGGCTCTCCCAAATGAAATATACTCTGGCCTTTTACATTGTGAAAGTGCCAAAGAACTTTGGGACTGTCTTAAAGAACAGTTTGGAGGAACTGAAGAGGTGATTGCCAACACCAGAGAGATTTTAGCTCAACAATATGAAACATTTGCTTATATTAATGGGGAAACTTTGACTCAACAATTTGAAAGATTCTCCTCATTAATCTCTGAGCTAAAGTTAAATGGTCAGACCTATACAACAGTGTCTATGCTACATAGATTTTTAAGGTCTTTACCTGACAAATGGGAAACTTACTCCATTGTTTTAAGATCCTCACCAGATTTTAGCTCCCTCACTCTTACAAAACTCCATGGGAGATTACTTACTTTTGAGAGAGAAATTGATCAAAAGAAGAAATTACAAACTTCTGGTAAAACTGCTGATGACTACCTACCAGGTAGTACAACACTTTTGGGACAAGATTCACCAACTTGTTCCTATGGATCTTATGACAATATTGACATAACAACTGGGATCTCATCAGAAAGATCTTTCCCAGGTTATGACAATGATGACCAAAGTCAAACTGCTGATAATCTATGTTTTATCATGGATGATTTGAAAAATTTTAGCAGTGATGACTTAGAAGAAATGGACATATTACACCAACTGGCCATGCTAAGCATTAAAACTAACAAGTTTTATAAAAGGTCAGGAAGGAAATTTCCAGGATTGACCAGTAATACAAAAATTGGTTTTGACAAATCTAAACTGAGATGTCACAAGTGTCAGAAGTTGGGACACTTTGCTAGAGAGTGTAGAAGCTCTAGCTTTAACCAATCACAATCTGGAAATAACTATAACCCCAATTATAATAGGAACAATGGAACTCAAGGGAGTGCTCATTTTGTACAGGCACAAGCTCCTCAACAGCAATATATGCCTCAAGTACAATATGTTCAAGTGCCTGCTCAACAGATGCAGAGCCAACAATCAATCCCTCCCTTTCCAGCTGCTCAACTTCCTCCACAGCCTCAACAACCCTCTCAACAAAGTCTCTTTACCTCAGGGTATGTTGACTGGAGCAGTCTCCCTTATGACACCACAGAGTGCAATCCTGATGCAGACAACAAAGTGTTTGACATCAACTGGGGAGAACCAGACAATGGCAGAAAGAACTTTGCCTTAATGGCATTTGAAGGCTGTACTTCAAAATCTGCATTGTCACAGGTATCAAAAGAATCTTTGACAAAACTTTGCTCAAATTCTTGCAAAGAAACTTTTGCTCTCATAAGAGAGACAAATCTGCACCTACAAGGCAAAGCCAATGATTTAGAGAGAAAATACACACAGATAAAATGTGATTTAGAAAGAAAACTGTGTGCTAAAACAAAAGAAGTTTCTAAATTAACTGACTCTGCTATTGAAACCCAAGCACAAATCAAAATCATGCTAAATGACCTGGGAGATGTCAGACAAGAGCTTGCTGACACCAGGATCACTTGTGAAAAATGGGTGGAATCTTGTAGGGGGTATCAATTATTGCTAAACAAACAAAGTGCTTCAAATGTTAAGTTTGGCATAGGATACCATCATGTTGAAACACCAACAGATTTTTCTCCCAAAACTACTGAAGATGGGAGAAGAATTGTTTCAAGTGAAGCTTCTGAAGGGAAAGAATGCACATCTTTCCATGAAAACTTTCTAAACAGAAATCCTGGCATTTTTAAAGAAAGTACTTCAGAAGTATTAACAAAATCTGACAATAAGCCATCAGTAGTTTCATCTACATCAGGAGTTGAGAACCTGAAAACTACTGATGAGCAAAATCTTTTCACAAAAGTCAGAAATTTGCCTTTAGATCAAAAACAAAAGGCAAAAGAATGTGAAATTTGTGGCCTGTTCAACCACAAAACTGAATTTTGTAGATACAGAAAAGGAATTCAGTTCAATCAAAAATTTAAACAACATGTTGTGGGAAATCAAATCAGAAATGATTATGAAAAAATCTTTAAACCCAAGAAACAACAACCTGAAAACACCTTTTCTTAGAAAAAGATAAAATCTCAACCAAAATCTTTTTCTCAAAATTCCTTGTCAGTAGTTAGACTAGAATCATCAGCAGTTTCACAAACTGCTGAGATTCAAAATCTAAAGAACATGGTAGAACTACTGATGACCAAGGTTGATGGTGGTCCTAAAAAGGATACCACCATGGTTCTTAATGAAAAATCCATTGCCAAAAAGACATGGATTTCTCAACCTGGTCAAGAACAAACTGTAACTGTTCTCAAGAGCAAACCCAAAGCCAAACAGGCTTGGGTTTCCAAATCTAACTAATTTGCTTTTATGTGCAGAGAGTTTCCAGGGGCTTAAACAACATATGGTATGTTGATAGTGGAGGCTCTATGCACATGACTGGATGCAGATACCTGATAAACAACTTTATCAGCCAAAGAGAAGGATCTGTATCCTTTGGGAACAATGCTAAGGGATATGTGCTAGGACATGGCAATGTCTCCTCTGGCAAAATACAGTTTGACAAGGTGAATCTGGTGGAAAACCTTGAATACAACTTGCTGAGTGTGTCACAAATGTGTGATAAAGGATATTCTTCCTTTTTCACAAAGACAGCATGCAAGATCATCTCACCAGAAGGGCAGAAGTTGATAGAGAAGATTATAGAAGATCATACTTTGCTGATTGCCAAAAGATGTGGCAATGTCTATGCAGTGGACATTGAGAAAGACAAAGTATTGAACAACACTGCCTGTTTCTTCACAAGGGCATCAACTTCAGAAACAGATCTCTGGCACAGGAGACTTGGCCATGTGAACTTTAAAACCATAAATAAAGTCACAAAAATGGGCTTGGTCAGAGGTCTACCTTTGAAAGTATACCAGTGTCAAGAACACTGTGTATCCTGTTTAAAGGGAAAACAGCATAAGTCCTCCTATAAGTCTATTGAAGAATCAAAAACAACTGCATGTCTTCAACTACTCCATATGGACTTATTTGGACCTGTCAAGATTATGAGCCTTGGTAAAAAGAAATACTGCTTAGTCATCATTGATGACTACTCAAGATTCACATGGGTATTCTTCTTATTTTCCAAGGATGAGGCTGCTGAAATCATCAAATTCTTCATTCTACAAGTAGAGAAACAATATTCTCTATCTGTCAAAACCATTAGAAGTGACAATGGGACAGAGTTCAGGAACAAAACTCTGGATGAATTCTGTTTGTCTAAAGGGATTATTAGACAATTCAGTGTTCCCAGAACTCCTGAACAAAATGGTGTAGTAGAAAGGAAGAACAGAACATTGATAGAAGGAGCAAGAACAATGTTAGCTGATTCTGGACTGCCATTGTACTTTTGGGCAGAAGCAGTTAACACATCATGTTATGTTCAGAATAGAGTTCTTGTGGTCAAGAGACATTCCAAAACTGCCTATGAAGTTCTTCATGGCATGAAGCCCCTTATCTCCTTTTTCAGGGCTTTTGGGTGTCAATGTTTCATCTTGAACATAAAGGAATCTATTTCAAAGTTTGCTGCCAAAGTTGACTCAGGTTACTTTCTTGGTTACTCTTCAACTAGAAAAGCCTACAAGGTTTTTAATTCTCACACCAGGATAGTAGAAGAAACATTGAATGTCAAGTTCAATGAGTCAAAACACACTCTTATTCCAGCACATCCTGCTGAACTCTTTGACCTTGACAACTTTCACTTTGGACCTGAAAAGACTGTTACTTCTTCCAAACCTACTTATTATGGTGATCAAAGGTTTGAAGATGAGGATCCTACACCATGGACTCCTCAAACAGTCATTAAGTCAACTACAACACCATCAGAAGTTTCTCAAACTTCTGATCAAACAAATACTGAAGGCCAAACTCAAACATCTGCTTCAGCACCTGCAACTACTGAAGAAGATAAAACTGCTGAACCAGATATTATAGACCTCAGTAGTTCGTTTGAAGAACAAGAGCCACCTACACCTGTCAGTGGTTTACAACAACTGATTGAACACAGAGATCATCCACTTGATCAAATCATGGGTGATATAGCTACAGGTGTTCTTACCAGAAACCAGCTCTCCAACTTTTGCCTATTCTCAGCCTTTATTTCACAGTTGGAACCAAAGAAGTACCAGGAAGCCCTCAAAGACAATAATTGGGTGCAAGCTATGCAAGATGAACTGCTTCAGTTCAACAAGCAACAGGTCTGGGAAATCTGTCCCTTACCTCAAAACAAGCAACCAATTGGTACAAGATGGGTTTTCAGGAACAAACAAGATGAAGCTGGTATGATAATCAAGAACAAGGCAAGACTGGTAGTTCAAGGGTACTCTCAAGAAGAGGGAATTGACTATGATGAAACCTTTGCTCCAGTTGCAAGGCTTGAGGCCATCAGGTTATTTCTGGCCTATGCCATTTCCAACAAAATTAAAGTTTATCAAATGGATGTGAAAAGTGCATTTTTGTATGGAAAAATCAAAGAGGAGGTGTATGTCTGTCAGCCACCTGGGTTTGAGGATCCTTCTCATCCTGAGTGGGTGTACAGACTGGACAAAGCTCTTTATGGGCTCAAACAGGCTCCAAGAGCCTGGTATGATACACTCTCCACCTTTTTACTCAAAAATAACTTTACAAGAGGTGCCATTGATAAAACACTTTTCATTAAACATGTTGGAAATCATGTCTTACTTGTTCAAATTTATGTTGATGATATCATTTTTGGTTCAACAAACACAAAACTGTGTGATGATTTTAAGAAACTCATGCAATCAAAATTTGAGATGAGTACCATGGGAGAACTGCAGTACTTTCTAGGACTGCAGATCAAACAACAAACAAATGGAACTTTTATACATCAATCAAAATATGTTAAAGAATTATTGAACAAATTTTCTTTAAATGACTGTAAATCATGTTCCACTCCCATGACACCAATCACACAAGTTGAACCTGATGATCAAGGAAAACAGGTTGATCAAACCATGTACAGATGCATGATAGGTTCCCTTTTATACTTAACTGCTTCTAGACCAGATATTATGTTTTCAACATGTGTCTGTGCTAGATATCAATCAGCACCAAGGGAATCACACCTTATAGCAGTCAAAAGAATTTTCAGATATCTGAAAGGAACACCAACACTGGGAATTTGGTATCCTGCTTTAAGCAATACCAAGTTATCAGCTTTTTCAGATAGTGACTATGCAGGGTGTAAGATGACAAGAAAGTCAACATCTGGTGGTTGTCAATTCCTGGGTAACTGTCTAGTGTCATGGCAATCAAAGAAGCAAACATCTGTTGCAACTTCAACTGCTGAAGCTGAATACATTGCAGCTGCAAGTTGTACATCACAGATACAATGGCTCCAATATCAACTTCTTGATTATGGAATCAAAGAGACCAAGACACCTTTGTTTGTAGACAGCAAATCTGCCATTAGCATCATTCAAAATCCGGTACAGTTCTCAAAAACCAAACATATTGAGATCAGGTACCATTTCATAAGAGATTGCTATGAAAAAGGCAAGATTGAGGTGAAGCATGTAGCAACAGCTAATCAAATAGCTGACATCTTCACTAAGCCCCTTGACACATCAACATTTCAGAAGTTAGTATCCATGCTTGGAATGCTAAATTTGTAAGTGTTTACTTTATTTTTTTTCTCATATATGCATATCAGTTAGAATCCAAGTTAACACTTGATTCTACCCAACTCTACATCAAACTTCTACATCAATCACTACTGTTATGCATAAAAACATCAAAAAATTTTTTTTTCCATCCTTGATTCCATCCTGTCTACCTTTTCCTTCTTTTTTCTGGTTTTCACTTACAAAAGACAAAAATCTGAATCAAAACTTCTGAAAAACAAAACTACTGATTAACCAAAAATCAGTATGAGAGAAACTACTGATGAACAAAAATCATCAGTATGGGGATAATTTTCTGAAAAAGTGTGTAACTTCTGATAAAATAACCTTCAGAAGTTATGAATAAAGTATTTATAAAAACATTTCTCATCAGCTGTTAAAACTACTGAAGAGAAAATGGGAACTACTGATGAAGTAATCCTTCATCAGCAGTTTAAGTCAAAAGGGCAAATCTGACTTTTCCCATCATCAGAGGTTTGACCTAATCAGTTTAAAACCTCTGATAAAGAGATTTTTAACCAAAGGCGGTTTTAAAACTTCTAATAAAGAAGATTCAAGCGGTTAAAACTTCTAATAAATACCTTTTCTACACACTTATCCTTTCAAACTCAAAAATATCCCTCCTTCTCTCTCAAAAACTCTCTCAATAACCTATACCTGCAAAATCCACTGTTCGATCAAAAACCCAAACCACATGGCTCTAGTTCTAAAACAGGGACACAATCAAAGGGCCTTTCTTGAAAAACAAGAAGGCTGGTCCCAATACGATGAGATCATTGATCTTGTCGTCAAATCCCAATATTTTACTGCTCTCACAATAAACCCACCAATTCACACTGAAACTCTGAATGAGTTCTGGGCAAATGCTGAGACGGTTACAATGGGTGATGAGGTCATTTCCCTCAACTCAAGAATAAAAGGGAAACAACTGACCATCACACCGGCCACACTGGCAACAAGACTGGGTCTGGATGATGTAACTGCCCCTGACCATGTTGCTAACACTGATATTCATCTAACCATGACTGAGTGTGGTTATCAAGGTACTCTCTCCCATGCTACAATATTCAAAAAATATTTTGAACCAAAATACAAGCTTTTGTTTCATTATATAATTATGTGTTTGAGTCCAAAAACAGGGTCTTATGACCAGATGCCCTCCACTTTTCAACCAATATTTCATTCCATTGTGAATGAAACTAAATTCAGGGCATCAAAACTATTTTTCAATGAGTTGGTGTTACATCACAATAATACCAAGAAAAAGTTTTTGTTATACCCAAGGTTCATTATGCAATGCATAATAGGGGAACTGGGTAATGAGGTGCTTGTGGGAAAAATTTCAACTTTAAATCCTTTAACATCACAAGCATACTCAAGGCATAACAAACCGGCTGCCTGGCCAGAAGATGATCAGGGAGAACAACAACAAGTCCCCCTGAAGCCCACATCTTCCAAACTCACACCACCAAAAGCCAAAAAGCCCAAGCCAACAAAAACTGCACCCCACCAACCCAAAAGAAAGGCTGTTCAGGAGGTTGAGATGCCTGAACATGCTCATGAGCATTCTGCTCTTCAAATAGGTGAGACTGAAACACCCTCTCAGTCTCATCCATCTCCAACCCCACCAAGAGCACCCATAACCATTTTATTCAAAAGAAAAAGAATTAGAAAAACATATGAAACACACTCTTCTTTTGAAACTGCTGAACAACAACTTTCACCACCTATTGCCCAAACTACTGAACCAACCCCACAAATTTCTGAACAAGAGGCAATAGAAATTGCCAAACTTCTCTCTGGGCTAAGAGAGAATGTCCCATCTGATCATGTCAGTCCCCTACAACCACAACAAACAGGGGACATAACTACTACATCAGACATGGATGTGGACATTTCTAGCCCTATCCCAAGAGATGAGGGTGGACCAGAGTCTTTAAGCCCAATTTTAGAGACTCTTGGGGCATCTGAGGCTGCTACTACTCAGTTACCACCCAGTGGTGGACCTGAGGATAGAAGTAACATAGCTAAGACCTCAGATGTGGCAACTACTGATGAAGGCTTAATGCCTGAAGTAGGAAATCCTCAGTACCAAGAACAAGAGGTTCATGAGAGAACTGAGTTGGGCTCAGCTCATGATTTAACTGAAACAGTCCTCATTGAGGGCAACATCAGGGATTCAGATGATTCCATTAGTTTGGATGATGTTTCACACACTCAAACTACTGAATTGACGGCACTTTCTGAAGGTCCTGTTTCAGGGGTATCCAGGCTCAAGAAGCCAGTCACCTCTGCACAGGTTAAAGCCCATTCAATCCCTAAAACCCCTAGAGTGGCATCCTCTGTACAACATGAGGATCTCCCAAAAACACCCCCTTCACAACAAATGCCTACCCAATTCCCTGGGCAAACAAGCATAGACCTGAACCAGCTATGCAGCCCAGAGGGTCCCCTGTACCACATGATGAATACACTCATCAGAAATCACTTCCAAACATATACAGCTGACTTGGAGCTGTCCATCAAGAACCAATTTGGAGTGATCAAAACCAAGATGAACGATCTGTCCAACAAAATAGACTTCAACAGCAAACAGATTGCTCATCTTCAAGGACAATTCTCCCAACCCTCTGCTTCAAGGGTTAAAATTGATGAATCCAAAAAGGGGGAGAAGATCAGGGAACCTAAGGAGTCATTCCAAGCCAGGATAAGGGCAAGAGTGGCACTCCTTGAAAGAGATCAAAAAGATCAGGCCAGGAAAGAAAAATTGGCCAAACAGTTTGGTGTCTCAATAGAAGAAATTGAAGCTGCAGAGAAAGAAGATGAGACCCAAACATCTGAAGAATCCCTAAGGCACAATGAAGAAACTTCTGATGACCAAACTTCTGATGAAGAATCAGAAAGTACTGAAGACAATCCTTCAGGAGTTGACAAACAATCAGCAGTTGTCAGCACATCAGAAGTTAACACTTCCAAACCTCAAACAACTGAACCTTCCAGAACCACTGCTCCCATTCAACCAACATCTGATCCCATCAGGCCTACATCTGTTACAACAATGACTGTATTAAACCCTTCTCCTATCTCTCAATCAGCTGAACTATTAGAGAAGAGCTTAATTGCAGCCAACAAGAAGGCCAGAGAAGATCAGATCTGGAAATCTCTGGAAGAAAGGGATGATTTGGATTTAAGCCATGAAGAAAAACTTCAGGCTTATGAAGCTGAACTGCAAAGGCAGGCTAGCCTTGATGAGATTGCTGAACAAGATAAAAGACAACAACTGGTGTCTTACATTACCAAGAACAGCAAGACTAAAGCCTTTACACTCAAAGGACTCTCTATGCAAGAGCTGACAAGAAGAGCACAACTGCTTGCAGACAAAGTGGCCACAAGCAAAGATGGAAAGGCCAAGAGAGCCCAGATAATAGAAGAGTTAGTAGCAGAAGGATATGGTTCAAAAGCCTCAGTATCCAGATGGAAAGAAGAAAGACTGATGGATACTTACAGAAAATACTTGGCTGCCAAGGCTGCAAATCCAGAGAAGTTTCAAACTGCTGATCCTTCAAGATCAGTAGTTAGAACTTCTGGTGTATCTAGAAGAACTGCTACTCAGAAGAAGAAGGCAGAGGACAATGTCAAAACTGACTTCAAAATGGTACTACTTGAAGGAAGTTCAATAGTCCATTCAGATTTTGACATTGAGGAGAAACCTCTGTTAACACAATTCAGGGATCCTTCCACTTTTGCTTATCAAATACAAAAGACCATCAAAGAAAAGCTGCATACCAAAGTAGTGACTGAACACCATCTCCCAACTGTTCAGATGCCTGATATGCAACAACAACAAGGAAGAGAATCCCACCTGAGGCTATCTGAAACTGAAAACATCCAGCACTCAGGTCCATCAACCCAAGGGACAAGTCTGGTTCCCTATTCTTCTGACTTTAACAAGTCAAAGATCCCTATCATCAGATGGTCACTTACTGATAACAACTCAGTATTGTTGACAAGAAGAGACCTCTCAAGCAGGGCTTACAAGAAGATCAGTGATCTGAAGAAACTGTCAACACAAGACCTGCTCACAATTCAACATCTAGAACCACAGAGAGGATCTCTATCTGATGGTCAGTTCAACCAGCTCAAGAACACCATGTACAAAGAGATATGGAAGATTGTTCAAGACAGAAGAAACACATAAGGAATTAGTAAGGTTTTGGCTTCATCAATCCAGGGGGAGATTGTTAGGACAAAGAGGATTGGTGAAACCACTTTTATAAACCTTAGTCTAATTCACTTCTGTCATTTTGGCTAAGTATAGAAGTACTGAAGAGAAGACAAGAAACTGCTGATTAGAAGATATGAGAAGTGCTGAAGAAGCAGAAGTTCTGAAGTCCAAACCAGACAAGTTCACTTCAGAAGTACTGAAGACAAAACTACTCTTCAGTAGTTTGTCCTTCATCAGCACTTAGCATCAGATATTTCCCACCGCCTTTTGCATCAGTAGTTTATTGTTTATTATTACTTTTAGCTTTATTTGATTGATTCAATGTTGCAACTTGTGCAACTTGTTTCTGCTGTTTCTGTACTTGCTTTTTGGCAAGATACATGTATGTAAACGTCTATAAATAGGAGGCTTCAACCTTCTATTTTAGATATTGATTTTAAATAGAAAAATCCTTCAAACACTCTCACTGTTCTATTCCATTTCTGTATTTATTGTGAATCTGTCTAAGTATCTAATTCTCATTTACAGCTTAGATTCATAATAAATACTTTGTCATTTATTAGTTTCAAACATCAAGGGGGAGTAATAACTCTGCCTTAGTATAAAAAGTGTTGCTTTAACTTATAACATTCCGCTGTGCTTATAATCTGATTTACAAGGACTTGCTAAACACTTAAGTGTCAAGATAGCAAGTTCTTACTTAGCAAAAAGAGCTAACTGATCCCAACAGTTTCAAACACTCCATGGATGTGGGATACCGGCGCTTCAAATCACACAAACAACAACAACAACAACCAAATGCATGTTCTTTCCGAATATGGTGGCCTGGATGAGATTGTTTTAGGTGAAGGTAAAACCCTTCCTATCACACACATTGGCCAAACAACCCTTCACACCAACTTACGACCGCTTTTCTTAAACGATGTCTTAATCGTTCCATCTTTTCGCAATAATCTTATTTCTGTTGCAAAACTTAGTCGTACTAATCAAGTTTTTGTTGATTTTTTTCCATATCATTTCTTGGTTAAGGATCTACGCACGGGCCTGCGAGGCGTGAACGTCAATGACGTTTACTACGGACCAACCACACTTTCTCCTCAAATCAATGCAACAACAACAAGATCTCTACTCGTGTGGCACCATATCATTGGACATCCTTCGTTTCAAGTATTCAAGTCCTTAATTTTTAAATTAGGACTTAATGGTAATAAAGTGTCACCAGAGTCTTTTCATTGCAAATCTTATTCGTTAAATAAAAGCCATAAAATTCCTTTTGGTAAAAACTCATTTGTTGCAAATAAACCATTGCAACTCGTTTACTCAGATGTATGGGGTCCAGTCCAAACATCCATTGACGGCTTCAAGTACTATGTCATATTTGTCGATTATTTTTCTAAATACATTTGGTAATATCCGATAAAAAGAAAATCCGACGTCTCCATCATTTTTCCACAATTCAAATCACTAGTGGAAAATTTTTTTCAAACAACTCTTATCTCTTTATTTACCGACAATGGTGGTGAATACGTTGGTCTTAAACCATATCTCACAACTCATGGAATTTCTCACTACACCACACCCCCTTATACACCCGTACAAAACGGGGTGGCCGAACGTCGTCATCGACATGTTATTGAAACGGGCCTTGCCGTCCTCCACTATGCTCAACTCCCATCACAATTTTGGTCACATGCCTTTCAAGCAGCCACTTATCTCATCAACCGTCTACCCACCACCATCCTGAACAACAAATCACCTTATGATATGTTATTCAATGTTGCTCCCACCTACTCCAAACTAAAACCATTTGGATGTCTTTGCAATCCTTGGCCCCGCCCATACAACACCTCCAAGTTACAATCTCGCTCCGCATCATGTATCTTTCTTGGATACTCCTCTTCCAGATCAGCATACAAATGCTTTGATTCAGCCACCAACAAGCTATATCACTCTCGCCATGTTGAATTCATACCACAAATCTTCCCATCCTAGACCAATAACTCCGCCTCTCCCTCTGTCACCTATGAATCATTTCTTCACAACATACCAAATCCTCCAAAGCCTTCACACCCTACACAACCTCCCATCGATCCCACACCCCAACCCATACCTCCTACACACCCCTCTCCCAACCCTACACAACCTTCTACTACACCTACACAACATTCCCCTAACCCTACACAACTCTTGTCCTCTACACAATCCTCCGCTATCCCTACATAGTCCTCCACTGTCCATACACAGTCCTCATCTCCTACACAATCCCCCACTCCTACACAGCCTAATTCACCTACACAACCTTCCGATGACTCTACTACCTCCTCATCTCAAACTCCTTCAACTAACCCCTCTCCTACCACCTCTACTCACCCACAACGGTCTCGCAATCCTAACCCAAAATATTACAATTCTAACTTCATCAACTCCACCACACTTCACCCACTTCCTACATCCATTGAGCCCTCTACTCACATCCAAGCGATGAAAGATCTACAATGGCGACAAGCAATGGATCTTGAATACAACGCTCTTCTTCAAAACCATACGTGGGAGCTTGTCCCTCATACTACCCAAAATCCAATCGGATGAAAATGGGTATTCCGAACCAAACGAAAACCCGATGGAACTATTGATAAACTTAAAGCGCGCCTAGTCGCAAAAGGGTTTCATCAACAGTACGGTAAGGACTATTTTGATACCTTTAATCCGGTAACGAAACCTGTCACCATTCGTATTGTTCTTTCCATCGCACTCTCCCTAGGGTGGTCGTTACGCCAACTAGACGTCAATAATGCATTTCTTCATGGCACCTTACATGAGGATGTGTACATGATTCAACCACCCGGATTTGCAAATTTGGCGTTTCCAAATCACATTTGCAAACTCAGGAAATCTCTCTACGGCCTTAAGCAAGCTCCGCGGTCTTGGTACAATGAATTAACCGCCTTCCTCATTAGCTTCGGTTTTAAAAAATGTCTCTCTGATGCGTCTCTTTTTGTCTACAACACAAATGGTAACACTTGCTACCTACTCGTCTACGTTGACGACATTGTCCTCACTGGAAACAATAATCCATTCATGGACATCTTTGTTCAAGCCCTAAGCAAAAAAAATTCGATCAAAGACTTAGGTCCTCTAAACCACTTCCTAGGAATCGAAGTCATTCCAACTCCTCATGGTCTATTCCTCTCCCAACACAGGCACAATCAGGACATCTTAACCACTTTCAAAATGGATGGTGCCAAAGAGGTCCTCACCCCCTAAGCGTATCTGATCCGCTTATCCCCTCGGATGCCTCTCCACCCATTGACCCAACTCCTTATCGCAAACTTGTTGGCACACTTCAATACCTTGCCTTCACCCGCCCTGATATCTCTTTCGCTGTCAACAAATTCTCCCAGTTTATGCACCACCCAAAACAGTCACACTGGCAAGCTCTCAAACGGGTTCTCCGCTATTTGAAAGGAACATTGCACCATGGGTTATTGTTAAATAAACAGTCCTCACTTGATTTACATGCTTTCTCAGATTCTGATTGGGGAGGCATACATGACGGAGGCAGATCTACTACAGGTTATATATTATATCTTGGATCCAACATCATCTCCTGGCGTTCATCAAGACAAAAAACGGTCTCGCGCTCATCTACTGAAGCAAAATACAAAGCACTAGCAAACGCCGCAGCTGAAATCTCATGGGTTAAAAATCTTCTCCAAGAACTCGGTCTTCGCACGACACGTACATCATCTCTTTTCTGTGACAACACCGGTGCCACCTACCTTTGTGCCAACCCGGTGTACCATTCCCGCATGAAACATGTGGCCCTCAACTACCACTTTGTTCGTGAACAAGTCAATGCCGGTCACTTAAAGGTCTTTCACATTAGCTCAAAGGATCAACTAGCAGATGTCCTCACCAAACCACTTCCACGATCACCGTTTCTTTCCTTTCGATCCAAGATTGGAGTCTCCAATGGAGCCTCCATCTTGCGGGGGCGTATTAACCATACATGACTTTTGCCATGATTCATGCCTTGTAATTATTGTATTTATGTTATTCTTTGGTCAAGGTCAATAGCTTAGTCTTAGGAAGTTATTTCTTAGTCTTTGGTCAAGGTCAATAGCTTGTTTCCCTCCTAAACTGGAGCTTCGAGTCTGTATATATTGTATGTCATTCAATGAGAATATTATAGCTTTACTCATACTTGATATAAACAAGTGGGAAGGGTAATTTTGTCAAAAGAATATGCACATACAAGTCACATGTCATATCCACCTTTATTTTTAAACGTCCGTAACTTTTTTATACGCTATCTTTTTAAAAAAAATTATACCATAAAATTGAGCGTCTTTTTATCTTTAATATGAGTACCACATTGTTATACTTTTGAAAAAAAATAGAAAACCCATTTGCGTAAGACACAATGGAGTGTAAAATACAATGAGTACCAATTAAATATGCAATGAACAATAGGATATAAAACACAATGAACAGTCTAATAAAACACAATGGATGACATACTAAAGACACAATGAACAGAAGACTAAAACACAATGAATAATTTTGGAAAAAAGAGTTGAAAACCCAGTTGCGTAAGACAATGGATGACATACTAAAGATACAATGAACAGAAGACTAAAACATAATGAATACTTTTGAAAAAAAAGTCGAAAGCGCAGTTGCGTAAAACACAATAGACGACATAATAAAGACACAATGAACAGAAAACTAAAACACAATGAACAGAAAACTAAAACACAATGAATACTTTTGAAAAAAAGTTAAAAACCTAGTTGCGTAAGACACAATGGATATAACGTAAAACATAATGAGTACCAATTAAATATGCAATGAACATAATCATCATATTCAGTTAATCCCACCAATAGGGTCTGAGGTGGGTAAGATGTAGACATCCTTACCTATACCCCGTGGGAATAGAGAGGCTGCTTCCAGTGAGACCATCGGCTCGAAAATATGCAATGAACAATAAAATATAAAACACAATGAACATTCTAATAAAACACAATAGACGACATGCTAAAGACACAATGAACAGAAGACTAAAACACAATGAATAGTAGACTTAAACATAATGAACATAATAAAACACAATGTACACCATAAATACAAAACACATTTGCGTAAAACACAATGGAAAACGTACTAAAAACACAATGGACAAAGTTAAATCATGTGTTGACTAAAAAACATAAATAACATATTTATAAAGCACCCATGCATACTATAACACAATGAACGAGTAGAAGACACAATGAAGAAGAAAACCCATTTAACACAATTTTTTTTCTTTCATTGATTAATGCCTCGTCAGTCATGGACTATATTAAAGCCCTTCAAAATGCTTTTAAGTGTAAAAAACTGTTTTTCAGGTGTCCTTTCAAACTGTGTACGTTTGAAAATATGTTTGAACGTTAAACTGGCCACACCAGACAAGACCCGACATCCCATTGGTGACCCAACATCCCACGTGTTAGCCAAATCCAAGAAATCATGCAATCATATGTAATTATGCACTTAACATGCCTAAAAGTTCGCTAAGTCTAGCATACAGTTCACCTAATGCATTTACAAGTCCGAACATGTATTAGGTCATTAGACATGCCCCAGGGTTCCAAACATGTTCCTAGGTGTCAAACCATGTTTCAGGATATCAAAATACACTTACAGCAGCAAAACACACGATTAGGCATCAAAACACACGAGTAGTAAACAAACAGACAAGTATGATTTGTAAGGGCCTGTAATACACACGGGTAGGAGTCTACTCGCCCCTTGGACAGGCGAGTACGATTCCTACTCGCCCCCTGCAGCTCCAAGGTCTCATTTCGCGCGTTTAACCCTCTAAATAAGATCCGAAACATGTAAAAACACCCAACATCAATCCACAATCATCAAGCAACATATCCTAAGTGAAAACCCCCAATTTATCCTCAGTCTAACACCCTAATTGCGAGTATTTCCTAAAATGGAATATTATTATGAAAACATCACATCATACATGCATAACTTACCCTAAATGGCAAATATCCAGATTTCATCACATAACAACGTTGTAAATCATCATCCTATTGTTATTACATCATCCTAATACAAACCCTAACATCATTCCATCAACAAATCACATCATAACACCCTAATTCCTCCTAAATCACTCAAACAGGTCAAAACACATATTATCATCAAAACATCACAAATAACCCTCAAACTCCTAGATAAACATGCTAACAACTCATTTATATCAGAAAGACATCAAACACATAAGAATATCCTTGTTTTAACTATAAAAATCATTACTTGCATGAATACACCACATAGAACACGTATTGAAGGATTAGACTTGTTTTATAATTGATTTCAAAGGTTTTCAAAGACACAAACACCACAAAACCAGGTCTGGACCTTTAGGGATCAAAATAACAGCATGGTAAAGGTTTAGGATGGATAACACACCTTTAGTTTGGCTAAGAAGAGTGTGAAAGCTTGGAAATGATGGGTTTTTGAGCAAAAACGAGTTCTAGAGGTTGATTATGGTGTGGGAGAGGTTTGGGGCGAGTTAGGGTTTCACAAATGGTGTTTAACAAGTCAAGGGTGGTATTTATAGGTGTTTCTATTCGTTCCAGTTGTTGCACACGAGTACAAATTATTACACACGAGTACAAGGTTGTACTCGCCCCTAATACAGGCAAGTACACCTCTACTTGCCCCCTTTAAGCTTCTACTCGCCCCTGTTGGGGACGAGTACAATTCCTACTCGTCCCCTGCAGGTGGTTTCGGGTTTTTGGCGCGTTAAACACTATTTTAACACATATAAGCACGTATTCACATACCGACAAGTTATATAATGATTGTAAACACATAATACATGATAACTAACACGTTCACATTCGTTCCCCAATTCCCGGGACTCGAGACTCGCGTGTGTGCATTAAACCCGACGATTATACCAATCACCAATCCTTGCACACATGGTTATGGACCGACTCCCCATGATCCCTTGGATCATTGTAATGACTCCTGATGATTCCCAGAACCATCAAAACGACTCAACTGACCCAGTTAAGTATATGATATGCATGACTCGCTAAGGTAGACTTACTAGTTTGACAAAAGTTATTAACCTGAGTTTGCCGGGTGTCACAGGTTATGGGCTCAAGGGATTGCTCGTCATCGTAGTTTTGTAAGAGCTAGCTACTCCTTACAAATGCCACTACTTGTGTTTGTTCCGCACATGTTGTTAAAATGTTGTTGTTATGGAACTAAAACCTGTGAACTCACCAATATTTTATATATTGACGTCTTTTTAAACATATCTTTCAGGTATCTAAGTGCTGAATAGATATGAGGCTAGTGCGGTGGAATATGGGATGCCGGATACTTGTCGGAATTTCATCAATATTTTCCATTGGGTTGGGACATGGATAGAAAAACCTCATGTATGAACTTGTTGTTTGTTGTTTTGTAAAATGTTGTAATAAGGTACCCATTTCGACATCTTAATAAAATAATCTTTTCAAATTAAATATGATTTGTGTTAATCTTGACTTTGATATGCTTTAAGGGTTGCGCCACGTGTTTCCGCCATTGACGTGGTGTGACAATACGCTCCTAGGTGAAGACATATCTCAGGTGCCCGCTCTAGAATGTGCTGGGTAGCTAACACTCACCAAGCCACCAATTATATGGAAAACTCAATCCTTCACCTGCTTGAGGCCATGACGGTAAAGAACCGGTAAAACTCGGTGGATCGGGAATCGAACTCCTTGCCTATGGCCAAGAGCCTTCCATCATTTTCCCATGACCACTGCGCTATAAACTCGTGATCAAATATTTTGTTACTTGTCCAACACTTGTAGCCCAGTTGGTTGAGGGCCTAAAGTTTCCTATGTGAGGCTTGGGTTCAATTCCCACTAGCTACATTTGGAGGACATTGGTGAAGGGGAAATGAGGGATGACCCGGCCATTGGCTTGGGTTCGAGTCCTAATCCCAACCGGTTTTACCGACTATTTCACCGTCATGCCTTCGGGCGGGTGAGTGGTCAGGTTTTCCCGGGAATTGGTGGCAATTGGTGGCCCGGGTACTCTCGAGTACCTGATTCGCCAAAAGGGTGCCCGAGAGTGCTCGGAATTGATTCGTTGGCCGTTAAAAAAAAAACATATTTTGTTACTTCATATTAAATTTGTCTGTTTCGAAATGCACCCGGGGTAAACTAGGAACTAAATAAAGTAATAAAAGAATACGGGTGGCGCCGGTTCGAATCTGACGGGCGGCGAGGTTTTACCGAGTTCTATAACACTGTCGTGCCTTCGGGCGGGTGGGGCTCGGGTTTCCGCGCATCGGGAGAAGGCGGGGGCTGCTGGAGGTCGAGTAGTCGATTCTTGGGCACGGCACCCCGCAAGGGTGGTTGCCACACAGTTGTTCGCCGATCAAAAAAAAAATCTATATCTATATCTATAATAAACCAAAGCATTTTTTATGACATGTCATAATATTATGCAATCTCTCTTTTGAGAGATGTCACATAGGATGTGATGTAGCAACTCTAGACCAATTAAAAAAAATGAATACATATGGTTTAAATATGATTTCACATAATCTATTAAATACATAATCAATATTAAAATTTTATTATTTTCTCTCTCATGTTTCCTCTCGTAACTTTTAAACGTTAATATCTTTTATATACGAGATTTTTTAAAGAAAAAAATTACACCAAATTAACGAGCGTTTTATTATCTTTCCAACGAGTACCATAGTGCTATATAAAAAACGGAGAAAACACGACTATTTTTTGTAACCCGACAGGTATTGTGTCATGTTTGGAATTAGTTTAAAAAAAATTGTGGGTTTGGGTCAGGCCTGGGATTACGTGATACCCGACCCAATCACCCTTTTTTTTATATTAGAATATGATAACTTATGACAGATATTTGTTTAAAATAATAATAATAATAATAATATTCATTAATCATATTTTGGCAAGTCATTAATTATGTTGTCATATAAGATATTTTATTATATCATATTAGATATTTCAACCCGTGACGCTCTCCAACAGGTAATTGCTATGTTTTCTTTTTTTATCATATTCTGAAATAGCTCAAATCTTATTGTATGCAATTAAAGACTTTGACTGAATGTATTGGTGCTAAACAATCTCTGTTCCCTTGAAGTGCTTGGGATATTAATATTCTGTTTTAGGTTGATGTTGTAAGGTAAAAGGGATCTTTTGGTATTTTTGGTATTTTTTTAAAGTATCTAATATAAGTTAATACATAGATGCCATTTTTATAGTTTAGATACTTCTAATTTTATTCACTTTACTTAGATTTCTCAACCCGGAATGTTCCCGGGGTTTAAACTAGTAAAGTAATAAAAGAGGAGCAGACGAGAGAGAGTGAGAGATCACAGTGTGTGAGAGAGAGTGAGATCAAAGTGTGTGTGTGTGAGAGAGAGTGTGAGAGAGAGAGAGAGAGAGATGTGGGAAGCGATCTTGCTGACGGTAGCAGCGACGGCCGGTAATAATATTGGCAAAGTTCTTCAGAAGAAGGGAACCATCATCCTCCCTCCCCTCTCCCTCAAACTCAAGGTATCTTTCTTTCTCTTTCTTTCCTTTACGTTATCATAATAAACTATAATTAGGAGGAAATTGGGAATGTGAAATTATTAGGTTATTATTATGTCATATAATTTGATGACTAAAAAACTATTCTTAGTTTCATTCTGAAATTGATGATGTTTGCCTTTAAATTAGTAGTATTGTTAAAGGCAGCTAAAACAACTAACAATGACCCAACTTTTAATCCGAATGCCCCTCGAATTCGATGTGAACTCAATAATTTTATTCGGATGGGACACCGAAAGATTCGGAGAACTTAGGTAATACAGAGTTTGGCAAACCTTTTATTGTAATATAATGTTCTTGATTAGAAGGCTATTTTATACCTTAGGCTTGCATTAACAATGCTCTTTGAAGGTGAAATCTGTTTTAGAACTTTTGTTTGTTTTGCTTATATATTTGTATTTGTTAAGATATCAGTTTGATAGAGCATGCATGCTCTTTGAAGGTAAATTCTTTCTCGTTGCAAGTTGTAACCATAGTTATCAAAGGCGCATGCGAGGCCTATGTGGCGCACTCGAGGTGCATTGGCTTTCCATGCGGCATAGGCGCAAGGCGCAAAAAAAAAAAATAGAAAAAAATCTAGGGTCTGCGATTGAAAATAAGGTAAACAAAGAAGAAAAAAGTAAAAATATAATATGTAAAGAAAAATAATATTATTATTAAAACAAAATAAACAGAAGTCTTTATATAACATTTAGTTTTGTCTAATTAGTATATAAAGTTTTAAAATATGAACTGTATTAGTGTATAAAAGTAGTTTTCCTTATATAAAGGTAGAAATCTGGCCGGAGTATAGCCATAATTTAGAGAATTTGATTGGAAAGTCTCCGGAATTTGGGAATCTTGCCAGAATCTGCGCCTAAACCATCACCTGGAGAACTAAAGCGCAATTGCCTCGACTCGCCTTAAAAATGGGCCTAGGTGCAAGAGGCGATGGGTCTTAACAACTATGGTTGTAACATTTGCAGAATATTAACAATGAAGCTTTGCATGCGCATTTAATTGCCTAGTTCCATTCTTTGTAGAGAAGATGGTCATGACTTCTTGTTGCATGCAGTACTCTAAATGTTTTTTTGTGAATTTTGTTGAATGCGCTGTTTTATAGGTGGTAAGAGCATATGCTTCTAATAAACCTTGGCTGATAGGTTTTATTATGGATATATTTGGGGCATTGCTGATGTTACGAGCATTATCTCTAGCTCCTGTAAGTGTTCTACATCAAAATCTTCTTGGTATCCATCATTCCATTGTGAAGTTTTCTTTCATCTTACACATTCAAACATATTTGGAAAAGCATTCCCAAACAATCCAAAATGACATTTAGTTGCCACAGTCTTCATTAGATGTGGGCATATGGCAATTTTAACCCATTGACAAGGGATTAAGGTCAATTTGAGTTTTATGTTATTGAAATATGATGAATAGGCAAAAACAAAACGTGGCGAATGGGTTAAAAGTCACCTAATGTGAGTGAATTATTTATTAAGATTCATAGAATGTCCCGAACCCTTTTATTTGAAACAAGTTATGTTATTATTTTCTTAACTAGGTTTTGCAATCATATGTAATACATTTTTCTAAAAAAGTTCAAGAATAAATGAACAAAAAAGTGTTGGCGGTCGCCCCAAATCAACTCAACCCATTTGACTCATGCTCAACCCGCTAATAGTGCCACCTCTGATCAGCATGTTTGAATTTTTAGTTTCTGAGTAGTGAGTACTTATATCCAACCTTTTGATATGCTCTAGGTCTCGGTGATTCAACCAGTTTCCGGCTGTGGCCTTGCTATCCTATCCGTCTTTTCTCATTTCTACCTGAAGGAAGTCATGAATGTTTTTGACTGGATGGGAATTACCTTGGCTGGCCTTGGCACCATAGGTAATGTGAGTTTCTAAAGTTGTCTATTAAATATGTGATATAACATTTTGCGGATGAAGCTTTAGGTAACAGGTATATCATATATGCATATGCATGTGAAACTAATAATACATCTCATAAATTAAGCGGCAGAATCTAATCAGTTGGTTATTTATCAAATCTTCTAGAACTAGAAATCAATGATATAAATTACAAAGCAAATATATCGAGTGTATGCTTTTTCATCACAATAATTTAAGAAAGATTCAATTGGCTAAACATAAATATCATTTTCGAAATAAATTCAAGTTGAATTATTAAGATGGTTGTTGCATCTGCAGGAGTTGGTGCGGGTGGAGAGGAGCAAAAGGCTTCCTCAATCTCTCTCTTACACTTACCTTTGTTGGCATGTGGTGTTGCATTTTTGTTTGTAGGTATCTTATTCTCTGCACCATCTGATACTTGTTACCGCACTATGTTTCTGTTCCTAACTTCCTATCGTTACCTTGGCTTAGTTACTACTAAGTTTGTTTTATCCTTTATATTCTAGTATCTGCAGACTACACTGACACTGTTAATGTTTATTGTATAGTCCTCGTACAATATATCATGACGTCGTTTTCCTTTATCTTTGTAATAATGTCCTCAAGCCAGAGTTATGATCTTCCATTTTCTGTATGTAGGTACTACTAAATGGATGGCTTCGTATTTACAGACGTCAGCGAAGAGAGCAAGAACTGGTATCCTAGATTTCCAATGCGTTTGATATTTTTATAGAATTATCTATGATGATATTTATTTGTTATTTTGGAACTGTACCCAGATGCAATCTGAAGTTGTTGAGGAGATCATATATGGCTTGGAATCTGGCATTTTGTTCGGGTATTTTACTCTTTGATTAGCATATATGCTAAGCAGTCAATCTCGGTGATATATCGGTGATATATCAGTGGTATCTCGGTTATCGGTCCTAGGGTCATATATCGGTCCCAAATATCGGTTGGTATATCGGTCCCGAGAATATCGGCCATTCTACCGATATCTCGTTTTTTGTTTTTTTTTTTTTTTGGCCCATTTGACATGAAATCCAAGCTTTATGCTCAAGAATGGAGATGGAGATGAAAATATATGAGCTTACCTGTGACTTCCAGGCTTCCGGCGACAATTTCCGATGGCTTTCTGGCAGAAACCAGGAGGAGAAAGATGAAAGAACGTATGTTGCGTGTTTTGATATTTTAAGGTTTTAAATAAGGCAAGAGTACAGATCGTGGAATGGTGAGTTTTGGACTTTTCTGCCAAATATTTTTTTAACATTTAGCCCTTCTAACTTTCACTATTTTATATTTATACCCTAAAACTTGAAAATTCTTACATAAAAGTTTAAAATCAGTTTGTATATTTAAACAATTAACCCCCTCTATCTTTACTAGTTTACAATTGGTTCTAAACTTATAAATTTATACATAAATAGCTATATTTTTTATTTTTTAAATATATTATGCAACTACCAATATCTCACCGATATCTCACCGTGAAAACCGATATCTCAAATATCGGTCCTTGACCGATAACCGATATTTTACCGCATTAACTGCTTAGCATATATGTTTCTCATTGCTGGTAAAAATACAACCCAAATTGACCCGATACGGTTTTAATAAGAATTGCATATCTCAACTGCAGGATTGCATCTGTGATTTCAAAAATGGGAT
Source organism: Ambrosia x helenae (assembly GCA_030844895.1). Classification (NCBI taxonomy): domain Eukaryota; kingdom Viridiplantae; phylum Streptophyta; class Magnoliopsida; order Asterales; family Asteraceae; genus Ambrosia; species Ambrosia x helenae. The sequence continues at coordinate 13,178,630 of CM061227.1, read as the reverse complement.
TTCTATTCCTGGAGCAGGGCTTCTCTGCATTGCTGGTTCCTGTTTGCATCTCAATCAGTATATGCTGTAGCGCTTCAGGCCTTGTCTACCAGGTCTTTTAAATACCCATACTCTGCATTATATTCTGTAGTTTCACTTCATAGTAATACATCTAGGGGTGTTCATGGTCTGGTCTGGTTTGGCTGGTTTTGACAGTTCTGGGAACCGCTAACTACGGCCTCAGGAATCCACTAACCAAACCGCCCGGGTTGGCCGGTTGGGTGGGTCAGCTGGACAGACTTGGTTTGGCAGTTTGAACAAATTTTACTGTTTTTTTTTCATAGTCATTAGTTTTTATTGAAAATTTTAAAATGATAATTATGTTCATGAACATAATACATATACATTGTTGACCATTCCAATAATGAAAAAAAAAAAACAAGAAGTAAACGGCCGGTTTCAAATTCCAAACTGTTTGTGGGGCCATTATTAAACTTCTAAAACCGAACCATATAAATCTCAAACTGGCCGACTTATTGTGATTCGGGTGTTTTCAACAGTTTATGGATACCCCTAGTACATTATACAGGCTGCCCCGATCAGTGTTGTAAAAGGCGCTCTAGGCGGCCGCTAGTTGGAGGTAGATATCGGAATTATGACCTAGGCTGGGGATTAGGTGTTTTTGGGATTAGGCGGACCTAGGCGCTAGTTTTTTTTTTTTTATTCCACCAAAAAAAAAACTCATTTACCATCCCTAATTCCATCAAATAAGCCTCCTGGTTAAAAAAAAAAAAAAAAAAAAAAAAAACACGTGAATTTCTAAGTATTATGTGTATATATCTTAACATATTTTCAAAAAACACCTAAATCTGTGTGTGTATATATAAAATACGTATAAAAATTCCAAAACGCCTAATTCCACCTAGTCCGCCTAGCGCCTTCTACAACCTTGGCCCCGATTGCTAATTTTGCTTGGTATGGAACTAATATCATTATTATGATTTAATGCATGCATATAAACAGACCCGTGGGTTGAAGCATGGGAGGGCGGTTGTAGTGTCCACCTGTGCTGCTGTGGCTTCAATTGTGACAGGTGTACTTGCTGGTATGCTTGCTCTTGGGGAACGATTGCCCGAAAGTCCAGCGTCTCGTTCCTGGCTTTTGCTTGGATGGTAACATCAGTTCAACCATAATTAGTAGAATTTATACGTTTCGTTATACTCGTATAAATAATGTAGACTATCTGACTTTTGGTTTCCAACTGCAGGCTGCTAATAGTTACTGGAGTGATGTTATTGGTAACTTCAACGCGTTTGATTCGCTTTCTTCCTCGTAAGTGGCGACCACTGGAGAGGAGGCAACCTAACTCTCTCAGAAGCCGGGAGCCAGGGTCAAACCCGAGTACTATTATACAAGCAACAACATTGCATCATTTGGTTACATCTTCAAAAGCAAAAGTTTGAATTAATGAAGAGGTAAACAAGGTGAAAAATTTGTGACTATTAAGGTTGGTCACAGATAGAGTTTATACATCTTTAAGTTGGTTAGAGCTTCATACACAAAATGTTACTTTACCCTGATTAATCTCGTCTGTTAGGATGTTTGGTTCATAGAGCGTTTTCGAGGGAACTTGAATATGTTAAGAGGAGATTAAAATTAGAACATATCGTACATTCGGATTCTGGCTTGAATTGTGATGTTTTATCCAGGGGTGTTCATGGTCTGGTTTGATAGAAAATTTTGGGCCGAAATGCTAACTATGGTTTCAAAAAACGACAAACCAAACCGGATGGGTTGGGTTGGTCGGCCATGACCAACTGTTTTTATCTTTATGGCTGATTAACGGTTTGGTTTCGGTGTTTTGAATGTTTTACTTGCCTTTTCATAATCATTAATCTGTTTGAAAACCGACTGTTTGGATCTCAAATTGGCTTACTTTTTTTATTTGGGCGATTCCGTTGGGTTCGAACACCTTAGTTTTTTCGGTTTAAGTTCCATTTTTTATAGCATAATTATGTGTGTGTGTGTGTGTGTTTTTACTATCATCGAAATTGAAATGTAAATTATGACAAATTTCATTCCTTTAATAATTTTAGTTGATTTTATTGAACTTTTTCATGTTTCTTTCTCGTAAAAAATAGTGTTTCTAATAAATCTATCCATGCGTAACTACGGATTATACAACACTTTTTAGAATATACAATGCTACTGAGCAACCACGAAACTTTTTATATACAACGCTACTAGTACATTACAAACTTGGGGGCTGTTTGGTAAGCTTCTTAGCGAGGCTCTGAACATTGAGTGCGTTTGTTGCAGCTTTTTAATGAAATGGTTAAGACTGAATCATTAAGATTTGTGATGTAGCTGAACCATTAAACATTGAACTAGGTTGAACCTTAATGAGACTCTCCTATCTAAGAGGTTCAACTTAATGATTTAGCACTTAATCATTCAGACCTCTTAATGATTCAGCGCCAATGTAGGACAAGAAAACTAACCATTAAGAGGTCCGACTTAATCAACCAAACAACCCCTTACTCATTATTGTTCAGTCATTAAAATTAAATTTAAAATAACCACCACCACCGTATCAATGTATCCCACAAATAGCAAAGTTGTTTGTATAGTCAGAGGAGAGCAAGATGTAGGCGGACCTTACTTCTATCCGTCGGATTAGAGAGACTGCTTTCAGAGAGACCATCGACGCAAAAAAGAGAACAATACAAATAAAACAACCTACCTTACATAAACAACCTAAAACTACATAGAAAGGGAGTTACTAAAGAGCAAAATAAGTCAAATAGAAAAGGGAACCGTTCCGTTCAAAAAAAAAAAGGGAACCGTTATAACATCATACAACAAATAAACATAAAATGTAGAGGCACAACATATGTCTAAGCCCTACAAACAAAGTTAGGCCACGATCGTATCAACCTTTAAAAGTCATTAACCTTTATCTTGTATTACATCTCCACAAATTCATATCTTGGATCATGTCGTCAGAGAGGTATAAGTCTAGCACAACATATGTTAAGCCACGATCATATCAACCCTTAAAAGTCATTAAAATTAAAATAAACCCACGATCGTATCATCCTTTAAAATTCATTAACCTTTATCTGTGTTATTATGGTACTAATAATTGTTATGTTTCTATGTTATTATTGTTGATATACGGTTATACTAGATCCATTTAAATAGGAGTTGTTGATGTGCAAGGACATTGTTAACCTAAGCTCCTATCATCTCTATGCACCCCAAGAAGTCTAATTACATTCGACAACCAAACATCAACAATAATGATAGTAAACCGAACTACATGCATAACTGTTAAAATAACCCTATGTAACTTCGTCAATTCAGAGGTAAAACATATTTCAAGTCTTTTGTGAACTCATTCTTTTGTATAAGGTGTTTCAGGTATAATATAAAGTCAAGGGTGCTTTGTGTATACTGGTTAACAGTTCAAGGGCGCTGAATGTGCAAGTGAGATTGAAGGAGGATTATATGTGGGCTTACATTGATATGATCTAAAAAAGAAGTGGATTAATCAAGGCTTGGATCAAGCTTGGACTTAGGCCAACTTGGACACAGACACGGAACTTGTGGGCTTCAGTTGGTCTTCAGCCCAGTAGTGGTTATTATTAGAGTCAGAGGGCATTGTTATATAATCTTACTTTACATCTCGAAGTATTATTATCTAACACAACCCCCCCTCTCTCTGGTCTTTGGTCTTTGCTCTCTGGCGATCAGGGCTTCTAGAATCTTCAACAAGTGCTGGAGATTTGATCATCAGGAGTTGTTTGTATTGTTTTGGTTCGTCTTATCTTGTGTTGTAAGATCGTTCCATTCTTGTCTTTCTATTTTCTTATTTCATCAACTGCTCAAATCAGTTGATAAACTTTGTATTTCAAGAACTCTCTTATTTGAAGAGTTCTCTGGGTATTTGGTTGGGATATTTTTTAGGTTGGTTAATAATAAGATTTTGTCACCGTTTTGTCGTTATAACTTGTGTATTGTTGTTTGTGTTTGGTTTAGTTGTATTGAAAGATTTAGATTCTTAGTTTTCTACAATAACCAATGCTAAACGCGGTAACCCATCTCTACAACTCAAGTAGTCGATGTAACTCAATGGTAGCAATTCTTCGGTTAGTTTGTTTACGTCTAGACCTATATGCTCCTCGAATGAAGTCAAAAAGACATTAGTTATTGTCTTCTTGCTGTTGAAGTTGCTCCATCAAATAAAAGATTTCTAGTAATACAAACTTTGATATATTAGCAACTCAAAGACACATAAGTCCTTATCATAGATAGTAACTACGTCAAAATAAAATAACAAAAAATAATATTGGTGTCATTGTTTTCTTAAGTAGTAATTGGAATTCTTGCTTCTCAGTTTTCAATTCGTTTATTTAAATTAAAATTCTAATTGTTCCTAATCTTAAATGCATCCACAAGTTTGCTAGCTAACAAAAAAAAACCAAGTAATTGAAACTATGGTGTTTCATTACATTATTGAACAAGCATTAGGATTCTCATCGCTAAATATTGTATATAGCGTACTCTCGCGCAAATAATCATACATCAAGGGGTTCGGAGCAGGTTGCAAGAACTCGTCCCCATTTCCATCCTCTTGTTGTACATCATCTGGGATGTCATATTCACACGACAAAATCATTTCAACTCTTTTTCCCGTCTTCTTCAGTTTCTTCAACACTTTCTCTGGACATATCTTGCCCATTACCACGACATGATGTCGTGTCATATCTGTCATAAACTTCTCAACGCCTTCAAAATAGTTAATACAAGTTCAGGGTCATGATATGGATCAAAATTCGCGCCTCGTATTATACCAAAACGTACCTTTGATTTTTGAAATTGTTTCTGCGACGAGCCTTTCGCAATTATCACAATACAAGGAGATGTTGTATTCTGCTACAACCACCTTACTTTTCGTTATATGAAAAAAGAATCAATACAGGACTATTATAGAGACTAAAAATATAAGATGTAGTTGCTTGTGGCAGCTTACTTTATCTTGGTTGTTCTTGTACCACTTCCAACACATGGCAATATAGTTCCTATAACCTCTTCATTTTGTTTATTCCTGTAGATAAGATATTGATTAATATGATATATGTTACTGCTTCATTCATACAATGCATAGTGTAGATTAATATATGTACTACGTTACAACCCCGTGTATTACACGGTTAAATATATGTAACTTTATATACTAAGCAATAAAACTGTTATATTTTTAAACAACTTGCAGGCTGAGTAAACTTCTGTTTTATACTATTTGAATGAATATAATGTAATCGGATAACACAAATAGTTGTCAAAATATGTCTTTGATGTATTATTACTTATTATAACATTTTAACTTATTTTTTTAGATTTATTATAGGTTAGAAATATGTGTAATATACGAGATTGGATTAATAAAATATTAAGAGGGTGTTTGGGATTGAGTTTGGAGATGCAAAAGTGCTTATTGGCTTATGACTTTTTGAAAAGGAGTTTTAAAAAAAGTGTTTGGATTAGCTTTTAAGATGAGAAACGTCAAAAAGTCAATAAATTGTTGTTTTTTTAAGTGTTTCGCTTAACTTATTGTGAATATTGGTTTTATGGGTGGTATATTTGTAATTTTTTTCCAAAAGGCAAAAGCCAAAAGCCAGGATTTCTAACTTTTCAAAAACAACTTTTCCACCCTTAAAAGCCAAAAGACAAAAGTCAAAACAAAAAGTGCTTTTGGGTTACACAAACAACTTATTGACTTATTGGCTTTTTAAAAGCCAAAAGTCAAAACAAAAAGTGCTTTTGGGTTACACAAACAGCTTATTGACTTATTGGCTTTTTGAAAAAGCCAATAAGTCAATAAGTTGTTTTGAAACACAATCCCAAACACCCTCTAAATGGTTACTAATATGTGAAAAAATTATAATATTGGCAAAAGAAATATTAAATAAACAAAAGAGAAGTGGAAAATTATGATTTAGTTTTTTTTATTTAATAGGATAGAGAAAAGAAAAAAAATAATATTATTATTTAATAGAAGAAAGAAACGAAAAAGATGATCTAATAATATTATTTAATACGAGATGGACGAAAAAATAAAGGTAAGAAGGCACTAGAAAATTACATGGGCCCGAAAAGATTTTCATTTTTTATATATTAAAGATATACATAAAGATTATATATTAATAATTTAATAATATTAGATATTAATAATTTAGTAATATTACTATTAAATTAAATGAGAGAGTGACACGTGGCATAAATTGTAATGCTTTATTAAAATAAGGGACTGCCTCAGCGGATATTTAATGTGCAAGAGTCTTGCTTAAATGATAGTGATAATCTAATATCCACTTCTCAAATGTTTGATTCGCATGGCCTTTCAAAAAAAATGTTTGATTCGCATAATTTGTTGGGTTGGTAGGTCAAAACTGACACGAACCAAAAAATCATGGTCATACACAAAATGACATGAACATGACTAGTTTAATCCAATATTTATAAATTTACAACAAAAACACAAATGTATGTATATAAAACCATTACGTCTAAGGTATAAATATATTATGTCAATATCTCTTTTAGTTTTAAAATTTTGGCATAAAATAGCCAGCCATTTGAAGTTATGGCATAAACCACATTTCAAAAATAAAAATAAATGGGTTAAACGAGCCAACCCACAAATCTATTAGATCAACCTGAAAACAACCCATTTTGCCACACATGCTCGCATGTTCGACCCAAAACTGACTCAGAGCACATTTCGGCTAAGCTCGAACTCTTGAATTGTGTGTTAGATTCGTGTCGTGTTACAAATTTACTCTACTAGCACCAAAATCAGGTTGATAAATGTGAGGAGACAATGTAGGAAATAATGGAGAAACAAAAATTCATAACTTACTTGATGCAGCAAATGTGAAGAATAGATTGATGAACCAAATCCTTCTATTTCTTTTTTCTTCTTTATCAAACCTATGTGTATGCTGGACGATTAAAGAACTGAATGTAAATATGGAACTTGAAACCAAGCCAAACGATTATGTGTTTTTATTTGTGCATTACTGTTTTTAGAACTAGAAATGAAAGGTTTAAAACGAAAACATGAAATAGTGGTTGCTATTGATCTCAACCGTAATATTAGGGAAAGAATGGAGCGTCTAAATTTGCTTCATCCGTTGACGATCTATATGTTGCTAATCTTGCAAGTTTACTATTTACAACGGGCTAATTCTGTCGCAAGAGGGCTATTGACCTATTGCGACGTTTGCAAATTGCGACATTTGCTAATCTTGAAAGTTAACTCTTTAAGATATTCATATCAAATTATTCGTGTCATGGTCCGAGATGAACTAATCATATTACTAACAAATTGGGAATTATATATCTAACCGATTATCATCAAGACATTGGACAATCATGTCTTAAAAGTCTATCTAATAAGTTATCTATTTTTAGAGGATGAGACTTAACACGCGAACATTCAACCATCGACATGTATATATTGTTTTGTTCGTTGCATAAAACTCTTATTTCATTTTATAGTGAAATCGAATGTTAATGAAATATCATGTCAAATTATTTTATCAACAAATTATGTTAGCACCCTTTGAGGACCAATGTTTTAAAAACCGGTACATACCGGCCGGTTATACCGGTAATACCGTTTTTCGGCGGGTAGCCCGGTACGAAACACCCCGGTATAAAGGCGAAACGGTATAAAGTTCGTACCGCCGGTAAAATACGGTATACCGGTTTGAACCTTTATACCGGTACCGACACAAGGTAAATTTTTGGGTTTTGAATTTTTTTTTTTTTTTTTTTTTGTGATTCAAGAAAAGCAAGAAGGAAAACTTCATAATAATGATATAGATAACATGTTACGTGAGGAAGAGCATGAACCGCCTCCTCAAACTCATTGTTACTTGTTATATATATTACTTATCTTTGGTAATTTAAGTATATTATGATTGTTATTTCTACTAAAACTTCTTATGTAATAATGAAGGATATGAAAATAGTTATGCTTTAGATTTTGAGGAAGACGATGGTAGTGAATTTCATCTTTTAAGCAATTGTGAACTTGATATATTCAATACTACAATAGCTTAGACATCGCCTACACTTTCATTTAAAAGAACATTGTTAAAAAATTGAATACTTTTGGTTGATTTTTTTTATATGGAATAACTTTTGGATTATCTTTTAATATGTATTCATTCACTTTTAGATTATATTTTGAGTTCATGTTGTAATTTATGGATTTGTAGAGTTAACAAGTCAATCCGGTTGAACCACCCGATACAATCCGGTTCAACCGGTTAAACCATTTTTAAGCCAAATCCGGTATGATTTAAAAACCGGTTTTTAAAACATTGTTGAGGACCCATTAGTTTCCAGTGGCGAAGCTTGACCTGAAGGTTCGGGGGGTCGAAAGTCACCGGGGGGTCGGAAGTCACTAGTTTCGGGGGGTCGAAAACCAGTTTTGGGGGTCGAAACCCTATATTTTCAAAATTTTCTATACGAATACTATATAATCAGAACTTCTGCGCGAAAATCTGGGGGGTCGGCCGCCCCTCCCCGCCCCTACTATGTTGCGCCACTGTTAGTTTCTCAAAAAAAAAAAAAAAAAGAAAGTATTTAGGTCATTAGTATATTCATCTTGTTATTGTTATAAGGTACCTTTACTTAGGCTATCCGGAGTGGATGGCGTGGGGAGGGCGGGAAGGGGGGGAACACCACCGCAAGGTGGCGTGGAAGCTGGCGTGGGGCTGGGGGTGGGAGGGGCTTCACCGGCGTGGGGCTTGGGGTGGGGGTGAGGTGGCATGCTTTTATTGGTCAGTTTTTTTTTTTTTTTTTAATTTTAACACAATATAATATTATTTCCTTCCCCCCCTTCCACTCCTCACAATTATTTCCCCCCCCCTCAAGGGTCCCACAAGTGCCACATGGCGCTTCATCCCCCTCCCCCCCTCCTTATAGTTTTAATAACGCATACGTTTATGATGAAAAAGATATGACCTTAAGATGGAAAATGCATCAAAAGCAGCATCAAAGTTAGCAAGCTCTTACATGCTTGAAATAAAGTTCAAAGCATGGAGAATCCAATACATATCTGAAAGGATATCATCAAAAACAAGTGTCATGCTTTTGACTCACAATATATCAAGATTTACCAAATTAACTAACTATATATTTATAGTTCTGTGATTTGAATAGTAAATGGGTGTCTTTGTCTTTTTACGTTTTCTTACGAGGGTATTTTCGTCCACGCACATTATACACACATACTCATTATACACACATACTCACAGAGAGAGCGAGAGATCAGGGAAGACAGAGGGAGGGAGGCGGCGGTGGGTTTCCGGTCATCATCGTCTCTACCAACCTCATCCACATCCGAAGGATCTCCGTCTTACACCGGAGGCTGCGTCTTTGACCCGGCTAAGGTAAACCTCCAAACCCTAATAAGTTTCCACCCCTATACATGCTTTATAACTCCCGATATGTGGTTTTGTGGTTGTTTTTGGACATGACATGGACAAAAGTAGCTAAGTTGGAACGCAAAACAGATGGTGGCGTTTGGTGGTTCATTGTTATTATTATTCTTGGCTTGAAAATTATAGATCTGTGTTGTTGAAGTTTTCTTTAATTAAAGTTTTATTTGTTATTTGTTGTTTTTTGTTTAGTTGGAAGCATCTATGAATCAGGAATTAAATCAGAGGATTCCTCACTTTAATCTTAAATCAAAGATTCTTTGCCGTGTTGTTCATACTCAATTAATGGTGTGTAATTTTTTGTTCTTGGAATAATTGTTTTTTATTTTATTTTTTTATTAATTGAGATTGTAATGATTCATTTATGTTTTCTGAATTTTGTGATTTTTTTTTTGGCTTTGTAGGCTGAACAAGTTCTCGTTACAGAACGAGTTCACACATCGCAATCTTCAAGCGGACTTAATTGAATATATTTGGAACAACGGACAAGAGTAGATTATTTGTATTTTTTTTATGTCGAGTAGGTTACTTTAATTTTAGTTATGTTTTTTTTAATTATTTGTAATGGTTTTAATGTAATATTTACTTTTTAATATTAATATTAATATTAGAATATTAAGTTTTTTATTGTAACATTAATATGATAATATTATTTAATTAAAACAAAAAAAAACATTAAATGATGATGGGCCTCTCCACACCCCTAGGACCATCATCTCATGGATGCTCCTACCTCACACTGACGTGGCAGCTGAGGTGGAGGACCATCATGGATGATGGGCCTCCTCCACACCTAGTAGTCTAGTAATAATCATTCACCAACTATATGATACATCCTCACATTACACTTCTAAACTACTCGCTATCATGGAGAGAACATCTCCTATCTATAAGTTTCTAATGACAATCCAAGTCAACCTTCATTCATATAACACAATAAACACAATAAACAATAACACAATAAATATGTTACCCTTAACACTCTAACACATTTCAATACCTCAAGGTGTACAAAAACATTTATAACCCTTGCAAGGATTGGCCATTACCAAAGAAAGCCCAAGGATTACCTTGAGTTGGTGTGGAACCAGGTAAGGAAGTATTGTTAGGAACCATGTGATCAGACGCACCAGTGTCTCCAGTCCAATCAAGAATAGTGCAGTGGGCATTGAAGGCGTGCGCCAGATGAGCATCATACACGTGTCCTGAGGTATAAAAAGATTGTAACTGATAACATTGCGTTGCATAGTGACCCTGTTTTCTACAAAGTTGACAAGTGGGAGGTCGTTTAGGACGAGGGGACCAATTACCAGAAGGCCGATTTGGCCCAAGAACCCTGATTGGGCCTATTGGGCCTGTAAGAACTAGGCCAATTGGGCGAGCAGAAGATGAGGAAGCACTATAAACGGACCGAGTCTGTGAGGCATTGGCCGAGAATGCAATCGGAATAGAAGAAGGTCCATGTAAGGCTTTAACAAAGAGTTCATGACTTTCCGCCTTTGCCATTAAGTCCGTGAGACCCGGTATAGGATGCACGGATCTAATATTGGTTAAGAAACCTATGAAAGTCGGTCCAAGACCACACAAAAACCAATGAGGCTGATCCATTAGGTCAACCGGATGTCACACAACATTGGGTTGATCACGCACACTTTTGAAAAGACAACCATAGTCAGTAACCAACTTATCTCCTTTTTGAATTTGACGAAGATTGTCACACGGATTTTGAACACGTTCAATGGATGTATTGCAAAAGGTATTTTCAAGAGCAACCCATTTTTCACGGGCTGTTGGTAATCCCACTATAACAGATAATGCTTCTTTAGTAAGCGAAGCATTAAGTAATATTATAGCTTGCTACTCATTCAAAACCCAGGTTCTATAATCGGGATTCTCAATTTCTTTTTCATCGGCAATAATAGTTGGGGAGGGAGCCGAAGTAGAGCCATCTAGGGCTGCAAAACGACCCGAACGAACATGAACAATGCCTTGTTCGTGTTCGTTTGTTAAGTAATATATGTGTTCACGAACAGTTCATGAACACTTACCGAACGGGATTTTCTGTTCGTGTTCGTTTGTTAAGAAAACACTCATGTTCGTGTTCGTTTGTTAATTTTGTTCATGAACGCACACAAACACAAACGGGCATTCATAAACACAAACAAGTGTTCATAAACACAAATGAATAGAAACAAACACAAAGAAGTGTTCATGAACGGAAAGAAACACAAACAAACATATATTAACTTTCGAATAAAATCGAATTCACATACATATATTTACCTCATATAAATTATTTATTTATATATTTGGGTAAAATAAATAAAAATAAAATAATATCAAGACAAATTATAAAAAAATTAAAAGTTCTAATAAACTATCGAACATAAACGAGCATAAAACAAACGAACACGTTACCGAACGTTCACGCACATAAACGAACGAACGCGACCTCTGTTCATGTTCGTTCGTTTAGCTAAACGAACAAAATATTTTGTTTGTGTTCGTTCATTTATTAAACGAACGAACACAAACGAACTTCCCAACGAATGGTTTATGAACTGTTTGCTGAAAGTTCAGTTCATTTGCAACCTTGGAGCCATCAACATGAGAAGCGTGTTGATATGCTAGCAAAGGAGCATTTGAAGTTTCAATAAATGAAATTGGAAGAATTAAGTTTGATGGCAATCATGGGGGCAATGTCATTCATGTTTGTGGGAGTAGAGGATGATGATGAATCCATGAAGAAAAGAAGAAGACAGGATCGGAAATAAAAGAAGGAGAAAGAAGAATGGGAAACTTAAAGTCTAGTTATTGGCTGACACCATGTTATAAGTGGTATTCAATACTTCATAAGGAGTTAGGAGTACAATATATATAGACACTATACTTACATATAAACTACCTAGAGAATACAAACAATTACATTTTGAGAACATAAGTTATCCTCAGCTAACTTAATCTAACAATGAGTTATCACAACTTACTAATAATAATCACTCACCAACTATATGATTCATCCTCACTCATTACACTTCCAAACTACTCGCTATCATGGAGAGGACATCTCCTATCTATAAGTTTCTAGTGACAATCCAAGTCAACCTCCATTCACATAACAAATAAACACAATAAACAATAACACGATAAATACATTACCAGGGTAACACCGACACATTTCAATACATCAAGGTGTACAAAAACACTTATCACCCTTAACACTCTAAAAAACATATTTTAATCTTTCATGTTAAAAAAAAATAATAATAATAATAAATAAATAAAAAAAGAAAATTCTTTTTCACTTTCCTCCCATGTGTTGTTCACTTTCCCAAACTTTCCAATTTTTATATCTTTCTCCCTGTAGGACCCACCAACCCCAACTTTTTATCAAACCTCAAAACCTGAAACCCAAACACCATCCCTTTCCTACAAACAACAATTTCCCCTTTCAATCTCTCAAAAATCCCTTCATACCCCAAAACCAATTCAACAATCAAATTCAATTCAATTGAATTAATATTATTAATTATTAATTCATAAAAATTGAAATGAAAGGCCAAGATTGGATCAATCTTATGTTACCAGACGAGCTGATCTTGGAAATCTTCCGTAATCTAGACTCGAAAACCACCCGAGACGCCTGCGCTCTCGTCTGTCGCCGTTGGCTATCCCTTGAGCGCCTTAGCCGTGATACCATCCGTATTAGTGGCTCTGGTAGCCCTGATTCAGTTGTTAACCTCATTGCTAGTCGCTTTGTTAATGTTACTAATCTTTATATCGATGAAAGACTCTCCGGTTCTCATCCGTTTGATTCGGTGAGTCCTTTTTATCGCCCTGTTGTGCTAATTAATGTTATTATTATGGAGTTTATAAAATTAGGTCAGTGTTATGAATAGTGATAATAATATTAATATTTTGTAAGATTGTTTTGTGCCCTAGTTTTTAGTTTTTGTTTGTTAGACATAATAGGATAGGGATAGGGTTATATTAATATGAAATTTGCAGAAATGGAAGGAATTAGGAATCACTTATCATAGTGTGATTAAGATCGGTCCGAGTTAGGATAAATTTTAGCATGGACATAATCCTGCTACTCGTTATCTTTAAATGAAATGCTCCTTCTGCGTCTATTGTTTGTAAATTGTAAATGAAGAATGCCGTTTCATACCGTAGACATTTTTTTTTTGACATTCGGGTTGGCAACTTGATCACTACTTTGTGTGGGATGGCATCATTATGGTTATACCATGGTTTAAAAAAAACGCTTGAGGCATTGTAAAGACAAAACCATGTAAAGTTAAGTCGTATACCTTCTATTCACCTTACTATGCACTTGAAGATTAAGAAAAAGTATGTGTTGTGATAACATAAATTGGGAATTTGGATAGGGACACAGGGAGTACAGTGAAACTTTAATTAAGCAGATCAAATCTCTGCTGAACCTTCTGTATGCAAGTTTTTTATTACAATGGATATAAATTATCTTAAAGTTTCTGTATTTGTGTTGAGAAAGAATTTCGAGATCTTGCCCTTATATATATAGAAGCTAAAGACATGAAAAAATGTGTTGATAGGATGCTCCTTTTTGGAATAATGCATGAAAACAAAAAATAGGGGTTCGTCATTAGCTCGGTTATTTCGGCCAGGAAAAGAAGGAAATTTTGTCAATTACGTCTCCTTGGTTTTGGGTTTCGGGGGACTGAGAAGTGAGATGTTATGCTAAGAAAAATATATTGGATAAAATGAACCATTTAGCTTTTATGCACTGAACTAGTCTATACATTAAGAGTACTGGAAAATAAATTTCAATTTCCTTAGGTATTTGTTAACTAATCATTCAAACTTTTGAAATTTGATCTTTAGTATATGGTCATGCAAAACTGTGTTAACTACTCTTTTGGAATAGTGCATAAAGGGCCAAGGCTCATCATATCCTATGTCTGATAGAACCTGTCACCATTTTAATAGATAACAAAAGCAATACAAAGCTACCTGAGTTGAACAGGCAGGCGCCTTTTTAATATGACCTATCAAGAGGTATATTGTTTCAAATCAAGCATAGCATACTGAATCATCTTTCACAATATCTGTCTGTAAAGTTATCTAATAATGTATTTAATCTTGTTACAATCATTGTCTATTTCGATTATAGAAAAAGTATTGTTGTCTGTTTGACCAATTACGGTGTTACCATGACTGTAAGCCTGTAACATGTGTTGGCTTTGGGTTTAATTTCTCTGAAAGTTATTTACATTCTGAAGTAGGATGTAGCTCTGGTCGGTTAGAGTTTTAGCTAAAAAATTTTTGCAATGATCATGAAGGCCAATAGGCTTGATAATTTTTAAATTATATACCTTTGGTTTTACCAACTGTCTTTGAAGAGGATAATAACCTTTGCCTTACATACATAAATTGGAAATTTCTATCCAAGTTTGCTGATGACATTAAAACAAGTCCTGGCATTTTGATTGTTTGATTTCTTGTCTGGTTATAATATTATGAAACGTGTGTCAAAGCTCAGATTAAAGGCTATATCTTGGTTCTTCTTAGTAACTTTTTTTTGTTTTGCCAAATGCAGGGGAGAAGGGGCAATGTTAGGCAATCTACATGGCTCAGGCTTCGCCTTATGGCAGAGAGATTTGAGTCATATTGTCTATCGGATGCTGGTTTGGCTGCTGTTGCTGATGGATTTACCAAACTTGAGAAACTAACCCTAATATGGTGCTCTAATGCAACAAATGCTGGCCTTACATTTGTAGCTCAGAAATGTAGGTTTTTGAAATGTTTGGATTTGCAGGTAAAATATTTTGTTTCACACATGTTTAATGTAAGTTATGGATTGTTTCTTCATTTTTAGAATACATTGGAAAGATAACGTAGTCTAGTGTCAATTCTACACTAATGACTAGTAGGATCTATTTGTGGCTCACCGCTCACCATTGTCATGTCCTAGCGGTGACCAAATGGATTGCCTAGGGGTACAATGGCTATTGATTTTGAATTCTTCTGATGTCAATACTTGACACTTATGTAAGCCTAAGTGCATTTCTGTTAAGAAGTTAATTGAATAACCCCCACCCACCCATAAAAAAGCCAAGTCAGTTTTCTGAAAGTTTCTTCACTCTCCTCTTTTTGGTTGGACAATGCTATAAAATTCGTCTTGGTTAATCTTCTCTCTTCTCTTTTCTTTGGTGTATGTTTCTTCTGTATTCTGTTTTGCTTCCTTCTCCGATTATCTGTTAGAAATAAATGTGCTTATTCTGCACCTTTTTTTTTAATTTCTGAAGCTGTAGTTACTTATTCCATTGTTCTGATTTTGCAAAAGTAAGCCCTAAATTTGTTGTGAGAATAAATTTTTGATTTTAGATAGGATTGCTGTTGCAGTCAGTCACCTTATTTTAGTTTAATCAATAAAGTAGGCAATAATAGTATTTCCTTGATCAAAATTGGAAATTATAGTATTTTAATTATTAATACAGGAAGAAATATTATTTTATGGTGAAGCAAGCCTTTGAACAGGGTACTATATGTTTAATATTTTACTTCTTTCCAAAGGGTTGCTATGTTGGAGATCAAGGTTTAGGTGCTATTGGCGAGTGTTGCAAACAACTTGAAGTACTGAATTTGCGGTTCTGTGAAGGTTTAACTGACACTGGTTTAGTTGACTTGGCCATTGGCTGTAAGAAGACCTTGAAATCACTGGGTGTGGCTGCATGTGCTAAAATAACTGATGTTTCATTAGAAGCTGTTGGGTCTCATTGCAGAATCCTTGAGACGTTATCATTGGACTCTGAGTATATCAACAACAAAGGGGTAATAGCTGTTGCAAAAGGATGCCCTCTTCTCAAAAATCTGAATCTGCAATGCATTATGGTTACAGATGAGGCTTTGACTGCTGTTGGCAGCCTTTGTTTGTTGTTGGAGTCGCTAGCACTTCATAGTTTTCAGCGATTTTCAGACAAGTTAGTTTTTCTTTCTTTCTTTATCTCCTCTTTTCATAACGTTTTTAAACCATCTCTTTCAGATTTAGGACTTCTATTGTTCATAACTAAAGCAAAAATTCTATCATAAGATTGTCCGGTCAAATGCAACATTTCAATTTGTATCAATCAACCAAATGGAAATTACAACTCTGAGTAGGTTGCCAAAAGATTATGCACAACATGCAACTGAAAATGTAAACACTGACAAGATGGGGCCTTAAATGCATGTTGCCAACAAGCTTTTCTGCAATATGAAATTTTCGGGTAAGAGTCAAGATTAACACCCTTTCCCTCGAGTTCACCCATGATGTGATGTATCAGACCACAAAATACTATTTCCCTGTAAGGATAGCGCTTGGCATGCAATAAAAAACTTCTAACTTTTTACAAATTTTTATTTTAACGTTTACATATTTTTGGCCTAAAGTCATGGCCATAAGTAGTAGAAGGATTTTTGGTTTTTACCCAAAGAAATAGAAGAGAAACACAAATTGGAACTCATGATGCGTATGTTATGTATGTTGATTAACATATGCAGGAGCCTTTGTGCCATTGGGAAAGGATGTAAACAATTAAAAAGCTTGATGTTAAGTGATTGCTATTTCCTGAGTGATAAGGGATTAGAGGCTGTTGCATCTGGTTGTCCTGAACTTTCACGCCTGGAAATCAATGGTTGCCACAATATTAGCACATATGGGCTAGAAAGCATCGGAAGGTCTTCCATGTAAGTTATGAATACACTTTAACTTCTAATAATCTACTATTTCCTAATAAATAAGATTAGTAAGCTATATAATTTTTTTTTTAATTCAGTATGTGCCCTTTTTAAAGCTATTTTTATAACAAGAAAAACATTCTATCCTCACTAGTTGGGGTTAACTAAAATTCTAAGCTCTCTCATTTCTTTTAATTGATTTTTTTCGTACTTGGCATGATAGGTATTGCTTTTGTAGATAATAGATGTGAAAATTTTGACACGTTTACCTCTGACTGGGTCAATTTTGGTCATGTTTTGATCTCAAACAAGCCAATTAATAAATTTTACCTAAAGGGGAATGAGTCAAAATGGGACGAAGGGGTTACAACCTCCTAAATCTTTTAATTGGACATTTTTATTATAATTGTATTAATATTGACTTTTTAATCATAATTATTGCATTTTTAGTAAAAAAAATTAATAAATTATAATAATGGATAAAAAAGTTTTGCGCGACACTCACCAAAAAATGACCAGTTTTCAACCCATACTTGCTTTCACTGATTAAGCTAATTCAAATATCTTGCTAGATCCACTAAATAGTGATGCAATTCGGAAAGTAGAAATCTGACCAGTTGCTCTAGTGGTTTATCTGAGATGTTGCCCCGTCGCAGTATATAGAGAGTTGTCTGGTCAAGTTATGTTTGTCTTGTCAGTTTGACTTTTTCTGTTGACAAAGTTGTATGGCTTTTTTGATCTAACTTTTAGTCTTAGAAGTTAAAATACAAACTTTCGTGACAGTCTTTAAGTTCTGTTCGATACATTGCCCATCTTGCTTTGAGGTTAACATGGTAAATTTACAGGCATCTTAAAGAGTTGGCATTGCTATACTGTCAAAAAGTAGGAGATAAAGCACTATCTGAAGTTGGAAAAGGTTGCAAGTATTTGCAAGCTCTTCATCTAGTAGATTGCTCAGTCATTGGGGATGATGCAATATGCGGCATTGCTATTGGCTGCAAAATGTTGAAAAAACTTCACATACGCAGATGTTATGAGGTATTTTTATTCTCATACGTATTTGTATTTGCATCCCATTTTTTATTTTATTGTATCTTATGTACAATGTAGCTTAGAAATTTAACTTGATTTTTCTTTTGTGGTGACAAAGTGTCATACGTGATATATATAAGGGCGTATATTTCTGGCATGACACATACCTAACACGAAATTCATGGGTTTGGATTTGGTTTGGCTGTTCGGGTCAGTTTTGGGTTGAACCATTGGACATGTTTAGCTGAAGTGCTTGTGTTTGGGTTGACCAGATGGGTTCGTGTTCGGCCCGTTTATTTATATATTAAAATATCACAACTTAGACTAATTAGTATATTATGCCTATATTTTTAATTTAAACATAATTATTTATATATTAGTATTTTTTGTTGTAACTTTGTAATTTTAGAGAAAAAATTGCACAAAAAATATATATATAATAAAAGTTTACGGGTTAAACGGCTCGTGTTCAAGTCAAGGCGTCAACTCATGAAAACTCATATCATGTTCGTGTTCCGGTTCATGTGATCAACTCGGTTTTTGGGTTCATGTCGTATACAGGTTCAACCTACACACACTGCCACATGCACGTATAAAACCCCTAATATTATATAACAGCTTCACCATAGATTTTTCATCTGACCTACATGGGAATTTTACTGGAACTATTTGTCATAATATATTTCTGCTATAATCATGTCTTACTATATAAGCCTGCAGTTGGAAATCTCATACACCACCAAGGACATTAATCAGCTTTTTTTATTCTTTCACAATTAATAGGTTGGGAGCAAGGGAATTATAGCTATTGGTGACAACTGTAAATACCTTACAGATCTTAGCATTCGGTTTTGTGATAGGTAATAATGAACTTTTTCTTTTTTTTTTTTATGTATAATTTTAGTATTCTCAAATGTGGATGATTTTGTTTACAATATTTATATGCATGCACATGCAGCACACATACTTAACTTCATATCATCCATATTGATACCAGGGTAGGGGATGAAGCTCTGGTGGCTATTGGTAATGGCTGCCCCTTGTTATGTCATTTAAATGTCAGTGGCTGCCACCAAATAGGAGATACCGGGATAACAGCTATCGCAAGAGGCTGTCCTCAACTAACTTACTTGGATGTTAGCGTTCTTCAGGTAAAATCCAAATGAAACACAAATGATTGAACAAATTTATATTATTAGTTTATATGCTTAATCTAGGGTGGCAACGCCGGACATGACCCTACATGAATTTAATAAGGTGGTTGGGTTACTTGTCATATCTAACTTGTTTATTAGACGGTCGTGTTCGGGTTGACTTGTGTAACCCGTGTTGAACATCCAATCCATTTAATTAAACATGTCGACCCATTAAACCATTTATTACAGCCCTCCAACCTGTTATAACATGTTTACAACTGAATTACGACCCTGCCAACCTGTTTGACTCGTTTAGAAATTTGATTAAACAAGTCATGTGCGGGTTACACGATTGTAACGGGCTGATATCAATTGCCACGAATAAATATATGGGCCATGTTCTGGTCCAACGATTGACACACCCTTTACTTAAAACCTCCAAAATCGTTCTTTTTTAAAATGTAATGCAAAGAAAGTTGCAGCCGTTACCCTATCACCCAACCCACGCATTTTGCCACCTTAAGTTATGAAAAAAAATATTATGTTAAACGCATTTGAAACTTGTTTCGACTTAGAAAAGAGTAGATAGATTTTATTTATTTATTTTTTTACAGGGTAATTTTATCCAAGAAACTATTATATCATGTCGGTCTTATACTAAATCATGGCCTATTTTCTTTTTCTTTTTAATTTTTGTCAGAATTTGCGAGATATGGCACTGGCAGAGGTAGGTGAAGGTTGCCCTTTACTAAAAGATATAGTATTATCACATTGCCGCGAGATAACCGATGTTGGTCTAGCCCATCTTGTTAAAAGATGCAAATGGCTCGAATCCTGCTACATGGTCTATTGCCCTGGTGTGACTGCAGCCGGCGTTGCTACTGTCATATCCACCTGTGTCAATATCAAGAAAGTTTTAATTGAGAAGTCAAAGGTTAGTGCGAGGACCCGAAGGCGTGCAGGGTCTGCCATCTCCTACCACTGTGTGGATCTTTAAAACCATAACAGGGTTCAGTTTTAGTTAAATTTGTTTGGTTCAATACAAAGAAAGCGTAATTTAGCATATTGTAAGAGAGAATTTACAAACATAATCCAGTGAAACCTGAGTATATGGTTATGGAAATTTGGGTGTAATAAGTGGATGATTATTTCATTGAGTTATATGGATTTATGGATGTTATAATGTGTTTGTTTTTTGTTTCAAAACATGGAATTATTTACTAGGGCCGTCCCTGAAAATGAAAAAAAAAAACCTAGGCCCTAAGCGACATAAAAAACACGGGCCCTACTCCATATAAACTCATAAATCACATAAATAAAAAGAAAAGGCTCATAATATGACGATAATTGTTATAACATAAATAAAACGAAAGTAATGTAGTGAAATGATAGAACCTACTTACTTAAGCGAACAATGTGATTGTCCTAGCGTTTTTGGAAGCAAGGGTCTCGATCTAACTCTTTATAGCCGATAAGTTTTAATAGTTCACTTTTCAATTAGCTATCATCACCAATAAGTAGAATTAAAGAGAATAAAAAGATATGAGTTGTCTAAATAAACAATATTTATAATATATCTAGAATACATATCCAGGATACCGAAACATATAAAAAATGACATAACATATATTAATTAATTCAGTAAAAAGTTAAGAAAATAGAAAACTAAATAGGACAAAAGTTTTAAAATAAAATAAAATATTGTTGTGGGTGACTGTACATTATCCAACATGTCTTTGCAAACTTTAAGGTAGTTGTTCCATTTCAAATTAAAAAAAAAAATCAAATAAATACTTTCCTTTTAACTTCATCTTCTACATCTACTCTCTGCAAAACCTTTGCTTAAACGAAAAAAAAGGAAAAATGCATATACATACACGCTTACAGGCTGGAACATTGACGGGCCCTAAAATGTTTCTGGCCCTCAGCGATCGCCCACCCTGCCCGTGCCCCTAGCCGGTCCTGTTATTTACCATAATAATTAAAGTTTTTCCAGAAAATAAAAAAGGTATATAGATACAACAACAACAACAACCGTACCCAGGAAAATCCCACGAATAGCGACGCTATTAGTAGGGTCTGGGGAGGGTAAGATGTAGGCAAACCTTACCCCTATCTTTAGAGATAGAGAGGCTGCTTCCATAGAGACCCCCGGCTCGACAAAAACAAATGCACACTGTATATCAAAAAAAAAAAAAGTGAATGTATAACATAATATAACATACAAATATATTTATAGGGGGCGGTTATTCTACAAAAATAGAGAATCGTGCGAAGCGTGCGAAGGATATTTGTACATGATAATTACGTAATGTTTTTTATGTTCATGAAAGCATTACGTAATTATCATTACGTAATTATCATGCATTTGTACATGATAATTACGTAATGATAATTACGTAATGTTTTTTATGTTCATGAAGGCATTACGTAATTATCATTACGTAAATATCATTACGTAATTATCATGCATTTATGTTCATGAAGGCATTACGTAATTATCATGTACAAAGTGATCCTTCGCACGCTTCGCACGTTTATATTACTTTGTATTTGATCCTGCCCCTATATTTATATATATATATATATACACATGCATAGAGACCATCCCTAATTCCTAAGTAATCTTAAATCCTAAAAATCTTTAACTTTAATCCTACGCCTCCACGAATTTCTATCTTGGACCATATCCTCAGAGAGGTGCAATTCTAACAAATCTTGTCTAATCCGATCGACCCAAGTCAATTTGGGTCTGCCTCTCCTCCTCCTCCCCTCCACCGTGAGGTGTTCCACTCTTCTGACTGGGGCTGTCGTATGTCTCTGCTTCACATGTCCAAACCATCTTAATCTTCCCTCCTTTATCTTATCCGCTATGTTAGCCACTTCTAACCTCTTCCTAAGAACCTCATTTCTAATCCGATCTAACCTAGTGTGACCACACATCCACCTCAACATTCTCATCTCCGCCACTTCCATCTTGCGTAACTGTGTCTTTTTGATGGCCCAACAGTCTGTCCCATACATCATAGCAGGTCGAACTGCAACCCTATAAAATTTTCCCTTTAGTTTAGTTGGGAACCTCTTATCGCACAGAACTCCAGATGCTGCTCTCCACTTACACCATCCAGCCTGAATACGATGTGCGACGTCACTATCAATCTCTCCGTCCCTTTGGACGAACGATCCTAAGTACTTAAACTTAGTTACTTGCGGGACCACATGACCCTCAATGGTGATCTGGGTGCGGTCTTCGTAGTTTGTCCCGCTGAAATCGCAGTGCATGTACTCCGTCTTAGAGCGACTAATCCTTAAACCTTTTCCCTCCAATGCTAATCGCCATCCTTCTAACCTCATATTCAAACTTTGCTTAGTTTCCGCGATTAATACAATGTCGTCAGCAAAAAGCATGCACCACGGTAGTGTCTCCTGAATGGACTTAGACACCTCGTCTAGGATAACCGCAAAAAGAAACGGGCTCAACGCGGACCCTTGGTGGAGCCCTACCTCCACGGGAAAGAAATCAGTATCTCCTACAGGCGCACGAACACTAGTTTCAGTCCTATCATACATATCTCTAGTAATGTCAACATACTTACTTGGGATCCCTCTAGCCTCCAAACTATCCCAAATCAGTTTACGAGGTACACTATCATAGGCCTGAAATATTTATCCAAAAAATAGATAAAGATCATATTTCCCCTCAAAATATTTATCCAAAAAACTGTCAAATCGAACTTTTTTTTTTCTGCAAACTGTTTATAAAATAAATGCATTTTATTTCCTACTTAGATAGAAATTCAGGATATATATGGTGTGTTTTAGTGTTGGGTAAAAGACTAGGATAAATAGTGTAGTACTCATAGGTGAACGGGTGTGAAGTGACATGTGATAGTCATGTCAGCAAATGGGAATTTCTCCTCCAAGTCTTAGGCTGCTCGGAGTGGTAGCGTGGAAGGGGTTTGGAGGGGCTTGAACACCGCTGCCAAGGGGGCATGAAGAGGGGCGGGAAGGGCTTGGCGTGGAGAAGAGGGCTGGCGTGGGGCGGGGCTTGGGTGTGAGGTGTCACCTTTTGATTGGTCAGGTTTTTTTTTTCTTTAAAACTTTAACACAATATAATATTATTTTCTTCTCCCCCCTCTTCCCCCTTCCACTCCCCACAATCCCCCCCACCACATGGGTCCCACAAGTGCCACATGACGCTTCATTCCCCTCTTCCCCCCCCCCCCCCCCACCACTCCGAGTAGTCTTATAAAACCATAGGGTGGTGAGGCGTGGTGTAGGGTACATTTTTGGTTTTTTTTCTTTAATTTTAATTTTAAATCAATCACCACCACCACCACCATTCAAACCACCATCCACCACCACTCTAACCTCTGCAACCTTTTCCTTTTCCCACCACTCGAACCACCGTTCCCCTACCGCTCCACCACCTACAACTACCTCTGCAACCTTCTTCTTTTCCTAGCACTCCTAACCTCTGCAACCTTTTCCTTTTCCCACCACTCGAACCACCGTTCCCCTACCGCTCCACCACCTACAACTACCTCTGCAACCTTCTTCTTTTCCTAGCACTCCTAACCTCCGTCTAGACCAAAATCACCGCCATCGGCTACAACCTCCCATCACCTTCAACCTCCCACCATCTCTGCAACCTTCTCCACCCTTCTAGTCTCTGCCACTTACAACATCCGACCACCTTCTTGTCTCCACTACTTACAACCTCCGACCACCTCTGCAATCTTCTGCACCGTTCCCCAACCCAGCCTTCCCCTGCCAGCATACAATTGCCTCGTTTATCCACAAACCATTCAAATTATGCCACATCGCCATCACCTTTAGCCCCTATGGTACCCTAACAGTTTTTTTAATTATTTTTTAAATATTTATTTAAAAAAATAAATTATGCATGCATTTTAAAATTTAATTTAAATTAAAAAAATAATCAAATACATAACTCAAATTAAAAGAAATACACAACTCAAAAGAAATACAACCACTTTCAACATTCGTCATGGTGTGGGGTGCGTCCGGCTTCACCCTTTTATAGGCGAAAGCGAGAAAAAACACCACGCTATAACAAACGCCCTCTCTCAATAGGTGCATCTCATGGACATTAACCGATGTCGTAACCAAGGCTATCTCCTACTCCTCCTCCTCCTTGGTCCACCTTGATCGTGCCATTTGAACGATTGTATTTTTTTTTTTTTAATAAAATGGATGTAAGGTGAAGGAATGGGGAATAAATGGTGAAAGAAATGTTGAAAAATGGATGTATGGTGAAAAAAATGGTGTATTTATAGTGCAAATAGTTTTTTTTTTAAATATTGACCGTTTGCACCATTTACTCCTCCAACCTACTCGGTTTCCACCATCTGCCTAACTCACCCAAACTAATGTACTACCCGACCAACAAGGGGTGATGTAACTAAACAGCTACCCCATACCCGATGAGCCAGGTACCCGCCATCAACACCCCACCCTAAATAATGTTTTTAAACCGGTGACAACAAAGAGCCAGGCCCTGCGTCGCACCTTCTGTGTTGAAGAAATTAAAAGAAACAAAGAAGAAAAACATACTAGGCCGCCGACTTCAAACTTAATTAAAATCCTTGTGTCCCTGGCATGGGTGCAAAAAACTTGATGGGTCGAGATGCGTATAGAAATACTAGCAATTTTAGGTCGGTTTTTAACATAATTTCAAGTTTTAAATTTATAAACATGATAACATGAAATCACTTTTACAACATGTTAGGGCAAGTGCACACATTGAGAATGTCCAAGGATACAAGAGTTTTTAATCTGAAACATTATCAGCGTCTAGTCAAACCGAAAATGTGAATTTTAAAAAATGTTTTAAATATAATTAAAACAAATAATAATGAAGAGAAAGAAATAAACAAGAAGAGTCACTTAGACCGACTTCCCCATTAATATCTAGATAAACTTCTTTGGTTAATAACTTTTTATGAGAATACTATACGAAAAATACACCTCTTTCTTTCGAGTTCTCTACGAAAGAAACCAATTAAAATCGTTCTATGAAGAAAATAAATTTTAATGTTGTTAATGCCAAAAAAAGGTTGGTCTTCGGATTAGAGATGACGCTACCCTCGACTATGTTGTTTTGAAGCTGCAGATTGACAACCCCTCAAAGCTGGAAAAAAGTATTAAAGAAGTTTTTATTATTGGGGACTGAAACCGTTCACACTTCCAACAATTTGATGCTATCTGTCTCAACAAAAATGTTAATAAGTTTAAATTAAGTCCTTGCACATTGAGTATAATTTCCATGCAAAGCAAGAACTTAACCCAAATCACACTTCTAACCCCTTCCAAGTAGTAAACGATTTTTATAAAGATGTAAAGAGACAAATGTTTTGAGTCAACAAAACGCAAAGTAATGATAGGATTAAATGTCACTTTTAGTATAAAAAATCATTAACACACATGAAATGAAAAGTCCAAAACTAAGAAATTCACAAGACACTAAAGGTTTATCTTCACCAAGTGATGTAAAAACTTTATCCAAGAATAGGCATAATGAGCATAATCAAGCTTGTATGAATAAACAAGTTAGACAACAAGAATGAATTGCTATAAATATAAGTTATTATAATCTTGATCCTAAACAAACCAAACTCTTAACAAGATGAAAATGGTAGTGAACAGTGATGGATAGTGGTAGGGAGTGAGAAAGAGTGGATGCCACAGAAAGGAGAAAGTGGCAACATAACCACTCTATTTATTGGCTAAACTAGAGGTGAGACATGACCCCGTGTCTAATGAGACAAATGCAGTTTCTTTTCTGTTGAGTTCTTACAGGGACACGGGGGCGTGTGGGGGTAGACACGACCCACATCAACTTTGTGAGTCCCATTGTCCTTTGATTCCATACCTCCTATAAGATTTGGTGTAACGTTTCGTATTTTTATTTATTTTGTCATAATCGTTATTTAATAAAATCCTATGAATCTTGACGTTTTAGCGTATTTTAAATTTTTGTAACATTATTTATCGTATTACGTTCGATATAGTATAAAATTAATAATATAGTCTTATCTAAAAATGTTAAAAAAAATTAATCGCTCAGGCCGGGACTCGAACCCGCGCCTGAGCCGGGTCAGGAACTTACATCACAAACACAAACCAACTGCACTAGCAGCATGTTTGTGATACATATTAAAAATAATATTATTTAAACATATTTGAAACCAGCGGTTAACAAACCAAAAGTCAAACGCGAAAGTCAACCATCGTGAAACAATCTTTGGACGCGTAATTGATCTGAAAATGGAAACCAGACTGATTGACTGATCATTTGCGTATTATACACGTTCAATTACACAAAAACATTCCATAAAATCGAGCAATTACGCGTTCTTAATAAAAACATGGTCAAACTTTCTAAATCTTGGAATCCGTGTGTGTGGTGTTCACTGACCACAAAAGTCACCAACATATTTTCAACCAGAAGGACCTTAACATGAGGCAACGACGCTGGGTTGAATTACTTAACGACTATGATTGTGAGATTCGCTACCATCCTGGTAAAGCGAACGTAGTGGTAGATGCACTCAGTCGTAAGGAACGCGTCAAACTTCATTGTGCTAGAACACGTATTGATTTCCAAAATCGTGTTCTCCAGGCTCAAAATACCTCAGTCACCCAGGGTAACATGTATGAGGAATTGTCTTGTGGTGCTGAGAAACAACGTGAAACCAAGCCTGATGGTCTTCTTTATTTCCTCAATCGCCTTTGGATTCCTGACCGTGATGATCTTCGTGCCTTCCTTATGAACGAGGCTCATAAGTCTCGTTATTCTATTCATCCCGGTGCAGACAAAATGTACCAAGATCTTCGGTATTCGTATTGGTTGCCTGGTATGAAGAAAGATATTGCTCTTTTTGTAGCAAAATGTCTCACTTGTTCCAAGGTCAAATAAGAACATCAACGATCCTTTGGTATGCTTGAACAACCAGAAATTCCTGTATGGAAATGGGAGAGCATAGCAATGGACTTTATCACTAAACTCCCTCGTACTCCCAAAGGTTATGATAGTATTTGGGTAATCATTGATCGTTTGACCAAGTCAGCTCATTTCTTGCCGATTCGTGAGAAATATTCTGTTGATAGGTTAGCAAGGATCTACATGAGTGAAATCGTATGTTGCCGTGGTGTACCTTCGGACGTTATTTCTGATCGTGATGGTCGCTTCACCTCTCGTTTTTGGGATTCTTTACAAGATGCCTTGGGTACTAAGTTAGGCCTGAGCACAGCTTATCACCCTCAGATAGATGGTCAGTCTGAGCGGACTATCCAAACTCTTAAAGATATGCTTAGGGCTTGTGTCATTGATTTTGGTGGCACATGGGATTCTCCTCTTCTTTTAATCGAGTTCTCATACAATAACAGCTACCATGCCAGTATTGACATGGCTCCCTTCGAGGCACTCTATGGACGCAAGTGTCGTTCTCCAGTCTGTTGGACTGAGATCGGTGAAGCCCAGATCACTGGTCCCGAACTGATCCAGGAAACTACAGACAAGATTCAACAGATCAAGATAATCTTCTTAAGGCTAGAAGTCGACAGAAAAGTTATACTGATAAACGTCGAAGGCCCTTGGAAGGGAGTGATTCGCTTCGGGAGAAAGGGAAAACTAGTTCCTCGATATGTGGGTCCATTCAAAGTTCTTGAATGGATTGGGAAAGTGGCCTACAAACTTGATCTCCTTCCTAAGCTAAGCAACGTCCACCCAACTTTTCATGTCTCGAATCTAAAGAAATGTTTTCATGTCCCTCTCGAATACGTGCAAATCTAGAGACTATGCACATCATAGAGAAACCTGTTGAAATCATAGATACTGGAATCAAGAAACTAAAGTGCAGTCGCATCCCGATTGTCAAAGTTCGTTGGGAATCTAAACGGGGTCTAGAATTCACTTGGGAACGTAACGACCAAATGAAAGCAAAATACCCGCACCTCTTTCCAGCAGACTCTCCAACTCCAACTTCGGGACAAAATTCCTAAAAGTAGGGGAGACTGTAATGTTTCGTATTTTAATTTATTTTGTCATAATCTTTATTTAATAAAATCCTATGAATCTTAACGTTTTAGCGTATTTTAAATTTTCATAACATTATTTATCATATTACGTTCGATATAGTGTAAAATTAATAATACAGTCTTATCTAAAAATGCTAAATAAAAAATAATCGCTCAGGCCGGGACCCGAACCCGCGCCTAAGCCGGGTCAAGAATTTACATCACAAACACAAACCAACTGCACCAGCAGGATGTTTGTGATACATATTAAAAATAATATTGTTTAAACCTATTTGAAACCAGCGGTCAACAAACCAGAAGTCAATCGCTAAAGTCAACCATCGTGAAACAATCTTTGGACGCGTAATTGATCTGAAAATGGAAACCAGACCTGATTGATTGATCATTTGCGTATTATACACGTTCAATTACACAAAAACATTCCATAAAATCGAGCAATTACGCGTTCTTAATAAAAACATGGTCAAACTTTCTAAATCTTGGAATCCGTAGGTAATATTATAAATTGAATCCACTTCTACAACCTATACTCACCGAAAATCATATCCCCACCTCCAAATTCTGTTATTCTCTCGTTCTTCACCAAGAATTGTTCGCGTTTGACTTTCTGTTGACTTTCTTAAGCGAGCACTAAAAACTCCCTGTAAGTATCGATTGAAGCATTGTTTTTATTCCTTGATTTGGTCTGACCAATAACCCTACGATTACTGGGGTTATTGGTTGGTAATTCGTTCGATTAGAAAAACTAGGGTTCATGGTATATAATTGGGGAAGATGATACTCGACTGTAATCGTTTTTATTTAATACAAAATTATAACAAACACAAACTGACCTACATATCAGTTGGTGAAACAGTTATTACGTAGGGTTCGGGCCGGCTGTGGCCTTGGGTTCGGTTCCAGGCACCTTGCCTTTATTTTTGATAATTGTGAACTAATCCTACAACGCCTATACATTTTACTGAAACTGAGTATTCTAGTTCTCAGGGTCTAGACCAGTTAGTATAGGCTTGTGATTCTAAACCTCGAACCTGCCAAAGGCTCGGGTTCGATTCCCAGCAGCCTCAAAACATTTGTTTTTTGTTTTAAACTCTTTACTTTTATATTTTTGTCTTTATCTTTTAAAATGATTTTAAAATACCAAATCTAATTTATAAATTCTACAAAATTTATTTTATGTTATATAAATAATAAAATTTATTATACAAATTTTATTTTCACAAAAACCATTTATTTAATATATATAATATATATTACAAGTTTATTCTTAAATAAATTAAAAATTCTATAAATATAACTAAAGAGTTTTATAAAATTTCACAAAAATTATTTTAAACTTATAAACTAATAAACTTTTCAAAACTGAATTTTATTTTTGGAAAAACATTAATTAAGTATTTTTAATTAATTTATGTTATTTTAATCATAATAAATTCATAATAAATTCATTTTTCATCATTTTTGCACCAAAATTTCACATAAATTATTTTTAATAAACTAGATCAGAAATATAATTTTATAATTTGAAATTTATGAATTTTATGATTTTTAAATATTAATACCATGTTTCGACAAATAAATTATAATGTATTATCATCATCATCATACTTAGTTAATCCCATCAATAACAAAAGTTAAGGTAGGGTCTGAAGAGGGTAAGATGTAGACAGCCTTACCTCTACCCCGTGGAAATAGAGAGGCATGATTAACCGTCCGTCATTTTTAATGTTATTTTCACAAAATTAGTAAAATAACGTTAAAATTAGTGCAACTTTACTTTTGCCCCCCGATGGCCACACATATATACATTATATGCGCACATCCGTAAATATTCTTTAATTAAGAAAATAATTTTATAAAAAGTATTTTCACACTATAATATTTTAGTACAACTACCATTAAACATGATCTTACAAAAATCCTCTTTTTACATTTATTTTCTTAATTCCTTTACTTATTATTAAATTAACAATTATTTTAAATTAACTATTTAACGTTCGTCAATCCCCAAATTAGGAACCATAGAATAATTTTAGACTAGAAAACTTAGACTTTTAAGTTTTCCTAAACACTTATTTTATTACCTTGAACATAGGGTAATACTTGGAAACATTTGGGCTACATTTAGACTATTTCAAAGGATTCAATACTTACTTTGCTAAGGTGAGTTTACATAGCCTTGTTTATGCAACTTTTTTGTTTGAAACTTTATGCTTTTATACTTGAGCAATTCTTTATACATGTCTAGTTGTAAATCTTTGATGCCACATGTCTTAGACAAAAGCTATTAGACTTAAACTTAAACTTACATAATCATTAACCTTGATCAATCCGGCGATATACAAGGATAGATCTATTGGATTGACAACCCCACCTAGATTCGTTGACCATTTCTATGGGGAGCGCGGGTAATTGTTATCATTCTAAACTTTATATTAAGGAGAACCGTGGATGCGGGATGGACCTAAACTTTGTCGGAGGATTGATTATGTGCATACTATACTTCGTGTTTTTGTTTTCACATGTAGACTTAGATATACATTAGATATATGAATTGCTAAACTTTGAAACATTCAAAAACTTATTGCTAAACTTGGCTTATGTATTCTCACCAACTTTTAGTTGACCCCCCTTCTTTTCCAAACTCAACAGGAAATACTGATGCTTAGCTAGCAAGAGGAGTTAGTTGAAGTTTTAAGTTTCGTTTATTTTAGTGTACTAGATTTCATTCAAGACTTTGATATGTATTTCAATTTGGATATTTTTATTGGAATAAATGCTTATTAAAAAAGCTGATTACCATGTGCGCTACTGAACAATCATCAATACGTGACATCTCGATGTTTCCGCCATCGGTTGGGGTGTTACATTTGGCACGGGGGCGTATCTAGGGAGATATGAACAATGCGTGAAGAGCTAGTTTTTACGCTTGTTTTTGTTTTTGGGTAAAGTGACACGGGGCGCGTGTTTGATCAGGCACTACCCCATGTCAGGTATCATCTTTTGTCTTTTTCTGAGGGATTTTAGTACGGGGTATGCAACTTGGAGCACGAGGGCGTGTGAACTTCCTGCTTTCTTGCAAAAGTCTTGGGAGGTCCCATGACCTTGCCCCAGGAAGAGACGTTCCTTGTGCCTGGCTTAGTGGAGGTGGGACCTGCCATGGGTAGCCTCCTGGCCAACTAGGGAAGTATGGTGGCACATAAGGTGAATAACTAGGATGTGAATAATTAGGTTCACCACTCCTTGAGGAATGATAGGGGCCCCGGTAGGGCAGCTAACTCCCATCAGGGAGGTGGCTACCGCACTTCTGGCATAGGAGAGTGGTGTTGAAGATGGTAGGGAAGCCTGTGTGACTTCCAATAGCTGCTCTACTGTATATTCTTAGACCACGGGAGAGAGCATGGAGTGACTGGGGCCTTCTCCTGAAAAGATATCTCCCTGATCGTTCAGGTAAGGGTGAGGGTCTGTGTTAAGGCGTCTGGTGACCGGTGAGGTGGTGGTTCCGATCACTGGAGGGCCGGGTGAGAGGGTTACGACATGTTCTTCATCATAAGACAACCTGACCCTCACACCTCTGGATCTCTCTTCCCGCACATAGCCATTCAGGAGGTCTCGTAGTTGCAAGAAATTCCTTCATACTCCCTCCGGGGTAATATCCATACGTTCAATGGGTAACAACACATCGTCTCTAGGGGACGAGTTGACAACCCTTGAGGACTGTGGAGTCCGGAAGTCGGGCATGTCTCCTAGAGACGGTTCGACTTGTGGTCCGTCTGTTCTAGGTGTCTCTCGGCCTGCACCGTCACCCAAAGTGTGACTGGCTGCCGGAGTTTTAGGGGACCCTCATCCGGGTGGTTATCTCCACCGGTCATCACAAAAAAATGGTTACTTAGGAACAAATGAGACTATAGAGACTTCCAACGACTTTATTCAAAGTAGCGACAACCCCACGGTGGGCACCACTTGTTGTTACAACAAGGAAAATGACCGGGATTAAGTTAGGAGATGTTTAAGGTTATGAGGGTATTAGGTCTAGAGGGTCCTTGAGCTGCTAGATTGACCTGCACAAGGAAGCAAACACCGTTAGCCTTAACGCAGGAGGGGGCCTCCTGCGTTTGGACTCCGACGTGAGAATAAGTATGTATTCGTTTGGAGTTAGGAAAATATGAAGTAGAGAATGTAAGGATGAAAGACATAAGTATGAGTGAGTGTGTGGAATGAAAGCCTCATGGTCTCCTTATATAGGCAGTGAATTTCTACCCAGGAGCTCCCATAAGGTAGCCCTCCTACTATACCTGGTAGTGTTTGACTCTCCTTCTTAGTCTCTGCAGAGAAGCTTTGCCCATTTGGTATATTTTTAGCTTTTGCTATTTTCTAGGTTTTGACCATAGAAAGAGCTAAAATACCTTTTTATCTTTTCAATGAAGTTACTGATCACTTTTCAGTCCAACGTTACCGTATGGCAGCTTAGGATGCCCTATGCCGCCCTACGTAGGCTGTTCAGCTCCATTAAGTCAGACATTTTTAACACTTTACATTGCTTTAATTTTTAACAAAGGACTAAACGTGAAGATTTTAGGACCCACGTCATCATATATAGATCCGTCCATGTTTATGATTATTTTATTTTATGTGCATAATCTTTTAAACGGACGCGTGCATGTTATACTTGAAAATTATGGTTGGTATATAACAAAGAACATTACATGCAACTAGATGACATCCTTTTCCATTTGTCCCAAATTTTAAACAAATTGTTGAGACAATGTTGGGACGAGGACCCCATATCTACCACTCTTGTTCGTCCTTCCACTTCAAAAAAATATAACTTGTGTCATAATATAAAAACAAATGTTGTTTTATATTGTTTTTACACCAAAATAGGACCCTTTTTCGTACACAAGTTATTGAAGTAATTTTTTTATATTTAATTTATATACAGATAGTGTGAAAAAATAATTCATTAAAAATAACGGCGTGGCTTTGTTTCACATCAAGATGTGTGTAGACCCGAAACTTTGAATTATTTTAATTTAACATTCTCCCATGCTTATGCTCATGCAAATCCATTTAGTTAAGTAAATCTGTTTTTATATTGAAGTCAAATGTCGTATTATTATATGTTTACTTTGTTGATCAGTTTTAGATGTATACAATGAAAAACATGTATAGTAACATATTAT
The DNA here is from genome assembly GCA_030844895.1 of Ambrosia x helenae. Lineage (NCBI taxonomy): Eukaryota > Viridiplantae > Streptophyta > Magnoliopsida > Asterales > Asteraceae > Ambrosia > Ambrosia x helenae. The sequence goes on along the minus strand of CM061227.1, from coordinate 13,145,018 downwards.
AAGCTAGTGAGTCCAATAACAAATATTGAATATATCATAACTTTTGTCAAGTTCTCTTTAGGGTATCAATGGCGAAGCTTGAGAAATTGGTTTGGAGGGTCGGAATAGAAAATCAAGCGGAAGCGTTTTTGTGTTGGGTTAAGTTTTATCTAGCCATGTAGCCGGATGACTGCTCGGTTTCTAGTCACCGACTCTCAAAACGGCAAGGTGAATATTTGTATAAGAAGTATAGAGGTGGAAGAATTGTTTTATTGTAATATTTTGGTACATTCAAATGCGGAGATAACTTCCTCTATAAATACATAAAGAAATAACATAAAACAGGAAGTAGCTAATCTTGGTGCATAAGACAGGGTGCTAGTCTTTGGACATAATACATGGAGTCAAATATCTTGGACATAATGGAAGGAGGCACAAATCTTGGAAGAGCATGGTGGAGGAGAACAATGAGGAGAAATTATCTCTAATACTCCCCCTCAAGTTGGAGCGTGAAGATCATGAACGCCCAACTTGCCAAGTAATATTTCGTTTTTTCGAACACTCCCCTTCAAGTTGGAGTGTTTGCTTCTCTTGCGTGCTCATAGATTTCGACCCGACTTTTTTTTCTTGCAGGTTTAATAAACCCGACTTTTCTTTTCTTGCGAGTTTAAAAACCCGACTTTTCTTTTCTTGCGGGTTTAAAAACCCGACTTTTCTTTTCTTGCGGGTTCAACAAACCCGACTTTTCTTTTCGCGACTTCAAAAGAACCCGACTTTTCTTTCTCGCGGGTTCAACAAACCCAACTTTTTATTTTTGCGAGTTTAAAATAAACCCGACTTTTCTTTTTCTTGCAAGTTCAAAGAACTCAACTTTTCTTTTCGCGAGTTCAAAGAACTCGACTTTTCTTCTCGCGGGCTCAAGGAGCACGACTTTTTCTTCTTGCGGGTTCAAAGAACCCGACTTTTCTTTTTCTTGCGAGTTCAAAGAACTCGACTTTTTTTCTTCTTGCGGGCTCGTAGATTTGAACCCGAATTTTCATTTTCTTGGTCTTTGATTTTCTCCATCTTGCTTTTGCCCGTTATTGCCTCTCTCATTGTTTTTTTTTAACTCACCTTTTTCCATCTTTTATTTTCTACACACTTCTCCATGCTTTCTTTCCTTTTGTCCTGGTGAGGAGAGATCCAAACATGAACTTTATCCATTGATTGCCAAAACACAAATGCTCCAAGCGACATCCCAAAGAAAGTCGTCATGTTGACCATCTTCGCTTCACTATTTTTGTTGATTCTTTTGCTGCTGTGCTTGGATATTTATTTGGATTTTTTTTAAGAGCAGATTGTTCAAGGATCAGAACACCGCTCTGATACGATATAGAAAATCAAGCGGAAGCATTTTTGTGTTGGGTTAAGTTTTATCTAGCCTTGCAGCCAGAGGGCTGCTTGGTTTCTAGTCACCGACTCTCAAAACGGCAAGGTGAATATTTGTATAAGAAGTATAGAGGTGGAAGAATTGTTTTATTGTGATATTTTGATACATTCAAATGATGAGATAACCTCCTCTATAAATACATAAAGAAATAACATAAAATAGGAAGTAGCGAATCTTGGGGCATAAGACAAGGTACTAGTCTTTGGGCATAATACATGGAGGCAAATATCTTGGAAATAATGGAAGGAGGCACAAATCTTGGAAGAGCATGGTGGAGGAGAACAATGAGGAGAAATTATCTCTAATAGAAACCACCAATCACGGGACGGGACGGGACCTAATTTTTTTTCTATAGCTATGTTTCGGATTATATATTCGGGCCGGTGATTTGATTCAGGTCGAGTCAAACATTAAATACAATAATATCAACGTTCTAAGCATCGTTTAACAAAAAAATGAACAAAGACACTAAAACATTAAAAATGAGACAAAACGTGAGTATCTGGATGAAGTCATAGTTATTTTCAAACCTAATTCTTCAACAATGTGATAACTTGACAAAAAAGATTGAGCAATAAAAAAAAACCCACCACCGCCAATTATCCAAAGCAGAACGTCAACACTCAACAAGACAAGAACTAAATATTATGTTGGGTGTTTTATGAAGGTATGAAAAATGAAATGATTGAACTTAAAAATGAAAGTACAAACTCAGACTATCCGTTGTCGCTCAAGGTGGGCGGATGCGTTATCCTATTAAAACAGGACAACTGGCGCTGACATGACACTGACTAAAGTGTCAATCCTGCTCACTTGATCCTGTTGTGGCTCAAGGTGAGCGAGGACTTTATCAAGTTTTTTTTTCAAACATTCCATTGCATCAATTGTCACACCCCAAAATTTCCACTGCGGGATTTATACCGCGATCGAGGCGCATGACATACCAGGATCCCATAGCCATAAGTCACATGAACGACTCTAAATGCCCAAACCATTTAGTTCGTTATTGAAACCGTGTTTTAAAAGTTAACCAAAACATTTAAGTAATTGCGAAAGCGAAATCAAAAGCAGTTAAGTAATAGTATGCGCAAAACAACGCGGCCAAAACCAAACGTAAATAAGTAGATATAAAAAATAGTTTAAGTGTTCATATCCCATGAAACGTATGATGCATGACCTACTCGTGCTCCGAAACTAGTGACCTACAAAAGCATGTTATCGTGTGTCAACATAAAGTTGGTGAGTTCACAAAGTAAGGTATGTAAAAGTGTAGGTTTCCCAATCCAAGTACAAAAGTTAGGTTTCCCAAACCCAAAAGTGGTAATCAATAACCAAAACCAATAACCACTAGTTCAACATATGCCAAGGGTAGCTAACCCATTCATGATAACTAAACAATGATATATCGAATTGCTATTCAAACGATGCACTCGCCCCGCGAGCTGGTTTTTGCCTCCCATCATTGCCTATCAACAACGATAAAATCTAAGGTCATAGTTCACGCCCGGCTCCCAGCACGGTGTGAGGTTTGTCAAACCTAATAGCACTATCAACTAGTAACCCGCTTGCCATAACCCGGCAACTCATTCGGTAAATAGTGAAGGACTTCCGTGATAGAATGCAGTTTACTTGTAACAACCCAAAACCATTCGTTCGCCTAACTACGCCATTAGGCGTGATTAAATAACGAAACGAATTTAACGGTGGGTGTTTTAATCAATGGATAAAAACGAGCTAAAACTTAACGATACCGACCAACCTAGATAGTGAAGTTATCTAATAAACATGGAAATGTAAACTTGAAGGGCCAATATGGTCAAGTTGATAAACTTGATTTAATATAGAACACACATGTGTATGTGTGGATCGACATTTTCATCAGGAGATGAAATATCCACACACAAAACACATACACTTCTCTAAACCTCAATTGAGCATGAATCAAAGGCAATTGAAGATCAAATTCGAGTGCATGAAGTGCAAATCCATCATCTAGGTCCTAACAAACCCTAAGGTAACCTCCAATTAAGTCTTAATGCTAAATTGGGAGTTTATGTGAATGATAAAAATCTAGGGTTTTGATAAAAACGTGAGATTATTAGTTGTTAGAGGTTCCTCTAGCTTTAGGGAGCCTCAATCATACCTAATTTGCTTACGAATCACATTCTACATGTATGTTTGATTCTAGTCATATGGTTATGCTAATATGTGAAAATTGGGGTTTAACCTCTAGGTTGAAACCCTCTATGTTTAATGATTTAGTTAACTCTTAGGAGCTTTCTTAATGAGGAATTTAGGCTAAAAAGTCTAAATAACATGATATGATGATTATTAGGTAGATGGGTATGTTTTGATAAACTTAAACTCATGAAAATCAAGTGAATTTGGTGGGTGCACACCAAGTGTTTGATGAAATGCCTCAATAGTCTTGTTTGCAAATTGAGGTGATAACTTGATTTGGGTAATCATGGAATTACCCGCATATAAAACGTGAAACACATGTTTAAAAGATGAATCACACCATACATGAAAAGTTTAGCCAAATGATAATTGGGAAAACGAAATAATGGTGTGAATAAACTCATGAGATGTGTTAGTTATTGGATATGATGACTAACTTAACTAATCTTATGAGTATGGTGAAGGTTGATCTTGTCAAGCTAGGTGCAAGCTTGGATGGAATGGATCAACGAACAAAACGGGTCAAGCGGGTATGAGCCTAAAGTGCAAGTAAATGGAAATGAATACAAGTAAGTTTTACTTACACCAATATACTATAACATAGCGTAAATTGTTATAAACATTAGTTTCAAATCTTGAGTGTGAGGTAAAGATAAACCCCAAGGGGTAGAATCTATTAAGTGAGTTGCCGTATGTGCACTCAATACAAAATGTGGTTTATGACCTTAATCGAGATAATGAGTTATGACCAAATGGAGAAATCCATCAAACGGGTCAACTAATAAAGATATGTGAGAAATGATGTTTTAATCCAAATTAAACCAATTGAATGGAGTCGTTAAGCATGAAGTTAAATGGGTCAAGTTTGTTTCACTTGAACCATAGATAAAAACTTGGGTAACATAGCATTATGAACTAGGAGTCTAAACGGGTCAAATGGTGATGTCCTCACCATGTGAATCCAACACTTGATGCTTGTATTCCAAGCATTAAGATTCATAAAGTTAAACGGGTCAAATGGCAAGTTATTGCCATTTGAGTTCCGAGAAATTAACGTTGTCTATTTAGAAAGCATACAGGTAGATGCAATTGCACGTGCATTCTTGATGTTAAGAATCATGGAGGATAAACACAAGGTATGGATATGGGTCAAGGCCACCCGGTAAGTCCGTAGTCAAATAAACGCCTTCGGCGAAACAACATAGGTGATAAAGTACCCACATGAAGTGTGGGTGCAAATCAAGTAAGTTATTTCCATAACTATGTCTAATGCGCGCTAAGGCGCTTAGAATCGACCACATTAGAACAATCTTGAGAAATGTTGAAAATCTAAGTCCGTATGGACCTAGAAGTTTTTAAACAAGTCATTGAGTCAAAAACATTGGATTTGAAACAAGAAGTTTCGCCACAAATGGCTAAATTGAAAGATTTGGTCATGAGGGGCATTTTGGGGATTTAAAGGATTAATAAAGGTTGATTCTAAGAATCTAAGTCATAATGAAACAAATCGGACAAACGCTTTTGTTGATCAAGTGTCTAATGACTTGACAACTCAAACGGTATGCAATTTAAGTGGTCAAAAGTGCCTTGTTTGAATTAAGGCCTTAATGGGTCAAATTGGGTAAAAGTCGCCATAAACATTCAAAACTAAGAACCAGATCATGGCGACATAAACCGGACCATAATTTCAGTCAAACGAAGGTTTATTTAGTCGGAAAGTCATTACTTAGGCTTCGGGAATCATCAAATGCGGTTGCGACATGATTCCCACGCTTAAAAGCCACCAAAATTACATCAGAAGCTTCGAGCGGCCGCGCGAATAAACCGACCGGCCGCGCGAATAGACCTGCATGTCAGCACGATCTTTAAAATTGCATATAAAATCGTAGAAAAATCGTTAGGAGGCGTTCTTTATATGCCTGGAAAGCTCTCGGAGCGTAGAACAATTCTCATTTGAAAGTCGAAGTCGGATTTTGGGTTTTAGAAGGGGTAAAAGCGATCCGAACAGCTGCTGCGCATAAGTTGCAGTAGTTTGTTCTCCTGATAAAGGGCCGTTTGGCCTGGTTCGTTCCGTTTCGACGTGTAATGACTATCGTACTAGTTAAATGTTTCATTTGACCACTCACTAACCATTCTTTGTGTAATGGTGCTAGGTAAACATGTGATGGAAGTCCCGGAGCAAGGATCTAGTCGCGATAAGAGCCGAACACACCCGATCACCCATACAAGCTTCCGCACTAGAATCTAAGGAACTCCCGTTAAAACGCAACATCTTAAAATATGTTTTAACTATTAAAATGTAACAATTTGTGTGAACCAAACATGTATTTGATCTTAATGGGTTGACTTATAAGGAAAATTTCAAAGTTTTAAATCGGGAGTGGTTTAAGTAAGGTCCAAACCCGTATGATTTGGGCGTTGATCGCGTGATTACGGGTTAGGGTCTTACAAGTGGTATCAGAGCCACTGGTTTGAGGGATCTGAGTGTCAAGAAGGATACTTGGACTCAAACTGTGCGCTCAAGTGTTGAAGGGTGTTCGGTTCGAGGCTTGATCAAGGAATCCGGTAAGTAATGCCTGTAATAACATCTGGTTTGATTGGAAATTGTTATAGGTAATCAATAGTGATATCGTGTAGATACACGCTATCCAAAAAAAACTATGCAAGGAAATGGTTAGGTACTAATGGGGCCTATCCAAAAGATTGATTCGGGCAACGAAAATCTCGCATAACAAGAATTCTAACATCACTATTATAGTGATGCATACTAATACTGAAATGACATGTTACTAATTAATTGAAATTATAAATGTGACAGAGATGATAACATTTTATTTGATCGAGAGAGGATTAAATGATTCACCAAACGAGGTTGTAGAGGGTTCGGGAGCACGGCTGATGGCATGCTCACTAAGGACCAAGTCAAGTAACGACTCGGGTTAATGGATCAGTAACAAAAGGGAACACGGGAGCAAGTTTCAAAAAGGTACATGCTCGAAATCATAGTAGGTGCATTAGTATGCAATTATCACCTGTAGATTGGTAATTGCATATGCAAGCAATAAGCAAAATGTGAAAGGTGCATAGTTCACGATAATAAACGATCAATGCCCAAACTTAACTTGAACCTCGAGACCAGGTTGGGGGTAATCATCCCAAACTAATGTTTAGAAAGGCGTTGTGATCATACCAATGAGTGTGATTACACAAAGCTTATTAAAACGAAAACACATCGCTTTTTCTTAATGAATGAAGTTAAAAACCCAACATTGAATAATTTATCAAGGAAGGGTTTTACCAAAATAAAATAGGGGGCACAAGCATGAGCTGAAAATTTGCTTGCAAAGGGTGTGATGCCTTAATTATAATAAGTCCGTGTGTACCATATGCGAATTACTTACCCTGGCCAGGTAAGTGTTAAACATATGATACCATGGGTTTCTTATGATTGATACATATACAACCCATGTAACAAAGGCTTAGTAAATGTGAGGTGCCGGGGGGATTTTGGACGTAGTCCACTGTCTAACACGGCAGGGATGCGATCCATGCAAGACCTTGAGCAAGGCACCAGCTAGAATACGCTGGGCTAGCAAAGAGGACAACAAACTGGAGCGTTTGGACGTAGTCCACTGTCTAACACGGCAGAGATGCGAACCATGCAAGACCTTGAGCGAGGCACCAGCTTATACGCTGGGCTAGCAAAACGGGCAATATGCGATACAAGTTATCCTGGGTTGATACAAAGATTGACTTGAACCTTAATCAAGGTTTAGCCATAAAGAGATTCAGTTTGGAAATAGACTTGAACCTTAATCAAGGTTGAGCCATAAACAGATTTAGCTTGAAAACAGACTTGGACCTTAATCAAGGTTAAGTCATAATTAAACTCGGACTTTTATAGAAGGTTAAATTCGTAAAGAGGGACTTGAACCTTAATCAAGGGTTGAGTCATAATCACATTCGGGTAAGTCGTGGATCTTCGGATTAATGACCTAAAACAATGGGTGGGGCCGTGATAGGCCAGTAAATCATTCAACCTCATGTAAACTGTGAAAACATTGGATTGTATAATCGGTACAATCTAATGAAAATCGGGATAATAAGAGATTAGTCGATACAATACGTTGCAATGACGAATCAACACCAGGTTTTATGAAAAAGGAAACCGACCTCAATTTATATTGAGATCGGTAATCAGAAAGAGGACTTTTAGAAACTAAGCGTTCTAAGTATATAAACGATTTGAAATCTAAAACTCAAAAGTCTTTAAACGGGTCGGTTGGGGCAATGACCACCAATCGAGTTAGCAAAACGGGAACTAGGGTAAACCAAATAAATGGCAAATTCTTAAAATAAGGATTAGCCAAAGAAAGGAAAATGTTAAGGCAAAGCAAGGTTCGTTTATAACATTCTAGCAAACCAAAAGAAAGACGGTAGTTGGATTCGGGGATGAATCCAAGATGCTAGAAAACGGTTATGTTAAAAAGCCGGGTTAGTCTTGGAAACCAAGACAAATTACTTGTTTGTAATAGAAGCATAGACATGTATGCATATGCATGCTACAACCAAGTATTACAGTAGATGCCCTAAGGTGCATGATAGAATGGCCCCTTAAACCGTTACATCATTCGGGATAATGGTAGACGGGGATAGTCTACAGATCTAAGGAAGACCTATGAAGAACATAAGTAGCTAAAATGTCGGGTAGGGGGTAAGTATGTAGGTATTGCCCCTAGTTAACCGAAAGAATAGAGTAACTGAAGTCACATTATGAAAGCTAAGGCTTTCATATAATAATCGAAAAGTTAGAAAGCCGAGTAAAGGGATACAAACAATAGGTATATAGTACTACTCGTTAGACTATAGAATGTCAAGGGATTGAGCGGTGCTCAAAAATTGATTAGAGACACTAAGGTTCTTTGGTGTAACCAAAGCAACAACACAAGAAAGGTTTCGAGGACGAAACCTCTTTAAGGGGGGTAGACTTGTAACACCCCAAAACCATTCGTTCGCCTAACTACGCCATTAGGCGTGATTAAATAACGAAACGAATTTAACGGTGGGTGTTTTAATCAATGGATAAAAACGAGCTAAAACTTAACGATACCGACCAACCTAGATAGTGAAGTTATCTAATAAACATGGAAATGTAAACTTGAAGGGCCAATATGGTCAAGTTGATAAACTTGATTTAATATAGAACACACATGTGTATGTGTGGATCGACATTTTCATCAGGAGATGAAATATCCACACACAAAACACATACACTTCTCTAAACCTCAATTGAGCATGAATCAAAGGCAATTGAAGATCAAATTCGAGTGCATGAAGTGCAAATCCATCATCTAGGTCCTAACAAACCCTAAGGTAACCTCCAATTAAGTCTTAATGCTAAATTGGGAGTTTATGTGAATGATAAAAATCTAGGGTTTTGATAAAAACGTGAGATTATTAGTTGTTAGAGGTTCCTCTAGCTTTAGGGAGCCTCAATCATACCTAATTTGCTTACGAATCACATTCTACATGTATGTTTGATTCTAGTCATATGGTTATGCTAATATGTGAAAATTGGGGTTTAACCTCTAGGTTGAAACCCTCTATGTTTAATGATTTAGTTAACTCTTAGGAGCTTTCTTAATGAGGAATTTAGGCTAAAAAGTCTAAATAACATGATATGATGATTATTAGGTAGATGGGTATGTTTTGATAAACTTAAACTCATGAAAATCAAGTGAATTTGGTGGGTGCACACCAAGTGTTTGATGAAATGCCTCAATAGTCTTGTTTGCAAATTGAGGTGATAACTTGATTTGGGTAATCATGGAATTACCCGCATATAAAACGTGAAACACATGTTTAAAAGATGAATCACACCATACATGAAAAGTTTAGCCAAATGATAATTGGGAAAACGAAATAATGGTGTGAATAAACTCATGAGATGTGTTAGTTATTGGATATGATGACTAACTTAACTAATCTTATGAGTATGGTGAAGGTTGATCTTGTCAAGCTAGGTGCAAGCTTGGATGGAATGGATCAACGAACAAAACGGGTCAAGCGGGTATGAGCCTAAAGTGCAAGTAAATGGAAATGAATACAAGTAAGTTTTACTTACACCAATATACTATAACATAGCTTAAATTGTTATAAACATTAGTTTCAAATCTTGAGTGTGAGGTAAAGATAAACCCCAAGGGGTAGAATCTATTAAGTGAGTTGCCGTATGTGCACTCAATACAAAATGTGGTTTATGACCTTAATCGAGATAATGAGTTATGACCAAATGGAGAAATCCATCAAACGGGTCAACTAATAAAGATATGTGAGAAATGATGTTTTAATCCAAATTAAACCAATTGAATGGAGTCGTTAAGCATGAAGTTAAATGGGTCAAGTTTGTTTCACTTGAACCATAGATAAAAACTTGGGTAACATAGCATTATGAACTAGGAGTCTAAACGGGTCAAATGGTGATGTCCTCACCATGTGAATCCAACACTTGATGCTTGTATTCCAAGCATTAAGATTCATAAAGTTAAACGGGTCAAATGGCAAGTTATTGCCATTTGAGTTCCGAGAAATTAACGTTGTCTATTTAGAAAGCATACAGGTAGATGCAATTGCGCGTGCATTCTTGATGTTAAGAATCATGGAGGATAAACACAAGGTATGGATATGGGTCAAGGCCACCCGGTAAGTCCGTAGTCAAATAAACGCCTTCGGCGAAACAACATAGGTGATAAAGTACCCACATGAAGTGTGGGTGCAAATCAAGTAAGTTATTTCCATAACTATGTCTAATGCGCGCTAAGGCGCTAAGAATCGACCACATTAGAACAATCTTGAGAAATGTTGAAAATCTAAGTCCGTATGGACCTAGAAGTTTTTAAACAAGTCATTGAGTCAAAAACATTGGATTTGAAACAAGAAGTTTCGCCACGAATGGCTAAATTGAAAGATTTGGTCATGAGGGGCATTTTGGGGATTTAAAGGATTAATAAAGGTTGATTCTAAGAATCTAAGTCGTAATGAAACAAATCGGACAAACGCTTTTGTTGATCAAGTGTCTAATGACTTGACAACTCAAACGGTATGCAATTTAAGTGGTCAAAAGTGCCTTGTTTGAATTAAGGCCTTAATGGGTCAAATTGGGTAAAAGTCGCCATAAACATTCAAAACTAAGAACCGGATCATGGCGACATAAACCGGACCATAATTTCAGTCAAACGAAGGTTTATTTAGTCGGAAAGTCATTACTTAGGCTTCGGGAATCATCAAATGCGGTTGCGACATGATTCCCACGCTTAAAAGCCACCAAAATTACATCAGAAGCTTCGAGCGGCCGCGCGAATAAACCGACCGGCCGCGCGAATAGACCTGCATGTCAGCACGATCTTTAAAATTGCATATAAAATCGTAGAAAAATCGTTAGGAGGCGTTCTTTATATGCCTGGAAAGCTCTCGGAGCGTAGAACAATTCTCATTTGAAAGTCGAAGTCGGATTTTGGGTTTTAGAAGGGGTAAAAGCGATCCGAACAGCTGCTGCGCATAAGTTGCAGCAGTTTGTTCTCCTGATAAAGGGCCGTTTGGCCTGGTTCGTTCCGTTTCGACGTGTAACGACTATCGTACTAGTTAAATGTTTCATTTGACCACTCACTAACCATTCTTTGTGTAATGGTGCTAGGTAAACATGTGATGGAAGTCCCGGAGCAAGGATCTAGTCGCGATAAGAGCCGAACACACCCGATCACCCATACAAGCTTCCGCACTAGAATCTAAGGAACTCCCGTTAAAACGCAACATCTTAAAATATGTTTTAACTATTAAAATGTAACAATTTGTGTGAACCAAACATGTATTTGATCTTAATGGGTTGACTTATAAGGAAAATTTCAAAGTTTTAAATCGGGAGTGGTTTAAGTAAGGTCCAAACCCGTATGATTTAGGCGTTGATCGCGTGATTACGGGTTAGGGTCTTACATTAGTTCATCAAGGACAAAAGGTGTGAAACTAGAAAAACCCGATTCACCCCGTGAATCAATGTATCCCAAAACCCGGGATAAATTTAGTAGTCCCAAACCTGGACTTGAAAAGTTAAGTAAGTTGTCTCCCCGAGACGCATACTTTTGAGAAAAGAGTAGTGAAACTCACCATAGCCAAGCATCGTCTTCTTTATTTCCTCAATCGCCTTTGGATTCCTGACCGTGATGATCTTCGTGCCTTCCTTATGAACGAGGCTCATAAGTCTCGTTATTCTATTCATCCCGGTGCAGACAAAATGTAAACTAGGACTGCATGTAGAGTCTAGTCTATAGCCGAGCCCCCCCCCCCCCCACACATTAGACAGTCACATATGTTTGAGTCGTAACATGGGTGAGCATACTAATTTTGTCGGGGTGTCGGTGTTATCATTCTTATGTTCTGCATCATATATTTATGGTTTAAAGGCGTAAGGCCTTGTTAATCCTTGCACAACAGTGTTGTATATTGGAGTGGCTTTGGCATATAACGCATACTTTTGAGAAAAGAGTAGTGAAACTCACCATAGCCAAGCATGATGGTCTTCTTTATTTCCTCAATCGCCTTTGGATTCCTGACCGTGATGATCTTCGTGCCTTCCTTATGAACGAGGCTCATAAGTCTCGTTATTCTATTCATCCCGGTGCAGACAAAATGTTACAAGATCTTCGGTATTCGTATTGGTTGCCTGGTATGAAGAAAGATATTGCTCTTTTTGTAGCAAAATGTCTCACTTGTTCCAAGGTCAAAGAAGAACATCAATGACCCTTTGGTATGCTTAAACAACCAGAAATTCCTGTATGGAAATGTGAGAGCATAGCAATGGACTTTATCACTAAACTCCCTCATACTCCCAAAGGTTATGATAGTATTTGGGTAATCATTGATCGTTTGACCAAGTCAGCTCATTTCTTGCCGATTCGTGAGAAATATTTTGTTGATAGGTTAGCAAGGATCTACATGAATGAAATCTTATGTTGTCGTGGTGTACCTTCGGACATTATTTCTGATCGTGATGGTCGCTTCACCTCTCGTTTTTGGGATTCTTTACAAGACGCCTTGGGTACTAAATTAAACCTGAGCACAGCTTATCACCCTCAGACAGATGGTCAGTCTGAGCGGACTATCCAAACTCTTAAAGATATGCTTAGGGCTTGTGTCATCAATTTTGGTGGCACATGGGATTCTCATCTTCTTTTAATCGAGTTCACATACAATAACAGCTACTATGCCAGTATTGACATGGCTCCCTTCGAGGCACTCTATGGACGCAAGTGTCGTTCTCCAGTTTGTTGGACTGAGATCGGTGAAGCCCAGATCACTGGTCCCGAACTGATCCAGGAAACTACAGACAAGATTCAACAGATCCAAGATAATCTTCTTAAGGCTAGAAGTCGACAGGAGAGTTATGCTGATAAACGGGATGAATCCAGTTGGAAAAGCCAAGTTATTCCAATGTTGACCTATTATCCAAATTGCATAATTTAATTCTTTTTAAAACTCAAGTTATTATCGTTTAAAGTTGACCCAGTTTAATAATCCGATAACCTGATGTGACCTTTAATCAAAGAAAATTCCAAAAACCTATCAAACGACGTCCAAAACAGATGATTTTGCCCATTATGAAAATTTAAGACCTTGTAATATGTTTTCATACAAAGAAATCATCAAAACAAACACTTTAACAACACGTTACAGTCTCTGCAAGTCGATTTAAACATTCTGTCCAGATTTTAAACATGCATAAACCCTAGTTATAATCAATCATCTACACATATAATCGATCAATAATACTCAACAATCATCCTACCATATCGATAAGACATAACCTGATCAAAACCTAGCAAGATACAAGCTAAACATCATCAATCATAAACCCTAGAAGTCTAAAACATCAAGAACATGCAAACTCTTGCAATACATACAACAATCATCACATAACCTCACGTTTAACCCCATTAATCTTTATGAATGACAAGTTTTAATCTTTATGAAAACGTTTCAGACCTGGAAAAACTAGGTTATGATGTTTTAAAACATATTAGGGAAGATTAAATCATAAGGGATTGAATATTATACCGAAAGCACTTCAAAATCACTAACCGATTGCTCTCCAAGATTCCTGATTGATGTTCTTGAGCCTTAGCAGGTGTTTGAGGTTAATATTTTTGTAATTAGGCAGTAGGGGGCGATTAAGGTTGAGTTTATGGGGTTATTGGTGCTTAAGATTGTTTAAATAGGAGTTTAAGGCGGTTATGTTTCGTCAGAAGCCCGCGAGCGGCCGCGCTTCCCGAGTGAGTGGCCGCTCACTCTGCCCGGCTCGCTCCGGATGGTCTGGTCCGTTGTACCGCGTGTTTTCTTCGATGTTTTCACTATTTTGGACCATAAAAAGTGTAACCTCATGTTTTATGACCCCAACCATCCTAACGGTTGACCCATTACGATTTTTATTCATGCTTTCAGTTTAAGTTCACGTAATCACATACAGTTTGCACATAGTTTCACAGAAGCACGTAATTGCAGTCAATCTTAATCAATTAATTCACAATTATCTAATTTCACCATTCACCAACGTCCGATGTTCACTACTCATGTATATAGTTTGGTAATTCCCCAAATTACCACTTTATGCAGTTATTAACCTATAATTGTGCGACGTGTGACTTATCTAGCTAACTCTAGTTAAGTAGAATGCATAGAATGTAACTAGAGTTTAGTTAAAGTGAGAACAAGAAATTGCGGGCTATCACATCATCCCCATGTTGAAAAGAATTTCGTCCCGAAATTTAGTAAGTAACAAGTAAAGTTGGCGTTAAGTGAGAGAAAATTCCGAAAAATTTTCTGGGTGTCACATCAATATTAAAATAAACACTACATATAAAAGCATAAAATAAATCCATAACATCAAACCATTATTTAAAATACATAAAGTAAATAGTAGAAAGACGACTATATTAAAAATCGTCCTCTCATAAGTCTCAAAACCTTAAACCTCGGGTAGTTATGATTGTGTATGGTTCGGTATTCGTTACGAGCCACTTCAATCAACTCATCATCGTTTAAACCCGGGTTCTCGTTCACCGCATTTACGTAGAAATGCTCAAATATGGTGCACTTCGCCTTTAAATAACAATATTTTCCATATATCGCATCAATTGAACGATGGTTTTCACCCATTTGTTGATTGAATCTTGTGACAACCGATCGCCAAAAACTTTGGCTTCGCACGAATTCTCCTTGCTCTTGAATACGAATATAGCTATTGACTAAGGTGAGTTCTTCCTTCACAGTTCACATTGGTGGTGACACACGGTTTAGTGGGGCCGGGATTGGATTTGGATTTGGGTTTTTGTTTGCCATTTTTGATAAAGTGGAAGATAAAAAATTGATAGATAATATATTTGGAACAACTTGCACATATTATATATATATATATATATATATATATATATATATATAAAAAATTAGACCGTTGGCTGGCAGCCAATAGCTACTTTTTTGAATTCGTCCTCGCTAGCTCGCTTGGGCTCGCTCGCGCCGACGGTCACTTGGAATTGTTATGGGCCGAGTGATCCACGTGGATAATATTGTGGCTCGCGGCAGGCTGCTCGCGGGCCACAACGGATAGTCTCATAGCTAGATGATGACTGAGATTCAGGGACACAAAGTACAAAGAGGGACGAGGGTTTTGGTTAAGAGTTTTGTTAGGTTTAGGCTTTTATGTGGGCTTTTAAATTTGGTTTTGCTAAAGAAAAAAATGTGCTAAATAAAACAATTGGGTTTTACCTCTCAAAATGGGCCCAAAAGAAAAATGATAAACTCGGTAAAACAACCGATATTTGGGAACCTTGTATCGTTTGATATATCGTTAGTTTTGGTTTATATAATATTCCTATTTTTTTTCAAAAAGGGGTAGGGGTCGAAAGCGTATATGCCTAAAAAATTCTATAAAGATGCTATACAATCAATACTTCTGAGCAAAAATTCAGAGGGGGGGGGGAGGGGTGCCCTCCCCGCCCCTTCATAGTTGCGCCCTGTAGGGTATACAGTTTTAATGAGACTTAGGTATTCTTTATTTGAGAGAGAGAGAGAGAGAGAGAGAGAAAGAGAGAGAGAGAGAGGTGTTATGTTATGATTCATTCATTAGTTTATAGTCCTCTCTAATAATCTATATGGATACACACATGAGACATCTTATTAAGTTATTAAGGGTAATTTCCTCAATCAATGAAATATCAGTAATAAATGTAGGGATATTATAATAACTGATTAATTTTATATGAATGATTGTGATGTCCAAATATAACTATATAAACATTAAATATATTTATTTTTAGATTTTCTCACTTGGTCGAGTAATCATTTATTATGAGCATTTGATTGTTCTGATTAGATATTGATACCCATTTTTGTTTTAAACCCAAAATATAGCAAATAAGTACCGTCGTTGAGTTAGTATTCAACTCAGGACCCCGGTTAATCATACTACATCCCAAGTTTAAAACTTAATATTATGATTAATTTACAGTTATTCCCTTAATCGTTGATTTGTATAATAATTTTCTATACGTCATTAGGCACACATGAACGTATTTTTTAAAGACCCGACAAATTCTAAACGAATGAGGAAAAATTAATAATTAATCATTGATAGTGTGATACGCAGTTGTACATGGTCACTAGTGAAACCTATCTCCATTATTTGGCCACTAGTGAGACTTATGGTTGATAGACCTTTAATTATTGGATCCAAGCATATCATGAATGTATTTGATATAAAATTTTAATTTCCTCTCCTTTTTCTTAAATAAGTGAACAATAATTTCGTAAAGAGATTTAATGCAACTCTCCTCAAACTACTACTATTCAAGAATTCAGGGTAGTTGACTTTTGTCCACTGATAGATTTACTAACAACATTTAGTGAACATTGCGTCATGATCAGCGACATATTATTTCATTATAACTTAGATTGTTGTTAACAGTTCCTTTATACCCCCCCCTCACAGTTATGTCGCATAATATTAAGATGTACCCCGAAGTTGCATGTTGTTTCTGTTTAATAACAAAGTTAAAATAAAAGTAGTCAGTCAGTATAAAGTTCTCACTCTTTTATAGTCTCTCGTTTTTTTAAAGATATTATAATATTTTATTAGATTCTTTACAATAATCTAGACAAGCTTAATGTTAAGCAATATGAGGAGTACTAAACAAATATAGACTTCGGGTAGTTCTTACAATAGAAGAAGTTCTCATTTGATCCAAATCCTATAGCCTATATAATAAACAATTTTGTCCAAAATATTAAACCACTAGATATATGTTTATTTAACACAATCAAACTTGTATTTCATATTATATATTCCTGATATCTTAGAAAAAGAAGTATTATTATATGTGTGGGTAAGGATTCAAACTTGGGATCGCTAGGTTAAGGTTGTACAAAGATTTCCACTGAACTAAGCCTTTCTCGGGTATCACACTTAATTTTTTTTAAGTACATACCCGATTAACGATGATCAATTACAGGGCCGGCCCTGAGCATGGGCCGGGTGGTCACCGGCTTAGTGTCCGACCCACAAATGGGCCCGAACTTTTTAAAAAGTTTATATATATATATACACACACACATAGGATTTGGTTCAAATGAGAACCTTTCCCCAAATTGAGAACTGAGAGAACCATTCTGGGCCACACATTTCTCTAAGGCAAAAAAAAAAAAAAAAAATTTTTTTTTTTTTTTTTGCAAAAATCGCTGCTTTATATGTAAGGAAATTTTTTTTATTTTTTTTGTATTTTTTTTCAGTATACACATGTGTATAATTGCATTATACACATATGTATAATGCAATATACACATATGTATAACTGAAATATACACATATGTATAAATGAAAAAAAAATTCAAAAAAAAAAAAAATTTTCCTTACATAAAAATGTGCGATTAAAAAATTTTTTTTTTTTTTTTGCCTTTATATGAAATGTGTGGCCCAGAATGGTTCTCTCAGTTCTCAAATACGGGTTGTTCTCTTAGGATCGCTACCCTATATACATATATATATTAAATTCTATATTTAAGATATATATTTGTGCTTTATAGATAAAAGTTTTGTTAGTGAAGTTGAAAAATCCATGCTAATTTAATGTAAAGGATTCCAAGTTCAAACCCTGCCTCTAGCACTATATTTCGTTTTTTTTTCAAGCCTTGGCTCTAGCATCATATTTAGTTTTTTTTTTTTTTTTTTTTCATTCCCTTTTACAAAATTCTGAGATCAAATTATTTTTCGCCCGAGGCCCAAAACTTTTTTAGCGTTCTTAGAGACGGCCCTGATCAATTATATAAGATTATTTAATTTGTATCACTTGTCACTTATGTCGCCAAATAATCACACGGAGATCTTGACTTGGGTATCACACAAAAATATCTCTCTAAGTTCTTATAATTAATACCTCGGATTATTATCTTGAGCATACAAGTCCAACAACTCACTCACTAGTTATTCTAGAGGTGCCGCTACAATGGACGGTCCTCAGCCACTCTATCAATAACGCATGACACTATGGGTGGTCTTAGTAGTGAGTAAAGTTATTCCTAAACATTTTGTTGAACATCATTTTAATCAGTGGCGAAGCTTGACCCGAAGGTTCGGGGGGTCGGAAGTCACCGGGGGTTCGGAAGTCACTGGTTTCGGGGGGTCGAAAACCAGTTTCGGGGGGTCGAAACCCTATATTTTCAAAATTTTCTATACGGATACTATATAATCGGAACTTCTGCGCGAAAATCCGGGAGGGTCGGCCGCCCCTCCCCGCCCCTACAAACCTTCGCCAGTGATTTTAATACACCTTATAAGTATACTAAACATATATATAATATGAGGTGGAAATGCTACTTTGGCATGCAAAGGTAGGTCACTTATTTTGTCGTTAGTTTTTGGCGCATTACTTAAATATATTTACAACTTACAAGAGCCATGATTATGTTTACAAACAACAAGGCCAAATGTGGCAACTTTTCAATCAATCAGATTTTAGACCATATCATAATATGTCTTATTATCACTTTAAGTTCTTCATCTGATTCAGTTTCTAACTTTATAGTTATCGGTCTTCAAAATACTCAAATCAACATTTTGGTTTTATTTTATTAACCAAAGTCACTACCTAAGGAACTTGAATTTCTCATACCACTTATAAGTAATTGAAATATCCCATAAATATATATCCTAACAATTTTAGTTTTATTTTTGTGTCAAATTACTTGAAAAACTATATAACAATAAAAATAATAATGTGTTTACGTCTTTTTAAACTTAGATCAACACCTTTAATACGTAACCAATTTAATTATAAAACTGAAAGTATCAAATAAGCACATAATGTTGTTGATTTAATTATAATCCATAAAATTATTATGTAACCACATATTCAACCATCGTTTTCCTTAGTTGTTACACCGGTATGTAGTTCTCTTAACTATTTGTTTAAAGTTTTTTTTAATGTATTAAAGGAGTTTCAAACCTATTAATGTTACCATAAAGAAACTCATACATTATTTGAAAAATTATTAATAGGCAAAATGAAATTTACTAATTCCACCTTTTCTCGATTGACCAATAATAATCCCACATGAGTTTTTTCCCTCTACCAATACCATGTTTTACATAATTTGCTCACATTAGACCTCCATTAAAAAAAACAAACTAAACTAGTTTGTAACCCACTGACGTGGCTGCTGCTGACTAGGCTTGTGAAGTGGCATTTTTAAAAAAACTTTATAACCCTTTTATAACTCCATAATAAAATTGGATCTCCCCTACCATCGTTCCCATTTATTGAAACCCTAAGGTTTACCCAAAGATGAGCTCGTCTTCTTCTTCTAGAAATCAAACCCAATCTTCATCCGTTCAAAGCCAACACCAACGCCCCAAAATTTTAGACTTGGCACTAATGGAAACGTTAATTTTTATCATGACATGATTGTTGTAATGAGGGTGGCTTGAAATCATAGTTCTAGACCAGGGCTTGAGTTTTATTCTTGCTCGTTTTGGCTAGTAAGTTGATTTTTATTTGAATTTTGTTTCACAACTTTGAAAGCATTTTGATTTTCGTATTTCATTTATTAGAGGAGGACGGATTGCAAGTTTTACGTGTGGTAACAAGAAATTGTTGATCTTATCTCTAATGGAGGCAATTCCAATCTACTTGAAATGAAAAACAAGACACTAGATATGAATGTTGAAAATTTGGAGGTGTAGAAGATGATGTTACAACAAGAGAACAAAAGTTTAAAACCAAGCTTGATTTAGCGAATGCCATGTTAAAGAAAGAGTTTGTTGCTGTAGTTGTTTTAGGGTTGTTGTATTGTTTTTTTTTTTTAATCACTAGAACGAATGCAATGTAATGGTTTTTGAATGAATGAAATGGTTGTAGTGTTAGTGCAATGTAATGGTTATATAATCAATGGTATGTATGTAATGGTTTAAGAATGAAGGAAACGTAATTGTGTTTTGGCATTAATTTAAGAAGGAATGGTTGTAGCGTCAATGGTATGTAATGGTTGTAGAATCAAATGGGTCAATACATGCATAACTGCAAATGTGTCAAAATTTCAAATGGGTCATATGGCAAATCTGTCAAAATGTTTCATAAGTTGTGCATAAGCATAACCAAAACCATTAAGCTACAATGGGCCAATAACACAACTGCATATCCAAAACTGCCAAATGGGACAAAATTGTCAAAAACTGTTTTATGGGTCAACACTATGCACAGGGGCAAAACTGTCAAATGGGTCAACACTATCAACACTATGCATAGGGGTAAAACTGTCAAACTTTCAATTGACAATGCCTACATAAGTTGTGCATGAACTATAATGGGTCAACATTATGTAGAAGGTGCACAGGGTCAAAAGTGTCAAAAAATTGTCAAATGGGTCAACACTATGCACATGGGCAAAATTGTCAAACTGTCAAATGGGTCTAAAATGACAATGCATACATATGATGTGCAAGAACTAAAATGGGTCAAAGACAACTATACATATCAGCTGCAAATTTGATATCACATTCAAATCTAAAAAGCAGGAGTTTCAAGGTTTAAATAAAATACAGTTATCCAAGTTCAAAACAACAACCAATATACTAAGTTTTGATAAAAGATAATCATTCAAAGACAAAATACCAACATTCAAATGGAAAACCTATGGTTTTAGCAGATTTCTCTAGTCTTCCTCTTAGCTTATTGGCTTTACTGGATTGGGTAGCTTGTGCAACAGTTGACTTTCCTGTCCTGCCTTTTGACTTCTGTCCTTGACTTGATTGTTTGGTGGGTTGAGAAGGATGTTGAATTTCTTGGCCTGCCCTTTTTCCTTAGTTGTTGACTTGGTCCAGCTCCAGTTGAGCTTGTAGTAGAACATGTTTTCTTATTATGTCATTTCTCATGGAAAAATTCGCAAGTCATCAAGATTCCATGCCTACTTAGCTTTTCAGGTTTTTTAGGGAGTTCATAAGGATCCTTCTTCCTGTTTTTCTTAGGCCTGCTTGGGCTAATCTTGATTGGCGGAGGTTCCAAAGGAAAGTCAACTTCTTGCCAATATTTCTCTAATGGTAGTGGAGGAATTGTTTTTTCATAGGCCTTCAAACACATTTTCTTGGTGTAATAACTATGAACAAAGTCTTCAACATTTCTATTCATAAAACCTGCTACTACACATACATGGTAATATGGAATACCAGTTAAGTCCCATTTTCTACATGTACATGTTCTTTTCTCCATATACACAGACACATCATCAAAGTACTTAACCTGAGACAGTGTTTTGCTTGAAGGGTACATTGTACATCTATAAAGCCCAATCGTTCTCTATACCAAGTTTTTTTTTTAATCTTAAGGCATACAGTCAAAGTGTTACCAGAAATTTCAGTTTGCTTTTCAACTAGCTTGGTCATTATGGAAACCCTCATATCCTCTAACATGTTTATGATTTGTTCGGATCTAGTTTGAATGGTATACCCATTAAGTGTCTCAGCCATGCTAATTACTATGACATTAGTCTTATTATCAGTTTTACAATAGCATCTGCAGAAACATTTAGGGTTCTAACTCAAGAATGCTTCTATTGCCTTATAATCTACTTACCTCATCTCCACAATTACCTTTTTGAAATCATGCACATTATAGGCTCTAGCAGCTTTCTAGAATATTTCCTTGTCATCCCCCTTGAATATTTTGCGCCAAATTGCATAGGTGTGCCTAGCATAGTTTCTATGCTCAGCATTACCTTAAATCAAACTAACTCCATTTAGTAATCCCTGGAAAATGAATGTTAAACATAGTCAGCCAACTATTGTTAAACATAGTAACATATACTAAAAATGTAGCTAAATATTGCTAAACATAGTAGCATACCTTCTGTTGATCAGAGACAAGTATCCATCCTTTCCCATCAACAGTCACTCCTAAACACTTCTTCAACTCAGTAATAAACCATGTTCATCTGTTATTGTTCTCACCTTCTACAACTGTCTACGCTACTGGGTACATTTGACCATTTGCATCTTTACCTATGGCAGCCAACAACATACCCCCAAGAAATGTTATTAGAAAACAACCATCAAGACACATAAGTCTTCCACAATTTTCTAAAAACCCCTTCTTGACTGCATCAAAACATTCAAAATGCACAAAGAAAACTTCCTTTGCAGTACTATTTCCATAGTACCTAGAGGGGACAGTTACTAGTTCAAATATGGAATTAGGATTTTCTTTTTTCAAAGCTTGAAAGTATGACCCAAGCTTACTATAGTGTTCTTTCATTAATCCATGAATTTTGTTATGAGCACAAGTTTTTGCCTTATAAGTCAACCATTAACCTATGATAACCTTGTATTTCTTTCTCACTACTACATGAATGTCTTTTGCAGACCAGTGTTGAATAGCTTTGAATATAGGCAAGAACTGGTTAGCTATAAACTCAGCATTTAGTTGTCTATTATTCATCATGTTTCTCTGACAACTGTGTGTGTTGTTTACTCTTTTAATAATGAAACAACCCTTCCTTGAATGGAATGAAAGGTAAAGCCTGAATGGACACCCTGTAACACAATTTACACCTAACCTTCCATGTCTTTTCTTGTCACTTACAGAAATAAACAAGTTCTTACAACTAGTAACTACATACTTCCTCATAACATCTTTGAAAACATCCCTTGTAGGAAACCTTGTACCAACTACCCAAACCCACTTATTCCAGTTAGTAGATTTAGTTACCACTAGAACATTTGCCTTATACTTCTTCCCTCTTATGTCATCATCATCACTCTCTCTAGGTGAGTTAACATCACCCTCTAAGTCCTCAAAGGTACAACCACCACTATGTTGTTCTTTAACATTTGAATAAACATCATGTGCTTTTAACAACTTTTTAACTACCTCTTTATTTGACAACTTATTTTCCTTATTAAATTTTATGGCAGTAACAGATGCTCTCCATTCTTCATCATCACTATCTGACACAAAACCATTTAATGCTCTCCAATCTTCATTATCTCTATCTGTAGCAGATTCATCAGATCCTCCCTCAAATCCCTTCGATTCTCCCCTAGATTCATTAGATCGTCCTTCAGAAGTAGTGTTTCCTTTGGTGGTTGGTTTTTTGGTGGGAACGTCTTTGGTAGGTGTTGCAAGTCTACTCCTGAAGCTTTAATAAAGCTACTAATTTTGTTTAAGGTTCTGTGGTGGGTGTGGCTAGCTTACTAGCTGAAGCTTTATTAAAACGTTTGTAGGAAGTTTTGGTAGTGTTGTAGGAAGTCTACTAGTTGAAGCTTTAATTAATCCTACAACAATGTTTTCAGGTGTTTGGTTGGGATTCATATGGGCTTCAGTGGGTTGGGCTTTCTTTGGGTTTACTTGGTCTTTTTGCAACAATTGACTAAACATAAAAATGCTATATGTGCTTCACATCTTCCCTTAATTTCAACATCATCTCATTAACATCCTTATCATTGTTCAATTGCACCCGTCCTTTATCAAATTTCATCCCTGTAACTAAGTACCACATTTCAAAATATTTACTTTCATATGACCCACACTTCATAACATAATCCATTAGTTCAAAGTAAGACATCTTATTTGCTTCGACTTTAAATATGTTACTTTCACCGCCAGGATAATGTAGACTAGGATTTGGTGCAAGCTTCCCACCATGCCACACATTCACAAGAACTGTATCACCCATTTCCTAACTTTTGTACAAAACATAAAAACTGAGAAATAATGAAACGTAATCTTAAAAGGTTTAAATTCGAAGCTCACATTCACATACTAATGTACCTGTGTTTTGGATTGACTGTTGATGATCGATATTGACAACTCAGACGTTTGATTGCTTGTTCATGATCTTGATTATGGTTTTATTAGGCAGATGAGTAATCAGACAATGTATAAGGGGTAAATGGTTAAAAAGAGGTAAATGGGGATAAAATTTATGGAAAAACATTTATAATGTGCCATGTCACTTAAAAAAAGCCACATCATAAGCCCAGTCAGCAGCCACGTCATTGGGTTACTAACTGTTTTTTTATATATTTTTTTATAACGGAGGTATAAGCAAATTATGTAAAATGTGGGACTGGTGGAGGAAAAAAAAACGTAGGTATGATTATTATTGGCCAACCGAGAAAATGTGGGATTAACAAATTCAATTTTTCCTTATTAATATTAGGCTGGACAGAATGCATGCCCAAGGGGCGATACAGCATATGTGAGCGCAAGGGTTGAGGTATAAGCTTGTGTGGTGAGTAGGATTTGGATTAATACAAAACCGGTACCGAAAACATAAAAAAAATTAGTAAAAAATACGCTGAATATTGTTCTGAGTATGGTGGGTAGGTATTGGTAGTGCAAAAATATAAAACAATACCTAAACCGAAAACCATAAAATGAACACTGATACTGATGTTTTTCGACCGATATCAGATTGATACGTTGCTAGTACTCTATAGAAAATGCCTATCCCTTGTGATGAGGAGCACCATCAGGATGGAGCTCCCGATATAGAGAAAACTTTCAGAAGCAGTGGTACCGGAGGGATAGAGCGGAGCGGGATGAGGAGAAGCAGAATACAGGAACATTGTTATATGGCTTCAAGACCAGTGTAACAAGACGGGAAGGTTGGATGTATTCCGGCTAGCTTTAAACTATATGAATAATTACAAAAAGCTTGCAAATCCCTATCATTTTTTATTATTTTTATATTAAACGAGTCTTACTAACCTATCTTTACCATACTAAGTATTATATTATTTAAAAATTCTTACTATGAAAATAATTATCAAAAGCTTGTGCCTTATAAAAAAATTAACATATAATTAAGTGGCATTTTAATAGAACTCAATGAAAAGTTATGTGATTTAAATAATATGATGCCGCCTATATGTTGTCACCCTCGTGCATATATATGCATGCGTAATTAGTTGAACTTAATTATATATTGAGCTCAAAAAATGATTAACTCTATTCTTTGTCTACGTGACAATCAATAATTGGTGAAACAAATACTTGATTATTTATTAGATAATATGAGCCTGATATATTTATTGTTTATATAATAATCAACATTCAACATTAGCACATGAATAATTTTAATTGTAAAGACCGTTTATAATGAATGTTGTTGTTTTTAAAGACATCCTGATTAAAAAAAAAACTATATGTCAATTCAAACCTTTGTAGTTTCTGACCCGAGTTATTACTTATTATTACTTATCCTACTTGTATATATTTTCAATAAATGGTTTTTCTTAACATAAAAAAAACCATCATTTTTTTACAATTCAGCGGCTTATAATCGGCAACAAGTTGCATCATTACCCTTTTATAGATAACTATTTAAGTTAAATAGTTAACTTTTTAAACTAGAAACATTTGTCACAAACAGTTTCACGCATTATTTTCGTTGTAATAAACTTAGTTGCTATTTTCATAACGCATATTTCCAATTGTAAATGTTATTTATTTATGTATTTAGTTTGTAGTTAATATTTGATCAACATATTTACTAACACATTTTTTTAACCATGAAAACCTACTACCGCAAAGGCTCTACGAACCAAGGAGATTGGATAAATCACAATTTGCGTTGCACAGATGGTCTTCAGGTGATGTACGTAGTAAGAAATCGAATGTTAAAAAAAAAAGTAAGAAATTGATGCAAACATGATATGAATCGAAACCTCTCCTAGAAAAGAATAATGTGCGTACTAATCACCACCCCCGAACGTTTCCAACTCAAATTTCACATATGTAACTTTTTGATAGAAACATGTTAAGCAAAAAAAGAAAACAAAGTAAAACTTCTTCACTAAAAAGAATATTATAAAGAACCAAATATTAATTTTCCACTAAACAAACACAATATTCCTCAAAATCTTAAGCGTGACAAACCAAAGTGGGGTACAATATCATGATGTAGATGAATACACACCATTCCCCTCAGTTTCTTTTGCCATATCAAGATCACCTCTCCCCCCTCTCTAATTTTTTTTCTTTTTTATAAAGATTATAATAATCTTTTTACACAAGTCAACCCAACCAACCATCCTATGACATGCACATTGGTATCACTCATGCAACATTATAACATCATCTTGCATGCACCCTGGCCCCATCATGTTCCATCATATTGTATCATATTCTTTTCCGACGAGTAGTAAACGTTTGAAACACCACCTTTCCGGCCGCCGGAACCTCATCGACACCACAACTCCGGCATTTCAACCCGAGCTGCTCCACCGCGCCCTTAATTCTCATGCACATGTCCTCTCCCGCGTTCGTTGTAGCCACAGAAACCGTCCCAGGACCGAAAACCTTCACCGCCTTCTTAACCATGTCCGCCATGTCATTATAACCTGATCCAACGCATTCGAAGCTAGCATAGCTGAATCCATCCTCAGGAGTGACATGAATTGTTGAATAACAGTCACCATCAAGACCATTCATGGAATAGCCGCATGGATCAAAAGCGAAATCGCATATTTGCGCATTAGGGTTAATGCGGTTAATGCCTGTTAATTCAGTCATAGCTTTTCCAGCAGAATCACCATTCATCCCATCGTTTGGATGCCGAAAAAACTTTCGAGCTAGGGTTTGATCAAGCTCTGTCATGCACACTTCAACAGTGTACGGAACATTATCCGCATATTCAACAGAAGAAGCTGAAAACACATGCCATGAATGAGAAGTAAGTTTTGAAGGAATCACAGAAGCCTTTCTGTAGCAAAGATGATTAGGAATATTATTCTCCAAGTACACAACTTCATCATGGAAACTAGTGTGGGGATAGGGTTGAGCTTCAGGGAATATAAAGGTTCCACGTGTGTACCTAATAGAAACCACATGAAGGTTAAGGGTTCTAGCATGGTTAATGAAGGGTTGGACCGATTTAAGTAGTTGTGTGGTGCCACATGTTTTGATAATGATTTTAGTAGGGTAAACAAAGAGGGATGATTCAGAAAGTACATAAGAGTCAAAGTGTTGGTTGCCAAGTGCGGATACAACAGTACATTGCACTTGATGGAGGACTTGTTCAAGAGATTTGAAGTCGAGTTCGCGGAGACCGATGCCAATAACGGGATCATGGCTAGAGAATTGGAGTTCTAGGCGTTTTTCAAAGCCTTCAAAACCGGAAACAGCCATGAAAGTGAAGGTGGTGAGGACACTTATGAGTTGTGTGTTATGTGTTATGAGAGTGTGTGTTTGGGATTGGTAGAATAGAGGAGTGGGTGTAGGGGAGTGTTATATAGGTGTGTGGTAATGGAGAGAGAAAGGGTGGGGGAAAGAGCATGCGGGGTTAGGCAACCAAGAGATATAATTGAGAGCATGATGAAAACAAGATTCTAGCTTGTGCTCAACAAAGATAAAGTGGACATTGGTTCAATTGTGTCTGCTAATGCTATTTCATTTACTAGGTTCATTCAACTAGACCCAAAAAAGTACTAGGAAAGGGAAATAACATAACTTTCATGTTTCACCTATATTGCCTTAAGATTGAACAACTTTTTCTTTTTAAAAAAAGAGTCAAGGTGTGACACTAAGAGTGGAAATGTGTGTTGAAGAATTTTTGTGACCACTATGTAGTGGCGTTAGTGTGCTATTTACTTTTAATCTATAAACGTTATATATACTCTTTAATGTTATCTTTAGTTATGGGTGATGTTATTTGGACATCCCTGATTTTGGTTGGACATTCCCTATACGATTCGTATAGGCTCTACGAGTCGCATAGGGTTAAAAATGAATCATATACGAAATATATAGGTACGAGAAGTACGAGGACATATTTAACTCCCTGCATTGTAAGGTTCATACTGAAAAGCAACAAATCATATACGACTCATGTAGGGCTCTACTGTAACATCACACAATTTTTTTTATATATATAGAGAACTCATTTGTTTATTCATCCGATTCATGTTTACATTATCTTTCTCATCCATTTTATTAATTTTTTTGTTTAAATAATGACTTATAATCAATATTAAATTGGATTTTATTAAAAATTCTGATTTAAAAACGTTAAAAAAATGTTTGCCTGAGCCAGGATTCGAACCTGAGTCCCTGGCGGGCTAAACCTTAACCACACCACACAAACCACTACACCATTTGGTGTTTTGTGATATTAATTAAAACCAATTAAACTTAAACCCTTTCAAGGTCCCTTAGTCAAACCTGAAAAGTCAAACGTAGTCTCTTAGTCAAGTCAAGTCAAAGTGTTAGTAAATATGGTCTCCTAGTCAAGTCAAAGTGTTAGTAAATATGGTCTTCTAGTCAGGTCAAAGTTGTTCCTAAATTCTAGCCTAGTCAAAGTAGTCCCTAATTACAACTCCAATTTCTACACTATAAATACAATAGCCTACCATTCAACTCTTTATAACCTTCAATAAAAAAAAAACATTATTATCCCATCTCCCACATACTAAAGTTTTCATCCATCATTATCTCCTCTAGCTAGTTTCGAGTTTTCCAAGGCATTATTACTAAGTGTTTTCACGCTCAAGAAAACTCACGAACTCATTAAGCACCTAAGGTGAGTTTACATAGCCCCTTTTACCATTTCACTATTTTGGGGTGAAACATGTTACAACATCAATTTACAATTCAACATAAGTGTCTATGTGTTATTCTATGTTGCATTATGTCTTAAACATTACTATGGTAAGCACAATTATTCTAGCATAATCATTAACTCCGTACAAGCCAACGATACACAATGGTAGATCTATTGGACTGATAACCCCACCCGGATACGTTACCTCCAGTATGGGTAGCGTGGGTGATTGTTATCGCAACATAAACGAGTGAACCATATGCGTATGGGATGGACCACAATATTCTAGTCACAAGGTTTGATTATGCACACGATTTACCGGGTAGTATTGTTTTCACGTATGGACTAGACTTGCCATGACACTCGAATTGTACAAATTTTATTCAACATTCAAACCTATGTAATTCTCACCAACTTTTGTTGACCCAAAATATTTTCAAACTTAACATGTTTCAGGATATAGCTTGCTTGAAGATTAGAGTTAATGCTTGAAAATGTGTATCTAGTATTTTTTATTTTGATGTACAAATTCTTTTAGAACAATTGTATGTAATTTATGTAATCAATTAATGAAATTTATTATTTACCATGAGCTACTGAACAATCGTCAATATGTGACATCCCGATGTTTCCGCCATCGGTTGGGGTGTTACAGATTGGTATCAGAGCCATGGTTATAGGGAATTAGGTTATTAGAAAAATAATCTAGTCTATAACCATAGGATTATAACCAGTACTTGCTCCTTTTACTTGCAACTCTACTTGTTTCTATTCTCTACCTCTATCCTACTTCTTATCCATACTTTAGTCCCTACAAGATGTTTGTTCTCCATAACTGGAACAAAATTCTCAGATCCTAACCTGAAATACCTTATAAATCTCGTCGAAGCTCTATATTCTAATAACGAACACGTGCAATCTGGAAGGGTGAACGCCTGTATTCAAAGTTTTCTGTCTAGGACTGGCATTGCGCATAAATCCCAATCAGACGAGGGACTCGGATGCCTACCTGGGAATTCTCGGGATGAGTGTTCACTTATAGGCTAAAGCATATCTTCACTATGTTATTAGAATCTAGAAGCTTTGATAAGTCAACGTTTTCGTTTATTCGTTTTAATTAATGAATAAATGATTACACTCACTTCCCTTAAAACTAAGCTCTAAAATCTCAAAATTTTACAACTTAAATCAATCCCATTTCCTAATCATATATGGATTTCACAATCACATTTCATCTTACCATCTTAGTGTGACATTCGCCACCTTCGACTTTCACCTACTTGACAATAATAGCCCTTCAAATATTTCTATTTTAGTCCCTGTAAATTTCGTCATTTTCAAATTTAATTTCAAAGCGAACTAAAATTTATCGTTTATATTTATTATGGTTCGGGTATGAGTTTTAATCGAATGCGTATGTGGACACGTGTTCGTAAAAAGCTTCTTAAAAAAATCCAAGTTTAAAAAGTTTTGAAAGTTTTTAAGTTAAGTTTTATCAACTTAGTTAACTTTTATAAGAGAAATATAACCAAAACATTAATAAAATTAACAAGGCTAACTGCAGGGACTATGTTTGCCAATTGACATAAGTTTAAAAAAAATCCCTCTTGTCCCTGATCGTTTTTTTTTCGGGTAGCCTTGTCGCCGCCGGCGACATTCCGATCATTCTCCGGCGAAAGCTTTCAACCCTTTTAAACTCGTTTTTAATGTCCCAAAACGTTTCTCCATTCGTTATAACCGTTGTAGAGTCTTTAAAGTCATAATAATCAGCTTAAAACGAGATTAATCGGAAACTTAAGGTTGTAACCGACCGGGTTTTAAAGAAGTTTCCATAACGCTCGTTTTACTCAACCATCATATAAATCAAAGTCCCAAATCGTTTTCTGCACTGGAACACAATCAAAACCCACTAATAATCATAAGAATTCATGTCCAGAAGGCATTGGGAATAGGACCATGTGTAGCGACTTCTTAATCTTCTTATTAACGCTTCAATCAGTTTCGTGTAAGTGTTTTTTTGTTGCCATTCTGTTTTTCGGGTATCACCAATCAAAACCCCCTTATTACAGACCACTAATCGTACCTTATGGTGATTATTGAAATTGGGTATAGGGTTAGGGTTAGGGTTCTTAGGTTACATTTGGGGAAGAAGATGATGTTTTATTATAACATAAATATAATTCTATATCAATCTTTTCAACATGGGAAGCTAGTGGAGTAGTGGGTAGTATGTTGCTTTGTGTGTGAAGCGACCTGGGTTCAAATCCCCCAACAAACATCATTTTTTTTCTGATTTTATTTTAGTTCCTTTTTATTATTTCAGAAATTATATAATATATGATTAAATCTTAAAATAATCATAATAAATTCATTTTTAATCCAAAAATTATGAAAATTTAGGAGTAGTATCTTGACACCATAAAGAAAATTACCACATTTTTATTTTCTGGAAAATGTTTTATTTTTATATTTTTATTGAATTAACTTGTTTTAATCATATTTAATTGATTAAAAATTCATTTTTAATGATTTTAATCTCAAATTTTTTGTGAAACTATTCCTAATCATTATGAACTGAAATAAAAATATTTGGTTCAGAAAACAATTATTTTTATTGATTTTCCTAATTTTAATCATTAAAACATAATTAAATCTCGTTAAATCAGTTTTAAATATAATAAGTTTATATAAATTATGGGAAAATTATTCTAATTTGTGTACATCAGAAATCATTCATTTTCTATGAAACTAGTATTTTTGAATCATGTATGGTATTATTAGTCTTATTTACGTTTAATTAGACATAATAAAACATTTATTTATTTATACAATTTAAACAACTATTTTATAAATACTTTTCTTATAAAATAGAAATATTCATATGGTTTAATGTCTTAATTATCTTTTGTTGGATCATTGCGTAATTCAAAATTATTTATTTATATATTTATGATTATTGTATCTATTTTAGTTAAAGTAACTAACTAAATTAATTTGTCTTAATTATTCAAACATATTTTATTCAATAGGAAATAATTATATTATTCAAACCACATTTACAACCTTTCATATATTATTTGTGATATACAACTTTTACGTTAACGCGACTTATCATAAAAAAAAACTATAATTCCCCAAATCGACTTAGCAAACCCTAATGCCTTAAACCCTAGATTCCTTAGACTTTGTAGAATTTTCCTTATTAGTACTTTCATACATTATAGGTTGGATTCTTCGGAATTCCCATTACTTAGCTCACGACCGCTTAAGTGGATTTTGATCGCTTTCGCAAACTGTGAGTATATCCTTCCCCTTTTTACTGTTTTACATTTTGGGGTGACTCATGTACTTACAATCAAGTTTCTATGTCTTTTACTAAATGCAATTCTTATGTGTGTTTGCTTGTGTCATTTTGTGTATCTATGACCTGTCAAATCATTAACCGTTGCGGCCTGGCATTTCAATGAATAGTACTATGGTTTATACCCTTGTGACTCTGTTGAGAGTCCTCGTCATTGCTATCTATTACCTTACTACTAGCGCATACTATATATATCTGCTTTCTTCTCTTAGGGTTGATTTGACCCGGATACCACTTATTACATAAATGCAAACAGTATACGACACATGAATTGCTAAACACTTTTCTACTATATTTATTTAAACAGGGTATGCTCACCAATACAATTTTTGTATTGACCAAAATATTTTGTACATGTTTCAGGTTGTTTTGAGATGCATTCTTTAAGCTTTCGGATTTATATTTAGATTTTGATTCATTGTATTTCATTTTAGTGGCAGTTAGAATCGTTGTATTTCATTTCAATGTAATAAAATATTTAAACGATGTATCAATATTTACACTTTTAGTCCATGAGCTATTGAACAATCGTCACTACGTGACACCTCGATGTTTCCGCCATCGGTTGGGGTGTTACAGATTGGTATCAGAGCCATGGTTATAGGGAATTAGGTTATTAGAATGCCTTTAGCCTAGTCTATAACTAAGCTTACTTTCACGAGTCCTCTCGTTTATATTTCTCTTATTTCCTATTATTTTCTTTCAAGATATTTTCGTTATGATTATTTCTCGTTATTCTTTCGATATTTTGCTTGGAGTAGAAGCCACTCGTATTTCACCAACGAAACGATATCACCAAGTTAGGAGTGGTATCCATACCTTGGTGATTAGTTTCACTCCTCTATATGCTATTTATCTTAGGAATATATCTTTGAGATAGGAGTGACATCCACACCTCAAGGAGTATTTCCTTCAAAAAAAAAAAAAAAGAAACTTAACCACTAAGCTGGGAGTGATATCCTTAACTTAGTGATTGGTTTCATTCCACAATCGTTTTCAATTTTGAAACACATCTTTGAGTTAGGAGTGAAATCCACATCTCAAGGATCTATTTTCTACATCTCGTTGATTATGAATTTTCTTATGTATTGGTAATCTATTACATACGTTAATTTTATCATTCACGTCATTTTAAATCTTGGTCTTTTAAAACACATTTGATTTATACATACTTCATGAAATGATTTCATCTTGCGTTGCATCTTTCACAAATCAAATGTAAACCTTTTATTTTCATACGACATACTCAATATATGTTTTCGGGAGAAACTTGCAACTATTAATATGCCTTATAACACTTTTCAAACTCGACTTTTCGTAAACACATGAAAATGGGTACCTACAAAATCTTTTCATGTGAACCTGTTATGAACACACTTCGATTTCTAAAAAGTTAGTCTCATGCATTACTACTATTCTTTCAACAATATCACAAAGTCGAGTAAACTGCGAAAATTTACCTTTTACACTTGTACTCTTTCAGTCGCAAAACTTTTGGTTTAAACAATGGACATATCCTCTTATCAAAATGTTGGTAAATGTCTTTTATTTTATAATACATAAAATTACTAGATTACACCTAATCTGTGCACTCTCACTTGCCGTAAATTTCATTATTTTATTCTTGCACCATTTTTATTCATAGTTATTTCCAACACGTTATTTGTGACTATTTTCACATTAACTATTTGCATTAATACAACTCGTTTACTTTCATTTTGTGCAATTGTGCGATTTACTTGATTTATGTTATATTATTCTTTCAGTCGGAATTTTATGCTATACTTATATACTTACTTGAACGCATATTTGGTATGCATATTTTCTTTCCTGTTTTGAGCAAAACCCTGTTATACTTTACATTATTTTGTTCATCATCATGGCCAACAAACATACTAGCTGATAACTCGTATGAGATCTAAGCCAGTGCCCATGTACGACTCGGATTAGAGTATTTCTTCAATCCGAGGGGAACGGTGTAAACCTCAGGGTCTATCAATATGAGTGTTTAGAGTCAGCGATGTGAACAAAAGTTACCGGTTAAGGGTGAACCCGAAAGGGAAGAACCTCTGACCATGTCTATTACTTACCTGTTACTCTCATTACGGTTAAAGGGTAAACCCGAAAGGGAAGGACCTCTAAACCATGTCATGATTAAACATTATTTCATTACAGTGGCTATTACATATTGGTTGCACACATTTATTTCATGTTAGGGTTATGGAAAAGCATAACACCCCAGTGTAAGGTAAATCGATGATTTCGGTCCGGAACGCAATCATGGGCTTACAGGTACATGAGGGTGGTGTGTGATTCTACTTAGGCTATTGGTAGACAATTAGTACGAATCCAAAGTATCGGGAGTGTGGTGGGTCAGCTGCGGTACACCCTATATATAAGCATAAACGATACTGCGGGAGTGGACTAGGAGTCTGACCAAGAACCTATCAATTACTTTATACTTATCTCTTTATTAGAACAGTGGGTTAATAGCTAGCATTTTCGATAGGAACGTTCTTACGTTAGCTTCAATTCGTCTTCCTAGAGTCTTTCTCTCCACCTATACAGAAAGCACGAACCTTGTATACTCTTACACACTCGATTATTTGGATACTTGCTGCATACTTTAATAACATATAGTCAGAAACCTTTCTAAAGTAGGGGAGACTGCCTTCATTAGTACCTTTGCCTTCACCCGTTACACGTTCCTAAGATCTTTCATATTTAAACTCTCAATTTCTTAATCTCGGGTCAACTGTCAAAATAATTTAAAACTTTTACTTTGGGTATTAGACAACTAACTTTAAACCTTGTGGATTTATAAATGATGAAGTTTCTTTTAAAAATCTAGTTGACTTTTACAACGCCTTTTTGTTTCATAGTAACCTCCACTTGAAGGAAATTTCGAGACGAAATTTTCTAAAGTAGGGGAGACTGTGACATTCGCCACCTTCGACTTTCACCTACTTGACAATAATAGCCCTTCAAATATTTCTATTTTAGTCCCTGTAAATTTCGTCGTTTTCAAATTTAATTTCAAAGCGAACTAAAATTTATCGTTTATATTTATTATGGTTCGGGTATGAGTTTTAATCGAATGCGTATGTGGACACGTGTTCGTAAAAAGCTTCTTAAAAAAAAATCCAAGTTTAAAAAGTTTTGAAAGTTTTTAAGTTAAGTTTTATCAACTTAGTTAACTTTTATAAGAGAAATATAACCAAAACATTAATAAAATTAACAAGGCTAACTGCAGGGACTATGTTTGCCAATTGACATAAGTTTAAAAAAAAATCCCTCTTGTCCCTGATCGTTTTTTTTTCCCGGTAGCCTTGTCGCCGCCGGCGACATTCCGATCATTCTCCGGCGAAAGCTTTCAACCCTTTTAAACTCGTTTTTAATGTCCCAAAACGTTTCTCCATTCGTTTCTAACCGTTGTAGGGTCTTTAAAGTCATAATAATCAGCTTAAAACGAGATTAATCGGAAACTTAAGGTTGTAACCGACCGGGTTTTAAAGAAGTTTCCATAACGCTCGTTTTACTCAACCATCATATAAATCAAAGTCCCAAATCGTTTTCTGCACTGGAACACAATCAAAACCCACTAATAATCATAAGAATTCATGTCCAGAAGGCATTGGAATAGGACCATGTGTAGCGACTTCTTAATCTTCTTATTAACGCTTCAATCAGTTTCGTGTAAGTGTTTTTTTTGTTGCCATTCTGTTTTTCGGGTATCACCAATCAAAACCCCCTTATTACAGACCACTAATCGTACCTTATGGTGATTATTGAAATTGGGTATAGGGTTAGGGTTCTTAAGTTACATTTGGGGAAGAAGATGATGTTTTATTATAACATAAATATAATTCTATATCAATCTTTTCAACATGGGAAGCTAGTGGAGTAGTGGGTAGTATGTTGCTTTGTGTGTGAAGCGACCTGGGTTCGAATCCCCCAACAAACATCATTTTTTTTCTGATTTTATTTTAGTTCCTTTTTATTAATTCAGAAATTATATAATATATGATTAAATCTTAAAATAATCATAATAAATTCATTTTTAATCCAAAAATTATGAAAATTTAGGAGTAGTATCTTGACACCATAAAGAAAATTACCACATTTTTATTTTCTGGAAAATGTTTTATTTTTATATTTTTATTGAATTAACTTGTTTTAATCATATTTAATTGATTAAAAATTCATTTTTAATGATTTTAATCTCAAATTTTTTGTGAAACTATTCCTAATCATTATGAACTGAAATAAAAATATTTGGTTCAGAAAACAATTATTTTTATTGATTTTCCTAATTTTAATCATTAAAACATAATTAAATCTCGTTAAATCAGTTTTAAATATAATAAGTTTATATAAATTATGGGAAAATTATTCTAATTTGTGTACATCAGAAATCATTCATTTTCTATGAAACTAGTATTTTTGAATCATGTATGGTATTATTAGTCTTATTTACGTTTAATTAGACATAATAAAACATTTATTTATTTATACAATTTAAACAACTATTTTATAAATACTTTTCTTATAAAATAGAAATATTCATATGGTTTAATGTCTTAATTATCTTTTGTTGGATCATTGCGTAATTCAAAATTATTTATTTATATATTTATGATTATTGTATTTATTTTAGTTAAAGTAACTAACTAAATTAATTTGTCTTAATTATTCAAACATATTTTATTCAATAGGAAATATTTATATTATTCAAACCACATTTACAACCTTTCATATATTATTTGTGATATACAACTTTTACGTTAACACGACTTATCATAAAAAAAACTCTAATTCCCCAAATCGACTTAGCAAACCCTAATGCCTTAAACCCTAGATTCCTTAGACTTTGTAGAATTTTCCATATTAGTACTTTCATACATTATAGGTTGGATTCTTCGGAATTCCCATTACTTAGCTCACGACCGCTTAAGTGGATTTTGATCGCTTTCGCAAACTGTGAGTATATCTCTCCCCTTTTTACTGTTTTACATTTTGGGGTGACTCATGTACTTACAATCAAGTTTCTATGTCTTTTACTAAATGCAATTCTTATGTGTGTTTGCTTGTGTCATTTTGTGTATCTATGACCTGTCAAATCATTAACCGTTGCGGCCTGGCATTTCAATGAATAGTACTATGGTTTATACCCTTGTGACTCTGTTGAGAGTCCTCGTCATTGCTATGTATTACATTACTACTAGCGCATACTATATATATCTGCTTTCTTCTCTTAGGGTTGATTTGACCCGGATACCACTTATTACATAAATGCAAACAGTATACGACACATGAATTGCTAAACACTTTTCTACTATATTTATTTAAACAGGGTATGCTCACCAATACAATTTTTGTATTGACCAAAATATTTTGTACATGTTTCAGGTTGTTTTGAGATGCATTCTTTAAGCTTTCGGATTTATATTTAGATTTTGATTCATTGTATTTCATTTTAGTGGCAGTTAGAATCGTTGTATTTCATTTCAATGTAATAAAATATTTAAACGATGTATCAATATTTACACTTTTAGTCCATGAGCTATTGAACAATCGTCACTACGTGACACCTCGATGTTTCCGCCATCGGTTGGGGTGTTACACTTAGCCACATGTTTGATTATTTTCAACACCTTCCCCAAATCATATTATTTCATTTTTCAACTAACAGAAGTTAGTATCAGAGCGATGGTTGCAGATAACTAAAAACTTTTGGTCTATATTATAATCATGAGAATTCTCGAATGCCTTGTGAATTACATTAAGCCTAGGATACAACAAAAATGAGTACCTTAGGAGAAAAATGAGTATTAAGAATAGTTATGTAATTATGATGTGTTATTATATGTGTTAACGTGATTAATTATATTATCTAATTATATACTTATTAGTATGGATACTGATTATCACAGATCATGGTTTCATCACATATCAGTCTTTCTAGTACCGAGAGCGAGCCAGAATCCCCACCAGAGCCATATATATCTACTGACTCTAGTGAGCCTCTGCAGGACCCGTATATTCCTATGTTAGTAGTACCGGCTGCTGTTGAGCCCGAGGTTGTGGTTGCACCTATTGCAGTAGAGCTGTTAGTTGCACCCGTAGTGGACCCTAAGCCTGTTATAGTGGCACCATATATTAGAGATCCTATACCTGCTTACATGTTACCATCTGAGCCCATGAACGATGGTCTATTTGCTATGTTTAGGACGGACAGACCCCAACCTAGAGTTTCTGATGTCAGTACCCCAGCTGTCGATGCGTTGCCTATACGTAAGCGACCATTGGATACTGAGGGACAGTTCTCCTCTGGTAGCAAGATCAGGAAGATTGAGTTAGAGTATTGGGAGTGGTTGCCCACGAAGCTGAGAAACTGGGCAGAGATAGAGGGTATCCCCGGTACATATGAGTAGGGTGTGTCCTCATCTACTGCCAGTATTCCTGTGTTGACGGGTGAGCCAATGTCATGCACTATGGCTACTTTGGCGGCACGTGGAGCCCATACTGAGCACCAGATTACTACACTCCAGAGCAGACATGCATCGTTCGAAGGGAGGGCAGACACTTTTCAGCATAGGATGGGTAGGTCGGATCAGAGGATTGATGGTATGTGTGATAGGTTTGAGACACTTCGTGAGCGATTTGTGTCTATGGATGGTGGGGTTAGTGCTTTGGATGGCAGAGTTGAGGGTATGGATGATAGGATGGAATATGTGGAGGAGTATTCCGTTACTGATAGTCAGGCTAGGGATCGCCAGTTGGCGCGGATTGAGAGATTAGAGTCTGGTTTCCTTGTTGCACGGGGGGATCTATTGGATGCAAAGTAGAAGCTTACAGAGAAAGAGACCGAGATAGAAGAGGCCGAAGCTAGCATGGTTGGTTTGGAGCAGCGTTTGGTGGCTGCTGATGAGAGATACAGTGCTGCTATGGTATTGGCTATGGTTGTGTTTTTGTTAATGGCTCCCATCCTTCGTGGAGGCAAGACCCAGTGATCCATTTCAGCATGATGCAGATTTTGGGCATGTTAGGCCCTATATTTTTGTAGTTGTCGGATGACTTGTCATGGTGGCAGTTGTTGCGCCACTTTTGTTTAATGTGATCTCCGGAAACATTATGTAGTTTGGTAGTAAGATCTTTTGTAAACAAATGAACAAGTTGTCTGGTGATGTAGTTATATATATTAAGATGATGTATGACTATGGAAGCATGTTAACCATGGTTGTCATCTTTTTCTTTAGCTTTGGTTGTTATCTTTTATTACGTGTGATTGATCGTTTGGTGGTGTATGATTTGTTTTTTGAATTATCTTGTTTGTATGAGTGTCATTCTAGAATGATCTTTATTACACAACATAGTTACTTCTTCAAAATCATTTGGCATAATTCTTATGTATATTTTCCTCCTAAAATATATAGAAAAGGAACTATGGCACCCATAATGAGAGAAAATGTTGAGGGAGAAAGTTCTTCACTCCCCATTTCGCCCGAGCAGTTGGCTAGAATGATAGCTCAGCAAGTGAATTTCGTCTTTAAATAGCATGATACTAATGCGGCGCATGGTAGAGGTCGTGGTGGTGGTGCACCAGGTGGAAGTGGACCACATGGTCATGGTATAACTGGAGGTGGATCTAGAGAACGGATCAATATCAGAAGTTCTTCAGGTAAAGACACCTGAGATTGGTTTTGATGTTTCATGAAGTTTTTAATTTGATCATATATCAAATAGTAACTGTGACGCATTCAAATGAAACAGGAAACCCGGAGCAAGGTTTCACTTATAAGACATTCCAGTCTTGTCATCGCCGTACATTTTCAGGAGCTGATGGTCCATTGGATATCATAAGATGGATCAAGAAAATGGAATCGGTCATGATGATCAGTAACTCTTCTGCTTCTCAAAAGATCAAGTATGTTGTATGTTCTTTTCTTAATGATGTCCTTACTTGGTGGAATACACAAGTTCAAGTGTTGGGTGATGTAACATCGCGAATTTTTCCCCAAATCTTAATATAAACGTCCTTACTTTTGTTACACTAATGTGCCCAAGTCTATATTTATTTTTCCTAACTCGCAACCTATATATATGCACATATATATATGTGATGCATTATTTCTTTTATAAATAATAATAATAATAATAATAATAATAATAATAATAATAAAAATACTCATCATAATAGTAAAAACATTTTTTCTAAAACAACTCAAATCCAATATCCCTTCTAAACCAAACACCTCTAAACCCAATATACCCTCTTTATATTCCAACCCAAGCCCAAATCTGAGCCCAACCTTCCCTTTTATCCGGCCCATCAACAAACCGGCCCAACAGCTAACCACCCCCTCCCTCTTTTACGTTTAATTGAAAAAAAAAAAAAAAAAGGTCCCAGCCGGTTTCGAACCCGGGACCTCTCACACACACACACACACGCGTCCATACCATCTGCTCCACACACAATTCTTGTTACTAACCCAGATCTCTTTATATTAATACGCTTATAAAGCCCTTTCCTTTTTTTCCTTTTCCTTCCCCTTCGTCGAGCAACAGCAGCAGTAAGCATGATTTATTTTGAAATCATGAATTTACTATGTTTAATAACCATTTGACCAATTGATACGTGATTTGCGGCCTAGGGGACTCACACAAACAGCAAATCAATCGTTAATCGTTACCATATTAACCCAAAAACGCGTGTAACATTAAAACTCGGTCAATGATTGCTATTTCGAACAACCGAATCATTTCACTATAAATTGAAGGCTCCTGCACATCCTATCATCGCCGAATACTCACCCTCTACCTCCAATTTCCATTAATTAACCTCTGATCTTGGAGCTTTCGATCGCAGTTGACTTTTTCTTTGACCGGCCAATCGTGTTCATAACGTCATGGTAAGTCGAGTTTTCTTTATGGATTTTGTTCATCGGAAATCAAAGAGCAATAACCCTATGATGAATCGGGTTATTGCTTGTTAAATTGTTTGATTGAAATTGTTAGGGCTCGAAGCGAATTTTTGGGGAAGAAATCGTCATAACTGTTTAGTATTTATTTTTAATAAACCACACCAAACACAACCACTGGTATAGACCAGATGGTTGTGTCTTGAACCCATCACACAAGCCACGCGGGTTCGACCCGTGGCAACAGCATCCTCTTTTTCTTTTTATTTTGTTTTTCAAAATCTATATATATATTACTTATAATTCATAAATTCATTTTAAAATACTAAAACACTTTTATAAATTCTACAAAAATTATTTTAACTTATTCTGATGAAAAAGTTTAACTTACAATTTTTAGTTTTCAAAAATTTATTTATTTAATATATATAATAAATAAATCAAGTTTATTCTATTTTATTTATAAAAATCTATAAAAATATCAAAACGATCTTATTAATTTCCACAAAAATTATTCTAAGTTTATATAACAATAAACTTTTCTGAAAAGTTTTTTTATTTCAGAAAAATCATTTATTTAATATTTTTAATCAATTTTTGTTAGTTTTAATCATAATTAAATCATAATAAATTCAATTTTTGTTATTTTTACACCAAAATTTTATACAAATTATTTCTGATCATTTAGAACAGAAATATAATTTTTAAAATGCTAATTCTTTAATTTTAGTAATTTTTAATTATTAAAGTTAAAGTTTGACAATTTGTAATAAATAGATTTAATAATCTATTTTAAAGAAAATAATTTTATAAAAATTATTTTTATACTTTAAACAACATTCTTGTGAACATCTTAAATTTAAATTTCATAAAAAGAGTTTTGGTCATTTACTTACTAAATTTCTCTCAATTGGCGAATATTTTAATCAAACAAGTATTTATCCCCAACTCGAAGCCCTAGAAACTTATACATTTGTAGACTTGATAGACTTAGACATATTTATTACCTCATTATAGGGTGATACTTGTTACATTTGGGCAACACAATTATCCAAATTTCTCAACAGATATAACATTTTACCAAGGTGAGTTTTACATAGCCCCCTTTTTCTATTTTTCACCATTTTTGGGGTGAAACATGTTACAACATCATTTATGCAATTCAATCATCAATGTGTCTATGTGTTTTCTATGTTGCATTATGTCTTGAGCATGATTAGAGTAAGCACCATTCTAGCATAATCATTAACTCCGTACAAGCCGGCGGTATACATTGATAGATCTATTGGACTGACAATCCCACCCGGATACGTGCCTCCTACAAAGGTAGCGTGGGTGTTTGTTATCGTATAACATATTTAGGTGAACCATGAGCGTATGGGAGGTACCACATTATAACAGTCATCAGGGTTGGTTATGCACTCGATTTACTTCTAGTATGTTCTCACATATGGACTAGATTGACATGACACATGAATTGCACAACATTTTTACTCAATTATCAAAAACCTATGTAATTCTCACCAACTTTTGTTGACCCAAAACATTTTCAACTTAACATATTTCAGGTTCTATTTGCTTGAAGATTCGAATTGATGCTTGAAGATATGTGTATAGTTTTATTCAATTTGATGTACAAATTCTAGAACAATTGTATGTAATTCAATTAAATCATTTAATGGAATTTATTATTTACCATGAGCTACTGAACAATCATCATTACGTGACATCCCGATGTTTCCGCCATCGGTTGGGGTGTTACAGGTGAGGATGCCGCGTATAGTCTTTCGTGGAATGAACTAAAGGACATGTTGTTGAGAAAGTATTCTCCCCGTAGTGAGATGTAGAAGATTGAAGCTGAATTTTGCACGCTTTCTATGAAAGGAGCTGAGATTAAGGCTTACACGACCAGGTTTAATGAGTTGGCTAGATTGGTTCCTCGTTTGGTTACACCATAGTATGTTCGCATTGAGCGATATATTTGGTGTTTGGCACCCCAGATCAGAGGAATGGTTTCGTCTTCTAAACCAACCACTATACAAAGTGCTATATATTTAGCAAACTCCTTGACTGATGATGCGATCAGAATGGGAACGTTGGTTAAGAAAAGCGAAACTGGTAAGAAGACGATTGAAGCGGTTAAAAATAGTGCTGAGCTAGAGACATTGTCGTCTGGTAGCAAGAGAAAAAGGTCAGATAATTCCAAGAAGCCGTCTAGGAGAAAGAGGAACAGGAATAGTGAATCAGGTAAGTTGTATGCTGCCAATGCCGGCAAAGGCAAGAAGGTTGAAGGAGGGACACCGATGTGTCAAAAGTGTAATATCCAGCATACTCGTTACTGTAAGGTGGTTTTATGTGAGAGATGCGGTTGTTATGGGCATTCAGCCCCAAAGTGTAGAGGGAGACTTCCAGATGCTGCCAACAAAGTCAAGAACGACCTGGGTTGTTTTGAATGCAGTGTTGTAGGACACTTTAAGAGGTAGTGCCCAAAGATTCAAGGGACAAATGCAAGGGGCAGAGCTTTTGAGATGAATACGGGTGCGGCTCGTCAGAATCCTACAGTGGTAACTGGTACGTGTCTTGTTAATAATCAACTTGCATCTGTTTTGTTTGATATCGGAGCTGATATGAGGTTTGTTTTAGTGACATGTTCATGAATATGTAATGTGGCTTGTATGTTTAGGTTGATTTGTATGAAATGATATGATGATGTGGTTAAGAATGTGAAGTTTATCTTGGAATGATATTTGTGTGGATACCTAAAATCAATTATAAGGGATAGGTAAATTAACGCTAAATGCATGCACACGTGGTCTAAAACTTAACCAATTGTCGAAATCACCAATGGGTCAATAGGGTAAGGGTTAATGTACGTAAATTCAATCTTTGGGATTAAACTAAGTCAATAAAGTTTGGTGAATGACTTTATTAGACTTAGAATGATTGCTAAATTAGCTATATGGATTATAGGGTGTTATAGGAAAAGGATTGTGGTTTGGATTAGTCGGATACGTGAATTGCTATGATTGAGGTGAGTTCACAGCCCCTTTTCTTAAAAGTTATTGAACGTTTTTAATATCGGGTGATTA
Organism: Ambrosia x helenae; assembly: GCA_030844895.1. Lineage (NCBI taxonomy): Eukaryota > Viridiplantae > Streptophyta > Magnoliopsida > Asterales > Asteraceae > Ambrosia > Ambrosia x helenae. The sequence goes on along the minus strand of CM061227.1, from coordinate 13,100,924 downwards.
ACATGATGTATGATTAGTAGGACTAGAATTGTAGGATAGTTGATGGCCTTGGGTAGGTGTACGAGTTGTTGCTGGAAGTACCTCGTCAGTCCTGTCGGATGGACACTTCCCTGCACTTCTTAATCATTAGTTCTTGAATAGAGTCGTGGTTTATGTTAGTAGATCTATTGGGTTGACGCCCCTTTCCTGACCAGTAGAGTGGGTCTTATGGGAAAACATAACCCAAAACGTTCCTCTTTAATTAGGGTTAAGCACCGGGAAGACAAAGTTGTGGTTTCATTAAGAGCTATGGTTACTATCATCCTTGTTAGATTTTCGCAAGTCTACTTGGTTTCTTCAAGTTCTACTTGATCATACGAATACTTACATTATGAATAATAAGCTTTGTTCTGTGTCATAAAACCTGTAAATTCACCAACATTTTGTTGATATTTTTAAGCATATTTTTCAGGTACTGATGCTTAGAGGGTTTGAGAGTGGGTTTGGCCAGGGACGAAGGTTAAGAAGGGCCAGGGGTGGCCCTGGCCCCCCCTGTTTTCTGGCGTAGTGGTAGAAATTTGCGATTTTCATATGTAAATTGAATCCGGGTTGAGTCCGGCCCCCACCGTTTTGCCACTACCGATCGAAAAAAATTGAGTTCGGCCCCCACTGATTCCGAAACCAAGCTTCGCCACTGGGTTTGGCAGGGCACTACTATGGACATGATGTTGGGACCGTTAATAATTAAAATCTATGTTTTGTTTTAATTTGTAAAACAATGTAACTCTTACTTTCGCGTCATCTTGGTGAGACATGTTTTTTTTGTTTCAAAACAACTTTCATTGACCATGAAAATAAAATATGTTAAACTAGAGGATGGTTGCAAGATGTCCATACGTAACTATATGTGTGCTGCTAAACTTTATGATAACAACTTCCGTTAACTCATGACCTGCTTTCTACTGTGCGCTGTCAGGATGTGACATTTAGCGGGGCGGTGTTCGCGATGTTCATGAGTATCAAAGAGGCTCGTGTATATCATAATTATTATGTTACTAACCAAAGGACTGTAATCTTCATAGAAAATGGTGTTAAAAGATTTGGTTTGGGTACAGTAGACATAATAATATTATTATATTCCTTCAAGAGGAAGAAAGAAGCATACTGCTTACCGACAAATTTAATATATGTTTATTTTAATATTAACTGTTGAGTGTTGTATTAAAAACTTTACACTGCATGCCAATTGCATACGTAGCATGTCAACGTAGTATGTTAATATATTTAATTAATTAAATAGACAGATCATAGAGCTTCTTAACATGATAATGTTAATAACTAACTACATATTTTTTTCTTAATCAAGTAAATTAAATTTAGTGTAAAATATTATAGCATGGGGCTGATAAATAAAGAAATTAATAGAGGTTAATAACAAGTTTAAGGCAAAGTATTTTAAAATGTTTCCATATTATTTAACTGGAGATGGTAATGCGGTATCGTAGATATAAATCCTTTCATTATTAGATCTATTCCGAAGTATATCTATTTCATGTTTTAGCAAATGGATTTTTGCCTACTCGATGGAACCGTTTTATTCCTATTAAACTCATATCATAAAGGGTAAATTACATAAGGATCAAGGTATTGATGTGCCTTGATCGGTTCTTTGTCCAAGTTGTGAAAATCAAAAGACACTACGGATCATTTGTTTGGTGCTTGCGTATTGCTTCTAGTGTTTGGATCGCTATTACTAAATGGCTTGATTTATCGTCGATTCAAGTTCATACTCACTCGGGGTTATTGATTTGGCGTTATTCTTTATCTGTTTTAAGCAAGAAAAGGAACCTCATTCATGGTATTATTCTTACAACTTGGTGGGTGATTTGGAGATCTCGAAACGATGTCTTCTCGTGCGAAGGAAGGAGAAAGGACTTTATTTTGGACTCTATTCTCAAATACTCGTTTTGGTGTTTAAGTGATAGAGATAGATTAGTTGTTACTTGGTCAGAGTGGATTAAAAATCCTCTTCTTGATATGTAATTGACTTTGTTTCTTTACTTACATTTTTATTCCATATTTCGTTTGCCTTTAAAAATAGATTTCAAATACTTAAATACATTTGACAAAGTCATTGAAGTTAAGGTATCGTTTCCATTAAGATCAAGGGTACGAGTCCGCCAAATGCGGAGTGGTGTAAAAAATTTGTTGTTAAAAAAAACTTAGAAAGATTGTATAAACAATAAAACAAAACAGTAATAGTAAAAACCTACGATAAACTTATAAATTCTATTAATAGTAAATCACTCTAATCTAAATTACGATTCACACCATATAGTTTATAAGCAACCAAAATGCTATTATTTTTAAAGCTTAGGGAAAAAAACTAGTTTAAAAAAGGATTATAAATTACTTAAAACAAATTAAAAACATGTTGAAGACAACTCAAATCAAAAGCACATTTTGAAGGGTCAATTTGCCTAATAATAACATATTTTAATATTTATATCATATTAATATTCACTATTTGTGTCGGTAATACTTTGATTGATGATTTGGTTATGCATTAGAATGTGAATTAATCTAGAAATATAAACCATTTTTATTTATTTTTATTTTAAAATGGAATGGGGGTGGTGTGAGAATGATTGTGAAGAGGTGGCATTTGGATATATGAGAGCAACAAGACATCACATGTTAGTGAGATTCAAGTTCATGGTCATGCCTCCCGACACCACCAATCCTACTTCATTCTCCCCCCTCCTCGAGCCCTTCCCCTTCCTACATCCACTTTTTTGCCGTACTTGATACTATTTTTTAATATATATATATTTTTGTGTTCAGGTAATTCATTAATCATGTTTAGACAAGTTACTAATCATGTTCAAACTAGGAATTCTATTTTTATCAAGAGTAGAATACGTTAAAACCACTCATTTCTAAAAAAAAAAAGTCACACCTCTACCGCACAAAATCACGCCATGTGCAATATTTGTTTCTAGCCCTGCTCCTTATCCAAACATACATCTTATTTTTAATATACAATTTCATTATTATTTACATGATTAAAATTGTTGTTTTTCATATTATAGTACATTAATTTCTATGTTATATCATAACGCATATTTTATCATAACATATTAGAGTTATCTATTCTAGAAAGCGTCCGGGATATAATCTAGTAATATGTATTATAGATATCAAGCAATAAAAAAAAAAAAAAAAAAAAAAAGATATCAAGCAATCACGTATTCAAAATATTTTGCAGGTTTCACTATTTTTAAATATTTTTTAATTTGTCACTCTAGGTTCGGATACATATATAAGAAGAGCATATGCGGCTCGGGAAGTCACCAAAAAGACGTCCTCGAATGTGCATGCCAACTCCCCTAGCCCACGAACCTACGACTTTTATCTCCTCTCTTACAAATCGTTTGTGTCTGATGACTCCTACATGTCAACGGGTCGATCCAATTCTCTCTTCCACGTCTATAGTATAGAGTAATAGGTAATAGAGTGAATTGGATCGAATGTACTTTTCTCATTATTCACAGAAGATTATAGAGTGGCTACAACATTAATACAATGACTTGATTCTAGGAAGACTATTGACTAGACTATTGACTAAGAATATTGACTATGACTAAATAATTATAAATGCATAAAGATAGCTCTTTGACTGTGACTATTGACTGTTGACTGTTGACTATTGATTTATGTTAATACGCCCTCGCAAGATGGAGGATCCATTGGATACGCCAATCTTGGAACGAAACGAAAGAAACGGTGATCTTGGAAGTGGTTTGGTGAGGACATCAGCCAGTTGATCCTTTGAGCTAATGTGAAAGACCTTTAAGTGACCGGCATTGACTTGTTCACGAACAAAGTGGTAGTCGAGGGCAACATGTTTCATGCGAGAATGGTACACCGGGTTGGCACAAAGGTAGGTGGCGCCGGTGTTGTCACAGAAAAGAGATGGTGTACGTGTCGTGCGAAGACCGAGTTCTTGGAGAAGATTTTTTTAATGAGATTTCAGTTGCAGCGTTTGCTAGTGCTTTGTATTCTGCTTCAGTGGATGAGCGTGAGACCGTTTTTTGTCTTGATGAACGCCAGGAGATGATGTTGGATCCAAGATATAATATATAACCTGTAGTAGATCTTCCTCCGTCATGTATGCCTCCCCAATCAGAATCTGAGAAAGCATTTAAATCAAGTGAGGACTGTTTATTTAACAATAACCCATGGTGCAATGTTCCTTTCAAATAGCGGAGAACCCGTTTGAGAGATTGCTAATGTGACTGTTTTGGGTGGTGCATCAACTGGGAGAGTTTGTTAACAGCGAAAGAGATATCAGGGCGGGTGAAGGCAAGGTATTGAAGTGTGCCAACAAGTTTGCGATAAGGAGTTGGGTCAACGGGTGGAGAGGCATCCGAAGGGATAAGCGGTTCAGAGACGCTTAGAGGGGTGAGGACCTCTTTGGCACCATCCATTTTGAAAGTGGTTAAGATGTCCTGAATGTGCCTGTGTTGGGAGAGGAATAGACCATGAGGAGTTGGAATGACTTCGATTCCTATGAAGTGATGTAGAGGGCCTAAGTCTTTGATCGAAATTTTTTTGCTTAGGGCTTGAACAAAGATGTCCATGAATGGATTATTGTTTCCAGTGAGGACAATGTCGTCAACGTAGACGAGTAGGTAGCAAGTGTTACCATTTGTGTTGTAGACAAAAAGAGATGCATCAGAGAGACATTTTTTAAAACCGAAGCTAATGAGGAAGGTGGTTAATTCATTGTACCAAGCCCGCGGGGCTTGTTTAAGGCCGTAGAGAGATTTCTTGAGTTTGCAAATGTGATTAGGAAACGCCGAATTTGCAAATCCGGGTGGTTGAATCATGTACACATACTCATGTAAGGTGCCATAAAGAAATGCATTATTGACGTCTAGTTGGCGTAACGACCACCCTCGAGAGAGTGCGATGGAAAGAACAGTACGAATGGTGACAGGTTTCGTTACCGGACTAAAGGTATCAAAATAGTCCTTACCGTACTGTTGATGAAACCCTTTTGCGACTAGGCGCGCTTTAAATTTATCAATAGTTCCATCGGGTTTTCGTTTGGTTCGGAATACCCATTTGCATCCGATTGGATTTTGGGTAGTATGAGGGACAAGCTCCCACATATGGTTTTGAAGAAGAGCGTTGTATTCAAGATCCATTGCTTGTCGCCATTGTGGATCTTTCATCACTTGGATGTGAGTAGAGGGCTCAATGGATGTAGGAAGTGGGTGCAGTGTGGTGGAGTTGATGAAGTTGGAATTGTAATATTTTGGGTTAGGATTGCGAGACCGTTGTGGGCGAGTAGAGGTGGTAGGAGAGGGGTTAGTTGAAGGAGTTTGAGATGAGGAGGTGGTAGAGTCATTGGAAGGCTGTGTAGGTGAATTAGGTTGTGTAGGAGTGGAGGATTATGGAGATGAGGACTGTGTATGGACAGTGGAGGACTGTGTAGAGGACAAGAGTTGTGTAGGGTTAGGGGAATGTTGTGTAGGTGTAGTAGAAGGTTGTGTATGGTCAGATGAGTGTTGTGTAGTATCAGGCAACTGTTGTGTAGGTGCAGCAGGAGGTTGTGTAGGGTCAGGAGAGGGGTGTGTAGGAGGTATGGATTGGTGTGTGGGATCGATGGGAGGTTGTGTAGGGTGTGAAGGCTTTGTAGGATTTGGTATGTTGTGAAGAAATGATTCATAGGTGACAGTGGGAGATGTGGAGTTATTGGTGTGGGATGGGAAGATGTGTGGTATGAATTCAACATGGCGCGAGTGATATAGTTTGTTGGTGGCTGGATCAAAGCATTTGTATGCTGATCTGGAAGAAGAGTATCCAAGAAAGATACATGATGCGGAGCGAGATTGTAACTTGGAGGTGTTGTATGGGCGGAGCCACGGATAGCAAAGACATCCAAACGGTTTTAGTTTGGAGTAGGTGGGAGCAACATTGAATAACATGTCATAAGGTGATTTGTTGTTCAAGATGGTGGTGGGTAGACGGTTGATGAGATAAGTTGCGGCTTGAAAGGCATGTGACCAAAATTGTGATGGGAGTTGAGCATAGTGGAGGAGGGCAAGGCCCGTTTCAACAAAGTGTCGATGACGACGTTCGGCCACCCCGTTTTGTTCGGGTGTATGAGGAGGTGTGGTGTAGTGAGAAATTCCATGAGTTGTGAGAAATGGTTTAAGACTAATGTATTCACCACCATTGTCGGTAAATAGAGAGATAAGAGGTGTATGAAAGAATTTTTCCACTAGTGATTTGAATTGTGGAAAAAGGACAGAGACGTCGGATTTTCTTTTTATCGGATATAACCAAATGTATTTAGAAAAATAATCGACAAATATGACATAGTACTTGAAGCCGTCATTGGATGTTTGGACTGAACCCCATACATCTGAGTAAACGAGTTGCAATGGTTTCTTTGCAACAAATGAGTTTTTACCAAAAGAAATTTTATGGCTTTTATTTAACGAACAAGATTTGCAATGAAAAGACTCGGGTGACACTTTATTACCATTAAGTCCTAATTTAGAAATTAAGGACTTGAAGACTTGAAACGAAGGATGTCCAAGGATATGGTGCCACGCAAGTAGAGATCTTGTTGTTGTTGCATTGATTTGAGGAGAGAGTGTGGTTGGTCCGTAGTAAACGTCATTGACGTTCACGCCCCGCATGAGATGCGCCCCCGTGCGTAGATCCTTAACAACGAAATGATATGGAAAAAATTCAACAGAAACTTGATTAGTGCGACTAAGTTTTGCAACAGAAATAAGATTATTACGAAGAGATGGAACGATTAAGACATCGTTTAAGAAAAGCGGTCGTGAGTTGGTGTGAAGGGTTGTTTGACCAATGTGTGTGATAGGAAGGGTTTTACCGTCACCTAAAACAATCTCATCCGGGCCACCATATTCGGAAAGAACATGCATTTGGCTGCTGTTGTTGTTGTTGTTAGTGTGATTGGAAGCGTCTGTATCCCACATCCATGGAGTGTTTGGAACCGTAGTGTGAGAAGATGTATTGTTCACAACCGGGTATGAGTAGGAATCATGAGTAGAGACTTGATGGTCGCGTAGGAAGCGACGAAGTTTGCGACAATCTTTCGTTACATGACCGGCTATGTTGCAAAAATAACAAAAAACGTTAGTTTGGCTGTTGTGGGTCAGGTTGTTTTGAGTTTGGGTTGCGGATTTGTTTGACCACGAGGAGGGTTGGTTTTGTAATGATGGGTTTGAGGCTGAGGAACAAGGGTTCCGATTGTAGTTTTGGTTTGATTGATAAACAAAAAATGGAGCCATTGAGGCTACAAATCAGAAAAATGAAAGGGTTGTGTGGGTTGCGGACAGAAGGCTATCGAAAGCTGTGATGGATCGGTTGGCTCAAGGGAGCTTTAGGCTCTTGATACCATATAGAGTAATAGGTAATAGAGTGAATTGAATCGAATGTACTTTTCTCATTATTCACAGAAGATTATATAGTGGCTACAACATTAATACAATGACTTGATTCTAGGAAGACTATTGACTAGACTATTGACAAAGAATATTGACTATGACTAAATAATTATAAAGACATAAAAATAGCTCTTTGACTATGACTATTGACTGTTGACTTATGTTAATATATAGTTCGTAGTGCTCAAAACCCTGACTGCAGATAGTTTGACACATAAACGTTGAGTATTGAATATTATATAACACACAAAAAAAATTAACATTATTCACATGACATAAGTGGTATTTATGTGAATTCACCTATTTATATAAATGATACAATAAAATAAGATTTATAGAGCATGTTCTACATTGGTTTAGTTGTTTGAAATAGTGCTTTAAAACCTGGACCGGACCTTTCGGTCGAACCAGAAAACGAGGCCTAGGATGGTCTGGTTAGGGTATCAGACCGGATGTGCATCAAACCGTTAGTTGAACCGATAAATCGGCCGTCGGACTGTGATTTAGGGGGTTGAACTGGTATTTTTATATTTTTGTCATCAAATTTTACCCTATAAATTTTTATAATATTTATGACACTCTCCATCCAGACCAATAGACCTAAGGAGGCCAGTTTGACTTTCGATTGGTTATGAAAACATTATTTGAAATTTAATTCATAGCTTATAAAATTATGCATGGTATATTTCTGTCAACACCATGGCTCTTATGGATGTTTATACTACATTGTTAAAGTCATCTCAATTTTTTTTCTAATAAAAGATATAGAGCATGTTCTGCATCTTTCTACACTGTTTTATACAACGTTAAGTATGCGTTGAGACATACTTATTTTATCAACGTCTTAATATAAATTTGAAGTAGAACCACGTTATGAATAATAATAAGATATAAGTAATGGAGACACAAACTCATATGTTATTAAAGCTACCACTTAGTTTTGGTTTTCCTTTATATAAAGTGGTTTTGTTTACCTTTATTATCGTAATATAATATGACGTTATAAAACTTCGAATATACCGTTGTGACGTACTTATTTTCATCTACGATTTAATAAAAGTTTTATTCGAAAGGGTCAAATATATTTTTTCATTACCGTGACGAACCGAACCAGTACAATCCAAAGAACATCAGTACTGGTACCATATTTGTTTTTATGGTTTTCTCCACGTGGCGTATAAAATTCGTTGAAAACGGATTTGTGTTCACAATAGATATTTTTCTGGTATCGTTGGCTATAGAAAGTGTCGGTACGATAACAGTACCGTGATGAATTGAACCATGTCAACCAAACACATTGGTATTTGTGACACCAGTCAACGATCCAGGTCAACATCCGTACGCAGCTTACTTATTAGTATCATTTCATGTGTATAATTAGACATTTTGCACACACTATACCCCCCCCCCCCAAGTCTGGTAAAGCACAAATTATTGGGAAAACTCAATAAACCACCCGTTTATGCATACAACACCCGAAAAATATAACAACAATTGCCGTTGAACAGTCAAGGCAATCACACGCTCAACAGAGAGCAACTGAATACCCGATTAACACAATTGTACAAAACAACAATACAAGTGGCAGTTCCTAGGTGGAGAGTTACACAAACACCACCCACACGACTCATGAAATAAACATATGTTATCATTTGGCATTAATGCTCCATAACACATGATAAGTTTCCTACTAACATATGTATACATATACAAGTGACTTATGAATCATGAACACAAAAGTTGGGAAAAATGATACATGTTGATATCATCATCGAGCATCATAAAACTTGACTAAACACATGACCATATGGTCGCCTAAATAGATATTCCTATATCAAGGGTGACTAGAGGTTATCAACAAACCGTCAAGACGTTATGCAAGTGTATTATCGGCTACCTATATGTGTACATATGTCGACTAACCCTCATGATCTCACAACTATTTTCACAAGCACACCCATGATAAGTGAGAAGGTCTATAACCAAGTGAACTTATCATTGATTTCAACAACACAATAACTATACACACACATATCCACGGCAATATGCATATATATGCAAACACATGCACCTTTTTCGACTACACATACATACACGCCTATGTCATGTCCCTTTCCTACAACCCTTGGACCCTTCCCTTTTGTTTTCTTCTTCGGCCGAAACCTTAACCAAAGACTCTCATGGGTCTTTGTCAATGGAAGATCCAAATTATACATGAATAAAGGAAGAACCGTCATCACACCCCATCAAGATTGACTAAGTGAAGCTTCCTAATTTGGAGGAATAGCTAATCGGCCCACACCTATACAACAAGAAGTATGATAGGACAACAAAAAAAGATCCTTGACAATGACTACACCAAGATTGACAATCACACAAATCTCCTCATTTTTATTATCAGCCGAAAACTCCAAGCCATCAAGTGTCACTTTCATTTGACAACTATTGTTATACTAAACTAGGAATCATCCAAAGAGTCACCTTCTTCCAACACATGATCCTTTACCTCTTTGTTTATTACATCACAATCGGCTAGAAGGGACAAGAAGAAAGATGACACAAACTCTTACATCAACTAGGGAACAAAACAAGAATGATGATCCTACTTCTAAGATGAGTCACTCTACTTCTTTGGATTATCGGCCAAGCATCAAGGGAAACAAGGAAGCATTGAGTTTTCATTATCAACACTAATCTATGATAAGTTACCCAAAACAAGAGTGGAAGACCTACCACATTTGGATGTTTGTCTTCACGCAATCGGCCCCTATAAAAGGAGAGACAACCATTGTGATTTATCCCACACCAACACTTAACTCACTCACTCACTCACACTTTTGCACACCTTCTTGGCCCGAAAGATACCACAAACGAAGTACAAGACAAGCTTAAGAGGAGGATCAAGGTTCAAGAACCAAACCGACCCTACATTGTCTCGATTAGGTATGATGTCTAGCCATTGTGTTCTTTTGCAACCACTAATCACTCGGCTTAAGTTAAACACCCGAACCTCAGGCCATAATCAATGTGATCGACCATTCACACACATGAGATTTATAAATATAGTTCATTTACAATAGTTTTGACTATTTAAGATCACATCATCAAGTTTCCACCCATGTATGTTGTTAATCAGTCCTAACAAGGCATCTATAGCTTGAACAATGTTTTGGGATCAAACCACCACCAAGATGCTCACACTTAAAACCGGTTTTTATAAACAAACTTGCTTAACACAAACTCGAAGCTAAAGTTCATTTTTGGGAAGTAAATATAATCGGCTTTTGTCAAAAACACCTCTACACCTATTGCAATGCATCAATGGTGCTTTGCAAAGCGTGGATCAATTGATTTAGACCCACTAAAGGATCGATTTCAAGGCCCATGTTATTGGGTAGTTTCGGCTACCATACTCTAACGTATGTTAAGAAGACCATAACACATGTTAACACTAGTTTGGATATTATAAAAGCTTAAACATATGTTAAAATACTCGACTTGCTACAAAACGACCACACATGTTAGATTGGGAGTAATCAACAACCCATGATGACATGTGGGGCCCACATAGTTCACAAAGGATACCACTTTTACAATAAAACGCCTGGAGATACCAGAGTTTGATGCTTTACAATGTACGCGTAAATCAACTAAAAAATGACACGTGCACAAAACATGGACCACATACACTAAAACAAAGGTCTATGAATGTCGGGTGAACAACTTGTATGATAAACAACAAGACCGTACAACTTACTATGTCCATAATGATCATAGGGTATCATTTGTCGAGACGATAGCTATTTCATTTTCCTGCTTTACCAGACCTTATCCTCAGATATCAGGTGAGTTTCACGGCCCCATTTTACCATTTCTACATTTTTGGGGGACAAACATGCTACAAATCCAATACAAATATCATTTTGTGTGTTAATTCTATCGTGACTACCATGTGGAACATGAGACATTGGTTCATAAGCTCAACAGTCCTCATACTTACATTATACTGTGACCATTAGCTATCGAAAATCATGGAACACTTTAATAGATCTATTGGGTTGACACCCCCACTCTTAGTTAGTCGATCTAACTAGTTACATACAAAAGAGTGTTAGTATTCTACTATACATACATTGTCTTTAGTGTACAATGCACGAGGCACGACAGTCAAGAGATTTAGTTATGGGACTCATGGTTTGCACAGTTATCATTCGCTTAGCTAGCCTATGATTAGTCATACACGAATTACACGAGCACTTTACTTAGTACATCTAAACCTATGAACTCACCAACATTATTTTTGACAAATCTTACGCATGTTTTTTCAGGTAATTGACGATGAGAAGCAGAGACTTGAGAGAGGGGTTCGAGCATGCACCGAGTGGTACCATTTTGGATCGGTTCTTGTCAATCCCACGTTATTTCAGTATTTGAGTCATGAATTCCAGACAATTTACTATGTCTTAAACAATGTTATGATAATTTAAATAATTTATGACATTATCCATCCTACGATGGTATCCATTTAAATAATCTGTGTGTTGCTTGAACATTGTGCCTGAAAACCTTTCGAGGTCGCATCCCGGTGTTTCTGCTTTGGCGGGGTGTGACAGTATTGGTACTGATATTTATTGTTTATTGTTTTAAGTCCATGTAAAATATGTTTTGATATCCTTTTGGCATATCTCTTTCGGTTACTATGTCAAGTGTAGGTATCATATCGGTCAGTGGCGGATTTAACTTATGGGGAGGGTGGGCATATGCCCACCGTACCATCGGCGGCTCGCGGTTCAGTTACCCTCCGGCAAATCTAATCTCTCCTATTTTGTGTATATTACGAAGATTTTGTTACTTAAGCCTCTAAATAATCTCATGTAGTGTTGTTAATGTAAACAAGAACAAAGAAAAAAAAAAGAGAATGGTGAAAAGATCATTTTTCCGAAGATTTGGTTCTATGTTTTTTTTTACCAGAATATGGTGTTGTGTTGGATGGAGAGGGAGAGAGTTGTTGAACAATGAAATACAGGGACTATCACAAGACTAGAATGTGGCCCTATAAAGTTTTGTTTCTTTTCATCTTTTTTAATATTAGTATTAAATATTTTTTGTTATTTAATTTTCTTATATAATAAATCTTTTTGATATAAAATTTGAACCAAGCAACTTTGCGTATGTGAATTAATGATGACTAGAAAGGTGTTTACGTGATGTGGTGGGAAACACTAGGGCCGGCTATAAAAATTCAGGTGCCCGGGCCAAGGTGTATAAAATGTGTCCTTTAGTCTTAGCTTTAAGCCTTAACGAAATAAATAATGTAAATTGTTTTTTAAGCTACGATTAAAGTAATATCAAATTGATGGATCAAATTTTATTTCCCACTTAGGTTGTATTCTAATGGTAGAGGGGAACAAACCCTCCTGTGAGAGGTTAAGAGTTCAAATCCCACAAAGGGTGAAAATATAAATGGATGAAAGTTTGGCAATTAAAAAAATTGTTTCATAACAAAAATAAAAGTTAAAAGGGAAGTCAAAACCAATCGGTGAAAAACAAAAAAAACAACTAAGTGTGAGCCCTCTTCATTTCATCTTTTTCATCCTCTCTATCCTACACTTATTAATAAACCTACAATATTTTTTTTCAAACCGTTTCATTTTCTTCTTTAATTCTTAACCTCTTTTAACATTTCTTTACTTTATGTTTTATATAAACTACCATTCACGTTGATTAATGCTTGATTAAAAATTTTGGGACTCAAACATACAAAAATCCATCGAATTAAGGACATCATTGTTAAGAAAACTTGGATTGCCGGATGATCAATGTGCCCCCGAGAAATTGGGCCCGGACCGGGAGTCCTCCCCGCACCCCTTAAGGGCCGGCCTTGGGAAACACAACACTAACACAGAGATCTTGACCATTTTTAACCCATCGTATTGTGGCCACCGTACAAAAAAGTTTTGTATTCGCTATCGATACTATGATAAATACCGACCGAAAGTCCACTGCTTAGCACAATAAATTCCGCTAGCTATTTAGGGGGTGTTTGGGTTTGATTATTCAAAACAAATTATGCGTTTTGGAAAAGTAGGAGTTGAGCTGCTTATAGATTATTGCGTTTTGGTAGCTTAAAAAACTGACTATCCGCGTTTTCAAAACGCAATCCCAAACACTAAAAACTGATTATCTGCATTTTCAAAACGCAATAATCTAAAAATCAGATTTAAAACACAATCCTAAACACCCTCTTAATCATTCGTACAATTAAAACTAATGGATAAAGAATTAAGTTATAAAATACGTATGAATTTTAAACATAAAAAATGGGGAAATATAGTAGTTTGAAATTTGAGATGGAGAGGAAGGGGTTACACGCCACATCATTGTACTCATGCCTCTGCCTTGGAATCTCACTCATTGCTCCACGCAAGCTTCATCATCTCCACTATCTCATTTACATTTTCCCTTATTATTATGTTTCCAATTTCACTCTCCACCCCCTTCTGTTCTTTAAACATAAAAAAAAAACTTGCCTATCATATATATGTAAGGGAGATGGTAAAATAAGAATATGATTGAGTTAGAATAATTAAAGAACTCACTTTATAACCACACACTTAATCAAATAAAAATAAGAATATGTGTCTGTAAATTAAAGTATAACAAAATATCGAATAGAATATTCCTTTTTTAAAAGTCAACATTTGTGTGCTGTATTTTTTACACCAGTGTTAAACCATCGTAAAAAAAATTCATTTTTTTTACGGTGGAGTTACCCATTTTTACATCGGTGTGTAAAAAAAAATTTAATTTCACATTTTACGTCGGTGTTATCACAGTTCTTCCAACTCGAGTTAGTTTTCATTTGAACCTAATTCAATCATATAATAATTATATAAATAAAAATGTAAATACCATATCTATTATCTATCATACAAAACATAACTTTTCAGTATTTCCCTTTATATATTTATTTTTTTAAACCTTATGATTTTTTTATAATGGACAATTTTCTTTAGGATAGCAGGCAGACTGATAATAAATTACATCATCACCCTTTTCTAAATAGCAAAACTTATCTATTATTATATATAATAAAACAATACAATTTTAGATATGTGTCATTCACTAAAGCCAACTGTTTTTTGGTTTTCCCATCTTTGTTCTCCTACTTAGAGCATCGACAATAATAAGACCCGTCCAAAATTCCAAACTGCCACAACCATTCCAAACTCATTTTTTCCTATAACCTTAAATCATTCTAAACCTTCATCTCATCATCTACTTTTCCTCATTTAATTTACATCTACACACAAAAAAACCTTTTTTTTTAATTTATTCAAAATATCATAAATGGTGCCCCACGTTTTCCAAGCGGACTGGTTCGATTCATCGGACCTCAACCCTCTACCTCATCATTCGGACGAGTGCTACAATGGTGAGAAGTTTTGAATTGCAAACCCGTCCAAAACATAGGCATTGTGGATGCTCTAGGGGGACGAGGCACGTTGCAGGTACCACCTTTTAGGTTACTTTGTGGTTAGGCAACACCGTCGCCACCCCCCAGGCAAAGTTGCAGATTTCATTTGCAGGAAAACATGTTGTCGAGAATAGAGAATGAGGCTTTATGTGTTGTGACCATTTAATGCTATTGCTTTTTGACCACTTTTCCTCCAATTAAAACCTTTAGATTAATTTGAGACCTCTACACAAAGTACCATAGAATCTCGTCAGTGTTTTAGTGATTCTAGGGTACTTTGGGTCAATTTTAACATGATAAAGTGGGAGTGGTCAGGGGTTAGGGTACTTAGGGGCTGTTAGGTTGATTAAGTGCTGAATCATTAAGATGGTCTGAATGGTTAAGAGGCTCTGAATGGTTAAGAGCTGAATCATTCAGAATCCCTTATTAGCTTAATGGTTCAGCACTTAATCATTCAATTCAGATGCTGAAACAAACAGTCTGAATGCTGAATGATTCAGACCTGAATAGTTAAGAGGCTACCAAACAACCTCTTACTCTATAGTGGTCATTCTCCCCTAACTATTATCTTTTAGTTAAAGATCTTATTTATCCTACTTAAAAAAACTGACTTATCTTTTAATCAAAGATAGTATTTATTTATATTTTTCTTAATTATGGAATATTATTTTTTAATTAAATATAATTATTGTATTATTAACATAAATATAAAACTAAAATTAATGTTTAAATAAACTTATATTTTTTTTTACTTAAAAACTTCATCAAGTTCGAACTCATATTAGCTAAAATACTAAAAATGAAAAATAATAAAATAAATTTAATATAACATTAATAATTAATACTTCAAATAAAGTTACATTTTTTACTTAAAAACTCATCAAGTTCATACTTGTGTTATCTAAAAAACTAAAAATGAAAAATAACGAAGATAATTGTTTTTATAAGTGCTTTATAAAAGTTTTCAAATACTTGATATGGTTAGATGGTAAATAATAGTAAAAATACAATATGTCAAATAATTAAAAAAAAAAGATGGTATTAAAATCAAAGTTAATTTTCTTTTGAAAAAAAAAATGTTTTAAAAATTAACTTAACAAAATTTATCACTATCATTTCAATGTTCATTTTTTTTAAATATATATTTTATCAACTGTATATGTTAACAAATTATATTATTCTTTATTCTATTAGTATAATACATCGATTTTTTCAACCATGAAATGCATATGTTTTCTTAAACATAATTTTTTATTAATTATATAACATTACATTTATCAACTCGTATAATACACAGAATTGTAACCTAGTATACCATATATTACAGTTTCATCTTATTGTTTTGTTTAATGTAATTATCAACTAATTTATGTGTTTTTTTTTCATTTCATATATATTAATAACTATTTTAATAACAAGATTACTTTTAATGTGCTATCAGTTTATGGATCTATATATAATGACTCATTGTCATAACACAGTGTCACAAGTTGTATCCATGACACCAAGGGGAGTTAAGACAGAATCGCTTAGTGTTTTTTTTTATGTTAATTAAGTTTCGCTTAGAGAACATTAATTGAATCTCTATATGTGGTCCACAAAGAATAGGACTTTATACTTATCCACGAGAAACAAAAAAGAAAGAAAAAAAATAGATTCAGCCACACTTATGTTTTTCCAACTTACAAAAAAGTTGCTATAGCAAAGAATATTGTTATGTTTGTTTGTGGTGATTGCACTCACAAACATGCTACTTTCACTTGTCACATGTTTATGATTTTGTAACTCCCTATTACAATAGTACGAGTGTCCTACAAACAATAAGTTATTATAAAAGTAGCCTATCCATTGAGAATTTAAGATAAATAGATTAAACTTACAAAAATACCCCAATGAAAGTATGAAGGGGGAGGGGGTTGATGACATAAAGATGGTGTCATGGATTTGGCAAAAAGCAAAAGGGAGTACAAAAGAGATATGATATGTGTAATGTGGTGTGAGTTCCAAGAGATTGATTGGTGATCTTTTAGAAGGAGTGATAATGTTGGGGTTGAGGCTTGTAAATGTAAGCATGGAGGCCATCATGTTCCCTCTTTTCCAAACTCTAAACAAACAAACACCAATAGATTCTAATCCAACCCCACCAATCATTATTCTTCTTGTTTACTTGAGTTTCATCACTTCAAACCTTAAGACATGTTTCTCCTTTTAACATTATGTTTTTATCACTTTTCACTCTTATAATCTATAATAAACCTTCTTTTAATTAATCATTTCTCTTTTTTTTTATCAGCCAAACATTTTTTATTTTCTACATTTATATTTTAAAATGGATATATGAAATTTTTATATAAGAGTGAGAATACAGTTCATGATTTAGAAGGATTATTATTAATGTTTGTATAATATATAGTTTTGAAATATTACTGTGTTTTTATCACCCAACAAACGAAAACTAAGATAAACAAAATAAGAAATGCGTGTATAATATTACTTTTGTCATTTATGTACAAAAAAAGTAATTTAGAATATATACAGGGAAAGTATAGGATGAAAATCCAAGTTGTGAAAACCCTGTCAAATTATTTATTTATTATTATTATTATTATTATTATTATTATTATTATTATTATTATTATTATTATTTGCAAAATTTTAAGCATGTAATATAAACATTTTAAGCATTTTTGTCAAAATAAATAAAAAAAAGAGCCATGAGAATTTAAAAAATAAATAAATAAAACGTCAGACCACACCTATGTAATAGTTATGTAACACTGAACAGCGTAATTTTTACATAATTTTTTTTTTTAAAAAAAGTGGGCACTATTTTTAATTTTTGATAAAAATGTTTATATTAAATGTCTAAATTTTCTTAAAAAAATTCATAGGATTTTCACATATTTTCACAGATTTTCATAACCAAAGTAGGTTTTCATTATAACTCTTCCATATATAACTAGTGGTAATGCTCGCGCGTTGTCGCGGGTACGTATGTTTTATTGTCGCACAACCTCCAAATCGATTATTAATTTAAGTAACATTCATTATTTGTATGGTTACAGTAAATTTCTATGTCGTTTTAAGCTATTAATTCTCTTATGTACTCGCACACCAGAATATACTTATGTCTTTTCTATAGTGGGGGACCTGCGCATTACGACATAGTCAACCACTTTATAGTGGGGGGAGCTTCTTGGCACATAACAGGTTAATTATCCGTGCTATTTGACATCAAGAATATCAACGGGGGATATGTAGATTTTGTTGGTATTAAAGGGGGTTATACCACAAAATAAGGTAGTATGAGTAATGGAATAGTAAGCTTCAAGAAGATAAGCTTGGTGAAGCAGATAGACTACTTGCTGAGTGTTTCACAGACCTGTGACAAGAAATTCACAGTGTATTTTGATGACAACGCATGCTTTATTCTGAAACCGGGTTTCAAAGTTCTTAAAAAGTGGGTTATGATTTCCGCTCCAAGGGTAAATAATCTGTATGTTCTAGATATGAGTCAAGCTATGACAACACAGGGGCTAGTCACTTGTTTTATGTCAAAGGAGGCAGAGAAGGAATCCATTATGTGGCACAGACAAATGGGACACATTCACTTGAGGAAGATGAACCATTTGGTGCAGAATCAGCTTGTTGAAGGTGTCTTAGTCAAGGATTTCCATTTGAATGACATATGTGTCTCATGTAAGAAGGGGAAGCAAAAGAAGAAATCTCACAAACCCAAGAAGGTCAAATCAGTCAGTGTTCCTCTCGAAAGATTACACCTGGATGTATTTGGTCCTGTCAATTGCAAGAGCAAGAATGGAGACCTATAATGTCTAGTTTTCACAGATGACTATTCTAGGTTCTTTTGGGTGGTATGCATGCAGCACAAGAGTGAGACTTTCGAGTACTTGAAGAATCTGTTCACTAAACTTGAAAATATATATCAGCTGAAGATCCGCAGGCTTCGAAGAGACAATGGAACAGAATTCAAGAATCATGCTATGGGGGCTTTATGTGTAGAAAAGGATATTCATCATGAATTCACAGCGCCATATACTCCATAGCATAACGAGGTTGCAGAAAGAAACAATCGGACTCTTATAGAAGTAGCCAGAACAATGCTCGCAGACTCGAACCTATCCATGTTCTTCTGGAATGAGGCGGTTCACTGTGCGTGTTAGACTCTAGATAGGGTTCTTACGGTAAATAAGCATGGTAAAACATCTTACAAATTGCTGAACCGTGGGAAACCGAACTTAATGTTTCTGGAAACATTCGGAGCTCCATGCACCATGATCCAACCTCATGAGAAATTTGGAGCTAAGGCAGAAGAAGGGTTCTTTGTTGGTTACAACACTCCAAAAAAAAGAGTGTACAACAAAAGAGCCCAACGCGTTGAAGAATGGCTTAATGTCAATGTTCAACGCTGTACTATCAATGCTCCTAGAGTTGGACCCGATTGGTTGTTCGACTACAAGAGTCTGTTTGATTCTTTCAACGTAGATAATGTTGTAGACGATGTTGTTGCACAGATGTATTACGAATGTGAAAAAGCAACTAGTTCACCACTGGTGCGTCCGATCATCGTCAATACACCAACAACATCTAATCCTTCAACATCTACGCCCCCACCCCCTACCAAAACCGCAGCAGCAGAGACAGAGGAAGTTTTTTAGGAAGCATTAGCAGAGATTCAAAATTCATCTTCATCAGACGAGGAATTTGCAGAATCTCATGAAACTCTAACTGGTGAACAAGCTGGAAATGGTGAATCTACCATTACAGCTCTAGTCATTCCTACAAGAAACAATCAAGCGGGTCCTTCGTCTTCTTCAGCTCCAGGGATTAATCTGGAGGTTGATCTCTCCAGGTTTAATGTGCAACCCGCTTCTTGTTCCAGTTTAAGTGCCGCAGAGTCAAATCTTTCTGATAACATGGAAAATCTCAACTTGAATTCGGATGGTCTAGTGCCAGCACATCCGGAATCTTGAATTCACGATACTCATCCATTGCAAAATGTGATTGGAAATCCAGCTAGCCGAGTTATGACACTTGGTCAACTCAGGAATGTTAGCTCAAGTGATAATGCAGGTAACCTGGTAGGGCTGTAAACGAACCAAACGAACACGAACAAAGCCTTGTTCATGTTCATTGGTTAAGGAATTATTGTGTTTGCGAACTGTTCACGAACACTTACCGAACGAGATTTTTTTGTTCCTGTTTGTTTGCTAAGAAAATAACGTGTACACGAACTGTTCATGAAAACTTACCGAACGAGATTTTTGTTCATGTTCGCTTGTATTTATTTGCTAAATTTAGGTGTCGGCCAAAAACGAACACAAACAAACAAAAATGAACGTAAACGAACACAAATGGGCATTACTGGACAAAATCGAGCACAAACTAATACATTAAATTCTGAAAATTCACATTTTTCATCGCTAACATTGTCCGCCCATAATATACTAATCCAATTACCCAAATATACGTGACATAATCTTGATCACATAATGTCTTATAAAAACACAGAAATATCATATTAAACTTGAAATCCTCATTTAATCCACCAACAATAACAGTTAGTCAAAATAGTTAATGTAATATTAATATGTGATACACTAATATATGTTAAATAATCTACCACTGTAAAATTTGAAATACTTAAATTAAATATAAAAAATTAAAAACTCTAATGAACTATCAAACAAAAACAAACATACACGAACACGTTACCGAACATTCACAAACATAAACGAAGGAACGCGGCCTCTGTTCGTTTGTTTAGCTAAACGAACAGATTTTTTTGTTTGTGTTCGTTCATTTATTAAACAAATGAACGCAAACGAACTTCCCGCCAAACAGTTCACAAACTGTTCGCCGAACGTTTGGTTTGTTTACAACCCTATACCATGGCCCTCTATTCAGACATCAGAAAAGCCGGTCATCAGAACGATTGGTCCTTCGCTCTCTATGTATCTTAACAAGAACCAAGAACTGTGCAGGAGACACTGAGGGAGGAATCATGGATTAAAGCTATGCAAGTAGAACTTCAGTAGCTCCAAAAACTAGGGGTCATGTGGGACTTAGTTGATGTGACACCCGCCACTTTACCAGGTCAAAATCCGTACACTTTTTAATCAACATTTAATTTTCTACGCATAATTCATATTATTTTATATGCATAAGTCCCCCGAGAAAGTCTAGCAAGGTCCGAACGAGTATAATTTCACCCATATTAACTCACATTGGTGACACGAGCTTAAACAACTATACAAACCATGTGTAATGTTTATTAATTTCAATAACTAAGAAAGGTGAAAAAGTCCAAGTATAATAACTAGTATTTTGCTAACTTACAAATCTATACACTATGTATATATATACGCGGCCACACATACATATACATATGTATGTGTGTGCATGATGTTAAAAGACAAATTTAATGTGTAAGATTTCATGCATTTTGTTCCATTTTAATAAACTATTCCATCATACCTTTTGACTAACTACCACCATTTTCCATTTTGTCCCACTAATTCTAGACACTATAACAATTTAAATGAAGTGTTTTATCCTTATATTCTTCCTAAGATTAGTCAACCCAAGGATTTGGTGACTTAACATAATTGGTAAGATTCCTTAATCCCCATGGATCAAGAATGTTGGATTACCACAATTGTTAAAGTTGCTTTTCCTTCCCTTTTGCCTTGTTTCGGCCGCCAACCCCCCCCCCCATATCAATTCAAATCTTTTTTTTAATCAATTCAACCCATAATAAGCACATGTTAATTAAGGATCTAGAATGATCTTATATGTGGATAAGAGTAGGAGATTATGTTCCAACATAATCTATGAATTGTCACTTCACTTGACTTATTAACTTGACCATGAGACATGATTATGTTTCCTTAATTCCATGCAAATCTAGTCAACCTTTCAAGACTTTCCTAAGTGTGGAAATGTTCCTTAATCCATTAGAAACATAAGAGATACCCTTCCATAACAAGTATGAATCACTCCTTGTGGGAACAAGTGAGCCACCCCGTTTAGGCCCCATGTAGGATCAAATCACCATTTTTCTAACTAAGCAACATCATGATGGTTAAAGATCAAGTGTTATGTCAAGGTTAATCCAAGATATTTAGCACCAAAAATAGATTTCCTAAACCTCCCTACCCCATGTTAAGATGCTTACCCAAAACAAACATGTTGACTATCCTTGGAGAACCCAAACCGTCGCCCCCCTAGCACCCTCTAATTTCTTTTTTTAAACATAGGCAACTCCTAATTACACACATGTTGTGTTGAATTCAAGATGATCTCTTGTGTTGTCAATCATGCTAGATCTCCACCCAACATCATCATGAGGTTTGTCAAACTTAAGATGTGATTTGGACTTGAGATTATGTTGGTAAGATTTGGGACAAGATTAGATATTATCCAAACATGGAAAGAACCTTAATCTTCCACTAATCCATAGAAGTTGACCTTCCCCTTTGGGAATAAACATCCTACTAACCAACATTTCCTTCCCTCCCTCACCTCTCTCCCTCTCTCGTCCCACACTCTCTCTCTCTCTCTCTCTCTCTCTCTCTCTCGCTATCTCTCTCCTCACTTCCACTATATATAGTGAGCCTTGGGTGAACATTTCACTTCACTTCACACCACACCATAACTCACTCTCTAAACACACACACACACAATCTCTCCCTAGTTCCAAGCCCTCCTAGTAAGGTAAGAACATACATCCTATCTTTTATTTCTATAGTTATTGTTTATCTACATACACTAGTTCTAGTTCATGTACATACTAGTGTTCACCCATACTTTTGATATAGATGCCATGTCTAGGCATACATTACTTTAAATCTCAACTTATAAAAACTAAGTTTATAAAACACATTGAAACTTGGATATATATATATATATATATATATGTATGCAAGATGTAGGTGTGTATAGATATACATGTTTTGGTCACTAGCACTTGTATAATAAATTGTTTAACCCATAAGTGTACATATGTATGAAAGTAGAACATGTATGTGTGTGCTTAGGAGTATATGCGCGTGTATATATATGTGATAGGTATGTGTATGACAAAAATATAAACATAGGTATTAAAGTGTATGGATTACCAAGGTGCATATACATATGGGTATGTATGTACAAGTGTAATCTCATGGATATGAAATACCAATGATTATACAATGAAGTGCACATGTATAGTTGTATGTATATATGTACGTGTATATATGAATGGATACACACATATATGTGATGCTTGTGTGTACTCTCTATGTAGATCAAGTATAGATGTAAATGATACATCACGCTTTAAACAAAAAGACATATGTTTTACAACTAATAACATGTGTTAAGAACCTAGATCTATTTTTCCTATTCAAACTACTATTTTCAAACAACATGAATGTCACCAAGGGTAACTAACTTAAAGTATTGCACGAGTTTGGTGAATCACAAGTACCATGGACCTTTTCGATAAATCTAAGGTATCTATGCATGTATATAGGAAGTATAAGTCGGATTACCGAGTTGTCGGACATGCACTCTTGCTAGACTACTCGGACTTGATATGAGTTTTCACGGCCCCTTTTTACTGTTTTATATTTTTGGGAAAAGCATGCATTGTTTACTAGTTTTAGAATGAATTCTTAGCCGACTGGTGTACATGAGATGATATGTTTAGAGTACTCACTAAAGCCCTTGTTTATTAGTTTACTGTAACCATTAGCTATGGATTTAGCCTAGAAACGCATGAATAGATCTATTGGGTTAACACCCTCACTCTTGGTTAGTCGCTCTAACCGGATATATATGATATGAGAGTGCTTGCATTTCTTTTATGATGATACATTGCCTTTAGTGTGCGATGTGCGAGGCACCACTCGTCAAGGTTTGGTTATGGACTTATGATGATTTATCATCATTGCTCTTAGCTAGACAATGATGGGTCATTCAGGGATTTCATTAAACTTTACATTTTGTTTATTTCAAAACCCGTGAAATCACCAACATTTTGTTGACAAAGTTTATATGCATGTTTTTCATGTAACTAAATTATGGATGGAACTTGGGGTACGTTTGGGCATTCATTCATGACTATCACTTATGGTGTTTTCAAAACTTTTGACCTCGTGATGGGTTTTAAACTGTATCTTGTGATGGCTGTTGTTGTTGAACATGTTTGGTACTTTTATTATTAAATAAAAATGAATGTTTGCTCAAATCTTGTGTTTGAAAACCTTTCGTGGTTGCATCCCGTGTTTCCGCCTAGGCGGGGTGTGACAGTTGACTTACCTCCTGGTGCGAAGAAAATTGGAACAAAGTAGGTCTACAAGTGTAAACGGTATGACCGCGTGGTGGTAATCAGAAACAAGGCTCGATTATTGGTTCTTGGCTTCATACGAATCGAAGGAATAGATTACAACGAAGTATACGCTCCATTTGCTTGCCTTGAAGCTATTCGGATGTTCCTAGCTTATGCTTCGTACAAACGATTCAAGGTTTATCAAATGGATGTGAAAAGTTCTTTTCTATATGGTATCATGAAGGAAGCAATGCATGTTACACAGCCCCGGGTTTTGAGGATCCGTTTCATCGTGAAAAAGTCTACAAATTGAATAAGGCGTTGTATAGACTACATCAAGCTCTGTGAGAATGATATCAAATGCTTACCAACTATCTGATATCCAACGGGTTCAAACGTGGACTCGTGGATTGCACCTTATTCACCAAGGAAAGGGTGGTGACCGCCTTCTGGTATAGGTTTACATTAATGATATTATTTTTGGGTCTACTAATGATGAATTGTGCAGGGAATTTGAAAGTTAATGCAAGAGAAGTTCGAGATGAGCTCGATGGGGGAGATGCAATTCTTTCTTGGTCTACAAGTAGAACAACAAGAGTCGGGGATCTTCATCCACCAGACCAAATACGTTGCTGACATCTTGAGCCGGTTCCAGATGGAAGACTCTACTCTAGTGTCCACCCCCATTCAAACCAATCACGGGATTGGTGTTGATGAGAAAGGACAAGCCGTTAATCCTTTCATCTATCGAGCGATGATTGGCTCGTTGATGTATCTCACTGCTTCTAAACCCGACATAATGTTCGTAATGTGTCTATTATCCCGTTACCAGTCAAGGCCGAAACAATCCCACCTGATTGCTGTGAAGAGGATCTTACGTTTTCTAAAGGGTTGTCTGACCAAAGGTCTATGGTTCCCTAATGATAATAAGTTTGACCTCATCGCTTTTAGTGATGTCGACAATGGCAGATACAAGGCAGATCTCAAATCCACATCGGTTGGATGCCGATATTTGGGTGCAAGACTAGTCTGATGGCAATGCAAGAAGCAAGCCTTAGTGTCCTTATCAACTTGTGAGTCGGAATACGTAGCTACGTCCAGTGGCTGCTCCCAGGTTTTATGGATACAACAGCAAATGAGAGACCATGGTTTGAAATTTCTTAATACTCCCATCTACTGTGATAATGAGTCCGCTATAGCACTTGCTAAAGATTCAGTTAATCATTCCAAGGCGAAACACATACTCATTCGGTATCATTTCATACGCGATTGCTATGAAAAGAAACTGATCGATGTTAAAATCCACACTGATTACCAACGTGCCGATTTATTCACCAAAGCTTTTGACATAACTCGATTTGATTATCTGTTAATTTTAAACGGCGTTAAAGAAAAGCAAGATTAAGTTCCTCATCGGTGATCGTTTTTGTAAATATTCTTCTTCAAAAACTTGAAAATCCAAAAATATTCTCTTTTCGTAAATTTTTAGAATTTTAGGGGGAGAAAAATCAGAAAAATACAAAAACATTAGAAAATTTCAAAAATCAAAAAAATGAGAAAAATCCAAAAATCAAAAAAATGAGAAAAGCTAAAATCGAGTTTTCGTTTGGTGAAAAAGGGAAACTGATATGTTCTAATCAATGGGCTATCTAAATCTTTTAAAATTTTAAAAGAATTGGAAATGATAAGCAGCCTATACAATGATGTGTCAGTAGGCTCAAAATCATTTCAAAGTTTGGCACAGTGATATAAACGAAATCGGCTGAAAATTGTTTGGATTAACGTCGTGTTGGCATGTGGTATTAGTACCAAAATCTCATTTGATAGAATGCCAAAATCCGAGGTTTCTAGTCTTTAAGAGGTTGGTACATCTAGGGTGAACTAGAGATCTCTCAGAATAAAGGAGTGGCACATGTGTCGTACGTTGGGTTCTCAGCCGAACTGAGGCACCTCTATGTAAAGTGCTAGCAAAAGAAAAACAAAAACAAAAACAAAAAACTTGAATAAATTTTGATCAGGAGACGTCTGGGCATCTTTTAAGAGCAAAAAGATTCGAAATGCCAAAACCCTAATTCTCATTAAGAATTCGCTCTAAGCTATCAAATCATATGCCTAAAGCATTGTACCGATAAATATCTTAACGGTATCTAACTTCAACCCTGGACTGGATCTTACTGGTCTCTTTGTTGCATCGATCATGCAGACCTAATCACCACTAACTCCATTCCTTGTAAATACAGATGTCAACAGCTTATTCATGAGTTACGAGGAAGCTTTGTGCATGCCTTGATATGGGAATGTGTTGCGTGTGCGGGGAACACCATTTAAATCAGTATTAATCATTACCTTAACGTATCTAAAGTGCCTAGTGATAAAACTTGATTTTGAGTTTAGGTGGACAACAATATTGGCAGTTGTTGTAGGATGCTTGTTGGTAAATGAGCTATAAACTGAACAAAATAAGGGTTCCAGTTTAGTCTATGCACTAATATAATTCCCTAACTAATGAATTCACAAAAATATGCTTGTGAATATTTATCTATTTTCCAGTAGTTTGATTTCTGTTAATTATCTTGAAAAACACAAAAAGATTTTATCTTTGCTTTGTTTTTATTTCCGACGTTGGAATTTTAATCCATTGTAATCTTAATCTTTCAGAAATCGAAGCCTGAAAGTCAACAAATTGAAACTTGAAAGTTGTCGGGTCAAAACCGTACTTTCTCAAGTATCAGGGAGAAATGTTGAAAAATATGAATTTTTGTGTCGATAAACTAATCACCTTCGAGAAACCGAGTAAAAATACATGTTTTATCAGTTCTGGGGTTAAAAATGTAGTTTTGAAAGGTTCATTGGCATTTTTGGTTATTCAGGGGTGAAACACGACTGGCAAAGCCAGTCGCCCCTCACAAGAGGCGATTAGCATGCTAGATGTGTGATAAATATTTAGTCGTGTGGTATACAAGATGACTAGCTCCTTAGTCGTGTGCCAGAAGGCACGACTAGCTTTGCTAGTCGTGTCTACTGTAGCACGAGTAGGGTTTACTATATAAAGAACAGTTAGTCTTTTGGTCTTCATTTTCAAATCAGTTCACTGTTCCCTCTGTTCTATCTCTCAATCGATTACTAAACATTATTTTGCCCTCATATTGTTTATCATTGAAACTTGTTATAGACCATTAAGGTATACTATATCTTGACTTTTCAGATCCTAACAGCAAGTTTTGATGGGTCAAATCGTTGATTTTATGTTTGAACCCTAACCGACCCTTAATCTTCTAATAAACCTAGTAAATGATCCAAATAATGTAAAATCAATGTAAGGGTTTCTTAGTCGATAGGTTTACATCACCATTCATCAAAAATCAGCAACAAAATTGATCTAAAACAGAATTGACCCATTTGAATGTTGTGAGTTACTGTTCAGGTGACTAGCATGCTAGTCGTGTGAAAAAAGAGGCGACTAGCCTAAGCTAGTCGACTGTTGCAGGCTGGAAGCAAAACTTGTGTCGTTTTTGTCACACCCTCAAATTTCCATTGCGGGGTTTATACCGCGAGGCGCATGACATACCAGGATCCCATAGCCATAAGTCATATGAACGAACTCTAAATGCCCAAACCATTTAGTTCGTTTTCAAAAACCAAGTTAGGTTAAACTGCGGAAGCGTAAACCAAATTTAAACCTTTTAAAACCATGCGCAAAACAACGTGCCCAAATTAAAATCATATGAAAGAAAATGTAAAAGCATAATATGTAATTTAGGTGTATGCCCAAGACCCCAAATGCAGTGAAGTGTACAGTGCTTTCTAATCCTGGCACCGGAAGCTAACTACCTGCAAAAGCATGTATATCGTGGGTCAACAAGCAATGTTGGTGAGTTCACTAAGTAAAGTAAATGAGTATGCAAATGCGCTGGTTTCCAAAACCACGTAAACAAGTAAAAGCGTAAGTAATTGAGTTGGTTCCAAGAACCGTGTAAGCACTAGTTCATCACATGTCAAGGGTAGCTAACCCATTCATGATAACTAACACCGATATACCGAACTGCTGATGTACGTGTAGTCACAAATGTGAGCTGCATGCCTTACATCATTGCCTATCAACAATGATAAATCTGTTAAGTTATAGTTCACTCCCGCACTCCTCCGAGCCGGTGTGAGGTTTGTCAGACCTAATAGCGCTATCAACTAATAACCCGCTTGCCATAACCCGGCAATTCATTCGGTATGTGAAGGACTTACAGTGATAGAGTTGGTTTTGTTCATGAAGGACACAGTTTGCGAACTAGCAAAACCCAACCCACACAAGGAGTCAAAAACCCAACCCACACAAGGAGTCATAGCATCTGTCACAACCCGACCCAGGTGGGCCCGGTCGGAATACAAATGGTTACCAAAAACATCACGCAATGCAAGCAAACAACGAAAACAATGTATATATTACTATATATTATAAATAACTGTTTACATTTCTAAATACCGTACATTCTCTAATACGAATAGTTCGGGTAATATCTAAGGTTCTCGCTTGATTTCTGATTCGTCCGCCAGGGATACTCCGAGTCGTAGCTGCTCCATCCATCCAACTCAGACAGGTACCTGAACACATGCTTAAAATGGTTTTGGGTCAACAATAATGTTGGTGAGTCCGTGCGTTAGTTAAAATGGTTTTTAACAAGGTTATCCTTTCAAAAGCAGGTTCATAAAGTTTACACGGTTCAACACAAGGTGATGTACAAGCGACACCTCAAACCTAACACGGAATCTATCTACTGCCATTATAGATTCTCCTAGCAAAATACATGTCACAACGGCCCACAGGCCTCAGTGGAGGGTTTTCCGGGCTTCCGGATCCACTGTGTGTGGGGGTTTCCCCAAGTAGCACTACCCACATATTAAGTGGCCCAATCCCCTGTGCTTCTTGGTTCTTAAACCATAATGTGGTCAGTTGACGGATTGTAGTCTCGAACCCATTAAGTGATTCCCCCTGTTTGCATAGAACATTTTGACTAAGTCGCTTGTGAGAAACTCCTTGTTTATGTAATAAACATCCTAAACGTCTACTTTGGAGAACCAAACACATGCTCGATATTCCGTTTACGGTTACGAAACCTTACTTAGACATCCCTTGAGAGATGAAAGGGTAGGGTTGTGGTTAAGGGAAAGGGAAGCTGTGAATGAGGATGAGGGTGAACATTTCTTTTTTTTATTCAGCATTGATAGGTTGCTGTAGTGGCAAACTTAACTGAACCATTAAGAGGGTGAGATTTTTGCAACCAAACAACTCCAACCTCTGTCCGAATAAAAGGTTCCCTCTTAATGAATCATTAAGAGGTGAACCAAACAATATCAAAATTCAAGTTCCTTTATAAAGGTTGGTATACAAAATTAATCCCAAATCACATGATTTAAGTAGTGTCAATATCCACACAGTAATATAGTATGAGAAGCTAATTGTCTTCTATTCTATGTTTTATGGATTTATTACTATAATCCAATGTGGGCTGGCAAACTGCAATCACACATAACATACACTTAGTAAAAAAAAGCTAATTATAATCCCTTTTTAAAATATAACAAAATATTAAGTGTTTTGACCAACCTATGATTAAAACACAAATGTTTCTATAATAATTAATTCCACGTTGCGACTTAAATATATATTTATTGAAAACTACATTATTGGTTCCCAAGTTATTATGCATAAACATAACATGGTTGATTCTTGACTCCTAGACCAACCATGTTACGTTTATACAAAACTTTGAACTAGTGATGTAGTTACAAATATACGTATTAAATTTGTAATTGTACATATCACAGGGAGTAATCATGTAATTAATTCTTTCTATGAACAATGAACATGATATGTTTCACTATTTTGGTCCAAATCGTGACCTGGTAGTCAGAAACTTATAATTCTTGTCAGTTATCCCTCTTTAACTCATAAAATGACATTGCTTCTATTCGAACATATATGCAAATAAAGATTAAAGACTTTGTCAGATAAAGGTTAAACCAAAAACCACCCTATCATATCGTGTTTCATGTTTCAACTACAATATTGTTTCCTCTATTATGCTTTTAGAGATGTTTAATTTTTTAATGAGACATTTTAATTTTGCACAACGTACTGAAAAGCTATTATGTACAAGGCTATTGTCGTAAAACAATAATGCCTTTGTTTTATATTGATTATTATTATATAAATTTTCATGTTAACTGAGACACTTTCATTAATAAAATGCGTATTTTAATTGTGTAATATCCCGATATATTAAATAATACATACCAGAGATATTACATTGTTTTATATGTAACAAACATGACTAAACATTCTAATAAAAACACTTATCTATATTTATATCATCACATTCAACAAAAACTTGTAAAGACTAAGGCGGTGGGGTGTGGATCAGGGAAGAGCATCGGCGGGCTGAGGTGGCAAGCA
Source organism: Ambrosia x helenae (assembly GCA_030844895.1). Classification (NCBI taxonomy): domain Eukaryota; kingdom Viridiplantae; phylum Streptophyta; class Magnoliopsida; order Asterales; family Asteraceae; genus Ambrosia; species Ambrosia x helenae. Next base: position 13,070,193 of record CM061227.1, on the reverse strand, counting down.
TTCCCCGTCCTCCCTCCCTCCCTCTCCTTCTTCAGTGAGGAGGTGGCCAAAGGTGAGGAGGTGACACCTTCCCCGTCGGTACCACACCCCACGGCCTAAAAAACAGGAAAGGCTATATGAACACCCTATAGATTACTATGACATGATGTAATTTGACATTATACGCACATATAGTGTTTACATTTGTTAGCACAGGGCCATTCATGTAGTGGTTTACCCTTATAGAGCATTTCATGTTACGTATACTATTGTATACGGCAGCAACATGATGGTATGCACCTGTATAGAAATATACGACCGTATAATTGTCACACAACCGTATGCTCATACGACTAGAGGAGGTGTGCATGCAGCATCTTCTCCAGAAAAGAGAGTGCACCCTTAGTAGCACAACATTAAAAAAAATTTCACATGCCAAAAAAACCATCATTATATATTTTACCAAATTTACAGTACAGACTTCCAATTATTGTTAAGCAACAAGAAATCACAAAATCATTTGAAAAAATACTAACATACTAACTCGATTCTATGGTTAGTCTAACATACAGCGGTTAATTTACAAACTAGCCCTTCAGCTAGTCCAACATTTATAGATGCGTGACTAATGTTCGTTGAATAAACACCTGCGAATAGTTATGGCAATCGCAGTAGCTTTGTGAGGGTGCAAAGCAACTGCACATATACCAAAACATACAGTAACCAAAGCAACCGCAAGAATGAGAGGCCTGGGCATAAAACGTCTATTGGTTTTGTATCTGAACATGTTTGATGGTTTCGCCCGTTGCTTGTAGGGCGTCACACTCATAACACAATCGGCATTTAAGAACCCAATCGTTTCATTTTCGTGCTCCGGAGGTGGTACCTGTGAGTTTGGAAATATGTGGTAGTCAGCCATTGTAGTAAACAATTTCTCTGTTGGGGTGTGGGGACTAGGTGTGTAAATAAACATAGCCACTCGTGAGCTACTCAAGATTGGCTCGCATCAAACTGAGCTTAAACGGGCCTTAGGTCGAGCTTAAATTGAAGCTCGCTTATTAGTAATATTAATATCACAATATTATTTAATATAATATATACATATTAGTCATTACATAATAAATACTATTATATATAACTTACGATAAAAAGACCTAAATAACTTGTATTACGTCAAATATGTAACTATAATTATGTATAAGAATAATTATACATGTACACCAAAATACCTAATAACAATAAACAGTCAAGATGGTGTTTGGATGTGCTTCTAGCACTTGAAGTTGCAACAGTGACTCAGCGAGATAGTCGGATGTTTGACTGTTTAGCAAATTCCAATTTTTTTACGAAAGTGATGGATAAAATGACCATAAATGGCACATATTAAAGGAATTCACTATTAGTTCACAATAACTTTTCGTTGCAATGAGAGAGAAAACAAACGAGTTCAGTACCTGGTCAACGGTTGAGATGAGAGGACGCACGTCGTGTGCACAGCTTTCATCATTATCTTCTAACAAACTATCATTTGAATGCGACGAGAGGTTTACTTTTTTCTCCAACCGCTGATTTAGGACTTGTGTAGCATGATTCAGGGTCTCCTGAAGCAGTGTTTTGTCAGCTTCATGTATACCACCACTTCTGATAATTCTCATCTTCATACAGTGTAATACGCGCTTCAAAACTGTTGTGGACTCATATTCGATTAAAAACTGAAGTAAAAAAGTGAATCTTTGCAGCTGGGATGACATTATAGCACATTCTGTGTCTACTAAAATTGGTTGTTTGAGTAACCATGCGATATCTACAAGCACTTCAGAGAATTTGTTAACAGCAACCTCACAAGAACTAGACTCGGAGTCTCTTGAATGGAGGGTTGAATAATATTTCATCTGCATTATTTTGATCTCAGAACATATTTCTTCCTCCGCAACGAGAATTGGGATGAAATTGGATAGACCAGATTCATTCTCAACCTTCAAAAGAGAAAAGCCGAAGATCAATCAACTAAAAGATGTAATAGTTTGAAACTAGAGATGGCAAAATGGGTAGTGAGTCAAAACACGTTCGGTTTGGTCAAATTCTACAGACTGAAAGGAGCAGACCGCACTGGATTGAACTCATTACTAAATCATCCATTTTGTGAATAATATGAATCAACAAGTAGCGATCCTTTCAATACTGTTTTTCAAACGCAAGAGCCCATCACCGGGAAACTCACGGGCCCCACCAATACCAAACGCAACTTGCGCTGGGCAGATGGCCATCCAAGGGTTAAAGGCAATAGTCTGAAGCAAACCTCAATAAATCCAGGCCCAAAAACATTCAATTCAGTACAAGGTGCACATATACTTAGGAACTGATGATCCAAGTTTATTGTAGCGGTGTCACTTTGGTTGCAGATTGAAACACGCATGTCGTCTTTCATATACTTGCCAGCAAAAGATACTAAAAACCTGCACTTGTAACACGGTTGTAGAGTCATCATTTCATACAGTAAGCGTAACTTTTAATCGGTTATCACTAATTATAATGTATTGAAAAGAATCAAAAGATTAATGATCCTTAGATAGGGCTGCAAACGAACCGAACGAACACGAACAATGCCTTGTTCGTGTTCGTTTGCTAAGAAAATTATGTGTTCACGAAGAGTTCATGAACACTTACCGAATGAGATTAGTTGTTCGTGTTCGTGTTCGTATGTGTTCGTTTGTTAAGTTTGTTTATGAACGCACACGAACATAAACGAACATTAATGAACATAAACAAGTGTTCATGAACACAAAGAATTGTTCATGAGCAAAAACAAACACAAACGGACATATATTAATTTTTGAATAAGATCGAATTCGCATATATTAAGAAATTAAGTAGAACACCCAACATATAACTTAACTATACAAATATACTTGGTACATAACATTGGTAAAACATAATAAAGTAGTGTCTTAAAAAACTAATCTCGCATCTTAAACTTGAAGTCTTCATTTATTTAAACTTGAAGTCTTATATACTTACTTCCCATAAATTATTTATAAAAGTTATAAAAATGAAAAAGTCCATTAAACTATCGAACACAAACGAACACGTTACCGAACGTTCACGAACACAAACGAACCAACGTGGCCTCTATTCATGTTCGTTCGTTTAACTAAACAAACGAAATTTTTTGTTCGTGTTCGTTCATTTATTAAACGAACGAACACAAACGAACTTCCCGCCGAACGGTTCATGAACGGTTCGCTGAAAGTTCAGTTCGTTTGCAGCCCTATCCTTAGATGCTGTAGTTTTCAAATGGCGGTTTCTAAATGAAAGACAACATTTATATAAAAAGAAGTAAAATCCATCAAATGAACCATTTTTATTGGTTAAAAATATCTTAAAATAACTAGAGATCATTGCAGTAGGGATTAAGCCAAGAAATAAAAAGACCTTTGGTGATGTACCTAAGCCTAGGCTGAAGCAAGTTACTTCCACACGCCAAAAACTCAATGGGTTTGCCTGCTTCAAAGCAAGTGGGCTGAACATAATGAAGCTTTGGCGATTTTTCCCCTGCCTTAATTTTTATCACAGACCTTCCACCTGCATAGCACAACAATTAATTGCACATTAACGCACGATTTTGAAGATGTACATCCTCATAAGGATATCTAAGATTATAGACACTGACTTGTTGGTGATCAATAATACATTAATATTACCAACTAATTCATCAGAAATATTACATGCCAATATGATAACATAAATGTCATACTGATACAGCCTCTAAAAAGTCTGTCAATAGAGGTGTAATTAGATGCCATAAATGACGAACAAGCCTTGCGAGATGAGAGTAAAATTTTGTCAATATATTCTACCTTAAGAGTTAAGATAATCAATGTTGCAGACTTGCAGCTAGTATGAAACTGATTATTTAGCCCTGAATAAGTAGAAACATATAATCTATTGACTATTCATCTAAAAAACAAATTATTTATTGTGATTAAAAGTCACAGTAACCAGATAATCAGTTTCGAAATGCAAATCCAGACAACCCCTTAATTTTCATTCTATTTTCCAATTAAAATTTGCTTTAACCAGTAAGAACCGATGTAATAATTTTCTGCAGATTTATAAGATAGCATGGTTATTACTCATTTAACAATTTTTTGTGAAGATAGTTTATAACATATTAACATTTTCAGGATTGCACAAAATAATTTGTTCTCAAGTCTCTTTCAATAAGAGAAACAGATCCCATTTTATGCAAGGATATGTAAGAATAGAAGTAACCAAATCTATACACTCATCAAATATGCAATTTAACTTAGGTCAATGAACCGATAATGGAACAAAAAATTATGTCTGAAATATACACTAAAGCCAACAAACCTTTCATGACACTGAAGATCGTGTTGTTTAGATTAACAAAAAACGTGTGTCGTCCAGAGAGCAAGTTTCTTGGTGATGCAAGGAGGTCATGTATACATACAACTGGATCTTCACTTAACTATTCAAGAATTTACCATAAGTTAGATAATACATAAGTATAATTACAACTTTTGGTAATATTTATACTTTATATCATTTTGAATCATTATTTTAACAAATAAATGGAAAACAGAAGAAAAACGGTCTCACCTTCACCCACATAAACCTTGGCATGGCAATGAAAATAGTCAAGATCGTGCATCCAGGACGAATATATCCTTCCAACTCCACAGGCATGTTAGCCAACCATTGAAATATCTGTGAAAAGCATTTATTTATATCAACTCGTATGATAAATACAAGTATTTAAACTCTTTCAAGTTCAAGTAAACAGTAACTGTTATAGTAGTACTTGATGCCGGAGTCTACGAGGGAACTCTGCTGGATTCCAGTCATATAGCTTAAATGAGATCCGACCAGTTGTACACTACAGTAATACATATATATCGTCAATACAAATGGTATACATGAATAAAATTTTATTAACGTGAGAGGTGTGACAATAAACTAGAGGTGGCAAATCTTGACCCATTTGTATACGAAAAATAGCTCAAAAAAAGAGATCAAACAGATGGAAAAGTATTCAAATTGTAGTTCTAATGCACAAAACCTCCTATATGATTTTATTTAAAAAATTAATACCATTACCAAGCTAATATTATTTTTTTAAATTGTTTTTGTCGCACTACTTACACCAAAACTGTTGAACAGAGAGGGTTTTGGAGAGACCAATTTTGACATGCTACCGCACATGGTCATTTTGTCATATATAGGGCTACAAACGAGTTGGGCAGAGCTCAGCTCAACGGAACTCGATCTTGGCTCAATAGCTTGAAAGACCCTGATGATGCAAGCTCAAACTTGACACGACGAGGAACCAACTCGGCTTGAAAAAGCTTTAGTAGTTATCTTCTATAATATATAAATGAAAGCTAATGAGGGACACATGTCACCTTATGGGAGCTTCCTTTAAGTTTTTCCCGCTCATTTTATCGGGTCAATTAAATGGGTCATGGATACTCCATTTAGGGGCTGTTTGATAGCCTCTTAATCAGCCTCTTAATCATTCAGGTTTGAGTCATTCAGCATTCAGACTGTTTGTTTCAGCATCTGAATGGAATGATTAAGTGTTGAATCATTAAGCTAATAAGGGATGCTGAATGATTCAGCTCTTAACCATTCAGAGCCTCTTAACCATTCAGACCACTTAATGATTCAGCACTTAATCAACCAAACAGCCCCTTACTATTAAATTATTTTTTCTCTCTCATGTGCATGGCACATGCACTTTCCCCCCATGATATTTAAACGTTAATAATTTTTTTAAACGACATTTTTTTTTGAAAAAAAATTACACCAAATTAACGAGCGTTTTATTATCTTTCCAATGAGTACCATAGTGCTATACAAAAAACACAAAAAAACGAGCGTTTTATTATGAAACAGAGCTTACTAACAACTGTTTACGATCTGTTTACTAAAGACCATATAAAGAAGTTAATCATCTATTGCAAGCAAAGTCTGTTTATTAAGGTCCGTTCCAGAGTAGTGTGTCTGCTAAGGAGAGCTATTTGAAACAGCTGTTGATTCAAACAACTATTACTAAGATCTGTTCCATAAACATATCATCTATGGAACTGACCTTAGTAATAGTTGTTTGAAGCAACAACTGTTTCAAACAGGTCTCTTTAACATACCCACTGGTCTTGAACAGACCTTACTTAGTAAACAGATTTTGCTTGCAACAGATGATTCACTTCTTGATTTAGTGATTAGTAAACAAACCTTACAGAAAGATAATGTTTATATATTTTTGTATAATTTTGTTATACAACCCGTCCAACGGACGGGTATAAAACTAGTATAAATATAAAGTTCAAAAAACCAAAATAATATAAAGTAGAAATAAAATTATACACAATAACAAAAGTTATTTTAAATATAAATGTAAAAAATAATAAAATTCAACCGTAAATCAAAATTTGCCAATTATAATAGAATTCAAAATTGCAACTTTGCCAATTATAAATAGAGAGAGACACACACACTTATATATACACATATATATATGTATTAGTAAAGCTCGAAACGCTCAATCTGGGCTATTATAAGCTCGAACTCGGTTTGTTATATATTTCAAGTTTGTTTTTAGGCTAGACTCGATAAAATCTAGACTTAAACGAGCTCGTGTAGCTCGATAAAAGCTCGACTTGTTTGCAGCCCTACTCATATATCTACAGCAAAGTATCAATAATGAAGAATCTAGAACTACCATAGAGGAGAAAGCAGTCTTGTCATCACCATCGACGGGAGAATAAGTAGCTTTTTCTTTATCTTCATCAGTTTGAGTTTGAGTGTCACCAGAAGCAGCTAAAGATGGAATATTTTGGACATTATAGGTGCTGGAACTGGGCCCTTCACCTACTAAGGATAATTTCTCACCTAGAGCCGCCTCACTACTCATGGATTTGCCACCTACACCATAAAATAAAACTGCTTCATAAAACCAACTAGCCAGCTCAATAGAAAAATCAAGGTAGCATATATGATATTGTCAAGAGAAAGCTGTTGTTCCAAAACATCAAATAGCTTACATTTCAGTAAGGTTAACTGTTATGTAAGTTTCATGATTTTTTAAAACAAGAGGGTGTTTCGATGTGTTTTGAAAGTGATTATCGGACACTGGATGATCAAAATCAGATAATAAGCAAACGAGTGTGTTTGGGCGTGCGCATAAAATCACATATTTGAATGTTTGACAATATCTAGTTACTTACGAAATCAACAAAAAAAGGTTTAGGAGGAAAGATTTGCCCTTATCCCACCCTCCACACGCCCTACAAATAACAATTTGCTATGAGTAGTATTTTACTGGGTATGTTTGCTTATTTGTTTAAAAAATCAACAGATAAAATGATAAAATAAGACCCTTTTTTTCTGAAAAAGGGAGCAAAGTTTTGTAGAATGAGAGTGACAATGTCTCACATTAGGTTGAAAAACGGATAAAACGCAACTATATTATACACTTGGATAGTTTTTTTTTAACCACCACCATAGGACTTGAACCCTCAACCTCATGGGGAGGGACACCTTTCCCTCACACCTTGATACCGCTAGGCTAGAAGCCCTTTGGAACTTAGATAGTTGTATACTCAGTTTTGTTGTAGCTGGTATGAAGCTAGGGACAAGTATGTGATTTTAGTTTACAATTGGATAATCTGTTTTGTTGCAGCGGGTATGAAAACAATTATCAGAAACTGATTATAAACTCATATATAATCATAATCAAGAAGCACCATATGCTTCCCCAAGCATAAAATACTGACTATTGGGACTTCAAATCACAATAATTAGTTTATCAGTTCCAAACTACTTATCTAAACACCTAAGAATGGATTATGACTTCCGCCAACATCTCATCATAATGCATATCCTTCTTCGTTTCATGATTAAGTCGTTTTCATTGGTAGAAGGTGAGAAGGGATAACATCTGAAAAAAAAAAGAAAGAAAAGAAAGATGAGTTGCCGTTATGCTCACCTTTTCCAGATTCATCACAACCATCATCATAAGCTGCTGCTGATTGAAGTCCAGGCCTCTTGGAGTCTGTAGGTTTTCTTCTACGCCGATTATTATGACGTTCTAATTTTCTTCTGCAACTACGTTTACCTTCATCAAAATCCAACAGCACATGGAACCTACAACAGGATGAGTCTGTCAGCGTATATTTTATTTTTAACAAACATGAAAGTCTAGTTAACACAATCTGTCTCCAGCTTCTCTCGATCTGGTTTCTGATTTTAGTTTATCAAGAAGTGAAGAGAGTTTTCACTCGTTTATTCTGATTAACTAAAAGATTGGTTGTTCATTTTTTTACTACAAAGTGCGAGGGGCAATTTTCATATTGCTCTACTCTAGAGGGTTTTGTGGACTGCAGAATCACCTGTTTACCCCTTCTTTTAACCGAAACGGCTAAACTGCGAGATTTTTACTCCCATTTCACAAAATGATGCCCATACTTTTTGCAAAAAAAAAAATGTCATTTCTCAACATTTGATCTGTTAATGCACTAAATAGTCAGGTATTGTCCAACACTCAGACACCTGATGATTAATACTTAATAGAGCTTCTTGACTGCAGAATCACGTCTAAGCACTATCATGCAAACTGTTTAATTACAACTAATTATCTTCTTTTCAATATTTGATAACACATAACCACTTTCAAAAAGAAGACAACACCCTATTAGTGCCTACATTATTAGGACTAAGATGATGACTTATAACTGTGTATTGGACCTCCACTTTCTTGTATCCCAGTCTGGCACCAGAAACCTATATTGCAGTTATTCTGCAATTCTAAATGCTAATCTTGGTTTAAAAATACTTGAGGCGCTCCGAAGCATTTTGGTTCAAAAAGCCGAGGCGTGAAGCGAGCTTGGTTTAAAATAGTGCGAGGCGCTCCGAGGCGTTTTGGTTCCAAAATCCGAGGCGCGGGGCTTAAAGTGCGAGGCGAGAGCTTCACGTATCTAAGGCACCCAAGGCAAAAGAGAGAAAAAATATTTATACAAGCCAATACTACATATTCTACTTGTTAATCAATCTTAAACGCAATAAAATAATTATAAAACACACTTAAACACTTCATTAAACATACATTGAAGCCGAAAGACACTTAAAAATCTTTAAAAAAAAACCCTGATTTTGACTTTTGGCAAAAAAAAAAAACCCTACTTGTTAATCAATCTTAAACGCAATAACATAATTATAAAACACACTTAAACACTTCATTAAACGTATATTGAAGCCGAAACACACTTAAAAATCTTTAAAAAAAAAAACCCTGATTTTGACTTTTGGCCCAAAAAAAAAGCCTAATTTTAACTGAGGCGGCGCCTCACAGCGCTTCATGTAGTTGAGCGCCTCAGGCCAAAAAAAGTGCTTTTCGTAGCGCCTCGGGCGCCTCGCGCCTCAGACGCGCTTTTTTAAACCAAGGAAGCGAGAGCTTCACGTATGTGAGGCGTCAAAGGTAAAAAAACTAAAAAATATTTATAAAGTAAATACAACATATTCTACTTGTTAATCAATCCTAAGCACAAAAACATAATTATAAAACACACTTAAACACTTCAAAAACATAACTAAAACATACATTGAAGCCGAAACATACTTAAGAATCTTAAAATAAAAACCTGATTTTGATTGTTTGTCCAAATAAACCCTGATTTTGACCTAATATTGACTGAGGCGACGCCTCGGGCGCCTTAGCGCCTCAGGCATAAAAAAAGCGGTTTTCCAAGCGCCTCACGCCTCAGGCGCGCTTTTTTAAACCAAGATGCTAATACCAATTACTACATCAAGTGCTTTCACGTTTGCTACCCACAACCCATAGTGGATAACAACTCCGTGCCATTCCTATTCTTTTCAACAAAAGACACTCTTCTTTAACACAATCAATGCGTAAGCCGTATTACTACTTTACAATACGTGCTCTATCTTAGACTATTGAGTCTGGTCTTCTCATTTCTCAACACATGAAACTAATCAATAGATCATTCTGTCCTGTTCATAGTGCCGATCAAGCGATCAAACCAAAGTCTCTCAAGACTTACTTTAATCATGTTTTTACCTGCTCTACCCTAATAATTCTTTGTTCACTAACCCTTTTTTCCCGCTCATCATGTTATCTAAATTCTAAAGGTTAGGAACTAACCATAGATTAAATGGAAAGTGATCCATGCAATCAAGTTCCATATATACCTGACTATTGATAACGTTCAGGATGCTCACCACCAAGAAACTTAAACAGAAAATAAATTTACAAAACAGTATATTTAACAATATCCTTGGACATCACTTCACCATTCCATTTCCATGGAATTCCTAACCAGTAGTAGTGCAAACTGATAGGCTAACTTCACTCAATTCACATTTAAAAGTAGTTGCGGCACCCGACTTTCTGCTTTCTCATAAGATCTAAGTCACTAGTAGCATAGCCGATCCTCTAAGCAAACGTTACCTATATAAATTCTTCCAAGTTCCAACCACTCTCTAGTTATCTTTCATCGATTGATATGGGAATAGCAAGCAACCTCTCCACTTCTATTTATTATAGAGAATCAAACTCTATAGCGCCCACTGTTTTAAAAACCGGTAAAGACCGGCCGGCTAAGCAGTTAATGCGGTAAAATATCGGATATCGGTGAAGGAAAGGACCGATATTTGAGATATAGGTTATCGCGGTGAGATATCGGTGGGATATCGGTAATTATTATATCATGCAAAATCCATACATGTAGCAATTTAACACTAACAATTCACTATACTCTCCTACCATTAACAAATTAACCTTTTACAACTTGCAAAACACTAACAATTGTAGCAAGTGGGAACTTGTTAAGACTTAAAACACTAATATTTAACACTAATTATTAACAATGAAGACTTAAAACAGTACTAACAATTATAAGAAGTAAGAAAAATTGGAAGAACTAAGAAGAAAAACACCAACACCAATATCGGGAATATCGGTGATACATCGGTCAAATATTGGTAAAATATCGGTCAAATATCGGCCAATATCGCCGATAACATCGGTACAAAATATCGGTCAAAATATCAGTACTAATATATCGGTTGATGACCGATAACCGAGATATCGGTGATATATGACCGATATATCGGCCGAGTTAACTACTTAGCCGGCCGGTTATACCGGTATTACCGTTTTCGAATGGAAATCCGATGCGAGACATTCCGGTAAATATGGGAAACAGTATCGATTTTGTACCGTCGGTAAAATCCGGTATACCGGTTTGAACTGCTATACCGGTACCAGCATAGGCTAGTTTGTGGGTTATTTTTAGATTATTTTTTATTAAGTAATAACTTTTAAAAAATTAAAAACTTTAGATTATCTTTTGGATTATTTTTAATTATTGATTAACTTTTTGATAGTATTTATTATGTAATTATGTACTTTTAGATTATTTTTTGTGTTAATGTTGTAATTTATGAAATTATATAGCTAACTAATCAACCCGGTTGAACCGCCAGGTACATCACAATTCAACCGGTTGAACCAATTTTTAGCTAAATCCAGTATAATTAAAAAACCAGTTTTTAAACGGTGATAGGGTTTATAACCTGCCTATGGAAAGAAACTTAAGGTACCTAAAACATTCGACCGTATGTCAGCATGGTACCAATAACAGGATCAATATTATCTATATGTTCAGGCAATCGTATAGCTAACGAATTAGTGAACTACACAACACACATAAAAAACAAAGAAATAACAACATAACTAACTTACTTGCCACACTGCTGGCAATATCTCTTACTCTCCCCATCAATAACAACAGAACTCGCATTCGCACACCGGAGACAAACCCGATGGCGTTTATGATACCCTTTAAGCTGACTAATATCCATCTCACACCCAGGAACCTGACACCGAGAACCCGCCACTGTTCTACTCCTCTTCTTCTTCACCTCTTCCTCCTCTGCCGCAAGCTGCGCATCAAGCTCCGGACACGCACAGGGGATCCGACCCGCCAGAAAATTGGAACACGCCATCCGTGGGTCCCGTTTCCTAACCCTAACATTAATATTAGCATTTGTAGTATTAATATTATTATTATTAGAAGTAGAATTGAGCGGAACTGAATCAGTTAGAGGTTGTTGAGATTGAGTTTGAAAGAGGTGGTTATTATCCGGAGAAGTGGGAATGAGGGGGGAGGGGTGGTCAAGGTTGAAATCGAGGAATTGAGACCAGTCCCAGGTAGAGGAGGATGGGTCGTCGATTGGGTCCATGGTTGGTGGTGGTGGTGGTGGTGGTGGTGGTGGTGATGGTGGTGGGTTAGGCATTTGGGTTGTGGTGGTGGTTGGTGGTTGGTGGTGATGGGTTTGTAGAGAATGGGGTGAAAGAGTGATGGTGATGGGTTAACAATAACGGCTCCTGAAAAACGTAAGGGTCAGTGATATGGTGGTGGGCCATGGCGGCAGGTATGTCGTCATTTATAATAGTACTATATTTTTCTTCTGCTTCTATTCATTTTGTTTGTCTTTGGATTGATTAAGGGTGGTGATATTAAAATCCTCCACTTCTATTCTCATCCCTTCAAGCGTCTCGTTTTGGTCAAAGCGATGCGTTTTGGTTACTTTTTTAACTACTTCGGTCCGAGGTAATTATTCTTTCTGATTTGACCCCAGGCGTCTCGCTTTGGCCTAAGCGAGGCGCCTAGAATCCAGCTTTTAATTTTGTGGTATTTTTTGTGTTTTGGATTGGTTTTTTATTTAATTTTTTTAATATAATTATTGTAAAAAAATTATAAAAATTAAAAAACAAAATAATAACCACCAACTTTTATCGACATTGCTCCAACTCAACTCAACAAGACATTTAAGCCGAAGACACTTTCCATCCAACACAGGGTTCACTAACAATGGTGTAGTCTACCTTTTTGCTTATGATCTAACACCAAATCTCATTATTTGTCAACGATGAAGGCAACCTGAAAAACAACCGGATGGTTGGTAGCTGCTATAGGTAAGAACATTGTGGATGAGGATTGTTTACCTTCCCATTGATTTCAAGTATGTTGCCTTCATCGTTGACAGATATCTCTCTGACAACAACTGAAGGCAACCTGGAACCAGGTGATGGCCATACCGACGTGAGGGTAGTCCATTGGTATTAATGGCAAAGTGATTTATAAGGGAAGAAGAAGAGAATGTTATATATGTTTACCTTCCCATTGATTTCAAGTATGTTTACCTTCCCATGGAAACTCTGAAGACCTTTACGGAGGTTTGCTAGAGGGTCATTTGTCTTCAGAGTTTCCAACCCCTAATACATTCATCAATGGATATTCATGTGAGAATGCATAGTACAAAATTCTTTTGACAAACGTCTGGCTGATATCCAGCTGCTGGAATTGTTTACCTTTCCATTGATTTCAAGTATGATATCCAGCTGCTGGAATTGTTTACCTTCCCATTGATTTCAAGTATGTTTACCTTCCCATTGATTTCAAGTATGTTTACCTTCCATGGAAACTCTGAAGACCTTTACAGAGGTTTGCCAGAGGGTCATTGGTCTTCAGAGTTTCCAACCCCTAATACATTCATCAAAGGATATTCATGTGAGAATGCATAGTACAAAATTCTTTTGACAAACGTCTGGCTGATTGAAATGACACATGCAAAATGTAATGTCATGCACAATGTGTACTCACAGTGACATCGAACACTTTATATGAGTAAAATGATCGCTTTACAATGCCGAAAACGACTATCATCACTCTGTATGGATTGCTTGTTAGCGCCGATCCTACTGTCGATTTCTTTCCACAACCATTGCTCCAACATAACTTATTAGTTTCAGGTTTATAACATTCTCACTCTCTCTCCCGTCGTTCTTCTCTCACCTAGTATCTTCTTCCCTAACTTCAACACCATGAACCCTAATCTTCTAACCTTCATAACTTGCTCAAATATTAACTATGGTGATTCATAAGTTAGGATTATGAGAAACAAGTGTGGTTATAACACACTTGGATTGGATGAGATATTGAGTTTCTAAAGCATTGTTTATGATATTGCAGGAAAATGATACAATCGGATAATTAACCATGTGGACTTACCTGAAGAAGGACTTGTGTTATTTCTTTTCAAACCCTTCCATCTTATGGAAGTTACTAAAATAGTTAAACAAATGTATTTGTGAATAATACATTCATCAAAAAGACCATCTCTTTGTCAGTCACCCTCATAGGAAAATTGACTCTCACGTAGATCAAGTAGATTGATGAAGATATTCATTAAGACCCTTACAGAGGGTCACTATTCATATACCATTGTTGTTGGATGTTCATGTGAGAATGCATAGTACAACATTAAAGAAGAACTTGTGCTATTTCTTTTTAAACCCTTCCATCGTATACCTAACACACTACAATAATTCACTATTTTATACATACAACACACCTTCATCGTTGACCGTGTTGGAGCACTGTTCTTCTTGATCTTAATCTTCACACTTGCTTTTGACAAACGTCTGGCTGACCTGAAGTTCCTTTGCAACCAGGTAGAAAGGAACTAGGTTGCAAATATAAAAATCCATCACATCACGATTTGCATCCCGGCAATAATGAGTAACCTACTAACTAACCTTTCATCTTCTCTATTTAAATATAAAATACTACATCAACCATGAGTCAAATTAATCAAACACACAACTTGAACAGACAAAAACTAAGATGCATTAAACAATCGCATAAATCGCTTTAAAAAAGCAAAGACATACCTATCTTGAGTTTGACGCTTTGAATCTTCAACCGTTGGTAATGATACAAGTAATATTTTCCTTTGATTGTAAGAATCTTCCAAAATCAACAACTTTTCAACCTAAATACTCTGGTTGCTAATGGAACAGACAAAAGATTGACGGTTATTGGAAAACAAACGGATAAGTAATATTGTTATTGTTATGATCGATTAGAATTTGGTTACCTGATACTTAAATCCTTCGATTTGAACGTGAGTGTGAGAGAACCATCTGTTATTATTATGATTTAACAATTTAAGAGAAAGCAGTAAAATATTTGAGGGAGAGAGAAAGAGATATGATACCTTTATATAATTGTGTAATTTGGTTTTGAGTTTGAGATTTGAATTTGAATTTGAATTTGGAGCTCAAATTTAGAAGCAACAGTCGTATGAACCTTTGTTAAAGCAAGTGGCAAATATTTAATTAATTTATTACGAACCGTTGTTTAGCCAAGGGCTGTTTAGGCAAGTGGCATTATAGAACCGCTGTTGAACCAAGCGTTGTTGAGGCAAGTGACATTATTTAATTGTATTTTAAGCTAAAGAATGACAACACTTTTTGCATAAGCAAGACATTGTTGGCTTGTCTCTAAGGCTGCCACGTCAGCTTTTCTAAGGATTTCATATGTCACTCATGATTCTCCTATTATAGTAAGTATAGATTTTTTAAGTTTCAATTCAATAAATAGAATTTTAAAATAAAGAAATGGTTTTTAATTTAATTATTTGATATTAGTGGTACCTAAGGTGTTAATCATGATGAGTTGATGGGTTGACGGGTCGCGAGTTGGCGGGTCAACCCAAACCCCACTTGTTTTTAATACAAGTCAACTTGAACCCGATCCATATTTTAAACGAGGCGTGTTTGTCAACCTAAGGCTGTCTTTTTTTGTGTTGAGTTCAGGTTGTGTCAAGAATTGTCGTCATAGTGGTACCATTAAAAAAATGATATTAGTGTCACAAAATTAAATGCCACTAAAGTGTGTATCAAACAATTATGGCAAATCTAAAGTGTCACCAAAAGTCAAAATTAGTGGCAAGATAGTGAAATGCATACGAAAAGTCAAAATTAAGCAAGTATGGCATACGAAAAGTGTTACTAAAAACCTTATTAGTGTCACAAACGCTAAATGCCATTAAAAGTGTGTGCCACTAAATGACATTTTTTTTGTAGTGATTAATCCTACATGGAACTCATACATGCATTCTCATCTTTGAGAGTGCCATGTAGGATGTGATGTGGTGGAGTGGCTTTTGTTTCACATATGTGATCAAATGTTCAATCCCCACTTCCATCATTTATGGTTTGGTATCCGGGTGAAGATCGAATACGGGTGGCGCCGGTTCGAATCTGACGGGCGGCGAGGTTTTACCGAGTTCTATAACACTGTTGTACCTTCGGGCGGGTGGGGCTTGGGTTTCCGCGCATCGGAAGAAGGCGGGGGCTGCTGGAGGTCGAGTAGTCGATTCTTGGGCACGACGCCCCGCAAGAGTGGTTGCCACACAGTTGTTCGCCGATAAAAAAAAAGTGACATGAGTAATTTTAGGAAAAAAATAATTTAAAAACAAAATAGGATTTTTCTCTCTCATGTTTCTTTCCATATTTTTTAAACGTTAATATCTTTTTTATACGAGATTTTTTAAAGAAAAAAATTACACTAAATTAACAATTGTTTTGTTATCTTTCCAACGAGTACCATAGTGCTATATAAAAAACGGAGAAAAAAAAACCAAATATTTTTTTTGTAGGGTTTTGTTCATACATAAAAAAACACAAAGTGTTCAGTTTATTTATTAATCATATATAGGCAAGTCATTAATTATGTTTAAACCAATAAATATGAATTTTATTTACAACAGATGTTAGCATTAGCGTTGTACATTGTTTTAGTTTAAGTATTAATATTAGAGTTATACATTATTTTAGGTTAGGTGCTACCCGAAGTTTTTCTGCATGTAACTATAAAGCGCATAAGTGTATTTCATATGTAAAATTGATATGTCATATTAGATTCCTCAACCCGAAGATGCTTCCAAGGTATAATCTAGTGTAGTAAATATATATTAAAAAAAGAAAGCGATAAAAGAGACTTGTTAATTAAAAAATATATGTTTTACAATAATAGAAAATTAACTACAAAATCAAAATCAAAGATATTTATAAAAATGAGTCTGACTCAAGCCTAGACGTGACTCCATTTATTCATTTAAGTTGACAATAAGGTTAGTATCACCATAATTTATTTTATGATGACCCAAAATATGACGCATACATAAATTTTTTTGACCTTATCGTTTGAAAGTTATAATCAAACTGCAAACTAGTTAAACAAGTTGTGACTGATATGAAGTTCTAAACTAAATATACACTTTGACCTTTCAACTAATACAACCCAATCCAAACACTTCTCGTTTACTAAATAAATCAGGTGACTCAACGTGTCTATTGAATCTAGAGATACGCACGATTCAATTAAGTTTTAACCCATAAATCGAAACGTAACCAAATAATTTGGTCACTGAGAACGTAAAAACAAACTTGTGCGGTTACTTTTTAGTTTCGCTTATCAACTAACCAAAACAGTAACCGAAACCAAACCGAACCACACATTAAACCCTAACCATAGGTTTTCAATTTTTATTTTTTTTATGGAAAAATTATAGGAATCGTCCTTTATATTTACATCGTTTTTCAATGGATGTCCTTTAACTTCAAAATTAACGAGAATCGTCCTTTATGTTGTAAAATATTGCAGCTCTCGTCCTTTAGACCTCACCTAGTTAGTTTTTTTGGTTAAGTTTGGTCATGTGCCTTGCACATGAGGGTAGGATAGTAATTTTATTCAATATAATAATACAAAACCCATTCCCTCTCTCACACTCAGCTTCTTTCCGTCTCTCTGTTTCTTTCTTTCTAAGCTAATCACCACCACCACCATTAAATCCGACCACCACCACCAAGGTCAATCATCACACCACCACCTACCATCATCAGCCTGATCCTCATCCTTTCCATAACCATGGTTGTGCTATCTGGAAAAAACACCACTACCACCCTGAGACTTAAACCATCACCACCAATGGATTCGTCTAAGACTTCAACTGGTCGATGAAGATGAATAGTCCTTCAACTGGTCGCTGTTTGTTGGTCACCACAGTCGGAGGGGTGACCGACTTTATTCTCTCTCTTCAGGTTCTTAACCCTCGATCTATCTCTCTATCTCTATTAAAATCATATACTCTCTCTCTTTATTGTGTAAACAATCTACTTCTCTCTTTGATAGTGGTAGATGGTGAGGGGTGGTGGTGGGTGATGGTTTGGGGAAAACTCTTAATTGAATTGGGGGTTAGGGTTTGTTGGAGAATTAAGATTTAGGATTTGTTAATTATGGTGGGGGTGTCGGATTTGGTGGGGGGTTTTGTGGTTGTTGGATATAAGGGATTTCATGCTGGCAGTTGGTGGCACTATGGGGGTTGTTCGTGGCAGGTTATGGTGGTGGCTGGTGGCACTGTGGGGTGTTGTTCGTGCCAGGTTGTACTGGTCAATGTTTTA
Organism: Ambrosia x helenae; assembly: GCA_030844895.1. Classification (NCBI taxonomy): domain Eukaryota; kingdom Viridiplantae; phylum Streptophyta; class Magnoliopsida; order Asterales; family Asteraceae; genus Ambrosia; species Ambrosia x helenae. The sequence continues at coordinate 13,051,862 of CM061227.1, read as the reverse complement.
AAAACCGGTTTTTAAATCATACCGGATTTGGCTTAAAAATGGTTCAACCGGTTGAACCGGATTGTATCGGGTGGTTCAACCGGATTGACTTGTTAACTCTACGAATCCGTAAATTACAACATGAACTCAAAATATAATCTAAAAGTGAATGAATACATATTAAAAGATAATCCAAAGGTTATTCCATATAAAAAAAAATCAACCAAAAGTATTCAATTTTTTAACAATGTTCTTTTATATGAAAGTGTAAGCGATGTCTAAGCTATTGTAGTATTGAATAAATCAAGTTCACGATTGCTTAAAAGATGAAATTGACTACCATCGTCTTCCTCAAAATCTAAAGCATAACTATTTTCATATCCTTCATTATTACATAAGAAGTTTTAGTAGAAATAACAATCATAATATACTTAAATTACCCAAGATAAGTAATATATATAACAAGTAACAGTGAGTTTGAGGAGGCGGTTCATGCTCTTCCTCACCTAACATGTTATCTATATCATTATTATGAAGTTTTCCTTCTTGCTTTTCTTGAACAAAAAAAAAAAGTTCAAAACCCAAAAATTTACCTTGTGCTGGTACTGGTATAAAGGTTCAAATCGGTATACCGTATTTTATCGGCGGTACGAACTTGATACCGTTTCGCCTTTATACCGGGGTGTTTCGTACCGGGCTACCCTCCGAAAAACGGTATTACCGGTATAACCGGCCGGTATGTACCGGTTTTTAAAACATTGGTAGTGGTGGTAGGTTGGTGGTAGCGGTGGTGTTGTGGTCTGATGGTGAAGGTGGTGGTGCAACTTGGTGGCATTGGTGGATGGTGGCAGATTGTAAATGCTTGTAGGGAATATGGTGGAAGGTTATGATGGGATACGGTGGAGGTTATGGTGGGATATCAGTGTTTTTAGGTTTTAATAAGGGGGAAATAAAGATAGAAGGTGAAATGTCAATTATGCCCTCACGTGACCTTCACGTGACATAACTTAACCAGAAAAACTAACCACGTTAGGCCTAAAGGACGGGAGCTGCAATATTTTACAACATAAAGGACGATTCTCGTCAATTTTGAAGTTAAAGGACTTCCACTGAAAAACGATGTAAACGGACGATTTTGTAATTTTTCCTTTTTTTATTTATATTTGATTTTCGGATCGACCAAATGAATTTGGAGCTCCGAACTAAAACGATGCAGAACGACTGATTGCTAATTTGCTATCACCGCCACTACCACCATTGTTTCGGACCAAAGGCTCTGCCTTTATTCAATAAGATCAACCTTTTAAATCATATCCATCTTCTGCATCCTCTGCTCTTTTCTGGGTATTTTCTTTTACTTTATTCCATCAATTTTTTTATTTATTTTTATTATTTAGGTTTTCGTTCCTATGTTCCCCTTCTTCATCAGCTTGATTTGATTTTTTTATGTTGTTATTTAGTTTATGACAATGATGATAAGAACCCTAATTGAAGTTTATATTTAATCACTTGTTTCTTTTTTTTTTTTATTTTAGTATTTGTGTTTGTTGTAGTTGATACAAAATGCAAGATGAACATTGGTTTTTTAATTTGATTTTCTTTTGTTGTTAATTAGTTTATCATAGTGATGATGAAAACCCTAATGGATTTATGAAAAAGTTTCATTTGGTTGGATTCAAAGTTTAAAAGAACGGAAACGCGCCTCGAGGCGTTTTCCCTTCGCCTTACGAGGCGTAAGCCTCGAGGCGAACCGAGGCGTAAGCCTGAGGCGGAATTAAAAAATTAAATAAATAATTATATATCTTTCAAAAAATAAAATGCTAACTAATTTCATCATCAAATTCATCAAAAACATAAAAAACACACATAAAAAAGACATAAAATGTCACAAAAAGTCGAAAACATAAAAAATATACCTGAAAACCCCCTGAGGCGCAACTTTTCATAACGCCTCAGTCCTGTGAGGTGCATACCACTGTTCAAACACCTGAGGCGCCCCCTCAGAAGCGTTTTCAGACCAAATCGCCTTGAGGCGCACGCCTCAAGCGTTTTTTTAAACCATAGTTGGATTAATTCTTGTCATTTGATTAGGGTTGTGTTGTTTTTCAGTTATTTTTATTATTTTTATATTTGTGTTTGATAATGTTGTATATATACAAATGCAAGATGAACATTTTTTTTAATTTTTTTTTAAATTTATTAAAATTTTTATGTTGAGTAAAATTGGGTTACCTTGATATTTGGATTCATTGATTGTGATTTAGGAACAAGAATGGTGTTGTTTTGGTGTCGGACAAAGCAAGCGCAACTCAGGGCTATATCGAGTCAGTTGAGACGATGCTATTTACAAAATCATGTGGCCTCTTCGGTTACCCGGGGAACTAAAGTTGGTGTTGTGAATGGTCCAAGTTTGACTTTTTTGAGGACGGGATCCGAGATTGGTAACCGTGTGCGATTCTTTGCCGCCCCTGCTCAGGTTATCCGCTTGTATGTAAACATAGTTGTGTAGATCTTATGATGTTATAAGTGTCATGTAAGCATAGTTAAATGGTTTGTGCTTTTGAATTGATAATATTGTGAAAATCAATCGTTAACCCCTTGAAGGCCGCCTACTTAGCGTAAGCTGCTCTTAACCTGTCCCACTGGTTAGCAGGGTATTGGTGGGGACCTGTGAGGTTTCCTTAACGGGCTTACACGGTTATCAAAAAGGACTTTGAAACCAAACACCACTTAGATTTTGTAGTCAATATCTGTTTTTTGTATGTGGTCGTGTGTTGATTTCAAAATATGTAGGTTAAGCCGAAGTATGAAGAGAAGGATAAGGATAAGGGGCGCCCTCGAATGAACAAAGAAATAGTTGCTCCGTATGTTAGGCTTGTTACCGATGAAGGTCCGTCTATCATTATATTTATATATATGCTTGTAGTCCTTACCACTATTAAAACGGAAATTACCATGTGAAAATTGGACATCTTATTTATTTCAGACCATTTCTATTTTTATTGATCGTTTAGAATAATGCAAAATTTGCAGGGCATAGTGTTGTGGAAAGGAATGTAGCATTGTCTCGTGCAACAGAACTTGAACTTGATTTAGTCGAGGTACTTCTGTTTTTGCGAATTAATATAAATTTAACCCTTTAGTATTTAGTCATTTTGAACATTATTGTTTTTGTCATACACCGTGGATCGCATTAAAGTTGACATACTATTATAAATTACATTTTTCATGTTCATTTTGTGGCAGGTTCAAGCAGGCAACCCACCCGTTTGCAAACTCATGGACTATAACAAAGAGATATACAAAAAACATGTAAAGGAGAAAGAGCAAACAAAAAAGAAGGCATGTGCTTTTATAATATGAGAATTAAGATTTTGCTATTATTGGGTTTTATATTTGTTTAAACTTTTAGCAGAAATCCGAGTTGGTTTTACGGCAAGGTGGATTGAAAGAGGTTCGCATTACTCACAAAATTGTAAGTCATAGCCAAACTTTATCATTGTTTTTAAGTTTCTAGATGGGCTTTCGCTGATGCTAATTCACACATGTTTTTGCTAGTCTAAACATGATATGCAAACAAAAGCAGATACCGTCAAACGATTAGCTGAGCGAGGTTATCGAGTCAAGGTATGTTTGTATAACTAAAATTATTTTCATTTTGTCATTGTTGATATGAGCTGATTTTACCAGATGTTACACAACAGTGGTATATGTAATAGCAACCAATCAATATTTTATAATATCGAATGTTGGTTACTTATTAATGCTTTAAAATGTTTTTATGGCTAAGCAGTGTATGGCAGTGATAGTGCCTAATGAAGAAAAGCAGGATTTGGGAGGACTGTTAGCCCGTTTATCTTCTCTGGTATGTTTAATTTTAAAGGCTCAAATTGGTTACATTAAAAAATTAGGTAAGAAGGAAACGGGTCAAATGGGTTGGTTGACAGTCATCGAAATGTATCAAACCTTCTGAATTGCTATATTATTTATATTTTTTATATTATTTATATTTTTTACTATATTTTTGTAATTTGTTTTCGACATATCCAGTTACATATAAAGTTTAGAAAGAAAAGATTACAAAGTGTTGTGCGTTAGACCAATTCGACCTGATACGTTTTGACCCGTACCTATAATTACTACGCGGGATCCCTTACCTAACTGTCCCCTAGTTTTTTTTTTTTTTTTTTTTTTTTTTTTTTTTTTTTTTTTTTTTTTTCAATTTTGAAATATTAAATCTTTCCATTGGCAGATTGATGATTTTACTCTCTTGGAAAGTGGACCCAAGGTAGAGGCGAAACAAGCATACGTTGTTGTTAGACATACCAAATTTGGACCGTTGAAAAAAGGCTCCAGCAAACAGAATGTTTCAGAAATATTAAATAGTTACATGTCAAAACGAAGCCTTGAAAAAGAGCAAAGCTTAAATATAGCTGATACTGAAACCGTAGAGGATGCGAATTCTGAAACGGAAATGGAACTAGATTCTACTGATGATTTTGACCAGAACCATGGTGTCAAAACCGCACCAGAAATGTCAAATAGGTATGCAGCAGCCACAAGACAAACTAATGGATCAGAAAATAGGTATGCAACCACAAGGCCAACAAATGGTTCAGGTCCTGGTGCGAGAAGACGGTTTGAACCTGAAAGTCAAAGTCAACATCAGAGTCAAAACCCAAACAATCGACGTGTTGACTTTAACAGGCGTGGTCCAGGTGAAGCAGCATCAAGTTATGGGATGTTTGATGCACCAAAACCGAACAATGATCAACAGAGAGAAAGTAGGCCCGTCGAAGTAAACAGGTACCAGAAAGGACCGAGGCCACAAGTACCAAATTCACGGGGCGATTTTAGTAGAGAAAACACGAATATGAATCCTGGTAGCATCAGGGAAAAGCAAGCTGGTTTCCGAAGATGAATACACAATTTTGTAGAAGCAACATGGGTTTGAAACCATTTTGTGAAATGCAGCACTTTTAGGCTGTTATTTAATTTATTGCTATTATTTGCATGGTTGGCTCTATGCAGTGTTTGGTAGTCCACTGAACTATGAGAGATTGAAACTGGATTAATATAATGATCACACTGCTAAATGTTTGTGGTTTTTGCAGTATGTTTTTCTGTTAAGTTTGTTAGAAATAAATTGTTATACCGCGTCGATTGGAAACACATTTGAAAGCGATTAAGTGATATATGAAGTTTCTTACAATAACTGTCATAGCTCTACCGTATTCTTGTTTGTTTTATGTCTTCAACAGTAATGGATCTACTGTCAGAAATACAATGCGATCTCGAACATTCTATGTGCACACAATAAGATCATTTTTGAATTGCATTGTATGAGTTATATAATTGAATCATTATCAAGGTCCATGTTAGTGGGATTAGTCAACACCTTTTAAGTTTCAATGCAACAATTTTCCAAGGTGTTTTGTTGCTTGGATATTTGGTAATGTTTTATTCATGAAATGGATTTTTCTTATGACTTGAAATTCAAAGAGTAGTAAATATAAAAGGATTGATACATCTGTTAAGAAACAAAAGAGGGAATAAGACCATGCGGAGTGAAAGGGGGGAAAGAGGGGCGTGATGCGTCATGTGTGAAGGGTAAAAGTTGTGTGTGGGTGTGGGGGGGGGGGGGAGAATAATATTATTGTGTGTAAGATTTAAAAAAAAAAAAAAAAACAAACCAATCACAAAGCTCCACCTAGGCCCAACCCCCTGCCCCACGCAGGTGGATTTCTTCCCCACCCCACCACACACTCCGGAGTATTTAACATACTAATTGATTACGCCTGTACGGCCTCGTTCGAGTTAATGAGAGAGAACACATATCAACAAGTAGATAAAAAAAAAACACACCGCAATGGGTATTCGAACTTACATTAATAGATTATAAAAGCTATAAAAGAAAAAAAAACAGTTTACTTTTTAATAAAAATTAGAATAAATTATCACCACCTCGGTGGTTGTATTTAGGAATATTAAGGTTGTATCTTGCGCGTTTTCGCATGATCAGTTGGATCTTGACTGGTGCACTGAGAAGCACTGCATACCATGTTATTCAGCTGCTCCAGGTCACAGGTACCTGAATTGAGCTAAATAAATGACTCAGTTGGTTGGTACTTAAGAAAAATACCTACCCTAGATATAAATCAGACTGTAATGATTTCTATGTAGTTTAATATATAAGCTTTAATTTAAAAAAACATAGCAAGTTAAATACTAAATATTAATATAATCTACATTACATCCCAAAAGTCCCTTCAAACTTTGATACAGAGGGCAAAATATTAGCAGCCTTGTTATCTCTATGAATTATTCGGCTTTCCCCAATCAAGTTTTTGTTTCTGATCTGAATGTTTATATACACATTAAGAAAAAAAAAACATCTGAAATATATATATTTTTTTTTCTTACAATTGTTATTATGATTATGAAGGTGGCAGTTTTGATCATGTACTGATGAAGGATTTATTTGGATGAGAAAGTATTTGGTACAAAGTACCTTAACTTACAAAGTGTAGGAAACCATCAAAAGTGGCCACGTATAACTTGACGGTTACAACATCTGAAGCCAATTCAAGGGTAATATAGACTTTTCCATCTCTCATTTAATCACGTAGTAATACATTCCATGTTTTATCGTTAAATCCGGATTCAAAATTTTTATAACTGATTGTAACACCCCAAAATTTCGTTTTAGTCTAAATACGCCTTTAGGCGTAATTGATAAAATAACAAGCGAGTTAAATGGTGGATGTTTTTAACAACCAAATAACAACAAACCCGTTTCATTTAATTACGCTAATAGGTGGGATCAATATATATACAATATTGAGCCCATTATCAAAAAGGAATATTTTGCGGATAATAAAACGAGACATTGACAAGTCCCGTAAATTGCAAACACACGTGGGAACATTATGAGAACTAACTTAATTAGTAAAGATCACATACTTGTACTAAACTGGAGGGGCTGAACTTGACAACTAGGCAAAGTTGGAATAAAATGGGGGTTAAGAGTGAAAATGTGTGATAACACACACTAAAATCGTTCTTCACACCATCAAAAACACACACACAAGAACCTCCACCAATTCAGCCCCAAATCATGCCAAAATCGATGGCTTTTCTAAATGCATGATGGAATTCATGATCATCTAGTGTTCTAAACGTCATAAGGTAACTCTAGATCCTTTTAAATCATCCAAATCCATGGTATATTGAAGATGATGGTTCTAGGGTTTTATAAAAATGTGGAATTGATGGTTAATATAGGTTGCCCTAGCCTTGGGGAGCCTTAAACATGTATAATTTGGTTACAAATCACATTTAATATGTGTGTTTGATTATGTTCATATGAATATGTTAACTTATGAAATTGGGGTTTTAACCTCTAGGTTGAAACCACACATGGTTAGTAGTTTTGGTGACTCTTAGGAGTTGTTATAATGATCAAATTTAGTTAAAATGCCTAAATATCTTGTTATGATAATAATTAGATACATGGCTATATTTTGGATAAACTTAAACTCATGAAAATCAAGTGAATTTGGTGGGTGCACACCAAGTGTTTGATGAAATGCCTCAATAGTCTTGTTTGCAAATTGAGGTGATAACTTGATTTGGGTAATCATGGAATTACCCGCATATAAAACGCGAAACACATGTTTAAAAGATGAATCACGCCATACATGAAAAGTTTAGCCAAATGATAATTGGGAAAACAAAATAATGGTGTGAATAAACTCATGAGATGTGTTAGTTATTGGATATAATGACTAACTTAATTAATCTTATGAGTATAGTGAAGGTTGATCTTGTCAAGCTAGGTGCAAGCTTGGATGGAATGGATCAACGAACTAAACGGGTCAAGCGGATATGAGCCTTTAGTGCAAGTCAATGGGAATGAATACAAGTAAGTTCTACTTACACTACTAGACTATGACATGGATTAAGTGTTATATATATTGGTATTGAGTGTGTACTAAAGACAAATCCCAACGGGTGAAATTCATTAAGTGGGTCAATTTATGTGGATTCACAATAAATCAAGGTTTATGAGATTAATTGAAACCATGAGTGGTGACCGAATGGTGAAATTCATCAAACGGGTCAATTAATAATGATATGTAAGAAATGATGTTTTAACCCAAGATGGGTCACTTAAATCATTTGAATGAAATTGTTAAGCTTGTTGTTAAATGGGTCAAGTTTGTAACACTTGAACCATATATAAAAACTTGGATAACTTAGTATTATGAACTACGAGTCTAAACGGGTCAAATGGTGATATCCTCACCATGTGAGTCCAATACTTGATGCTTGTATTTCAAGCATTAAGATTCATAAAGTTAAACGGGTCAAATGGCAAGTTATTGCCATTTGAGTTCCGAGAAATTAACGTTGTCTATTTAGAAAGCATACAGGTAGATGCAATTGCGCGTGCATTCTTGATGTTAAGAATCATGGAGGATAAACACAAGGTATGGATATGGGTCAAGGCCACCCGGTAAGTCCGTAGTCAAATAAACGCCTTCGGCGAAGCAACATAGGTGATAAAGTACCCACATGAAGTGTGGGTGCAAATCAAGTAAGTTATTTCCATAACTATGTCTAATGCGCGCTAAGGCGCTTAGAATCGACCACATTAGAACAATCTTGAGAAATGTTGAAAATCTAAGTCCGTGTGGACTTAGAAGTTTTTAAACAAGTCATTGAGTCAAAAACATTGGATTTGAAACAAGAAGTTTCGCCACGAATGGCTAAATTGAAAGATTTGGTCATGAGGGGCATTTTGGGGATTTAAAGGATTAATAAAGGTTGATTCTAAGAATCTAAGTCGTAATGAAACAAATCGGACAAACGCTTTTGTTGATCAAGTGTCTAATGACTTGACAACTCAAACGGTATGCAATTTAAGTGGTCAAAAGTGCCTTGTTTGAATTAAGGCCTTAATGGGTCAAATTGGGTAAAAGTCGCCATAAACATTCAAAACTAAGAACCGGATCATGGCGACATAAACCGGACCATAATTTCAGTCAAACAAAGGTTTAATTAGTCGGCAAGTCATTACTTAGGCTTCGGGAATCATCAAATGCGGTTGCGACATGATTCCCACGCTTAAAAGCCACCAAAATTACATCAGAAGCTTCGAGCGGCCGCGCGAATAAACCGAGCGGCCGCGCGCTTTGACCTGCACGTCAGCACGAACTTTAAAATTGCGTATAAAATCGTAGAAAAATCGTTAGGAGGTGTTCTTTATATGCCTGGAAAGCTCTCGGAGCGTAGAACAATTCTCATTTGAAAGTCGAAGTCGGATTTTGGGTTTTAGAAGGGGTAAAAGCGATCCGAACAGCTACTGCGCATAAGTTGCAGCAGTTTGTTCTCCTGATAAAGGGCCGTTTGGCCTGGTTCGTTCCGTATCAACGTGTAACGAATACCGTACTAGTTTAAATGTATCATTGACAACCCACTAACCATTTTTTTGAAATGGTGCTAGGTAAACAAGTGAAGGAAGTCCCGGAGCAAGGATCAAGTCGCGAGAAGAACCGAACACGCCCGAACACTCATCAAGCTTCCGCACTAGAATCTAAGAACTCCCGTTAAAACGCAACATCTTAAAATATGTTTCAACTATTAAAAAGTAAAAATTTGTGTGAATCAAACATGTATTTGATCTTAATGGTTTGAGTTTATAATTAATATCAAAGTTTTAATCGGGAGTGGTTTTTAGTTAAGGTCAAAACCCGTAAGATTAGGCAATAATCGCGTGATTACGGGTTAGGGTCTTACAAGTGGTATCAGAGCCATAGGTTTGAGGGATCCGAGTGTCGTGAAGGATACTTAGACTCAAACCGTGCGCTCGAAGTGTTGAAAGGTGTTCGGTTCGAGACTTGATCGAGGAATCCGGTAAGTAATATCTGCAATAACAATTCGGTTTGATCAGAGATTGTTATATGTAATCAATAAGGATATTATGTATACACACGGCATCTCAAAAGCTTGGTAAGGAAATGGTTAGGTGACATGGGGCCTATCCAAAGTTTAATTCGGACAACGACATTCTTGTATAACAAGAATTCTAGCACTACTATTGCAACGATGCACACTAATACTGAAATGTCATATTACTAATTAATTGATTTTGTAAATGTGACAGGGATGAGAACATTTATTCGATCGAGATAGGATCGAATGAATCACCAAATGAGGTGGTAGATGGTTCGGGAGCACGACTGATAACATGCTCACTAAGGACCAAGTCAAGTAATGACTCGGATTAACGGATATTTAGCAAAAAGGGAATACAAGGGCAAGTATTAATCAGTCAGGTACATGCTCTAAATTATATTAAGCGTATTATTATGCAAGCATCACATGAGGGATGGTACTTGCATACGCAAGCAAGAAGCTAAATGGGAAATGTGCATTGTTCACACTAGTGAACAATCAATACACAAACGTAACTTGAACATCGAGACCGGGTTGGGGGTAATCATCCAAAACTGACGTTTAAAAATCAAAGGATGCTAGAAAGGCGTTGTGATCATACCAATGAGTGTGATCACACAAAGCTTTACAAAACGAAAACACAACGTTTATTCTTAATGGATGAAGGTAAAACCTAACATTGAATAATTTATCAAGGAAGGGTTTTACCAAATAAAATAGGGGGCACAAGCATGAGCTGAAAAATTTGTTTGCATAGGGTGTGATGCCTTAATTATAATAAGTCTGTGCGTACCATATGCGAATTACTTACCCTGGCCAGGTAAGTGTTAAACATATTATACCATGGGTTTCTTATGATTAATACATATACAACCTATGTGACAAAGGCTTAGTAAGTGTGAGGTGCCGGGGGATTCTGGACGTAGTCCACTGTCTAACACGGCAGGGATGCGATCCATGCAAGACCTTGAGCGAGGCACCAGCTAGAATACGCTGGGCTAGCAAAGAGGACAACAAACTGGAGCGTTTGAACGTAGTCCACTGTCTCACACGGCAGGGATGCGAACCATGCAAGACCTTGAGCGAGGCACCAGCTTATACGCTGGGCTAGCAAAACGGGCAATATACGATTCGAGTTATCCTGGGTTGATACAGAGATTGACTTGAACCTTAATCAAGGTCGAGTCATAAACCGATTTAGCTTGAAAACAGACTTGGGCCTTAATCAAGGTTAAGTCATAATTAAACTCGGACTTTTATAGAAGGTTAAATTCGTAAATAGGGACTTGAACCTTAATCAAGGGTTGAGTCATAATCACATTCGGGTAAGTCATGAATCTTGGGATTAATGACCTAAAACAGCGGGCTTGGGTCATGATAAATCAGTAAATCATTCAACCCTCGGGTTAAAGATGAAAAAGTGTAAACTGCAATAACATTAGATTGTATCGTTGGTACAATTTAATGCAAATTATAATACCAGTTGGATTGTATAGTTATTACAATCGGATGCAAACCGTGATAACAGGAGATTAGTCGATACAATAAGTTGTAATGACTAATCTACACTGTATTTTATGAAAAGAAAACCGAACTCAATTTATATTGAGATCGGTAATCAGAAAAAGGACTTTTAGAAACTAAGCGTTCTAAATATATAAACGATTTGAAATCCAAAACTCAAAAGTCATTAAACGGGTCGATTGGGGCAATGACCACCAATCGAGTTAGCAAAACGGGAACTTGGGTAAACCAAATAAATGGCAAATTCTTAAAATAAGGATTAGCCAAATAAAGGAAAATGTTAGTGTAAAGCAAGGTTTGTTGATAACATTATAGCAAACCAAGAAGAAACGAGGGTTGGATTCGGGGATGAATCCAAAGCTAGAAAACGGCTATATTAAAAAGCCGGGTTAGTCTTGGAAACCAAGACAAATTACTTGTTAGAAATAGACGCATAGACATGTATGCCTATGCATGCTACAATCGAGTATTGCAGCAGATACCCTAAGGTGCATGATAGTATGGCCCCTTAATCATTACATCCTTCGAAAAAAAAAAAGTAGTAGACGGAAAATAGACTACGGTTCTGAGTCGGGTCTATGAAAAATACATGAGTAACTAGAATACCCTGTAAGGGTATGAAAATAGATGTTATGCAATAAAATAACGCCTAGTTAAACAAAAGAGTAGCGTAACATAGGTTGCGTTATGGAAACTAAGGTATTAGAATACAATCGAAAGGGTGAAGTCGAACAAAGGTAAAATCGCCCTAAGTATATAGTACTAGTTGTTTAGACTATAGAATGACAAATGAATGAGCAGTTCTCAAATCGGTTTAGAGAACCAAGGTACTTTAGGGTAACCAAAGCAAATATAAGAGAAAGGTTTCGGGGACGAAACCTCTTTAAGGGGGGTAGAGTTGTAACACCCCAAAATTTCGTTTTAGTCTAAATACGCCTTTAGGCGTAATTGATAAAATAACAAGCGAGTTAAATGGTGGATGTTTTTAACAACCAAATAACAACAAACCCGTTTCATTTAATTACGCTAATAGGTGGGATCAATATATATACAATATTGAGCCCATTATCAAAAAGGAATATTTTGCGGATAATAAAACGAGACATTGACAAGTCCCGTAAATTGCAAACACACGTGGGAACATTATGAGAACTAACTTAATTAGTAAAGATCACATACTTGTACTAAACTGGAGGGGCTGAACTTGACAACTAGGCAAAGTTGGAATAAAATGGGGGTTAAGAGTGAAAATGTGTGATAACACACACTAAAATCGTTCTTCACACCATCAAAAACACACACACAAGAACCTCCACCAATTCAGCCCCAAATCATGCCAAAATCGATGGCTTTTCTAAATGCATGATGGAATTCATGATCATCTAGTGTTCTAAACGTCATAAGGTAACTCTAGATCCTTTTAAATCATCCAAATCCATGGTATATTGAAGATGATGGTTCTAGGGTTTTATAAAAATGTGGAATTGATGGTTAATATAGGTTGCCCTAGCCTTGGGGAGCCTTAAACATGTATAATTTGGTTACAAATCACATTTAATATGTGTGTTTGATTATGTTCATATGAATATGTTAACTTATGAAATTGGGGTTTTAACCTCTAGGTTGAAACCACACATGGTTAGTAGTTTTGGTGACTCTTAGGAGTTGTTATAATGATCAAATTTAGTTAAAATGCCTAAATATCTTGTTATGATAATAATTAGATACATGGCTATATTTTGGATAAACTTAAACTCATGAAAATCAAGTGAATTTGGTGGGTGCACACCAAGTGTTTGATGAAATGCCTCAATAGTCTTGTTTGCAAATTGAGGTGATAACTTGATTTGGGTAATCATGGAATTACCCGCATATAAAACGCGAAACACATGTTTAAAAGATGAATCACGCCATACATGAAAAGTTTAGCCAAATGATAATTGGGAAAACAAAATAATGGTGTGAATAAACTCATGAGATGTGTTAGTTATTGGATATAATGACTAACTTAATTAATCTTATGAGTATAGTGAAGGTTGATCTTGTCAAGCTAGGTGCAAGCTTGGATGGAATGGATCAACGAACTAAACGGGTCAAGCGGATATGAGCCTTTAGTGCAAGTCAATGGGAATGAATACAAGTAAGTTCTACTTACACTACTAGACTATGACATGGATTAAGTGTTATATATATTGGTATTGAGTGTGTACTAAAGACAAATCCCAACGGGTGAAATTCATTAAGTGGGTCAATTTATGTGGATTCACAATAAATCAAGGTTTATGAGATTAATTGAAACCATGAGTGGTGACCGAATGGTGAAATTCATCAAACGGGTCAATTAATAATGATATGTAAGAAATGATGTTTTAACCCAAGATGGGTCACTTAAATCATTTGAATGAAATTGTTAAGCTTGTTGTTAAATGGGTCAAGTTTGTAACACTTGAACCATATATAAAAACTTGGATAACTTAGTATTATGAACTACGAGTCTAAACGGGTCAAATGGTGATATCCTCACCATGTGAGTCCAATACTTGATGCTTGTATTTCAAGCATTAAGATTCATAAAGTTAAACGGGTCAAATGGCAAGTTATTGCCATTTGAGTTCCGAGAAATTAACGTTGTCTATTTAGAAAGCATACAGGTAGATGCAATTGCGCGTGCATTCTTGATGTTAAGAATCATGGAGGATAAACACAAGGTATGGATATGGGTCAAGGCCACCCGGTAAGTCCGTAGTCAAATAAACGCCTTCGGCGAAGCAACATAGGTGATAAAGTACCCACATGAAGTGTGGGTGCAAATCAAGTAAGTTATTTCCATAACTATGTCTAATGCGCGCTAAGGCGCTTAGAATCGACCACATTAGAACAATCTTGAGAAATGTTGAAAATCTAAGTCCGTGTGGACTTAGAAGTTTTTAAACAAGTCATTGAGTCAAAAACATTGGATTTGAAACAAGAAGTTTCGCCACGAATGGCTAAATTGAAAGATTTGGTCATGAGGGGCATTTTGGGGATTTAAAGGATTAATAAAGGTTGATTCTAAGAATCTAAGTCGTAATGAAACAAATCGGACAAACGCTTTTGTTGATCAAGTGTCTAATGACTTGACAACTCAAACGGTATGCAATTTAAGTGGTCAAAAGTGCCTTGTTTGAATTAAGGCCTTAATGGGTCAAATTGGGTAAAAGTCGCCATAAACATTCAAAACTAAGAACCGGATCATGGCGACATAAACCGGACCATAATTTCAGTCAAACAAAGGTTTAATTAGTCGGCAAGTCATTACTTAGGCTTCGGGAATCATCAAATGCGGTTGCGACATGATTCCCACGCTTAAAAGCCACCAAAATTACATCAGAAGCTTCGAGCGGCCGCGCGAATAAACCGAGCGGCCGCGCGCTTTGACCTGCACGTCAGCACGAACTTTAAAATTGCGTATAAAATCGTAGAAAAATCGTTAGGAGGTGTTCTTTATATGCCTGGAAAGCTCTCGGAGCGTAGAACAATTCTCATTTGAAAGTCGAAGTCGGATTTTGGGTTTTAGAAGGGGTAAAAGCGATCCGAACAGCTACTGCGCATAAGTTGCAGCAGTTTGTTCTCCTGATAAAGGGCCGTTTGGCCTGGTTCGTTCCGTATCAACGTGTAACGAATACCGTACTAGTTTAAATGTATCATTGACAACCCACTAACCATTTTTTTGAAATGGTGCTAGGTAAACAAGTGAAGGAAGTCCCGGAGCAAGGATCAAGTCGCGAGAAGAACCGAACACGCCCGAACACTCATCAAGCTTCCGCACTAGAATCTAAGAACTCCCGTTAAAACGCAACATCTTAAAATATGTTTCAACTATTAAAAAGTAAAAATTTGTGTGAATCAAACATGTATTTGATCTTAATGGTTTGAGTTTATAATTAATATCAAAGTTTTAATCGGGAGTGGTTTTTAGTTAAGGTCAAAACCCGTAAGATTAGGCAATAATCGCGTGATTACGGGTTAGGGTCTTACACTGATTTCACAATATTCCATCATTGTGATGTTTAATTGTGTATTAGATCTAAAGAAATCATACTCTGTAAAAAAAAAAAAAAAACAAAGCATTCATCAAATGAAGAAGAAATCATACTCTGTAAACCAAAAAAAAAAAAAAAAAACAGAGCATTCATCAAGAAGAAGAAATCATACTCTGTAAACAAAAAAAACAGAGCATTCATCAATCGAAGAAGAAATCATACTCTGTAAACCAAAAAAAAACTGAGCATTCATCAAACGAAGAAGAAATCATACTCTGTAAACAAAAAAAATAGAGCATTCATCAAACGAAGAAGAAATAAAGTTCAGAGATGAACAGAGGCTGATAGATAACTGTTTTATATTGTAGATATTACTAAGTGCGTTTTATGGTATCACTGAGTGCGTTTTATGTTTTATGTAAGTGCGTTTTATGATACCAGTGAATGCGTTTTATGTTTTATGTAAGTGTGTTTTATAATATCACTGAGTGCGTTTTATATAAGTGCGTTTTATGATATCACTAAGTGCGTTTTATGTTTTTACATTGTAAGTTAATTATCATCATGTAAGTGTGTTTTATGATATCACTAAGTGCGTTTTATGTTTTTACATTGTAAGTTAATTATCATCAACAGGTAAGTGCGTTTTATGATATCACCAAGTGCGTTTTATGTTTTTACATTGTAAGTTAAATATCATCAACGTGTAAGTGCGTTTTATGATATTACTAAGTGCGTTTTAACAACATGATCATGTGAAATCAATAAAATCAATGAAAAACTAAAAACACGTTTATAACTTTCATCAAACGTACGAACAAGCTCATTCATTCTATTGCTTCACCTGTTTCATAGAAACGTAATTTTAGGGTTTTCATTTCTTCATTTCTTCTTCGTTTTGATGAATGCTCTGTTTTTCTCTTTTTTTTGGTTTACAGAGTATGATTTTTTTTTAGTTTTAAATTTGTGAATTCCACGATTATAGCAATTGATAATAACTGTCCATAAATGAGATAATTTGGGCGTGATTATTAAAAAAATTTCAAATTATTATACTCGCAATTTGTCTAATTTGCTCTTTCTCTTGTTAACTGAAACTAAAAACACGCGTGTAATTAATTTAGGATGATGTTTGATTAAAACCCAGATCGACGGTCAGGATTGCTTCTTACACTTTGTATTTTAAGGAGCCTTTCTACAATAGCCTCTCTCTTATTTGGATTATGTGTCATTTCTAAAAAAAAAAAAAAAACTAAATAAAAAGGAAATGGGTCAAAGGATTTGAAAGTCGTGTAAAGTCTATTCTTTGACGCACAAAACCTCCTAAATAAATTTATTCAAAAATCAAATTGTCATGGAAATAATACGTTTTTTTGAATTGTAACTGACTGTCATATATAAAGAAAACAAAAAAGGTGTTCTGGTCAACCGTGCAAAATTGGTTACAAACCCACATGCTCGCTTTTTGTTCACTATCTCCATAATGTGGGATAGAAAGTCGGAAATCGCCTCATTCTCCCTTTCGCAGGTCTAGGAATAGCAATGGGGCGGGTTTGAGAAAACCTAACTTCATACCTGATTATAAAAGCTTGTCCTAAACTCAGTCCAAAACCCGTTGGTTATACAAACCCAAAACCCGTTAGGTAATTAATTAATTACATTTTACAAGTAGTGTGTTAGAAAAAAAAAAAAAATCAAATTCGAATAATTGATTCGAAAATAACATTTGAATTCGGTGAAAATTTATTAAAAATGGGTCATACATCTTTGTCTCTTAACTCTTTGAGAGGATACTTATTTTGGGTGCGTACGAATTAAATTAATCATGCATACAAAAAAATGTATAATTCAAAAGCAATAACCAAATATATTTTATAGTATACAAAGAAAAATATAGTAATCAACTGTTAATGGTAGAGCTACATGCTTACTTTAAATCCCACATCCAACCCAAACCAACGAAATAAAATATTATCCCATACCCGATTATCTAACTCCATACTTGTCCTAAATGTGTCGGGTTTCAGGCGGGTCCGATTGCTATCTCTATTCGCAATCCATGTAACTTGACTACAATCATCTTTGGGTCTCCCAGAAATTCAGTTTGAAGAAGATTCAATGCCCACTTTGGCGCCGATGCTACAACAATCCTAGAAAACACAATGTCATGCACTCCATGTTGAATGACCGGTGAGGATCGAGCATCCTCTTTCGTATTTTACTTCAGCCTATCTTTTGTTTGATGTCTGTAGCAAGAAAACCTTAATCCACAAATACCCACAAACCTTTTGAGCGAAGTAGCGCCTTCATGTGGATGTTATAGAACTCGCAGAGGCTGCGCAGATTCAAATGAAGTGTTCGCCATAATAACAGGAAAGAAACGCTCGTGATCGTGGCTCTTATACCACTATGTTGGGTAATTAGGCTAGAACAAAACTCTCGCAATATTGCTAAAGACTCGGTGATTTCATTTAATACGGATTATAAAAAGTTTAAAGAGAAAATATAAACCAACTACCTACACATAGAGGTGATCAAATCGGTTTTTTTTTGCCAAACCGGTTTCGGTTCCAAACCGGTTCGCTACAGTACCGGTTTCTGGCTGAACCGGTTTCGGTTCAAAACCGGTTCGGTTTTGGACCGGTTTTGTCGATTCGTAAGACCGGTTTCGGTTCGGTTTCGGTTTTTTCGGTTTCGATTATTAATCGGTTTTTTCGCACACTTTTTTTAAAAAAGGCCAACACAGAATATTATTATTTTTTACATAAAATTCAAGTTTTATTGATTTTTATAATTTTTTAAGGTGTATGGATATAAATTATTAATATATTGTTCACCAAGGTAGAAACCGTCGATTTTGCCTTTAGTAACTGATTTTGAGATGATCTCCACCGTTCAAATAGGGTGGTTATCTCTAAGATTAAATCCTAGCCACAATAATTAGGTGGTTATGGCTGAAATTTGGCGGTTTTACTTTTATCATTACAGTTACCTAATGATGCAATTTTATCGCTGAATAACTTCCTCACTCTTCTCATTTTTCTCCTGATTTAATGGCAATGCACAACTCACTTCTGAATAAATTAAGATTTTAGACCATCATATTTCCATGCAGTTATCATGCGTCCTCATTTCTCCTATGACCGGCGCTTCCGTTCGTCTGCCTTCCTTCACTCTATCTCAACCTTTTTTTATCCGCCATCAAATATAAACCCCCCACAATCACCATCGCTCTCCCACTACTTTTTGGTTTGTCCATAATTCATTTTTACTTCTGGATTGTTCATCGCAAGTTCCGATTCTCTCTAATATAGGGCTTATCGGTTTATAGTGTTTCTAAGGTTAGGTTTCGTTGTGTTATTTATATTAAATTATCAATTACATGAGTTTATCAACATATATACAGTTATGAGATGAGATGGTTTCTTACATCCAATTTGCTGTAAAAAAAGGTTCAATGGCCAAAACAAAGAAGTGGCATTGCCGTCCGGTCCAGTTTTGAAAATATTGTTTGTGATTAATACTTCAATTCTTTGATGATTTTCCCGCTTTTTAGGGATCTAAGTGAGAATGAATTAGTCGGGCCAATTCCGGCAATCTGTGGCAACTTATCATTCAAGGGCAAAATGTAAGTATTGTTTTAATGTTTAATAAGACAAATGTATCCTTTTCGTGAAATTGAAATGGTTCGGGTTTTGCTTCCCACCTTGTCCCATACCCATCGGATTTACGGGTAGCGATATTGTGCAAATGTGGCAGTTTAGATATTGTATTTTTCATCCTGATCATGTGGCCTAGTGGTAAAAGGGCCGGTTCTCTCTTTGGGGGAGCCAGGTTCGATTCCCACGGGAGGCATGTGATGGATACCCCCACCTTTGTGGTGGGGTAGGTGGTTGGGAAGTGATAGAGAGACCCTTGACCCTTGTGGTCATGGGTTTGACTCCTGATCCCTCCAGGTTTTACCGGTTCACTACCGCCGTGCCTTCGGGCGGGTTTGTGGGCCGGATTTCCCTGGAACAGGATACGGGTGGGCCGAAGGGCTCTGTCCGTACGGACTAGAGGCCGTCTGGGGCCCCTTTCGGCCACTGGGGGCCGCGTACAGAGTACCCGGCAATACTTTAGTTGATCGTTCAAAAAAAAAAAAAAAGATATTGTATTTTCAAGAATGAGCTTGTCATTTACGTATTGTCGTTCTTGATGATTCATTTAATTCTATTTTTTTGAGTTTTAGTATTCCCACCTTGTACCATTCCCATCGGATTTGAGGGTAGTGGTATTGTGTAAATGTGGCCAATTAGATATTATAATTTAGATAATATCATTCTTGATGATTCACTTAATTCTATTTTTTACACACATGTAATTTCCTTATATACACGTATCAAAAACCAACTCATAGATCTGGGATATGAAAAGGCATATATGTCTTTTGATTAGTTTAACTTTATAACTAATCTTGAGATTTGAGATAGTGTCCTGTGCATCTTATTTGATATAGGAGGTTATAACATTTTGATGGCCAACATGTGAATCAAGAAACCTCCACAGGTTGTTGCCCTGCGCCATTATTTGTATTGAACGCACTTCTCCAAACAGGTAACGTAATTCCACCTCACTTTTAATTTTGCAAAGTACCTGATACATTCAACTATATTTTGATGGTGTTTTATCTGTGATTAATACTTTTATGTATATATGATTGTCATTTGATTACTTGATGCTCTAATTAATATAGCTTAAATTGTTGGAACAACAATTGTGGCAGCAGGAGGACATTAGCTACAATAGTTGAGCTGAGATATGTATTTCTTGGATTCATACTTGCCTTTCGATTGTCTCGTATACAGTATGCATTCTTTTTTGTGTGTGTGTTATGATTGACAAATTTTTAAATTGTGTTTGTTTTTTGGACATTGATGATCAATAGCAGATTCGGATGACACTCTTCAAGCATCACATTCAGTGAGGCTACTAGGCGTCTAGGCGTAACATTGACAATACAATTTCAATTCAAAACTTCCAATTTTGTTTATGAATCACAATCCGGTACAGAATTACCCTCCTCCCAATTACAATGATGTAGTTTTTTAATTTTTCATATTGAATCGTTTGAAGCTCTATATTTCAATGTGACATCCTATGTTTGCCCTAATTTGTCGATCCATGCATCACGAAGGGCAATTGGTCAAATGTAAAGTACTTGACACTGGGCGTTCTAGGACACATGTTAATTTGTCATTGCGCTCATTTTTAGTTTGGGATTAATGCGTAACTAAAATACTGCTTTTCTTATTTTACCGAGTGAGGTTGTTATTTTAGGAAAAAAAAACCATGAATTTACTGGAATAAATGTTTGCAGGAATTTTGAAGTAATCGATATGAAAAGATTGAATATCATGAAACAATTTCAGAATTCAAAAAGATGGAAGACAACCCTTCGTTTTCGAGTCAGATGTTCTACTCGCCGGTTAGTATGTATATTTTATTTTCCCCAATTTTTTGTTTGATTTCGTCAAGTCATTGATGTTAATATGTTTGATTTGGATTCGTTTGATTGTCCTATGAGTCAATCAGAGTGCTCATTGTTATTGATTAGAACTGAATGTCTCTGTAGACACCAAGAAATGGCACCACATCCAATAGAGAACTTGATGTTAACCTACTTTTCATAGAAGTCATCCAACAAATGCCCAAATATGCCAAATTATTAAAGGAATTCTGAGCGACAAAAGAAACCTTGAGGCAACAATTAAAGGCAACGCACTGGAGTGCGCGACAATCCTGCAACAACACACCTCACCGAAGCTGAGTGATCCCGGGAAAATTTTCTTTACCTTGCTCTATAGGTAACATGCCTACGAATTATGCCTTGCCCGATCTTGGTGCAAGCGTGAACGTTATGCCTACTTATATCCATGGTTGTAAAAGTCCTGCATAGCCTCCGATTAATCGCTAGTTAGAGGTTCACCGTGTAAACACCGATTAATCACTAGTCAGTGGCTATTTAGCGATTCCAGCCAAACTCTATTTATTTTGGCCATATTCGGACAAATATCTATAAATTCTAGCGATATAATCCTACATACTTAAAGATGTGAATCGAGGAAAGGTTAAAACATGCCTACTTAGAAAAACTACATATAAAATGTGTGTGTGTGTGTGTATATATAAAACTGAAAATTACATATAAAATCCCAATTCAATTAATCACGATTAATCCCTACTAATCCCGACTAATCTCTAATCGATACTTTATCGATCGACTACCGCCTAACGACTCTTACAACATGGCTTATATCTACAAGAAACTCATCTTGGGTGACCCACATCCTCTGATGGCCACAATCGAGTTAGCGGATGGATCCATAAAGAAGACTGAGTTAATCATCGAAAACCTACTTATCAAAGTAGGAAAATTTGTTTTCTCCGTCGACTTTGTCATCCTCAACATGGGTAAGAGTAATATTCCTATTATTCTTGGACATCCATTTTTTGTCACCACTCAAGCATCAATAGATGTGAGTGAAGTAATTCTTACACTTCAGGTTGGGAACTACAAGTTGCACTACACCGCTAGAGGAAAGGAATATGTGTCAAATAATCTGCTTGATATGGCTAACTTTATTGATAAGCAATTAGATTATCAATTAAAGAAAGCCAGGGGAACTATACTAAAACCACTGGATGAATCTTCAGTGGCACTTGACAACACCAACTGGATTGATGGCTATTGGGACACTCACCAAAAGACACATGGAAGGAAAATAGGTGGAAAGAAAAATGTCTTTTTACAAAGTTGAAACACAAATGGTCATATTTATAAGCTGATGTCCTACGCCTGGAACTAGTTACAAAGGACAAAAGTTAGCGTTAAGACCTAAAATGCTACCCGAATTACATCATAAACATATTATAAACATGGGATCAGTAATATCTATTCTAGGGACATGCCACGGGTGCACTAACAACTTGAAGGCCTTTTCTTATTGCTTTTTGTGAATACTAAACAAGAACAAGAACATACACTTATATCGGCAGTATACTAACGGAAACAAACTGAATAACAAAAGAACCGGACTAAACAAACTTATTCAAATTCAAATCTAACGTAACTATGAAATAGATAAAGCCTTAAGCTTCGCAAGATCCAACATCCCCTAACATGTGCATGATGCATGGAAACTAGCACGTGCATGGTGCATGGTGCATAGTGCATGAGAGTATTGAATCATTTCTTAATATATACAAATGACTGAATCAAACCATAACTCCATGACAATAATAAAATAAAGGCAACTACTTTGATTAATGACCCATCACTTTTGAAACATTACAACTCCAATACTCAACTTACAAAATACATGTGACACCTGGCATATTCAGGTTCATACTTTTACAAACATATAAGTCTACCTTAGCAAAAAAACATTTGTCTAACTTACTTAACTAGGTCAGTTGAGTCGGTTTACATTACGTATTGTCCAGGGTTTAATGATTCGGAGGATCATCAGGGGTAACATACGCACACGCGAGTCTTGAGTCCCGTTGGTGAAATTACATGAATTGAATTAAGTAATAAACATGAATTGTTCCATATATGATGCGCAATGTGTAAATACGTGTTTATATGATTAGACATACTTAACATATGTAAGGATTGCATGTTCATGTGTTAGGATGAGTTAACATGTGTTAAAATGGATAAAAACGACAAAACCGTAGAGTGTTGGATATCTGAATCTTTGTTCGACCTGTAGGGGGTTCAAACCAACATCTTAAATACCCATTCGACCTATGACAAGGTCGAATGAACACTCATTTGACCTCAAGAGGGTGCGAACCAGCTGACACTATAAATACCATACTTTACAACTTTTTCATTATTTCACAAACCCTAACCACCCCCAAGTGCTCTCTCTCAACCCCAAACCTGTAGGGAGGAGTTTTTGACCTCGCTTTTCAGATCCTAACATAAAAACACCTTCTATGTCATAAACAAGAGAAGATTCAAGGTGTGTTGTTGATCTAAAACCTTTTTAATCATTTTTCATTTGTTTTATCAAGCCCTAAGTGTCCATATTCGATTTAAGGAAGTTTTTATGGATAAAAAACTTTCAAACATCTTTCTAAACAAAACCTTTTCATTAATAATGAGTTTTCATGCAAAAATCCATGTGTTAGTGATGTTGAATGAGATGATATGTGTTATATGATGTTTGAATTTTGTATAGATGATATATTAATAATCTAGGACTGTTTTAGATGATGGTTTATGTCACACCCCAACCGATGGCGGAATACATCGGGGCGAGACTTGTGGTAGATTGTTCAAAGACTTCATGACACTAATTGTGACAATATGATTTAAAGATAAAATTTCATTCATAGCATAATCATTGTCTAAAAGATAACGAAATACAAATTGTTTCATGAAAAGGAAAGTATAACATCAAAACATAGAATATAAAACTTGTTGCGAGTTTCAAGTCCAATCCTAAGTAGTTTTCTTGATAAACCTGCATTAAACATTTCCTGCAACATGTATAAAATATCCGTCAACACATAAAGCATTGGTGAGTATACTAGTTTGAGTCTAAGTACATAGTATAGAAAAGTCAACTCGAATCATCATGTTCTAGGCATATGCACGTAGAACCATACAAACGGTAACAACACCCGATAACACAAAAGACTTCATCTTATCATGACCCATAAAGGGGGCGGCGTGTCAACCTATAGCGCTATACATGTAAGGTGGGTTGTTAACTAATCGTACATTTGTATGTAAGACTTTGAATTCTAGCACGGCATAGTATAATAGCATTTAGATTGAGCATAATAGTTTTTAAGAGTATGAAATCGTTTAAGTTTTGATAGTGATACATGTTGAGCCCCAAAGAATAAAGAATAAAAGGGGGACACGTATGAACTCACCTTAGGGTGCGTTTGTTAAGTTCTCAAAAACGAGTCTTGAGAAATGAGAATTTTAGCTCCGGTTAGACTAGAATTAAGAAAAGAAAAAATATGAATTTAGATTCGGAGGGAGATTCAAAAGTACAAGGAAGTCATGCATTGCCTTTAAGGCGAACCAAAACACAAACCACCATAAAGGTGATTCGGATGGTCATGAGAGTCAAGTAGTGCCTTTAAGGTTAACCAAAACACAAACCACCATAAAGGTGATTCGGATGGTCAAGAGAGTCAAGTATTGGTAAGGTAGGGATGTATCCACAAACCTTCCAAGTTAATAGATTAATAGAGTTTTGAAAGTATATATTTTAGTATATACATAATATAACTATAGGGTTAAAGTAGTGTATGATGACTTAGTTTGGAAGAACCTTGGCTTTCCATTGTCAATTATTAACCATAGCACAAGTCCATCCAACATTAAGTTGTTGGTGAACTTGGTTGGTATCACTTCAACTAACATTCTAGTGCATAAAAACAATAGAAGATTAACCACCTTTGAGGCCTCATTTTGGTGCCCTACTCGTATTCATTTGACATAGCAAACAAGAGTTAGGTCCTAGATGTTTCTCCAATGGGTTAGAAGAAGAAAAGAAGTGAAGAAAGAAGAATAAAGTTGGAGTTTATGAGAAAACTCACTTAGAAGTGGACTTCCACTCTTGGGATTTCCTTGAAGAATTGTGAGGTTTAGAGAGGATTTAGGATTGAGCAAGTGTTAGAATGGGTAGGGAGTGGTGTATTTATAGTTGAGGTGAAGGGGTTGGGTATTTAATACATTAATAGGGTGGTTAGGAGGGGATTAGTTAGAGGTTAAGTTTAATTAATATGGAATGGTTCAATATTGTTGTGATCGTAGATTTTTTTTTTTTTAAGAAAAACAAACGAAAATGGACGACACAACATAGATTATGTTAATTGTTGTTGTTGTCCAAGGTCAACCAAACTTCAAATCACGTTTTCCCTTTTTTTATTTATATATTTTTTTCTATTCAGAAAGTATTATTTAAAAAATATATATGTTTTATATATATATATATATATATTAAGATCTTATCTAAAAGAGTTTCTTGTTATACGTCTAAATTGAATAAGATAATGACGACTCGTCATGAATGGGTAGGAGTAACATAAAGGAAGCGGATAAAGGCGAACTTGGAATTTGTTAAGGAAAGAATTTAAAATACATGTAAAAGTTAAAATCGCGCGATGTTACAGTCTCCCCTACTTTAGGAAATTTCGTCTCGAAATTTAATTAAGAGTCAATCTTAAAAAAAATTGGTAAGTTGTTTGAAATAAGAACAAAAACTTGTTAGTTTATTATGTTTAAATCAACTATGGTATCTAGTCACTTGTGTGATAATTATGTTCATACGAAAAGTACTTTGAAAATTTTAACTAAGGTTGTACGTAGAAATTTGAGAACTTAACCGACATAAGCATTTTGTAAATAGTGAAATAAGGGGTACCTATGAATAGGTTTGTATATGGAGTTGATGCAGCAAGTTTTGGAAAAGTAAGTAAATATACAGTATAACATACATGAAATAGTAAAAAAATCTTGTGAACGTAGGTAAGTATACCGTGTATAAGAAATAGTAAGAATTTTAGGAAAATAAATATTTATACGGTATGAAATAGTGAAAATTGAAGGTAGGTAAGTATATTTGTATAACATATAGAAATTTTGGGAAAATAAGTATTTATACGGTATGTCATATATGAAATAGTAGAATTTGTTGGCTTGTAAAAGAGGTGTATTTGGGTAATTGGGGGAAATAGTAAAAATGTGAGCATAATGAGTGACCAGATGTGGGAATGAGTAGTATTTAGTAATAGATATTTAGTTTGCACAAAGGTCGAAAATTTTACCAGAAATTTTTTAAAAAGGCGAGAAATTGGACTATTTGAAAACAGCTTTTTGGTTATATAAATAGTATTTATTTACTTTTGAAATCCAGTATATACTTAATCAAGAAAATATAACAAAGTGAGAGGCAAATCTTGTTTTAAATGTATAAATTCTTTTAGAGGTTAAGGCCAAAGGTTACAGGACTTAGAAATAGATTCTTGATAATCTAAGGATCGCTGATTAAGCAAGGAAAGCACGAGGAAGGAACGAAGTTCGATGGAGATTGCAAGTATAGAATATTCATAGCAAGGATGATGTTGCATATTGGAAAGTGTGGTTCAAAACAAGGTTATGATATGCATAAAAGACAAATGATGCAAGCTTAATTAGACTAGTAAACTATAACATAAATGGTATCGCAAAAGATAAATAACGTAAGTGTTGGTCAAAATTTTAACTCGACACCCAAAACTTCTCATGACACGAATAACTCTACTTTTGGTAGTATGATAGGACATTTATGTATAGGATGTACCGGCGGCGTATCCACCATGCCGTTATCATACCTCATCCGTGTTGTTATTCAAGTCATGATAGGTTACACACACCGGGACTTGTTATGTTTTTCATACGCCAAATTTTTGTAATTACGTGTGCACCCGTAATTAGTCCAATTGCCGTATTGTCCACATAATTTGTCTTGGTTATGTGTGGGTCGCTAGTGGACACAAAATACTTATACACAAAGGAAAAGACATTAGGCTAAGGCATTAAACAGTTTTGATGTTGTAAACATAGCAAGCAACGTGACATGCAAGCACATAATGTAAAAAGGCATTAAGTAGGTTTTTGATCTTGTTACTGTACGTGTTTTTGGCGTAGATATAGGTTTCATGATATAATGGTGTAGACTTGTGTATATTTGGTTACGTTTAGTGGTAAAAAAAAAGTATGGATAGTTGGATTTTAAATGAAAACGTTCACGCGTGAAAAATAATGTTTTGACTAAGAGTAACATAAAATTCAAGTTCATTACAAATTTAGTTTATGGGTATGCGAACAATCTACCTTTTCAAGACTAAGGGTCAAGTTTGATGGTAGAAGAATTTAGTCCGTTGGATGTTAAAGAAAAACAGATTTAATTGAAGTGGGGAAAATTTAATGTAAAAGTTTTACCGAAAATGGTCGTTTGATTTATGAAAAATCCATTTTATTAAGCGAGAAAAATAGTTTATTGACAATTTTAGTTTGGCGTTGATGAATATTTTGACTCTTGATACGATTTTAAGTGAAAAGGTTTTGGGATTATAAAGAAGTAGGTTATCTGATTTAGCGTGTTTTTTTTTGCTCCCAAGTCATGTTTGCTAAAAAAAAAATTTCTTTTGTTATAGACGACATTGGGCGTCCTGAAAGCAAAATTTATTTTAAACACTTTTACCATTTAAAATCTCATTCATCATACCGACTGGGCACGCATTTGTTAGTGGTTTGAAGGTTTAAAGTGAGGATTTTATAGAAGATTAGGCATCCTCTTAGGAATAGTAGGAAGAATTTTGTTCAAAATTTTAAAAAAGATTGTGCGCGAGAAGAAAAGGGTGTTGCGATGTTTGAATTTTGCCGATAAATTATGATTGTAAACTAGGATAACGATGG
This sequence comes from Ambrosia x helenae, assembly GCA_030844895.1. Taxonomy (NCBI): domain Eukaryota; kingdom Viridiplantae; phylum Streptophyta; class Magnoliopsida; order Asterales; family Asteraceae; genus Ambrosia; species Ambrosia x helenae. Next base: position 13,023,905 of record CM061227.1, on the reverse strand, counting down.
TATTTCATAAAAAAGAAAGTTTCACATCCGAACAATTTCTTGAAAACGTTACATAAGGAAATTCTCAATTTCTTTTTTTTTTTTAGAAAAGAAAGTCAATCTTCTTTAGTGTGGTGAGTGGGTCTTCCAGCATCGTAGATCATCATGGCATGTCTTGGATATTTGTTGTGTTCATGGGTTGGGTCGTTGCACTCGGAGCATATCCATCCATTGTTTATAGTGAATGAGGTGGTACTAGTAGGTTGTTTGGGTCGTGGTTTAGTGGTGTGGCGACATGTTTTGGCTAAATGACGATATGCATCACAGTTGGCGCATAAGTAGCATGGTGTGTGAGTGGGATGGTGGAATTTACAACTCTTGCATAACGGATAGGTTCCATGATACTACTTTTTGTTGGGGATCGGAGTCTCAGGGGTTGTCGAAGTGTGGTATCGTTTGAGGTTTTTGCGTTTTCGGTTATCCTTTCTCGTTTGTTTGGTAGGGGTATGGGTAAATGGTTTAGTATCTACATGGTTTGTGTTTTCCTGGATGGTATCGCTGGAGTTTGGAGTTGGGTTTGTTGGTGTCTCTAGGATAGGGAGAATCTTGATCAATTTTTGGGCAGTAAGACTCGCCAGTTGGTTGAGATCGATGCTGTTGAGACGGGAAGACATGTTCGAGAATCATACATAGGAAAATTTACATAAGCGGTTTTAAGCAAGGTGACTTTTGAATTTAGAAAATAAGTTACTAGAATTTTGTTTAACAATGAAAAGCTTGCGGGTAAGATTAGATCGGTGAAATTGATGCAAATTTAGATAAACAAAATACATAAGCTCAAGTTGTTCTCGTAGATTTAGTATGCAAGTTGAAGTTACACGTATAGGATGCAAGTTTAACATTGTTCAAATAGCGTAGCATGTATGTATAAGCAAGTATAATGCACTTAGTCAACATGAAAGAGTTTTAATTTATGTTGGTTCATGATTATTAGTATTGTTTAGAGATTGCTAGAGTACTTGAGATGTGAGTCTTGAGAGCATTTGTGAGTAAAACAAATCGAGTATACATAGGAAAACATAGCATGAAAACAACATTGTAAGTAATATTAACATAAAATGAGAGGCTTGTTTTAAACAAGCAATTGGAGTGTTCCGGAACGAAACTAAGACTAACCAAAGTGATTCGAATTTACCATTGAGTTTGAAAACATGCTTTGGCCTAATAGGTGGAAATACTCTCGCCGAAACTTTCGGTTAACGGTATTCACCCTTCCAGTTACTACATGTTTCTTGTCATTAGTAAATTTGAGTTGAGAAAACCTTGGAAACCCATGTAAAAAATCATTATTTTGTTTTGAAAAAAATAACCAATGTAAAATACATGTTTTTAAGTGTTTTGGGCCAAAAAAATAAAAAAAGCGCCGAAGGGATTTTTTTTAAAAAAAATAAACAAAGCTGCGAAAACACATGTTTACAACAGCTTTACAACGGCAAATAGCTGAAAACATATGTAAAAAGCGCAACTTTGTTTATTTTTTTTAAAAAAATCCCTTCGGCGCTTTTTATATTTTTTTGGCCCAAAATGCTTAAAAACATGTATTTTACATTGGTTATTTTTTCAAAAAAAAAATGATTTTTTACATGGGTTTCCAAGGTTTTCTCAACTCAAGAGGGTTTTTAATTTATCCTTCCCCTATATATATATATATATATATATATATATTAAGATCTTATCTAAAAGAGTTTCTTGTTATACGCCTAAGTTGAATAAGATAATGACGACTCGTCATGAATGGGTAGGAGCAGGGCCGGCCCAAGCCCAATTATATTGAAGTTAGGGCTTTGGGCCCCCAAATTTTTAGGGCCCCATTAATTTATAAAATATATAAATATTCTCAATATTATAAATACTCGCTAAAACTATTTAGAAAATGGTGGTGTGGTCTGCTGGTAACATTCCTCTTTTTGTTCCGCATAAACCTGAGTTCGATTCACAGCAGTGTAATAAATTGTTAATAGGTTTTTTAAATTATCCTCCTATGAACATTCAAGGCCTCCTCTTCATTAAACGTTCTTTTCTTCTTTTATTTATTTTTTTTAATTTTCGGTATAAACTTGAAGAGCAACTACATGATATAATGAATAGCCAATACAACAGAACCAAATAAAATTAAAAAAAATTTGGAGGCCCCATAATTTTATTTCGCTTTAGGCCTCCAAAACGGTTGAGCCGGCCCTGGGTAGGAGTAACATAAAGGAAGCGAATAAAGGCGAACTTGGAATTTGTTAAGGAAAGAATTTAAAATACATGTAAAAGTTAAAATCGCGCGATGTTACAGTCTCCCCTACTTTAGGAAATTTCGTCTCGAAATTTAATTAAGAGTCAATCTTAAAAAAAATAGGTAAGTTGTTTGAAATAAGAACAAAAACTTGTTAGTTTATCATGTTTAAATCAACTATGGTATCTAGTCACTTGTGTGATAATTATGTTCATACGAAAAGTACTTTTAAAATTTTAACTAAGGTTGTACGTAGAAATTTGAGAACTTAACCGACATAAGCATTTTGTAAATAGTGAAATAAGGGGTACGTATGAATAGGTTTGTATATGGAGTTGATGCAGCAAGTTTTGAAAAAGTAAGTAAATATAAAGTATAACATACATGAAATAGTAAAAAAAAATCTTGTGAACGTAGGTAAGTATACCGTGTATAAGAAATAGTAAGAATTTTAGGAAAGTAAGTATTTATACGGTATGAAATAGTGAAAATTGAAGGTAGGTAAGTATATTTGTATAACATATAGAAATTTTGGGAAAATAAGTATTTATACGGTATATCATATATGAAATAGTAGAATTTGTTGGCTTGTAAAAGAGGTGTCTTTGGGTAATTGGGGGAAATAGTAAAAATGTGAGCATAATGAGTGACCAGATGTGGGAATGAGTAGTATTTAGTAATAGATATTTGGTTTGCACAAAGGTCGAAAATTTTACCAGAAAATTTTTAAAAAGGCGACTAAAATTAATAAGAAATTGGACTATTTGAAAACAACTTTTTGGTTATATAAATAGTATTTATTTACTTTTGAAATCCAGTATATACTTAATCAAGAAAATAAAACAAAGTGAGAGGCAAATCTTGTTTTAAATGTATAAATTCTTTTAGAGGTTAAGGCCAAAGGTTACAGGACTTAGAAATAGATTCTTGATAATGTAAGGATTGCTGATTAAGCAAGGAAAGCACGAGGAAGGAACGAAGTTCGATGGAGATTGCAAGTATAGAATATTCATAGCAATGATGATGTTGCATATTGGAAAGTGTGGTTCAAAGCAAGGTTATGATATGCATAAAAGACAAATGATGCAAGCTTAATTAGACTAGTAAACTATAACATAAATGGTATCGCAAAAGATAAATAACGTAAGTGTTGGTCAAAATTTTAACTCGACACCCAAAACTTCTCATGACACGAATAACTCTACTTTTGGTAGTATGATAGGACATTTATGTATAGGATGTACCGGCGGCGTATCCACCATGCCGTTATCATACCTCATCCGTGTTGTTATTCAAGTCATGATAGGTTACACACACCGGGACTTGTTATGTTTTTCATACGCCAAATTTTTGTAATTACGTGTGCACCCGTAATTAGTCCAATTGTCGTATTGTCCACATAATTTGTCTTGGTTATGTGTGGGTCGCTAGTGGACACAAAATACTTATACACAAAGGAAAAGACATTAGGCTAAGGCATTAAACAGTTTTGATGTTGTAAACATAGCAAGCAACGTGACATGCAAGCACATAATGTAAAAAGGCATTAAGTAGGTTTTTGATCTTGTTACTGTACGTGTTTATGGCGTAGATATATAGTTTCATGATATAATGGTGTATACTTGTGTATATGTGGTTACGTTTAGTGGTAAAAAAAAAAAACAAAAGTATGGACAGTTGGATTTTAAATGAAAACGTTCACGCGTGAAAAGTAATGTTTTGACTAAGAGTAACATAAAATTCAAGTTCATTACAAATTTAGTTTATGGGTATGTAAGCAATCTAGCTTTTCAAGACTAAGGGTCAAGTTTGATGGTAGAAGAATTTAGTCCGTTGGATGTTAAAGAAAAACAGATTTAATTGAAGTGGGAAAAATTTAATGTAAAATTTTATCGAAGATAGTCGTTTGATTTATGAAAAATACATTTTATTAAGCGAGAAAAATAGTTTATTGACAATTTTAGTTTGGCTTTGATGAATATTTTGACTCGTGATACGATTTTAAGTGAAAAGGTTTTGGGATTATAAAGAAGTAGGTTATCTGATTTAGCGTGTTTTTTTTTTTTTTTTTTGCTCACAAGTCATGTTTGCTAAAAAAAAATTTCTTTTGTTATGGACGATATTGGGCGTCCTGAAAGCAAAATTTATTTTAAACACTTTTACCATTTAAAATCTCATTCATCATACCGACTGGGCACGCATTTGTTAGTGGTTTGAAGGTTTAAAGTGAGGATTTTATAGAAAAATAGGCATCCTCTTAGTAATAGTAGGAAGAATTTTGTTCAAAATTTTGAAAAAGATTGTGCGCGAGAAGAAAAGGGTTTTGCGATGTTTGAATTTTGCCGATAAATTATGATTGTAAACTAGGATAACGATGGTATCTCATAAAAAAGAAAGTTTCACATCCGAACAATTTCTGAAAACGTTACATAAGGAAATTCTCAATTTTTTTTTAGAAAAGAAAGTCAATCTTCTTTAGTGTGGTGAGTGGGTCTTCCAGCATCGTAGATCATCATGGCATGTCTTGGATATTTGTTGTGTTAATGGGTTGGGTCGTTGCACTCGGAGCATATCCATCCATTGTTTATAGTGAATGAGGTGGTACTAGTAGGTTGTTTGGGTCGTGGTTTAGTGGTGTGGCGACATGTTTTGGCTAAATGACGATATGCATCACAGTTGGCGCATAAGTAGCATGGTGTGTGAGTGGGATGGTGGAATTTACAACTCTTGCATAACGGATAGGTTCCATGATACTACTTTTTGTTGGGGATCGGAGTCTCAGGGGTTGTCGAAGTGTGGTATCGTTTGAGGTTTTTGCGTTTTCGGTTATCCTTTCTCGTTTGTTTGGTAGGGGTATGGGTAAATGGTTTAGTATCTACATGGTTTGTGTTTTCCTGGATGGTATCGCTGGAGTTTGGAGTTGGGTTTGTTGGTGTCTCTAGGATAGGGAGAATCTTGATCAATTTTTGGGCAGTAAGACTCGCCAGTTGGTTGAGATCGATGCTGTTGAGACGGGAAGACATGTTCGAGAATCATACATAGGAAAATTTACATAAGCGGTTTTAAGCAAGGTGACTTTTGAATTTAGAAAATAAGTTACTAGAATTTTGTTTAACAATGAAAAGCTTGCGGGTAAGATTAGATCGGTGAAATTGATGCAAATTTAGATAAACAAAATACATAAGCTCAAGTTGTTCTCGTAGATTTAGTATGCAAGTTGAAGTTACACGTATAGGATGCAAGTTTCACATTGTTCAAATAGTGTAGCATGTATGTATAAGCAAGTATAGTGCATTTAGTCAACATGAAAGAGTTTTAATTTATGTTGGTTCATGATTATTAGTATTGTTTGGATATTGCTAGAGTACTTGAGATGTGAGTCTTGAGAGCATTTGTGAGTAAAACAAATCGAGTATACATAGTGAAAACATAGCATGTAAACAACATTGTAAGTAATATTAACATAAAATGAGAGGCTTGTTTTAAACAAGCAATTGGAGTGTTCCGGAACGAAACTAAGATTAACCAAAGTGATTCGAATTTACCATTGAGTTTGAAAACATGCTTTGGCCTAATAGGTGGAAATACTCTCGCCGAAACTTTCGGTTAACGGTATTCACCCTTCCAGTTACTACATGTTTCTTGTCATTAGTAAATTTGAGACTTTGGTGAGATTTAAAAAAACATATATGAAGGATTGAAACTAGTCGCTAAGTTGCGGATTTAACTCCTTTCTTAGCGAGGTCATTTCTTTGAGTGTGGTTTGTACACTTTGTCCAACGGGGTAAGAAAATTAATTCTAACCTTCGATTGGTAAGTGTCCACTAGAACGATAATTGTGAAATTTCCACCAAGGTGAGGATATCACTCCTATCTTGGTGTAGTTTCAAAAACACAAAGAATTTACGCGGATTGAAAGTTATCACCAAAGTCAGGGTTTCACGCCTATTTCGGTGATTTCCTTTCGTTTGTGGTATACGAGCGTCTTCGAGTGTAGAATAATCCACCAAATAGGTAGGTAAATTTTTACGACCAAAGGAATAAAGTAGAAGCAAGATAGGGAGAACAAGTATATTAAGCATGAAAAAGGAATGGTCAAAAAGGTTCTTAACTATAGTCTAGGTCAAACATGGCAATTTTTCCTAATTCCCTATAGTCATGGCTCTGATACCAATCTGTCACACCCCAACCGATGGCGGAATACATCGGGGCGAGACTTGTGGTAGATTGTTCAAAGACTTCATGACACTAATTGTGACAATATGATTTAAAGATAAAATTTCATTCATAGCATAATCATTGTCTAAAAGATAACGAAATACAAATTGTTTCATGAAAAGGAAAGTATAACATGAAAACATAGAAAATTAAACTAGTTGCGAGTTTCTAGTCCAATCCTAAGTAGTTTTCTTGATAAACATGCATTAAACATTTCCTGCAACATGTATAAAATATCCGTCAACACATAAAGCATTGGTGAGCATACTAGTTTGAGTCTAAGTACATAGTATAGAAAAGTCAACTCGAATCATCATGTTACAGGCATATGCACGTAGAACCATACAAACGATAACAACACTCGATAACACAAAAGACTTCATCTTATCATGACCCATAAAGGGGGCGGCGTGTCAACCTATAGCGTTATACATGTAAGGTGGGTTGTTAACTAATCGTACATTTGTATGTAAGACTTTGAATTCTAGCACGGCATAGCATAATAGCATTTAGATTGAGCATAATAGTTTTAAGAGTATGAAATCGTTTAAGTTTTGATAGTGATACATGTTGAGCCCCAAAGAATAAAGAATAAAAGGGGGACAAGTATGAACTCACCTTAGGGTGCGTTTGTTAAGTTCTCAAAAACGAGTCTTGAGAAATGAGAATTTTAGCTCCGGTTAGACTAGAATTAAGAAAAGAAAAAAAAACTGAATTTAGATTCGGAGGGAGATTCAAGAGTACAAGGAAGTCATGCATTGCCTTTAAGGCGAACCAAAACACAAACCACCATAAAGGTGATTCAGATGGTCATGAGAGTCAGGTAGTGCCTTTAAGGCTAACCAAAACACAAACCACCATAAAGGTGATTCGGATGGTCAAGAGAGTCAAATATTGGTAAGGTAGGGATGTATCCACAAACCTTCCAAGTTAATAGATTAATAGAGTTTTGAAAGTATATATTTTAGTATTTACATAATATAACTATAGGGTTAAAGTAGTGTATGGTGACTTAGTTTGGAAGAGCCTTGGATTTCCTTTGTCAACCATTAACCATAGCACAAGTCCATCCAACATTAAGTTGTTGGTGAACTTGGTTGGTATCACTTCAACTAACATTCTAGTGCATAAAAACAATATAAGATGAACCACATTTGAGGCCTCATTTTGGTGCCCTACTCGTATTCATTTGACATAGCAAACAAGAGTTAGGTCCTAGAGGTTTCTCCAATGGGTTAGAAGAAGAAAAGAAGTGAAGAAAGAAGAATAAAGTTGGAGTTTATGAGAAAACTCACTTAGAAGTGGACTTCCACTCTTGGGATTTCCTTGAAGAATTGTGAGGTTTAGAGAGGATTTAGGATTGAGCAAGTGTTAGAATGGTTAGGGAGTGGTGTATTTATAGTTGGGGTGAAGGGGTTGGGTATTTAATGCATTAATAGGGTGGTTAGGAGGGGATTAGTTAGGGGTTAAGTTTAATTAATATGGAATGGTTCAATATTGTTGTGATCGTAGATTTTATTTTTAGAAAAAAAAAAAAACGAAAATGGACGACACAACATAGATTATGTTGATTGTTGTTGTTATCCATGGTCAACCAAACTTCAAATCACGTTTTCCCTTTTTTTTATTTATTTTTTTTTTCTATTCTGAAAGTATTATTTAAAAAATATATATATTAAGATCTTATCTAAAAGAGTTTTTGTTATACGCCTAAATTGAATAAGATAATGACGACTCGTCATGAATGGGTAGGAGTAACATAAAGGAAGCGAATAAAGGCCAACTTGGAATTTATTAAAAAATTTAAAATACATGTAAAAGTTAAAATCACGCAATGTTACAGTTTATGATTATTATAGGGTGTAATTGATGATTGATGATGTTTTTTCCATTTTTAAGGTTTTTATGCTAAATCCAGGGTTTGTTCTTGATGGTATTGTTGATGAGATGATTAGGGGTTTTCATATACATGATAATCTGAGCATAATAATCTGTATATGAGGTAGATTTGATACGTTTCCATTTTGGGTAAAGACTACATGCATTGATGTGACATTTACATAATTTGCTATTTTGGCTAAGTTGTGATTTCTTCATGAAACAGACGGATTTAGGTATATAATTGGTAGGGTTTTATGGGGATAGGTTAGAAGTACTAAACTGCCGTGATTTGTAATGTTTCGTGATGTTTTCAGACTGCTTTGGTGCGATTTGGTGCGTTTTATGAGTTATTGTAGCAGTTGGGTCGAACGAGAAACTAGTTCGCACCTTCGGGAGGTCGAACCAGTTGAATGGAGGTCGAATGAACATCTTCCTAACTCATTCGACCTAGAGATAGGTGGAACCAAGTTAGTTCTTGACTGATTCGACCATACGACTTCTTAAATGCAATTTTTTATGCAAACTAAGTGTTTTATGCTTGAACCTTGTGTGTAAACTATATGTACTTGATTAATTTGTGTGATGGGTCACCAACGGGATGTCGGGTCTGTCTAGTATGTCGGGTCAACATTCAAACACATTTTCAAACATACTTAGTCATGATCTGGATAATCGGGGACTAGTTAACCTAATGGTTATTAGTCAAAACACTTATACAAATTTTTATGATAGATCACCGGTATTTGGGACTATCTAATCGTGTCGGTAATTCTTTTTATAGAAGACGCAAACTAAGGAAACTAAGGTGCGTGTCACAGCCCCATTCTTTACTGTTTTCATATCTAGAGGAGAAACATGCGGTACAAACTTACGAACATTTAGACCAACATATTACATTATATCACATGGATACTTAGTGACATTCTTCATCATTAAAGTCCTCTAAACATTTAGTGAACCATTAATATGTGGATACATAGCGGGGAAAGTGTGAATAGATCTAATGGGCCCGGCAAGCCCACTCGGGTCGACTAGCGGTCGGACGAGTGCATGTGTGTCCTATCAAACATTACGACACCGGGTGATGATCGGTGGCGGGTATTGAGGCATTCTAATATTCCGCAGTGGTTCAGGCCTAGACCAGCTGCTACCTTAGCGACCTGAGAAAATATGCAATGTTAGTCAACACATACAGTGCGGTGAGTCAAAAAGATAAAGTTTGTAACGTTTGTAAGTTTGTAAACCAGACCCAACAATCCTTACATCTATACCTGATGCTAGCTAGACATCGTTACATGATACTATAGTGTCGTACATGTTTGTAACGTTTGTTACAAACTTACAAACGTTACAAACTTTATCTTTTTGACTCACCGCACTGTATGTGTTGACTAACATTGCATATTTTCTCAGGTCGCTAAGGTAGCAGCTGGTCTAGGCGCACTAGGGTCTCACTGCGTCTCATCTCACATGCATGTCTAAATATTATTCGTTTTTAAACTATTTATTTTTGGATTATGATCTATAAACTTTAACTTGCTTCCGCTGTGGTCTTATGGGATTGTACAAACTTTTAAACTGTGTGGTTGGTTTTATTACGTTATTTTCATATCGTATTGTTGTCGCTTGTTGTGACTATTGACTTGGATCTTAGTATGTCACGCGTCTCGCGGTTAAACCCCGCAAGTGAAATTTGAAGGTGTGACAATAGACATGCTTTGAATTAACTTTAATAAATTTATGACTTAAAATACAAGAAGTAACATCATCAAAGATGGCTGTGACACAAACGTGAGAACATCTTTGCAGCCTGACATTGCCACAGAAACACAACCGAAGCCGCCTTGTTTTAATATATTATGGGTATAAGTGTATGTGTAGTGGTGTGTGTGTGGGGGGGGGGGATGGGTTATGCGGGCTTATGGGTATTAAAATATTAAAAAGTAATATAAAGGGGGTTGTGTGGGGTTATGGAAAAAGAGGGTGCAGTGGAAAGGGGGGGTTATGAGGCTTTATAATTGGGTAATCATTGGTTAAATTATTATTTTCTTATTTAAATAATAATATTAAATAGTTTAAATATTTCATTAAATATATAAAAATTACAAATACTAAAAAAAATTACAAATATTAAAAAAAATACAAATACTAAAAAAAAAATACAAATACTAAAAAAAAATACAAATACTCATAGGTTATATTTTTTTCTCGATTTTGGCCTTTTGCTTCAAACACATTTCCAAGGCCTTGTCTTCTAGGTGGTCGTGCGGCTGCGTGTAAAATGCAAAGTCGCGCTCAAATTGTCGATCCTTCATAATATCAACCACCTCTCGGTTTTCTTGGATACGCTGTGCCCCGATGTCGCGTATGTCTTGGAGCCGCTGGTTCATCTCAGCAAACGCCGGGATTAACTCGTTCACCCTCGACGACGAAGAGTCCGCCCGTGCGGCTCGAGCAGCCCGTCGACTGGTCGGACGAGGTATCTCCTCCGCCCCCTCCTCCCCTGCAAAAAACGCATTTTCTTCGGCGTTTAGGTCGACGAAACGCGCGTCAGACGTAGGGGTCCCGGTATCAGCCGACTCAGAGGTCTTGGACTTCTTTCTGGCCTTAGATGAAGAAGTTCCAACCGTTAGGAGGACGGTGTGCCATTTGGAGCAGTCTTTCAGCAGGCGCCAAACCCTCAAGTACGGAAAATTCCCGTATTCTTGTTTGTATTCATCCAAAGCCGCCTCCAAAATCTGCTCGTCGCTTTGGCCAGTTTTCCACCCATACCGGGTGCGTTGATAAATACCTTGAAAGTTTGTGCATTTAAAGTTGATATCAGTCCACTTGCCCGATATCGAATCGTTCTCCCGGTAGTTCTCTCCCTTACTAACTAATCCAAAAAATATTGTTCAGACTCTTTTCCAAAATTCTCCTTTGTTTTGATAGTTCGCTAAAAAAACAAACCAAAAAAATATATAAGTGCCCGTTTAAAAAAGTATATGTAAAAAAGATTTAACATAAAAAAAATATATATCTTACCAACAATAGGATCCACTGAGACGTCAACCCACGCTCGGGCTAACGCGAACAGCTCGTCGTCATCCCATGGTTGTACGTTTTTTTTGGCGCGTGTTTGCGTCTCTTTCCTTTTGTGAGTCCGCCTTCCTCGCCCGGTTGGTCGCGCAGGCTCCTCCTCTTGCACTGGTTCCTGTGTCTCCAGAACCGACTGTGAGTCTTGCCAAGCATTTGAGGACCCGAACATTTGAGATGTCCCAAACACTTGTGTCGAGCCAAACCCACCTCCCATGGGTATCCCAAAACCCCCTCCCATGTTATACATGTTCGGGTCCCAATTATAGGGTTGGTTTAATAGTTCATAAAGGTTTGTGGGTTTGAACCTGAACCCGGAGCTATGGGTCGGGTGTTGTCGCCAGTAGTTTGGGAACCAAACCCGAAACCACCTTTACCGAATGGATTCATCTCTTCAAATCGTGGTAAAAACTTCCAAGTGTGTGTGTGTTTTAGTTTGTATATGGGTGTGGATATGGATGAGAATGTATGTGGATGTGTATGTATATATATAAAAGGCGCACGATTTTTTTTTAAAAAGCAAGTGACCGTTTGAACGGTCAAATTCAATATTCTCACGCAAACCAAGACAAAAACGCCCGTTATAGGCAAAACGCTAACCATTCATAGCGCCCTATAGCGCCCGGGGGGCGGTGTTCTCGGGCGCTATAGGCTAATATAACGCCCCATAACGTGCCACTACATATGCCCTAAAATTTGCCGTTAAAAAAAATTGTGGGACATTTGTTGAGTTGAGAAGTCAAAAGGTCATTTTGAGACATTTGAAAGTCAGAAAGGACATTTTGGGGATTTTCCCATTAAAATCCGTCATTTTCTCGTGGGCAAAGCAAACAATACTATGAGCTGAAGTGTGTTACACAACAAAATAATTCGAAACTATTTTGGTATATGTTCTTTTAGCTTCCCGAAATTTCGGGTATTTTGAGTGCGTTGGGTTATTATATGGTTGATATTTTGTTCGTTCACTAAAATAGTTGGAACATTTATATTTTTGTCACCATCAAATGATTCGATCCTTTTTTTTTTTTTTTTTTCCATCATTACATGATGCTAGGAATATTGTTGTCTCGTTATCTCCACACACGTACAGAATTTGTATTTTCTTTCAAGTGTGCGTATCATTCTTAAAAGGTTTGTTCTTGATCAGCTTCGAATCATCTTTCTCTCTTGTCCAATTCAAGAAAACTTACACTCGTGGTTAAATTCTGATGTACAATAACTAGAGGTGAACAAATCGTTTTTTTTTAGGAACCGGTTCCGGTTTGGAACCGGTCCGCTACAGTGTCGGTTCTGTTCGGAACCGGTTCTGGTTCCGGTTCCGGTTCCGTCCGGTTTCGGTCCCGGTTCCGTCGGTTCCAAAGACCGGTTTTTAAGACCGGTTCCGATTCGGTTCGGTTCCGGTTTGGTTCCAGTTTCGGTTCCGGAATCGGTTCTTGCGCGCACAATTAAAAAAAATAATAAGCCGATGGCAAAAAAAATAAACATAAAATTACGACTTTTTGTTATTTTTTTAGGATTTCAAAACAAAAAACATAGAAAATGAAATTAAAACTTTAGACAACGTGCTTTTTTTCGCCATAAGACACAAGTCGAACACAATATTAAGTGTATACGATAGCGGTTTTTGCGTTTTCAGGTTGTTTCTTTTTGCGTTTTGTGTGTTGTGATCAACCAAAACATCCAAAACCTATTTATGCTAAACAAGGGTAGCAAAATGGTGATTTTGGGTGAAAAAACGGCTAGTTAATGGCTATAAACGAACCCAACGATCAAAAAAACGAATTTGGCCTATTCTAACGGTGGAACCGGTTCTAGAACCGGTTCTGGGACGGTTCTTGAGATCGGTTCCGGTTCCGGTTCCGAACCGTTTTTGGCTAAAATAGTGGAACCGGTGCTGGAACCGGCGGTTCCTAGAGGAACCGGAACCAGTTCCACTGTAAACCGGTTTGGAACCGGAACCGGTTCGGTTCCACGATTCCGGTTCTAGAACCGGTTTTTTTGTTCACCTCTAACAATAACTAAGGGTTATATGAACTATAAATCATACTAGCTAGATGAACGCAAAGTGAAAGCGAGAAAATAAATGCAAAAAAAATTATCACAGAAAATATATATCTATTTATATTAAGTAGTGGGGTGCCCGGGCGTTGCGGCGAGAACGCAACATTTACTAAAAACGAAGCAAAAACAAAAATAAATATGTGACGATAAATGCAAACAAGGGTAGAGCACGTATCATATGGTCTTGTTGCCTCTTCCATGAGACAAAGGATGACATCATTAGACTCATCATTAAGGCTTGGCACGATGACCAAATTTCATATGCGTGTAAGTTTTGGTTAACATATAGTAGTGTAAGGTTGGAAAAAGAGAAGATTGTCATCTCCTATTATTGTTTTTAAATTTTGTGGGTATCCTTCCTAAATGTTTTATAATATAGTATAGATATAGATAAAAACATTTTAGAAATTCTCTATGTCTTACTCTTATAGTCATGTATATACAAGTATTGTCCACAAGGCTAGATCGGATTAGAAACGAGGTTTTTAGAGAGAGGTTTGGAGTGGCTAGGATATCAGACAAGATAAAGGAAGGGAGATTGAGATGGTTTGGACATGTGAAGAGGAGAGGAACAACAGCGCCAGTTAGAGCAGTGGAAGCATGCGTTGTAGAGGGGAGAAGGAATAGGGGCAGACCTAAATTGACCTGGGATGAGCGAATTAGACAGGATCTCATAGAGTTGCACCTCTCTGAGGACATGGTCCAAGAAAGGAGTTCCTAGAGACGTAGGATTAAAGTAAGTGACTTTTAGGATTTGACACTTAGGTAGCATAACCGGGTATTATGAGCCCTTATCTATAGGATTTCTAAACCTATTTTGATTCATGTGTCTATTTATCCTGTTTTCTTAAGTAATGTGAAACTTACTTGTGCTTGTCGTCCCGTTTACATGTTTCTATGATGTTCAATGTATTACATTTTTATGTACTATCTTACTAGCTTATTCCTGCATTTGGTCCGTTAGCCGATAGCGAAATATCCCTGTGGTGCTTGTCCCTTTACTTGTATGCTTGCTTGTCTTCTGTTCTCTCTTTTTGAGCCGGGGGTCTCTCTGGAAGCAGCCTCTCTATCCTTTATGGGTAGAGGTAAGGTGTGCCTACATCTCACCCTCCCCTGACCCTACCAATAGTCTACTATTCGTGGGATATACTGGGTATGATTGATTGATATACAAGTATTGTCCACGTCAGTTGAGGAGAAAATTTTAACCATTATATCTTCCATAAGGGGAACATTTAAACTATCATATCTTTCACATCTTTAGTTACTTTAACACCCCAACCGATGGCGGAAACATCGGGATGTCACGTATTGATGATTGTTCAGTAGCTCATGGTAAATAATAAATTTCAATAAATGATTTAAATAAATTACATACAATTGTTCTAAGAATTTTGTACATCAAAATGAAAAATACTAGCTACGCATCTTCAAGTAATAACTCTAATCTTCAAGCAAGCTATAACCTGAAACATGTTAAGTTTGAAAATATTTTGGGTCAACAAAAGTTGGTGAGAATTACATAGGTTTTGATAATCGAATAAAACTTGTACAATTCAAGTGTCATGGCAAGTCTAGTCCATATGTGAAAACATACTAGAAGTAAATCGAGTGCATAATCAACCCTTGTGACTGTTATAATGTGGTACATCCCATACGCTCATGGTTCACTCGAATATGTTATGCGATAACAAACACCCACGCTACCTTTGTAGGAGGCACGTATCCGGGTGGGATTGTCAGTCCAATAGATCTATCAATGTATACCGTCGGCTGATCAATGTTAATGATTATGCTAGAATTGTGCTTACCCTAGTCATGTTCAAGACATAATGCAACATAGAAAAACACATAGACACTTTGATGATTGAATTGCATATAGAATGTTGTAACATGTTTCACCCCAAAAACGGTGATAAATAGAAAAAGGGGCTATGTAAAACTCACCTTAGCAAAATGTTATGTCTCGTAAAAAAAATAGAATAATGTGTTGTGAATGTATGCGAGGCGAATCCCAAAGACTCAACAACGTAGCTAGTCCAAATTGAAGAAAACGAAAAAGAAAGAATATCAAGCTTCCAATTCGCCAATTACAAGAGCTTATAATCAAAGCTTCAATTGTAGAAGTAATAGACTATAGAAGAAAGGTATAAGGGAAAGTTTAATCGGATTGAAACAATCGATTTAGAGGTGCAAAGTATAATGGGTCATAGGTGGGTTTTTATACTAGTTTTGGAGTCAATTAGCCATTAAAATTGGTCAACACCATAAAGTAAGGTTTTATGATGAATTGACTATTTGACTAAGACTTTGACTGTTTGACTAAGACTTTGACTAATCAATTTAAGGAATGTGTTAAGTTTATTTTCTTCTGAAATACTATACAAGATGATAGTTGGCTCAGTTAGTTGTCACTGTGTGTTGGTTGGCTGTGGACGCGGGTTCGAGTCCCGGTCCACACAAATCTTTTTTTGGCAATTATTTCCCTAAAACTATATTATTCTAAATTCATAATATGATTATATAAGCCCGAAAGTGACTCGAAATATTTTTTAAAACGTACAAAAGTGTCGAGATACAAATAATTATTAGTTTAAGGTATTTAAAACATATATTGTTTAAAACAATACATTCTTTTTATAAAAAAAATTAGGGGAAATTCGCGATGTTACAGTTACTACTAACGATTTATTGTCTTTATTGTTTTTAATAATGGAGTTATATTGTTTAAGTTTAAATTATTTAACTTAAAACTACCGGGTCGATTATTACGAATTTAATTTTGTTCTATTTTTTGCATTTTTTATTTTAACTTTCATGTTAATAAAAAAATAAACATAGTTCATTTATTGTTTTACTCTACAAATATGTAGTAAGCTTCCATCATTCCATGCTATGTTTATGTCCCAATTTACTGACGTTGTTTAGGTTCATAATTATTCAACTTAAACTACCGGCTCGATTGTTACGGATTTATTTTCATTCTATTTTGTACATTTTTTTTATTTTAACTCTCATGTTTACAAAACATAAACATAGTTCATTCATTGTTTTACTCTACAAAGTACGAAGTATAAGCTTCCCTCATTCTATGCCATGTTTGTTTCCCATTTTATTATAAAAAGTCAAATGGCATCTCCAGTTAAAAAAATAAAAAATATATTACATTAATTAACCGGTCCATATGTAAGTCGTTATTCACAATATATGACATGTAATGAATGTTTGTATTCATATCATATTGATGACCATGTGGTTTTTAGTTGCAAAAACTTTTTTTTCATGACAACCCTTAAGAGTTTTCTATACATTAACCTATGAGTAAGACCATAATATGGTTATGTTTCTCGTGCATGTCAAACCCAAACATACAAAACCATCTCACTCCACCTTATCTATCAATTTTTGTACCTTACGTATCAATTTTATGAGCGACTACGATAGTTCCATGCATCAATATATTATTCGATTTATTTTCTATGAACTTTCTAAATATAAGAATACAACCCTACATATTAATTGTATAAAGATTATAAAAACAACAAAGTATGGATTGGTTGTGGCCATAAACACATAATATTTGCAACAATACTGTTTTAAGGGTGAACGGAAGGTTACCATAAGATCATTACCCTATATTTCACAAAATTTTGAATGACCAAATACAACATAACGGTTATCCGCAATATTATCGTACACAAAATCCATTGTCAATCTGCATAAACAAAAGAAATGGTTCATTAATTGTTTTCATGGTAGAACACAACCATAAGATATCAGTAAGAATAAGGTTGAGGTACACGTTGAATAAAGAAGCCTGTGACAATGCCTACTAACAAACCAAAGATTATAAGGAGAATAAGGAATGAGATAGTTGTTCCACCGAGATGTATATAATAACAACATAATGGCCACTATTTATAGGGCTCTAATAGAAGGTATAGACATAAATAAGATAAAGGAGTTAGAAACATGGATAGTCACTAATAACTTACTAGTGGGAAACCCGCGCGTTCCTGCGGGACGGTTAAGATAAATATATTTTTTTGAACAATGCACAAGCGTAGCCGTGTTAGCCCACCAAGCTGTAGGAAAAGTGTAAAAAACATAATTATCTTTGAATGCGAAACGATGTATATGAAATTAATCAATTTCTCTTCATTGTTTAAACTTTGAAAATAAACTATATTTTTTATATCCAACATATACGTTATTATAACTTTTCATGCCACACTAGGTAAATTGTCCAACCATATGTCCTTAACTTCCAACATCTAAGAGATGATGTGTACATAGGACACCCAAGTATAAAAAAAGATTTCACTATATATGAAAATGAACTTTTTTGACCATCAAAATTCAGTCACCAACACTATTCTCAAAACCAAATATGAGCATAGATAATTTTTATTCCCAAATCTTTCTATATAATTTTTCACAAATTTAGACCAAATCACCATATGGATACGTATTGTCAAGCATGAACTCAAAACCAAATATGAGCATAGAAACCAAAACAGAGTAGATAAACCAAAACACAACCATTCGATATCAGTATAAACAAGTAAACAGAGAAGTAAAGAAGTATCAACAAGACATTTATTTTAATAAACAAATCAAGTTTAACCTGGAAGATGAACTTGCAAATACAATCCACTTTCGGATTTTGTCGACGTTTTGCCAGATTCGTTACAACATGATTACTTTTTTCAATGTCATTGGTCGCACCTTGTCGTTCTTATTAAATAACTAAAATAAAAAAAACCTTATCAACAGAAAATCAAAACGTACCGTACTACTTGGTGTTGTGTGTGCGTCACTTCGTACCACCATTAACTCTCTGCAAAGATAAAGATAAAGTAATTTGTTTCAGCAATTCTCATGATGAACGACACTGTATATTTATATAAACATATGCAATTTTTAAGAAAGAAAGAAAATGTGAAATTAATATTTGTTGAATATAATTATTTGAAGCTTGTGGTCATATCACATCACATGATATTATATATAACAATTTGAAAGGATTTTTGCTAGCAAATATAGAAACTTAATTATCTAGAAAATAAACCTTTATTTATCTTTACTACATGGTACAAGTATCTTAATGCATTGAAGGGTAATTTGGGGAAGATTTATATAACATTTGAAGGTTGAAGCACATGACTTTTCACATCCCATCTTAACTTTACCAAGTTGGACATGTTTGCCCATTATTCACTCTTTATAATGTAGTAAAGATAAAGATAAAGGAGTTAGAAACATGGATAGTCACCAATAACTTTATTATTTTATAATCAACTTAATTATTAATGTAAAAAGACAACTTCACCCCTTTACTACCTTTATTAAGTTATTGTACGCTAAGCATAAAATGTAGTATTTACTTAAATTTGGTTGGTACCCTTCCCTTTGGATTGATTTGTTTGTTTTCGTTTGTGCGCTCGTAGGTCCTTGCTTTGAGGGCTCTTCGAGTTGCTTTTAATGAAGTTTTCCTTTAAAAAAAAGGGTTGATTGTATTTACTTAAAACTTCACGAGTGAAATAAAGGAGTGTATTTAGCAACACAATGGGTGAGTTAAAATGATTTGGAAAGCTTCTATACATACCAAACCAAAAGAGAGAAAAGAAAAAACAAGGCAGGGTCTAGTGTTCATCTGGCGGCCATGCCAAATTGTTTTGTTGTTTCGTGTCATGAACATAATCTATGGTCACATCCATGCATTATAACTAAATTTAACATATTTCCATTAAATTCTAAGCTCAATGTTAAGGGTTTTTTTTTTTTTTTTTTTTTTTTTTTTTTTTTTTTTTTTAACTATACTTTCATAAAACATAGAGGAACAACTTCATCTCCAAGGTAGAGAGGAAGAGGGCCAAACCAAACACCAAGTTACATCAGATCGAACTTACACCAATCTACCCACACTATATAATTTGTTTTGATTTTATTCCTATACCAAAGAAAGCTTAGCGACTTTACATCCGCCACTAATTTGATCAAGGTCACTCTTCCACCTATTGACAATGTCTTAGCTTTCCAATTCGTCAATATATTCTGAACAACTTCAACCACCGGGTCCCAACTACCAATTCCATTCATGTTAGCAACTACCTTTATTCTCAAATACACAAAAGGAATCTCACCCATCTTACAACCCAACATGTACGCCTTATTTTTAACCTCATCATTTGGATCAATATTAAGTATAACATGAAAATGTTAAGATTTACTATTCTAATTTGTAAAGGGTGTATGATGCTTTCCCAAATTGTTTTGTGTTTAACCATTTAAACCTATTGTCTCTTCATTGAATATTTAATTTGAAAACATTCTCCATTTAGTAGATTCCATCTAATAAGATTCAAAAAGGTAAGACTATTTAAGTTAATCAAGGTTTTGTAAGATATCTTATGAAATCATCATGGTTTTATACATATTATTTGAAAACCAATTTTATAACCTCTCTATAGTCTCAATCCATTCGGTTGACGATTGAGCTTTTAGCTTCACGTATCGTTGTAGGTTTTCACGATTCGATTTAGGTGGACTTTATCGATTCATCTTCATCATAATCGATGTGTTTGATCTTCACATATCGTTGCAGGTTTTCACAATTATATTAATCTTTATATTTTATGATTCATTAAGTGTATTGGGATATGTATTAATAAATATCAAAACTAGGTTGATTATTGTTAACCGGTAATATCTCTCAAGATATTATCGCTCTTATAATCTCTCTAAGTCAATAGTCCAACTCAATATTCCAAGTCAATATTAGATTAATTGTATAGCATTTTTACCTCCTAGAATCTCTCTCTCATTTATTATAAATATGAAAAAAGATCAGATACAAACAACTTTTTTGTACGAACTGTACGAACTGAAGGAAAAAACACGCGGTGCCGTTTATAACAAGAGTAATTATATAATTACTCTAGTTATATAGCTCGTTATATAACTAGAGTAATTATATAATTACTCTAGTTATAAACGACATCACGTGTTTTTCCTTCAGTTCGTACAATTCGTAAAAAAAAGTTGTCTGTACGTGAATTAACCCTATAAATATATACTCAATGTATCAATGGAAAATCAAGAAATTGTGTTATCTTACAATTGGCACAGTTAGCACTAAACCCAATGTTATCCCAACAACCATATTTTCCTTTTGTCTAAATGATTTATGTAAGAGCCTGCTCATACTCATTAAATGCATAATGTGACTATATGAGTATAAATATGTCGAAAGGCAAACGGAAAATGCAAGTACGTAGTAGTCTTGTAGGGTTCATCATTGGTTATATATCAAAAAAGTCTTCATGCTAAACCCGTATAGAGTTTATTAACTGAAGACATACAACTTCACTTTGCGACTCACGATTGCAAACATGATACTACTGCCCACTTGCAAAGCCTATGATCGTTTTTTTATTAACTGAAGCGAAAATGGTTAAAACGACCAACATGTATATGTGTGTGTATATATGGGTACATAGGTATGTAAACAACTATACTAGTTAACAACCGGTTCCCCCAATAGGGCTCCTGCATTAACAAGCATAGGTTGTAGAGACTGCTCAAGATGAAGGCTAATAATCTTACTAGCCCCACCAACATATTCGCCTCCTATGAACACAGCAGGCGGGTTTCGTCCCCGCCTCAAAAGGCTTTGCTCGATTTCATGACCTTTAGAGATCTCATCTAGCTCGTAGATAGTAGGGTTCACACCGAGCTCGAAAAAGAGTGTCTTTATCGAGTGACACATGCAACACGAACTCCTACTGAATATTACAACTGGCCACTCGGTAACCATTCGCATCACAATATCCATTGTGAAAGTATTTTTGGTTTTATAGGTATTTGAAAACGTGTATATAATAGGACTGAAAAGATTATAAGGTATGATATGAGGAGGGGAAGAAATCATGTGGTCATTATATAGAGATGGTGGAATAACATTATATGAAGTTGAAAAAGCATAAAGTAACAAAATGTAGAAAAGAATCGTGTTCTTGAGAGCACCATTTGTCCCTAATCAACTATGATGATATTTTATGATATTTAAAGTTCTCCCATTGATCATATATTACGTCATATTTTGATACTTTGAACCGATTTTAGATAACATAAAAGAAAAGAGCATCATTAGGATTACAATTAGTCTTTTTTTTTTTTTGGCAAAATAATAATATATTTATGTTAAAAAGACATGTTGACTTTTGTTGACTTTCACCTTGGCTTTCAGTTTTAACATAAAAGATTTGTTATTTTTGGTTTTATATTTTTTATTATAAATATTGGGCTTGAATATATTGCACAAGTAAGCAGGTTTGGACTTGGATTGTTGCTGGGCTTGGACACTGCTGCTTAGACTGATGTTGTGTATTGGGCTTTCAGAATGAGTGTGGCCCAGTCGAGTATTTAAACCAATGAGTGGGTATGTTTTCTATCAATGGTCAAGATCAGTCCTGGTGAGATCAAGGGCCAAGATTGCTGATCACACGGATCATGGTTAAGCTGTATATAAAGCTCTCTTCTTTCTCTTCTTTCTCAGTAATCAAGATTGCTATTCTTTTACATACCCTTTATTTCTCTGTTTCACCTTCGAGATTGTCATGCGATCTAGGGTTTCATCTAAGTCTTTTGTGTACTGAAACTATCTTGGTTTCTGTTTAGTTGTTTGAGTCTTAGGCTGTGAAACGTTGTTCTAGATTGGATTGTTGATTTTGTTAATCATTGAGTCTGTTGTCTAGGTGACAGGAGTATTTTTGTGTATTTTAAGAGTCTGTGTATGTTTTGGGTTTGAACCTTTTGGTTTGGGAATAATAATTGAATTCTTTAGTTTAATATCATGTTTTCAACATAGTATTAGAGCTTCTAGGTTAGGATTTGTTTAGATCTGAGTCTTTGGTGTCTTCTGGATTCTTGTATTGTTGTCTGGTGGATATTGTTGGAAGATTCGTAGGTCTATTGGTTGGATCTTGACTGTCCGTTGATATTCCTCCATGTGAGGGTTTTAAAAGTTAAACCCTAAAGGATACTAGTTTTTTTCCGCTAGTGTTATCTACTCTAGTGGAGTTCTTGGGCTCAATAGATAATTGATCTGGGCTCGTATCATCAGAAAAGGTGAAACCCTAATTTCTAGGGTTTCTTGTAGCTACTTTCTGGTTTAGAAGGTGATGTTCTAGGGGTCATAAAAACCCTAGCGAGGAGTTTCCATTGCTGCTACCCCCAATCAAAGGGTAGCCTATTTGGAGAAACCCTAACTTGGGTCTGTTTGGTGTGATTGTACTTACTTTGTCTCTTCTTTATTATTGTTGAGTCTAGGAGTCGCTTGGCCAGGTTAGGGGGACCGGCATTGAGACTCAATACTTGGTTGTGTGTGCGTGTCCTTTGTCTAGTTCTTAGGTGGCTCCTGTACGAGGACCTACGCTGGAACCTATTAAGTGAGGAACCAATGATCGGGATCACTAGTACATCTTCACCTTGTGTCTTGTTTATTTGATTTGTGGTGGTTTTCTTTTGATTTTTTGTATTATTGCTAATTCTTTTTTGCTTTGCTGTTTGAGGTTTCGTCTGCTCTGAATTTGTGTGGATATTTGTTGTCTACTTGATTATTGTGTGTTATCATGGGTGATGTGATTCCACCAGTTGCTGGTGGTGCTGCTGGTGGTGGGGCTGGACTTATGATTCAGGGTGATGCTAATATGAATGAAACCTTAGTGAGTAAACTTGATGCTTCTGATCCTCTTTACTTGCATGCTTTTGATTCTAGCAGTTTAACCATATGTTCTATTAAATTGAAAGGATCTGAGAATTACTCTATATGGTGTAATGCTATGACATTAGCTTTGCAAGTCAAGAATAGGTATGGTTTTATAGATAAATCCTGTGTTAAATCCACTACTAATGATGTTCTTTCTAGACAGTGGAATAGGTGCAATTCTGTTGTATTAACATGGATTCTGAACTCTATTAGAGATGAACTTTATATGGGTCATGTGTTTTCTAGTTTAGCATGGGATGTATGGAATGAACTTAAAGAAACATACGACAAGGTGGATGGGTTTGTTGTGTTTGAAATTTATCAAAAAAATAAATGGATTTAGTCAAAATGGTATGCCTATTTCTGAATATTACCACAAACTAAATATCATGTGGAAACCATTAGATCAAGTACTTCAACTACCACCTTGTACATGTGAGGCCGCTAAACAGTTTAATAGTTTTAACCAAATGATAAAGCTCATGCAATTCTTAGTGGGTCTAGACAGTGGATATTCTAATGTTAGAACAAACTTGCTTATAAAAGATGAACTTCCTTCTATTAAGGAAGCTTTTTGCAATAGTGTCTAGAGTGGAGTCACATAAGAACTTAAGTACTAGTTCAAAAATAAGTCAAACAGTTGGGTTTGTATCTAAATTTAATCCATCTACATCTACTGAACCTAGGAAAAATAATAAGAATATGACCTAATCTTTAAAGTGTACCCACTTCAACAAAACTGAACACACCATTGAGAAATGATTTAAGATTATTGGGTATCCTTCTTGGTTGAAACCAAGAGGAAATTCTAGGAAAAGGGCTAGTGTTAATAATAGTTGTGTTAATGAGAATCTTGATACTTCTGTTGCTTCTTTAACTAGTGATCAACTAGCAAAACTGTTAAGTCTAATTAAAGAAACAAATATTGAAGAGCCTCAAAGTCATAAGGTTTCTGGTAGTGTTTTTGATCATCCATTCTGTGCTAATGTTTTCATGAAACATGTATTCTGTTTTAGTGCTGGTAGAAATAAGGTTAAGATAGGGTGGATTATAAAATCAAGAGCCAATTAAGTCATGGTAACTAGTGAACATCTGTTAACAAACTTTATTGATGTATCTGATTTAAAAATATATGTAAATCATCCTAATGGTACAAAGGCTTTTGTGTCTAAAATTGGTGCACTTAAGTTAGGAAATGGTGTCACTATACATGATGTGTTTGTGGTTCCTGAATACTTTGTGAATCTTATTTCTATGCATAAACTTGTTAAAGATAATAAGTTGTATGTAGGGTTTGATGAGAATAAATGTTATATACATGATTTGTTAACCAAGAAAATCTTGGTGACTGGTAGTCAGTATGAAGGACTTGGTCACCCCTCAGATAGAATGATTAAAAAACTTGAACCTGTGTTAGGAGTCAAGTTTAGCACTAATGATAGTCCTTGTGACATTTGTCACAAAGCCAAACAACATAGGGAGCCTTTCCCTTTAAGTGAACATAAGAGCACTAGTGTTGGTGACTTAATTCACTTGGATGTTTGGGGTCCTTATAGGGTCTAATGTAAGGAAGGGTTTAAGTACTTCCTTACTATTGTGGATTGTCACACCCTCAAATTTCCACATGCGGGGTTTTACCGCGAGGCGCGTGACACACCAGGATCCAAGTCAACGGTCACAATAAACGACATCTATATGTTAAGAAAACAACGTAAACTACCATTGAGTTTCAAAAACCGTTCTAACACAGCGGAAGCAAAATGTATTATTACAACTTAAAAGTAAAACTCAAAGTCTGAAATGATTAACAAAACATGCATATGATCCCTAGACGTTGTGAGACTCCGTGCGCCTATACTCAATGCTGCTACCTTAGCGACCTGAGAAATCATGCCAAAAAGACGTCAACATATAATGCTGGTGAGTTCACAGGTTTTAAGTTCGTAAACGTTTTCATGTGTAAAGCAATTCCTCATAAAGTGCCAAGTGTGCAAAAGTTCCAAGTAAATAACAAACGTTCCCTTACTACTACGACTATGTTGCTAAAACCATTACTGACAAACGTTGATCAAGTTGCTGCCCATGTGTCAAGTGTCAAGTAGAGACAATATGCACCCGCCCGGCTCCCAGCCGTCAGGTGGGGTTCGTCACACCCGATAGATCTATCCACATTTCCCCCGTTGTGCCCCGCACATTCATGGTTTCAATAGGGACTTAGGTTTCGTCGTATAGTAAATAAGTGCCAAGCGCCAAGTGCCAAATGCCAAGTGTCAATGTTTAAAAATGTCAAGTGCCAATGATTAAATATGCCAAATGCCAATGTTTAAAAGTGTCAAGTGCCAATGTTAAATATGCCAAGTGCCAAACGTGTCACGTTTCTTAAAAGAGTTACATTCCCAAAAGGCGTCACGTTTCTAAAAGCGTTATGTTTCCAAAAGTGGTAAGTTTCATAAGAGTTGCGTTTTCAAATCATAAACGTTGCATTGTTAAAACGTGTGGCATGCTTCTCCCCGAGAGAAAAGAGTATAAAAGAGGGGCCGTGAAACTCACCTTAGAGTGCGTCTTCTGATAACTAGAATTCCAACACGTGTGTGATAATCCCAACTAATGACAACCTATCAATGAGTTTACATAAGTGTGATGACTATTAACCCGAAGGCTAACTAGTCCCCGATTGTCCAGATCTTGACTACGTGTGTTAAAAAGTGTGTTTAAACGTTAACCGGACATCCCAGATCGACCCGACATCCCGTTGGTGACCCATTACATCAATTAGTCATGCACATAAGTTTAACACATAAGTTTCAAGCATAAAACACTTAGTTTGCATCAAAAATCTCATTCCGGACATCAGATGGTCGAATGTGGTTTTTCCCATTTCCACGTTCGCCCGTTTGAGCCACGTTCGCCGTTTTTCCCACATTTTTGTTCCACGTTCGCCCGTTTGAGCCACATTCGCCCGTTTTTCCCACGTTCGCCCGTTTTTCCCACGTTCGCCCGTTTTTCCACGTTCGCCCGTTTTTCCACGTTCGCCCGTTTTTCCCATTTTTTTGTTCCACGTTCGCCCATTCGAACAAATTTTATTCCATGTTCGCCCGTTTTCATCAGCATTTTATAAAACGCACCAAAACGCATCTAAAACGGTCCGAAAACATCACGAAACATTACCAATCACAGCAGTCAACTATCATTAACATATTCCTACATAACCCTACCATTTTATCCCGAAATCCGTTCGTTTTACAAGTTACCCGAAATAGCAAATTATGGAGATGTCACGTCAAACGCATGCAATCTTTACCCAATTAGGAAACTTTATGAAATCAATCAATTATCAACTTAATATACTCAGATTATCATGAACAAGAAACCCCCAATCATATCCTTATCACTATCATCATGAACAAGCCCTAGATCTAACCCAAAATCCCTAAAAATGAACATAACATCATCAATAATCAATTGTAACTATCTCAATCATAAAACGTCATCAATAACAGTCCTAGATCATTGTTATAACATCTATACAGCAATCAATCATCAAACAATACATAACATCACATAAAAACACCATTAACACATGTTATTTTGTATGAAAACTCATTGTTTATGAATAGGTTTTGTTTAGAAAGATATTAGGAAGGTTTTTATTCATGAAAACATGTTTGAATCAGATCTGGACTCTTGGGGTTTAATGAAAACGAATTGAAATGCTTTAAAAATGATTTAGAATGAAGAACACACCTTAGATCTTTGTGTAGAAGATGTTTGTAGGTTAGATTATAGAAAACAAGGGCAAAAACTCCTTCCCCAATGTTTAAAGATGCTAGAGAGTGTTTAGAGACGTTTAGGGTTTGTGAAATGGTGAAAAATGACAAAGTGTGGTATTTATACTATGTTCACATTCGCCCCTTTTACCTGGGCGAATGTACTCTCCTTCGACCCTTTCACAGGGTCGAATGAGCCCTGTCCTGGTCGAAGGGAATTCTTTCAATTCTATATCTCAGGTTCGCCCATTTACAAAGGGTCGAACCAAACAAGTTTCCTCCTTCGACCACTCGAAGTGGTCGAACCAGGGTCCATGTTTGTCTAGTTTTCCAGTTTGTCGTGTTTAACGCATTCTAACGCACCCTAACATACGAGCATGCAACCTTAGTCTATGTTTAACATATTTAAGCACGGATGATTATCTACACATCATTTAAACACATCTAAGCATATAATCCACCATACGACAATAATCTACACATACACTTAATTTGTTTATGTAATTCACCCAACAACGGGACCCGGTACTAGTGTATTCCCAAAATGACTCCCAATGATCCTACAGATCATTGAACCCTGGACAATACGGACTATGTTCCGACTCTACCGACCCCGCCAAGTATGTTTTAATAAACGTTTTTTCGCTAAAGTAGACTTATGTGTTTATAAAATGTTGACCAAACATGCCGGGTGTCACATGGATGATTATTCTAGGGCTGTTTGGGTGTGTCTAATGAAGCACAAAGTGAAGTTTTTGAGAATATCACATATTTTGTTAACATTTTGAAAACACAGTGTAATAAAATTGTTAAAAATGACTCAATTTTGTAAAACCAATGGTATTCTACAACAAACTTCTTGTGCTTACACACCTCAGCAAAATGGCATAGCTGAAAGGAAGGAAATTACACATTTGTTGAATGTGACTAAAGTTGCTAGTTTATTATTGGAATGAATGTGTATTAACCGCGTCTTATCTAATCAAAAGGACACCTTCCTAAGTGTTGAATGGTAGAACGCCCTATGGGACTCATTTTTTATTTCAAACCCTCCTAGATCATTCGAAAATGATTGGGTGTTTATGTGTGACACTAGTCAACAAAAACAGGTCAAGATCCATACACATTTCACTTAACCATGTCATTTCATGTGCATATTAGACATTTTTAGCAATTACTATACCATCCCTAGTCTAGTAAAGCCCAGACTATTGCAGAAATTCAATGGATTATTTGTTTATGCATACAACACCCGAAATATCCAAGACAACTGGCATTGAACAATCAAGCAATCACACGCTCAACAGAGAGCAACCAGATATCTAATTACTACATACGAACAAAACACCAATACACGTGACAATACCTAAGTGGGAAATTACACAATTCCACTCTAAATCCAAGCAATTCTCAATATGTTCCATGGGAATAACACAAAAAAATCATGGAACATTGTCTAGAACACAAACATATATTAACATGAGTTAATATCACCCAACCACACATGTTCATCATCAATTAACACATGTATTGACACCATGGTTATTATTATTATTATTATTATTATTATTATTATTATTATTATTATTATTATTATTATTATTATTATTATTATTATTAGTACTACTACTACTACTACTACTACTACATCAACTCATGTTATTAGCACACCAGAATCATGCACCTACCTATGTTAACACTTGAAAGGTTATCTCTTTATCATAGATGACTAAGATTTTCAATAATCTATTATGTACATGTATAGATATATACATGTTTGGCCAAACCTATGTACACACATATGAAGGTTTGGCTATACATAAACACATACATATATCCATTTTACCTAGACATCAAAACAAACCTAGTTAATCTTGGATACCTATATATGAGTTATAATTAACTAACAAATACACCTACATTCATATTACACATGAACGACACCATACATACATACACACATGTTTTTAGACTAAACAACAAACTACATATTTCTAACCTTATATGTATACATACGGATGTATATATATGTATGTACAACTCATGAACTACAGCTCACTTACACCCTCTTAGTTTCATGACAAACCTTTACCAATCACTTACAAGTCAACACATCTCCTTTCTTGTCTAACCCACATAATCGGCTAGCAAGAAGAAGAACAAGGATAATATTTTTCACTACCTTTCACCAACATGGAACTATAAACTCAACATAATACACACTTCCAAGACCCACCTTTACCCTAATTAGTTAACCAATAACCAACAAAACTACCCTTCCTTTTCCCTATGCTTGGCGGCCGAACACCACACAACACACCGTACCTTATGACAAATTTCTTATACCTTTGTGAAAGCCTATGGATGATGACATAACACCTCACTAGCTTGATCATAGTCCAAAAAGAATGATAGATCTTCTTCCCCTTGTTTGCGGCCGATGACACCTCACCAAAACACACACCTTTGATCACCAATTAATGAAGCTTGTCATCATTAGCCATGCAGGACAAAAAAAGACAAATATTGTAGATGCACGTATTGCGACTAGTTGCTTTGGATTAACAATAAAAGTGTTTTGATGATTTACGAAGGGTCGAAGGAAGGTTTTGTACAGGTTGAAGGAAGATATAAAAGGTCGAAGGGAGAAGACAAAAGACTAAAGTTTGGTTCGAGCTGTATTGCAGGTCAAAGGAACACATTCGACCATGTGGATGGGTCGAATGTGCAGTAGTATATAAGTTGGAAATTTTTTTTAGTTATTAACTTTTTCCATTTGTCTGAGTGTGTTGAGACTAGGTTTTCTCTCTGGGTCTAGAACTTTCTGAACTTGAATTATTTCATTTAAACCTAATTTGTAAGCAAGATTAACAAGTTTATTAATGAAATGGAGATTGAAAAGGTGATTGATTGTGTTTGATTAGATTCATATCATTTTGTAAACAATCTAGGGTTTCCGCACCTGGATTGTTAGACTTGTATGATCATATAACTATTTTTATCAAAAACCGATCCCTCTACAAAGTGGTATCAGAGACTACAAGATCATACAACTACAAATTGATATGTTTTGAACGGAATTTGATCCAAAATTGTCCAAAATTGTTCTGTTTTGAATGAACTTTGAGTTTTAATGGAGATTGATTGATATGGACTAGATTTGACGGATAAAATAAAAAAATTTCATTCATTAAAGTTGATCTCCTTGAAATCCGAAACAAAACCTTATAAAGATCATCAAAATCCATAAAATTTTGAAAAAAATTGGATCAAATCAACTGATTTTTGAACAATAATCGTTTTTCAAATGGGTCAGGTCGAACCAAAGAGAATAGGGTCGAACGTTGTGCGTTTTTGGGGTCGAACCAGGTTATTTTAGGTCGAATCTGAGTATTTTAGGTCGAACCAAAACTTTTCTAGTGTGTTGTTTGTTCATTCGACCATTATTGTTCATTTGATCTACCGGGAGGTCGAAGGAGAGTTGTTTTTGGTCGAAGGAGTCTAGTGTGTTACATTTCTACATTCGAGTCTGATTATAGGGGTCAAACCTAGCTGTTTCTACATTCGAACCCGTGTTTGATTATCAGAGGTCGAACCTAGATTGATTTTGGGAAATTTTTCTAAGTGTTTACATTTCGAACATCATGGACAACATGTTGGGATTTCCTTTGACACCTAGGCCTACAACAACACAGCAACAACACGTTTCGATGAATCCATGGGCTGTAGCATCTCAAAAGACAAACACTCAGTCATCTCAACTGATTAACTATCTTACCATGAGTAGTTTGATACCACAATCTGTTACTCAACCTCCACAGCAACCAGCGACTGATTATTGAGGCGTTGCAGCAGCAGCGTACATTCTCAAACTACTAATGCTATTTTCACACTAATCAATGATTTTTCTTCTGGTAGTGGAAATCGTCCTCCGAAGCTGATGGACATGGCAGAGTACAATCAATGGCAAAAGAAGTTCAAGATACATCTTGAGGGCATGGGTTTGGAAGGAACTGAAGCTTGGCAGATGATTGCGAAAGGGTATGCTGCTCCGTTGTGTCTTGAGAATTCAGGTGAACCAATTCCACTTGATGGTTTATATGAAGATGAGAAGAAAAAGTTCACAGTTGAGAAGAAGGCTTTCTCACAACTATCTCAAGCTTTGACTACCGATCTACTACATCAGTTTAGATCGTGTACTACATCTAAGCAGCTATGGGATATGTTGAAGAACAGACATGATGGGAATGATAAGACAAGAAGATTGAAGGTGGAAGAGCTAAAGAAAGAGTTCGAAAACTTTAGCTATGTCGGGAATGAAACCTTGAAGGATCTTATTCTGAGATATTGTCATCTGTTAACCGAGTTGTCAAATTATGATATCAAGATTCCTATGACAGAGTTGCTAGATAAGTTTGTTGATTCACTACCACCATATTGGAATCAACATATTGAAGTGTTGAAAGAAAAAGATGCATATCAGTATTGGACAATCAATGAGCTCATTCAGAAGTTGGAAAACAAAGAGCTAGAGGAGAAGAGAAAAGCTAGACGATCATAGTTCCCACAAAATCCGGAATTGTATCATGCTTCTTCATCCTCATCTATGTCCATTTCAAATGTGGGAGGAAATGTTGCACCACATATAGCTTGTGTTTATAGTGTTGTTGAACCACCAAGAAACCCAATCAACCATCTTGCACAATCATCAACCAATCCACCAAACTACACCACAAATTCCTATATTCCACCACAACCTCAAGTGTCTGCAGCATGTTACTCATCAAACATGAACACACCTCAACAACAATCATATGTTCCACCAATGACACAAGCTTTATCAAGCCAAAGTCCGGTTGTGTTGAAAACTTCCAACATGAACAATGTTACAGTTGAAGTAGCTCAACAACACATTGCTTTGGTTTCAGCAATGGTTGCATCTTACAATGGACTTGTGGCGAGTCAGATTGGGGATAATAATCTGACCAATGAAGATTATGCCCAAATTGATAAGGAAGAGATGGAGTTGATAGATATTCGATGGGCGTTTGCTAGCGTGATGAGAAGGGCTACAAAGTTTATTGAGAAAACAGGTAGAACTGATCTTGCTACCTCACCAAATACCACATATGGCTTCAACAAAGCCAAGGTTACATGTTTCAACTGTGGTACTCGAGGTCACTTCAATAGAGAGTGTATGTAACATTTGCAAATTTCTAATAAGTTAATTATAACTTTGGGGGATCTAAAGTGACAATAATCCATAGTTGAAAATCGTCTAAACCATATTTTTTTTCTTAACGTTTGGGGTAGTGTTGTAACACTCTGAATTTTAAAAGTGACAAACCGAACGTCTAAACTAACATATAGTTTGAATATTAGTTTGTAAACCGATAAGTTTATACCCTTGTTTATATGTATTAATATTTTTTTTAAAGTTATAATATTGTCGAGGGTTAAAACTAAATATAATATATATATATATATATGTTATGTATGTGCCTATAAGTTAAGGGGGTATTAATAAAAAAACTTTCAAACTAAATCAAATCCATATTAATTTTTACGTAACCTCCTTTCCTTTATTTTGGAGTTTCGATATTAGAACGGTTTGAGTATTAACTGATTTACATTAATGTCTTGGATTTATATAAACCTTTTCAAGTTTAGTCTCACAAGTTTCACATACCACACGCGTCTCGCCTCAACCGTTTCGATTCCGTATTCCACAACCACCACCGCACGGCCTCACACACGAGTCACCAACAACCTCCCGCAACAATCAGTCACAAACTAGAACAGTCGTGCCGCCGTTGCAGCTTCATCGCTGTCGCGGTTCGAGCCACACACCACCACACCGCCTTCATGCTCTGTTTCGAAACCATACTGCAGCACAACCCAAGCAACTTCCCTCTCTTTCTCTGTTCGAACCCCTGATAACATCTGACCGTCGCCGCCGGCGTGTCTCAACCATTGTTCTGACTATCCAAGGTAATGCTCCGACCCCCAATAATACTTTTTTTAGATTTTGACGGTGGGTGGTCTGTGCATTTTTATATTTGGCCAAAGAGTTTTCCATGTTTTTTTTTTTGTACGTACTGTGCAAACACACTTGGTTCTCAAAAGCTATATATTAGTATTTATGAATATAAATTGTGATTATGATTTTGTGTAAGAGAAATGAAGTCACTTAATTGGGAAATTAATGCTAAAGTTTTTATATATTCCTTCGAACGATACAGAGTGGGGATACCAATTTAATCCAATAGTTAATAGAAATTTCATATGTAATTTAATTACAATTTTATGGTTCATAATTTTACAAACCATGATTTGGCAAATTTTTCTAACACCTTATTATCAAGGTGGTTCAGCCAAAGAAACTTTTATAAAGTTTTTTTTTTAATTTTTCTACCCAACTAACTTATATAGTTTTTAATCTCTAAGCAAATGATTTATTCTTATAAGGGGTAATATTCATCAAACTTAATTTAATCGAAATCTATACATATAATAAACCAAAGCCATTTTAATGACATGGCACTCAAAGAGGGTATTCTCTTCATTGAGTGTGTCATGTGTCACCCCATGTGGCAAGGGCTTTATTTTAGAAAAATAATAATTTAAAATTTAAAATTTAAAAACAAAATTAGATTTTTATCTCTAATGTTTTCTCCCATAACTTTTAAATGTTAATATCTTTTATATACGACATTTTTTAAAGAAAAAAATTACACCAAATTAACGAGCGTTTTATTATCTTTCCAATGGGTACCATAGTGTTATATAAAAAACGGAGAAAAAAATAACTATTTTTTTGTGTGGTTTTGTTCATACAGGAAAAAAACACAAAGTGTTCAGGTTATTCATTAATCATGTATAGGCAAGTCATTAGTTATGTTCAAACCAGTAAATATGATTTTTATTTACAACATGTGTTAGCATTGGAGTTGTACATTGTTTTAGGTTAGGTTTTAATATTAGAGTTATGCAGTGTTTAAGGTTATGCACTAACATTGAAGATGCATTGTTAATTGTTTTAGGTTAAGTGCTACCCGAAGCTTTTCTGCATGTAACTGTAAAACGCATCAGTCTATTTCAGGTATAAAATTGATATTTCAAATTAGATTTCTCAACCCGGGACGCTCCCGGGATATATTAGTTTAAAAAAAATTGTGGGTTTGGGTCGGGCCTAGGATTAGGTGATACCCGACCCAATTACCCTTTTTTTATATTAGAATATGATAACTTATGGTAGAGATTTGCTTAAAATAATAATAATAATAATAATAATAATAATAATAATAATAATAATAATAATAATATTCATTAATCATATATTGGCAAGTCATTAATTATGTTGTCATAGTAGATATTTTATTATGTCATATTAGATATTTCAACCCGGGAGGTAATTGCTATGTTTTCTTTTTCTACCATATTCTAAAATAGCTCAAATCTTATTGTATGCAGTTAAAGACCTTTGACTGAATGTATTGGTGCTAAACAATCTTTGTCCCCTTGAAGTGCTTGGGATCTTAATATTCTGTTTTAGGTGTTGATGTTGTAAGGTGAAATGGATCTTTTGGTATATATTTTTTTAAAAGTATCTAATGTAAGTTGATACATAGATGCCATTTTTATAGTGTAGATACTTCTAATTTTATTCACTTTACTTAGATTTCTCAACCCGGGACGCTCCCGGGGTATAAGCCAGTAAGTTCATAACTTGTACAAAGCTTTAGCCCAAAGTTACGGAAAATTGGCAAGCCCACTAAATTATTTGTTGACACTGACATGACATCTGGTAGGTAGGTTGTGATGTATAACCGTTTAAGAACTAGTAAATGTTATATAGTTAACAATTTGTACTAAATTAAATTTATCTAATCAATTCTAGATGAAATACATGTAAATCCTATGGGATAATTCTGATTCAAATCTCGTTGCTCGGTAGATTTCAAGTTATTGCGCAAACTGTGAGTATATCTTTCCCCTTTTTCATTTTACTTTTGGGGCTACTCATGTACTTATATCAAGTTTCTATTTTCTTTCACTAAATGCAATCCTCATGTGTGTTTGCTTTATGTTAATTTGTGTGTCTATGACTTGTCAAAATCATTAACCTTTGAGGGCCTGGCATTGCAATGAATAGTACTATGGTATATACCCCTTGTGACTCTGTTGAGAGACCTTGGTCATTGTCTTGTGATTCATATTACTCAAAAATGTTTTGATTCTTGATACTTATTTCTTAGGGTTGGTTTTGAACGGATATTACTTATTACATAATTGCAAATGGTACCGCACATGAATTGCTAAACACTTTTCTACTATATCTATTTAAACAGGGTATGCTCACCAATACAATTTTTGTATTGACCAAAATATATTGTACATGTTTCAGGTTGTTTTGAGATGCATTCTTTAAGCTTTCGGATTTATATTTAGATTTTGATTCATTGTATTTCAATTTAGTTGGCAGTTAGAATCGTTGTATTTCATTTCAATGTAATAAATTATTTAATCAATGTATTCAAATTTGCACTTTAGTCCATGAGCTATTGAACAATCGTCACTACGTGACACCTCGATGTTTCCGCCATCGGTTGGGGTGTTACAGATTGGTATCAGAGCCATGGTTATAGGGAATTAGGTTATTAGAATGCCTTTTAGCCTAGTCTATAACTAAGCTTACTTTCATGAGTCATCTCGTGTATATTCCTCTTTATTCCTATATTTTCTTTCTAGGTGTTTTTTTGCTATGATACTTTCTCGTTATTCTTTCGGTATTTTGCTTAGAAAAGAATACGCTCGTATTTCACAAACGAGACGATAGCACCAAGTTAGGAGTGATATCTATACCTTGGTGATTAGTTTCACTCCTCTATATGTTATTTATCTTAGGAATATAACTTTGAGATAGGAGTGACATCCACACCTCAAAGAATATTTCCTTCAAAAAGAAATTTAACCACTAAGCTGGGAGTGATATCCTTAACTTAGTGATCGGTTTCATTCCACAATAATTTTCAATTTTGAAATAACATCTTTGAGTTAGGAGTGAATTCCACATCTCAGGGATCTATTTCTACATCTCGTTTTTAATTTCGCTAAAGTTTTCAAATTCACTAATATTTACTCAATACTAATTTACCAATATAGCTATACCCAGTCTCCTAAGCCTATTTGCCAGATTAGCACACACTTTATATACACCTTGTGCCTTGAAACAAGTAACCCGCTATGAGCCCAAAGGGATGCCTTAACGATCCTTACAAACAAACGATCTTTCAATGTATAAATTTCATAAAAGTTTGACAATTAAAGGGTTTCAAGTTTACCCAGTCCTAACATTTCATAATAATTAAAAGTTTTCGACTTTTCAACCCACAAGTTAAAAAAAAAAATTTAATACAGAAAATTTTATTTTCCAAAATTCGTCAAGGCATCTGGGATCATGCACAACCTTCACGCCATTCTTAATCTATCTTGGTCTTTTAAAACACATTAGATCTACACATACTTCATGAAATGATTTCAGCTCGCATTTTATAAACTTGTATTGCATATTTTACAAGTCAAATGTAAACCTGCTTGTTTTCATATAATGTATCCAATATATGTTTTCGAAAGAAACTTGCAACTAATAATAAGCCTTATAACATTTTTCAAACTCGACTCCTCGTAAACACATATCTACGAAGATTTTTCCAAATGAACCAGTTTTGAATCTAAAACACACTTCGGTTACTAAAAAGTTATTCTCATGCATTACTACTATTCTTTCAACTATATCATAAAGATTGCGCAAACTACGTTTTTGATAAACGAAAAATTTATCCTATTACACTCGCACACTTTTAGTCGCAAAACTTTTGGTTTAAACAATGGACATACCCTCTTATCCGAATGTTGCTAAATGTCTTTTATAGTATAACGCATATATGTAAAATTACTAGATTTTAACTCGCATGCCAGTGGGCTATACACCTGTTCCGTGCACACTCATCTGCCATAAATTTCATTATTTTATTCTTGCACCATTTTTATTCATAGTTATTTCTAACACGTTATTTGTGATTATTTTCACATTGCCTATTTGCATTAATTCAATTTGTTTACTTTCATTTTGTGCAATTGTGCGATTTACTCGATTTATGTTATACTATTCTTTCAGTCGAAATTTTATGCTATACTTATATACGTACATGAACGCATATTTGGTATGTATATTTTTTGTGAGCAAAACCTGTTATACCTTACATTATTTTGTTCATCGTCATGGCCAACGAACATACTAGTTGATAACTCGTATGGGATCTAAGCCAGTGCCCACGTACGACTCGGGTTAGAGTATTTATTTAATCCGAGGGGAACGGTGTAAATCTCAGAGTTTATCAATATAGGTGTTTAGAGCCCAACGATGTGAACAGAAGTTACCGGTTAAGGGTGAACCCGAAAGGGAAGAACCTCTAACCATGTCTATTACTTACACGTTACTCTCATTACGGTTAAAGGGTAAACCCGAAAGGGAAGGACCTCTAATCATGTCATGATTGAACATTATTTCATTACAGTGGCTATTACATATTGGTTGCACGCATTTGTTTCTAGTATTACTTAGGATAGGGTTATGGAAAAGCATAACACCCAAGTGTAAGGTAAATCGATGATTACGGTCCGGAACGCAATCATGGATTTACAGGTACATGAGAGTGATGTGTTATTCTAATTAGGCTATTGGTAGACAATCAGTACGAATCCAAAGTATCGAGAGTGTGGTGGGTCAGCTGCGGTACACCCTATATATAAGCATAAACGATACTGCGGGAGCGGACTAGGAGTCTGACCAAGAACCTATCCATTACTTTATACTTATCTCTTCATTAGAACAGTGGGCTAATTGCTAGCATTTTCAATAAGAACGTTCTTGCACGAGCTTTAATTCGCCTTCCTAGAGTTTTTCCCTTGACCATCCACACAGAAAGCACGAACCTTGTACACTCTTACACACTCGATTATTTGGATACTTGCTGCATACTCTAAAAACATATAGTCAGAAACTTTTCTAAAGTAGGGGAGACTGCTTCATTGGTACCTCTGCCCCTCACCCGTTACACATTCCCAAAACCTTTCTCATTTAAACCCTCAACTTTCTAACTTTGAGTTAACTGTCAAAGATTTTGAAACTTTTACTTTGAATATTAGACAACTATTTTAAATTTTGTCAAATCATAAATGATGAAATTTTCTTTAAGAAACATAGTTGACTTTTGCAACGCTTTTGATCATGGGAAACCTCCACTTGAAAGAAATTTCGAGACGAAATTTTCTAAAGTAGGGGAGACTGTAACATT
The DNA here is from genome assembly GCA_030844895.1 of Ambrosia x helenae. Taxonomy (NCBI): domain Eukaryota; kingdom Viridiplantae; phylum Streptophyta; class Magnoliopsida; order Asterales; family Asteraceae; genus Ambrosia; species Ambrosia x helenae. The sequence continues at coordinate 12,985,511 of CM061227.1, read as the reverse complement.
TGCAAATTTCTAATAAGTTAATTATAACTTTGGGGGATCTAAAGTGACAATAATCCATAGTTGAAAATCGTCTAAACCATATTTTTTTCTTAACGTTTGGGGTAGTGTTGTAACACTCTGAATTTTAAAAGTGACAAACCGAACGTCTAAACTAACATATAGTTTGAATATTAGTTTGTAAAACCGATAAGTTTATACCCTTGTTTATATGTATTAATATTTTTTTTAAAGTTATAATATTGTCGAGGGTTAAAACTAAATATAATATATATATATATATGTTATGTATGTGCCTATAAGTTAAGGGGGTATTAATAAAAAAACTTTCAAACTAAATCAAATCCATATTAATTTTTACGTAACCTCCTTTCCTTTATTTTGGAGTTTCGATATTAGAACGGTTTGAGTATTAACTGATTTACATTAATGTCTTGGATTTATATAAACCTTTTCAAGTTTAGTCTCACAAGTTTCACATACCACACGCGTCTCGCCTCAACCGTTTCGATTCCGTATTCCACAACCACCACCGCACGGCCTCACACACGAGTCACCAACAACCTCCCGCAACAATCAGTCACAAACTAGAACAGTCGTGCCGCCGTTGCAGCTTCATCGCTGTCGCGGTTCGAGCCACACACCACCACACCGCCTTCATGCTCTGTTTCGAAACCATACTGCAGCACAACCCAAGCAGCTTCCCTCTCTTTCTCTGTTCGAACCCCTGATAACATCTGACCGTCGCCGCCGGCGTGTCTCAACCATTGTTCTGACTATCCAAGGTAATGCTCCGACCCCCAATAATATTTTTTTTAGATTTTGACGGTGGGTGGTCTGTGCATTTTTATATTTGGCCAAAGAGTTTTCCATGTTTTTTTTTTGTACGTACTGTGCAAACACACTTGGTTCTCAAAAGCTATATATTAGTATTTATGAATATAAATTGTGATTATGATTTTGTGTAAGAGAAATGAAGTCACTTAATTGGGAAATTAATGCTAAAGTTTTTATATATTCCTTCGAACGATACAGAGTGGGGATACCAATTTAATCCAATAGTTAATAGAAATTTCATATGTAATTTAATTACAATTTTATGGTTCATAATTTTACAAACCATGATTTGGCAAATTTTTCTAACACCTTATTATCAAGGTGGTTCAGCCAAAGAAACTTTTATAAAGTTTTTTTTTTAAATTTTTCTACCCAACTAACTTATATAGAACGTTTTTAATCTCTAAGCAAATGATTTATTCTTATAAGGGGTAATATTCATCAAACTTAATTTAATCGAAATAAATGTTATATAGTTAACAATTTGTACTAAATTAAATTTATCTAATCAATTCTAGATGAAATACATGTAAATCCTATGGGATAATTCTGATTCAAATCTCGTTGCTCGGTAGATTTCAAGTTATTGCGCAAACTGTGAGTATATCTTTCCCCTTTTTCATTTTACTTTTGGGGCTACTCATGTACTTATATCAAGTTTCTATTTTCTTTCACTAAATGCAATCCTCATGTGTGTTTGCTTTATGTTAATTTGTGTGTCTATGACTTGTCAAAATCATTAACCTTTGAGGGCCTGGCATTGCAATGAATAGTACTATGGTATATACCCCTTGTGACTCTGTTGAGAGACCTTGGTCATTGTCTTGTGATTCATATTACTCAAAATGTTTTGATTCTTGATACTTATTTCTTAGGGTTGGTTTTGAACGGATATTACTTATTACATAATTGCAAATGGTACCGCACATGAATTGCTAAACACTTTTCTACTATATCTATTTAAACAGGGTATGCTCACCAATACAATTTTTGTATTGACCAAAATATATTGTACATGTTTCAGGTTGTTTTGAGATGCATTCTTTAAGCTTTCGGATTTATATTTAGATTTTGATTCATTGTATTTCAATTTAGTTGGCAGTTAGAATCGTTGTATTTCATTTCAATGTAATAAATTATTTAATCAATGTATTCAAATTTGCACTTTAGTCCATGAGCTATTGAACAATCGTCACTACGTGACACCTCGATGTTTCCGCCATCGGTTGGGGTGTTACAGTGTACTCAACAGATGCAGCAAGGTAACAGAAACCCTTTTAATTCCAACTATCAAAACCGCCAGTCACAAAACCAGGTTACCTATCAAAGCCAAAACAAGAACACCTATCCGCAACAAAACAATTTTCAAAACCGACAAAACACCTCTCAAAATACCCCTACTAGACAAACATCTACACCCAACTAGACTCAAACTCAAACTTCAAATAAACCAAACAGAACCATTATTCCTATTTCTACACCAAATAGCCAACCTCAAACCGAGAACCAGAATCAGGTGTTGGTGATTCAGAAGGATGAGGGTTATGATTGGACAGCCATGCAATTGGGAGTTGAGGAGATTACTAATGGGAATGTGGCATGTTTTTCTAAGGATATGGATTTAGAGGAGTCGGTGGTAGCTGAAGATGTTTTGGAATCTGAGAAAGTATATGAGGTGGTGATTGAGGAGATAGTTGATGACCCTCAGGTTTCTGTTGCTGAGCAAGTTGAAGATATTACTGATGAGAAGGTTTCTGGAACTATCATTGATTCTGTTACTAAAGTTCCTAATGAACCTGAATCTGTCTATTTTGATTCGGAAAGTGAAGCTGAGTCGGAAATGAGTGTTAATTCGTTGGATGATGAGATTGATCAGTTACTAGCTGAAGCAGACTTTCTGATGACGAGGAAATCGTGCATTGTGGATGACGCCTTTACAAAGATTGATTATTCGAGGTTCTTTGCAGGGAAGGAGGCTCATTTCGCACTAATGGCTATGACAGATCCACCCAAATCGTAAGTTCTGACTCTACAACTGATATGAATAGTGATAAATACTGTGGTACTTATGATATATTGACTGAGCAAAACGAGCAACGCAAGGTTAACCTTGAGAGTGCTAAAATCAACATTCAATCTTATCGTAAGGATGCACATGAAGTAAACAAAACACTTAAAGGGTACAAAAAGGAAATTTCAGAGTTAAAGAAAACCCTTTCATTGAAACAAATTGCCATTAACAATTACATTAATGAACTTGACAATACAAAGTTGGAAATGGCAACTATCAAGTGTTTTGCTGAAAAGGTCAATAAAAAGTTGTAAAGCTATAAACATATAGCTTTTGTTGTTGACCACATAATTGAAGAACCATCACAATCCGGTAGTGCAAACTACAAAGCTGTTCCTTCTCCAGTGTTATTTGAGAATCACAATCTGAATTTAGTAACACCAGAGAGTTCAGTAAAATCGGACTCTACATCAGACAATGAATCTAACACTTCTAGTGTTGGAGATCCACATTCTGATGTGAGACCGATACTCGGATTAATTGATGAAGGGGTGGTTGCATTGACTGATGATTCAGACACTGAAGATAAGAAATCTAAAGAAAGTAGTGATATTCCTTTGGAAAATCACATAATTACAAATGAACTAGTGTCACCTTCTCAGTTTTCTCATCCTCAGGCAAATGCAAATAGAGTGAATCAACGAGTAAACAAGAATGTGAAAAATGATTCAGCTGACAAACCCGTCAAGGTTTTCTATCGAATGGAAGGATCCGATAAGATAGTCTCAGATGAGGAGTATCCAATTAAATTTGCAAACTATTCAAAGATTGATAAAATTTGGCAGGAGAGTACTATTTGATTTCATAAACATGAAAGGACCAATGATTTTCCTCCTGAACTTTTAAAGAAACTCTATTGTGATACTCCTAAGGAACCAAAAGTTCATGTCACTAAATTCATTAAGCCAAAAGATAAGGCAAATGCATTTTTTGAGCCAGCTTACTCAATGGAACCCGCTCCAATGAGTTTAAGACGTAGATGTGTTGATGATCAATTTCCGATCAATTCATATGCTAAGCCGAATGCTAAAAATGTGTTTGAGGAATACCGTGCATGTTTCAAATGCGGGGAGAGAGGGCATTTACTTGCTCACTGCCCGTATGTGAGACACAAAAGCCACGAAGTTGAGCAAAAGCAGTCCTATAGAAGTCCAGTTAACGATCATAGATATACACAAAGACATTTTGTCCCTCAAATGCCACCATTTTATAATCAAAGTCGGTATTTTCAAAAGAGGGAAAATCGTCAATTTGTCTATGATAAAGGAAATAGGATTGCTATGGAGAAGAACCTAAAGAAACCAATGATGAACACAACTAATGATAAACAAAAGGTTTTTCCAAAACCGGCTGTTAAGTCATCACTTGGACCTGTTTCTGTTAAATCAGAAAAGGTAACCAAGAAAGTTTCTTTTATGAACGATACAAAGAAACCTACTGAGACACAAAAATCTCAGATTAGGATACTTAAACGTTCAGAACAATCTTGGTCACCAGTGGGTTCTCCAGGTGCTTCTACCTCAACTGCAAATGTCAAAACTCAGAGTGAGAAAGGTTTGAATGATCAGAAAAAGATCAATTCAAAACCAAGTGTTTCTGAAAATGAATCTTTAAAGTTTAACACTCAAAGACCCAAGACCAAACAGGCTTGGGTCCCCCGAAAGATCTAATCATTTCTTTGATTGGTGTAGGGAGCTCCAGCTGGCCCTGTTAGCAGTCTTTGGATTGTCGACAGTGGAGCTTCTGGGCACATGACTAGAGATTTAATGCTACTATTTGACATCAAGAACGTTAATGGTGGATATGTGGCGTTTGCGGGAAACAAAGGTGGTTATATCACGATGGAAGGAAGTGTTAGCAACGAGATTGTGAGTTTTGAAAGAATATCGTATGTGAAGCAGATCGATTATAATCTGTTGAGTGTCAGCCAAATTTGTGACAAGCAGTTTTCTGTACACTTTGATGATAAATCTTGCTATATTCTGAAACCCGGTTTTGTCATAGCAAAGGAATGGATCACGTTAAAAGTACCAAGAGTGAACAATTTATACATTCTTGATATGAGCAAGTCTATGACAATCCAGGGTCAAGTCACATGTTTTCTATCCAAAGCTACAGAAAAAGAGTCGATAATGTGGCACGGAAGGATGGGACATATTCACCTCAGAAAAATGAATCATTTGGTGAAGAACGGGCTTATAGAAGGGGTTAATGTGAAGCATTTTCATCTCAATGACAAATGTGTGAGTTGCATAAAGGGGAAACAACACAAACAGTCCCACAAACCGAAGAAAGTGAACTCTGTAGATATGCCACTTGAGCGTTTGCATATGGACCTTTTCGGACCTGTCAAGCATAAGAGTTATCGTGGAGAGCTTTACTGTCTTGTGGTTACTAACGATTATTCAAGATTCTCGTGGGTGATGTGCTTGCAACACAAAAGTGACACGTTTAGGAATTTGAAGGTTCTGTTTGCCCGATTGGAAAATGTTTACGGATTGAAGATCAAACAAATTCGTAGTGACAACGGGACGGAGTTCAAGAATTCCCAAATGGATGCACTCTGTGAAGACAAAGGAATTCATCATGAATATAGTGCTCTGTACACTCCACAACAGAACAGTGTTGCAGAAAGGAAAAAACGGGACTATAATAGAAACGGCACGAACAATGCTTGCGGATTCAAATCTTTCGGTAATGTTTTGGAATGAAGCCATATACACAGCTTGTTACACCTTGAATCGTGTATTAACGGTAAAGAAGTTTGGCAAAACTTCTTATGAACTGTTAAATAGACGAAAGCCGAATTTGGAGTATCTAGAACCTTTTGGGGCACCTTGTACGATGTTGAACCCTACTGAGAAGTTTGCACCGAAAGCTGAAGAGGGATACTTTGTTGGATATGCAACCCCGCTCAAACAGGTATTCAACAAAAGAACTCGACAGGTAGAGGAGTGGGCTAACGTTGAAGTACGACAATACATTCAGAACGTACAAGAAAGTGGTTCTTACTGGATGTTTGATTATAAAGATTTGTTTGAATCATTCAATCTAGATAACTTGGTTGAAGAGGCTGTTCTACGACTTTATTACGAGTGTGAAAATGCAGTGACTTCACCATTGGTGCGTCTGATCACCGTAACTCCTCCAGCAGCTTCTAATGATACCAATGTTCCTGTAAATGAAGAAGAGGTTTTTCAAGAAGTTTCTACTACACTCGACTCATCTGAATCTGAAGTAGAAGATGATATTTTCAGTGAAACCATTCTAGATCATGCTACGGAGGAACCACCAGTGAACCCAAATCCAGATGTTGCTTCATCATCAAATACGGGTAATGATCTGGATACAACAGAGAATCTAACTACTCAAACTGGAGTTCAAGTTCCTGATCATCCAGAATCTCGGATTCATCAGATTCATCCACTTGAGCAAGTTATTGGTGACCCCGGAAGTGGTGTCATGACTAGAGGACAACTTCGTCGAGCAACTTCACATGATAATATCAGAGCCCTAGCCATGTATGCTAAAATTCAAAAGTCTGGTTGTCAAAATGACTGGTCCTTTGCTTGTTATGTCTCGCAGGTTGAGCCGCGGACTTACAAGGATGCTTTACTGGATGATGCTTGGGTTGAAGCTATGCAAGAGGAATAGTTACAATTTCAGAAACTGGAAGTGTGGACACTTACATATTTACCTCCAGGGAGAAAGAAGATTGGTACAAAGTGGGTTTTTAAGTGTAAGAAAGATGATCGAGGCATGATTGTACGAAACAAAACTCGGTTGGTCGTTCAGGGATTTAGTCAAACTGAAAGAATAGACTACAATGAAGTTTATGCACCAGTGGCACGTATAGAAGCTATCCGAATGTTTCTAGCGTTTGCTTCCTACAAGAAATTTATGTTGTATCAAATGGATGTGAAGAGCACTTTTCTGTATGGTGTGGTCAAGGAAGAGGTTTACGTTGGTCAACCACTAGGCTTTGAAGATCCTATCCACTAGGATAAGGTTTACGTACTCAACAAAGCACTTTATGGGTTGCACTAAGCTCCACGACAATGGTATGAGGAGCTAAGCACGTACCTACTTTCAAAGGGATTCAAACAGGGTTTGGTAGACTGTACCCTGTTCACGAAAAGAACAGAGGGTGACTTGCTTCTCGTTCAGATATACGTTGACGATATTATTTTTGGTTCTACTAACGAACTTTTGTGCAGAGAATTTGAAAAAGTAATGCAGGAAAAGTTCGAGATGAGCGCAATGGGGGAAATGCAGTTTTTCCTAGGCTTGCAGGTGGATCAATTGCCAACGGGCATTTTCATTCACCAGACGAAATACGTATCTGAAGTCTTGATCCGGTTCCAGATGGAAGATTCCAAGCTAATTGATACCCCAATACAACCTAATCACGAGATTGTAGTTGACGCTAATGGGGAGCTCATTGATCCATTCGCTTATTGAGCCATCGTCGGATCGTTGATGTACCTGACTGCATCCCGTCCAGACATAATGTTCGCAACATGTCTCTGTGCAAGATTCCAATCGAAGACGAAACAGAGTCATCTAACAGCTGTCAAACGAATCCTGAGATATCTGAAGGGTTGTCCGTCGAGAGGGATTTGGTACCCTAATGATGATAATTTTGACTTTGTTGCTTTCAGTGATGCAGATTTTGGTGGCTGTGACAAAGACAGTAAATCCACAACGGTTGGATGCCAATTCTTTGGGAGCAGGCTCGTGACCTGGCAATCCAAGAAGTAGACAGCAGTTGCACTACCTACTTGTGAAGCCGAATATGTGGCAACCTCCAGTTGTTGTTCACAAGTTCTTTGGATTCAACAGCAGATGCGCAATTACGGTTTGCAATATTTTAAAACCCCAATTCATTGTAACAATGAAGCTGTCATTGCACTCACAAAAGACATGAACAATCATTCTAAGGCTAAGCATATCCGGATTAAGTATCACTTTATACGTGATTGCTATGCTAAAGGGTTGATTGATATAGTCAAAATCCACACTGACTATCAGAGGGCTGATCTTTTTACCAAATCTTTTGACAAATCAAGATTTGAATTTTTATTAAAAAGCTACTGGTATAAAAGAGAAACAAGACTAATCGTCACCTCGGTTTATCACTTTGATTTTAATCTTTAGTTTTTACTGTTTTTCAGAAAAATTAAAAATCCAAAAATATGCTTTACATTTTAGGGGGAGTTTTGTTTTTTTTTTCTAAGAAAAACCAAAAACATTGAAAAAGCCAAAAAGCTATAAAAATCAGAAAAATCCAAAATGATTTTCCAGGAGTAAAAGAGGAAATGATAGTACATCAATGGAGATCTAACACATACTAAAGAATTGAAATGCTATATAGGGCGTGTGTTGAGTCTGTGTGATGTGCTGGTAGGCTTCGTGGACTTATTACTGCATGCTTGATACATACATATCAAACTGTTTGTTATGTGGATGAACACCTCATGGGCATATGGTCTTGGTACCGTAATTTCGTTTGATAGGGTTTGTACAAAATTCAGAGGTTTCGGGTCGTTATGTTATTAGTTATCTGTGGATAGCCTATCTGATCTTCTGTCGTAAGGTTTTACAAACCTAGATCAGACAGGGTATCTTTATAAAAGAGCTTTAATGCCAAAACCCAAAGTTACTGAATTGAGGAACTTGAAATGTATGACGATAATCAAAGATTATCTACTGCATTGTATCTAATCTTTGATGCAAATCATGATTGATATAAGACCTCAACCTGGTAGAGTGCACATGTTACTTTGTAGCATTGAGTTGCTGACCTGTACACCTCTGTGCCTCATACCTTGTAATTACAGATAACGAAAGCATAATCACGCGTTACAATGGATATTTGTGCAAAATTCCTTGATACGGGAGTATGCCGTGTGTGTGGGAACCATAGATGAATCAGTTAATAATATACAAAGTCGTATCAGTTTAAAGCACTGCACAACAGTCTGCATGTGAGTTTATGTGGACAACAATATCAGCAATTGCCGGATCATACACTGTCTTTAATGATAATAAACTATAAAGATCGACGGTGTGATCAGATTTCTCATAAACTGATATGATCCTCTTACCGGAAAATCACAAAAAGTTTATTGTTTTCTGTTGATTCAGTTCAAAAATACAAAAACTCAAAAAGATTTTGGTGTGTTTTAACAAAAATTTCAGAAAATCCAAAAGATTTTACATTTTTGCTTTATTTTGGATAACCGATGGTGATTGATGATGATTTTCTGAAGTTTGACAGACCAATTTGAGTTTTGTGACATTTAAATGAAAAATGATGAATGTTTGAAGGTAAAAATGTTTGAAAATGATTAAACGAGATTCGACTTTGAGATTTGGTAAAATTTTCAAAAATCCAAATGCCCATTCGCCCCTTCGATGGGTCGAATGTGCAATTGGGTCTACATTCGAACCTAAAAATGTGGTCGAATGAGAGTGTTTATTTGAACTTTGTTCATTCGAACCCTTCAGTTTTCATTCGAACCTTTCACTAGGGTCGAAGGAAGCCTAAAGCTTCTCATTCGAAGCCCAACAAGGGTCGAATGTGGGATCTTATCTCATTCGATCCTTCATAAATTTTTTTTCAAAATTCTGAGATTGGGAAACCTTTTTGATTTTGAAATTTAGATCATATCTTATTGTTCCTTACATTATGCTGATCATTTCCATACTAAAATCATAGGTAATGGATGGTTATCAAGATCAGATTCTTTGATTTTGTTCTGGAACCCTTGGACACAAAATTGAACATCAATATGTGTTCTATTGGATCAATTGATGATTGATTAACAGTTTTTGATAGTTTTAGGGGGAGAATAACCTAAAATCTGGGTTTTATAACACAATATTAGACTGATTTGATTGTTTAAACCTATAAACGCTAGTTTTTTAATGAGAAACTATCAAAAACAGTTTGAATGATGAAATTGATTATTGATGGTTGTTAATCGACCATGTTAGGATAAAAACAAACCAAAATTTGATGTTAATCATGGTCAGATTGATTTTGGTAATTTTGAATGAAAACAGACACATTCGACTATCTAAAACAGGTGGAATGTAGCCTAAAAAGGTCGAAGGTGGAAATATTAGGTCGAATTTACATTTTGTTCATATAATTTTCACATTCGAACCTGATTTCTACATTCGAACCAACTAAATTCCACATTCGAACTCTCGTACGGGTCAAAGGTAGGAATCTTGATCAAAATTCAAATTTTGTCCGATTCTGATAAATTTCATGCTTATTGTTTTGCAGATTTTCAATGGTTGAACAACAAAATCTTGAGAAACAGGTTGCTGAACAGGAGAAACCCAAAGAAAAGGAGTTTCTGTTTGAAGAAGATAACAATTGTTGTGCTTTTATCAGAGAGGTAAAGCAACATGTAGGATTTGCTGGAATTGTGGAATTTCTAAGAAGAAGCAGGGTGATCTATACTATTGCTACTCCAACAACAATCTATAAAGATCATCAAGTAGACTTTTGGAAATGTGTTGTCATTGATTTCTAGGATAACAAAATTGCCATACGAAGCAAGATTCATGGAGAGCTCGTACTTGTTACTGAAGATGATATTCGTGAATCATTGGATCTGAAAGATTCTCCTACTGATCCCAGAGAACTTTCATGGATTGATCAAAGATTGTGTTTTCTCAGAATGAAATACAACGGTCTTATCACAGATGGTTTATTACACAAGGATAAACTGTGTCCACAGTTTAAGTATTTGGCACATGTGATTCTGCATGTCTTTGGACCAGTGCTTAGCAGTTATGATGTGATGAGAAAGAGTTTAAGTTCTTTGATGGTTGCGTTGACTTTAAACAAACCATTTAATGTATCTGGGATGATATTTGATCACATGTTAGAGGTGCTGAAAGGTTTGAAGGTAGATAAATTTTTTATGTACCCAGGATTTTTACAAATGATCTTTGACAAGAAGTATCCAAACCTGAAGAAAGATCCAAAGCAGATTTTAGTTCAACATCAAATGAATCTGGGTACGCTGAGCAGGATGAAAGCGTATACGGGTGTTCTAGAGAATGAAAGACCTCCACACAAGAACTTCTTTGGACACTTGATAAATCCAGGTTACAAGAATCCAGGTGAAAACAAAGCAAGAAATGCTGGAAGTGAATCTGATACTGATGATCCTTTATGACCAGTTGATCCTATGCAAAAAGGAAACGTCAGGTGATTAACAAGGGTGCGAAGTCTGGAAAAGGTAAAGCTAAGATTGTAGAAGCTGCACCTAAGAGACAGAAAAGTGTTGCTAAGAAGAAGTCTGGAAAAAGCAATACTTTGCTTGTTGATGAGGAGTCGGTTGATTCAGAAGAGACTCAAGATAATGAGGAATGGGATTCAGGTAATGAAACTATCAAGATCACTAAGCCCAAGGACACTGAGGCTGGTGAGATTGAAAGCTTGAACAAAACCATAGAAGAACAACGACAGAGGAGTCCAATTGCTGTTGAAGAAGGAGAACTTGATCTTGGACTTGAAGATCAAGACTTTACTGGATCTCCTGTTGTTGGTGATAAGATTAAGAAGCCAAAGTTCAAAACCATGGCTAAGAAGTCGAACCCAAAGAAGAAAAGAGACAGAGAAATTGAGTTACTTGTTGCTGGGAAGAAAGTTCCTGATATTGGAAGTTTAAAAGTTCCCACACCTGTTACATCCCCTGTGGCAAAGAAAAAGAAGAAATCTGTTGAAGAAACATCAGTTAATCCTCCTGCAGATTTTGAAACAACTTTGGAGAATGTGTTAAAGAAGTTTTAGAAGAAGAAATCTCCTATTGCTGAGGCATCTACACCTCAGGTTACTGTTTCTGATGATGTTATGGAAGCAGTTAACAAAAAGATTGCAGATATGTTGAAAGCTTTTAATGAGCAACAGCAGGAGGTTGAGAAGCTGAAGAAGAATGAAGAGACGATGTTAAAGATTGTTGTATCCTCACAGGAAAGTCAAGAAGAGCTGGAAGCTAAGATTAATGAGCTTCAAGAAGAAAACAAGAGATTGTCAGCTCATGGACAGAGGAATACATGCAGAATCAAGTTTCTTCAGCAAGAGAACAAAGAGATTAAATCAACCAATAAGAATTTGAGAAAAATTATTGATGATCTATATAGAAAAGCTCCACAGTTGAAAGATGGAGAAGAAGATAAAGAAGAAGAAGAAGAAGAAGAACAGGTTGATTTTGAACCATCTGATTCTGAAAAAGAGTATGAAGAAGATGATGATTTATCTGATGATGCTGGTGATAAGAATCCGAAGAAGAAAGATGATGATGATGGTGGTTCTGATAAAGGTAATGATGATGGCAGTTCTGATGATGATGACGATGATACAGACAAGTACAGATATGAGAAAAGAGGGTTTGGTAAGAAGGATGCAGGTGAATTTAGTTCCAAGAAAGCACCTGGTGGAAATACTAATGATGATAGTATTTTTTGGACTGAGAAGATTATAGCCTTGTATGATGAAGATAAGAACTTGTATCGTCAGATGCTTACTCAGAAGGTTTGGACTGTTGAATTGACTGGAAAGTTTCAAGAAATCTTTGAGTCTGATGATATGAAGTATGAATTGGAGTATAACGATCCTGATTTAGAGGATGGAGAAGTTTCTGCAGCCATTGTCAAAGAAATTCTGGAAGGTTTGGCTAAACAGGATGGAAAATCTCTTGAGGAATTGATGAATGATAATGAGATTCCTAATGTTCCTGAGAAAGATGCAGGAAATCATTCTGATGATAGAGATACACCCGTGTTTGAAGATATTAAGATAGAAGATATCACAAGCGAAGAATATCCTGAGTACTTTAGAGATAAACAGGATGATGTGATTCCTGAATTTACTGAAGAATTTATTGAACAGACTGAGAAACTTGCAAAAAAGAAGAGTAAGACATTCGTTGATGAAGTATTTAAGAATTCTGCTAATTAGATGGCGAATGTTGAACAATCTGATGACTTGAAGAGTTTGTTGAGAAGGTTAAAAGAGAAAGAGTCTAACCAACCTAAAACTGAAGTTCAAGGTGGTTTCTACAAGTATCACAATGAGCTATTCAAAGGTAGAGCTCTTGGTTGGAAATATCTCAGGCAGTTACGGTGCGTTGCTGTGAAGTGGGAGAAAGGAATTCTGTATTTTCACAGATTCCATGACATCAAGACATTAGCGTACTGGGCTGTACGTGATATTTGCAGACATACTATGACTAGTGCAACTGTTAATAATAATGCAGTTGGTTACTTTGCTGATCGAATGGCTAGAGAGAGCATAACGAGATGGGATGTGTTCAGGCCGCAGTATCCAATCAGGAAAGTTCATAAATAAATTGATCCGATTACTGGGCTAAACAAGGTTACTTTGAAGTATAAACCACCAACAGTGTTGAAGCAAATTCCTTTGATGCCTATCCAACAACACTTCAGCAAAGATTTCGTGAAGTGGTACTATGACTGGAGAACTGCAGAAGCCACCATCTTACTGAAATACAAGAGGGGAGAGTACAAGAAGATACACATATTTCATCCCATGTGGCTTATTAACTGTTCTTATGAAGACATCATCATGCTGTACTATAATCCAATTTACTGTGAGGAGAAGAATGGTGAGCAAGGAATGAAATACCATCGTGTGGTATGTTTGTGTTTCGCTTGGGATGTGAATGCAGGTTGTGATTATGATAAGAAGTTGGGAAAGTTTGTGAAGGCTAATGAAGTGAAGAAAAGATCAAAACCAAAACCTGAACCGGTAATGACTAAAGAGCAGAAAAAGATTCTTCGTATCAAGTTGATGAACAAAACACTTGATTATCAATGTCAACAATCCAAGCAATAGTCGAGGGGGAGTTTGTAGATGCACGTATTGCGACTAGTTGCTTTGGATTAAAAATAAAAGTGTTTTTATGATTTACGAAGGGTCGAAGGAAGGTTTTGTACAGGTCGAAGGAAGATATAAAAGGTCGAAGGGAGAAGACAAAAGACTAAAGTTTGGTTCGAGCTGTATTGCAGGTCGAAGGAACACATTCGACCATGTCGATAGGTTGAATGTGCAGTAGTATATAAGTTGGAAATTTGTTTAGTTATTAACTTTTGCCATTTGTGTGAGTGTGTTGAGTCTAGGTTTTCTCTCTGGGTCTAGAACTTTCTGAACTTGAATTATTTCATTGTAAACCTAATTTGTAAGCAAGATTAACAAGTTTATTAATGAAATGGAGATTGAAAAGGTGATTGATTGTGTTTGATTAGATTCATATCATTTTGTAAACAATCTAGGGTTTCCGCACCTGGATTGTTAGACTTGTATTATCATATAACTGTTTTTATCAAAACCGATCCATCTACAAATATACTTCTCTTACACTCTTATGTGGTCTTACCATCCAACTCAATCTATTCTTAGTCTTGATCCACTCCCAAAATAGGAGATCTTCTTGTCCCTTCCATTCTGCCGATCCCAAGAAACAACACACGCCACTTTCTTTTCAAACACCATCACTAGAAAGGAATGGTACTATCAAGAACTATAAGGATTCATGGGAGGAGCCTTCTAAATTTTTGGCTATATAAAGGAATCAACCACACCCTTCATTTCACACACGAAATACTCACAAGCTCTCTTTTCCTTTCCTTTGCGATCGGCCCTCACCAAACCACCCGACCCATCCCTTTTCTTTCGGCCAAACACACCAACAACATCATCATCGAGCCACTTGAAGACCAACAAGGCTTTTTCAAGCTAATACAAAACCTAGAAAACTCCAGGTATGTTAAATAACCTCCTTACCTACATAATACTCTTTTTAATAATCGGCCTCTATGACAAATGTAACGACTGGTAAATTTTCTTTTCGTTTCCTTCTTTTTTTGTCTCTTTCTTTTTGGGCTTCGTGCAATTTTTAGGACGAAAATTCTTTCAACATGGAGATAATGTGACACCCGGCATGTTCAGGTTAAACATTTTGGTAAAACATAAGTCTACCTTAACGAAAAACATTTATAAACAGACTCAACTGGGTCAGTTGAGCCGGGTTAGGTTAGGATTGTCCAGGGTTCAATGATCTGGAGGATCATTTGGAGTTGTTTTGTGAATACACTAGTCTTGAGTCCCGTTGTTGGTGAAATTACATAAGATTGAATTAAGTGTTATACGTGGATTGATACATACATGTGATAGAATGTGCGAATACGTGTTTCAAAGGTGTAAGCATGATTATATATGCTTAACATATGTTAGGATTACATGTTCATGTGTTAGGATGTGTTAAAATGTGTTTAAACGGCAAAACTGGAAAATCTGGAAAAGGTCGGTTTTGGTTCAACCATAAGGGGGTTCGAACCAGAACCTTTGTTGCTTTAAAAACCTCATTCGACCACTTTGATTTTCATTCGACCCCTGCACAGGGTCGAACCAGGCACATGTATAAATATCACACTTTGTCATTTTTCATCATTTCACAAACCCTAGTCGCCTCTAAACACTCTCTTTCGATTTTAATCACTGGGGAAGGAGTTTTTGCTCTCGTTTTTCATAATCTAACCTACAAACATCAACTAATCAAAGATCTAAGGTGTGTTCTTGATCTAAAACTCTTTTTAAAGCATTTTGATTCGTTTTCATTTAACCCCAAAGGTCCAGATCTATTCTAAGGCTGTTTTTATGATTAAAAACCTTTCAAACATCTTTCTAAACAAAACCCTATCATTAAACATGAGTTGTCATATCAATAAACATGTGTTAAGTTGTGTTTTATGTGATATTATGTGTGTTTAATGATTTACTATTGTACAAGTGAGAGAAACATGATCTAGGGCTGCTATTGGTGTTGGTTTATGATTGTTCTAGGTTACAATTGGATGGATGATGATATTATGTCTATTTTGGGGATTTTGTGTAAATAGAGGGTTTGATGCATGTTGTTATTATTGATAAAACGATTAGGGGTTTTCATGAACATAACAAACTGAGCATCTTTAGATGATTATGAAAGAATTTCAAAAAGTTTCCAAATTGGGTAACGTTCTCATGCATGATGTGACGTTTCCATAATTTTGCCATTTTGGGTAAGTGTTAAAACAGATTGATTTTAGAGTAAAATTAGTAGGGTTTCGTGGGGATATGTTATTCATACTTGACTGCTGTGTTTCATGATGTTTCGTGATGTTTTCGGACTGTATTGATGCGATTTGATGCGTTTAAGAATGTTTAACACTGCAGGGGTCGAACTTGGGCTCCATTCGACCCACCTGGGGTCAAAGTAAGGACTCTAGAGGTCGAACCAACCTTCTGCAAGTCGAACCAGCCTCAGTTAGGTCTAACGAGCTTGATTTAGGTCGAATTAACACATGTTAAGGTCGAATGAACATGTGAATGGTCGAATGAATTTCCATGGGGTCGAACCAAGCCACTTGTGGTCGAACCAAGTGTTCTTTTGGGCTGATTCGACGCGGTAACCTCAAGTATGTGTTTTGTGATGCAAACTAAGTATTTTATGCTTGAACCTTATGTGTAATCTATGTATACTTGATTAGTTTATGTAATGGGTCACCAACGGGATGTCGAGTCAGTATAGTGTGTCGGTTAAACAGTCAAACACGTTTTCAAACATACTTGGTCACGATCTGGACAATTAGGGACTAGATAACCTTATGGTTATTAGTCAAAACACTTATGTGAACTTTTATGATAGATCTCCGGTAGTTGGGATTATCAAGGACTTAGCTTTAATTCTTAATTGAAGAACGCAACCTAAGGTGAGTTTCACAGCCCCACTTTTATTGGTTTTGCTTTTAGGGGAGAAAATATGCGCTAAACTTACATTTGAACGTATGTCATACTATGGTCTACTTTTGAGTTACTATACGATCTTTGGAAGTCCCGGGGGAAACCATGAATGTGCGGGGTTGCACAACGGGAGAAATGTGGATAGATCTATTGGGTGTGACCTGCCCCACTCGTCGACCAGAGGTCAGACGAGTGCATATTGTCTCGAACTATGCTAAACTTGCTGAACACTATTCGGGCTGCTTAAACACATGCTAAACTTGCTAAATGCGTCCAGTAATGGTTTTCCAATCGTAGTAGTAACAAAACATACACCTCGCTAGCGTACTTTGGCTTCACTTTGACATAGTATTGACAGGTTTTGGACTTGGTAACATTTGGTAACACTTGGGAACATTTATAAAACATGTGAACTCACCAGCATTATATGTTGACGTCTTTTTGGCCTGTTTTTTCTCAGGTCGCTAAGGTAGCACTACACGGACTAAGCGCACGGGTCTGCATGGCGTCTAGGGCTTTAGATTCATGTTTTTGAAATAACCTTTTTGGAACATGTCGACACTTGGTTTTGTAACTTGATATTGCTTCCTCTACAATTTTTTGATATAAGAGTTTACGTAATTTTTCATATAGTGTTGTTTATTGTGACCGTTGACTTGGATCCTGGTTTGTCACGTGCCTCGCGGTAAAACTCTGCATGTGAAAATTTGAGGGTGTAACAGATTGGTATCAGAGCCAATGTTTATAGTGAACTAGGACTGCATGTAGAGTCTGGTCTATAGCCGAGTCACACACACTAGACGGTCACACATTATGAGTCGTTTTGTTGGGATACGTACTAACTTTGTCGGGTTGTCTTTTTACCATCTTCATACTTCTGTGTTACATTATCTACTCTTACTTGGGTTTTGCCTACTCTTATATTCCTCTTCGGGATTTGAAGACGAAGGAACTGACTAGTTGAACCTTGCACAGCAGTGTTGTATATTGGAGTGGTTTTCACATACTCTTGAGATATGTCCAGGATTCGGACATCTCCCCTCTATGCTCCAATAGACGCACTCGCTTACACACATTCTCTTGCACTGATGCTTGTAGTAGCACATTACTAGGTGATAGTATTCAGTGACTTGAGTTTGAATTAGGAGTATACTTGGAGGACCATGTAGAGCAGTTTATCATTTCGGGTGCACACGAAATCATAAACTGAAATGCATGAGAATCCCAGTGGACTCTAAGTTTGGATGGATAGTCCTGGATTGGACCTAGGTTTAACTCTTATGACCCTAATGGTTGACACTAGCGGTGAATCTAAATCTCTCGCTTTTGTTTGTCAGATTATGTCTGGCGCTCGTGGTGGTCATGCTGGTGGCCGTGAAGGCGGCGGTCGTGGTAACATTAACATGACGCAAGAGGAACTGAACAACTTGCTGTAGCAGCAAGTGAATGTGGCCTTGGCTGCATTTCAGGCTACGCATAACGTTCTGGGTGGTAAGTTGATTTCTATCAACTCTGCCTCATTCTTGGGTGTCATGTCTTTTCTTTTGTGGTTTATCCGTGTGTCTTGTCTCAGGTGCTGCTGTCAATCCACCTCCACCTCAGTGCACTTACAAGATGTTTTGGGACTGTCAGCCTCATAACTTTGCTGGGACTGAGGGGCAGTGGGACTGCTCTGATGGTTGGAGAAAGTTGAGTATGTGTTTCTGATGTGTAACTGTCCCGCTGGGGACCGGGTTAAGTATGCTACTGCGATATTTGAGGCTCTTGCGCTAACTTGGTAGAACTCTACTGCTCAGACATTGGGTTTGGGGGAGGCTCATGTCATGCCTTGGGCTGATTTTGTGCATCGTCTGAAGAGCGAGTATTGTTCTAGAGAGGAGGTTCAAAAGTTGGAACATGAGGTCTGGAACTACAAGATGGTTGGGTCGGAGGTAGAGGAGTACACTGTGAGGCATAACGAGTTGGCGGTGTTGTGTCCAGATTTGCACACACCGGAGTATAGGAGGATTGAGCACTACATTTCTGGGTGGGTGCCGGAGATAGCAGGGGTGGTGGCTGTCGGGAATCTTCCCACACTTGCTGAAGTAGTCCGTTCAGCTCATAGGATGACTAACCTGAAGGTGGCAGATGGTGTTTTGCCTCCTCGGGGGTACTACTGCGAAGGGTTCTGATGGTAACAAGAGGAAGTGGGATAGTGTGGGGAAGAGTTCTGTGCCAGCACCGTCTCAGCAGGTGAAGAAGTTCGATGCATCTGGGTCATCTTCATGGCAGAGGTCGAGTGGGTATGTTGGGAAGCACCCTAAGTGCAACAAGTGTGGGTTTCATCATTCTGGGAACTGTGACCGAGTTTGTTGTCATTGGTGCCAGCAGTTGGGGCATCTTGCTAAGGATTGCCGAGTGACTCTTCCGCCGACTCAGGCGCGTACTGCTGTTCCTACTCCTGCTGCTCAGGGGACTCCAGGAAAGCAGGGATGCTATAACTGTGGTGATATGGGGCATTTCAAGCGTGATTGCCCCAAGTTGAAACAGGGCGAGAATGTGAAGGGCGGGAACGGTAACGGAAACAACGAGGCGGCGACAGAAATGTGCGTGCTTTCGTCATTGGCTCTACAGAAGCCAAGCAGGATCCTGACACAGTTACTGGTACATTTCTTCTTAATGATCGCCATGTTTATGTCTTGTTTGATTCTGGTGCCGATAAGAGTTTCATATCCGTGGAAATTAGTCGATTGCTAGATATAGTACCCACACCTTTAGAGGCTAAGTACTTGATAGAATTGGCTGATGGTAAGAAAATCGAAGCGACACATATTCTTCGGGAATGTTGCTTGGAACTGTCGGGTTTGTCTTTCCCCATTGACCTTATGCCAGTATCTCTGGGTAGTTTTGATGTCGTTGCGGGCATTGATTGGTTATCGTTGTATCGTGCGGATATCGTTTGTTTTGATAAGGTCATTCGGATACCTCTCCCTGATGGAGAGACTCTTTCGGTTCATGGCGAGAAGAGCGGTGCTCCGCTGAGTATCATTTCAAGTATAAAAGCCCTTAAGTATATTCGGAAGGGTTATTCGGCCATTATGGCACTTGTTTCTATTTCGTCTGATGATGAGAAGAAGATCGAGGATATCCCTGTGGTTCGTGATTTTCCTGTAGTGTATCCCGATGACTTGCCTGGTCTTCATCCTCATCGTCAAGTTGAGTTTGGTATTGATCCTACACCTAGTGCAGCTCCTATTGCCCGAGCACCGTATCGTCTTGCACCTCCCGAGATGCAAGAGTTGTCTATCCAGTTACAAGAACTCTTGGAAAAGGGTTTAATTCGACCGAGTTCTTCCCCGTGGGGAGCTCCTATCTTGTTTGTGAAGAAGGACGAAAGTCTTAGCATGTGTGTCGATTATCGCGAGCTGAACAAAGTGACCATCAAGAATCGTTATCCTCTCCCTCGCATCGATGATCTCTTTGACCGGCTTCAGGGTTCTAGTTACTACTCGAAGATTGATTTGAGATCCGGTTATCACCAGTTGCGCGTTCAGGAAGCCTGTACGGCCATAATTTAGAGGTTTGCGTCTGTCTTGGCCTATTAGACGCTTTTGGGTAGTTTAGTCTATTGGGTTAGTGGGGTTCGGCCATTGGGCCTTTTGTACTCGAGTTCACCTATGGATCTATAAATAGGGGACTCCAAAACATTTTGGGTTTGCTTGTCACTTTACTAGTTTTTCATTCTTGTTCTCTTATACTCGAACCTAGTGTACCAGACGGCTCTTAGTAGTCGTGTGCACTTTTTGGCAATACAATCATTTGGTTCTAAGTTTCTTCCTTTGTTGTTCTTACATCCAATCTTGGATCCGCACTCGATTGGGTGTTTTTGATACCTCGGAGAGGATTCTGGACTTACAATTGGTATCAGAGCCTAAGTAGTCTTACGAAGGCTCGTTCGGTATCAACACGAAGATCAAGCAGGGGAAGATTGTAGCTGTGAAATGGTTGTTTTTTATTGTGTTACATTTTCAGATTTATTGTGTTTACAATTGGTATCAAACTAACAAGCTTTTTGCAGGTAGTTATATGAAGTATTGCCTTATGCTTTAGATTTGGAAAGGTGTTTTTAAAAAATCTTTGTTCTTCAAAAACTCGACTAATAATATCATTTTGATTCTTGTCAGATCTACAAAAGGTGTTTGCTAAGTTTTCGGGCTAGTGGTTAAAATAGAAACAAAATTTCTTTTTACAAATCATTTTTGAAAAATCTTAAAAAAAGGGTTTCCATATTTTTCGAAGAATTTGTTTACTAATCTTGGCAGGTTGTTAAGGATTGGCTTTTGGAAGGAGTTCCCGAGCCATCTACTGATCTCGAGCAAACTTATTGTTTTCGAGTCTCAGTCAGTTCTCGAGCTCACACACTGTTTTCGTGTAGGAGCCTGTTCTCGAGCTTGCACACAGTACTCGGATCACAGCCTATTCTCGAATTCTCATCGGTTCTGGAATAAGGCCTATGTACTCAAATCTGAGAAGTGTTCTCGAATCAAGCAAGAGTTCTCGAGACTCAGTTCTGTTATCAGATTCTGCCTAGTTCTCGAGTTGCATTATTGTTCTCGAATTCTACTCAGTACTCGAGCTACTTGACTGTTCTTAGATTACTAACCTACTCCTGGACTGTTTGGACTTTAAGGGGAAACCCAGATTCGGTCTTTGGTATCCTAGAGACTCTCCTTTTGATTTGTTTGCTTTTTTTGACAGCGATTATGGAGGTTGTGACATTGGCAGGAAATCCACCCCAGCGGGATGTCAATTTCTGAGTGACAGGCTTATCTCGTGGCAATGCAAGAAGCAGCAGACAGTTTCTGTCTCCACTGCAGAGGCTGAATATGTTGTGGCATCGGTGTGCTGCTCACAAGTCATTTGGATGCAGAACCAACTGGTGGATTACTGTTTGGATTTCTCTCATACTCCAATTTATTGTGATAATGACGTAGCTATCCAAATTATGAAAAATCCAGTTTAGTGTTCAAAAACAAAACACATTGCCATCAAAGAACATTTCATCCGAGATTCTTTTAACCAAGGTTTAATTGCTCCTGAACAAATTCATACCGACGACAATGTCGCCGATCTTTTTACAAAACCTGTTAATCGAGCTCTTTTTGTCGCTCACTTAAAACTGCTAAGAATGGTCCAGGTCGAGGACTGAGCCTAATCAAACAAAAATATTTTTCTTTGTTTTGTAAATTCGTACTTTCAGTTTTATTTTTCGCACAAATTTAGAGAGATGTGTCCTCAGAAAAATACAAAAACAATAAAAAATTTAAAAATGAAAAAATAGAGTCTTATCAGTACCTTTGTTTTTGGTTTTAAAATTTTCAAAGATAAAAGTTTTGCTATTGTGTGGGAAATGAAATGATTTTTCACAAAGTGGATTAAGGCTGGCTCACGTAAGACGAGTATCGAAACGGTTTGGCTCTGGTGTGATATACTGGTAGGCTTGGTCCTGACGGCTGAAAAGATGACTGATCTTGTGAAAAACGTAAAGATAAGGTATGACCTCGGTAAGGAACATCACTTGTAATCAAGTACAATTTCTATTTGAAGGCTTGTGTGATGTCCCTATGCATAACACTGTGGTCTACTCTGAAATCTGTCTAAAACACTCGTGTATCTCCTCTGTTTTGCGTAAGCTAGGACCTGGAGATGCTAGGCAATAAAGAGGCTTCTGCTGCATCCAGAAATATGCTGACATAGTCTCTTTATTGTCGTGTTGTAGATCAAAATTTCACCAAAAAGAGACCAATGTGTCCAAAGATGTCATGGCTGTCCCTCTGCTGCATCCAGATATATGCTGACCTGGACACAATCAGGACGTCATAAAAGAGACCCTCAAGAGTCCAAAACCCTCAGCCTACATCAATTGAGAAATCATTTGATCTATATATTACACCATATCTTCTACTAATCTATTCTTTTCTCTTCTCAATCCACTCCTAGTCATGGTTTCAGAATGCTAGAACAGATACTGTGCAAAATATGCTACATGGAAACTACTAGCATGATAGAGTGTACTACTTATGATTCTAGGATTTGATTGTGACTTACTTGAGTGCTCATTCTAATTGAACCAAAACATGATAAAATATAACACAAACTGTCATTCTAGAAGGCCTAAGGCAATAAGTTTAAGTGGACAAATATACCAGTAACTGCTACGACCGGCCTAAGTAGACCAGTGTTGATAAGTGTTGTCTGGCCTAAAACATAGTGATTTGATCCCGCAAGCAATTCTTAAAATAAAAATTGTGTATGTGTGAATATTTTTATGTTATTATTTTATTTTATTTTTATGTGTGGTTAGCTTAGGTAGTTGAGTAAATGTTTGCATTTATTAAAAGTCTTGACCAGCTCAAAATCGGACTTGGACCCACTTTTGTTAAAATTCACTTCAAAAAGTTCTAGACATTTTTTTTGGTTGGAGCCGGACCCACCACACGCTTGGTGGGCCACACAAAGCTCATCTTTGGTAACTTAGGGTTAAAAGGAAAAGGGATTAGGGTGGTCAAATCTTTATTGACTCCGAAACACCCTCCAAAATTTCAAAAGATCCCTCTATCTCAAGAACAATTGAAAAATCCAATCATCTTGTTCTCCAAGTTTATTTTGTTCCAAAAGAATAATGGTTGAAAAAGGTAGCTCATTAATATTGATAGCTGTGTCTAATTGTTCATCATTGTTGGCGGAAGAGAGATAATCACCAATGGTGATGATCATCGATGATCTTTCGCTAAAATCATTCTATACTCATCTTTCTTATGATACTCAGTTTAATGTGTAATCATTTGTTTAAAATCCCGTTTAGAGACACTTGAATTGCAGGGATTGTGTCCGGTTAAAAGATTGTATCTTCACCAGAAAAGAAGGAGACGACGACGCGTGAAAACAAACAAAAATGAATGAAGAAGAGGGTGAAATGACAATTTTGCCCTCGGGAACGCTTGGGTTTTGTTAGGACAAAGAGGATTGGTGAAACCACTTTTGTAAACCTTAGTCTAATTCACTTCTGTCATTTTTGGCTAAGTATAGAAGTACTAAAGAGAAGACAAGAAACTGCTGATTAGAAGATATGAAGAAGTGCTGAAGTTGCAGAAGTTCTGAAGTCCAAACCAGACAAGTTCACTTCAGAAGTACTGAAGACAAAACTACTCTTCAGTAGTTGTCCTTCATCAGCACTTAGCAGAAGATATTTGCCACCGCCCTTTTGCATCAGTAGTTTGTTGTTTAATATTACTTTTAGCTTTATTTGTTTCTTTCAATGTTGCAACTTGTGCAACTTGTAACTGGACTTTCTGTACTTGCTTTTTAGGCAAGATACATGCATGTAATCGTCTATAAATAGAAGGCTTCAACCTTCTATTTTAGACATTGATTTTTAACAGAAAAATCCTTCAAACACTCTCATTGTTATTATTCCATTTCTGTATTTATTGTGAATCTTGCTAAGTATCTAATTCTCATTTACAACTTAGATTCATAATAAATACTTAGTCATTTATCTTGTTTCAAACATCAAGGGGGAGTTACAACTCTGCCTTTGCATAAAAAGTGTTGCTTTAACTTATAACATTCCGCTGTGCTTATAATCTGATTTACTAGGACTTGCTAAACACTTAAGTGTCAAGATAGCAAGTTCTTACTTAGCAAACAAGAGCAAACTGATCCAACAATTGGTATCAGAGCATTGGTTTATCTGATCACATATCAATCTAACAAATTGAGAATCAGACACAAAGCTCTTATTGATATTCAATAAAAAGATCAAAAGTTCACTTTTTATCAATATCCATCACTTAAAAGAGTCATCAGACAAATCTATAACTCTTTAAAAATGGATCCACATAATACTGGTTCTGCCACCAAACCTGCCATGCTTGTGAGAAATGAGTATAATATATGGCAGAAAAGAATGGCACATACCTTGTCACAAACCAACACTGGTTGTTGGAGATCTGTGATATATGGTCCACACAAACCAGTAAACATAAACCTTGAAACAAAAGAAGGGATTCCTAAGGATCCCAAAGACTATACAGATGAAGATTTCCTAAAACTTGAGCTAGATGCTAAGGCATTCTCTATGTTGGCAATGGCTCTCCCAAATGAAATATACTCTGGCCTTTTACATTGTGAAAGTGCCAAAGAACTTTGGGACTGTCTTAAAGAACAGTTTGGAGGAACTGAAGAGGTGATTGCCAACACCAGAGAAATTTTGGCTCAACAATATGAAACATTTGCTTATATTAATGGGGAGACTTTGACACAACAATTTGAAAGATTCTCCTCATTAATCTCTGAGCTAAAGTTAAATGGACAGACCTATACAACAGTATCTATGTTACATAGATTTTTAAGGTCTCTTCCTGACAAATGGGAAACCTACTCCATTGTCTTAAGATCCTCACCAGATTTTAGCTCCCTCACTCTTACAAAACTCCATGGGAGATTACTCACTTTTGAAAGAGAAATCGATCAAAAGAAGAAATTACAAACTTCTGGTAAAACTGCTGATGACTACCTACCAGGTAGTACAGCACTTTTGGGACAAGATTCACCAACTTGTTCCTATGGATCTTATGACAATATTGACATAACCACTGGGATCTCATCAGAAAGATCTTTCCCAGGTTATGACAATGATGACCAAGGTCAAACTGCTGATAATCTATGTTTTATCATGGATGATTTAAAAAATTTTAGCAGTGATGACTTGGAAGAAATGGACATACTTCACCAACTGGCCATGCTAAGCATTAAAACTAACAAGTTTTATAAAAGGTCAGGAAGGAAATTTCCAGGATTGACCAGTAACACAAAAATTGGTTTTGACAAATCTAAACTGAGATGTCACAAGTGTCAAAAGTTGGGACACTTTGCTAGAGAGTGTAGAAGCTCTAGCTTTAACCAATCACAATCTGGAAATAACTATAACCCCAATTATAATAGGAACAATGGAACTCAAGGGAGTGCTCATTTTGTACAGGCACAAGCTCCTCAACAGCAATATATGCCTCAAGTACAATATGTTCAAGTGCCTGCTCAACAGATGCAGAGCCAACAATCAATCCCTCCCTTTCCAGCTGCTCAACTTCCTCCACAGCCTCAACAACCCCCTCAACAAAGTCTCTTTACCTCGGGGTATGTTGACTGGAGCAGTCTCCCATATGACACCACAGAGTGTAATCCTGATGCAGACAACAAAGTGTTTGACATCAACTGGGGAGAACCAGACAATGGCAGAAAGAACTTTGCCTTAATGGCATTTGAAGGCTCTACATCAAAATCTGCATTGTCTCAGGTATCAAAAGAATCTTTGACAAAACTATGTTCAAACTCTTGCAAAGAAACTTTTGCTCTCATAAGAGAGACAAACGTGCACCTACAAGGCAAAGCCAATGATTTAGAAAGAAAATACACACAGATAAAATGTGATTTGGAAAGAAAACTGTGTGCTAAAACTAAAGAAGTTTCTAAATTAACTGACTCTGCCATTGAAACCCAAGCACAAATCAAAAGGATGCTAAATGACCTGGGAGATGTCAGACAAGAGCTTGCTGACACCAGGATCACTTATGAAAAATGGGTTGAATCTTGTAGGGGGTATCAACTACTGCTAAACAAACAAAGTGCTTCAAATGTGAAGTTTGGCATAGGATACCATCATGTTGAAACACCAACAGATTTTTCTCCCAAAACTACTGAAGATGGGAGAAGAATTGTTTCAAATGAAACTTCTGAAGGGAAAGATTGCACATCTTTCCATGAAAACTTTCTAAACAGAAATCCTGGCATTTTTAAAGAAAGTACTTCAGAAGTATTTACAAAAACTGACATCAAGCCATCAGTAGTTTCATCTACTTCAGGAGTTGAGACCCTGAAAACTACTGATGAGCAAAATCTTTTTACTGTCAGAAATTTGCCTTCAGAACAAAAACAGAAGGCAAAAGCATGTGAAATTTGTGGCCTGTTCAACCACAAAACTGAATTTTGTAGATACAGAAAAGGAATTCAGTTCAATCAAAAATTTAAACAACAGGTTGTGGGAAATCAAATCAGAAATGATTATGAAAAAGTCTTTAAACCCAAGAAACAACAACCTGAAAACACCTTTTCTCAGAAAAAGATAAAATCTCAACCAAAATCTTTTTCTCAAAATTCCTTGTCAGTAGTTAGACCAGAATCATCAGCAGTTTCACAAACTGCTGAGATTCAAAATCTAAAGAACATGGTAGAACTACTGATGACCAAGGTTGATGGTGGTCCTAAAAAGGATACCACCATAGTTCTTCATGAAAAATCCATTGCCAAAAAGACATGGATTTCTCAACCTGGTCAAGAACAAACTGTAACTGTTCCCAAGAGCAAACCCAAAGCCAAACAGGCTTGGGTTTCCAAATCTAACTAATTTGCTTTTATGTGCAGAGAGTTTCCAGGGGCTTAAACAGCATATGGTATGTTGATAGTGGAGGCTCTATGCACATGACTGGATGCAGATACCTGATAAACAATTTTATCAGCCAAAGAGAAGGATCTGTGTCCTTTGGGAACAATGCCAAGGGATATGTGCTAGGACATGGCAATGTCTCCTCTGGCAAAATACAGTTTGACAAGGTCAATCTGGTGGAGAACCTTGAATACAACTTGCTGAGTGTGTCACAAATGTGTGATAAAGGATATTCTTCCTTTTTCACAAAGACAGCTTGCAAGATCATCTCACCAGAAGGCCAGAAGTTGATTGAGAAGATTATAGAAGATCATACTTTGCTGATTGCCAAAAGATGTGGCAATGTCTATGCAGTGGACATTGAAAAAGACAAAGTATTGAACAACACTGCCTGTTTCTTCTCAAGGGCATCAACTTCAGAAACAGATCTCTGGCACAGGAGACTTGGCCATGTGAACTTTAAAACCATAAATAAAGTCACAAAAATGGGCTTGGTCAGAGGTCTACCTTTGAAAGTATACCAGTGTCAAGAACACTGTGTATCCTGTTTAAAGGGAAAACAGCATAAGTCCTCCTATAAGTCTATTGAAGAATCAAAAACAACTGCATGTCTTCAACTACTCCATATGGACTTATTTGGGCCTGTCAAGATTATGAGCCTTGGTAAAAAGAAGTACTGCTTAGTCATCATTGATGACTACTCAAGATTCACATGGGTATTCTTCTTATTTTCCAAGGATGAGGCTGCTGAAATCATCAAGTTCTTCATTCTACAAGTAGAGAAACAATATTCTCTATCTGTCAAAACCATTAGAAGTGACAATGGGACAGAGTTCAGGAACAAAACTCTGGATGAATTCTGTTTGTCTAAAGGGATTATTAGACAATACAGTGTTCCCAGAACTCCTGAACAGAATGGTGTAGTAGAAAGGAAGAACAGAACACTGATAGAAGGAGCAAGAACAATGTTAGCTGATTCTGGACTGCCATTGTACTTTTGGGCAGAAGCAGTTAACACAGCATGTTATGTTCAGAATAGAGTTCTTGTGGTCAAGAGACATTCCAAGACTGCCTATGAAGTTCTTCATGGCATGAAGCCCCTTATCTCCTTTTTCAGGGCTTTTGGGTGTCAATGTTTCATCTTGAACATCAAGGAATCTATCTCAAAGTTTTCTGCCAAAGTTGACTCAGGTTACTTTCTTGGTTACTCTTCAACTAGAAAAGCCTACAAGGTTTTTAATTCTCACACCAAGATAGTAGAAGAAACATTGAATGTCAAGTTCAATGAGTCAAAACACACTCTTATTCCAGCACATCCTGCTGAACTCTTTGACCTTGACAACTTTCACTTTGGACCTGAAAAGGCTGTTACTTCTTCCAAACCTACTTATTATGGTGATCAAAGGTTTGAAGATGAGGATCCTGCACCATGGACTCCTCAAACAGTCATTAAGTCAACTACAACACCATCAGAAGTTTTCCAAACTTCTGATCAAACAAATACTGAAGGCCAAACTCAAACATCTGCCTCAGCACCTGCAACTACTGAAGAAGCTGCAACTGCTGAACCAGATATCATAGACCTCAGTAGTTTGTTTGAAGAACCAGAGCCACCTACACCTGTCAGTGGTTTACAACAACTGATTGAACACAGAGATCATCCACTTGACCAAATCATGGGTGATATAGCTACAGGTGTTCTGACCAGAAACCAGCTCTCCAACTTTTGCCTATTCTCAGCCTTTATTTCACAGTTGGAACCAAAGAAGTACCAGGAAGCCCTCAAAGACAACAATTGGGTGCAGGCTATGCAAGATGAACTACTACAGTTCAACAAGCAACAGGTCTGGGAAATCTGTCCCTTACCTCAAAACAAGCAACCAATTGGTACAAGATGGGTTTTCAGGAACAAACAAGATGAAGCTGGTATGATAATCAAGAACAAGGCAAGACTGGTAGTTCAAGGGTACTCTCAAGAAGAGGGAATTGACTATGATGAAACCTTTGCTCCAGTTGCAAGGCTTGAGGCCATCAGGTTATTTCTGGCCTATGCCATTTCCAACAAGATAAAAGTTTATCAAATGGATGTGAAAAGTGCATTTTTATATGGTAAAATCAAGGAGGAGGTGTATGTCTGTCAGCCACCTGGGTTTGAGGATCCTTCTCATCCTGAGTGGGTGTACAGACTGGATAAAGCTCTATATGGGCTCAAACAGGCTCCAAGAGCCTGGTATGACACACTCTCCACCTTTTTACTCAAAAATAACTTTACAAGAGGTGCCATTGATAAAACACTTTTCATTAAACATGTTGGAAATCATGTCTTACTTGTTCAAATTTATGTTGATGATATCATCTTTGGTTCAACAAACACAAAATTGTGTGATGATTTTAAGAAACTCATGCAATCAAAATTTGAGATGAGTACCATGGGAGAACTGCAGTACTTTCTAGGACTGCAGATCAAACAACAAACAAATGGAACTTTTATACATCAAACAAAATATGTTAAAGAACTATTGAACAAATTTTCTTTAAATGACTGTAAATCATGTTCCACTCCCATGACACCTATCACACAAGTTGAACCTGATGATCAAGGAAAACAGGTTGATCAAACCATGTACAGATGCATGATAGGTTCCCTTTTATACTTAACTGCTTCTAGACCAGATATTATGTTTTCAACATGTGTCTGTGCTAGATATCAATCAGCACCAAGGGAATCACACCTTATTGCAGTCAAAAGAATTTTTAGATATCTGAAAGGAACTCCAACACTGGGAATTTGGTATCCTGCTTCAAGCAATACCAAGTTATCAGCATTTTCAGATAGTGACTATGCAGGGTGTAAGATGACAAGAAAGTCAACATCTGGTGGTTGTCAATTCCTGGGTAACTGTCTAGTGTCATGGCAATCAAAGAAGCAAACATCTGTTGCAACTTCAACTGCTGAAGCTGAATACATTGCAGCTGCAAGTTGTACATCACAGATACAATGGCTCCAATATCAACTTCTTGATTATGGAATCAAAGAGACCAAGACACCTTTGTTTGTAGACAGCAAATCTGCCATTAGCATCATTCAAAATCCGGTACAGTTCTCAAAAACTAAACATATTGAGATCAGGTACCATTTCATAAGAGATTGCTATGAAAAAGGCAAGATTGAGGTGAAGCATGTAGCAACAGCTAATCAAATAGCTGACATCTTCACTAAGCCCCTTGACACATCAACATTTCAGAAGTTAGTTTCCATGCTTGGAATGCTAAATTTGTAAGTGTTTATTTATTTTTTTTTTTTTTCGCATATCAGTTAGAATCCAAGTTAACACTTGATTCTACCCAACTCTACAGCAAACTTCTACATCAATCACTACTGATATGCATCAAAATTTTTCTTTTTCCTTTTTCCATCCTTGATTCCATCCTGTTTACCATGGTGGAATCAAAATGAAAAATTTATTTTTCCTTTTTCCACCCCTGATTCCATCCTGTTTACCTTGGTGGATTTCAGGTTAACCTTTTCCATCTTTTTTCTGGTTTTCACTTACAAATGTCAAAAGTCTGAAGAAACTTCTGAAAAACAAAAACAGTTTGAGAGAAAGTACTGATGAACAAAAATCATCAGTATGGGATAATTGTTTTGAAAAAGTGTGTAACTTCTGATAAAATAAACTTCAGAAGTTATGAACAAAGTATTTATAAAAACATTTCTCATCAGATGTTAAAACTACTGAAGAGAAAATGGGAACTACTGATGAAGTAATCCTTCATCAGCAGTTTAAGTCAAAAGGGCAAATCTGACTTTTCCCATCATCAGAGGTTTGACCTAATCAGTTTAAAACCTCTGATAAAAGAGATATTTAACCAAAGGCGGTTTTAAAACTTCTAATAAAGAAGATTCAAGCGGTTAAAACTCTAAATAAATACCTTTTCTACACACTTATCCTTTTACACTCACAAAATATCCCTCCTTCTCTCTCAAAACTCTCTCAAAACCTACACCTGAAAATTCACTGTTCGATCAAAATACCCAAACCACAATGGCTTTAGTTCTAAAACAGGGACACAATCAAAGAGCTTTTCTTGAAAAACAAGAAGGCTGGTCCCAATACGATGAGATCATTGATCTTGTCGTCAAATCCCAATACTTTACTGCTCTCACAATTAACCCACCAATTCACACTGAAACTCTGAATGAGTTCTGGGAAAATGCTGAGACGGTTACAATGGGTGGTGAGGTCATTTCCCTCAACTCAAAGATAAAAGGGAAACAACTGACCATCACACCGGCCACACTAGCAACAAGACTGGGTCTGAATGATGTAGCTGCCCCTGACCATGTTGCTAACAAAGATATACATCTAACCATGACTGAGTGTGGTTATCAAGGTACTCTCTCCCATGCAACAATATTCAAAAAATATTTTGAACCAAAATACAAACTTTTGTTTCATTATATAATTATGTGTTTGAGTCCAAAAACAGGGTCATATGACCAGATGCCCTCCACTTTTCAACCAATATTTCATTCCATTGTGAATGAAACTAAATTCAGGGCATCAAAACTGTTTTTTCATGAGTTGGTGTTACATCACAATAATACCAAGAAAAAGTTTTTGTTGTACCCAAGGTTCATTATGCAATGCATAATAGGGGAACTGGGTAATGAGGTGCTTGTGGGAAAAATTTCAACTTTAAACCCTTTAACATCACAAGCATACTCAAGACTGAACAAACCGGCTGCCTGGCCAGAAGATGATCAGGGAGAACAACAACAAGTCCCCCTGAAACCCACATCTTCCACACCCACACCACCAAAAGCCAAAAAGCCCAAGCCAACAAAAACTGCAACCCACCAACCCAAAAGAAAAGCTGTTCAGGAGGTTGAGATGCCTGAACATGCTCTTGAGCATTCTGCTCTTCAAACTGTTGAGACTGAAACACCCTCTCAGTCTCATCCATCTCAAACCCCACCAAGAGCACCCATATCTGTTCATTTCAAAAGAAAAAGACTTAGAAAAACATATCAAACACACTCTTCTTTTGAAACTGCTGAACAACAAACTATTGCCCAAACTACTGAACCTTCCCCACAAATTTCTGAACAAGAGGCAATTGAAATTGCCAAACTTCTCTCTGGGCTAAGAGAGAATGTCCCATCTGATCATGTCAGTCCCCATCAACCACAACAAACAGGGGACATAACTACTACATTAGACATGGATGTGGACATCATTAGCCCTATCCCAAGAGATGAGGGTGGACCAGAGTCTTTAAGCCCAAATTTAGAGACTCTTGGGGCATCTGAGGCTGCTACTACTCAGTTACCACCCAGTGGTGGATCTGAGGACAGAAGTAACATAGCTAAGACCTCAGATGTGGCAACTACTGATGAAGGCTTAATGCCTGAAGTAGGAAATCCTCAGTACCAAGAAACAGAGGTTCATGAGAGAACTGAGTTGGGCTCAGCTCATGATTTAACTGAGACAGTCCTCTCTGAGGGCAACATCAGGGAAACAGATGATTCCATTAATTTGGATGATGTTTCAAAAACTACAACTACTGAATTGACGGCACTTTCTGAAGGTCCTGCTGCAAAGGTATCCAGGCTCAAGAGGCCAGTCACCTCTGCACAGGTTAAAGTCCACTCAATCCCTAAAACCCCTAGAGTGGCATCCTCTGTACAACATGAGGATCTCCCAAAAACACCCCCTTCACAGCAAATGCCTACCCAATTCCCTGGGCAAACAAGCATAGACCTGAACCAGCTATGCAGCCCAGAGGGTCCCCTGTACCACATGATGAATACACTCATCAGAAATCACTTCCAAACATATACAGCTGACTTGGAGCTGTCAATCAAGAACCAATTTGGAGTGATTAAAACCAAGATGAACGATCTGTCTAACAAAATAGATTACAACAGCCAGCAGATTGCTCATCTTCAAGGACACTTCTCCCAACCCTCTGCTTCAAGGGTTAGAATTGATGAATCCAAAAAGGGGGAGAAGATCAGGGAACCTAAGGAGTCATTCCAAGCCAGAGTAGAGGCAAGAGTGGCACTCCTTGAAAGAGATCTGAAAGATCAGGCCAGGAAAGAAAAATTGGCCAAACAATTTGGTGTCTCAATTGAAGAAATTGAAGCTACTGAGAAAGAAGATGAGACCCAAAGTTCTGATGATTCCCTAAGGTGTAATGAAGAAACTTCTGATGAACAAACTTCTGATGAAGAATCAGAAAGTACTGAAGACAATCCTTCAGTAGCTGACAAACCATCAGCAGTTGTCAGCACATCAGAAGTCAACACTTCCCAACCTCAAACAACTGAACCTTCCAGAACCACTGCTCCCATTCAACCAACATCTGATCCCATCAGGCCTACATCAGTTACAACAATGACTGTATTAAACCCTTCTCCCATTTCTCAATCAGCTGAACTATTAGAGAAGAGTTTAATTGCAGCCAACAAGAAGGCCAGAGAAGATCAGATTTGGAAATCTCTGGAAGAAAGGGATGATTTGGACTTAAGCCATGAAGAAAAACTTCAGGCTTATGCAGCTGAACTACAAAGGCAGGCTAGCCTTGATGAGATTGCTGAACAGGATAAAAGACAACAACTGGTGTCTTATATTACCAAGAACAGCAAGACTAAAGCCTTTACACTCAAAGGACTCTCTATGCAAGAGCTGACAAAAAGAGCACAACTGCTTGCAGACAAAATGGCCACAAGCAAAGATGGAAAGGCCAAGAGAGCCCAGATAATAGAAGAGCTAGTAGCAGAAGGATATGGTTCAAAAGCCTCTGTATCCAGATGGAAAGAAGAAAGACTAATGGATACATATAGAAAATATTTGGCTGCCAAGGCTGCAAATCCTGAGAAGTTTCAAACTACTGATCCTTCAAGATCAGTAGTTAGAACTTCTGGTGTATCTAGAAGATCTGCTGCTCAGAAGAAGAAGGCAGAGGACAATGTCAAAACTGATTTCAAAATGGTACTACTTGAGGGAAGCTCAATAGTCCATTCAGATTTTGACATTGAGGAGAAACCTCTGTTAACACAGTTCAGGGATCCTTCCACTTTCGCTTATCAAATACAAAAGACCATCACAGAAAAGCTGCATACCAAAGTAGTGACTGAACACCATCTCCCAACTGTTCAGATGCCTGGTATGCAACAACATCAACAAGGAAGAGAATCCCACCTGAGGCTATCTGAAACTGAAGACATCCAGCACTCAGGACCATCAACCCAAGGGACAAGTCTGGTTCCCTATTCTTCTGACTTTAACAAGTCAAAGATCCCTATCATCAGATGGTCACTTACTGATAACAACTCAGTACTGTTGACAAGAAGAGACTTCTCAAGCAGGGCTTACAAGAAGATCAGTGATCTGAAGAAACTGTCAACACAAGACCTGCTCACAATTCAACATCTAGACCCACAGAGAGGATCTCTGTCTGATGATCTGTACAACCAGCTCAAGAACACCATGTACAAAGAGATATGGAAGATTGTTCAAGACAGAAGAAACACATAAGGAATTAGTAAGGTTTTGGCTTCATCAATCCAGGGGGAGATTGTTAGGACAAAGAGGATTGGTGAAACCACTTTTGTAAACCTTAGTCTAATTCACTTCTGTCATTTTTGGCTAAGTATAGAAGTACTAAAGAGAAGACAAGAAACTGCTGATTAGAAGATATGAAGAAGTGCTGAAGTTGCAGAAGTTCTGAAGTCCAAACCAGACAAGTTCACTTCAGAAGTACTGAAGACAAAACTACTCTTCAGTAGTTGTCCTTCATCAGCACTTAGCAGAAGATATTTGCCACCGCCCTTTTGCATCAGTAGTTTGTTGTTTAATATTACTTTTAGCTTTATTTGTTTCTTTCAATGTTGCAACTTGTGCAACTTGTAACTGGACTTTCTGTACTTGCTTTTTAGGCAAGATACATGCATGTAATCGTCTATAAATAGAAGGCTTCAACCTTCTATTTTAGACATTGATTTTTAACAGAAAAATCCTTCAAACACTCTCATTGTTATTATTCCATTTCTGTATTTATTGTGAATCTTGCTAAGTATCTAATTCTCATTTACAACTTAGATTCATAATAAATACTTAGTCATTTATCTT
Source organism: Ambrosia x helenae (assembly GCA_030844895.1). Taxonomy (NCBI): domain Eukaryota; kingdom Viridiplantae; phylum Streptophyta; class Magnoliopsida; order Asterales; family Asteraceae; genus Ambrosia; species Ambrosia x helenae. The sequence continues at coordinate 12,950,157 of CM061227.1, read as the reverse complement.
GTTTCAAACATCAAGGGGGAGTTACAACTCTGCCTTTGCATAAAAAGTGTTGCTTTAACTTATAACATTCCGCTGTGCTTATAATCTGATTTACTAGGACTTGCTAAACACTTAAGTGTCAAGATAGCAAGTTCTTACTTAGCAAACAAGAGCAAACTGATCCAACAGGTTTCTCGATAACTCTATATCATTCGAGAACCCTTACACATCTCGAGATCTTCCTACTTCTCGAGAACCCTCTATTTCTCGAGAACCCCTTTGTCATTCGAGAACCTTTGTTTTTACATTCACTTTACATTTGAGAACTCCTTTATCTCTCGAGAACTCATTTTTGTTTAAATTTATGTCTAACATGGCTCGTTTGGTGCAGAAGTGGATAAGCACGTGCCTGATTTTGATAAAGATCATAATGTTGTTTGCTACGTAGCTGTTCCATCTGAGGACCACACGAAAGAGTTCAAATCTCTTATCATGGGACTTAACATTTGTCGAATCTCTCACGCTTTAAGGGAGAATCCGGTGATTGTGAAAGATTGGATCATTGACTTCTGGGAAAATGCTACAGCCAAGAAGACAGATAAAGTTATTCGATCAAGAGTTCGTGGTACTGCTGTGACAATTAGTGAGAAAGATATAAGAGATGTATTATTGTTTGGTGACTCTCCAGATGATCCTGTTGTGTACAAGAAGGATCAGACTCTGCCGGTAATTCAGAAAATGGGATATGAAGGCGAAGATGGTCAAGTTCTCAAGAAGTTCTTCCCAGGTTATTGGCGAATGCTATTTCATGTGTTTCCGATGTATGTTGGAGGAAATAGACGCAATTCAGACTGGATTAGCCAGAAGTATGTGTCTGCCGTGATCAGGGCTGTAAACGAACCAAATGAACACGAACATGGCCTTGTTCGTGTTTGTTTGTTAAGGAATTAACGTGTTCACGAACTGTTCACGAACACTTACCGAACAAGATTGTTTGTTCGTGTTCGTTTGTTAAGAAAATAACGTGTTCACGAACTGTTCGTGAACACTTACCGAACGAGATTTTTGTTCATGTTTGCTTGTATTTATTTGCTAAAATTAGGTGTCAACCAAAAACGAACACAAACAAACAAAAATGAATGTAAACGAACACAAATAGGCAGTACTGAACAAAATCGGGCACAAACTAACACATTATATTTTGAAAATTCGCATTTTTCACCGCTAACATTGTCCGCCCAGAATATACTAATCCAATCATCGAAATATACGCGACATAATCTTGATCACATAATGTCTTATAAAAACACAGATGTATTATATTAAACTTGAAATCCTCGTTTAATCCACCAAAAATAATAGTTAAACTCAAAATAGTTAAAGTAATATTAACATGTGATACACTAATATATGTTAAATAATCTACCATTGGGAAATTTGAAATACTTAAATTAAATATAAAAATTAAAAACCTAATGAACTATCGAACAAAAACAAACATACACGAACACGTTACCGAACGTTCACGAACATAAACGAACATAATTTTTTTGTTTTTGTTCATTCATTTATTAAATGAACGAACACAAACGAACTTCGCGCTGAATAATTCACAAACTGTTCACCGAACGTTTGGTTTGTTTACAGCCCTAGTCGTGATTGCATTGACAGAAGGATGGCCTTTCAACTATTCTAAGTGTGTTTTTGAAGATATGTTGATGAATGTGAAGGAGATAACCAAGAAATACTTTTATAAGTTTCCAAGGTTTATTCAAATGATATTGGAAAAGAAGGATCCCAACTTAGAACGAACAATTGATAAGTTCGATAAAAAATTTATTGGTCCGTCAATGTTTGGGCTAATGAAACAGTCTAGAAAAGGGGCTAAGCAAGTATTTAAGGGAATTCATCCTTTGGTAAAATTTGGGATATTTAGTGAAATAGTTGACGAGATTCCAGTTCCTCCACGTGCTGAAGTTGCTGAAGAACATGACGTGCAGATCATAGATCCTCCCATTGAGGAACAACATCCACCACCTGAAAATATTGATCTGACGGATGTGGTTAGTGAAGATGAGGACATTCCTGAAGAAGGTGAAAAAGAAAACGAGGAGACTGATGAGCATTTCAATGACTTTAACTTTGATGATCTCAATGAAGAAGAGATAAATGAGTTTGTTATCAACAATTCGACACGGGAGCCAGAGGATACAGATCGTGATGTGAATATTCCTTTTGCGGAAGTCTTAACAAGTATTCTAGATTCAGGTTTTGATGCTGAACAAAGAAATCCCTCCTTAGAAGTACCAAATGAGACTAGTATTGAAGCTGAAGAAAATGAAGATCCAAGTGCTGATCTTTTCGGGTGGTAGACGCTTTGCGTGCACTCCCCGAAAGTGCGTGCACCAACGTATGAGATCTGCTGTCGCCGCTCTTATTGCTGCTTTTCTGTCTGCTTCTCTTTAGAATATTTCATGATTGTACCTCATGTTATTTTGTTTTGTGGTTTAAAACTTATACAGCTTGGCCGTAAATCTTTTGTGCTGAACAATGGATGTAACAAACTACAATGATGAAATGAATGATATTGTATTTTGGATTCATGATGTATCTATTTATTTATATCTTGTGGTTGTGACTGACTTACTGTTCGTGGTTATATTTGGTTGTTATATATTTGTGTGGATGACAATATTTGTTAAATATGTGTCTTACACTTTTGATATGTGATGTATTAGAAGGGAAACATGCGAACTCGACAATCTGCAAGAACCACTAAAGGCGAGCCACTCCCGACCCTTCCTGCTGAGTTGGCAAGGGTGATTGCTGAGGCAAATGCTCGACATGAAGCAACTCGAGGCGATTCCAGAGACGGTTCTGGAGTTGTCGGTCGCCGAAGGGGAAACAATATGGATAACGGTAAAAATTGTAGTCTAAATTCTCTACTTAGTACTCCTACGCAAGTTTTTGTGTTGTTAATATTTATTATTGTATACACAGAAGTTGAAAACCCAATTCGGGGATGCTCCTACAAAACTTTCATGGCCTGCAAACCATGGGCTTTTCGAAGCACTCAAGGCGCTGTCGAAATCGTTCGATTGGTTGAGAAAATAGAGTTAGTTCCTAGATATCAGTGGTTGCTCTGAGGACCAGAAAGCGAAGTATTCTACTTGCACTTTCCAAGATGAAGCCCTCATATGGTGGAATATTCAAGTACAAACATTGGGTAGAGATGCGACCTACAATCTCACTTGGGCCAAACTGAAAACCTTGCTCATAGAAAAGTACTGTCCCAGGAGTGAACTACAGAAGCTCGAAGTTGAATTATGAAATTTGTCTATGGTTGATGCTAACATCACTACTTACACCACCCATTTTCATGAACTCTCTTGACTTGTACCCCACATGGTCACACGGACTCGAATTTACATGGGAACGTGAAGACCAAATGAGACGCAAGAATCCCGCTCTTTTTCTAAAGACTGCTGAAACTAGTAAGATAACTCGATTTCTGGAACGAAATTCCAAAAACAATGGGAGAATGTGTCACCAGTCAACGAAACAGGTCAAGATCCATACACATTTCACTTAACCATGTCATTTCATGTGCGTATTAGACATTTTTAGCAATTACTATACCATCACTAGTCTGGTAAAGCCTGGACTATTGAAAAAAAATCAATGGATTATCCGTTTACGCATACAACACCCAAAATATCCGAGACAATTGGATTATCCAATCACACGCTCAACAGAGAGAAACAGGATATCCAATTACTACGTATGAACAAAACAACAATACACGTGACAATACCTAAGTGGGAAATTACACAATTCCACTATAAATCTAAGAAATTCTCAATATGTTCCATGGGAATAACACACAAAAATCATGGAACATTGTCTAGAACACAAACATATATTAACATGAGTTAATATCACCCAACCACACATGTTCATCATCAATTAACACATGTATTGACACCATCATTAATATTATTATTACATCAACACAGGTTATTCGTACACCAGAATCATACACATACCTATTTTAACACTTGAAAGGTTATCTCCATATCATGGATGACTAAAACTTTCAATAATCTATTATGCACATGTATAGAGATAGATGAGAAAGTGGATTCGATGGCTAGCTTCCGTCTACAGTGTTTCCTTGATGCATATAAGGGGTACCATCAAATCCAGATGGCTCGACAAGATGAAAAAAAAAACAACCTTCCATACCAGCCAAGGATTGTTTTGTTACTGTAAGATGCCCTTCAGACTAAAAAATGTTGGGGCTACTTATCAGAGGCTGATCGATAAGGTGATCGAGCCATGTTTCCCGCGGCGTGGTGCCCCCTATAGGACCTTCATGGCACTATTGTAGAATCTCTTGGGCTTCCTTTCCATGAACACATCAGCGAATCACATGATTGGGACAAATACGGAAGAGGTAGGGATCTTCTCAAAGATAATACTTTAGGTCAGAAAAGAATGTCCTTCTTTCATAGATTGATTGTCCTTCAACGTGCATTCCACTAGCTAAATAATTTGCATAATCAATGTACGAGGGATGTTTGCCAGAATCTTCGATCCGGAGAATCTGTTCATGTGAGAAGTCATCATGGATTTCCACTTTTTTCTTGTCGGGTGGCATTTCTTCAAGACGAGACAAATGATCGGCTACAACATTTCCGGCCCCTTTTTGTCTTTCATTTCTATATCAAATTCGTGTAGTAGAAGAATCCACCGTATAAGCCTTGGCTTTGCGTCTTTCTTGTTGAAAAGGTGACACAGAGCTGCATGTTCAGTGTAAACGATGGTCTTTGACAAGATGAGGTATGAACGGAACATGTCAAAAGCAAATACTACAACAATGAGTTCTTTTTCGGTCATCGTATAACTTTCTTGGGCAACATTAAGAGTCTTACTTGCATGGTAGATCGGGTGAAAACAAATGTCTTTCGTTTCCCCAAAACTGCTCTTACAGCCATGTTGCTTGCATCACACATTAACTCGAATGGCAGGTCCCAATCTGGAGAAATGACAACCTGTGCTTTAAACAATTGAATGCCTCAAGACACGGACAAAGGAGAGAACAACACAAGATGGGGCTAAGAGGGAGATCTTCTGAAGAACTTGAAGAACTGGAACTCTTCTCTCTCTCTCTCTCTCTCTCTCTGCTCTCTACATTCTCTCTGTGATTTCTCATCTCTCTCTTGCTCTCCCAATCACTTTCTTAAGATGCATCCGCTGGATAAACACTTGCTTGTGTACTTCCACTCCGATCAGCCACATCTTCCTCCAGAGTTAATACAAATTATTTTTTAGAAGACGACTAATGAAAGAAAGTTGTGGCGACAGATGGAACATAATCCACCCTTTTGTGGACAATCAACGAGTTCTGCCAAGAGATGAGCCAAACGGTATGAAAGATGTATCAAGTGTGGAAACTGGTCTCATGAAGGCAAATGCAGCAAAAATATGACTCACTCGCAGTTTGAGTACACCATGCTGATCCAGGAGGGCGCTATTCGATACAAAGCCGAGCGCCGAGTCAGGAAAAGAAGCAACATCGACTACACTGTGAAGTGCAAGATAGCGATGATGAAGGATCCAGGAATAAACACTAAACTCCTATCAGAAATGGCTTCTGAACAAATTGAACTCCGCTATCGCCCTCCTCCACGCCTTGCTACCCCTCAGCCGTGACGGTCCATCGCAGTTCGGTGACTCATCCCCCTTTGTAGATATTTTTAGTTAAAAAAAGAGTAAATTGCAATTTGCGTCCCTATGGTTTGTGTCACACCCTCAAATTCCACTTGCGAGGTCTTACCACGAGGCGCGTGACATACCAGGATCCAAGTCAACAATCACAATAAACAAACACTAAATGTATAAGATGAAACCAAAACATTAAGCTTTGAGCCATAAACCAGCAGCGGAAGCATTTCTTGTTTACAACCAAAAGACATAATACAGTTTGAAAACATTGTTTAACATGCAATAAGACTCTAGACGCCGTGCAAGACTCTGTGCGCCTAGTCCATTAACTGCTACCTTAGCGACCTGAGAAAACATGCCAAAAATGTCAATTGATAATGCTGGTGAGTTCACATGTTCTATAAAAGAGTTGTTATAAGTTTGAAAAAATCATATCCATTACTACTAGGTTATAAGAACGTTATCTAGACGTTAAGTGTTTTTACTACTACAGTTGGGAACCCATTACTAAACATGTACTAGTATGATGAAACAACCCAGATTGACTGGGTTACCGATGCCTCGGTAAACCCGAAGCTAGAGACAATATGCACCCGCCCGGCTCCTAGCCGTCGAGTGGGGTTTATGAGGCCCAATAGATCTATCCACATTTCCCTCGTTGTGCATCCCCATATTCATGGTTTCCCCCTGAGACTTGTATAAAACGCCGTATAGTAATCTAAAGTAACCATAGTATAACATGATCTTTAAAGATCCAAGTAAGTAGCATGTTTCTCCCCCGAAAGTAAAACCAGTAAAAGTGAGGCTGTGACACTCACCTTGAATTGCGTTACTTGAAAAAAGTTAAGTCAATAAGCTATGATAGCCCCAAATAGCGGCGACCTATCATAAGACGTATATAAGTACTCAGACTAATACCCGTAGGTTAACTAGTCCCCGAATGTCGAGACCATAACCATGTACATTTGAAAACACCTTTGACTGTTAAACCGACTGCACCAGACAAGACCCGACATCCCATTGGTGACCTGACACCCTACGTGTTATCCAAGTACGAGAAATCGAGCAATCACATGTAACTATACACTTAACACGTATCCATGTATACTTCATCTATCATATGAGTCATTTATAGCATAAACGGGCCCGAACACGTGTTACCAACTTATTAGACATGCCAAGGGGTTCCTATCATGTTCCTAGGTGTCAAATCATGCTTCGGGATGTCAAAATACACTTACAACAACAGCACACATGATTAAGAAATCAACATGCAATTAGAAAAAGTCAACTGGTGAGTAGGAGAGTCAAACAGGCAATTGGGAGGCCTACTCGCCTATAACTTCATGCGAGTTGGGCTACTCGCCCCTGCATCAGGTGAGTAGAACTCCTACTCGAGTTCTACTTGCCTCCTGCAGCTTTGTTTTGCCTTTTCGCATGTTTAACCCTCCAAATCAGATCCAAAACATGTAAAAACACCCAACATCAAACCCAAATCATTAATCAACCCATTCCAAGCAAAAACCCCCAATTCATCACTGGTCTAACATCCTATTTGCAATTATTTCCAAAAATGGCAAAGTGGTAGGTTTCATTAAATATGCATATCTTTCCTTATATGGCAAATAATCAGATTTCATCACCTACAACCTTGCATATCATCATTCCTCTGTTATAACACCCTTCTAATGTGAATCCTAACATCAAACAATCATCAAATCATATCATAACATCCTAAATTTTCAAGAATCATTCAAATGGGTCAAAATACATATTATCATCAAAGCACCATAATAGTTGCTCAAATCCTTAGGAAAACATCCTAACAACTCCTACACATCAGAAGTACATCAATTTCATGGAAACATTCACGTTTTGACCATCAAAAATGGTTTCTTGCATGAATACTTTACATATAGCAAGTATAAAGGTTTAGACTTGTTTTAGAAACTCATTTCAAAGGTTTTTAAAGACACAAACTTGATAAAACTAGGTCTGGACCTTTAGGGAGCAAAATAATAACATTACAAAGGTTTGGGATGAAGAACACACCTTAGATTTGTAAGATAATGAGGTGTAAAGCTTGGAAAGGTGGATTCTTAGGCAAAAACGTGTTCCAGAGGGTGTTTATGGTGTGAGGGAGGCTTGGGGTCAGTTAGGGTTGCACAAATGGTGTTTCACAAGTCAAGGGTTGTATTTATAGGTGTTTCTACTCGTTAAGAACAGAATAGGCGATTAGGGGCTGCAACACGCGAGTAGGAGCCCCTACTCGCCTATAATACATGTGAGTACATCCTACTCGCTAGTTACAACATGCGAGTAGGCTATCTAGTATGCTATACTCGCCTGTTATGCCCCCTACTCGCCTACATCATGCGTTTTTGGGTTTTTGGCGCATTAAACACTATTTTAACACACAAACACACATTCACATACCGACAAGTCATATAATGATTATAAACACATAATGCATGATAACTAACACGTTCACATCCGTTCACCAATTCCCGGGATTCGAGACTTGCGTGTGTGCGTTAAACCCGGCGATTCCACGAATCACCAATCCTTGTACACATGGTTATGGACCGACTCCCAATGATCCCGTGGATCATTGTAACGACTCCCGATGATTCCTCGAACCATCCTAACAACTCAACTGACCCAGTTAAGTACGTAATATGCATGACTCGCTAAGGTAGACTTACTAGTTTGATCAATGTTACTAACCTGAGTTTGACGGGTGTCACAGTTTGCCTAAACTAACAGCTTCAGCCCACGCTTAACACCCTGAGTACCTGAGGTTTGTTTTCCTAACACTTTACATCCCTCCTTCTAACGGACGTCACGTTTTCCGTTAGTTTGTGGTGACATGACTATTATACCCTTAATTTTTGGGTGAAATGACTCTTATACCCTCCCATCTTCTTCTCCAACCTACCTACCCACCCACCCACCCACCACCACCACCACCTGCAACACCACCGCCACCATCTCCACTATGATCCTCCTTTTTCAGATTTCAAGTTCTATAGATTCCACATTTTGCAAGTATTTCATATTATTAAAACTGTTGCTATTGTCGTTATTAAAATAAAAGGGACCAGGAATTATCATTTTGATGAAGAAAACATTGCTTAAATACAAAGGAATTATCATTTTGATGTCTAATAATTAGCTGAATGGAAGACAAATTGGTGGTCCCATTTATTTACAACTATTGACCAAAGACCAAACACTTGGTGTGTGCAACTAACCAATATTAAACCAAATCCAACAATAACTACAATCTGCAAATCGCCATTCATGTTCATTTTATTTAAATGAAATTCAATATTGTAGCCACCTTGCAATCGAATTTACACATTGTGGTGGACTGGTGCAATCAAATTTCAGAAACTCAATTGGCCAATTATTCATAGGTTCCAAACCAACATACAAGACCCATGACAAAAACACTGCAGAGTAAAGGCATGTTTCTTATTTCTTCACAACATACCCTACAAATTTCACCAATTTAATTATGTTTTTGGGTTTGACTTACAGGTTAACGAAACAAGGTTCAAAGCTAGCACCTAGGAAACACTACTAGGGCATTTTAGCCGCCCTTGACCGATAGTGCTTTAAATGTGGTACACAGAGGGAGGGTGGCGGTGGTGGAGAGGGAGGATCGTGGTGGAGATGGTGGTAGTGGTATTGCAGGTGGTGGTGGTGGTGGGTGGGTGGGTAGGTAGGTTGGAGAAGAAAATAGGAGGGTATAAGAGTCATTTCACCCAAAAAAAATTAAGGGTATAATAGTCATTTCACCACAAACTAATGGAAAACGTGACGTCCATTAGAAGGAAGGACGTAAAGTGTTAAGAAAACAAACCTCAGGTACTCAGGGTGTTCAGCATGGGCTGAACCTGTTAGTTTAGGCAAACCACAGGGACAAAAATTGCAATTTTCTCTTAAAAAAAAGTTTGTCTTATCTTTGTTCGTCTTTGTTTCTGCACCCCTACCTTACAACCCCTATTAAAGCATCTTGATTTACCATAGTTATTCGGCTTAAAGACGAGGACTTGATTTGCATACAAGTCTATGACTTGTGTCGGCTTCGGTTCGGACTTGAATGTTCACCCCCAAAACTCCCCAAAAATATAAACCCGAGTGTTGAGTGAACCTGATGAGCAGGTTATGTTTGGGCATAATTTAAGGGTTAAGTAGGCGTGTCATGCAGTTTTTATTTTTCTATCATAAAATAAAACAAGTGGCTTGAGGATTTATATATCTTGCTATTTGCCGTAGACAGATTTTTGTTTAGTTGCTTGAGGAAAAGCAACAGTCTAAGTGTGGGGTATTATGATGTGTCATAAAATTCACATATAAAACATGCATAAATAGTCTCAAAATAGGAAAAAATTGAGCTTAAATTGATAATTATAGCTACTAAATCGTTCCTATTTGTGTTGTTCATGAAATTGGAGTTCCAACCCGAAAATGAACGATTTTCGAGCAAAAATAGCTAAAAACCGGAAATTCCTGAAGAACCATGGCTACCCACAAAATAAAAGGTGTAAAGACGGCAACTCCAACAGAAAAAAGGGAGGGGGACAAAGCAATAAACTTGGAGGACAAGAAAAAGCTTCTTAGAATGACAAAACTGTGGATATGAGACAAAGAATACAAGATACAACCACAACATTGTCTCCCACATGCAAGTTTTTGACCACAAGAAAGGGACATGTTTCCCTCTTTGCCAATAAATAGTAAGCTCAACTCAATCATTTTTCATTCCTTCTTGTGCCTTCTTGGGCCGACTTCCATACTTCTTCCAGAGATCTTGGGATCTAGTGAGAGGCCTTAGGGCCATCCTAACATCCCACCTAGGTTAGGCCTCGTCCTACCTTGATTATCTTGGCCGATATTGGAATCGTAGAGTAGTTACATACAATAAAACATCGAGGGTCGTGAGGATCATATTATATACATAGGATATCGGAGGTGGAAAACTTGTCTATGAGTCTGAAGCACCCATGTTCTTGTGATGATCATCGGTTATGGTTGTATCCATCTATTATTCTTTGTACCTATTCCGATATGTAGAGTTTTATTATTAGTAGTAGTTTATTTTTAGTTATTTGGTGCGCTTATCTTCTTAACTAATTCTTGTTTGTTTATCTTTGTGAGAGGTTCAATTAGTGAATAACTTAATAAACCTCTAAATTCAACCCTAACTTAAATAATAAAATAAACTATCATGGGGTTCAATTGGCTTCTGGTAGTCCCGAGCTAAATCCAAGGCAAGGAAACTGGTAGTGAGATAGACCCTTCGGGCTTCTGATATCCAAACCGGATCAAAGCAATGGCTTTTGAAGTGGACCAGATCTGAGTGACAGATTTCTAGTTCTTACCAGATGTATGAGTGACTTTCTTGGCAAAGGGAGCGTTCCCTACGGGTGCACCAGTGATCTTCAGATTGCACACCTTTAAGATTTTGTTCCACCTTTGTTAAGGATTTCATTCATCTCGGGAGGTTATGGGTTGGGTTTGTTAAGTCACGTAATCACTAAACCAAACTTATATTTACCTGATCAATAAATACTTAAGTTGTTACTTTTAAGATAAATAAACAAGAATATTATATCTAGTCCTCGTTAGTACAAAGTCGTTAATCTTCTTAGAGGATACGCTGTCCCTCATGCTGACTATAAGAGAGATCATTCGGTGTTCAAAGCCATTTACCTACTTAAGGGATACGATGTTGCTAGGGTTGACTGTAAGAGAGATCCTTTGGCATGGAAAGCGAGAGCTACGTGAGGTGCACGGTGTTCCTCGTCGGAAGTTAAGCCTCTACATCAATTTGAGAAGATAAATCAGAGGATCCAGTGCTTAAACGTTTGGCTTGGCGATGGTTTGGGAAGTTCCTGAAAATGCAGGACTTAAACGGTGATAATATAAGTCTTCATAGTTATGCAGGAATGCGCATCTTGAAGTTATGCGATAGTGTGCATCTTCGACGCACCACTCACTAGTGGCACCGTTGATAATATAAGTCTTCATAATATGAATCTCAGAGTCAAACTTTCCAAAAAGCTACACGGCAGTGTGAGTCGGTTGACCACATTGTCAACAGGAGAACGACGGCTTACGGGCCAGTAGTCCGAAGACACCTTTTATGGGGATTCATACACTTCCCCTGTGCGTGACCCATAGAGTTTCCAGAACGTCATACCTTATATATTTCTTTTCTCATCCCCAACTCTAAAGAGACCGTTCACCCCTGTCCTCTGCACTGTTTCTTAACCTTAATATTATTTTTGTAAATAAAATTGACTACTTATACGAAGGGTCCCCGAGATGTGCATGTTTACTATCTCTATTATTTTTATCTTTTTATTTTAAAACCAAAACCTTTTTCAGAACCTATTTTTCTTTTACAACCCGTCCGTTTTATTTTCTTTTTCAAGCCTGATTAGTTAATGTGATAAAAGGTTGAGTAGGGAAAGTGTGTTTTTTGGAATACGATACTCGGTATTTACCCTAGAAACCTATGCTATACACGTCAGGTTCTCTGCCTATGTGTTGGTTTTAGTTTCTAAGAAATTATCATTTACTTATAAATTTAAAACTTGTCTAAAGCTTTAGAAAAAATCAGTCTTTTTCCCAAAACCAATGTGTTGGAGTTGACACATCAAGTTTAGCATCGGGAAAACTGACATCTTTTTAATTACTAAAACCAAACGCATCACCTAGCAAATTGGATTTTCAAGATTTTAATTAAAAAGTAAATAAACAGAAAATACGTAAATTGGAAGGCAGCAACGATCAACCAAGGATGATAAAGCATTACCTAGACATTGAAGCATACTAATGACCACTAGAATTATTATGGCATGAGAATTATTTTGGAACCAGATTCTAAAGATATTCTTCCTTCAAATAACCTAATAAACCCTTGAGTTATCACCTAGAGTCCCAGACCTATAAGGAAACTTAGAGGTGTAAAAACTCACTGGTTGAGACAAATACTAAAGTACTCAAACAATTGAATTAAATTTCTCACTTTCCAATCATAATACACTTTAAAGTAGGGGTGAGCATACGAAAACCGATAACCGAAAAAAACTAAACCGATAACCGAATCGAAAATAACCGAAACCGAATTAACCGATTGGTTACGGTTAACATTTGGCCAAAACCAAACCATTCGGTTATTGTTTTGGTTTTCCTTTCTTCCGTAACCGAAATAACCGAAACCGAACCGATAGTTATATACTTAAGTATTTTTCATACATATATCCATGTATTTGGAACATATTTTTATATATTTCCAGTATATTTCATGTATCTTTCATGTATATCTTTTATGTAACTCATGTATTTTTCATGTATATCCATATATTTGAAGAATTTATTATTTGTTTTCTCGGTATTTCATGTATTTTTCTTGCGTTTTGATATATATATTTGTACTTGAAAAAAGATCCAAACACGTTACTAACTATTTTAAGTATATAATTTTGCACAAGTTTTATGTTTGGATATTAATCGAACATAACTGAAACCGAACCGATAACTGACATATTAACCGAATCAACCGAACCGACGTAACCAATCAGTTTCGTTTATGATTTTTCTTATAACCGAACTTCGGTTATCGTTTTCGGTTATATGTAAAAACCGAACTGACATTTGTTCACCCCTACTTTAAAGTGCAAGGACTATAGCTCGGATGATCTCACTTTGACATGGTAAATAAAAACTAAGTTCTTTACCTTAAATATTTAATTCCAACAAACACATTTCAAACCAATTAAAAACCATCCATCAAATAGTAATCATCTAAACCTAGGTATTGATGAATAAGATTTAGCCAACGAGATTTATATAAAAACGGATAAACAAATGTTCAAAGTTCAAACAACTCATAGTCAGGTAATTAAAAACACAAAGTATTTAGAAACCTAACTATATGTATAATAAACAAACCAACAATGTTTTTTAATTGATCTCGAGCTTTATCCTCCTCCAAAATTGCTTTCAAAATCATCTCCAAGATGTCGGAATTCGTAATCAGCAGCTTTCCTTTCAAAGTGTCCGCGGGATGGTCGATCTCTCTCTTTTAAATGTGCCCAATGGGTTATTAAATCACATCTGGGCTAAAGAAACAACAAATTGGGCTCGTGTAGCACCTCTGGCCTATGGGCCACATCTACTTCATCCCATCATCCTTTGTTTTATTTATTTATTTATTTTTTATTATTATATATATTTAAATACTTCTAATTACCAAAGCTTTTATGCAATAAGGTGTTGTACCCTGTGCATAAAGGGTAATCTGTGCTTGAAGCTGTTGTAACCTGTGAAGAATGGGTTGTACATATTGTGCATAAGAGAGCTGGGTCGGTCACTTGCATTCTTATTTTGACACATTGAAGACACACAGCAGAGAGAAGAGAGAGAAACAAAGAAATCGATGACCGTCGGCCCCCTTGCTGGCGCGTGAAGAGCACCAGCTGAGAATGCATGTCGTGGCAAACTTGGTGGTGGTGATTGTCTGCGATGAGAGAGAGGTCGGAGACGATGGTTCCATCAGTATTACTTGCTTTTCGCCGACATCAATGCTGTGAGAATGACAGATGAGAGAGGGGAGAGAGATGACGGAGACGGTGATTCCCTCGGGTTGTTCGTCGGAGTCAATGGTACTTGACAAGCGATTAGGGTTTCGATCAACTTTCGACAGGTTCCGGTAAGTCCTTTTCTATTGCATGATTAGACTGGAAATTCGTGAATGGCAATCTGCTTAAGAAATTATCCTACTTTACTTTAGGATAATATTTTGCTCTGGGTTCTTAGAGCTATAAATCTTTATAAATTACAGTTGAAATCAAGAAATGAACAATCTAGATATCACGCAAGAAGCTTCGGATTGACTAAGATTTCATGCAGGTGGTTTGGAGACTAAATCGTTATGAATCTGGTCAGGTGTGGTTTCGATGGGGTCATTTGAGATGAATCGGTGAACAGAGGTAATGGTGTGTCACTTTTTTTGTTTTCTCCATTGAGTGGTAATTCTGAAAGCGACAACCGTGAATAGGGCGGCGATCGGAAAAGAGAAGCAGAGACAAAGGAAGACGATATTGGTAAACGTTAAGGGGGGCATGGGAAGCGCTAACAGCCACTGTCATAAACGGATTCAGTAAAGAACACCTTGGTAATACACCCAATCCCTTTACCTCCAATTAATAAAAATACTGGTGGAATGTTTATGTTGTTTTCATTAGTGGATCGAGTTGTGTTTGATAAGCTTTGGACCTCAAGAAAACATAATAATAAGCAAAATAACGAAGGGGAATTGGAAATATGACCACAAGTTTTGCTCCGTTTCTTGAAAAAGATTTGCGGAGGAAACAATTTGTTGACCGGGTAATATTGGTGTTGGGTAAATACTAAATAGAGTGGTTTATCATTATGTTTTAATATCACTATGTGTAATTTTTATTTTTCTCATGCATACACACTATTATTGTCAAAAGAAATTGTTGTAGGTGCCTTAAATAAGATTTACGACAACCATCTTTTAAATTTTATCATAAATTGATTTTAGTTTTATGTTACATAGCAAACTAGAAGTAGTTTCTCATTGGAAATTAGCAGAATGTATACAACACATAAGCGAAAAGTAATTAATTTCTTATAGAGGATTTTATAATTTCATGGGTTATATTATCATCAACCCATTTATTTATGAATAATGTAGATTCTCTTGAAAAGCAAACAAGGAAGAGTTGAAATAAAACAATTTTCGCCAGAGTACTTGAATTCAGTCCCAGACTGAAAGACGTGACTTCAGGAGTAGATTTCGTTGTTAGAAATGTCAAACATAGGACTTCTTGCAACAACAATGATTTATAGTGAGTTTTTTCAGAAAGTTTTAAAATTATTTTTAGGTTGTTACATATTAGTTTGTTATCTTTTGTGTTACTTTTTTAAGGTATCAAAATGGTCTTCGTTACAGGTGGTGCTTAAATGCTTCTAATGTTGACTCAAGTATGTTGACACTGAAATTTGTGATTATTCCAATGAAGGTCCCGGTTAGTATTCGGGACTTTGATATTGATGGAGAACTTTGGGTTAAACTTGGATTGATTCCAACTAACCCTTGGGTGGGAGCTGTTTCATGGGCTTTTGTCTCACTTCCAAGAATTAAGTTTGAATTCTTATCATTTCGGCTATTCAATTTAATGGGTATGCAATTCGTTACATTCTTAACTTTAGTTTCAATTTTTTACCATTCTTAATCGTAGTTATCATTAGATTGTTGACTTAAATACTAATACAACATTTGATTTGAGTTCTGAATTAAAAGAATATTTATTATGTTTTCTTCATGAAGATTATGATAAGTAATTATAGATGAACTGTTTTGCTAAATTTAAATTGCAACTCAACACTATTGTAGAGGCTATTCAATGGAAAAATAGCAATGCTTAGTATTTCATTTGTGTTATTAATTGCTTAGCTCGACTTAAAGGAAATGACGGAACTTATTTGTAAAGAGTTAAAGAACATGCAGAAGTTTAGTTGTAAAGAGTTAAACGCCACAGGGAAGCTTGGTTCTAACAATGAGGCTTTTCATCTTTCATTGATGAAAAGCTTGCTAGAATGAAGCTTCCTTATATTCTTTAACTCTTTAAGACTAAACTTCATCACTAGATGGATGGTAGCTTAGTAGAGACCTTACGGTGATGGCTTTGGTGTTTCTATTGAGAATATAGGTGTATTCATTTGTTTGGTATGTTTATATAATTTTGTGTTAATTTATGCAGCATGGAATCCAATGATCCCTTTCCAGTCACGATGGTATGAACTAATAATGCGAACGTGGAGGACACGGCTAGCCAGAAGTTCTTGATCTCTTTCACCTTAAGATTTGCAAAAGCCTCTGGGTGACGGGTCGAAGAAGCAACCATTCAAGTTGTCAATACCATTAATGACTAAAATTGTTGACGACGCCGCCGCAACGCGCGGCGGGTCATAATTCTAGTTCTTTTTAATTAGAAAACCTCACGTGGATTTGTTGACTGTTTTCTATTCATTATTTTTTCTTTTCATTTCTATTGTTATTATTATATTATATATATATATATACATTAGTTTTAAAACTTTCACGAATAGTACTAACGGAGTTACTAATCAACTCCGTTAAGTTACTATTTGACTCAGTTAAGTTGCTATTTAGCTTAACGAAGTTACTATTCAACTCCGTTAGGTTACTATTCAAGTCTGTCAAGTTACTATTTACTTTGCTTTTTTAATTTTTTTTCCTTAAATCCGTTTTTTTTCCTCCGTTAAGTTACTATTTAACTTTATTTTTTTAATTTTCTTCACTTCAACTGTTGCTATTTAGCTTAACGGATTTACTATTCAACTCCGTTAAGTTACTATTTAACTCTATTTTTTTTTTAATTTTCTTCACTTAATTCTGTTAGGCTACTACTCAATTCCGTCATGTTACTACTCAATTCAACTCCGTCAACTACCATTCAACTCCGTAAAGTTACTGTTTATATATACATTAGTTTTAAAACTTTCATGAATAGTACTAACGGAGTTACTATTCAATTCCGTTAAGTTACTATTTGACTCCGTTAGGTTACTATTCAAGTTTGTCAAGTTACTATTTACTCTGCTTTTTTAATTTTTTTCCCTAAATCCATTTTTTTCCTCCGTTAAGTTACTATTTAACTCTATTTTTTTAATTTTCTTCACTTCAACTGTTGCTATTTAGCTTAACGGAGTTACTATTCAACTCCGTTAAGTTACTATTTAACTCTATTTTTTTAATTTTCTTCACTTAACTCTGTTAGGCTATTACTCAATTCCGTCATGTTACTACTCAACTCAACTCCGTCAGCCACTATCCAACTCCGTAAAGTTACTGTTCAAGGCCGTCAAGTTACTATTCAACTCCACTCAACGCCGTTAGGTTACTACTCAACTCCGTTAGGCTACTGTTCAACTCCGTTAGCGTAACGGAGTTACTATTCAACTACGTTAAGTATTTAACTCCGTCAAGTTACTATTTACTCTGTTTTTTTAAATTATTTTCCGCAATTCCTTTTTATCCTCTGTTAGGTTACTATTTAGCTAATTTTTTTTTAATTTTCTTTACTCAATTCCGTCATGGTACAACTCAACTCCGTCAACTACTATCCAAGTCCGTCAATTTACTATTCAAGGCCGCCAAGTTACTATTCAACTCGACTCAACGCTGTTAGGTTACTACTCAACTCCGTTAGGCTACTATTCAACTCCGTTAGCCTAACGTCGTTACTATTGAACTCCGTCAAGTTACTATTTACTCTGTTCTTTTAATTTATTTTTTCCCGCAACTTCTTTTTTTCCTCCGTTAAGTTATATTTAACTATGTCTTTTTTAATTTTCTTTACCCAACTCCGTTAGGGTACTACTCAATTCTGTCATGTTACTACTCAACTCAACTCAACTCCGTCAACTACTATCCAACTCTGTCAAGTAACTATTCAAGGCCGTCAAGTTACTATTCAAATCCGTTAATTATTGGTTCGCCACATCAGATCCGAAAGCCAATATTTTTGCAACTTATACACCAGTAACAAACACTGGAAAATTAAAAGCAAGGCTGTTGTAATACTAAAAGAAATTGCGTCGTCCTTCCACTGTTGTGCGTTACATACACAGAACTAGATACCGGTTTAACCTAGGCGCAACGCGCCGCCTCGATTACCACTAGTTGTTATTATTATCCTATTTTAATGAATAGTGTTTTTTATTACTTTATTTTCCTAACATGGTTGATCCACGTATAGTTATAACCTTCTAACACGCGTGCGTTTACGCATATGCTGTTTGTTTTTTGTTCTTTCCAACATAAACCGGAGAAAGCCATAATGGAGTTTTTGTTTCCCACGCAATCCCACCGTGCCGACAAAAGAGGATCCCGCTTTGAGGAATAGTAGCTGGTTATTATTATTATAAGTATTACTACTATTATTATTGGTTCCATGCTCGCTTCCGCCATGTAAGTGACGTGATTATTTTTTTCTCGTAATTTAACTTCTCTCCACACGAACACCTATAAAATAATAAAGTAAATAATAACTAAAAACTAAAAACTAATAAAAATGTATAACAATATCGAGGATAATACCCAAGATCTATTTTATTACAGGAAGTCTAGTTAATTAAAAGTCCAGTTTATCGCCAAATGTCTATTCTATTACGAAAACCACTTGGGCGCAAGGCTTATCCAGGGGATGTGTTTTATTTACATTCACGCCTTTTGGAAAGAGTTGCTAAATTAAGTTCTCTTTTAGGTGAAGG
This sequence comes from Ambrosia x helenae, assembly GCA_030844895.1. Classification (NCBI taxonomy): domain Eukaryota; kingdom Viridiplantae; phylum Streptophyta; class Magnoliopsida; order Asterales; family Asteraceae; genus Ambrosia; species Ambrosia x helenae. Next base: position 12,931,107 of record CM061227.1, on the reverse strand, counting down.
AAGAATGACCTTTTTTACCAATAGTTGAAACCCAATCAGGAAAAGTTTCGGCTTATATTCCCACAAATGTAGTTTTGATTACTGGTGGAAAAACATTCTAATTTTCCGATTTACTCAATGTTGGAATCTGACCCGCTATTAATGTGGGTATCTCTGATTCCAGAGTAAGGTTTACAACTAAAATTAAAGCTATGAAACAAGTACCCGACAAATTAAAATTGCAGCTGGCACAATTCGCCAAACTAGAAGCTTTTGCACAATTTGCTTTTGATCTTGAGAAAGCTATTCATAATCAATTAGCAAGAGATCAACGATTACTTGAGATGCTTAAACAAGCCCAGTTCACCGCTTTGCGGTAGAAGAACATATACTTTGATTTTCCTATAAATAGCAAGCTTAATTCAATCATTTGGTTTGTGATCTTGGGGACTCTTGGGAAGCCTTAGGGCTTACCAAATCCCTCTCCAAGCTTGGGATACTTCCTAGCTTTGGTTTTTGCTTGAGAAATGACATCGTATGTGTAGTTACATTCAATAAGTTCGAGGGTCGTGAGAGGCTTGTCTATGAGCAGAAGACTTCATGTTCTTATGTTGTATATCTTTAGATGGTTGTATCCATCCAGTGTTTTCCGAACCCATTCGATTTGTTAGATTTTTTTAATATATTAGTAGTAGTTTATTTTTAGTTATCTGGTGTGTTTGTCTTCTTAACTAATCTTTGTTTGTTTATCTTTTGTGATAAGTTAAATTAGTAGTTAGCTTAACAATCTTAAATTCAATCAAAACAAGTCTTGGGGGTTAAGGGTTGAAATTGTGAAGTATTTTAATTCACAAGTCTTGGGTATTAGCGAACCACTAGCTGTCAAAGTTGACCATCACAGTTGACCATTAGCTGTCACAATTATATTCATTTATTTGTATTTATGTTTGTAGATATCAGCTCATATTATGGCCTCAATCATCGGCCTAAACTCTAGCTTGTATATGTGTATATAGCCTTCTTCTTATCAATAATACTCATCCATTTCAATCAAATTACATGGTATCACAGCCATAACACCACCTCCGCAGCTTTTCTTCTTTTTTCTTTGGGTTTCGATCCAACCTAGGGTTTCGACCCTCCATATTCCGTTCAGATCAGTTTTTTTCTTTTTGTTATTCAGTCACTATGTCTGACAATCATGAACTTCCCACCGCCAAAACCCAAACCCCTCTCCATCCGGTGTATACCGTGACTGATATCCAGAAAAAAGTTCGAGTCTTGGATGGATCCAAAGTCACATATTCTGCGTGGGTGAAGTTGTTCACTCTTCATGCTCACGGTTATGAGGTTTTGGATCACATCACCTCTGAACCACCCCCTGAATCTGATCCTAATCGTGCTCAATGGTTGAAGATTGATGCTATTGTCCTGCAATGGATTTATAGCACGCTGTCTGATGACTATCTCCTTCGGGTTCTCGAACCCGAATCCACTGCTCTTCAGGCATGGAATAGGGTCAAAGACATATTCCATAACAACAAAGGCCCGCGCTGCGCTGCCTTACAAGCCCGATTTGTTAACCTCCGGCTCAGCGCCTGTTCGTCTCTGGAAGCCTACTGCCAACAACTTCGTGACTTGGCTGCTCAACTTGCTGATGTTGACAGCCCAGTCAATGAACAAACCTTGGTCTTGCAGCTTGTTCGGGGTCTCCCGCGTGAGTTTGACACCATTGGCTCCATTATCAACCGGGAACTCCCTTCTTGGAACAAGGCTTGTAAGATGTTACGCGGAGACCAGGAACGCCAAGCTGCCCGGGACGGTGCTCCCCTGCCATCTGAAGCTCTTGCTGCTGTGACCCAAACCAACAACCAGAACCCCAACCCAAACCCTCGCCGTGACCCACCAAACCAGCAACCAAACAACTGTGGCCCCAATCGGTACCCAACCAACTCTGCTCGTCGAGGCCCTCGTAGGGACGACCCCTCACCCATCATCTTTCACCAACCTATAACTACATCAACCTCTACCAACATACCACCTCCTCCGCCCCAACCCACCACCCAACCCACTTCAACCCCTCAGCAGCCTCCCATCACTTACTCCAGGAGGCACCCACGAGCTGCACCACCACCTAATCAAACTACTCCAGCCCAGAACCCCACTTCAGCCCAAAACCCACTTCGGCCCAACCCCCCACCTCCCACCATTCCATCCTCACCCTCTATGCCGACTCACCAGCCACCACCAGTCCCTCCCCCCACTATTCCCACTCGATCGGTTCCACCTAGACACCCTATGACCACCCGTTCTCGTGACGGAACCTCTAAACCCAAAACACCATTTAATTTGAATGTCGACAGTGTATCACCCTTACCCAAATCCCACATCGATGCCCAGTCCGATCCGCATTGGTCAGATGCCATGAAAAACGAATACACGGCTTTATTGGATAATAACACGTGGGAACTCGTGCCTAGACCGTCTAATGCACACATTATTCGGTGCATGTGGTTGTTTCGCCACAAATTTCGGGCAGATGGCTCTCTTGAACGATATAAAGCCCGTCTTGTGGTTAATGGAAAATCTCAACAGGTTGGCGTTGATTGTGATGAAACATTTAGTCCGGTGGTTAAACCAACCACCATTCGGACCGTTTTGAGCTTGGCTTTATCTCGGTCTTGGCCCATTAATCAACTTGACGTCAAGAATGCTTTCTTACACGGGGACTTGCACGAAACTGTTTATATGTTTCAACCACCTGTTTCGTCGATACCAAATTTCCTAAACATGTGTGCAGGTTAAAGAAATCTCTTTATGGCCTTAAACAGGCCCCTAGGGCGTGGTATCAATGATTTGCTAATTATATCTTGCAGTGTGGTTTTCGAACCTCAACATCTGATACCTCCCTATTTATATATAAACGGGGCACAGACATGGCTTATCTCCTTTTATATGTTGATGATATTATTCTTACAGCTTCTTCGAATGCATTATTACAACATTTTATTTCAGCCATGTCTCGGGAATTTGCTATGTCTGACCTTGGCAGGTTGCACCACTTCTTGGGTATCGAGGTTGCACATCAACCGGGCGGTTTATTTCTGTCACAGTGTTCTTATGTTGCAGATATATTGGCACGAGCAAAAATGGAAAACTGCAAGCCTTGCCATACGCCAACTGATACAAACTCCAAGCTCAGTGCTACAGCTGGTGATCCCCTCTCAGATGGTACTTTATACCGGAGCCTTGCAGGTGCTTTGCAATACTTAACATTCACCAGACCAGATATATCTTACGCAGTCCACCAGGTGTGCCTTTACATGCATGCACCTCGAGAACCCCACTTTAACTATCTCAAACGCATTCTGCGTTATCTCAAAGGCACTGCGGACCATGGTCTACACATCTCACCTTCCAAGACAACAAATCTTGTTGCATATTCTGACGCGGACTGGGGAGGATGTCCGGATACACGTCGCTCAACCTCAGGCTATTGTGTATTTGTTGGCGACAACTTAGTCTCATGGTCGTCTAAACGACAATCTACCATCTCTCGTTCTAGTGCTGAGGCGGAGTACCGTGCTGTTGCCAACACTACTGCTGAATTGTCTTGGGTTCGTAATCTCCTTTTGGAGCTGCATGTCCCGGTCTGTCAGGCTTCCATCATATATTGTGACAATATATCAGCTATCTATCTGTCCCAGAACCCAGTTCAACATCAACGCACCAAGCACGTGGAAATAGATATTCACTTTGTTCGTGAGAAAGTTCGTCTTGGTGCTGTTCGCGTTTTACATGTCCCTACTTAGTACCAGTATGCTGACATTTTCACCAAGGGATTACCACGCATTTTATTTGACCGCTTCAAGTCCAGTCTTTGCATTCGGCCGGCTACTGCTTCGACTGTGGGGGTCTATTAGCGAACCACTAGCTGTCAAAGTTGACCATTGTAACAACCGGCAAAAATAAGGTAATTCCGTACAGATTAATTAGTATATGATTAACGTAATTAAATGCAATTATGTGTGATTTAATTATCAAGGCCTTAGGAGATAGCAATTTCCAAATAGTGCATAGGAATGCATACGTTTAATGGTAAAACATGATTGGATCATGTGCGAATAAGCTATCCGGTATGGACGTTGGCAATTACCCGGTAATAATTAAATAAACGAAACGGATCCCGGACACCCAGGATATAAAATAAAGAGTATTTTCATGAGATATAATGAGTTTTGGAACTCCAAAACCATAAATGAAAACGTCTTGTACAAATCTCCCGGTAACGAATAAAGAGCGCGTATCGCACCCGATACGCGTATAACTCGTAATTTCACCCGGTAAAGGCCTAAATAACCAATCAACGCTTAAAATAGACTATATTTAAGTGTTATTAAAGGTATATTTAATGTCCGGATAACGCGTGATTAAAACCCGAAAAACACCCGAACGACACCCGAACGACGGGGGATTAAACATAACAACTAATGGGTTAATATTTGAAGTGGTGGACCCCACCAAACCCACCAAGGGGCCGGCCTAAGGGCCATAATATCTTACTTGCCTTGTGTTAATAATGATAATAGCCTATAAGCTAGTGTAAGGCATGCATGGACACAAAAGTTAAAGTGCATGATTTCAAGTACAAAGCATGCTTAGTCTTGTCCCCTCCCTTGAATAATTTCGGCCCATGGCCATAAGAATCCAAGACCAAGGCTAGCCATCATAACACTAGGGTGCACATGCAAGGTTAAGTCTTATATATAGATTATGATCATTCATAAGGATTTACCAAGGATTGCAAGCAACCTACCTATACATGCATACATATACACGGCTCACATGCATACACACATATCCTCTTATTCAAAATCTCCCAAGTACACTCATGATCTTCCATAAGATCTCTTAAATCTCTAGCATCATTACATGAGTTGGATATATAATAACACATGTTAGAAGGTTGAATCACCAAGCAAAACAAATCCATTTCTTCTTTCCCTTGTGGCCGTGAGTTTCCATCTCCCCACACACATTGTTCTTTCAAGTTTTTACATCTCCAAAATACTTAAAATCATCCATCATCCAAACCCCTTTTGTGTGTTTCAAGAGCTTGGAGCTAAACCACTAGGAAGAACACACTAAACCCCTCTCAAATTCAAGGTTTTTGTCTTCCCTAGCCTTGTGCTAGTAGTAAGCTTCTTAATCTTGTTTTTGATTGTTATTATTCATGTATGTGTTCCTAGTAGCAAGTTGTACATGAAGGGTTTAAAAATGGTTTTGAAACATAATCTTTAATAAGTTTTCATGTGTAAAATGGAAGGTTAAAGATATGAAAATAAACCATGGATTTGTTGATGATGATGTATTAGTCTTGAAAATATATGAAGTTTACACATAAGACTAAGTAGGATGATGTTTTGGTTAAGATTTTGGGATAAACTTGAATATGTTAAAGGTAACTTTAAATCATCTTATTATGATTATCTAAGTTATAATATGTGGTAGAACATATTAGAAGTTCATAAATGAAGAAGATGGAAAATCTAAGTTAGCTTACTTAGATGAATGATATTTTGATTAAATGGACAAATACATAAAACACACATATAATTAGTCTTTCATATGGAATATAAGACTAACATAAGTGTTTTGATACAAAAATAACTTACCAATAAAAAGTTGAATCTTCAAAGTTAACTATTTTGAGTGAAAAATGCTAACTTTGGAAGTTAGAGTGGGAAAATGCAACTTTTGTAAGTTAAGGGACTAAAGTTGTAACTTTAAAAGTTAGAGGACTAAAATGGATATTTTAGAAACTATTAGTCCAAAAATACAAGTATGGAAAGTTTGGTGTCAAAAATGTAAGTAATAAAATCTAAGGATGATTTTTGTAAATACTTGGGTATTTTGTATGAAAGTGTATTTTTGAAAGTTATAAAAAAATACAAAGGGTTTTAAAATAAGGATTTTTATAAAATAGAGGTTTTATAAAAATGTTAAGCAAACTTGAGAAACTTATACAAAAATGAATACTTTTATATAAATGGGAATATAAAAGTATTGGAAGCATTTTTGTATCTAAGTTAACAAGTTGGGCTAAAATACAAACCTTCCAAGTAACATGGGTTAGAAATGTGGATAATATTTCTATAAAGCACATGTTGGGAAAGACTTGGAAGAATTAACTAATCGAGTTAAGATATCGAACTAAGACGCGTTAACGAACCATACACGGACAAATCATGAGAAAAATGCCATTGCGGCAAGATGAGAAAATATATATTTTTAGGAAGTAAAATATATATATACATGGGTGAAAACTAACAAACACTTTCCTAAGTGTTAAGGAATTATTCGTGGGAGAAACACATGACATAATCAAATAAGACGTTAAACAAACGTATATACTTAACAAGAAAAATTACACATTTATATATATATGTACGCTCGTCTCGGCAAAATTCTAGTATATCTACTTAATGGGAAAGTAGATATGTGGGAAGGAAAACGAGACGAGTAGACGAGGATATATACATGTGTATGCCGTACCAACAAGAACCTAGTATACTTATTTGAATGGGAAAATAAATATACGGTATGGTGAGTTGAATCGGGTGTTAAGAATGTACAATCGAACGACAAGATCTTAGCATATTTGTTTAAATGGGAAAACAAGTGTGTGGCAAAGTGAGTCGGGTCGAACATTGAAATATATATTATATCGAGCGATGCGATCTTAAGTATAATTATTTAAATGGGAAAATAATTATATGTTAAGTGACGTCGAGTCGATGATAATAAGATACAAGTTAAGGAAATATTAACAAGAGTAGTATATAACTTGTAACACAAAGGGTAATGTAACGCCAACGAAACCTAGGATACGCGCTTAATTAAACGGGATTTGGAATAACTTGGGGTCGGGAGTTGGGTGTACAACTTGCCAAGGCACATGCACTATAGGAATAGTGACTTATACGTCTAGGACGTTTGTAGGTGCGAGACCCTCTATGCTATCTACCTAGTGAGCCAGACAGTAATTCAGGTGAGTTTCACGGCCCCATTTTACTGTTTTAACTGGGGGAAAGATATGTTTGTCAAATATTGTCACATGTTGAAAAGGTTTTCAAAGGATAAAATGTGATAAGTGGTATGATGAGTACTTGAGCAGTGAACGCCACTCGGGGTTGAGTCCTCTCTTCCGTAATCATTAATTCAGGGAAATGAAACCGAAAGAATATCTGGATAGTACTATTGGTGCCTGACAAGGCCCACCCCTAATCGATAGCGTCGATTATGCATTAGGTTATGCCTGGGGTGCATATATTCTGAACTTAAGTCGTGGGAAAACCGAGTAACGACTTGGAGCGGGGCATTATTATTAGTCTTGGTTTGGTTATGGGGCTCAAGGGATTGCTCATCATTATAGTTTGTAGGAGCTAGCTACTCCTTACAAAGGCCACAAGTTGTGCAGGTTTCGCACATGTTGTAAAAAAAAACGGAATATCGATCGACAAGATCCTAGTATAATTACTTAATGGGAAAGTAATTATACGGTAAAGTGAGTCGAGTCGATGGTTGTGAAAATGTTGCTTTTATGAAACTAAAACCTGTGAACTCACCAATATTTTATATATTGACGTCTTTTTAAACATATCTTTCAGGTAACTAAGTGCTGGATAGATATGGGGCTAGTGCGGTGGAATTCGGAATGTCGGATACTGGTCGGGGTCTCATTCCTTGTTACCATCGGGTTGGAACATAAACGGAAATACCTCACATTGAAACTTAATGTTTATCGTTTTATGTAATGCATTGTGCAATAATGGAACGAGATACTCATTTTCGACATTCTAATAAATTGATCTTTTCTAATTAAATATAGTTTGTGTTAATCTTGACTTTGATATGCTTTCGAGCGTTGCGCCACGTGTTTCCGCCATTGACGTGGTGTGACAGAAGTGGTATCAGAGCCAAGGTTGTAGCGAACTAGCATTTTTGAAAAATCTAGACTATAACCGGTTTTGGCTCGAAAAACGAAATTTTCAAAAATAAAACACAACGAAATATTTTCAGAAAAGAATGAAGATTGTACATGGATTGTACAAGGGGAAATTCCGACCGACTAGCCATGTGTGTCAATATATGAAGTATTAGAAAATGCGGATAGGATGTCTATGTTGCATAGGAATCCGATTTTCTAAGATTAAGTTAATACATATACGTAGTACGGATATTTTGCCAGTAAGGTTGTTGTGTCACGCTTCACAATAGTCCGCGCTCCTGCATCAATCACCGGTACCAGCCAAGAGGAAGGGTACTGTGGTCTACAGACGGGATGATCGGAAGGACTAATCTCTATCGCGTTAATGGATGTCGCCACGTTGCTTATGATTTGGAGGATCAAGTCTTGTGGTATGAAATCTCGGTTTTGGATCAGGAAGCTCGGAACTAGCGGGCAACAAGATTACCTGGCAACACAAATTATCATTACGGGTGCACACGTAATAATAGTCTGGGGTGCACGGTAACCTTGGTGGGCGCTAGGGCCGGGATTGGTGATCACTCCTTGTCTTAGTTGTTCTTGTTCTTTAGATTCAGTCTTAGTTTTGATCGGCCAATGGGTTAAATGAGAGGTCTCGCCGATGTTCCTTGATCTCGATCCTAGCAAACCTAATGAGCTTTCTTCGACATTACCTTTAAGGTACGAACACGGAGGAGCTCGAACGTCTATTCATGTGAGAAATTTGACATAAATCTTCGCATCGGATAGAGACGGGAGACGAAAACTTCCTTGCATAGGAGTTAAATGCCTGGAACGATGCGAGGAATGCTAAACTTGGAACCCAGTGAAGACTTAGGGTGCGTCCCTGCTAGACTAGTGCGTCTAGAGAACGGGACCCTGCGTGGATTAAATATGAGACTCGTGGCCGTGTGCTGCGATGTTATCATAGTGAATAAGTCATGTCCGACCTAACGCATGCCCAGGTTGTCTTCAAGGGTTGGATATTTTTCCTCTCCGGTAGGAAGAAAGAATCGAAGTTACGGGATTAGGAAGCTTGATCATTGTTACCCTGAAGGCTCGGTAGCCCTTGTCTGAAACAACAGTATTGGTTGCTTCCAGGCAGTCATGGACGGACAGTGAAATCGGCATGTCGCCTCACACATCCGCGAGTCATAGTACGTTGCTAAACTTTGATGATGTCAGAATTTCGACCACTAATCATGACTGCGACATGGTTTGCCAGTGATAGGATGACGGCGTGTAGTAGAACAGCAAGCCCCAGTCGGCATTTGGCAATGGACTCACTCGGAAATGCATACGATTAACTCGTGGGAAGCCACTACTCGGTGTATTGTGTATTCAAGTACGGATTAACAACTTTTGTAATAGCGCTGGATCACGTTCGGAAGATGAATTGTGATGGACTCGGCATGTTGGTACTTATGTCATACTACCTTCCTGAGGTGCAAAGGTTATCATAAGACTCCTCTATCTACCTCCTGTTTGTTTTCAAGGATCGGTGGTGGTCTCGCTTCAGTCGAGAAACGTCAGAGTAGATTCATTACATGTACTGTGCCTGAATCCGTCATAAATCCTAGAGGGTGGAACCACACTTTGGGAATCGTAATCGTAAGAGTGTTCTGTGATTGTCAGAATGTTGCAAGACGCTTTTTGCTGACATTAAAATCCCCCTCAAAAATCGAACGACGGACTACTGGAAGCGGTCACGTTTATCTGGTAAACTTACCTATGGGACGGAAATCCCATTGCTCTTGTGGCAATAACATTCGTCACCCTCGTCATGACAACGAGACTAGTAATCTATTAGGGGCGGCAAATGACGCGAAGTGTTTTCCATCAATCCCCATAGATATTAAGACGTTGCGGTGACTTATAAACTAAGGTTGCAAGGTCCATTCGTTGTGGACACGGTGACCTGTCTAACCTCTTGCCATATTTCGATACTCTCACGGCGTGGCCTATCAGGAAGGAAGTTCACCGGCCTCGCTTGAGTGACAGAGAGGCATTCCAGCAAATTACTATCGGTGCTAGATAGCATGTAAGGAGACCCTAATGAGAAGGATGACTCGGCTGGTTTGCCAGAGTCGGTATCATTTTCATCTTATCGTAGTGTATCGATAAATCGTGATCCTTCTACCTCTACTTGCTATGCTCGTTGTGACCACTATCCTTGTTATCGGGAAAGATGTAGGTTGGTTTCCAGGTCCTATGGATACCAGTCACCACACGTATAAAAGCTACGACGAGTCTAAGGCTCCAGTCGAGCCTGACGTTGCTGCTCCTATTATTATCCTATGGCTCAAACAAGTCCTGTTGACGCTATTAAGTATGTAGCTCTCGCTGAGTCTGATGTTGTCAGTGGTTCGGTAGCACTTATCGGGCTTGATGACGTTGTTTCCATGTCGGTTGTGGAGCTTATTGTTGTTGTTATCTCTATAGTCCATGTTGGGCTTGACGTTGTTGATATATTCGAGGCTCCTGCAGAAGTGAATGATGTTAACGAAGACGCCTCTATGACCCTTCCCAGGCCGCTATGACCATCTAGGTGTCTTTGGGGAGTTTGTTGTTATTAATTCCATTCTCTTTGAGGCTTTCATTGAACTACTAGTTATCATTCCTTAGGCTCTTAGGAAGCCTAACATTGTCAATGGTTCTCAAGCCTCAGTGGAAACTGTCGATGTTTCTGTTGCCATTGTTTGAGTAACTCATAACAAGCCTATGGTCGTCCTCTCCATGAGCAATATCGGCTTGAGAAGTCAGCTAAATTATGTGGAACCCGTCATTCCCATTCATGTTATGACGATTGATGCTCTGGCCAATCTAACCAAGTCCTACCATTGAGCCTATGGAGGTTAGGCTCAAGGCTGAAGGTACGAATGCAAATCCCACCTCCACAAGTGATCTGAGACGCACGGGGATGCGTGCTCACCATAACAGGGCTTTATGGTAGTGTGGACTATGGGTTCTCCATGTTGAGCATCATATTGTCGCGTGCATTCGTGCTACTATGTTACCCCCCCCAGCCATTGTGCGTACTTGCAGTTGCATTATTTTTGCTAGTTGCGTATCCAGGTGGTTACGCTGCATTGTCAATGATGCATTCCTGTTGTTTACTGCTCCTGCAGTAGTGTAGTCTTGCCGTCGTATTTCTCTGTGTCGTACGGTCCCTATTGCAGCGTTACCTTGTCGTCATACTTCTCTGTTGTCATGTTGCTCCTATGTGGTGATCCCTAGTTGATATGCTACGTGGATACGTTGCTGGCATTGCCATGTTGTTTCTACTGTCGTGTTGCTCAGAGGGCGTATTGCTACAGCTGTTGGATTACCCCGATGACGTGATGATTTGTCGTTTGCATCGCTCTTGTTTCTCTCGGAATGGAGACATCACCTAAACCCCTCGTGCCGTCATTGTTTTATTTATTTGATTGTGTAGTGCCGACATTGATTATGTAGGATTTCAGGTGTCCAACGGACTTTCTAACAGTCGTGCTTAGACACTCTAGCCTTAGTGATTACGGGTGTATTCCCCTAAAGTCTGAATCTCGTGGTCGTCTGAGTAATTGACCGAACCATGTGTCGACCTCCGTATATGCTCACGCATTTCGTGAACGGTACATCTTCAGAATCTGAGGCACCAGTGACGCTATGTCCAGCCCTAACCTTTTACGTGCAATTTGGTCGCCGAACGACCGGTTACGCAAATCAATGTCGGGGAGAAACCCTGTGATCTACACGTGACAAGGCGAGACTTGCCTTTGTGATAAGGGATTTCGAATACGTCTCGAACCTGAAGGTATCGAGAATTTATGAGCGATATTATGATCTATACCGTTGGGACTAGCAAGAGTTGAAAGGATCAATTCATGTATTGCTCACACCAGTGGATTCATTTGGAGTCATACGTACCATACTGATGGTTATGGGAATACCGTCGTGGACCCACCCATGGGCGTGCATTGGTGAAGTCCCTGGTACATGATTAAGAGGTTTTATGAACCCTGAATCCAGAAGGGCGTGCAGCATCATCTACTCTTTAAAGGTGCCACACTACTGGGTTGAGATGGTTGATCGTCTCGACCCTTCGATTAAGGTTGTTCTTCCTCTGATGGAAGGTTTATCTTACCTTGGCGTCATGACATAGATTCTTGGAACAATGGAACAATTTCGACCTTGAGTCGATTGTGGTGTTCCCAGTTATCCTTAGGAAACATTGCTCGCGTTGGAGCAAAATCCCGCGTCTTTGACAGACACTGTTGGAGACACCATAGTAATGTGAGCTGCCAGGTCAGGACGTATGGTACCTAACTAATCAAGATGATCTTGAAGGCTTACATATTGTGCCATATGTGTGACTAACTGGGTCGTTGAGTAGGATACCTTATGGGAAGGCTCAGGACTATTACTTGCGGTACGATATCAGTCGCTCGCTTGTTTAAGTAACGACTTGAGCACATGAAGCCGTCAAGCCAAATGTGAAACCTATGCTAAATGCATGCATCTATGACCCGATTTCACCATTTACATAACAAGATTTCGAAAGGATGGAACCTTCGATGAATGAGAGTTTTGGTTTCGGAACTCCTTTCACTCAGATCTCTGCATAAGATCTGAAGGTCAATGTAAGGGCATGTGGCCTGTATTATTCGGAACTGATTTACTAGGTTGCTATTGACGATAGAACACTAGTGCCCATGAAGCACATATAACAGAACTGGTACTGGATACCATGGTTTGGGTAGCTACTGGTGTTCTGTATACTTGTCGCAATGGGGGCCAACGTGTTGATAGGTCATAACAAACCTTATGCGTTGTTCATTGCGACAACAATTTATGATGTTTCATATATCTCTTTTCGGTGTCGGCCTATGTGCTGGAAGCATCTTAGCGTTGGTGTTTGAGTCGGCTAGTAATACTCGAGGAATGTGGAATTGTACGGCCCGGGCACCATGTATACACTGCTTAACGTAAGAGAACTGAGGGGTGAAAGCGACGCAAAAACTTTCGACCTCCATCAGTCCATAATAAGCGTCCTAGTACCATTAACCACAATTACTCAGGAGGAAAGCAGCAATTCAATACCCAGAGGATTCTACGGAAATAAAGTCCCAGTTTGAATATGATTGTTCGGTCGACAAGAACCTAGTATATTTACCTTAATGGGGAGGTAAATATACGGTAAAGTGAGTCGAGCCGAAGGATAAATAAAATGGAATACCCGACGAGGTTTCCAAGGGGACTTTTATGTGGTGAGGTAAGATCACCTGTTTGACATCACCACGACACCCGAGGTGTCCCGGGGTCAGATATGACCCAAGTGATGATTGATTATTGTTTGGAACCCTCTCATTCCGTACTCATCTGTGGCTTCGAGATGAGGCATACGGACAGTTACCTATACTCTCGGAGAGAGTTGTGACTAGACACCGAATTGCCAACTCACATTATATCAGATAGTAGTAGTCACTCTACCTCAAGTTCGACAAACTTTGTACACAAGCATGGGATGCTCAATTTGAGACGGGTATGGGTTGTCATTCTCGGACAAATTGAATGTACTTGACGGAATTGTTCCGTGTTGACACGATTGATGTTCGTGGCAGGTCAAACCCATGAGCTTCCTCACCAAAATTTCCTATGTGATAGGAATTAGCATCCCAGTGTTCGGGGTATACTACTCAAAGCCCTTGGAGGGCATACGTGTAAATCTCCAGTGCGTCGATTGACAGACGGAGATAGATACATAACCTGGTTTAGGTTATCCGAGAGATGGCCAGTAGATCTTGCAGGCTAAAGACTGTTTGGATGAGATGCGAACCTATTAAGAAGTCATACAGACAAGGCATAGGCCTTGAGAACTTCGGTCTAATAATAGGTTTTCACGGAGAATCATACTCCGAGAAGGTGTCAATAAGCTTAGAGATTGTGGTAGACCAAGTACCTAATACTTCGGTGATACGGAGATATCAATCGAAATTGGTCTCGTAATGATTAAGCTCGGACTATCGTAAGAGCTTGGTGGGACTCTAGGTGAATCCTGCAAGCCCAGACTGAGGAAGTTTTGGTCAATTCCTCGACCGGCGGAAGTCCGGTTGACAATAAGCTCTACTATTTCAGGAAACCGATAGATGTGGAATGACCAAGAGCTTAGTCGTAGTTGAACTATGACACTGTGTTTGATAGAGCACTAAGCGTGAGCCGAGCATGAATCTGGGCTCACTAGGAAAATAGGAGATCTCATGGAGCGCAAACACCCCGCCCTGTTCAAGGATACTATTGTGATAGGTAACTTGAATTGAATTCCGGGACGGAATTCTCTTAACGGGGGGAGAATGTAACAACCGGCAAAAATAAGGTAATTCCGTACAGATTAATTAGTATATGATTAACGTAATTAAATGCAATTATGTGTGATTTAATTATCAAGGCCTTAGGAGATAGCAATTTCCAAATAGTGCATAGGAATGCATACGTTTAATGGTAAAACATGATTGGATCATGTGCGAATAAGCTATCCGGTATGGACGTTGGCAATTACCCGGTAATAATTAAATAAACGAAACGGATCCCGGACACCCAGGATATAAAATAAAGAGTATTTTCATGAGATATAATGAGTTTTGGAACTCCAAAACCATAAATGAAAACGTCTTGTACAAATCTCCCGGTAACGAATAAAGAGCGCGTATCGCACCCGATACGCGTATAACTCGTAATTTCACCCGGTAAAGGCCTAAATAACCAATCAACGCTTAAAATAGACTATATTTAAGTGTTATTAAAGGTATATTTAATGTCCGGATAACGCGTGATTAAAACCCGAAAAACACCCGAACGACACCCGAACGACGGGGGATTAAACATAACAACTAATGGGTTAATATTTGAAGTGGTGGACCCCACCAAACCCACCAAGGGGCCGGCCTAAGGGCCATAATATCTTACTTGCCTTGTGTTAATAATGATAATAGCCTATAAGCTAGTGTAAGGCATGCATGGACACAAAAGTTAAAGTGCATGATTTCAAGTACAAAGCATGCTTAGTCTTGTCCCCTCCCTTGAATAATTTCGGCCCATGGCCATAAGAATCCAAGACCAAGGCTAGCCATCATAACACTAGGGTGCACATGCAAGGTTAAGTCTTATATATAGATTATGATCATTCATAAGGATTTACCAAGGATTGCAAGCAACCTACCTATACATGCATACATATACACGGCTCACATGCATACACACATATCCTCTTATTCAAAATCTCCCAAGTACACTCATGATCTTCCATAAGATCTCTTAAATCTCTAGCATCATTACATGAGTTGGATATATAATAACACATGTTAGAAGGTTGAATCACCAAGCAAAACAAATCCATTTCTTCTTTCCCTTGTGGCCGTGAGTTTCCATCTCCCCACACACATTGTTCTTTCAAGTTTTTACATCTCCAAAATACTTAAAATCATCCATCATCCAAACCCCTTTTGTGTGTTTCAAGAGCTTGGAGCTAAACCACTAGGAAGAACACACTAAACCCCTCTCAAATTCAAGGTTTTTGTCTTCCCTAGCCTTGTGCTAGTAGTAAGCTTCTTAATCTTGTTTTTGATTGTTATTATTCATGTATGTGTTCCTAGTAGCAAGTTGTACATGAAGGGTTTAAAAATGGTTTTGAAACATAATCTTTAATAAGTTTTCATGTGTAAAATGGAAGGTTAAAGATATGAAAATAAACCATGGATTTGTTGATGATGATGTATTAGTCTTGAAAATATATGAAGTTTACACATAAGACTAAGTAGGATGATGTTTTGGTTAAGATTTTGGGATAAACTTGAATATGTTAAAGGTAACTTTAAATCATCTTATTATGATTATCTAAGTTATAATATGTGGTAGAACATATTAGAAGTTCATAAATGAAGAAGATGGAAAATCTAAGTTAGCTTACTTAGATGAATGATATTTTGATTAAATGGACAAATACATAAAACACACATATAATTAGTCTTTCATATGGAATATAAGACTAACATAAGTGTTTTGATACAAAAATAACTTACCAATAAAAAGTTGAATCTTCAAAGTTAACTATTTTGAGTGAAAAATGCTAACTTTGGAAGTTAGAGTGGGAAAATGCAACTTTTGTAAGTTAAGGGACTAAAGTTGTAACTTTAAAAGTTAGAGGACTAAAATGGATATTTTAGAAACTATTAGTCCAAAAATACAAGTATGGAAAGTTTGGTGTCAAAAATGTAAGTAATAAAATCTAAGGATGATTTTTGTAAATACTTGGGTATTTTGTATGAAAGTGTATTTTTGAAAGTTATAAAAAAATACAAAGGGTTTTAAAATAAGGATTTTTATAAAATAGAGGTTTTATAAAAATGTTAAGCAAACTTGAGAAACTTATACAAAAATGAATACTTTTATATAAATGGGAATATAAAAGTATTGGAAGCATTTTTGTATCTAAGTTAACAAGTTGGGCTAAAATACAAACCTTCCAAGTAACATGGGTTAGAAATGTGGATAATATTTCTATAAAGCACATGTTGGGAAAGACTTGGAAGAATTAACTAATCGAGTTAAGATATCGAACTAAGACGCGTTAACGAACCATACACGGACAAATCATGAGAAAAATGCCATTGCGGCAAGATGAGAAAATATATATTTTTAGGAAGTAAAATATATATATACATGGGTGAAAACTAACAAACACTTTCCTAAGTGTTAAGGAATTATTCGTGGGAGAAACACATGACATAATCAAATAAGACGTTAAACAAACGTATATACTTAACAAGAAAAATTACACATTTATATATATATGTACGCTCGTCTCGGCAAAATTCTAGTATATCTACTTAATGGGAAAGTAGATATGTGGGAAGGAAAACGAGACGAGTAGACGAGGATATATACATGTGTATGCCGTACCAACAAGAACCTAGTATACTTATTTGAATGGGAAAATAAATATACGGTATGGTGAGTTGAATCGGGTGTTAAGAATGTACAATCGAACGACAAGATCTTAGCATATTTGTTTAAATGGGAAAACAAGTGTGTGGCAAAGTGAGTCGGGTCGAACATTGAAATATATATTATATCGAGCGATGCGATCTTAAGTATAATTATTTAAATGGGAAAATAATTATATGTTAAGTGACGTCGAGTCGATGATAATAAGATACAAGTTAAGGAAATATTAACAAGAGTAGTATATAACTTGTAACACAAAGGGTAATGTAACGCCAACGAAACCTAGGATACGCGCTTAATTAAACGGGATTTGGAATAACTTGGGGTCGGGAGTTGGGTGTACAACTTGCCAAGGCACATGCACTATAGGAATAGTGACTTATACGTCTAGGACGTTTGTAGGTGCGAGACCCTCTATGCTATCTACCTAGTGAGCCAGACAGTAATTCAGGTGAGTTTCACGGCCCCATTTTACTGTTTTAACTGGGGGAAAGATATGTTTGTCAAATATTGTCACATGTTGAAAAGGTTTTCAAAGGATAAAATGTGATAAGTGGTATGATGAGTACTTGAGCAGTGAACGCCACTCGGGGTTGAGTCCTCTCTTCCGTAATCATTAATTCAGGGAAATGAAACCGAAAGAATATCTGGATAGTACTATTGGTGCCTGACAAGGCCCACCCCTAATCGATAGCGTCGATTATGCATTAGGTTATGCCTGGGGTGCATATATTCTGAACTTAAGTCGTGGGAAAACCGAGTAACGACTTGGAGCGGGGCATTATTATTAGTCTTGGTTTGGTTATGGGGCTCAAGGGATTGCTCATCATTATAGTTTGTAGGAGCTAGCTACTCCTTACAAAGGCCACAAGTTGTGCAGGTTTCGCACATGTTGTAAAAAAAAACGGAATATCGATCGACAAGATCCTAGTATAATTACTTAATGGGAAAGTAATTATACGGTAAAGTGAGTCGAGTCGATGGTTGTGAAAATGTTGCTTTTATGAAACTAAAACCTGTGAACTCACCAATATTTTATATATTGACGTCTTTTTAAACATATCTTTCAGGTAACTAAGTGCTGGATAGATATGGGGCTAGTGCGGTGGAATTCGGAATGTCGGATACTGGTCGGGGTCTCATTCCTTGTTACCATCGGGTTGGAACATAAACGGAAATACCTCACATTGAAACTTAATGTTTATCGTTTTATGTAATGCATTGTGCAATAATGGAACGAGATACTCATTTTCGACATTCTAATAAATTGATCTTTTCTAATTAAATATAGTTTGTGTTAATCTTGACTTTGATATGCTTTCGAGCGTTGCGCCACGTGTTTCCGCCATTGACGTGGTGTGACAACCATCACAGTTGACCATTAGCTGTCACAATTATATTCATTTATTTGTATTTATGTTTGTAGATATCAGCTCATATTATGGCCTCAATCATCGGCCTAAACTCTAGCTTGTATATGTGTATATATAGCCTTCTTCTTATCAATAATACTCATCCATTTCAATCAAATTACATTGGGATTATGTTCTACCTTTGTTAAGGATTTCATTCACAAGTCTTGGGGGTTAAGGGTTGAAATTATTAAGTATTTTAATCACTAAACCAAACTTAGATTTACTTGATCACTAAATATTTAAGTTGTCACTTGTAAAGAAAAATAAAACAATGATACTTTATCTAGTTCTCGTTAGTACAAAGCCGTTAACTTCTTATAGGGTCCCCCGTCACACATGATGATGGTATGTGAGATCATTCGGTACGAAAGCGAGAGTTCAGAGAGGTGGAAGGGATTCCCGGTCGGAATTAAGCCACTACATAAATTTAGGAAGGTAAATCAGAGAACCCAGTGCATAAACGAGTGGTTTTGTGGTGGTTTGGGAACTGCCTAACAAGCAGTACTCAAACTTTCCAATAAGCTACATGACTTGTGTGCGTTAGGCTCGACGACACTTGTCAAGTAGGAGAAGACCGGCTTACGTGCTAGCAGTCCGAAAACACCTTTATGGGGACTCGTACACTTCCCCTGTGCGTGACCCATTTAGTTGCCAGAACGCCATCCCTTGTTTATTTATTTTCCCATTTCCTAACTCTGAAGAAACCGTTCAAAACCCGTTCTCCTCACCAATAATTAAAACTATTACTACTATTAATTTAATTAATCTACATATTGGAGAGTTCCTCCGAATTGCACGTTTTCTATCCCTACTATTTTATCTTTTATTTTAAAACTAAAAACCTTTTCAAAAACTATTTATCTTTTTGAACCCCTCCGATTTATTTTCTTTTTCAAAACCCTATTAACGAAAGTGATGGAAGGTTAAATAGAGGAAAGTGTGTTCTCTGGAATATGATACTTGGCATTTACCCTAGAAATCTATACTACGCATGTCAGGTTCTCTGCCTATGTGTTAGTTTTAGTTTCTAAGTATGTAAAATTTAAAACTAGGTAATTGTTTAGTAACAAATCTTTTTTTTTTTTTCCGAAACCAATGTTTTGATGTTTTAAATACCACAAGTTTTTGGCACCGGAAGAATGATATCTTTTATATTACTAAAACCGACGCACCAGTTTGTATGTGAGCGTGAGAGAGTGTTATATATATATATATATATATAGTGTAAGTATATAGAGAAAACCCATTTTAGAGTGAAAACTGTGGAAACTCTAACTTCCCGATGTTTTTTTTTTATGAAAATTTTAGGGCATGTAGTATACATGATTATAAGCATTTTGAGCCAAAAAAACCAAAAAAGCGCCGAGCGGTTTTTTTTAAAAAAAAAAAAAAAAACCGTTTCTGGGTAACACATGTTACAGAAATAACATGTGTAATTTTCGTGTAACATGTGTTACCCGAAAACTTTATTTTTTTTTTTTAAAAAAAAACCGCTCGGCGCTTTTTTGGTTTTTTTGGCTCAAAATGCTTAGAATTATGTATACTACATGCCCTAAAATTTTCAGGCCCTAAAAAGTTTGGGAAGTTAGAGTTTCCACGGTTTTCACTCTAATAGTGGGTTTTCATAATATCCTTCCCCTATATATATATATATATATATATATGCATGTAGATGAGAATGGTTATTTGAGAAGAAAAACGACAAATGACATAATAGTCTTAACAATAAATAGTTTATGGCTCGTGGGTTAGGATCAAATACACAGTAAAATAAATAGGAAGTCGTAGGAAGGGTATCAAATGAACTCCAATTGAACTCATTCAAGCGGCTCAGACCATCTCATTGAACCCTACGATCTTAGTTTTTAGCTTTTTTGGATTTTTAGCTTGTAATTTTTAGAATTTGTGTTAGATGATTGTGTCTTTTATGTGACATTGTGTTTTTTTTCTTATTTTATTCATTATGTCATTTTTACGAGTCATTGTGTCTATTTTCCTTAGCGTTGTAGTATATTTCTTGGTATTGTGTTATATTTTGTGACCAATTGTGTTTATTTCGTGATATATTGTGTATTTTGTTTCTTTTTCACCCTTCTCATTTATTTTACATCGACTCCCACCATTTGTTATTCTTTCTCTAAGTAGTTTGGCAAAAACACTTTATCCTACACATTCAAAATCCATCTTACACGTATCGAAATTTATATATATATACACACAACACACACTTTGGTCGAAGAGCATGTACGCATCTAAAAACACATATTTTAACAGTGTTGTTACAAAGTTTGTGTTGTTTATTTTTTTTAAATATCCCATTGGCGTTTTTTTAATTTTTTTTGGCCCAAAACGCTTAAATGCATGTATGCTACCTTGTGTATTTTGTTAAAAAAAAAATAGATGGTTTTTATAAGGGTTTTCTAAGTTTTCTTAACTCAATAAACTTTTCAATTTATACTTTCCCTATATATATATATATATATATATATATATATATATATGCTACACATATCCTAACTTTATTCTACACATATTGAAATTTATCCTATATCATAAATTATGTTTATTTTGAAATAGTATTTGAAAATTAGTTATTAGTTTAATTTAATTAGCAACTTTCAAAAAAAAAATGTTTAATTTAATTAGATTTTGGAGTTGAATGTAATTTTCTTTATCCTGGATTGAATGAGATTTTGGAGTTAAATTTAATTAGCTAAAGATGAAGAGCGCAATTTTTTTTTTTTTGAACGGCCAAACAACTTTATTGGTTCACGAAGCTAGCAAGGAACTAGCAAAAAGTCCGAGATACAAACAAAACGAAACATTAAGTAAATTTACCCTTATTCCCCTAAAGTAACATTAAGTAGAAATATTAAATGAAACTTTCTTATTGGTTTAAAGTTATTCTGTTGTGGTGAGGCTTGTAGACTATCCCTCTTCAGGTAGAAAAACAAGTCGTTCAACACACATGACTAGTTATTGTGGGAGAAACACCATGGTGGTAATACAAATATTTGTGGAGTGGCACCATGGTGGTATGGACGACTGCTGATATGTGCATCTTAATTATCATTTAAACGTTTTCATATGTCGTCCATAACATATTAACATAACCTAAAAGTGGCAACTACAATCCCGAAAGTAGAATATAAATGAGAGACCCTTTTGGCACCACCACTTTGATCGAAGAGCATGTACGCATCTAATAACACGAAATCTATTTCAAATCTTATATATATCTAGATAGGATCAAGATAAAAACGTTGCAATCCTATTACACCTACACATTCTCAATAAGGTTTATTCTCCACCACTTGCGCATTCTAAAGCATATTAGCATATAGAAAATAATTTTCTTTGCGAGAAGCAACGAAAAGAAAAATAATTTTATATATACGCGGGATGAGTTTAACTCAAAATTTTACATTTCAAATCCTTCCCAAAATAATCAATCCAAATTATTATATGTATTTGTTACTCACGCGATAGCATTTCAAATAGAAATATTACACTTCAGTAGATTTTTTTAACAGTAATTTCTAGATTTTCTAAGAGAAATACACCATTACATATGTAATCTGCAAAATATGAACTCACAACGTTTTGCTTATATAGTGCACCACTTACCATTTTAATGTTGCTTGAAAATATACGTTTAAATAGATAGATACAAGAATTGCAAGACCATTTATACCTACTGCCAAGTAGATACGAAGGGAGAGGGATGTGGAGTAGTCGAGTAGGTTATATGAACCTAGATTAGTAGCAATTGTGTATTTATGTAGTTTTCACAGCCTTTTTATTTAGAATTGTTTAGCCCCCCCCCCCCCCCCCCTATACATTTATAAATACAAGTATAACAAAAATCTAAATTGTAAATTTGCTATAAAACATGTATAATGGTTGCAATCACCAACCGTTGCTTATTTTAGGTGTTTTGAGTTAATTGTTTGGTTAGTTCTCGTGCCTTGTAAATCTTGCAGTGTTGGTCCTTAAAGTTTTATAATTACACATTCGACCATAATGATTGCAAACTTATTACCTATGTGTCCCTATGGTTGAATTTTCGCAACTGTAATGGTCCTTCAATTAGATGGCCGTTAATTATCTCTGTTAATTAGAAGTGAAATGCCCATTTTACCAAGATAAAAAACCAAATAATAAAAAACTAACAACAAAAAACTTATTAAATCATTAATAAATAAAGGTGAGGCTATCCCACCCCACCCTTTTTCCTCCTCGTCCCACCCAGCCTTCTTCTTTTTCAACCCCACCATAATATCTCCCACCACCGTCCACCTCCCTTCTTCTTCCACCCAACCATAACCACCACCATCCACCTACATCTTCAGAAACCACCACCAACATCACACAAAGGGTTCCGGTTGTATCCCCTTTGAATTGATCGTCAGAAAAAGATGGCTGGAATTGACGACCCTCGATCAAGACCCATTCCCCTTTCAATAAGATAACCCAGAATTGTTAACACCAAACAAGAACCCTACCTACAACAATAGTTACATCCTTTTTTCTTTAACCCACCTGCTTGATCCTCAATTTACTTGGAAATATTACATTAACCTACATTTGTAACCAATAATAACAAAATGGAATATACATAACTAATTGTATCATTGATTATTACATTAACATGACAAATTTAGTAAACTTCCTTAACAAAACAAAACAAAAACCCATAAAAGTCATATGTGGGGCTAAATCGAAAGCTGAGATTTTCAGCCTTCTACCTCTTGCGATTCAAAAGGTGATAGCGGCGCAGCTTGTTGCTCGCTTACCCACATCTAAATGTAACTTGTTTTGTCATGGATAATGTTTTAGATGAGGTGAAAAGGGTTATTCTTTTTTTAAACTGAGGGTAGTTTGGTCATTTTACTTGACTTAACTGATCCATTAAGGTCAGTTGTATAATTATTAAACCTTGAGAACCAATATTGCAAGATCTTCAAAGCATAGGGGCCAACAAAGCAATTAACTCATTTTTTTTACATGTTAACGCAAGTAAAGTCAATAATTTAGAATAAGATTTAAAGAAGTTTGCCTTAAAAAAAATTAAACAAAATAAAATCCTTTCAAAATTAAAAAAAAAATAATAAAAAGGCCAGATCATATATTAATGATTCCATACAAAGACGTCCACTAACAAACATGTGAAAGGTTCCTTTCCTTGAGAACTTCATATATGTTGAAAAGGTTGAATATATGTCATCGCAATATATCTTTCTAGTTGCTTCATATGTAGGATCTGATTCACTGCCTCGTGGAAGATAAAGACTGTTTCTTTTCAAAACGAATGAGATAGAATGTTAAGAATTATAAACTTCAAGCAGTTTTCGTCATTTTCTCTATTGCAAAGAGGCAAACAAATTTGTATTGTGGTTGGAATCTCAAAAGGTGTAATGTAGGGATACGATCACAATCATTTGAACTCTTCCCTATATATATTTCAATATTCATATACATAAATTAGTATTAAGCTCGACTTAATACTTCAGTTTGTTTAATATATTATGGTTACACTTTATATGGATATTATTGTGGCGAATTGTATATCTCACATGATTTTTTAGAATTGTACATTTTCGAGTATATGAGCGGTGACATGACTATCGGATAAAAGTAATGATTTTTTAGGGATGCATGTAGATTTGTCTTGGTGTCTTGGATTTTCCTAGATTTTGCTGATGCTAGCTACTTTATTTTTTTCGCAAATAAAATTTTTCGTCATTACTTGCAATATTCTATATATAACAATTCATAAACGTGGACAGTACAAAATTCTCATTGGATATTTTTTGTGACAGTGCCACATGTTGTTTCGTATATTTTTTTGGGCCCTCATGCAATTTTTTGTTTATATTAAAACTTGGTTGAATGAACAAATAAAATAGTGTTACCTTGTGCTAATGCTAACATATATATATATATATAGAGAGAGAGAGAGGGGCTGAATATCATGTGAAAACCCTCTTGAGTTGAGAAAACTGTGAAAACCCTATGTAAACTCTATGTAACAACATTATTTTTGGCTAATTTTTTTAGAATGGCTTGTATATTTAATTTTATTAGTTTTGCTCAAAAGATTATCTAGAATGAACTCACCTTCCTTCAAGTCGTATACATCATCCTCTTTTGACTCTTCAGAAAGTAACCTACCTCTTTCAGGTTCTCTGTTGCATCTTGAAACTCAAGCAGAGACTCAAAAAAAAAAAAAAAAAAAAAAAAACTCATCAAATCCTGGAAATAGCTCCTCAAAAGTAGAATCCGGTCTAAAAGTGTCAAAGGGCTGAGGCATATCATCAACAGGCCTCTTTCCCGGATCTCCGGCACCACTAATCTCTACTCCACCACCTGACTCTCCCTGAGTTGCAGCAGGCACACCAAGTGTTGTTGAAGCACTTGGGGGCTCACTTCCCGCAGGGCGGTGGGATCATTGTCAGGATCATATTCCATTCTCTTCGTCCTCAATTCATCACCCTTACACATTGAAGTCTCCCCCTAAGCCTTCAACTGCTTCATCAATTCAATATTCTTCTACATTAACTCTCCATTCTGTTGTAGAAGAGTTTGAATCAGTGATCTGTCATTTGCCTGCAGCTCCTGTTGAACCTCGTTATAATGCAATAACTTGGTGATGGTCTGATTGGCCAGCATCACCTGAGCATTCAACTCTGCCACCCGTCTCTCCAACCTAACATCCTTTCCCAGTCAATGAAGTATCAAAGCTGAAATCCAGAGTAGAGATATCGAACACGAACCCTTCTGGCAATGGATCTGTGGTAGCTGATGTGGATTAGAGGCAACAATGGTAGTCTGAATAGTGGTAGGTGTGGGTAATGTGGTAGTATGGGTAGAGGAGGTGAAAACTGGATCAAAATGTAGAGCAGTGTGTCAACCTTCATGCTCCACTTTTGTAAATGTGCACAATTGGTCCCGCAACTGTTCAAAATTTTCATTTTTAACCCTCGTATTCCAAAAGGATCAAAAATTTCAATTTGATCAAAACTTTTAATTTTTACAAGAAAAAGTATTCACAATTTATACTCACATTTACACCCGAACAAAGAATGCTTTACGAACATCAGACACCGACACTCAAAACTTTAAGTTTCAGTCTTAAAACAACTTAGAAACTGAGGGAAACGAATCCGGGAACTTAAAATTTATTTAAAATAATTAAATTGGAGTTTTGAGCTTTCGCGGACCGCGGGGATGTTAATTAATCTCTCCGCGGTACGCGGAGCGTTGTAGTCAACGTCCTAGTCAAACACGTATCCGCGGTGCGCGGAGACAGTGTCTGTAGCTGTTTCATCTCCTCGAACGTTTTGGTCAAATCTGTTTCACTATTGGCATTTAATTCGAGTCAAGACCCATCTTTATGATGAAGACTAAAGACCATAAGTTTCACTACTGGTCAATTCTCCATTTAATGGCTTTTATGTCAAGAATTCATCACAAATTCATATAAAAACCCACTTATGTGACTCATTCTCATTGCACCTCTATATTGATCATTCTACTTCGATTAAATACTACCACACCCTCTCCTCTATTAGTCTATCACCTCTACACAAGAAGCCCCAATTTTCATCTCATATTCATGATGAATTGGAAGCTTAATTCTTGGTTTTATGTCGGTTTTGTTTATTCATTTTGAGTTATCAAATTCGTGAGTTTTTCAAATTCCTTTTGCATTTTGATTCATTATTACCAGTAGAACAATAACCCTTTACTTGTTATATCAATTATAGTCTTTAAGGGTTTCAATTGCAAATCTAGGGCTTAGGGTGTTCTAGGTAATTTGGGGATTTTGATTTAAAAGTTTTTAGATTTTTATAAATTCATAACTTGCTTCTTTCTTATACAAAAATTATGAAATTTGGTATGATGGTTTATATGATTGATTATGAGTTTTGGAATCAGTTTCAAGATTTTTAGACACAGTTTAATATTTTTAATACTTTTATGATGCTTTAATATTTTTTAATTCATAATAAATCAAAGGTAGCATATTTGGGCATGAAAATTTATGGAGAAATGTTTCATTATTCTTAGATAATTATCATAAAATTTTTCAGCAGTTTTGACATGTTTTCGTATGCAATCTTATTTTTATTTGTTAAATAAACTTTAAAAAAAATAATATTCATAATAAACCTTATTTAATCCAAAAAATTCTATAAAAATTATTTTAGTGACCTTTTATATCAGAGTAACAAGTTTTTATGGAAACTTTTATTTTTCAAAGTGTTTTGCATTTATTTATGATTTTGTGTTAACTTTACTAATACAAACGTAATAAAAACTCTTAATTTTATTAGAAATATTTTTCTGAATAAAAATTATTATTTTGATCTTAGAAAAATATTTTTGTTCGAAAAACTAAATTCATTATATTATTGTCATAGCTCGTGATTGCAAAATATCATATTATTCTCGTCGCCTTTTACAAACTTAAAAACTCAAATGTAGACTAGACATCCTAGATGCCTTAGAATAAGATCCCTAGACTTTACTAAGCTTAAATACTTATTTTTGGACACTCTAAGCTTTAGGTTGAATCTTTGGATATGCTTGCTTACACTCGCTCGCGTAGTCAATTTATTATTTGACGAATGTGTGTATATCTTTCCCCTTTTTCATGTTTTACTCTTTTGGGGCTACTCATGTACACTATGTCTAAATGAAATTCTTTCACTAAATGCAATTCTCATGTGTGCTTGCTTTATGTTAGTTGTTTGTATCTATGACTTGTCAAAATCATTAACCGTTTGGGCCTGTCATATCAATGAATAGTACTATGGTATATACCCCTTGTTGACTCTGTTGAGAGACCTTAGTCATTGTTAGGTATGTCATTATTACTGTCAATAGCGCATACTATATATAAATTTCATGTCACACTGTCTTAGGGTTGGTTTTAACCTGGATACTGCTTATTATATAATTGCAAATGGTACCGCACATGAATTGCTAAACACTTTTTCTACTCTATGTATTCAAAACAGGGTATGCTCACCAATACATTTTTGTATTGACATATACTATTTTCGTACATGTTTCAGGTTGTTTTTGAGACGCTTCTTTTAAGCTTTTGGATTTATATTTATGTTTTGACTTCATTGTATTTTAGTTAGACTTGTCACTTTAGAACTATTGTATCCCATAATTTCCTTTCAATGTAATAAATTATTCAATTCAATGTATTCAAATTTACACTTTTAGTCCATGAGCTATTGAACAATCGTCACTACGTGACACCTCGATGATTCCGCCATCGGTTGGGGTGTTACAGATTTGTATCAAAGCCATGGTTATTGAGAATTGGGTTATTATATTTCTCTTTATCCTTATATTTGTTTTTGATTTCATTTTCACTTCCTCTCCTTTTTCATCATCATTTTTGGCATCATACTTGGAGAAGAAGACACTCGTATTTCACAAGTGAAACGATATCATCAAGTTAGGAGTGGATCCATACCTTGGTGATTAGTTTCACTCCTCTATATGTTATATATCTTTGGAATATATCTTTGAGATAGGAGTGACGTCCACACCTCAAGGAATATTTCCTCCAAAAAGAAACTTCACCACTAAGCTAGGAGTGATATCCTTTAACTTAGTGACTAGTTTCACTCCTCCGTGTTACTTGTTTAAAATACATCTTGGAGTTAGGAGTGATATCTGTACCTCAAAGGTTTATTTCAATACCTCATTTTTAATCTCTCTAAAGTTTTGGAATTCACTAGTGATGGGGCACGTGCAATCTAGAAGGGTGAGCGCCTGTATCCTGAGTTTTTTGTCTAGGCTTGGTATTTCATATAAATCCCAATCAGACGAGGGACCCGTATACCTACCTGGGAACTCTTGGGATGAGCATTCACTTATAGGCTAAAGCACGCCCCCACAAGTCACTTGGAAATTTGAAATACTTGGGTTAGTCAAAGTTTCCTATGGAAAACATAAATCTTGCATTTCGGACTTCTCTTCCACAGTTGATATACTCCTTCTCCAATCCGAATGAAGCGCATGACACATTCGCATAGTTGCAGCTGAAAAACGACTATACAGTCTTTATATCGCTCCAACCTGAAAAGCTTTGGCCACTGATGTTTGAGAACATTTGTACCAATCCATAAATCCGACCAGAAATGCACCAGCCTACCATTCCCAACCCTCGACCTTATCAGCGATCTGATATTATTCCCATTTAAAGAGCATCGGTCCATCTGCTTCACAATAACATTCCAGCAACCTTTGACACGACAATTTAGGGGCGGAATTCCCACCGACCTCTCCCTCCGTGTACTAAGCCAACCACTTTCCTCCAAATACTATTTTTTTGAGTTTTAAACCTCTAAGCCCACTTAGCCAAAATTGCAATATTAACGTTCTTTAGTTTCGTTATTCCCAATCCTCCGTTTTTCTTTGACTTTGTTACAATATTCCATGCTACCCAACCCACCTTCTTATCACAAACCGAGCCTGCCCAAAGATAGTTTCTCATCATCTTTTCAATTTGATCTGTCACTTTGACCGGGGCTTTGTATAAAGATAAATAGTACACCGGTAAAGTAGCAAGCACCGATTTAATTAAGGTCAACCTTCCACCCATGGATAATGTATTAGCCTTCCAAGAAGCTAAACGTCTTTGAATTGTCTCAGTGACCGAATACCAATGATAGCTTTTGTTCATGTTCGCGCCAACTTTAATTCCCAACTAATCGAAAAGGAACTCCCCAACTTTACGTCATAAAATAGTCGCCATTTAGCGGATTCGAGAATGCCCCTAACCCAAAGACACCATCTGTTAGGGAACCCCATTTGACCCATCACCGAAATAAGAAACCCCTAGTTAATGTTATCGTAAGCCATTTCAAAATCAATTTTAAGCAAAAAGGCTTTCCTCCGCATCTTCTTCACCCACCCATACAACTCGTTAATCATAAGGGGACCATCAAAAATAATTTATCTTTAAGGAAAGCGATCTGTGTATCAGAAATAACTCTCCCGTTGTTTCCTTCACCCTCAAAGCCAACACTTTCAAAATAACTTTACTTATAACCTCAACTAAAGTTATTGACCTATAATCTTTTAGACCAATCGAAGCTTTAATATTTGAAATAAGAGTAATAAAAGAGGTACTTCAACCTCTGTTAATAACCCCAATATCATAGAAATTATGGAACATGTTGTCAAAATCATCTTTCAAAGAACTCCAAAACTGCTTTATAAATTTAAAATTAAAATCATCCGGACCCGGAGCCGACACGCAATCACTGGTTTATTGTATTTGTGATCAAAATTATTCGGTTTGATTTTTATATTTATTCACATCACTGGCATGTGTATGTAAACGATAATTAACGTAGCCAAGTTCATAAATAAAATTTCAATTACTCTCAAAATTAATAAATAAAAAAAAGACAATATCGTCTTTCTCAATGCATCACAATACAATAGATATGGTACATGATCAATAGATGTTTCATTTCCTTTTCTTTTTTAATATATTTTATAATTATAATTACAAATTTACTTTTGAGCTCAAAATGCTCCATCGAGTTGTTATCAGCATTTTACTTTTATTTTGTTTTGTACTTTTGTCCATGTGTATGAAATAGAATGGTCATCATCTTTGTAGATCCTTAGTAGGATAAGTTCAACTTTACTTATATCCTCACGAGAACATATATATATCAAAGTTTTCTCACATTATATTTTAGATACCCAAAACTCTCTATCATTGTCATGAGATAGTTGGGTTACATACTTACATAAACAAAATACAATAATCCCGTATTAATCTATAGGTGTTGATAATGTATTTAACAGTTTTAGTTAATTCTGATCTTTAATAATTAACAGTTTTAGTTAATAATGTATTTGTAAACAACATAAAGAACCGTTGAAAGTATAAGACCAGAACATGAATTCTACCACAAGAAAATTTCAAAAGGTGAATTTTGATTTCTATAACAAGTTTAGCATTGTATTAGAGTGAGAGGAGTGGGGACTTGGGTTAGGAGTATGAGTTGCCATGTAACAACAATAGGGTTCACAACTCAAGCCTTCAAAAAGTTGGAGAGTAGGGTGACTTGAGTTTTGGGCTTAATTGAGTTACCATGTGACATTTTTTTAATTATCTTTTTTATAAACTAATTAAATAAAAAGTCATATAAATTAAGTAAAAACACATTAAATTTAAAAAAAAAATTAAAGCATACACATAAATGATAATTAATAAAAAGGCTTTAAATAAAAAAATACACTAAAAATAAATAAAACAATGAATACTTAAAAAAGACATAAAAAATTACATTACATGTTATATTCCTCCACGATCTCGCGTTTCATTTTTAATGTCATTTCTAACTCAGAACTGGTGAGGTGATTGACGGGCATAACAAGAAATTTCATATTTTCTCGCTTTTCTTTCTTAGTAATTTTTTTTCAAAAGCATCCCAAATGCTTTTCTTCTCGTCGTCGAGCCTTTGTTGTTGAATGATATTGAATTGAACGATATTAGCATTTAAATCGTCCAACTGCCCGGAGTACGCACCTTTACCTTTACCCGAAGCCGAAGCACATGATCTTTGGGCCTTCTTCTTTGCATTATCTCTACTGGGTGGGCGACTCAATTTCTTCTTGAACTCATCGCCATCCAAGTTAATATGGGAAATTTGTAAATAAACGCCCACCAATGTAGGATGCAAAACTCGCTAGATCGGGACACAGTGAGAAAAGAAGTTTTTGGGGCGGACGGTTTGCTATCGGGCGAACCGGTAGTAGAATAGGATTCTCGGGGTTTAGAAATCTAATATGACACATCAATTTTATATATGAAATAGATTGATGCGCTTTACAGTTACATGAAGAAAAACTTCATGTAGCACCTAATCTAAAACAATTAACAATGTATCTCCAATGTTAACGTCTAACCTTAAACAATGTATAATTCTAATATTAATATCTAACCTAAAACAATGTACAACTTCAATGCTAACACCTAATCTAAAACAATGTATAACTCCAATGTAACTCTAATATTAACACCTATCCTAAAGGCTAAAAAAATGTACAACTCTAACATACTAATATTGATACCAAACCTAAGACAATGTATAACTCTAGTAAGCAATTATGCTCTGGTTGAAAATAGAGTTCATACTTACTGGTTTGAACATAACTAGTAAATGAATTACCTGAACACGTGTTTTTTTTCCTGTATGAACAAAACCCCACAAAAAAATAGGTGTTTTTCTCCGTTTTTTATATAGCACTATGGTACTCATTGGAAAGATAATAAAACGCTTGTTAATTTGGTGTAATTTTTTTCTTTATTAAATCTCGTAGATAAAATATATTAACGTTTAAAATTTATGAGAGGAAACATAAGAGAGAAAAATTCAATTTTTTTTTTAATTTTTTTTTTTTGCATTTACAATACATCTGCATGTTTTACAAACACCCCGTGGACCCAAACATCTGCGCGTGGTCTGCACGGCGTAAACAGAAAAGGCCGGAAGCTCTTTTAGCAAAAGAAAGAAAAAACAAACACCCTTTAGTGTTCTAAAGATAACCTTCCTATATGAAAAACATCATCTTAGCTATTCATTTTGGCCACCAAAAGAACTGGCCAAAGGAACAAAGGAAAAACATCTTCTCCCTCCACCTTTTTACTTCTCTCAAATATTTTCACGACTGGAACCGTTCGGTCAGACTGATTGGGTCAGGAACCAATACCGCTGACAGTCTGGTCATGATAGTTTAGCAGTTTTTGCATTGAACCGACCGGTTCTTGTGATTTTCCGATTCGCCCGTTGATACCACTAGTCGAGCCATATATTGGTACTTGTTAGGATCTGAGTTTGATTGTTTTGATTTGTTTAAGTAAAATGAGAAATGAATGAAGTAAATATAAATGGAAAGTGCAGCGGAATAATAAACTATAATCAAAACAAAAGAGTAAATGTTTTCTAATCGAATGCTTTCATTATATTGAAAGATACAATCAATTACAAGTACTCCCCCTCAGCCTGATCACTCTGTGATTGTTTGTTTGTCTGAGAGAATGTTGTGTGTGACGAATAGAACAGTACAAGCACTGTTCTATTTATAGACAAATCTAAACCACTAGTGACCTGGGCTGACGTCACCTAAGATAGTGACCTCTAACAGAATAACAACATAAAACATCTGCCCTATACAAACTACTGTTACATTGCAAAACACTGTAAGGTAAACTACTGTTGAGGAAAACTCTGATGGTCTTGTATCATCTGTTGGAGTCTAAGTGTTGTTGGCTCCAACAGACCTTTAGTCTTCAGCACTTGATCAGCATTTGTTCTCTATCAAACCTTTAGTCAGCAGTTGTTCTCTATCAGTTGTTATCCAGCAGTCCTTTGTAGCAGCAGTTGTCATAGCAGTTGTTTGGGTGGAACAGTTGTTAGGGTCAACAGTCTTTTGGGAGGAGTATGTTCTAAATGCTGTTTATTTATATGGATCAACTGTTAGTATATTTTGGCTTTTCAATCATATGTTCTTCTTCAGGTCAGCAGACCCAACAGTACTTTTAAGATGAGAGATACAAATTAGGAGGGACAGAGAGATCCGGTAGTAGAGGTCGACGAAGGAGCTAGTGCTTGGAGAAATAGTTAACTTGCCGGAAAACTTGGTCAACAATTTTGTGAAGGATTTTTTTTTTTTTTGAACGGCCAACTAAACAACGCCGGGTACTTCGTACGCGGCCCCCAGTGGCAAAGACAGGGGCACAGCCCAGCCCACCCCGGACGCACGAAGCCCCTAGCCCGCCCGACAGCCCGCTTCCAGGAAAACCCGACTCACATACCCACCCGAAGGCACGACAGTAGTGAAGGATATGATTGCTGAAAATGTTTTTTTTTCTTTTGTGTATTTTGTTGAATAAAATAAAATTTTAAATTATAAGTAATACACCACATAACTAAAATTACTACACAGTTAAAATTAAAATTACTACATAACTAAAAATTAAAGTAACTACGTACCTAAAATTAAAAATACATACCTAAAATTAAAATTAAGACCTGACTAATTAGACATTTAAATACATGATTACATAAATCAATAACCAAAGAGGGAAACGAGCGACGAGCAGTCACGATCACTATCATGTCCGTCCAACCTCTCGTATCAATATCCAGAGCTTTCGGATGACGGACAAACTGTTTCTTCATCCGAATCTACTATGTATTCAGCCCCGTGATCGGTTTCGTAACCTTGAGCCTAACTTGGAATATCTGGTACTGTAGGAGTGTTTTTCACTTCGGGAGTGTTATCATTGGAAATGGAAGTAAAAGGGTATACTGCATTTAGAAACAATTTGTCAAACTTCACCATGGATCCATTTGAAAGAAACTTGAAACAAGAGAACAACCATAGAGGGATTTAGAAAAACAACCTTTGATATAAATTGGTTTTCATTTGATGTAGGGTTAAACCTCCACAAAGAAGTATCCACACCAAGTAGTTAGCTTCAACAAGGTGCTCCACTTAAAACCACATTTCAAGATACAACTAAGCAATTGGCTCCAACAAGGTACTATCCTCAAAACTGAATGTCAAGATACGACTAGTAAAATAGATTTTTTATTTTTATTTATTTATTTATTTATTTTGTGCAGGTCAAGAACAAGTTATCATTTTATCAAACCTTTTATTGATTATAGGTTTGATAACATCTTTTAGTCTTGCACCTTAATATGCCTTTCTTGTGTCAAAACGAAATCTGTGGCTGGGGGGGCTGTGCCCCAAGGTACTCGCAGAATATATTGCATCGGCTCCCCTAACTCCGTTGCTTAAGCCTGACAACGGAATCCGCCCTATTGCCGTAGGGGCCATATGGAGGAGACTGGTTTCTAAGGTGGCCATGAAAAAAGTGGGGAAAGAAGTTGTTCAATATTTAGGAGACTTTCAGTTTGGGGTTGGAATTCCAAATGGGGCGGAGGCTGTGCTTCATAGTGCTAACAGGTTTCTCGATTCGTTCCATGATGATGGCTCGCTTGCTATGCTTACGGTTGATTTTTCTAACGCTTTCAACGCTATTGATCGCACTACTCTGTTACGGGAAGTTCACTGTCACTGCCCTTCCATTTTCCCGTGGGTTCAGTTCCTATATGCTCAGCCAGCTAGGTTGTATGTGGGGAATGAGCGTATTGGGGCTTACGCAGGGGTTCAGCAAGGGGACCCTTTGGGGCCCTTGCTCTTTGCTCTAGCTTTACACCCCCTCGTGCTAAAGGTACATGATAACTGCGACCTTCCATTCCATGCTTGGTACTTAGATGACGGGACGATTATCGGGGATTATGTTCAGGTCGCTAAAGCACTTGACATTATTAGCCTGGAGGGGCCATCTCTAGGGCTCCAGCTCAATATTAGCAAAACTGAGGTTTTCTGGCCGTCGTGTGATGGGGGGAAGATCCGGCCAGGTCTGTTTCCTAGTGACATTGGCAGACCGGAGCGGGGGGTCAAACTACTTGGTGGGGCAGTCAGCCGCGACGCCGGTTTCATAAGTGATCTATCTGCTAAAAGGGCGATGCGAGCTGTTGACCTCATGGGGCTCCTCCCTAGATTGCGGGATCCCCAAAGTGAGCTTCTATTGCTTAGATCATGTATGGGTGTGGCCAAGTTGCTCTTCGGTTTGCGTACCTGTCAGCCTCCCTTTGTGGAAAATGCTGTTTCCTGTTTCGACAAAGGCCTTCGGGAGGCCATAGAAGACATTGTTGTTTGTGGGGGGGCTTTTTTTGGGGACCTCCAGTGGCGGGTTGCGACTTTACCGCTTCGACTTGGTGGGTTAGGCCTCTCCTCAGCCCGGGACGTGGCTGCCTATGCTTTTGTGGCCTCCAGATCCCAGTCCTGGGGGCTGCAAGACCACATATTACGTAATAGTGGGGTTGCTCACGTTGACACGGACTATTCTGGCGCTATTGACCTTTTACAACGATCCCTTCCTGACTTTGATACTGGCGGTTTCTTTAATAAGGACACCGCCCCCAAAAAGCCACAGAAAACTCTGGCGAATGCTCTTTATAACCGAATCGCGCAAAGTTTGGAGGGGGATTTCCGTCTGTCCGTCCGTCAAAGGGCCGTCTTAGAATGCCTACAAAAGCCTCACGCCCAGGACTTCCTTACTGTGTTACCTATCGAAGGCTTGGGGCAACGAATGTCGGCAGTAGAGTACAGGGCAATCCTTAAATACCGGCTGATGATACCCATTTTCCCCGATGATGAAAATTGCCCGGTCTGCCGCAAAGCATGCCTTGATAAGTATGGGGAACATGCGTTACATTGTAAGGAATTGCCAGGGTTTAAATATCGGCACGATTTTGTCCGGGATGCTTTGGCAGACATCCTTAGAAGAGCGGGGATCTCCGCAAGAAAAGAGGCGTCAGTTAATTTTCTCACAGACCCCGCGGAGGGAAGGTCCACCTTGCGCCCAGCAGACGTCTTAGTTTTTGGTTGGGAAGGTGGGAAACATGCGTGTGTTGATCTTACCGGGGTGTCCCCCCTTGTTGGGCTTCGGGATAGTGGGTTTGTGGCCGGACAAGCGGTCATGAGAGCTGAATCCAAAAAAGTGGAAAAGCATGCTAAAGCATGTGAGGATAATCAGCATGTTTTCGTTCCCTTGGCCTTCGACACGTTCGGGTCCTTGGCACCGGAGGCGGTGCGATTTTTGGCTCGGGTTCAACGAGTAGTGCACAGCAACTTTTCCACCCCCCAAGGGCGGGGTTTTGTTTTTAGCAGATTAGGATTTTCTATTCAAAAAAGGGGTGGCGGCGCAGCTTGTTGCCCGCCTACCTACCATCCTTATGTAATTTACCCTTTTTTTTTTATCAATGAAGTCTTCAATTATTTAAACGAAATCAGAAGGCTCCTAGTTTGGGGGCATTCTTAGAACACATGTGTTGCCAACTTGGATTCCATGTCATAAATGAAATAAAAATGGAACCAACTGGAATAAAAGATTTAGCCACATAAGTTCTTATCCTTGGACTTACCTATTTAAATCACCTATGCAACATTTGCAACTCCAATGTGAAAAACTTTAAATACAACAAAGTGAAAAACTTTTACATTATGCATTATGGTAGGTATCTTGATGTAAACTAACCAATTTCGTTTAACCTTAACTAAATGCTAGTTGAGTAGTGAAATACCTACCCAAAATCTGGATTAGTTACTGGTTAACTAAATAGATTAATGCATAGTTGGTTAATTAAAAAATTACTTGTAACAAGAATAGATAAATATTTAATAATACATCATCAATATCAATATATATAAATAAATAAACAATAGATCAATATTTATTAATAAATCATCGATATAAACAAATGTACGTTAGATCATGTTGCTTAGTGGGTCACCTACCGTATGTTAATAGTAGCATTGATATACCTTATGTTTTTGGCATATGATTTCGACTAGTTTCCAAAGGCTTTCACCATACTTGGGGCATTGATAATACAAAGACTTTTAGCCTAGTTAGCAAACCAACAACTATCAATTTGATCTTATCTTTTGCTTTTTCGTGTGGTTGGAACACAAGTAGCATTGGAACATAGGGGGTTTAGTAATCAACCTGTGATGACTACACCAGAATTGTAACACGCGGGTTACAACGAATCCTCGCTAGTAAGAAGTTCACACCAAGCAATGGCCAACCGAGAGAAACACTTTGCAAGAGGGAGGCGACGTATGGTGGTGGTTTGCGGCGGACAGGGGGCGGCGGCTCCTATAGGGTGGCCGCAACCTATTACTTTGGGAGCAAGGAGTGGTTTTGATAAAAAGTGTGATTAGGGTTTGCACCTTAATCCCCTTTTTATAAAACATAAACTTACATTAAGCCCCCTTGCATATTACTATAATATTCCTTAATATTAATCTTATTAATATTAAGTCCCTCAAGTATAAAATATTATTATTTCACAAATAATAATCCACCTACACGTGAACTTGTCTGATTCGTGTACCAACGTGTAACTCTTCGGATCGTACCGGGTCGGGTTACATTGACTTCGACTTTTAATTACATCGGACATATCCAACAATCTCCCACTTGGACGATTTTAATTAAATGAGTCAATGTGTGCAGAGTTGGACGCCTAGCTGCATCTCACTGCACCCAACACAGTATGACATTTTACAGTCGTCAACTAGTTCTTTGTGGTCAAGTAACGCTTTACTTAACCAAATACTATAGCCCTGATAATTCTATCAATAAGTCCCTTATGTAAAGACATCCATTGATTATAAGACATGGATCATTCATTCTTATATTGATCACCCATTCTCTATTCTCGTCTTTAATTCAAAATGGTCTAACGAA
The DNA here is from genome assembly GCA_030844895.1 of Ambrosia x helenae. Taxonomy (NCBI): domain Eukaryota; kingdom Viridiplantae; phylum Streptophyta; class Magnoliopsida; order Asterales; family Asteraceae; genus Ambrosia; species Ambrosia x helenae. The sequence goes on along the minus strand of CM061227.1, from coordinate 12,893,315 downwards.
CTACCTTAGTCCGAGCGTGGCCACGCGTTTACCCCAGTTTGAGTTTACGAGGGCGCCAGAATGTCTAAGCTTCTAATCCTATAGAAGTACAGAATTCCATCAGCGTCATACAACTCCCCCTTAATCTTGGATTTTTCTCAATGCTACCCGGATTACCATCCATGTTTCAGGATAGTGTTAGATAACATCAAAGATAGTCCTTGATCAATGTAGTTTAATATGTGCTTTAAGAAAAAGAACAGATTGAACATATCAATATCAAAACATCTCATGACATAGATCCATGGAGATCGTTTTGAAGCGAGTTACATCCAATATCATTCTCTAATGATATCTGTGAATTATGATTCTCAAACCCTTGAGCTATTCATCTCATGAATACAATCATTTCAATTCACAATAGTCTTACATTTAAGTTCATTCCCATGTAATTTGATTGACTACGGACATTTAGAATACTCTTATTCAAGGATTTAAACATACAAATAATGAACACAGTTAATAAATATTTAAATTTGCATTTAACCCATTAAATCAAACAAACATTCAATATACCTATCATAGTTCAAAATAAAACACCAATATTAATTACAGATCATGCCCACTGTCTAGCAACTCTAAGCCATATCTTTCCAGCATGCTCCTCATGTTTAGCTTGAGGTAAAGGCTTAGTAAAGGGGTCAGCCAGATTTAGATCTGTATGAACTTTGCTTATCACGATGTCTCCACGATCTACTATCTCTCTAATATAGTGGAATTTCCTGAGTATATGCTTTGTGGTCTGATGTGACCTTGGTTCCTTTGCAAGAGCAATGGCACCAGTGTTGTCACACAGTATCTCGATTGGTTTCTTTATGCTAGGCACAACATCGAGATCAGCAATGAATTTCTTCATCCAGGCAGCCTCCTTTGCAGCATCCGATGCAGCATTGTATTCTGATTCACAGGTGGATTGAGCAACCACACTTTGCTTAGAGCTCTTCCAAGTGATAGCCCCACCATTCAGAATGAAAACATATCCCGTTTGTGATCTTGAATCATCACGATCAGTCTGGAAGCTTGCATCTGTATAACACTTAACTGACAGCTCCTCATCCAGTCCTCCATATATTAAGAACATTTCCTTAGTCCTTCTCAAGTACTTAAGAATGTTCTTCACTGCAGCCCAGTGACTCTCTCTCCTGGATTATGTTAATATCAACTCGTCATGCTAAGAGCATACGAGACATCAGGTCTAGTACATAACGTGGCATACATGATGGAACCAATCGCAGAAGCATATGGAACTCCTTCCATTTTCTTCTTTTCCTCTTCAGTGTTTGCACACTGCTTGTTATTAAGAATGGTTCCATCTGACATGGGCAAGAGCCCCTTTTTGAGTCTTGCATTAAGAAGCGTCGTATGACCTTATCAATATATGTACTTTGACTCAAACCCAATAACCGCTTTGATCTATCTCTAGAAATCTTATTCCCAGAATATAAGCGGCTTCGCCAAGATCTTTCATTGCGAAACATTTACCCAACCAGGTCTTAACATCTTTAAGCATAGGGATATTGTTTCCAATGATTAGTATGTCATCTACATACATTATAAGAAAAGTGATATAGCTCCCACTAGATTTCTTGTAAACACACGGTTCATCTTCGTTCTTGATAAAATCAAACTCTTTGATTTTTTGATCAAAACGGATATTCCAGCTGCGAGATGCTTGCTTTAATCCATAGATGGATTTATTCAGTTTGCACACCTTATTAGGATTCTTTGTATTGACAAAACCTTCAGGTTGAACCATATAGACATCTTCCAGTAAGTGTCCATTAAGGAACGCGGTTTTGACATCCATTTGCCATATCTCATAGTCATAATATGCAGTAATGGCAAGTAGAATTCTAATAGACTTAAGCATGGCTACTGGCGAGAAAGTTTCCTCATAATCAATTCCCTGAGTCTGAGTAAAACCTTTCGCCACAAGCCTTGCTTTGTAGGTTTGCACATTCCCATCCATGTCAGTCTTCTTCTTAAAGATCCATTTGTTTTCAACAGTCCGACATTCGGCAGGAAGATCAACCAAATCCCAGACTTGGTTATCATACATGGATTGCATCTATGCATTCATGGCTTCTTGCCATTTCTTAGATTCCGAATCCAAGATTGCAGCTTTGTAAGTAGCAAGCTCAGCTTCATGAATCATGAAGATATCGTCATACCTTACAGGTGCACGACGATCCCTAATACTTCTTCGAACACTTAGTGTTTCTATTGTTTCTTGATTCCTCTCAGGCTCAACTTCAACAACTGGATTAGTTTCTTCTGGTTCTGTCTAAACAACTGGTTCAGTCACTTGTGATTCTCGAATTTCTTCAAGATCCACATGGTTATCTCCAATCCCTCGCGCCAGAAGCTCTTCCTCCAAGAAAGTGCCTCTGCGTTTAGTGAAAATCCTATTTTTAGTGTGGTGGTAGAATAGGTAACCGATCTTCTTAGCGTATCCGACGAAAACCACTTTTTCGCCTCTGGGATCTAGTTTATCCGAAGATTCTAGAGTGACATAAGCATTACATCCCCAGACATTAAGGTAGGATACATGAGGTTTCTTTCCATGCCATATCTCATAAGGCGTTTTATCAACCTTCTTCGTTGGAGCTATATTCACAAGTCTTGCGGCAGTTTCCAAAGCATAACTCCAAAAGGATTTTGGAAGGTTTGTTCGACACATCATTCATTGAATCATATCTAATAGAGTTCGATTTCTCCGCTCAGACACACCATTATGTTGCGGTGTTCTAGGTGGAATGAGTTGTGAAACTATTCCACAATCCTTTAGATGGTCGATGAATTCCTGACTAAGATATTCACCGCCTCGATCTGATCGAAGCATTTTAATAGTTCTATTTAGCTATATTTCTACTTCATTTTGGTACTCCTTGAAATTTTCAAGAGTTTCATGTTTATGCTTCATAAGATAAACTTAACCATACCTACTGAAATCATCAGTAAATGTAACAAAGTATCTTTCTCCATGTCTTGACATTGTTCTGAATGGACCACATACATCGGTATGTACAAGTCCTAACAGATCATTAGCTCTTTCTCCAACATTTGAAAAATGTGCTTTTGTTAACTTTCCACTTAAGCATGATTCGCATTTTCCAAACGACTCTGAACCCTTGGAATCTAGGATTCCTACGGTTTTGAGTTGTTTAACACGATTCTCACTTATGTGACCATGTCTACAATGCCACATATACGTATCATAAAAGTCCAACTTATTACGTTTATGGGAGATATTGCATAATATGTTATCGTTTTGGATTTCTATCTCATAGATCCCATTGTTGGGTTTTGCATCAAAGTAAAATACATCGTTAAAATAAGCAGAAATAAATTCACCATTAAAACGATAATCAAAACCTTGTCCACGCAAAGCATAAAATGAAACAATATTTCTAGTCACACTACGAATGTAATAAACATTTTTCAAAACAAGTTCTAGACCAGAAGGAAGTAAAAGAACATATTCTCCTATCGCCTTCACTGCAACTCTTTGTCCATTGCCAACATGGACCTCCAAGTCCCCCTGTTTCAGTTTTTTAATATTTCTTAGTCCCTGCAAAACATTACAAATGTGGAAGCCACATCCTGTGTCAAACACCCATGTCTTGCTAGAAAAAGCAAAGATTTCAATAACATATATACCTGAGGACTCTCATCCAGAAGCCTTGGCTTGCTTCAGTTCAGCTAAATATTTAGCACAGTTCCTCTTCTAGTGCCCAGTTTCATCACAATGAAAACATTTGGCATCTTTCAGATGTTTCTTGTTGGCAACAGCTTTGCCCTTTCCCTTCCCTTTGCCTTGATTGCCCTTCTTCTTAGTTTTAGGTTTCTTAATTTGACCCTCCCTGATCATTAGCACTGGTGTAGTTTTGCTAGGTATGTTTACCTCAGCAGTTTTGAGCATCTGATGCAATTCTGCAAGTGTCTTCTCCATCCCATTCATATTATGATTCATAATGAACTAGTCATATGACTTGGGCAATGAGTTTAGGATGATATCCCCAGCTAACTCATCGCTCAAGGGGGATTCCAGACGAGCCAAGTGATCAACATATGCCTTCATCTTTAACACATGAGTGCTACATCAAACCTCTCATGACGAGCATTTTGTTGGAACATTTCCACCAGATGCTGATTCATGTCGTATGCTTCCATGTCCTCCATGGTCCTTTGATGTTCAGGGATCATGAATACCAACATCAGACATGACACTTTCAAAGAGTCATCAAAATGCTTAGCCCAGTTTTTATAAACATCAGTTTTCTGATTGGTGGGTTCATCAGGGACTGGTGTTTCAAGAACATACAATTTGTTCTCCGCCTTGAGAACAATTTTCAAGTTGCGGTGCCAGTCCATGAAGTTGGAGTGGTTCAGTTTGTCATTCTCTAAGATGGACTTGAGAGAGAATTGGGAGGTGGAATTGTTTTCAGTTGACATCTACAAAGTTCAAAAAATCAATTTATTAGTATTTTATGTTTTAAGTATCCTAATTATTTTATGACCCAAAAAGCAAAATTAATTAGGATGAGATCCCGATTCATCAATACACAATGAACTGGCTTAGCACTGTCCACTTTTATGATTAGGTAGGTAAACAACGATTGTTAATTGTGTCTGCTACACAACTCTCCATTTGGGGTTATCGCTAAGAGCAATGTATTTTTAACCCCAACTATACCCACTTGATAAACAAGCGATGTTTGGTCCTTTACTGTTAACCGTAACACCGGACTATGTTACAAAGGAAACGCAATGATTACCTTTACTCACGATCAACACCCACATGCAGGGTTCAGCACTAACATTTGGGTTCGATCTAGAATGAAGTGTTAACTCGTTAAGGGTGGCATAAAAAACATCAATTTAAAATTGGGATTTAATTTTAATATTTACCATAAATATATTGAATGACTCGTTAGCATGATGCGAGTCACACAATAGTTTATAAAATCCAATTTTATATTGTTCGTGATAATTGAAACTCCTTTCAACACTCGACACGGTATAGTTTTAAATACCCTATTTAAACTATGTTGGTCGTATTATCACGAATGGACTTGTTTTAAAATTAATAAAACTCCTTTTATTAAATATGCTTTTCAGTTTTTATAAAACTTGTTTTAATAAAACCGTTGCCATGATTGTGAAAATTTTTATTTATTTTGGGTTATCTCGATTATTTACAATAAATAAAACACAACCACAAAACATAAAATAAAATAAACGAATCGAGCCCCTAATAGGTCGCCCGTTTCGTTTTAGCCAGAAACGAAACGAACTAGTCTAAAAAGGGTTTCAAAACTATTTTGATAACTCCCACTTGACCCAAGATCTCTATCTTCATGGAATCTGTTCGCCTTTTTATCTACGTCTTGATCTTGTAATTGTAAGATTACAAATAAATTTGAAATACAAATAAAACAAACCTATTCTAACTGTATCTATTACACCGGATCAAATATCTGTAATAAAATTACAAATCAATAATAAAAAAAAAACCAATCACAAACACAACCATGACAAGGGTCAAACACCTAGGGCTCGATTCATATCACAAACATGAACAACTAAAAGCTTTGGATCTTTTGTCAAAATAAATAAATTTTGACAAATAAAACATAGATCAAAAATTATAACTTTTACCATCTATACGCGCGTAACCGTGGCTCTGATACCGCTGTTGGGAATCATGGTATCAAATACGTAGCGGAAACGGTTTATATTATTATTACAAAAACCGAATATTTATACATAAACATATATATGCGATTATATATATATGTAATAATAATTGATTTTATTAATCCAATTAATGAAATATTCCAAATCAGGATCTCAGTTAAACGCGTATAAACAAATAAACAATAAACAACCATAGGGGGTTTAGTAATCAACCTTTGACGACTACACCGGAATTATAACACGCGGGTTGCAACGAATCCTCGCTAGGAAGTTCACACCAAGCAATGGCCAACCGAAAGCAACACTTTGCAAGAGGGAGGCGGCGTATGGTTTGTGGCGGACAGGGGGCGGCGGCTCCTATGGGGTGGCCGCAACCTATTACTTGGGGAGCAAGGAGTTGTTTTGATAAAAAGTGTGATTAGGGTTTGCACCTTAATCCCCTTTTTCTAAAACACAAACTTACATTAAGCCCCATTGCATATTACTATAATATTCCTTAATATTAATCTTATTAATATTAAGTCCCTCAAGTCTAAAATATTATTATTTCACAAATAATAATCCACCTGCACGTGAACATGTCTGATTCGTGTACCAACGTGTAACTCTTTGGATCGTACCGGGTCGGGTTACAATGACTTCGACTTTTAATTACATCGGACATATCCAACAGATGTCAACAATGCATTTTGCCATGGTGACTTATTAAAGAGTGGAGCCTGTTTACATGGCATAACCTCCGTGCTCGGTTGATTCCACATGATCACATCATGTATGCTTGCCAATGCATACTATATATGGCCTTAAGCAATCCCCTCTCGCACGGTTCTCTAAGCTTTATGTAGATCTTGTGACACTTGAATTTACTTGGTGCATTTCTAATTCTATAGGCCTTACGTACTTGTTTACGTAAATGCCATTCTTATTACTAGGAGCTCCACGACTTTTTATATCGAATGTGATTGTTGAATTACTTTATTCTATACATAATTATTTTGTGAAGGTTTATTGTGGTCGGATGGCCTGATTTGCTTCAATCAGAAGATATTTCCATTGGCGAATATTGTGACTTCAAAAGGTGTTCAAACCAGCATAGGATGTTTGTTTCTAAGGTTGCACCAGCAGATATTATTAATTTGAATTTTAAATTCTGATTTTGCAATTAATAAGTGGTGGTGAGATTGTATAAGTTTTAATGTTAATTATTAAGAATTTTATGCAAATATGGTTATTAACATTAAAATGCTTCCCTTTTTAAATTTACACAGTATTTGATTGAACTTATTTGAAGAGATTAATGTATTCATTCACATTAAACCTCATTCAATTTTCAATAAATGCTAACAAAATCAATCATTCAATTGTCAATAAATTAGTAACTGATTGAACCTTTTAATTTAACTTTGGTCAACAATTTCTTACGATAAACACGATATTTAAGTTAATAATTAATATAATTTAAATTTGATTAACAGTTTTCAAAAATATATACGATATTCTAATTAGTAATAATATTAATATATTCATTTAAATAGAAAATTCACGAATTTGGGATGGAATTCAATATTTTGAACAATATTCTCGGAGATTAAGTATTTGCAAAACAAATTACTTGTTTTTCGATATTCGATTCGAACCATATGTGCTATGCAAGACTTATTATTATTACCAAACCTATCATTTTATATTAGTGTTCCTTTGTCCATCATCATATAAAAGAATAGTAATAAAATTCTTCCTATAATTGTAAGAAAATGTATAATATTTACATATATTTATTAATAAAAAGTGTTTCCCAAAATATATATATTAACAATGGTAGGCTTCATATTTTTTTTCTCTGTATTTTTTTAATTTTTGGAAAAAAATTTATGTTATATTATTATTACAAAAATTACAAGAAAATCAATAAATGCTAACAAAATCAATCATGTTATAATTGTGCTAAATGGTAATTTGAAGAAATGAATGTATTCATTTAAATTGACCTTCATTCAATTGTTAATAAATGCTCACCAAATCAATCATTCAATTGTTAATAAATTAGTAACTGATTGAAATTTTTAATTTAACTTTGGTTAACAATTCCCTACGATAAACATGATATTTAAATTAATAATTAATATAAAGAAAATTTGATTATCACTTTTCTAAAATATATATGATATTTAAATTAATAATAAAAACATTAGTATTTTTATTTATTTTAAATATCTTTAATAAACTTTACGAATTTTGGATCGAATGCAATTTTGTAACAATATTCTCGGATATAAACTTATATATAAGTATTTACAAAATAAATTATTGGTTTTTGATATTGAATATGAACCATATGTATTACGAAAGACTTATTATTATTACGAATCCTATAATTTTATATTAGTGTTCCTTTATAACAAAATAGTAATTAAATTCTTCCTATAATTGTAATGAGGTGTATAATATTTACATGTATTTATTAATAAAAGTGTTTCCCAATATATATATATATATATATATATATATATATATGTATATATTAACAATAACAATAACAATGCTAAGTTTCATATTTTGGTTATCTGATTTTTTAAATCTTCGGAGACAATAAAAAAAATATTATATTATTATTACAAAAATTACATTAAATTCATAACCTAACCTTTATATAATGATGGTATTCATTTACATTGACCCTCATTCAATATCCAATAATTGTTAACCAAATCAATCATGCAATAATGGTGCTAAATGGTAATTTGAAGAGATTAATGTATTCATTCACATTGATTCTCATTCAATTGTCAATAAATGCAAATAAAATCATTCATTCAATTGCCAATACATTAGGAAATGATTGTACTTTTTAATTTAACTTTGCTCAATAATATAACTATTTTCATTTAAATATCTTTAATAAACTTTAAGACATTTTCTTTATCCAATCTTTATATAAATTAAAAAATAACAAATTAAAACCATAATACAACCGATCCTTGAGCCTAACAGAAAAACCTTATCTGTTTTTAATTTGTGGAACTTTGATGATGGTAAATTGTATTATGTTTATTTATCTTTCTTTATCTTACACTAGACTTATTAGAAATGAAATATCATTTTATCTTATTTTATTTATATGTTAATATCTTCTTATATTATGTTGACTGTTGACGGTAGGAGGAGTAGAGGTAGACCCAAGTTGACATGGGATAAGCGTATTGAACAGGATTTGATAGAGTTGCACCTCTCTGAGGACATGGTCCAAGATAGGAGTTCGTGGAGACGTAGAATTGAGGCTAAGGATTCTTAGGGACTGTTTCATATATACCTTGCTTTAATACATGACACTTTCTATGTTACTATATGTGTTATATTGTTCTTATGGCATATATACCTTTGTTTATAATACATGACACTTTCAATGTTTATATAAATTCAGTATCTCTCCATTAGTTTTTAGTGTTGTTTACTGGTAGTTTTCTGTTTGTCGAGCCGGGGGTCTCTCTGGAAGCAGCCTCTCTATCCGCAAGGATAGAGGTAAGGTTTGCCTACATCCCACCCTCCCCAGACCCTACTCTTAGCTGTGCTAAATTGTGGGATTTACTGGGTAAGGTTGTTGTTGTTGTTGTATCTTCTTATATTATAATATATACTATTACAGTTTATTATAAGTAACAATATGAACTAAAAACCAATTCATTAACATAAATGGTTTTCATTTTAAAATTAATGTTATCATATTATTTTTACAATAAATTGACCCTCATTGAATTGTCCATAAATGCTTACGAATTCAATCATGCAATAGTTGTGCTTAATGGTAATTTAAAGATATTAATGTATTCATTATTTTTATATGTTTTGTTTTTACTTGTATTAAATATAATAACTATTGCGGCTTGCCTAAGATTGCTCAATGTAGCATAATGCTCGAATGTTCATTTCAATTTTAGGAGATATGATGGTTAGTATCTGGTGAATTACATTGACTATCCTCGAAAAGCTAATTCACTCACCTGGAACATTAGATTTGTGTATGGTGATAGAAACAGATCACAACGTTAACATTCCATATCTTATATTGTTCATTAATACTTTAGCAAGTATGATGGCTACTACCTGTTAGTAGCAATGAATTACACATACTAACCTCAAAAAATTACTCAGATAAATATTTTTTGTAGGGTTAGAAATAAATCACAATGTACATGATCCACCTATCATGTTGTTTAAGAGCCCCACACCCATTAGCCACATGTTTTCTAATTGAATTGTCCTTATCTGTGAGTAATATATAAACACTAATTAATAATGGCAATAGATTTTTCATACATAATAATAGGAAGCATATATTGTTACATATATGACCTTTGGATGTGTTTTAATTCATTCTTATTTAAACAGCTTATAATTTAAAAAAAAAACGGTTCTTATCTAACTACAGGTTAATCATTAACCTATATGACATTACTGATTCATGTCTTTAATCTTGACACTAATTATTCATAACAATGGAAAACTAATAACTAACTCCACCACATAAAAAATTGAAATAAAATAGTTTGCATGTTGATTCACAGTGTATAATCAACTTTCATCACAAGTCCAATCTAGGTAACTACTAAACTACAAACATTTGGAGACATGCGACGTTAATGAGCATAAATAGATTATAAAAAAATTCAAAATGTAAAGCATGATTCTGCAACATGTTAGACGTATCTAGAGTTGGCCTGTATTTGAAGAATCATGCTTTTACACATAGACAGTTGTATGTAGAATAAATATGTTATTATATTTACCTATGAGTAGTTTTATGTTTTGTTAAACTATATTTAATTGCTTTCAACGTTAATGTTCATTTTTATTCCGTTATAATAAATATGTTATTATTCATTTCATTTCATTATTTGTTTTTAAATCACGTCAGATCAAACAGTTGTTAATCGATATATCCATTGTTGCGTTACATTAAACCTTTTTGATGTTATTTTGCATGCAACCAAAATCCATACGAATTGTATTACGTAACTTTAAATAAATAAGAGAACTTGCAAACTACAATCTTTATAGATTTTTTTTCATTTTACTTGTAGATGCACCATGGGTCCCCACGGGACTCTAACCTAGTTTATTAATAAATTATCGATATAAACAAATGTACGTTAGATGATGTTGCTTAGTGGATCACCTTCAAACTATCGTATGTTAATAGTAGCATTGATATACCTTATGTTTTTGGCATATGATTTCGACTAGTTTCCAAAGGCTTTCACCATACTTGGAGCATTGATAATACAAAGAGTTTTAGCCTAGTTAGCAAACCAACCACTATCAATTTGGTCTTATCTTTTGCTTTTTCGTGTGGTTGGAACACAACTAGCATTGGGACATAGGGCAGGTTGATGTCAACAATGCATTTTGCCATGGTGATTTATTAAAGAGTGGAGCCTGTTTACATGGCATAACCTCCGTGCTCGGTTGATTCCACATGATCACATCATGTATGCTTACTAATGCATACTATATATGGCCTTAAGAAATCCCGTCTAGCACGGTTCTCTAAGCCTTATGTAGATCTTGTGACACTTGAATTTACTTAGTGCATTTCTAATTCTATAGGCCTTACGTACTTGTTTACGTAAATGCCATTCTTATTACTAGCAGCTCCACGACTTTTTATATCGAATGTGATTGTTGAGCTACTTTCTTCCGATATTGGCTACTTATAGGCCCGCTTACGGCTGTGCGCATATAATGTATATATGTGTGGCCATCGGGGGGCAAAAGTAAGGTTGCACAACTTTTAACGATATTTTACTAATTTCGTGAAAATAACGTTAAAAATGACAGACGGTTAATCATGCATCAGATGGTGGCGTTGATAGCCAAAAGACAAGGGGGTACATGCACTAGTCGAGTTTGTCCCGATTGCTAAGAGTTATGTGCCTTATGTCTAAGGCTTGATACAAAATCACTATTGAGCCGGGGTCTCACTTGAAGCAGCCTCTCTATTCCCACAGGGTAGATGTAAGGTTGTCTACATCTTACCCTCCTCAGACACTACTTTCGCTTTTGCTATTCGTGATATTAACTAAGTATGATGATGATGATGATATTGGCTACTTTTTCTAATGATCATATATGTCTATCTTAGCAGTGTTGCACACCGATGATGTCATGCTCAGCGCAGACCTAAATCTACTCAAAAATTTTTGTGTCAACAACTCTTCACACTTCCCTCTAGATGATACATCATTATATCAGTGCTATTGAGGTGTTGTAGTATCTAGTTTTGATTTGACATGTGATTGCTTACTTAAGGATACAATTTCTCAATATCTTTAACAACACACTCATCGGCACTAGCTAGCAGTTAAACGCATCTTGAGATATCGTAAGAGCACTAGTGCACATGGTTTGGCTATTTCTTAATCCTCTACATCAACTATTCATGGCTATGCTAATATTGGTATGCCTGCTTGTTGTATTGGTCATTGTGCTATGTACTCTACTTTATTGTCCTTTGTTGGAGCTATAAGATGTAGCACTTGGTTGCTCACATGCTCATTCCAGCAATGAAGCAGATCGAATATCATGCTCTTCCTCATGTACGTTGTTGATGAGATCAGGTGGATTGTGTCTCTTATTACGATTAAGTAAGAGTTGCACACATACTCTTTGATGTGACGTAATTAAGGATAGTTATATAGAGGTTAGTCGTGTCTTTCACTAGCGCATTAAGCACCTCGAGTTGAGACATGGGTTTTGCTCACCTACATGCTGTTCATTATGTTCCTACTAGCCATCGACTTGCAAACATACTCACTAAAAGGTTATAAAGAATGTATCATCACCATAAAGGCATTGATCATCATCTTAAAGATATTGACCAAGACTTTTTCCAAGACTTGACCAAGACTTTGCATAATCTTAGCTTAGTCAATTATAATTGTAATTATGTAATTAAGTGTATCCCTTACTATTAGCCTTTTCCTTATTGTAAATCCTCTATAAGATGGTTGTAATTCTCCATTGATCAATACAATTTCAATACAAAAACCACTTTGTTTATATGGTATCAAGAGGCTAAAAGCTCCCTTGGGTCATCTTCGATCCCAACCTACTCGACAAACACCTTCTGTCCGCATTCTGCCTTTTTTCTTTCGATTCACCATGGCTAAACAAATCACCCACATTACCGCTGTCACAACCCGAAACCAAGAGCTACCTCGAACTAGCAATACCAACACTCGCCCGACTCGCAACAATAACACCTATTGCTACTATTGTAACATTCCCGGACATGACACTAAAGATTCTCGCAAACTTAGTCGCTTCCTACGAGAACACAATATCTCGCCTCAAAATACCAACACCCTGGTGGTTAACTACACCACCCCCTCACCCAACGGCTACAACCCCATCTTGGATGTGGGACACCGGTGCGTCCAACAACACCGCGAACAACAACTAACAATTTCCCGTTCTTTCCGAATATGGAGGACCCAATAAGATCGTGCTAGGTGATGGTAAAACTCTCCCTATAACTCATATTGCTCAAACAACTATTCCAACAAAATCTCACCCACTTCTTTTAAATAACATTTTAATTTCTCCTAATCTTCAAAAGAATCTTATTTCCGTTGCCAAAGTTTGTAGTATTAATCGTGTTTCCGTTGAATTTTTTTCTCTATCATTTTTTTCAAGGATCTACGCACGGGGGCGCGCCTCATGCGGGGAGTGAACGTCAATGATGTCTACTATCCCATCTCCTTGTCTCCTCAAGTCAACAATACCCAAACAAACTCTCTCCTCATGTGGCACCACATACTTGGACATCCATCGCTTCAAGTGTTCAAGTTTTTAATTTCTAGATTGGGACTTCGTTTTAATAAGTTTCCCATGAGTTTTTTCATTGTACTTCATGTTCCCTAAATAAAAGCCACAAACTACCTATTGGCAAAAACTCTTTTGTTACCAATCAACCTCTACGACTTCTCTACTCCGACGTATGGGGTCCCGTAAAAACATCAATCGATGGCTTTAAATACTATGTCATTTTTGTTGACTATTTTTCCAAATACATTTGGTTATACCCAATGAAACGAAAATCCGATGTCAAAATTCTTTTTCCACAATTTAAATCTCTTGTTGAAATTTTTTTCAAAACCAACATTGTTGTGTTGTTCACTGATAATAGGGGTGAATATGTGGGTCTTTCACCTTATCTTGCCTCTCAAGGTATCTCCCATTACACGACACCACCTCACACACCGGAATAAAACGGTATTGCCGAAGACGTCACCGACACGTTGTGGAAACCGGCCTCGCATTACTCCACTATTCCCACTTACCACAACATTTTTGGTCCCATGCCTTTCAAACCGCTCCTACTTATTCCAAACTCAAACCGTTTGGTTATCTTTGCTACCCATGGTTACAACCCTATGCTACTTCCAAACTCCACTCCTGTTCAACGGCATGCATATTTCTTGGGTACTCATCCTTCAAATCGGCATTAAAATGCTATAACCCTACTAGTCATAAACTATACCACTCTCGCCACGTTGAACTTATCCCACATATTTTTCCATCTCAAATCACCAACCCCCAACCCAAACACATATCATTTGACTCCTTCCTATCCACATACCAATCGGCCCAATCAACCTCCTCTTCTAACCGACTCACTCCATACCCAAACATCTTGCATCATCCAACCCCTACTCCACAGCCTACATCACCCGAAGCCCAAACCCATATCCTTCCATAAATCCACGGCCCACCTCCTCTACCTCCTGCACACCGCCCATCCTCCCACACAACAGGCCCAAACAGCCCAACCTCCCACACAACAGGCCCTACACCCAGCCCACCGAGACACCCTCACCAACCGGCCCACCGACTCCACCCGATAGCACCACCCTTACCCCAACCGATTCCCACTCCACCGACCCCACCTCACCAATGTCTTGTTAGGATCGTAGAACACACACACGCACACGAACACAAGTATTTACGTGGTTCGGTCTAAACTGACCTACGTCCACGGGGGCAACTGGAGTATTGTTTTATTGAGTGATACAAATATTACAACTACAAGGGAGTATTTATAGGCCTAAATTAGGGTTACACCCTTTGCTAATCTTGCTCAACAAGTTAAACAAACTGGGTCGGGCCTATACGTGGGCTGAAGGCAACATCTCCAACAATCTCCCACTTGGTGTCTTCGGACCACGAACTGCACCATCTCTTCTGTACTTCTGTAAATAAGATCTCCCCTTGATCTTCAATGCACCTCCAGTTACCCTGATCTCCTCAACATTATTCCTGGAGACCAGTTGAAGCTCCACACAGCTTCAGCTTATCCAACGTCACACATTTAGTGAACATGTCTGCTGGATTTTTAGCACCTGAGATATTCTTCAAGTTGATTGTGCCATCAGCAACCAATCCTCTCACGAAGTGATACCTTATCCCGATGTGCTTCGTCTTCTTGTGATACACAGGATTCTTAGCAAGTTTTACTGCACTTTCATTATCACAGTGTAACAAGTGCTCAGTCTGCTTCTTCCCTAACTCTTCTAGAAAAGCTTTCAACCATACTAAATCCTTACTGGCCTCAGCTATAGCCATGTATTCTGCCTCTGTTGTGGACAAAGCCACGCTTTTCTGAAGTCTGGACATCCAACTGGCTGCAGTTCCTCCCACTGTGAAAACGAAACCTGTGGTGCTTTTAAATGTATCTTTGCAGCCACCCAGGTCAGCATCTGTATAACCTCTGAGAACTGAATCCTTCCCTTTGAAACATAACCCCATCTTTGACGTTCCCTTCAAATAACGAAGCACCCATTTAACTGCTTCCCAATGTTCTCTTCCCGGATTTGACATAAACCGACTGACAACTCCGACTGCGTGTGCTATGTCAGGTCTTGTACACACCATAGCGTACATCAAACTACCTACTGCAGATGCATACGGAACTCTAGCCATATCAGCTTTTTCTTCTTCAGTTCTGGGACACTGATCTTTGGTAAGCTTGAGGTGACTCCCCAAGGGCGTGTTTCTAGGCTTGGTCTTCTCACTGTTAATATTGAATTTCTCTAACACTTTCCTGATGTACTTTTCCTGGGACAGTGTCAAAGATCCATCTTTCTTGCTCCTGGTGATACTCATCCCGAGTATCTGTTTAGCTGCACCCAAATCCTTCATCTCGAATTCTTTGGACATTTGCTTCTTCAACTTGCTTATCTCATTCATATCTGATCCTGCAATCAACATATCATCTACATACAGAAGTAGAATGATATACGAACTCTTGAACTTCTTTAGATAACAACAGTGATCGGCTTCACATCTCTTGTAACCGGTCTTCACCATGAAATTATCAAACTTCAAGTACCACTGCCTTGGCGCTTGTTTCAGACCATACAAACTCTTCTTCAACTTGCACACCCAATTTTCGTTTCCAATAACCTGGAATCCCTCAGGTTGTGCCATATAAATATCTTCATCAAGGTCACCATGTAGAAATGCTGTTTTCACATCTAGCTGCTCTAGATGCAAATTCTCTGCTGCTACAATACTCAGAACTAACCTGATGGTGGTCATCTTCACCACTGGAGTGAAGATCTCATCATAATCAACTCCCTTCTTCTGCTGAAATCCCTTGACCACTAAACGGGCTTTATACCGTTTAGAACCATCATGCTCATCTTTGACCCTGAAAACCCATTTATTCTGAAGAGCTTTCTTGTCTCGCGGAAGCTTTACAAGAACCCCAAGTCTTGTTCTTGTCTAGTGAACTCATTTCTTCTTTCATTGCTCGCTCCCACTGGAACGAGTCCTTCATCTTGACTGCTTCAGAGTAGCTCTCTGGTTCACCATTTTCTGTCAAGAGAATATAATTAACTGAGGGACCGGTACGACTGGGACTGTACCTGTCCGGCGCTTTAGAAACTCTGGTGGATCTCCTGACCGAAGTATCAGTCTGGTCAGGCTGCTGTGGAGACTGTTCGTCTTCAGACTCTGAACTCCCACTGTCAGAAACTCCCACTGACTCTTCATTCTCACCATCTTCAGTCTCAGGTTCTGTGTCATCTTCAGATTCTGTTACGGGCCCTGTGACAGATTCTTTCTTCTGATTCTCAACACTAAACTCAACTGTTTCTTTCTGAACCTTTGACTTATCCAAGTTTCTATCTTTGTACAATTCTTCTTCATTGAACTCAGCATGCTTGCTTCTGACTACCTTTCTGCTTTCAAAATCCCAAAGCCTGTAGCCCATTTTATCACCCCCATATCCAATGAAGATATACTTCTTTGCTTTAGCATCCAACTTGTCACCTTTAGGGTTGATATAATAAGCACTGCACCCGAAGATTCTCAGGTGATCATACTCGACTGCTTTGCCTTTCCATTCTTCTTGAGGAAGCTTGAATCCTAACGGTACTGAGGGTCCACGGTTGATAAGATGCGCTGCTGTGTTAACTGCATCAGCCCAGAACATCTTTGGGAGCCCTGCATTTAATCTCATGCTCCTGGCTCTTTCACATAATGTTCTGTTCATCCTCTCTGCAACTCCATTTTGTTGCGGAGTTCCTGGAACTGTATTTATCATCTTGATCCCTCTATCAGCACAATAATCTGTAAACTCCTTGCTGATATATTCACCACCGTTATCCGACTTCAAGCATTTCACCTTCAAATCAGTTTCAAGTTCAACAGCAGATTTCCATTTCTTAAAAGTATCGAAAACTTCAGATTTATGTTTAAGAAAGTAAACCCATACCTTGCGTGTTGAATCATCTATGAAGGTCACAAAGTAGCGAGAACCTCCAAGTGAAGCAACTGATGTCGATCCGTATACATCTGAGTGAATAAGCTCCAATTTCTGAGCTTTCGGTGCTCTCGCAGTCTTCATAAAAGTCACCTTCTTTTTCTTGCCTAGGATGCACGGTTCACAAAATTCTGACTCGACCTTCTTCAACTCTGGAAGTTTTCCCCTGGAAACAAGCATCTTCATCCCCTTTTCACTCATGTGCCCGAGTCTTTGATGCCATAACTTTGTCTTACTCTGGTCACTCGATACTGCGTTCACTGCATCAGTTGATGCTTCAACCATGTACAAACTACCTCTCTTCTTGCCTCTAGCAACTACCATACTACCCTTAACAACTCTCCATTGTCCACTACCAAAGTGAACATCATATCCCTGATCATCAAGCTGACCGATGGATATAAGCATCCTCTTCAAACCAGGAATGACCCGAACATTCTTCAAGGTCCAAATGGTTCCCAATGGAGTTTTAAGGTCTATGTCTCCAATTCCTGTAATGTCAAGACTCTGATTATTAGCCAAACGAACTTTACCAAAGTTACCTGTTCGTAGATTCTTCATCTTCTTCGTGCTAAAAGTAGCATGGAAAGACGCTCCTGAATCCATAATCCAGTCTTCAACAGAACTCTCGATACAGCAAATAAGCGCATCCTCTGAATCTGAGGAAGTAGTAGCATTCAGTTCCCTTTTCTCTCTCGCAGGTTCAGAACACTGACTTCTAAAATGCCCAAACTCCTTACAATTCCAACACTGTACGTCTTTCCTTGGCTTTCCAGGTCTTGACTTGCTCCTGCGTTTTGACTTTGACCTACCCTTATTTCCTCCTCTGTTACTACTTCTCCCTCTTCCTTCAGTACTGAGCAACGAGCTTGATTCTCCATTGTTCCTTCTTCTGGAGTCCTCATTCAGTAACAAATCATGAACTCTTCCAAAACTCAGAGTCTCAACTGACCCTGTGACTGCTGTGATTGTGCCTGACCAACTGTCAGGTAATGAGGATAACAATAGACAAGCCTGCAATTCATCATCTATCTTAAAATTCACAGAAGACAAACGTGTCAAATGTGATTTAAATAAATTAATATGCTCAGTAACAGAACTTCCCTCTTTCATACGAATATTGACTAACTCCTGAATCAGAAACACTTTGTTCGCAGGAGACGGCTTCTCGTACATGTCGGACAAAGCTTCCATAATCCCACGCGCTGTGGTTTGTTCCAAAATGTTGTAAGCTACATTCATGGAGAGAGCAAGCCTAATCGTTGACTGTGCTTTCTTGTCAAGATTCGTCCATTCTTTGGTTATGGTCGCAGGGGGAGGGTCTAGTGCCGCATCTAACTCCTTCTATATAAGCAAATCCTTGATTTGCATCTTCCACCATCCAAAATTCTTCCCATCAAACTTCTCAACCTTGACTTTTCCTTCTTCAGACATTATCTCTGTCTAAATATCTAGGAAACTAGCCAAAAAATAATAAACACTTCTTTTCTTTGATCAACCAAGTCAAATAAAGGACAACACTCCAAAACAAATATAACCAACTTTATATATTAAAGTTGACTTATCTTTTCCTTGAAGCAGATCACGACAAGAACAATAATTCACTTTCAATTAATTCTTGTACTTACTAGTCCTATATTCCTTTATTGGCTCAAGAAACAATGAAGGTCCTCAGTGTCAAGTTTAATAATAAACAAAAAACACAATACGTTTTCTTTTACTTTCAATCGAAAAAAACTGACGTGATGGTGAGTATGGGTGACCGGCTGAAACTCTAGTCGGCTGAAGATGGTGGACGGCTGAAACCCTGATCGGCTGATTAGGTGTGGCGGCGGCGCTGAAGGATGTTGTTGCAGCGGTGAAACCCTAGCAGGTGGCTAGGGTGGCGGCGGCGGAGGTTTTGGTCGACGGAGGTGGGGTAGGCGGTTGTGGGTTGCAGGTATGTGTTCTTTCTGATCTAGAGCCTGATCTCTGATACCAGTTGTTAGGATCGTAGAACACACACACGCACACGAACACAAGTATTTACGTGGTTCGGTCTAAACTGACCTACGTCCACGGGGGCAACTGGAGTATTGTTTTATTGAGTGATACAAATATTACAAGTACAAGAGAGTATTTATAGGCCTAAATTAAGGTTACACCCTTTGCTAATCTTGCTCAACAAGTTAAACAAACTGGGCCGGGCCTATACGTGGGCTGAAGGCAACATCTCCAACATGTCTTCATCCAACACATCCGATGGTCCCACAAACTCACCTTCACATTAACCCTCAACCACCTCGTCGACAACCAAAACCCAACTCAAAGTATTACAACCCCAGCTTTGTTAACTCTACCACCATTCACCCTCTACCCGTTTCTCTTAAACCATCCACTTATACTCAAGCCTTAAAAGATCCGGATTGGTGCCATGCAATGGAACTTGAGTATAATGCTCTCCTTCATAACAACACTTGGGAACTTATCCCTCACACAACCCAAACTCCCATTGGTTGCAAATGGGTATTCCGAATCAAACTCAAACCTGACGGCACGATTGACAAGTACAAAGCCCGTCTAGTTGCCAAAGGGTTTCACCAACAATATGGAAAAGACTATCATGAAACATTTAGTCCTGTTACTAAATCTGTTCCCATTCGCACCGTTCTCTTTATTGCTCTTTCAAAAGGATGGTCTTTACGTCAACTAGACGTTAATAATGCGTTTCTTCATGGACTCTTCATGAAGATGTCTTTATGGTGCAACCTCCCGGGTTCACCAATACGGAATTCCCATGTCACATTTGCAAACTCAAAAAATCCCTCTATGGGCTTAAGCAAGCACCGCGTGCTTGATACATCGAACTGACCCCTCTCTTTTTGTATACAATCTGAACAACATCACCTGCTACCTCCTTGTGTATGTTGACGACATTGTCCTCACTGGCAATCACAATCCATTTATGGGTTCCTTTGTTCAAGCACTAAGCAACCAATAATCTATCAAAGACCATCATTTTCTAGGAATCGAAGTCATTCCTACGCCTCATCGTCTATTTATTTCCCAACATCGCCACATTCAAGATATTCTTACCACCTTTAAAATGGATGGTGAAAAAGCGGTTCTCACTCCTTTAAGCACTTCGACTCTCTTTCTTCCTTTGACTCCACTCCCCCAGTCGATCCCACTCCCTACCGCCAACTTATAGGCACTTTGCAGTATCTTGCCTTCACACGTCCCGACATCTCCTTTGCTGTCAATAAATTATCTCAATTCATGCACTCACCTAAACTATCACACTGGCAAGCTCTCAAACAGGTACTCCGCTATTTGAAATGAACGGTCCATCATGGGTTGTTCTTGAAACACAATACTAACCTAAACTTACAGGCTTTTTCGGACTCGGACTGTGGTGATATTAATGATGGGGGACGGTCCACTACAGCATATCTCATATATCTCGGGTCCAATATCATCTCTTGGAAATCTGCTAGACAAAAAGTTGTCTCTAGATCATCTACCGAAGCTGAGTATAAAGCACTCGCTAATGCTACGGCTGAACTCTCATGGGTTAAAATTTTACTTGGTAAACTCGTGCTTCCAATTAAGAGCACCCCATCGCTTTACTGTGACAACACCGGAGCTACTTATGTATGTGCAAATCCTTTTTACCATTCCCGCATGAAACACGTCGCTCTAGACTATCACTTTGTGCAGGAACAAATCAATTCCGGGCAACTCAAAGTTCTTCATGTTAGCTCTAAGGATCAACTCGCGGATGTGCTCACCAAACCGCTTGCAAGTGCACCCTTCCTATATTTTCGGTCCAAGATTGGAGTCTCTAATGGATCCTCCATCTTGCGAGGGCGTATAAGAAATGTATCATCAACATAAATGCATTGACCATCATCTTAAAGATATTGACAAAGACTTTGTCCAAGACTTGACCAAGACTTTGCATAATCTTAGCTTAGTCAATTATAATTGTAATTATGTAATTAAGTGTATCCCTTAGTATTAGCCTTTTCCTTATTGGAAATCCTCTATAAGAGTCTTGTAATTCTCCATTGATCAATACAATTTCAATACAAAAACCACTTTGTTTATATGTTTGACTTGGTATGTTTATCTCATGTCCAAATTGCACATGATAAAATATGTTTTTCATCTTGGTCAAAAACTCTCTAGTTCTTCTATCAAACATGATTAAATCATACAGAAAATTCTCGATCTCTCTGATTGTATCCGATTTAATATTTCGATTGAACCATCGAATTGATTCAATCTGAAAGTGATTACATGCCTTTAAAGGTTTCAATTATCCGGTTGTTTTTGTTCGTTATTACTACATATCCCCAACAAAATATCACGTTCAATAGGTATTAATTATCAAATACAACAAAGTGTAATTACTTGTTCATCAAAAAATAAGCATACACCTATAACAAATGACAAAGTACGTACAATATATTTTATAAAAATTCCCAACACAAAACTTTGAGAATAAAGTATGGCATTTCGCTCCTTGAAAAGACCATTAAAATTTTGAGAATAAACGTACTTAATGAAGAGAATATCAATCCGTACCAATATGCTTACAAAATATATTCCACAAGACCAACTTTCGCCTACGAAGCCCACATCTAGAACCTAATATCAACATCTGTCACCAACCCAAAACATTCTCTTTTCTCCACATCTTATCCTCACAACCCCTATATATCTTTCCATGCTCCATCAAATGCACACAACTTAAACATATATGAAATTCATCCTTTCAATCTTTAAGTTAAAAACATTGTCTTCATACATTAACAGTTCGATTTCAGATCGGTTTGGATATGGATAGAGTGAATAGAATGGTGTCCGAGAGGCCAGTGGTGATCTTTAGCAAGAGCTCTTGCATCTTGTCCCACACAATCAAGTCTTTGCTCAATGACTTTGGGGTGAACCCAACGGTCTACGAGCTTGATGAGATTGCGAGAGGTCCGGAAATAGAGCAGGCATTGTGCGGGCTCGGTTGTAATACGGTCCCGGCTGTGTTCATTGGTGGTGAGTTGGTTGGTGGAGCTAATGAAATTATGAGTCTTCAACTCAAGAGTGTTTTGAAGCCTATGCTTATTAATGCTGGAGCTTTATGGGTTTAACTTGTTTTATGATAGCTCCAATAAACGATATAATGTATGCAATGTATGCAATAAAGCACACTATAAGTGCTATTGTGCAAATAATTTGAGGCTGAAAACATGTTGATGTTATAGATCGAATCACAGCAGATTATATATATATATATATATATATATGTATACTATAACACTACTGGCATAAGGTTATATTATGTCCAGTCTCCTTTCTTAATGGTGTGTGATAATACGTAGAAATAATGATAATAAGAACATATTTTCTATTGCAAGTAATATAACTTTGAACTCCTATTGTTACTTTTATACATAGTGTACTATGTGGGTTACCTTGTTTAATTTAGGTTTGGTTTGGTTTGCACTAATAGTCTAATATAATACCTTTCAAAAAAAAAATAGTCTAATATAATAGATATCAATACTTTTATCATCAATATTTTTTAATATTTTGTCACGATAAAATTGTAACGACAATTCAAATGGAGTTTATAATTTTGAGTCAATCTAGTAAATTTTTAGTAGGATTGCTTGGAAGGTAGTGGTAGGATCTGAGGTAGTGTTCTTCAACCAAACAGTAATAATAAACTGGATTACCAGCGGAATAAATAAAAAAAATACATTGAAAAAATTAGCAAACACGTAATCATCATGTATATTGATCTTTTTTTTTAATATAAAGTTTTATTTGATACAAGACAAAACAAGTTACATTTAGATGGTGGGTAAGCGGGCAACAAGCTGCGTCGCTATCCCCTTTTGAATCGCAAAGCCTATCCTGCTAAACACAAACCCTTGGTTCTTAGGGCTCTGCGAGTCACTGTGGACCACCTGATGCACTCGTTTAAGAAACCGTACTGCTTCAGGGGCCAGAGATCCAAATGTGTCAAAAGCAAACGGCAGGAACAAATGTTGATTCTCTAAACAGGCTGCTTCGTGCTTAGCGACTTTTTTAGCTTCTGCCCTCAAAACTGCCTGCCCCGGTACAAAGCCGTTGTCTCGCAAACCTACCAAGGGGGAAACCTCTGTCAGGTCAACACAAGCATGTTTTCCCCTAACCCATCCAAACACCAGAACATCCACAGGACGCAAGGTAGATCTCCCCTCCCGCAGATCAGTCAGAAAATTGACCGGTGCTTCTTTCTTGACTGAGACCCCTGCACTTCGAAGCACATCCCATAGAACATTTCTGACCAAATCATGGCGGTACTTGAACTCCGGCAATTCCTTGCAGTGGAGCGCATGCTCGCCAAATTTATCCAAACATGTTTATTTGCAAATGGGGCATGGTTCATCCAAGGGGAACAGAGGTATCATGAGCCGGTATTTAAGAATAGCCCTGTATTTGATAGCCGACATCCGCTGCCCCAGCCCTTCCACTACAACAAAAATGGGTTTTTAGTACGCACAAAAGCGTCCTAAAATGTTATTTTATAGGACCTTTTATTTAATAGGACTAACGGTAAAAGCGTTTCATGTAAGGAGGTCGTAATAAGTCACGAAACTTAAAAAGCGTCCTAATATCTCAAATAAGATTATGAAACCAAGTTTATGGTCGCATAATATGTCCCAAAAAAACTCCTAATAAAACATATTAGGACACTTTTACAAGGTTTTAACACTTTTACAAGGTTTTAACATGTGCTTACCTAGTTTTAATATTTTAATACACATACAAGAGTCCTAAAAAATTAATTTATAGAACCCTTATGATGTAACATTATAGGAGCATTAGTATCAAAAAAAGGGTCCTAATATCTCAAATAAGATTATGAAACTAATTTTATGGTTGCATAATATATCAATGAACAAACAATATAGCGTCCTAAGAAAAGCATATTCGAACACTTTTATAATGCTTTAACAAGTTAAATAGGACAAAATTTCAAAGTCCTAACAAGTCATATGATACAACGTTTTTTTAAACATTCACACACACAATTTTATGATATACGTATATAACATCAACTAATGAAAGAAAAATAAACTTTATTATATTTCAAATAAGTATATTCATAACAAAAACACTAAACATAAATTTATCCAACATAAACTCTTGTAACATTTAACAAAGAAATTAAAAGCAATGAAAGAAACAAGCAACATAGAATCATGAGTCATCATGCGTCCTCAATCCTCACGGACTACCTACAAATAAACCATCCATGTATAAGCATTAAGTTCCAGATTATTAAAATTATTCGTATCACAAGATTAATAAATACATACCGAGATAAAAGGACAAGGCCATGCAATGGAGGCACCAATACAATTTTGAATTGTGGAAAATAACCCATATGGTCTCACCAACTTTTCATCTATTTTTATTGCTACTTGAACGTTTACCTCACACCATTCTGGTCCAATCTCTGTACCACCAACTAGCTCATTTGGGTCCAAGCTATTCACCCATCCTCTTGCTACAATCTCGATAGAGTTTAGAATGCTTTTGAGAACAACTTCATATCCCACCTAGATTTTAGTTTTCAACAAACATATATCAAAGTCTATTCACAATAGTACAAGTAACATTTCACAAAAAAATAAAAATAAAGATTTATATAGAAAAATCTAAAAAATATAACATAAACATCATCCGGGTGATAAATCATAACAAAAACCAATAAAGTTTAGATTTTTTTTATATAAACGGGTCAAAACGAATAGCTAAATACCAAAACAAATCAACTAATATCAAGAATAATCCCAAGTCTACACAACCAAATAAAATCTAGCCAACCATAATAATGAAAGAAATAAAAACAAATCTATATGGTTCACAAATAAAAATCATAACGAGACCGAAAAATACCAAACCAATAAGCACCGTAGTCGTTGCCCCTCTTTGTGACCTTTGAACTCCCACTTATTATTTTTTATTTCTTTCTTCTCGTGACCTCCACTGCTCCTCGTTTATTATTATTTCTTTTTTTTTATCGATGATGACACTGTTAGGTCATCAAAGAATGTTTTTATGTATCATTTTTTCAACGTCACCCTTTTTCTCCTATTCAATTGTTTTGTGCTCTCTCCTCTAATATTCTGCCGCTAACAACATGTCTTACACCCTAATTTTTTTCATGTGGGCCGAGCCCACATTTCTATTATTATTTTTTTTTCTTTTAGGTCAGCCTATTTCAGAAGGGGTAACATTACATCACAGGAAAAAAAAAACCTTAATAAAAAAGTTTGTGGTTAAAACGGAAAAAAAAACTTAAACAAAAAGTAAAAAAACATTATGTGGCCAAAATGATTATTAATATATTCTAATTATATCGACATTAAGATGACTACTAGGAAAGCCTGTGCATTATAATGTAGTTTAGATATTGTATGAAATGGATTATTTTGCTACATGATTTTTTTATGATGACTCAAATATCAAGTGTCATATTACAGTGTATTATAATATAATACCACTATGATTAAGCATCCTATAAAGGTTAACGTTACAACACCCAAGTGTTAAGTGTTCTATTAAGCTATGTTATAATAAAACTCTAGCAAATAAGCGTCCTATAAAAAAAACTGATGTTTTATGACTAAAATATCATGTGTCCTATTACGGTGTATTATAATAACACCACAATGATTAAGTGTCCTATAAAGGTTAAAGTTATAAGACACATATGTCAAGTGTCCTATTAAGTTATGTTCTAATATGACTTGACTAGAAAGGGTCCTATAACATCTAACATTTATGACTTAAGTACAAAGTGTCGTATTTAGTTATGTTATAATAGGACCCCCGGTGATCAAGGGTCTTATTACATTACTACATAATAGGACACCAACAACTAAATGTCTTATAAATTGTTGTATTAGGATCTACATTTTAAGTGTCTTATTAAGTTATATGATAATAGGACGCCAAAGAATCATCCGTCCTATTAGTTAGCTTTTTAGGACACCGGTTTAGTAGCGTATATTATAAAAGGACCCCAAAAGTTCATCCGTCCTATTAAATAATTTTTTAGGACCCCATTTTACAAGCGTCCCACACAAAAGGTCCTTAAAAGCCCTTTTTGTTGTAGTGTTCAATGGGCACAACAGTCAAAAAATCTTGAGCATGAGCCTCTTGAAGGCATGCAAACATGTAATCATGTCGCGGAGTCATATCAAACTGCCCCTCCATAGTCTGCACGTGTTTACCATAAAGAGCACTCGCCAAGGTTTGTTGAGGTTTCTTGGGGGCGGTCTCTGTCACACCCCAACCGATGGCAAAATCATCGAGGTGAAACTTGTGATAGATTGTTCAAAGACTTCATAACACTAAATTGTGACAATAGATTAAACTAGATTTCATTCGTATCTAAGATTCAACAAGTATGCAATTTGTTCATGAGAAAAATACATTAACTTGAACATGAAGTAAAATAAAGATTGTTTAGTTTGTTTCTAAGGCCGAATCCTAAGTGATGTTTCTTGTATCGTCTCATCAAGCTTTTCCTGCAACATGTATAAAATATCCGTCAACGCATAAAGCATTGGTGAGCATACTAGTTTTGGTTTACATACATAGTATTTAGAATGGTTTACTCGAATCTCATAATATAGCATTGCACATACATATCATACAAAAGACATAACTCAAACCCGCGAATCCACAGCGTATACCTAACATATTCATGCTAGGCCGTTTAAATCTTGACAATGACCCATAAAGGGGGCGGTGTGCTACTCCTATAGCGCTATACATGTTAAGTGGGCTAATAATAGTTAATGAATTATGTTTAAGTATCTAAGAATCATAAGCATGGCAAATAGCATACAAGTATGTTTAATAGATTGAGCATGTGTGTTTATGAAAGAATTAGTGTGTTTTGCATATGATACATGTTGGTTCCAAAAGTGATAAAAGAAAAGGGGACAAGTATGACTCACCTGAAATTCACTGTGTAGCTACTAGCAAAACAAAAGTCTGAACTTGAATTAATTGAACATCTTGTGCCCTATTACAAATAATAGGTGCCTTAAATTCTAATGCAAATGGGTTGATTTTGTTTCAAGGTTGTGAAGATAGTTTATCAAACTACCTAGACTTGCATTGAACGAATGCGCGTCTTAAAATGTGTATGACTTAACGAACCGATAAGAACTTGGTTTTGTTTCTCGAAAGTATGTGTATGTATAGTTACTATAAATATATACTTTAATGTAGTATTAGAGGTTGCGTTGATTTAATTATACAAATTTATAGATTTAAAAGCCCGATATGTTTCTTATATTTTATAAAAATTTGGGCAGAGTTTCCTCTGTTTTTGTAAGACACCAGACAAACTCAAGTTGTCTATATTTTCCCAAAAACTCAATTGTCCAGCATTTATAATACAAATCATGATCTAACTAATCTTTTATGTTTGATAAGTGATTAACTTTCTAAAGCTAAAATGAAAGTAAACCATACGCTTTGAAAATTAATACATTATTTATATAGTTCGCCATTTAGATAATTCTCGTAACAATATATATTTATATAGGCTAGTCATTACTCGACTCGTACAAGCTTACCAATAAGAATAATTATTTTAGTTATAAGTCGACTCGGTTCGTTTAAGTTTTCACGATTTATATATATATAAAGAAATACAAAAAATAAAATAGTTAGATGAAAGCCACGGCGCGTTATACCTTCCTGTAAATGGACTCGTGAACCAGCACGTTCCTGTTTCGAAATACGTGTTGACAGATTTAGGATGTTTGACAAATGGTTGACCATGGTTGACTATGGTTGAGTGATGTTGACTGAGACCCTAATATTGACTGAAATACTTGACCCGAGACGAAGAATGAACAGAAGACGAGGCCCAAACTCACGTAACCCTAAATAATCTCCGGTCACGAACTATTACCGGAACAACACCCAAACAAGCCTAACTAGTCAAACAGCCTACGACTTGTCGATTTATAATCTGACCTGTAAAACGAAATGAAAAGGAAAGCAATCGAAAACCATCCAAACCCCATTCGCAGCTACTGTGTCTAACCTGAAACAGCAAGATCTCGAGCCAAGCTTAGTGGAGGTGTAGTGGTGAGCAATGGAGGGGCTGTGAGTTGGTGTGGTGAGGAAGCTTCATGTCGGGTTTCCTTAACCCCCGACGCTGGTATATGATTAAAAGAGATGGAGAGGTAGACGAGCCTATTGTGGCTCGGGTGGTTCTTGGTTGTTGTTGGCAGCGGCGGCTGAAGTAGAGGGGCCGCCGATCAGGATTGAGGGAGAGAAAAGGAAAGGTGTGCGTGTGGATTGGTGGTACAGGTGATTGTTTGCGAGGATGGGGGAGTTTGGTGGCGATTATGGTGGTGGTTGGAGGTGTATGCAGAGGAGAGGATGAGGGTAGTGGTTGGCGGTGGCCGCCGCCGCTGTATATAGAGTGAGTGGGAGCAGGGATGTTGAGATGAGATGGAGGGATAAGAGAGTGTGTTGGTGTTAAAAAGGTGCAGGGAAGAAGAAGGACTTTGAATATTATGGGCTAGGTTTTATTTTGTAAGAAATGGAGGAGATGGAGATATAGTGTTTAAATAGTTAGGGTTTAGGTGTAGGTAAGGTGGAAGGTTATTACGCATACGAACCAGTTACCGACTCGGTTCCCGTTTATAAATTTAACTCGTTTAGTTGCCAAAAGTTTGTACTACGTATTTATTTATATAAATCGACTGAAATCGAGTATTTGGACTATATATCTGTTATATATAATATATATATATATTATATATATATATAGTCACATTTAAGATTCATAAGAATAAGTGTCGGTTAACCAGTATGTTATTACTTAGTACGAGATATTATTTTCGACACATTAATAGCGTAATTAAATAGTTTAATGTACTCATGAATAAAACGTATCTCTTGTTAATGATATATCATTGTCGACGATTATTATGTAAAAAGAAATTATATGAATATAACCTTTTAAATAAGCTTTTAGAAAATAGCTGGGCGTTACAGTCTCCTTATCGGTATAACCGCCTAGATCAATTTTTGGAAGAACGTTTTTGATATTACCAAGTGCGAGGGTGTAGTCAGAATCCACCCCCATTACACCAGCACTCCGCAGGATGTGGTCCTACAATCTCCACGACTGAGCCCTCGACGCTACAAAGGCATATGTTGACACATCCCCTGTCGTGAAAATCCCTAAGCCCCCATTCCGCATAGGCAAGGATGCTAGCCCCCATTGGAGGTCCCCAAAATGTGCCCCTCCACAGCAACAATGCTTTCAACCGCCTCCCGAAGGCCTGCATCAAAAATGGACACCGCCTCTTTGACATGCTCTGGTTGACATGTCCGGAGCCCAAACACTAATTTAGCAACCCCCATGCATGAGCGCAGAGAAGCTCACTTTGAGGGTCTCTTAATTTTGGCAGGTGTTCCATTAGTTCAACCGCGCGCAAAGCCCTTTTTGTTGCCAAAGAGCGTATATAACCTGCATCCCGGCTAACAGCTCCCCCAAGGAGTTTAACCCCTCGGTCGGGCCTACCTATCTCATTAGGAAATATACCGGGCGTTGTTGCTGAACCATTGCACGTCGGCCAAAAAATCTCAGTTTTTCGCACATTAAGCATAAGCCCCAAAGATGGCCCTTCAGATCGAATAATATCAATTGCCCTCGCTACGTCTTCAGTTTTACCTATAATAGTGCCATCATCTAGATACCAAGCATGGAAAGGGAGGGAGCAGGTTTCCTGCACCAGGAGAACAAGCGGATGAAGGACCAATGCAAAAAAGGAGGGGGCCGAGGGGGTCCCCTTTCTGAACCCCAGTAGTAGCACCAATGTGAGTATCACCCACGTATAACCTGGCATGTCGGGCATACAAGAATTGCACCCACGGGTAAATGGATGGGCATCGACAATTAACTTCCCTGATAAGTGTCCTACGGCGACTACGTTAAAAGCATTGGAGAAATCAACGTAAGCATAGCCAGGGAGCCATCAAAATGGAACATGTTCATAAACCTATTGGCACTGTGCAACACTGCTTCTGCCCCATTAGGTACCCCAACCCCAAATTGGAAATCCCCTAGATACGCAGCCATCTCCTTACCCACTTTACACATAGTGACTTTCAACACTAATCTCCTCCAAATAGTCCCAACCGCGATAGGTCTAATTCCATTGTTGGGCTTTAACAAGGGTGTTAGTGGAGCGGAGGCAACGAACTCCGCCAGTTCAGAAGGACAAAGCCCCCAAGCCAAAGGTTGACAACATCTATGATGGACTTAAGCAACCCAGACGCGGTGGGGGACCCCTAGCCACAAAATGCATCCAAGATATGTTGAGCATTGAATCCGATATTACAAAATCGTGCTCCCCCTCTAGGATGTCAACCGTACATATTGGTTTTTGAGGTTCTTGACCTAATTCACGCAGGAACACCATCAATGAGGAAACCCCCCCCCCATCCCAAGTCTTAACCAGCACATCATGCGATTGCACCAGAAAGCCCTTGACCAGCTTGATATATAATAGAGATCATAAAGATGTTCATGATCTATATATACATCACCATCATCATACTCAGTTAATTCCACCAATAGCGAAGCTAATGTAGGGTTTCAGTGGTGTCAACTTTACTTTTTATCAAAATGGGTTTGATATATTTCTTATTAATTAGATCGGAAATTAATAAATGCAACGGAATATTTATATAATTTATTAATACCAAACAGGATCATGGTTACAATCATACAAACAGATATAAACAATTATCAACTAATGAGATAGATATACTTGAGTGGTTAGTAATTAAGCGCTTAAGATACCAAGGTCCAACAAATGGATTGGTAGAATATGAATGCGCAAGACAGAAATAAGAATTCGGCTAGCATATGTGCCTATTCGGAATAGGAACGGTGGTTGACTTCTAGCTTCGATCGAGAGTGGCCTTGTCTCTGCCAGAAATTGCAGAAGGGTGGTGGTTTGCGTCCGTATAAGGTCAGTTTTATTACGTGGGACCAGTGGCAATTACTTTTTATATGGAATTATTTTGGTGGTTGTTGTATATCTTATAACTAGATATTTAAACAAATTAGAGTGAATAGCCAAATTCGTCCCTGAGGTTTAGACAAATTTGCCAAATCCATCCAAAAAAAGTTTTTTTCTCACCTGAACCACTGAGGTTTCCCAAACGTTGCTAGATTCATCCAAAGGTCTAACCTTATTAAAAACTAAAGTTAAAAATGGGCATTTGGTCATTTTCTTTATTTATTTAGCTTTTTTAACCTAATTATTACATTCTTATCTCAAAACATTAATGAGTTAATAACCAGACAATTCCTTCAAAGTTCAAACACATCTCCAAATAGTCAAACACCCTTTGCTATGAAACAACCACAACACTTTTTGTTATAATGTCCGATTAATAATCTTTCATCTCCCTTGTAAACAAACAAAAAAGATGTCATGTTAGTTTTTCACACAATCACTGTCGATCCACCCCATGTCATCGACACGTGACTCCACTCCACCACCATCACACACCAGAACCACGTGATATAACATAACACCCACCATGAAAAACAAACATCATACATTACCTTAAATCCAGAAAACCCACCTCAGACAATAAGTACTAGCAATGAATATTATTATCCTCAACGTACTGACTTAGCCTCACACGACTACGTTTTGACCGAAATCTTACTTCGCTTACACATCCAGTCACTCCTCCGATCAAAATGTGTATCTAAACATTAGAAATTATTAGTCTCAGAATACCGTTTGCCCTTATTCGAAACTAATAGAGTATAAATCTAGAATATTCCTAATGTAATTTAGGTAGATTATCTTGTAATTATTTTTTGTAATTCCTTTCTCCCCAAGTTTAGGGATTTGTATATATTATGATGAGATCAATGAGAAGAGGGAAAGCATTGATCCATACTATTCTTCATGGTATCAAGAGCCTAAAACCCTATTCTCCTTTCTTTCTTTCTAGTCGCCTACCTTCTTCCTTGTTCGATTTTTTTCTCAGCCGATCCCTGTTCGATTTTTTTAGCCGATCTCATCCTTCAATCGGCTATGGCATCTTACACCAGTCACCCTGCAGTCACAGTCACAAACATCAAAAACTTTTTCCCCTAATTCTTGACCGTAAAACCGAACAATACAATACGTGGGCCGAATTATTCATCATTCACTACAAAGCTTATGATGAGTATGATCATCTTCAACCACGTGCCACCACTACCTCATCTTCCTCTCCTGACAAAGACAAAGAACCAACCAAACCAACCCATCTTGACTCTTGGGATCTCATATACGCCATTGTTTTACAATGGATCTACGGTATCATCTCTCAGGATGTCGTCCACACCATCATGATAACCAACACCACGGCCTATGATGCATGGTGTCGCCTTAAAAACCTTTTACTTGATAACCAAGCTTCCCGCATAATCGCCCTACAAAATAATTTTTTTAACACCCGCCTAGAACAATTTCCCAATATGTCCGACTACTGTCAAACCTTGAAAGTTTTCTATGATCAATTAACCAGCCTTGGCTCGACCATCACAGAAAACCATCTTGTCCTACAAATTTTAATCGGCTTAACCGATCAATATGAGAGTATCTCTCTCATTCTTCAACAAACCCAACCCCTTCCCGACTTCTACAATACCCGTTCACGCCTTTGTCAAGTTAAAGACCACAAAAATACCCAAGCAAAACTCTCCTCTCAAACCACCGGAACCGCCCTAAATACCACTACCGACAACCCCTCTCGTTCCACACCCAGAAATCGAAACACCTATGACAGTCGGTCGCATGTTCAATGCCGCGGCCGCGGCCGACTCAATCCTGGTGGTGGATGATCATCACAGCAGTACCCAGCAGGCTTTTATTATTGAGCCCCTTCACCTCCAGCTAACTTGGCTTCGAACAACAACTAACACTCCCCTTCTCATAATTGGGTCACCCCTCCTCCCCCTTGCCCATACGCTTCGGCCGGTGCACATGGCCCATCTCAGACATCATCCTCTGGATCTGGAATTCTCGGCCCAAGACCATCAGGTGGAAACGCAGCCCAGTCGTATTCAGCCCAGTCATACTCACCAACCGATATAGCCCAGGCACTTTACAATTTGGCACTGCATCACAATGATCCATCATGGACAATGGACATGAGCACCTTAGGTACAATGCCTCCTCAATCTGACAAATTTCCGTCTATTTTTAATTCTAGCATTATTCGTAATATTATTGTTGGTAATGGTAAGACTATTCCGGTACTTAGACAGGGTGACATTACCTTACCCCCACCTTTCCCACCCTTTAAACTAAAAAATGTCCTATATGCACCCAACCTTGTTAAAAATTTAATATCCGTACGCCGCTTTACAACTGATAACCCATTATCCATAAAATTTGACCCTTATGGTTTTACTGTAAAGGATCTCCAAAACAAGAAACCTATCCTACGATGCAATAGCTCGGGGGGACCTCTACACCCTCAGACCGTCCAACATCACCCACCTCAACACTGCGTCCACTTTTGCAGCTATTTCACAAGATACTTGGCATCAACGGCTTGGCCACCCAGGCCCAGCTATTTTACAAACTTTGAAATCTAATAAATTTATTAAATGTGGTACTTTAGACAATAAAGTTTGCTCTGCTTGTATTTTTGGGAAATACACTCGTCTTCTTTTTTTCTAATTCTAGAACAAGTACTTTTATGCCTTTTGATCTTGTGCACATTGATGTTTGAACCTCTCCCATTATTAATAATGGGGGTCATCGATATTATGTGTTGTTCTTAGATGATTACACTAATATTTTATGGACTTACCCAATTGCCCATAAATCCGATGTTTTCACCATGTTTACCAAATTCACGACCTTTGTTCACACACAATTCGGTGCTAAAATAAAACAACTTCAATGTGACAATGGTCGTGAATACGCCAATAACCAATTTCACGCCTTTTTTAACCAACATGGGATGCAATTTCGCTTTTCTTGCCCACACACCTCATAACAAAATGGAAAAGCGAAGCGGAAGATTCGAACCATAAACAACCACATCCGAACACTCTTAGCCTACTCCTTAATGCCAAACACATACTGGTCACACGCCCTTGAAACCGCAACCTACCTCCACAATATCATTCCCACAAAAATACATCACTTCCAAACACCCACCCAACGACTTTATAAATGTCTTCCAACATATGACCATCCTCGAGTGTTCGGTTGCCTATGCTACCCACTTATCCCACACACCACCATTCATAAATTAGAATTCCGCTCCACCCCATGCGTCTTCCTTAGTTACCCACCAAACCACCGCGGCTACAAATGTTTAGACCTCAAACCAAACAAAATTACCATTAACCGTCACGTCCTCTTTGACGAAACCATTTTTCCTTTTTCCGAAAAGCCGAAACCCACCTTCCAAAATTATAAATTCCTTTATGACCCCATCCACCCTCAATTTATGTTCCCAGCCCAATCCCATCCTATAGCCCCTACTTCACCTACACCCAATCCCACCAGCCCAAACATAACCCAAGTCCCAGGCCAAATTAATGCTACCTCAACTCATCCTCCCACTAGCCCACCATCAGACCCACTTCCTCACACCTCTAATTTACCTAATGGCCACCTTAATTATTCGACCAGCCCATCAAACTCGACTTCCTCACCAGCCGACTTTCCACCTCAGACTGCACCATCATTACCCGGTTCACCTATTCACCCACAACCGTCTCCACCTGTCCTATCACCAAGTCCCATACCCATACCACCACCCCCCCCCCCTCGAACAATGCGAACACGAGCTATGTCAGGCATCACCAAACAAAAAAAATATTTAACCTTTCCACCTCTACCATTGTTCCAATCCCCAAAACACCCCATGAGGCCCTGTCCAAACCAGAGTGGTATGATGCCATGGCTAACGAGTTTAGTGCTTTAATAAAAAAACAAGACTTGGGAACTTGTCCCGAGACAGGAATATATGCATGTGATTTGTAGTATGTGGCTTTTTCGCCACAAATACAGGTCTGATGGCACATTGGAATGTTATAAGGATCGGTTGGTATGTAATGGTAGAAATCAAGAGGTCGGTATTGATTGTGGAGAAACTTTCAGTCCTGTGGTTAAACCCGCTACAATACGCACTATTTTAACCTTAGCCCTTTCACAGTCATGGTCAATTCATCAGCTAGACGTCACCAATGCCTTCTTGCATGGTAAATTATCAGAGACGGTTTACATGTACCAGCATATGGGTTTTCGCCACAGAGATTATCCTGATCATGTATGTCGTCTTAGGAAATTTCTCTATGGCCTCAAACAAGCTCCTCATGCTTGGTACCAAAGATTCACCGATTTTGTGCTCTCTATTGGCTTTATTCAGAGCAAGTGTGATAATTCTCTATTTACTTTTGCTTACCTCCTCATCTATGTGGATGACATCATTCTCACATCCTCCACAGATTCCCTACGTGTGCGACTTATTCACAGCCTCGCGGCTGAATTTGCTATGAAAGATCTTGGACCTCTCACCTACTTCTTAGGTATCCAGGTTTCCCGTTCTACTGCTGGCATGTTCTTATCACAACAATCTTATGCCTTGGATATAATCTCGGGCGCTGGTATGGATTCATGCAATCCAGTCGCAACACCGGTTGATACAAAACCAAAGCTCAGTGCCACATCTAGCCCGCCATTTGACAATCCAACTCTATACAGAAGCCTTGCAGGTGCTCTCCAGTACCTCACGTTCACCAAACCAGACATAAGCTATGCAGTTCAACAAATTTGTATGCATATGCATGACCCAAAGACTGACCAATGGAACGCATTGAAACGCATCATTCGGTATGTCAAAGGCATGGCTGATTATGGGCTTACACTTTCGACCTCTTCAGATATATCTTTACGTGGCTACACAGATGCAGATTGGGCAAGATGTCCTGACACGCGTCAGTCTACTTCGGGTTATTGCGTATACATGGGGTCGAATCTACTGTCCTGGTCCTCCAAGCGTCAATCTACTATATCCCGCTCGAGCGCCGAGGCGAAATATCGAGTCGTTGCCAACGTTATTGCTGAAGTTTGTTGGATCCGGAATCTTCTACTTGAACTGCGTCGCCCGGTCAAATTTGCTACTCTTGTTTATTGTGATAATATCAGTGCTATTTATTTGTCTGGTAACCCGGTACAGCATCAATGTACCAAACATATTGAGTTGGATATTCCATTTGTTCGGGATCATGTACAGAGAGGAACAATTCGAATCCTACATACTCCGACAAGATTTCAAATTGTGGACATATTCACCAAAGGCCTCCCAAGAGTGTTGTTCGACGATTTTCGTTCCAGTCTCAACATACGGAAACCTCCCGTTTTGACTGCGGGGGTGTAAGAGTATAAATCTAGAATATTCCTAATGTAATTTAGGTAGATTATCTTGTAATTATTTTTGGTAATTCCTTTCTCCCCAAGTTTAGAGATTTGTATGTATTATGATGAGATCAATGAGAAGAAGGCAAGCATTGATCCATACTATTCTTCAGAAACCCTTATAACCTTAATATCCCTTCTGAGTTGTTTTTACGATGGTTGTTTAATCGAAATTTGTTGAATATGAATTCGGGTGTGATCGTGTTGTATTCTTGCAACGGGTTAATGCTTTGTTACAGTTTGAATGAAATCATGAATATTACTGTAAGGTTACAAACGTTATAGAGTATAATGCTAATTATTATGTGTACAATCCAAACAAAGCTGCTGATAATATTGATGCCAACCTTTAGTCAGTAAAGTGAGTTTATAGCAACTTTTTGATCTTACACCAGATTTTCCTTTTATCATCATCCTATCTTTAGTACGCTTATTAACGATAAACAAGGATTCGTGAGTCTTGCTAAAGTATCTATTTATGTTGGATAATAAAAGAAAATATAAGCAGGTTAAAAAAATCTAAAAACTAGATAAATAAATAAATAAAATGACCAAAATGTCCCTCTTTTAACATTAGTTTTTAACAAGGTTAAACATTTGATGGATCTGGCATCTTTTGGGAAACCTTAGTGGTTCAAATGAAAAAAAAAACTTTTTTGGATTGATCTAGCAAATTTGCCCAAATCTCAGGGACGAATTTGGCTATTCACTCAACAAATTATCTAATTAAGATTTATTAGCCACTGGGGGCCCAAGCCCAAAACACTTAGATCAAGTACAAGATCCAATATAAAGCCCGAAACCAACTAAATAAATGTTATATTATTTATAATTAATATAAGTAATAAAACCCGTTTATTTCGTCAATTATTCGTGTTTACCGGTTAATCGGGTCAAGTGGATATAATGTTAGTTGCCCAACATGTCACCCTTATGGGTCACAACTCAATCAGCAGTGTCGAGTTATCGAAAGCATACATATGATCTAGCAGTCTCCCACTTGGACAGAATTCGATAAAGTCCTCAATGCAGATAGTCAGCGGTGCTCATGGTCCCCCACCCCCACACACACACACACAAGATATGACATTTTAAAGTCATTAACCAAAACATCTTACTCTTAGTAGCAACTTACTATTGCAAGACAATAGACTTATGGCAATCCTTATCATCCACCCTTTCCATAAAAGACATCAACTAAATCAATGAGACATGGATTAAATACATAGTGTTCCAATCACACACACTTAGTTTGACTGGTTCGACGAGAGCACCACTGAGTCTAACTGTTACATATTATGTAAGAGTACAGAATCCCTTATCGACTACATACAACTTCCATTGAATTTCAAAACTATTCCCAATTGAAGTCTTTATGACTAGCAATTACGTGACAGCGGTTGGCAGTAGTCAAAGAATAATCCTTGGTGAACGAAAGTTCTATTATGAACACTAATATCAAAACATCTTATGACTAAGATCCATGAATATGATTTGAAACGAGTTACATCCAACGCCATTCACAATGACATGTGTGAACTTAGAAGTCAACTGCGTGAGTCCACATTCAGAATAGTTGATTTAGAGTAATTCCCATAAGTCTGATAAACTACAGATAATTTAGAGAATAAGATTCATGGATTAAACATATGAAAATGGGACACAGTTATAAGATTCAAAATTCCATTTAACTAGTAAAGCAAAAACGAATTCAAAAGTACAAGTTTTCAAATGTTTGTACACACAAATACTAAATCAAAACATATGACTAGCTAATCTAAGCGTGATAGCATCCCTATAATAATGATGCTTATCCTAATTAAAGGGCTTAGGAAACGGGCCTGCTAGATTTTGATCTGTGTTTATTTTCTGATCAGGAAGTCTCCTTGTTCCATAATTTCCTGTATGGAGTGGAACTTTTTAGAATGTGCTTAGACTTGTGATGAGAACTTTCTTTGACTTGAGAAATGACACCTGTGTTATCACAAAATATCTTAATGGATTTCTGAATGATTTGAACCACACTATTGATCAGGGAATAGCTAGCCAAGTTCGGGACTAGACCACCTACACGTGCCCTAATTACAAAAGACACTAGGCTTATAGTTTGTGTCTTAATCGGCAAGTTGTACACCCAACTTCCAACACCACTATTTATATTCCCCATTTAATTAAAACACTTAGTCCTAGGCCTGTTGATGATAGCATACCCCATGTTATAAGTTTCACTTAACTTATATTAAATAACCATTATTATGAATTCCTAAGCTAGTCAGATTTGTCGCACTGAATCCCGATCATTGTATGTGCCGATCTTGTAAGAACAAAAAGAACAAATGAAACATTAAATACTTTAACTCTTATTACATTAATTATTATCTATTTAATTAATTAGTTATTAACACTTTATCCTACACGTTATCAAATTTTGTCCTACACATATCAAAATTCATCCTACATATATCATAACTATCACACGTTTATCCTACACATATCGAGATTATCATACGTTAATCCTACACATATAGAAACTCAACCTACATTTGTCCTAAACATATTGAAATTATCCTTCACTGTAAATTATGATTGGTATGAAATAATATATTTTGAAATTGAATTTTAAGTTTCATTAATTTAACTAGTTTAGGGGGGTTACAAAAAATTTATCATTTATTTAACATTAAATACAATTATTATATAGAGGATTCCTATTGGTTTAAATTTGTTCTTTTTCCTCTTAGAATATTTTTTCTTCTCATTTGAACTCTTCTCTCTCTCTCTCTCTCTCTCTATATATATATATATATATATATATATATACTAACTTAAATTATTATATCATTCTCCTCTCCTCTCCGACTCGAATCACTTTACTATATATTTACCTTTCCATTTAGATAAATATACTAAGTTCTTGTCGATCGAGATTTCCTCTGAATTAAGCATTTATTATTTTCTAACATTAATTAAACTTAAAAATTTAAATTATAAAAAAATA
This sequence comes from Ambrosia x helenae, assembly GCA_030844895.1. Lineage (NCBI taxonomy): Eukaryota > Viridiplantae > Streptophyta > Magnoliopsida > Asterales > Asteraceae > Ambrosia > Ambrosia x helenae. Next base: position 12,853,219 of record CM061227.1, on the reverse strand, counting down.
CTAAATTAATTAACTATACGCTATACATTTTAATAGATAATTTTTTTTTATAAAACAATAATTTTATCCATCAACCACCACCAAAGCTAAAATGAGTAAAGAGGAAAAAGGGAGATTGACCGGTGATGTTAAAATCGTCATAGAGGCAATGGTGGACAATGTCAAATATGGCACAAGCAATAACACTTTTAATGATATTATTAATATACATTTATAATTTTGTTGTAAAACAACGACCTACTAGCAACCCATACATGAACTATAAGAATGAAGAATATTATAAGAACAAAGATAGAAAGATATAATAGAGAGTATAGAACTCTTCTCATTGATCTATTTATGAAATACAATGGCCACTATCTATAGGGCTATAACTTAATACAACTTAAATGAGATATGGGAAGTTATGGAATGTGGATAGTCACATAATAAAATACATTTATAACACTCCCCCTTGACTATCCATGTGATAAAAGAAAATAATGTATTATTCTTTCTAATACGCTAGGTGATGCTGCCTCATTAAAAACCTTGCCAGGAAAACCCAGTGGGATAAAACCTCAGCTAAGGGAAAAAGAGTGCAACGCTTATTTTCTCCCCCTGATACTTCTGGATCAGGTGTGTTACCTCGTTAAAAATCTTACTAAGAAAACCCGATGGGACAAAACTTAGTGAAGGGAAAAAGAGTGCAACGTGTCGAATACCCCCCTCATTTTAATATGTATCATTTGAATGATTGTGTCGATCTTCTAAGAAAGTTGCTCAAAGTTTTGTAGTCAATGATTTGCGTTCTTGATCACTTGACGTGAAAATCTTTAAGTTGAATCATTGATGTATGATCTTCATTCCAGAATTTTAGTCCCTGCTCTCGTAAGTGCAATTCTTTAAGTTGAACTAATGTTGTCTCCTCTCGTAAATAAATGCCACAAGATCAACAAATGTGATGTGTTATATTCCCTGCATCTACAAGACTAACCAAACTTGTTTGCATGGGTTAGTGAAATATAATCAAATATCGCTCATACCTGAAGTATTTGTTTTAACTCATTCCGATGTCTCCTCGCTTGACATAGACTATATTATGATAATAAGTTCATGAGGAAGATATAATAATCATGCATAACTAGCAAGACATATACTAATGTACATATATATTTAACTATGGTACTTGTAGAGTTAAAATCTCTACTTTGGTAGGAGATGAAATGAATAATTTTCCATATCAAGTAATTGGACAACCTTTAATGCACTTCAAATATGAGCTATGTCCATTGTAAAATGTCCCACCATCTTTTCAAGATATACTTTGATGGATTGGTAAACATATAATTACATATATACTCGAATTGTAGGTCAAGCAACAAGTGCACTATGTCAAGGACTTTCAAAAATCCCCCTTTTAAAAGTTCTACAGAGTCTCTCGATAATGCTCAGACATTATCACTGTAAACTGCGAGTGAACTTTTAAAAGAAAACTTTTGATACAAGTTGGATAATACAATCAAACTTATGTTACTCTTTATCGGGATATCTCATGAGTTTTAAAACACTCAACCCCCTTATTTTAGTCCATACATATTATATTACCTTTACATAATACTTCTTAAGGTATTGATATCAATGCTGCAGGCATCATCAATCCATCAAGGACTTTTCCATCTTGACCAATTACGCAAGTGCATTAACTCTTCAATTGGAAGAACAATATATATTTCTCCAATATATATTGTACCATTCTTATACATTAAAGTATCATAATCACCAGGTTCAGTTTATCACCTCTGGTGTATTGGTGCACAATAATTACATCCTAGGATGTTTCATATTACCTTTTAAGCACTCAGTTGCTTTAGGATACTCATGAGGAGTTCCACTTATATTCAATTCAATCATATAACAAACATAACACATTCAGAATTGAATCTATTTATTCCAATCATAACGTTCTCGAGAACCAGATTTTGACACATTAAATCCTTCATCATGTAAACTTTTAGTGTCAAGTAAATCATGATATTTATTAGACGCATTTCAATTCTCTCTTTGCATTACCAGACTAATAAAATATTGAAAAGTCATTGCATCCACCACTGGAGAATGTGTCTCCTCATAATCAATTACGGGTCTTTGCGAAATTCTTGTGCCACCAATTTTACCTTATATCGTTTTCTTTTCAAATGTTGATTCGCACAAAAGACCTTTCTACAACTTTTTTGTATGGACTACTGGTCCAAAACTTTTCTTTTCAATAGAGAATTCAACTCTGCCGTATTTGCGTCTTTCCATTTTGGCCAATCATTTCTTTGTATTCATTCATAGGCAGATCTTAAATCTTGATCCTCATTTTAAGCACTACATTACATAAAATTTATAACGACATCGATTTTATTTCGATTCCATACATTTCGTAGACATGATACTTTATAATGAGATCTCTTTATTTTCAGGTACCTGAGGTTCTTCTGGAACCATCATGTCTAATGTCTCTTCAGGAGACCTTTCTACTATAACCTCGACTTGACCATCTTTCTTACTTGCTCCAATTTCTCGAGGATTTATATTCTTTGGAATCGACTAGTCTACCACGCTTCAGGCGTGTAATAGGCTTATTACCAATATACGATTGTCCTTCCTGGACACTCATCTTAAATGGAGCATTAGCAGTTGGTATACGTGACTTGATTAGCTATTCATCATATTTAGGTCAGTTAATGCGTCTGGTAACTAATTCGCTAATCTCTGTGAATGAATTATCCTTTGAACTTTTGGTTCACATTGTTTAGTACGAGGATCAATGATATTTCATTCTAACTCATTTCTATTTCCAACTGCATTTTATTTGCCCATGATGTTCGGAATGTTAATCCATTGAGATGGATATCAATTAACTAAGATGTAAATAAATCTCTTGTTGAAGGCTCTATAAACCATCATATATTCCCAATCATCATCATATATTCCCAATCACCTTTTAAGGTCCCATCTCCGTGCGTCGTGGTGGATCAATTTCAATATATGTCGCACAACAAAAATATTAGATGGGCAATATTTGGTTCCTGACCAAAAACCAACTATAATGGGGAGAAACTATTACCATGTATTGGCTTGATGTGAATAAATGTTACTGCATGTAACATCAAATGTAAACATGAACTTTTGCTTTCATGATCATTGACATTGCAATCAATAGTAGACGTTTTAGTGATCATCTCAATGAAAGCAATATTTTTATGAACATAAGCTATATGAAGTTCAACACTTATTCCAATGATCATTTTTATCTTGGGAATTGATTAAATATGCCAATCTAGAATAATATGCTTGCTATCTTATTAGCTAAGCAATAAATCAAGCAAACTTCAGGTTGCAAACTTGATAACCATTTAGACGATGCATCGATTTTAAATACTAAATGGTATCATGTTAGGATATGCCTATCCTTTAATCAATTCCAAAATATATAGTTTTGCTTAAGAGCAAACATTACATGCTTTGTATCAGATGGAAGAATCTTTAAGTTCTTCATTATGTTCACATCATCATCGACTCGGTGTGGTCTTACCGGTCATGCCAACTATTTAAATAATTATGATCCACAAACTAAACTTCTAGTTTATGGTCGAATATGTATTACTTGCATGTATGTAATACAAACGTAAGATATGAGAGTATGTATGACATCTTCAAACCATCATCTCATTATTAACATGACCATCATTACAATTCCAAATGGTCGATCTCATCATTACAAATGTCTCAATGATGTCCATGATCATTACCTTTACAATGATCAATATGTAGTCACATTCACTTCAGGGAATGAAGTATAAGCGAAACAAGCTTCATAACATTTCATTATTTACTCGATCACAAGAATATGAGATGATTTCAAACTTTTCATACTCTCTTAATGATATGGTTACTTCATGAGCACATCTCATATGTGATAAATTATTAGACATGTTGCACTTTTGCTTGTCTAATACACGACAAGAAATATTAGAGAATAATATATCTCATTCTCATATAATTACTTCATTAGTGTGCCACTTCTTGTGGTCGATTTCAATATTAACATCGTTAATCTTATTATCAACATGATGATCATTACAATTTCCTCATTCAGGATAACATGGCTGATCTTGTTATGAACATGGTGATCATTACAACTTCCTCATTTACTATGATCATAACCTCTATTACGACCATTTTGTAATCATCATATTATTAACAAAGCCGATCTCATTAGCATGAGCGTCATAACAATTTTCACAATTACCATAATCATGGACTTAATTTATACCAATAATTAGAACATCGCATTCATTTCAGGGAATGGATTATAACCACAACTTTCATGGTGGAATTAATACAACTTCCTTAGTTATGTACATGATCTTAACCTTTATACCGATCATTTTCATCACATTCACTTCAGGGAATGGATGAGACTACACCACTTTCATGGTGGTCGTTTCAAACCTTATATATATTTTTTTTAATAATCTTGCCACTTCAAGAGCATATTTGAGGTTTGACAAACAAAATTTGTAATATCCAATTTTCCTTTATAAATAAACTTCTCTTCATGTAACATCAACTAAGAAGTATATATATGTCCGAGTCATATAATGTTACCTTTCTAACATCTTACGACCTTTTGTAACATGATAAAGAGATACAGTGAGCATGACACTTTGATGTCAAATCAAAGCAAATTTCTACTCTTTATGGAGAGTGACAATAAACCACAACTTTGGTTTAATTGTTCTATTTGATATTATGAATATAAAGAAATAATAACATGTATATAATACATGATGTTATAGCATGTCACCATATAAAAACGAGTTAGAATAAGCCTTCATGCCTTTATGAAATAAGAAACTTTTCATCACCAATAAACAAACATAGATAATTTATGTAATAACTTATAACGGTATAACTAATCATATGAATATGATACATACAAATTAATGTTTGCACTTATTTTAAACATATCTCCGTAAAGTCTTCATGATAAAAGTATGATGAATAACTCTTTTTCTATGATATGTTCGTTCTACAAATATACATATCTCTTTTACCACATAAATATTTCAAATCTAAACATGGATACAATAATGTCTACAATTATCATGGTAATTAAAAGGATGATGCCATCGGTTGAATTAAGATTACTACTTTATAGATAAAAAATGTATTACTTAATAGATAAAAAAAATGTATACATTCAGTTTTTTTATGCCACAATCAATGAATTTATAATATTATATGATACTAATCATGTCAATGTAAATAACTAAATATGAAAGGTCGGGCGAGTCCAACATAACTTTTATAGTTATTTTAGGGTCAAATCAATTACATATAATAGCTTCTTAACTCTTATTGTACAATCATTTCATGTTAAAATTCAAAACATGTTAACATGCACTTTAATAAAAAAAACAAATAATTAACACAAGTGAAATAAAAAACTAAAAACAAATCTAATAATATTGATTAAACCATTAAATTAATATATATCTATATATGGGGATAAAAGAAGTTATGACCAGTTATAATATAATTTACTATACATGTTGAAATATAAAACATGATTGAACATACTTTGATTAAATAATAAATATAAATTATCTCCATCTAACAAAAAATCGTATTAGTTATAATATGGATTATTTAGGGAGATTAAAGAGAATAACAAAACAAATCTCTAACACAACCCATAATTGTATGAATTACAATATGGATCATGTATGTGAGAATAAAAAATAATAATAAGTTAGAGTATGTGGTATACCTGATGATGGTGCAAACAGTTCGTGCTGATAACGTGTTGTAAAACAACGACCTACTAGCAACCCATACATGAACTATAAGAATGAAGAATATTATAAGAACAAAGATAGAAAGATATAATAGAGAGTATAGAACTCTTCTCATTGATCTATTTATGAAATACAATGGCCACTATCTATAGGGCTATAACTTAATACAACTTAAATGAGATATGGGAAGTTATGGAATGTGGATAGTCACATAATAAAATACATTTATAACAAATTTAACATTTTTAAGTTTTGTTTTTTCAATAAAATAGTGCTTAATAATTTTAACATTTTTTTATAAAAGAATAAACCCTTTTAATGAATTAAGGTAATTATTTAATTTAATGTATTTAATGTGGATGAGCATTTTAGTCACTTTTAATGATAGTCTACATTAAAATGATACTAATAATATATTTTATAAAGCGGTACTTTTTAATACCAATAACACAATACTTTAGTATAAATCATAAATAGCAAAAAATCTCTTATAATCAATTAGAGTTAATTAAAAGAATAGCTACTCTAGTTATTATAGGGCATTTTAGTCATTAATTTTATCAAAACTTAACTAGAAAAACTAACGAAGTTGGCCTTAATACCCCCAACTTGTTATAAAAGCGAAACAATAAACCCTTAACATGTTAAAAAAAATAAGTTGGTACTCTAAAATGTTACTTTCTATAAAACTTAAGGACATCTGTGTAGTAAACTCGTTTTTATTATATATAATATTAATAGAGGAACACTTATATAGTAAACTAATATTTTACTTATTTTCTTATTATAATATATATTATATGTATTATTAAAGAGAATATACTTAAATAGTATCTCTATTTTTATAACATGTACTGGCGTACTATGCTAATGTAATCTGTTAATGTGCATCAGTTTTTTTGCAAACGTGCACCGCCTCTAATTTGTTAACATGTACCAATAATTTTTTTACTTTTTTTTTTGCAAAACTCCTTTTTATTTGGTAGCGATACTGGTTTTTCCCCCTTTTAGGGTCTTAATTTGGTACCGGGTACTCATACCAAAATGGTACTTTCTATATCGGTACATTTATATTTTTCTTTATCTTGGAGAACGGGGCCAATACTGTCTTAATATCAGTACAGATACCGTATTTGGTTTTATAGTTTACTTAACGTGACGATATAAAATCCATTGAAAGTAGAACTATATTAGCAAGTATCGGTTCGGTACTATATAGTAATATGTTTCTTTATCGTGAAGAACCGAACCGGTATTGTCTTAATATTGGTACGGATACCATATTCATTTTTGTACTATTCTGCTTCAAAACATACGAAGTTCAAACAGCGTCCCACGGGAACGCAAAGGTATAACCATGTCCCGCAGCAAGAACTACGAACTAAAAAGGTATTTTAAGATTGGTTTTTATAAACAACAGTTACCTAATGTTATCTTTGATATCCACTAAACCTTCAACTAAACAGAAGCCCCCCGTAATAAAGCATGGGTAACATAGAACACTAGTAAGAAATGAAACTTGTGATTTAAAATATAACGTGATGATGGGGAACTAACATGACAATCACACATCTTTGGTTCCTACAGGTCATATGCTATACACATGTTAGAGAACTAATTAGCCAATTATATGTTCCCATAAGACCTTTGGGTGTGGAGGGGTGGCATCTTCATGATGGGCCTCCACGTAGGCGCCACGTAGGAGTGGGGGAGAGACATCTTCATGATAGGCCTCCAAGGGGGTGGTGTGCACTATGATGACGGTGTGGCAACTGGAAAAATTTTTCTTTTCTTTCATCTCTTCCTTTTGGCCTTGGGCAATTTTCGGGACGAAAATTCTTTCAACAGGGGGATGATGTGACACCCGGCAAACTCAGGTTAGTAACATTGACTAAACTAGTAAGTCTACCTTAGCGAGTCATGCATAATACATACTTAACTGGGTCGGTTGAGTCGTTACGATGGTTCTGGGAAACATCGGGAGTCATTACAATGATCCGCGGGATCATTGGAAGTCGGTCCATAACCATGTGTACAAGGATTGGTGATTCGTGGAATCACCGGGTTTAACGCACACACGCAAGTCTCAAGTCCCGGGAATTGGTGAACGGATGTAAACGTGTTAGTTATCATGCATGATGTGTTTGTAATCATTACGTGACTTGTCGGTATGTGAATACGTGTTTATTTGTGTTGAAATAGTGTTTAACACACCAAAAACCCAAAACGGGATGCTAGGGGGCGATTGGGGAGGGGTCAGGTGATTGAGGAGGGGCATTAGCCCCAATCGCTAGTTGATAGGGGCGATTAGGCCCAATCACTAGTAACATCAGGCGATTGGGAGTCCTAATCGCCTGATCTGCTGCACAATCGCCTGTTCTGGTTTGGTCGACTAGAAACACCTATAAATACAACCCTTGACTCACAAAACACCATTTGTGCAACCCTAACTGATCCTAAGCCTCCCTCACACCTTAGAACACCTCTGGAACTTGTTTTGCTTCAAAACTCACCATTTCCAAGCTTACACACCTTTCTTTGATAAAATCCAAGGTGTGTTCTTCATCCCAAACCTTTGTAATGTTAATGTTTTGGTTCCCAAAGGTCCAGGCCTTGTTTTACTAAGTTTGTGTCTTTAAAAACCTTTGAAATGAGTTTCTAAAATAAGTCTAAACCTTTATACTTGCTATATGTGAAGTATTCATGCAAGAAATGGTTTTTGGTGGTCAAAACATGAATGTTTCCATATGATTAATGTACTTCTGATGTGTAGGAGTTATTAGGATGTTTTCCAAAGGATTTGAGCCATTATTAGTGTGTTTTGATGAAATATGCATTTTGACCCATTTGAATGATTCTTGAAGAATTAGGATGTTATGTTATGATTTGATGATTGTTTGTTGTTAGGATTCACATTAGAAGGTTGTTATAACTGAGGAATGATGATTTGCAAGGTTGTAGATTGTGAAATCTGATTATTGCCATTTAAGGAAAGATATGCATAGTTAATGAAACCTAGCACTTTGCCATTTTTGGAAATAATTGCACCAAGGGTGTTAGAGTAGTGATAAATTGGGGTTTTTTACTTGGAATGGGTTGGTTAATAGTTTAGGTTTGATGTTGGGTGTTTATACATGTTTTGGATCTGATTTGGAGGGTTAAACGCGCGAAAAGGCGGAAACCAGCTGCAAGGGGCGATTAGAGTGGCCCAATCGCCTGAAGATCATGTGATTGGTCCTAATCGCATACATCTAAGGGCGATTAGGACCCCAATCGCATGTAACACATGCATTTACAATCCCAATCGCCTGTTGACCACTCCCAATCACCAGTTGACTTTTCCTAATTGCATGTTAGATTCCTAATCGCGTGTGCTGCTGTTGTGAGCGTATTTTGACATCCTGAAACATGATTTGACACCTAGGAACACGATAGGAACCCCGTGACATGCCCAAAGACTTAGTAACACGTGTTCGGACTCGTTTATGCATTAATTGAGCGTATTCCTAGACTTAGTGAACTTTTGCGCGTGCTAAGTGTTTAACTACATATGTTGCATGATATCCTGCATTTGGCTAACACACGAGATGTCGGGTCACCAATGGGATGTCGGGTCTTGTCTGGTACGGTCGGCTTAACAGTCAAAGGTGTTTTCAAACGTACATGGTTATGGTTTGGACATTCGGGGACTAGTTAACCTGCGGGTTATTAGTCTGGGTACTTATATACATCTTATGATAGGTCGTCGCTATTTGGGGCTATCATAGCTTACTGATTTAACTGTTTTCAAGTAACGCAATCTAAGGTGAGTGTCACAGCCCCGCTTTTACTGTTTTGCTTTCGGGGGAGAAACATGCTACATACTTACACTCTAAAGGTCGTGTTATACTATGGTTATGGATATTTACCATACGAGCGTTTCATCAGGGAGTCCCAGGGGGAAACCATGAGTATGTGGGAACACATATCGGGAAAATATGGATAGATCTATTGGGACGGGCAAACCCCACTCGACGGCTGGGAGCCGGGCGGGTGCATATTGTCTCTACTACCAGGGTCACCGTTGATGACGGTGGCTCACGGCTGGGCAAAAACAGGAAAACGTGTCAGTAATGGTTTCCCACTCGTAGTAGTAAAAATACTTAACGTCTAGCTAACGTTGTGATAACATAGTATTAACGGGAATGATCTTTTCAAAATTATAACAACTCTTTTATAAAAACCTGTGAACTCACCAGCATTATATGTTGACATTTTTGGCATGTTTTCTCAGGTCACTAAGGTAGCAGTTAACGGACTAGGCGCACGGAGTCTTGCACAACGTCTAGAGTTTTGTTGCATATTAAACAATGTTTTGTAAATTATAATATGTCTTTTGGTTGTAAACAAGAAATGCTTCCGCTGCTGGTTTATGGCTCAAAGCATAATGTTTTGGTTTCAATCTAAATATTTAGTGTTTGTTTATTGTGATCGTTGACTTGGATCCTGGTATGTCACGCGCCTCGCGGTAAAACCCCGCAAGTGGAATTTGAGGGTGTGACAGACGGGCCTCCTAATTGGCCAGAATTATTAAAAATAATAAAAAATCTATTAAAAGTAATAAATTTGGCCCGGCATCAAAGTCTTCTCCTTGTCGGTCATGCCGTGCCGAGCCTAAGGAGGGCGGTGTTGCCCGGGCCGGCATCGGCATGACTTCCCTATGCCGGTACCACACCCAAGGGTCTAAGTCATGCAAATTAACATCATTCATTAGATACGTATTATGGAACTCTTTAGACAATTAATTGTCTTTTGTTACTAGTATTGATGTTAACCGTCTAGTGTTGATGTTAACCGATTTATAGACACGAAACCATAATTTGTTGATTTATAATCAAAATTTGTATGGATCGTCTTCACCAAAATACACTTGGATTCCTCTTAAATCATGATACACTATCAGACCAGACTATTTGTTGGTACTAACAAATGTTCAATCGGATAAGGGAGGTTTGTCAAGAAGGAATTTGATTTTGATGTTGCGAAGTTTTGAAACCATACCTGTGTTTCCTTGTTCGACCAAATTTCTTTTTCTTTTTCTTTTTCTTTTTTTTTTTTTTTTTTTTTTTTTTTTTTTTTGTGTGTGTGTGTGTTGTTGTTTTGTGTGTGTACATCTCTCTTTTATTTCCCCAAAGAAAAGACATCGCATTTTTGTCATTTAGGTTATTAAAATTGAAAACCACCAGATCATAGTTTGGTCTAAGCTAACACATGACTAACTGGACCAAAGCGCCAGCCCAACTAGTAAAACAACTTAACTAATAAAAGCTCAATCAATTAGTTATAGCCCAATTGATTTATATTTTATACATGGCCCAATTCCAATATATAATATATATGTTAGTATATTTATTAAATCAAAACCGATAAAGACATGACTAAGTTGGCTGTCTTCAAAACCGATAAAGACATGAGCTCGCCTCGATCGTTATAAGTCCAACTTGTGAATCTTGGTCGACTCCAACGTGTGGGACTTGGGCATTCAAACCTTGTTTTCCATCACCATTGATCTTTTAATCTCGCATCTTGATTTGAACTCATTTTAGCGGTACTTCTATATTTTGTTCTTTAAATAAATGATATTACAACACTCTTTTACTTTAAATCCTATTATGGTCAAATTTGGACAAAATCACTTAAAAACATAGATAGTAGATTCTTGGTTTTAGCTTAGGTAATCATGATTAATGAGTTCTACAATATTATAAACATCAATTGTGATGTTTTCAAGCCATTTAAACACATATACACCCATATTTTAGGCTTTAGGTTACAGTTAACCACAAGTCCCCCAAAGCTTATCATCTTGATCTCATTAAGTAATAGTCATCATTGACTTCTAATGTTTTGAATCGCCATTTGTGACAATTCTAACTCATTTCTTGTATAAACGTTAACGATTTCAATGAATTCAACCGAACTCATATAATGACTAAAACTCACCAATTTAAGGGATAAAATTGCTTTACTTAAGCTTTCCTTGGTTCTCCTCACCATAGATGCACATCTTCACAAACTTGAAAATATTCTCAATTTAGCTTTGATAGACTATTTCTTATGGTTTTCAATTTCACATAATAAGTCCTTCAAACTTGATTAAGTATCATATTGAATCCTCAAGTTTAATAAAAAGCATATTGAATCCTTTAGAAATCAGAATGACTCTTTGGTTCAATTTAACTAGATGATCAAGATGCTACAAGAAGCCTTATGTTGCGGCAAAGCTTCAACTTTAACATGAAGTCATTATTAAGATAATTGCTAGAAGCGTTCGCCTTTTCAATGCAACCAGTCAATAGTTAGGGGTTATTCTCTAACGAGTCCATAATAAAACATAACCAATCACCCATAAGCATACAGAATGGCTAATTTTCGGGCTCCTAGGACAACACTCAATGCTCGCAAGACGCGTCCATGACAACAAGGTGATGAGCCGTCCTTAGCTAATTTAACATGAAAATAAATGATAAATTTGTGTACAACATTTAAGCTTGTCAAATTTAGGTTTAAGGTTTACTTAAGCATGTAAAAATAAATTAGGACCCATAGTACTACACTACTGATAACAAGTTCATCAGCTTATTAAAGTTACAACGAACCCATTAATTGTTACATTAAACTTACCCAAACAAGAAGCACACGCAGGCACTCCAAACATTGGGTCAAATTTCTAAGCATGCCATATTAAAACATGCAACTATGGTTCCTTTTTCCTTCTGAGGCCCTGCATTACTGTTATTTAGTAAACTCAAACTTAGATACTATAACTTTGAACATTAATATTCAGATATTCTATATGTTTGTATTGTATAAGTGTGTATATAATTAGGATATGTATATTTGGGGGTGTTTGGAATTCCATTTGCGTTTTGAAATGGATTTTTAGATTATTGCGTTTTGAAAACGCAAATAATCAGTTTTTAGTGTTTGGGGTTGAGTTTTGAAATGGATTTTTAGGCTACCAAAACGCAATAATCTAAAAGCAGCTCCACCCATGCTTTTCCAAAACGCAAAAGCTGTTTTGAAAAATCAATACCAAACCCCCTCTTGATACTATTAGGATCATGTTGTGATAGTTAAATTTAGGATTAATGTTGGTGATCTAAGAGTCTCGGACAAGGCTGCATACGCTGGAATTTATCTCGCACAAACAACAGGATTTCAAGAGCAAATACAGGAGGCATGCATCAATGGAAATAACCCTGAGTATATTACCGGTATTTCAAGAAGAATTTGGCGCCAAGTAACTATCACTAACCGCCAACGGTTAATCCTTAGTATTATGTATAAATATTAGAAGATAACAAAATTTGTAGATTACCAAGATTGTTCCATTTTGATCAATCCATTACGTATTAAGTTCTTGTTGTTTTCTGTCCAAACATATACCAAATCGAAACATTATTCCAAAGTTTTTCAATTGTTCGATTGTTGGTTCATTCATATTGTGAATAATTGATTTGTTTCTGCTGCAAATTCGTTTGTTTCTTCAACAATTACCGGTTAAACAAATTTAAGGAAACTAAAAGGTACATAATATATAAAACAAATATATATCCTCCCAAAAACAGAAGCTATACAAGTTTTGATAGGGAATTTCTATGAGAAAAAAAAAATCACAAATAAGAAAGCATAATTGTGTTGATCCGTTTATGACCCGAACCTGTTTAACTCAAAACCTAACACATTTAACTTCATGTCAAGGCACATCGAGTCCATGGGTCATGCCAAAAATTTCTGGCTCTACAGAAACAATAATGAGATCGGGACACGATACCAAAGAAATATGTGCTTTTTTTATCATTTAGAAAGGAAAAAAACGACGAAGTACAACTTTTTTTTAAAGCAGCCATACAATTGATATATAGTTTTGTTTTTGCAAATTTTTGTTGTAATTTTATTATTTTCAACAGAAAGACCAAGTACAAAGCTTGATAAGTCATATTTGATCAAGACTCAAGACTCCTGAGCCTTTAAGTATGCGGCAGCAGTGATGGCCGTCATTGTAATTATGCACTTATTTTTATAATCTCACAGTCTGGTCAATTGCATCATTTTTACCCAGATATAATCAAGTAGAATACTAAACTAGTCAGGGTCGTAAATTTGTTCTTTATATGATTAAAAACTGAACTAACGTGATCTAATGGCTATGTTTGTGAAAGTATATGTAGGAAAATAGAGAACCTAGAATGATATATTGTTGCATATCTAAAATGGCTAATAATAATAATTAAAATAGTATGCTCATTGCTCAATAGTCACACTACAGAAACTGTCAACTGTCAAGATATTATCTTTAAACGAAATGATAAATATCATGTAATATCAAAATAAAACATGGTACCTTAAGTCTTAACGCAGTCCAAAAATCTCTTCTGGGGGGTCATAAATATTCTGATCAGGAAAAATCTCCTCAAAGTCTTGTTTGACCTTGTTCCTCAATAAGGGATGCGGCAGAAGCCCCTTCAATAGAATTCTGAATGGCAACTCGTCGGGTGGATCAGGAGACTGTTTCATATCTTCGTATATGTTCATGGCGTCACCAGGAGATCCAAACCTCAAAAACCCGCGAATAACTTCTGTATATGTTTGTGAATCGGGAAACAAATTTTCCTTTTTCATGCTTTCCCATAGCTTCATCGCCTCGTCCATCTTTTTTGATTTAGATAAAGAAATAATCAAATCTTTATATAGGTATACGTCCGGCTGATACCAGTCTTGCTTTTGAATCACCCAAAACATCTGAAAATTCCATAACATAGCTGTAAGATAAGACTTGTTATCATTCCTATCTCAGCATGGAAGACCTAGAAAGCTTTCAAGTTACCATACATATGACTTTTGTAAACAAAACGCGTCTACAAAGAGTAACTGCATAAGAACCCAGACAAATGACATTGCGTTTGCAGGTAAAAGTAGCATATATATGGTTATTTAGGTTGTTTGACTAAAGAGACAAAAGTACTTTTCATTCTTCTTTTTAATACTTGTATAAACACTTGATGCATTAAATATAATTCAAAAAAGTGTGTTGTTATAAGAATATTTCAAGATTTTGAATAGGGGAATTAAAATTAAATAATCCCAACTTTGTCGGGTTGGAAGGCAATAATCCCAACTTGAAAATTGGAGTCTAACAGGCCTAACTTGTCTTGGTTTTTATTGCCTTCCAACCCGACAAAGTTGGGATTACTTAATTCCAATTCCCCTTTTGAATAAAGTAATTTAGGAGGTTGTGTGCACTAAAAATACACTTTGGGCAACTTTCAACCATTTCCGATCTATTTGACCCGTTTCCTTTTCATCTTTATTTTAAGAATTTAACCCGTTAGAGAAAACATGACCCATTTATAAGTAAATGGATTAATTATAAGTCAGGAAAACATGGAAGGAAGCAAAGAAGGCAAAACTATGGTAAATGTAGATTCTAAATACAGGGGAAGCTATAAATGCCTATAACCTCGTGCACCTATATGCTATATTCACATAAAAGGAATGTACTCTAATATTGTATGACTACTCTGGCCCTCAGCCACTGCTATTAAATCAGCGCACATATCAAACATCATTCCATACTTAATATCGTTCCTTGATAGTAATGTGATCTCATGACCAAAAATAAGATGTTTAACTCTATGATTTTACATGGACAGATTACAACCAAGTATGAAGATTCCACTGAAATTTTTAAAAGAAATTGGAATGATCCTATCAATCCTAGCATCAATAAACATAATAATTTACAGTTTAAAACTTCCATACTTTAGCTGGTAGTTGAACAGTTGAGTAGTTATGTTATTACTGTAGCTCATCCGCATTCGGCTAAAATCCGAAGTCAAATAACACCATATAATGCAGCCTGTTAACAGCCATAAGAGCGGCTATTCTCATGCCACTATCGCTAATAAAGATAGCGTAAACAAACAAGACAGCTACTTAAGTGATAATATTATTTAAGTAAAGAGAGATGAATAAAACCTTGACGGCTAAATCCACTTCTTCTTGGCGTTCAAGCTCATTAAGAACAGCAACCATGTCCATCTTTAAGAGCCTTGAGACATGAACTTTAATAAAGCTATCCAATTTCTCTTCATCGTCTTTCACTCTCTTCAACCCCAATATAACAAAAAGAGCTTCTTTACCAATCAACTTCTTTCCCCTCCAAAGAGAGCCTCTAGGCCTTCCATCATGGTAATAACAAGGCCTCAAATACCTATAAGACTGTTGTTGACTGTGCCAAACATCTTCGAAACTTCGAGTTGTATGATTACATGCCAATTGTATTGTAGAAGAAGATGAATAATAATAAGAAGAAGAGGAAATGCAGCCTTTCAAGACCGGTATTCTTGTTATGTCACGATGAACCAGTGAGAAGAGAGATGACTGTAGCTTAGACCTCAATCTGCCGCCAAACGCTGCCATTGCAGACGCTGAGACGAAAAGAAAAATCTTTAGCACAAATAGTGTATAGTATAAAAAGAAAACAGCTTGTAAAACTGATTACAAACATATACAGCCACAATTAGGGAGAAAATAACGTCGTAATCAAGGTGTCTGTAAATTGCATTTTAGACAATGGTGCCACGATCCCAAAATCGTTAATGCGTATAGGAGTGCAGAGACTTAAAGAACAGACAACATGGTCAGATCTTATTAACATAAAGAACGTCACAAACGTCAACCTAACTAAACTTAAACTAAAACAACTAAACTAAAACAGCCAAAAAAGATTAAAAGAAAGTGAGGGCAACAAATAAACCAGTCAAAATGGTCAAATATGGCAAAAACAACTTTCCAAGACGGGTCAAATAACAAAACTCATTCAAGTAAATATGCTAAAATAAATCACAACCTAAAACATAAAACTAATGCAACCCAAACATCTATACTAAGCAATCAAATATGGAACACCAAGAAAAACTTTGATTTGTTAACCTTTTAGGTTCAAGTGATGACTGGCCAATCCCTCGAGTGGGCGATTGACTTCAAAATAATCACCACTGTTTATTTACATTATAACATTCATCAAAGTATTTAATTTTTGTTCCGACAAACTGTTATAAATTTTGTTGAAAATGGAGTTCAATTCAAAATAGAGTAAGTTTTTGTTATAGCGCATCATTACTGGCCGAACGATTACAACCTTAATTCAAGACATTCAAGTTCGAATCTTTTTTTTCGAAATAAAAACCAAGTTACATCTGGATAACGGGTAAGCGAACGATTACAACATCTATATCGTAACTATCGAAACCAAAACCAGCATTTGTTTTATAATCGATATCCTTTTGGCCATATCCCGCCACAACGGGCATGCGAAGTCTGCATCTGCTAGTTTCAACAATATACTAAAGGAGCAAACAGTCTAAAACTAGTTGTAATCAAACTAGTCCAACAATAAATGAAAATATTTTAACTGTGAACTAACAACAAAGAAGAAAGAAATAAACTTTAATAAAATACAAAAACTAAAGTGGGTCTGTTGAGGATTGTAGAAAAATATAAGCCCTAGGAATATTATTATTCTTTGTTAACGTAACCTAATCAAGTGGGTAGAGATAATAATATAGTGGGTTCAATAGGGTACCTCAAGTGTGCAATCTTGATCGCTAACAAGGACTGGTCTGATTATAATAAAATATACAGTTTGCAGCTTCAAGAACTACAAGTGATGAAATGCTGGAATGATGTAGACACAGACCTTGTAAATGTTTCTATGGGCCGAGGTTTGTTAGACCCTATACCAATGGACGTGAAAGAGGATTTGGAGTCTCATTTTACTTTTTTTTTTGAACGGCTAATTATTTTGTCACCCACGGGATTTGATCCCTCACCATTTGGAAAGGTAAAGCCTTATCCAACACCTTGATACCACCAGGCCAAAGGCCCTTTCGTGAGTCTCATTTTACTTGGCTACACCGCCTAAGCTGGGTTCTCGAGTTAATTAAAGAGTGGAAAAGAAAAAAAAAAGGATGAAATGCTGCCTAGTTTTCTCTTTTTCGTTTCTTTTCCTTCACAAAATGAACTTGAGAACACACATTTCCCTTCTTTTTCTTTCCTTTATTTCATAACAAAAACTCAGAAACACACTTTATTTTTTTCTTTCCCTCCCTTTCCTTTCTTTTCTTCTTCTAAGGGGTTGTTTGGTTCACCTCTTAATGGTTCCATTAAGAGGGGACCTCTGAACCGGACAGAGGTATTGTTGTTTGGTTGGCAAAAACCCAACCTCTTAATGGCCTCATTCAGTGCTTACCCATTCAGCATTGTATCATTGTTGAATGAAAAAAAAAGACTCTCAGGCCCCTCATTAGATCCTCTCACGTCTCCTCTTCTCCTGCTAACCCTAGTTCTTCCCCAACTTCAACTTTCCTCCCTTTCCTCCTCCCTCTCTTCACTGCCGCCACCTCTCTCCTCCTCCCTCTCTTCACCGTCGGCCCTTCCCCCCTCTCTCCTCTTCCATCTCGTTGACCCACAGCGCTACCCCACCTCTCTCCCCCTCCCTCTCTTCACCGTCGCCCCTCTCCTCCTCCCTCTCTTCACCGAACGCCCCACCTTCCCTCTCTCCTCTTCCCTCTCGTTCACCCAAAGAGTCGGTTTCCTGTCTCCTCCTCTCTTCACCGAACGCCGACCTGTCTCCTCCTCTCTTCACCGAACGCTGGCATGTCTCCTCCTCTCTTCATAGCAGGTTTTTTTTTTATTTTTTTCTATGAAACTGATATTATTGTTGATTATTGTGTGTGTGGTTATAGTTATTTTGAAGTTTGATTTGGTTAATGTGTTTATTATTCTATTTTTTTTTTCTATTAGGGTTTTTTTTTTATTTTATTTTTTTTTGTTATGAATTTGGTTATGTTTCTGATTTTGTTATAGAAATGGGTTGTTATGAATTTGGTTATGTTTCTGAATTTTGTTATTAATTATTTGAATTGGTTTTTGTTTTTAGAAATGGGTTGTTCTTAATCGATTTATGTTGTATATTGATTGTTTTTAGAAATGGGTTGTTTTTAAGCAAGGATACATGTTTTGGCTATGTTGTATATTGATTGTTCTTAATCGATCTATGTTGCTTATCTTAGCATATTACGGGTTGTTCTATGTTGGATAATTGGTTATGAAAAAAGATACATGTTTTCGTTATGTTGTATGTTGATTGTTACTAATCGATATATGTTGCTTATTGTTACATATTACGGGTTGTTCTATGTTGGATAATTGGTTATGAAAAAAGATACATGTTTTCGCTATGTTATATGTTGATTGTTATTAATTGTTATATTAGAAATATTGGATAATTAGTATGATTGAGGTGGTTTAAACCCCTAATCTTTAGGAACCAATATCCAAAGAA
Source organism: Ambrosia x helenae (assembly GCA_030844895.1). Classification (NCBI taxonomy): domain Eukaryota; kingdom Viridiplantae; phylum Streptophyta; class Magnoliopsida; order Asterales; family Asteraceae; genus Ambrosia; species Ambrosia x helenae. The sequence goes on along the minus strand of CM061227.1, from coordinate 12,833,998 downwards.
ATGGCAAAAAGATTAGGATTAATTGGAAGCAAGAAGGTGTTGAGAAAACCTTTCTTGAAGCATGTATTCATGAAATAACCGTTAATGGTCATGAAGGAAGCAGTCTTAAACAAGCGTCATGGAAAACTATAGATGAAAAATTGAAAACGCAACACCATTTCATAGTGGAGCTGAAAAATTGAAAACGCAACACCATTTCATAGCCTAAATTCCTCATCATAACAATTCCTAAGAGTCAACTAAATCACTAAACATAGAGGGTTTCAACCTAGAGGTAGAACACCAATTTTTACACATTAACATAATCTTATGACTATAATCACATACAGATGTAGAGTGTGATTCGTAACCAAATTAGGTATGATTGAGGCACCCTAAAGCTAGAGAAACCTCCAACAACTTGGAATCTCACGTTTTTGACAAAACCCTAGATTTTCACCATGATAAAAAATGAATATAACATCAATTTCTACCAAATAAAAGGTACCTTCATGTTCGTTAAGCCTTAGATAACTTGTTTCTTGCTAGTGCACCAAAAAAACCCTTGATTTGGCTTGGATTTGAGCAAGGTGTGACACCCGGCATGTTCGGCTTAAACATTTTAGTAAAACATAAGTCTACCTTAGCGAGAAACATTTATAAACAAACTTAACTAGGTTAGTTGAGTCGGGTTATGATAGGATTATCCAGGGTTCAATGATCTGGAGGATCATTGGGAGTCGTTTTAGCAATACACTAGTACCGGGTCCCGTTGTTGGTTAAATTACATGAACAGAATCAAGTAGGACAAGTAGATTATTAACACACGTGTAACATAACATGAGCATACGTGCTACAAGGTGTGAACATGAGTATACGTGCCTATATGTGCTTAACATGTGTTAGAATTGCATGATCATACGTTAGAATGGGTTTAAATGCGTTAAAACGACAAAACTGGAAAACTGGAAAACACAAGTCCCGGTTCGACCTATGGCGTAGGGGCGAACCTGGAACTAGCCACAAAACCAGTTCATTCGACCTTGTAAACGGGCGAAGGTGGCACCTTCGACCCCATGCAAGGGGCGAATGTGGAGTTATATAAATACCACACTTTGTCATTTTTCACCATTTCACAAACCCTAGCCGTCTCTAAACACTCTCAAACGATTTTAATCACTAAGGAAGGAGTTTTTGCTCTTGTTTTTCATAATCTAACCTACAAACAACATCTAATCAAGAATCCAAGGTGTGTTCTTAATCCTAAACCTTTTCAAAGCATTTTAATTCGTTTTCATCTAACCCTAAATGTCCAGATCTGTTCTAAGGGTGTTTTTATAATTAAAAACCTTTTAAACATCTTTCTAAACCTAAACCTTATCATTAAACATAGGTTTTCATAACATTAAACATGTGTTAGTTATGTGTTCTGTGATATTATGTGTTGTTTAATTATTTGCTGCTGTACTAATGTTAGAAACATGATCTAGGACTGCTACTGATGTTAGTTTAGGATTTTTTTTATGGTTACAATTAGATGATTGATGATATCATGTTAAATTGGGGATTTTAATAAATCTAGGGCTTGTTGCATGCTAGTATTATCAATAGAACTATTGGGGGTTTTCATATACACGATAAACTAAGCATTTTAAGATGATTATGGATTGATTTCAGAAAGTTTCCAAATTGGGTAAAGATTTCATGCATGATGTGACACTTTCATAATTTTTACCATTTTGGGAAATGGCTAAAACAAACAAGTTTTGGGGCAAAATTGGTAGGGTTTTGTGGGGATATGTTATTCATACTTAACTGCTGTGATTGATGATGTTTCGGGATGTTTTCGGATGTTTTTGAAGCGTTTTGGGGAAAAACATTATGCCAGGGTCGAACCTGGGCACCTTCGACCAGTCGTAGGGTCGAAGGTGGAATCCCAGGGATGAACCTGGACAATATTGGTCGAATCTATTTCAATGGGTCGAAGGTGGCTTTAAAAGGGTCGAACGTGGTTAAAAAGGGGCGAAGGTGGAACTAAAACACGTTTTAAAACATACTTGGTCACGATCTGGACAATCGGGGACTAGATAACCTTATGGTTATTGGTCGGAACACTTATGTGAACATTTTGATAAATCTCCGGTAGTGGGATTATCAAGGGCTTGGCTTTCTTATAGTACTGAAGAACGCAACCTAAGATGAGTTCACGGCCCCACTTTTACTACTTTAACTTTTGGGGGAGAAAACATGCGCTAAACTATTTTGGTAACATATGTCATACTATGGTTTTAACTTTTCATTGCTATGCGATCTTTGAAAGTCCCAGGGAAAACCATGAATGTACGGGGATGCACAACGGGGGAAATGTGGATAGATCTATTGGGCGTGACCTGCCCCACTCGACGGCTTGGAGGGTCGGGCGGGTGCATATTATCTCGAACTGATAACATTGGTAACATGCTGAACATTTCGGGCTGAACATTTCTAAACATTGCTAAACGTGTCTAGTAATGGTTTTCCAATCGTAGTAGTAATAAAACATACGCCTAGCTAGCGTACTTGGTAACATTGATATAGTATGGACATGGTAATACTTTGGTAACACTATGGTAGCATTGTGGTAACATTTGGTAACATGTTGAACAAACCTATGAACTCACCAGCATTATATATGTTGACGTCTCTTTTGGCATGTTTTCTCAGGTCGCTAAGGTAGCATCGATTGGACTAGGCACACGGGTCTGCATTTGCGTCTAGGCTTAGTTGCATATTTTAAAATAAGTGTCTTGAATACTTTGGAACACTGTTATGTAGCTGATTTAATCTTTGTTCGGGGGATTACGGGAGCTTGTCTTGGACGAAGCTCACAAATCCCGGTATTTTATTCATCCGGGCTCTGATAAGATGTATCAGGATTTGAAGATAGTTTATTGGTAGCCAAACATGAAGGCTGATATAGCTTCATGCGTGAGCAAATGCTTGACTTGTGCTAAATTCAAGGTGGAGTATCAGAAGCCGTCTGATCTCCTACAACAACCAGAGGTTCCAGAATGGAAGTGGGAACGAATCACGATGGATTTTCTCACTAAGCTACCGAAATCACCAAGTGGTTACGATATGATTTGGGTGATTGTCGACAGGTTGACGAAATCGGTGCGTTTCATACCTATTAAGGAAACTGATGGGCTCGAGCGGTTAGTCCGACTTTACCTTAAGGAGGTGGTTGCTCAGCACGGGTGCCTGTTTCTATTATCTCTGATCGTGATTCTCGTTTTACTTCGCATTTCTGGAAGGCTCTGCACAAGGCTTTGGGTACTCAGTTGGATATGAGTACGGCTTATCATCCGCAAACTGACGGGAAGAGTGAGCGGACGATTCAAACCTTGGAAGACATGCTTCGGGCATATGTTATCGATTTTGAAAAAAGTTGGGAGATTCACCTACCATTGGTGGAGTTCTCTTACAACAACAGCTATCACTCTAGTATCAAGGCAGCTCCGTTCGAAACTGGTGTACGGACGGAAATGTCGATCTTCTCTTTGCTGGGCCGAGGTGGGCGAGAGCCAGCTCACCGGTCCGGAACTGGTGTACGAAACTTCAGAGAAAATCGTACGAATTCATAACCGCTTGGCAGCCACGCGGGATCGTCAGAAGAGTTATGCCGATCGCCGTCGCAAACCTTTGGAGTTCCAGGTTGGGGACAGGGTACTTCTTAAAGTTTCACCATGGAAGGGCGTCATACGCTTTGGAAAGCATGGCACGCTTAACCCTCGTTTTGTCGGACCGTTTGCAATCCTGGAACAGATTGGACCGGTGGCATACTGACTCGACTTACCGGCGGAGCTCGGTAGTGTTCACAACGTCTTCCGTGTGTCTAACTTGAAGAAGTGTTTGGCTGATGAATCTCTTATTGTACCACTGGAAGAGATCAATGTTGATGATCGTCTTCGTATTGTGGAGCAACCTATTGAGATTCTCAACTACAAGATTCGTAGCCTTTGTCGGAGTAAAATCCGCATCGTTAAAGTTCGTTGGAACTCAAATCATGGACCGGAGTTCACGTGGGAACGGGAGGATCAGATGAAAGCTAAACATCCCCATCTCTTTCCGAAACGTGCATTCGAATCTAGGCATGTTACCGCTGAAGCTGAATGAATCTCGGGGCAAGATTCCTTTCAACGTGGGGATGATGTGACACCCGGTAAATTTTCTTTTCGTTTCCTTCTTTTCGTCTCTTTCATTTTGGGCTTCGTGCAATTTTCGGGACGAAAATTCTTTCAACGTGGGGATGATGTGACACCCGGCATGTTCGGCTTAAACATTTTAGTAAAACATAAGTCTACCTTAGCGAGAAACATTTATAAACAAACTTAACTAGGTTAGTTGAGTCAGGTTATGATAGGATTGTCCAGGGTTCAATGATCTGGAGGATCATTGGGAGTCGTTTTGGCAATACACTAGTACCCGGTCCCGTTGTTGGTTAAATTACATGAACTGAATCAAGTAGGACAAGTAGATTAATAACACACGTGTAACATAACATGAGCATACGTGCTACAAGGTGTGAACATGAGTATACGTGCCTATATGTGCTTAACATGTGTTAAAATTGCATGATCATAAGTTAGAATGGGTTTAAATGCGTTAAAACGACGAAACTGGAAAACTGGAAAACACAAGTCCCGGTTCGACCTATGGCGTAGGGGCGAACCTGGAACTGAACCTTGGTTCGACCCTTGGATAAGGGGCGAACCTGGAACTAGCCACAAAACCAGTTCATTCGACCTTGTAAAGGGACGAAGGTGGCACCTTCGACCCCATGCAAGGGGCGAATGTAGAGTTATATAAATACCACACTTTGTCATTTTTCACCATTTCACAAACCCTAGCCGTCTCTAAACACTCTCAAACGATTTTAATCACTAAGGAAGGAGTTTTTGCACTTGTTTTTCATAATCTAACCTACAAACAACATCTAATCAAGAATCCAAGGTGTGTTCTTAATCCTAAACCTTTTCAAAGCATTTTAATTCGTTTTCATCTAACCCTAAATGTCCAGATCTGTTCTAAGGGTGTTTTTATAATTAAAAACCTTTTAAACATCTTTCTAAACCTAAACCTTATCATTAAACATAGGTTTTCATAACATTAAACATGTGTTAGTTATGTGTTCTGTGATATTATGTGTTGTTTAATTATTTGCTGCTGTACTAATGTTAGAAACATGATCTAGGACTGCTACTGATGTTAGTTTAGGATTTTTTTTATGGTTACAATTAGATGATTGATGATATCATGTTAAATTGGGGATTTTAATAAATCTAGGGCTTGTTGCATGCTAGTATTATCAATAGAACTATTGGGGGTTTTCATATACACGATAAACTAAGCATTTTAAGATGATTATAGTTTGATTTCAGAAAGTTTCCAAATTAGGTAAAGATTTCATGCATGATGTGACACTTTCATAATTTTTACCATTTTGGGAAAGGGCTAAAACAAACAGGTTTTGGGGCAAAACTGGTGGGGTTTTGTGGGGATATGTTATTCATACTTAACTGCTGTGATTGATGATGTTTCGGGATGTGTTCGGATATTTTTGAAGCGTTTTGGGGAAAAACATTCTGCCAAGGTCGAACCTGGGCACCTTCGACCAGTCGTAGGGTCGAAGGTGGAATCCCAGGGTCGAACCTGGACAATATTGGTCGAATCTGTTTCAATGGGTCGAAGGTGGCTTTAAAAGGGTCGAACGTGGTTAAAAAGGGGTGAAGGTGGAACTAAAATTTCTGGTTCGACCCTATGGAATCAAAAATGAGATTTTTGATGCAAACTAAGTGTTTTATGCTTGAACCTTGTGTGTAATCTATGTGTACTTGATTAGTTAGGGTAATGAGTCACCAACGGGATGTCGGGTTGGTCTAGTGTGTCGGTTGAACATTCAAAACACGTTTTAAAACATACTTGGTCACGATCTGGACAATCGGAGACTAGATAACCTTATGGTTATTAGTCGGAACACTTATGTGAACATTTTGATAGATCTCCGGTAGTGGGATTATCAAGGGCTTGGCTTTCTTATATTACTGAAGAACGCAACCTAAGGTGAGTTCACGGCCCCACTTTTACTACTTTAACTTTTGGGGGAGAAAAACATGCACTAAACTATTTTGGTAACATATGTCATACTATGGTTTTAACTTTACATTGCTATACGATCTTTGAAAGTCCCAGGGAAAACCATGAATGTGCGGGGATGCACAACGGGGGAAATGTGGATAGATCTATTGGGCGTGACCTGCCCCACTCGACGGCTTGGAGGGCCGGGCGGGTGTATATTGTCTCGAACTGATAACATTGGTAACATGCTGAACATTTCGGGCTGAACATTGCTAAACATTGCTAAACGTGTCTAGTAATGGTTTTCCAATCATAGTAGTAATATAACATACGCCTAGCTAGCGTACTTGGTAACATTGATATAGTATGGACATGGTAATACTTTGGTAACACTATGGTTGCATTTTGGTAACATGTTGAACAAACCTGTGAACTCACCAGCATTATATATGTTGACGTCTTTTTTGGCATGTTTTCTCAGGTCGCTAAGGTAGCATCGGTTGGACTAGGCACACGGGTCTGCATTTGCGTCTAGGCTTAGTTGCATATTTTAAAATAAGTGTCTTGAATACTTTGGAACACTGTTATGTAGCTGATTTAATTCTTTAAATGCTTCCGCTTATGAAATCTATGTTTTTGGGTTTACGTACTTCATATAGTGTTGTTTATTGTGACCGTTGACTTGAATCCTGGTTTGTCATGTGCCTCGCGGTAAAACCCCGCAGTGGAAATTTGAGGGTGTGACACAAGGGTTTGATGGTTAGGTTTTGGAGGTGAAAGAGAATGTTTTCTCCTGATAATACTCGACATACACACACACACACACACTTGTGTGTGTGGTCTTCCCCTTTTAATATTATTGACACACAAGTTTGCCATTTTAGCAACTATGGTCCCTCAAAATCCCCGAATGTCATTTCTTATGAAACTAGTTAATCAAGCTAGCTTTCTTATATTATTATATCATTTATAAGATTAATAACATTAACTAGATTATTTCTATATTAGAACATAATCTGAGTTCTTTTTGTTCGAGTCTCGTTTTATTATATTTTGCTAATCACGCCTAATGGCGTACTTAGACGAAACAAATGGTTTTGGGGCGTCAAAATAACACATGTTTAAAGATAATATTGTTTTGTTTCCATAGAATGTGATTACATGTTTGGATTTGAATTGATCATGTCGAATATTCATAAAAATGTCTTATAAATACTCGGATTTTTAAGGGAATCGTATTTTTTTTAATTTTGATATTGTCACGTGTAATCTTGTTTCGTTTGTACGTAATAATTGGACATTCGATTGATCCCTTTTGAGCGTGTGATTGGCTTGATTGTTCATTGCCAATTGTTTCAGATTAATCGGGTGTTGCATGCGTAATTGGACATTGATGGAAAGATGTAAATAAATTCTTGAAATTGTTTAGGCTTTGCTAGACTCGGGTCGACATAGTTAATGTAAAAATGTCTAATGCACACATAAAATGACACAGTTTTAAGGGTGTTTACGGATCTTTACCTGGAAATTTGATGGGTGTCACATGACAACATTTAGAAGAGGTCAGGCCATCAGGGAAAACTGAAACATTTTTCCTCAAAAATAGCCATTGATATCACCTTCAAGTTCTATCATAAATATTAAATACAAAGTTAAAGGTACATTAACATCAACTTTTACAACCATAATAATAAAGACTTAACCATTCTAAAAAAATATTTAATAAACAAAAGGATATTTAAATGAGACATGACATCCAAATAGCAGAGCATACAGATCAACATCATAAATTAAGAGTATACAAAAAGTTTAAGATTAGTCTTACACAATTAAACTCTTAGCCCTCATGTTGACACAAAAAAGAAACAATAATGGGACTTCCATAGAACATAGCAGTATGTCATGAAATGGGCCATTTCCAAAAGCTAAATAAATTTAAAAAAGGTAAGCCCTTTTGCTTGCTTAAGTTGGAACAATCACCATCGTCAGTTAACCAAACAAACACAAGCCTATATTATATTATAGAATCTACAAAAAAAATAAATAAAAAAAATTACCGGCCCAATTCATCACCAAAACCATCCAAAAGTCATGACATAAATATGTAAGAGATCCCGAAAATTCAAGTTAATAAAAAATGTAAGACTGAAGTATAACAAAATGTAATAAAATTATGCAATTTAATGGGTTTAGCCGAAAATATTCATAGGCATAGTCGTAAACTAATGAAGGCAGGGAGCCCCTAGCTTGATAGCCCAAAGTGACACAGTTAACATATTGCATAAATAATGACTTCTTATAAACCAAGATGGCATTTAAAAATAAATAATATTAGGCCCATGGATGGTTCATATTATACCAGTCGCTTGTTCATTTCTGTTTCTACGAGTACAACAAGAAGCTTTTTAGTTTCAAGAATCAACAATTGCAAAATTTAATAAGCAACCTTTTGTATGAGTGAGTGAATGAAAACACGCGACTATTCAATTGCAGCATTCAATCTGCATTCACTAAGTTGCGATTGATGAAGGGTTGAGGGGATGTGGAAGATCAATTTCGCCATGAGAGGAACATGGGTAACAAGTAATGTGAATTGGGGTTTATAATATGAAATGTACAGGTGGGTGTTACAAGCAATGGTAGTATTGGAAGGTTTTTGATGACATTTTAGGTTTAAAGCAAGAACCATTCATATGGCATCTTAAAAATCATAGGAAATTACTATTGTAGCCACATTTAGTAATTTATAATGTAAGTATAGATATATATTACTTTTTTTTTTTGGATTTTAGAGCAGTTTCCCATTTGTTTTTATAAAGCTACATCATGGTGGAAAGTTCACTAAATTTCCAGACCTAAAGTATGTGGAGGGTAAGAGCAACCTTGTTGACTTGTTAGATCAGACTTTTTCTTAGTTCGTTCTTAGTTCGTGAGCTGAATTGCATAATGAAAAGTTAGGGTATGCAATGGATGTAGTTAGGTATTACCACTATAAGGTACCAAATCAAGACTTGCATTTTGGTCTTCGAGCTCTAGGTAATGACTTGGATGTTATTACCTTTTGCAAGCACACTAGTAATGATAAGAGATTGAATGTTACACCGAGTTTGATGTAACAAATGTTCATACTTATTTTTGTTCCCCTGTCAACATGAGGATTTTTGAAGTTAGTGATGATTTTTATATCAATATAAACAATTCAAGGCTTTTGCTAGGTTGGAATCTTTTAATGCATGATGTAGGTCAATCTAGTAGACAACAACAAAAACTAGTAGAAGATGGTTGATGGGTTTTAAAAAGGCACACGACATTAACTAACGGAGGTGATGAATGGTAATTAGTGTAAAGGACTATGAGTGCGCAAAATTTAGTCATAAAGTACGTGCAGTGTGCTTGTTGAAGATAAACGACGAGGTGTGAAATTTCCTGCATAAATAATAAACGACAATCTGTGTAATTTTATCTTTTCTTTTTAACAAAAATGACCACAACTTTGTTATCTACTTTAGGCCTAAAAAAATTTGAGCCAACCCCACAACATCATCCATAGTAACTTGCTAACATCTAGATCAACTACATAATCCGGATCTGGTATGCTCTCAACTTCTTCAATCATCGTAATTCAATTCATCCTCAAACTTATATCGATAAGTTGATACTAAACCTAAAATATAATCAAATTACTAAAACATACAATAGTAAAAAAAAAAAAAAAAAAAACCACATTATTGAGTACACCAACAATTTCTATAAACCATATCAATAGTTGTCCAATGTTGAAAAACAAAAAACATTGCATTCCACTATTTCACTATTTCTAGAAACAAGTATTAGAAATCCACAAAGAGCTAAAAACATATAAAAGAGGTAGATAGAGAGACACGTTCAAAGTTATACTACAGAAAAAGAGAATAATAAACCAAAAAAAAAAAAAAAAATTAAAAAAAAAAACATCAAATTATTTTCTCTTACTACCCTCCGATCCTTCATCGTTCACCGTATCTTTAATTCTCTTAAATCGGTATAATCTCATCGCTACAATCCCAAATCCAATATTTTTCTGATACCCATTTCAATTTCTTGTATACACTTTGATTGTTTAATCAGATTATATTAATTTCTTGCTTTGATTGATCTTTCTTGATCTTTATTGATTAAATTTAGTAGTTGTTATTAAAAAAAGTGTAATTGATTATTAATATTTGTGGGTTTTGTTGCAGATTACTGATTGATTCAATCTGTGAAGTTTCTGGTATGATTTTGTGTTTTTATGGGAATTTTATTATTCTTTGATGATATTATTAATTACCCAACTGTTTAAGTAATTAAGTTATAAGTCTGTGATTAATTGATGATTGATAATTGGTAATTGGTAATTGATAATATATATATTTTTTTTTGTTATGTTAAGTGTTGATTAATGGTTATATAATATGGAAACGTTATAAATGTTATTTGAGTGATTGAATATTAATTTTGTTATTGTTTGATATGTTGTGAAGTTGGAATCAATGGCTACTATTGTTGCGAAAACAGCGAGTCATGTTTCGCCTGTGATGACGGTTCAAGAGAAGGGGAGTAGGAATAAGAGGAAGTTTAGAGCTGATCCGTCGCCTTCGCCTGGTTCGCAGAAAATAGTTTCGACGTCGCAGGCGGAGTGTTTTAGTTACGAGTTTTCTGCTGAGAAGTTTGAGTGTCATGGGCATGATAACGGGTGTGATATGTGTAGTTTCGGTTATGAAAATATGGATTCTGTTAAACTTGATTTGGGGTTGTCGTGTGCGGTTGGGATGGTAGGGTCGGGCGATTATGGGGTTGATCGGAGTAGAGTTGAGTTGGATGTAAACGATGGGTTTCATGACGCTGATTGGAGTGATCTTACGGAATCTGAGCTGGAAGAGCTTGTGTTATTAAACTTGGACACGATGTTTAAGAGCGCGGTTAAGAAAATTGTTTCGTGTGGTTACGGAGAAGAAGTTGCTATAAAGGGCATTCTCCAGTCTGGTCTTTGTTGCGGTTGTCAAGATATTGTGTCGAGTATAGTGGAGAACACTTTGATTTTTCTTAAAAACGGGCGAGAGGTCGATCCATGGAAGGGACATCAGTTTGAAAGTCTAGAGCAAATGGAGAAGTATTTACTGGCGGAATTGGTTTGCGTTGTTCGTGAAATTAGGCCTTCGTTCAGCACAGGGGATGCGATGTGGTGTTTGTTGATATCGGATATGAATGTGTCTCAAGCTTGTGGAATAGATGGCGACGAGGAATTTACTTTAGCTGGTGATGGATCTTCTAATTCGGTTGAGACCCGCGTAAGAAAAGAAGGTAAGAGTTTGGAAACCGTTCCAAGTCCATGTAACTTAAATCATTGTGCGCATGATTGTGTGTCTGACCCGTCGGCTAAGATAGAAGTTCCTCATTCAAAACCGAAGTCTCCTTTTGTTTTGGATGGTTTCGCATCACAAAAAGGAAAGCAAAAATCGAGTCCCCGAACAATAACGAGATCCTTAAGCCTTTCATCTGAAGAAAAGCCTATAGGAAGTAGAAAAATCAATGGCATTAGTAAGAGAGATTATTTACTGAGACAAAAATCAGTTCAGTTGGAGAAAAGCTACCGTACGCATGGATTGAAAGGCGCATCTAGAGCTGGAAAACTTGGTAACATTGGTGGCTTAATCTTGGATAAGAAACTGAAATCTGTGTCGGAATCTACATCTATCAGCCTTAAAAAGGCGTCGTTGAAGATTAATGATACAAACAATAACGGCGCGATCGCACCTATATTGACTTCAGCCGGAAGTCCTCCAGTATTATCAGTAGCCGAAACCGAGTTATCTCTTTCACTTCCTGTAAAAAGCAACGATTTTTCGAGAGCCGAGGCTCCGACCCTTAGTTTTTCTGCCATGCCCTATGACAAATCGTTCGGGCGGTGGACCCCACAAGATAAAAAAGAGGAAACAATTTCGAAACTTGCGCCACGGGTGCATGATCTCCAAAACCAGTTACAGATGTGGACCGAATGGGCAAATCAGAAGGTTATGCAAGCTGCGCGTAGGCTCGGTAAAGAAAAGGCCGAGCTTAAGACACTTAGACAAGAGAAAGAAGAAGTAGAGAGGTTAAAGAGAGAGAAACAGGCGTTGGAGGACAACACGATGAAGAAGTTATCCGAAATGGAGAATGCTTTGATGAAGGCTAGTAATCAGGTCGGACGCGCCGATGCTGCGGTGCGTAGATTGGAGGTGGAGAATGCTAATTTGAGGGTGAAGATGGAGGCTGCAAAATTACAGGCGGCTGAGTCAGCCGCCAGCTGTGAAGAGGTGTCGAAGAGAGAGAAAAGGACGTTGATGCAGTTACAGTTTTGGGAGAAGCAGAAAACGATGTTTCAGGAAGAGCTTATAGCCGAGAGGCGTAAGTTAGCTCAGCTGAAAGACGATCTTGAGCAGGCGATAGAACAAAGAGATCAAGTTGAGGTGTGTTCATGAATCATTTGTTGTTTTGTTTGCTTGATGTCTCACTGAAAGTGAATTATTTGCAGACAAAATGGAAACATGAAGAGAAAGCGAAACAAGAGTTTATTAATCAAGCGGTTAAGATTAAAGTCGAGAGGCACGAAGGTGAAGTTATGTCTAAATCAAGAGAAGATTTAACTAGACTAAAAGCCGATAAAACCCTTCAAAAATACAAAGACGATATTCAAAAGCTCGAGAAGGAGATATCGTTATTGAGACTGAAATCCGACTCTTCAAAAATAGCTGCTTTAAGGAGAGGCGTCGATGGAAGCTATGCTAGTAAACTAACCGATATTTCTGCAATACAAACTCAGAAGCGGCCTTATGTAGTTACAGAAACTGTTAACGTTACTGGAGGTGTGAAACGTGAACGGGAATGTGTGATGTGTTTATCAGAAGAAATGTCTGTGGTTTTTCTTCCGTGTGCGCATCAAGTGGTTTGTACAAAATGCAACGAGCTTCATGAAAAACAAGGAATGAAGGACTGCCCGTCTTGTAGAGGACCCATCCAACAGCGTGTATCTGTACGTTATGCTCGTTCTTGATTCTCTATACCGAAATAATGAGGTTTGTTTTCTCTTTCTGTTTATGATATGATTTGCCTGTTTATGAACTGAGCCTCCTCTGCTATTATAAGTTTGAAAGAAGAAAGAAAAACAGTGTCTTATATGGGAATTTATGTGATGATTTCCCTTGAGTTAATAAAACCAACCGATATATTTACTTATCGATGATCGCTATTTACGTTATGTATTTTCTCTTTTACCATAATTGTAAGAATTCGTCTTCAAGAAACTCATACATCCCACCAATGCCCAGCTAACCAATATTAAAAGGTACGAAGCTTCCGCTACATGTGTCATTCAAAGGTTAAAAAACAAGATTATGTGTTCTATCTACTAGGCCATGGATAAAGTGTTTCGCGTCAACCCAGCCTGAGCTATGCTAAAAGTTAGTTGAATGTTCGAGTGCCAGGCGCTACGGCGCTGAAGTAACCCATGCCATACTCCCAGGAAAAGCTCGAACGGCCTTCAACAAAAGGGTACCTGTACTCGAAACCGACACAGGTGGGTAGGTAGAGAATACCTAGGGGCGCGAGACAACTCTCTCTAAGGAACTCGGCAAAATAGCCCCGTAACTTCGGGAGAAGGGGTGCCTCCTCACAAAGGGGGTCGCAGTGACCAGGCCCGACTCATATAGCCAAAAGTCTCTTATATCGGGCATGAAATTATATGCAACGCTTAGTATTAAACGCCTTGAGTGGAAAACCATGCATTCGAGCAGATATAACTTTAAGACCGGCTACTAAAGTTTGTCCTGTTCGTCGATGGGTATCTTCTCCGTCTCCTATAAGGGTTAGTATTAAACGCCTCGAGTGGAAAACCATGCAGTCAAGCAGATATAACTTTATGAGTGGCTGGCTACTAAATTTTGTCCTGTTTTTTGTCGATAGGTGTCTTCGTTGTCTACTATAAGGGTCGGTATGACATACGTGTAACTTGACGACGACATTTTAACTTTATTCGTTGGCCGGCTAAGATACCATTGCGGGTACGGAACAAACAAAGTTGGGTCTTTAGGAAAACAAACTGGAAGTTGAAACCTTAAAATATTGGGCAATTTGAAAATGAACATGTTTTTGTTGAATGGCAATGTTTTTTAGTTTCTAAAGACCTTTTCGCGCGAGTCTAATGTTCTTGTGGTATCGGTTATTTCTTTCGTCACTCTCGACTAGCTTAGACTTTAATAGATTGTTTGCGGGTTGAGTCCATCTTGAACTTTCAAGTGTATATGCAACCAAAAAAGCGTATGAGGTGCGAATTTCTTTGTTGGTTGTCTTGTACACTTTTCGTGTACGTCTTAGGGTCACATGACTCAGTTAGGGTGTGTTTGGTTCACAAAATTAAATGGAATTTGATTTTTGGTTTCGTGTGGGTTCGCAAATTTGTTGAAATTGAAATCGGAATTTCAAAGAGATCATCTAAATCTCTTCATGTCCCTTGCTTGTGAAGGTTTCACTCAAAAAGTTTCAATCTCCGACTCATTGCAACCACCACCACCACCACCATCGTCTACCACACCTCCATTGCCACCTCGTCGTCACCCCACCACCTCTGTCGCAACAACCAACAACTGTGTTGTTGGAAGGGGGTTGGTGGTGGTGATAGCTGGAATTGTAGCGGCGACAATGGTTACATGGTGATGAGAAAGTAGAGGTAAGTGGTGGCGAACGGTAAAAGATCACAATTCCTTCTTGATGTGTTTTACTTGAATGCATCATAGATCCTAATTCCTATAATAACTTCCTATTCATTTAACCTCCAAATTATTTAAACTAAATGCTAAACTTAAATTCATGTAGTTTAACCATTCCAATTCCTTTAATAATTTTTTTTTTTTAACGATCAACTAAAGTATTGCCGGGTACTCTGTACGCGGCCCCCAATGGCCGAAAGGGGTCCCAGACGGCCTCTAGTCCGTACGGACAGAGCCCTTCGGCCCACCCGTCTCCTGTTCCAGGGAAAACCCGACCCACAAACCCGCCTGAAGGCACGACGGTAGTGAACCGGTAAAACCTGGAGGGATCAGGAGTCGAACCCATGACCACAAGGGTCAAGGGTCTCTCCATCACTTCCCAACCACCTACCCCACCACAAGGGTGGGGGTATCCATCACATGCCTCCCGTGCAGGGGCGAAGCTTGGTTCTCCAATCGGGAGGGGCCGGAATCAATTTTTTTCGATCGGTAGTGACAAATCGGCGGGGGCCGGACTCAACCCGGACTCAATTTACCTACGAAAATCGCAAATTTATACCACTGCGTCAAAAAACAGGGGGGGCCAGGGCCACCCCTGGCCCTCAACATCCTTCGCCATTGCTCCCGTGGGAATCGAACCCGGCTCCCCCAAAGAAAGAACCGACCTTTTTACCACTAGGCCACATGATCAGGTATGAAAGATACGAAATCATAGGTATACCCATTCCACTGTCTTCTTAAAGAAATAATATAGCTAATCATGTAAAGCTAGCAAGAAACAGTCACGCAACAATTACATTTGATATGTTTCGAACATGTTCTAAATGCAGTTTTACATTTGATGATTGATAAATAACAATGCCGCATCGACCGAGGCAAAAATTTGTTATGTTAAAACGAAGATAAAGGAAATAAAAAAAAAAATATCACGATTAGAATAACACAATGTTTATTGGTGTTGACGAAGGTTAACGAGTTGACCGTATGCCCACTCCTTGATACTCGATGAAGAGTTATCTTCACTATCAATCTTCTCTTCAATCTTGGTAGAGAACTGATCATGTGTCGAGCGTCACACCACAACAAGGCAGAAACATGTGGCTTGGCGAAAAGAAGGGTCTCACACCTAAGATTAGAACAAACACATTTTTCTAGAAAAGTTATTTCATTAAACGTCGAAATTGTCGATTTGTTAACAGAGTTACATGTCCCATTAATAAATCCCGACAGAAATCCGACTTCATATAACATCCTCCGCCCTAGCCATGCTCGAACGTCATCCATTTTCAGTGACCTGAAAGATATATTTGAAAAATGTCAATATATAAAATATTAGTGAGTTCACAGGTTTTTAGTTTTCATCACAATTCACCTCATTTTATCAAAAACAGTGCATGTAACAAAAGTAATTAAGCATTGACATCTCAGGGTAACTACATCCCCTCAGTCTATGGCGTCCTCTAAGCCCATAACCAAACCAAGACTATCCTCCGTTACGTTGTTTCATCGTTCAACAACTAATTCAGCATACAATGCACCCCATAGGGACCAACGCTATCGATCCTAACCTTGTCGAGCACCAATAGTACTATTCATCGTACCCTACGGCTACGTTACACGTATTGTTCCTGTTCCTCTCTCTTTCGGACAATTTGTTATATAGTTCACGACGGAGTTCGCCACCATGCGGCTAACCATTACTTAAGTACCCATGTTTACTTAATAATCTTCCTTTACGTCACAACACAATTTAAAACACATCTTTCCCCCGAGTTTAAAAACATTTAAAAACATGTAAAAACGTTTAAAGAGGGTCGTGAAACTCACCTTAGCACAACATTAAAACAGCACACAGTCCAACACAACTAGAGAATAGCATGCGACTCAACTCAACAACCTATATTGTTTTATTTCCATATATAAGACACTATTTTTATAGTACGCGTTTATTCGACAAGTTGTTTCACCCAACTCCCAACACCACTATAATACTCAAGTTCCGTTTGATTAGAAAACATGTCATAGGCCCGTTGGTGATGTATTCTCGATATTAAGTTATCAATAACTTAGTTTTATCACTGTTGTGCCGAAAAATTCACATGTTTTACACACGTATTTTCACTCGTTTTCCACCCAAAATCATGCTTTTATCATGATTTACTTTCTTTTGTTGATAATTGCAGGTTTTGAGGCCAAAAGTGAAAAGAAGAGAAAACGGTAAAAAAAAACAAGGAATTAAAGACTTTTGGAGTTGTTTCAGATGTAGCACGGCCGTGCTCAGGTAGTGCACGACCGTGCACCTGTCCCAGGTCAATAAGTCAACATTTCCAAGTCAGCAGGAGGCAAAAAGTTAACTGAACAGAGTTGCACTGGTGCCCCTCCCCTTGGCATGACCGAGCCAGTTGAAACGTGCTCCCCAAGGCTCCAGCAGACCAAGACTGACAGACATTCGTGCATTACCGACGTGCACAGGGCGTGCCATACTTAAGGCACGGGCGTGCAAGCTCTGAAGACGAACAATTTTTGCGCAAAAGGACTCTGCAACAGGTGCAGCTGTCGAGCATGGGCGTGCCAAACCTTGCTGCACGGTCGTGCACCTCCTGATTTGCCTATAAATAGAGACATCCACTCCACACTTTGGCATCCCATCCTACCCCTAAAACCATCAATTCCTCCAACTTCTCCATGAAGTTTCAGCCATCTTTGGGATTTGTGAGTGTCCTTTGAAGCCTGGGATCACTCCATAAACACCACATTCGAAAGATAAACAACCCGAAATCGCCCAAAACCACTAGAAATCTTTATACAGCCCTCACCATGTTTTGTACACAAAACCAACCTTGTGAGCTTGTTGTATCAACCATGCTAGGCTAGATTTCTCTTGGTGTTACTAGGGTGATGATGGAACTTGGTATGAAATAAATAGTTTATTTTTGTTTAAAGTGGTGTTTTATGTTCTTAATAATTCTTTCTACTCTAACTTTGTTTAACAAATTAACTAATTAATCACTTAATATTTGGTTTTGTGTGTGTTTTGATAGGAAGTGGATGGACTTGTGAGTGTACCCGTGGTGTGTAACAACCCGCGCACTTGCAAGTAAACCTAATTCCACGTGTAGTGATTAGCCCATTTGTCACACGCTCAAATTCCACTTGCGGGGTTTTACCGCGAGGCGCGTGACATACCAGGATCCAAGTCAATGGTCACAATAAACGACAACTATATGATATGAAAATAACGAAATAAAACCAACCACACAATTTTAAAAGTTTGCATAACACCAACGGACCACACGGAAGCAAAGTTAAGTTTACAAAACCATAATCCAAAGTAAGTAGTTTCAACTCCAAAACAAAGTTCAACATGCATGACAAGGTGAGACGCAGTGTGACACCAGTGCACCTAGACCAGCTACTATCTTAGCGACCTGAGAAAACATGCAATGTTAGTCAACACATACAGTGCTGATGAGTCACAGAGATAAAGTTTGTAAAAGTCTGTGACGTTGGTAAAACCAAACCCAACAATCCTTACATCTATACCTGATGCTAGCTAGAAATCGTTACATGATACTAAACTGTCGTGAACCACTGCTGAACGTTATAATGCCTCGATACCCGCCAACAGTCATCACCCGGTGTCGTAAGTTAGATAGGACAAATATGCACCCGTCCGATCGCCAATCGATCCGAGTGGGGCTTGTCGGGCCCAATAGATCTATTCACATTTTCCCGCTATGTATCCACATATCAATGGTTCACTAAGTGTTAGGAGGACTTTAATGATGAAATATCAGTAAGTATCTATGTGATATAATGTAATATGTTGGTATAAATGTTCGTAAGTTTGTACCACATGTTTCTCCCCCATATATGAAAACAGTAAAGAATGGGGCTATGACACTCACCTTAGTTTGCGTCTTCTAAAATAGAATTACCAACACGACCAGATAGTCGCAAATATCGGCGACCTATCATAAAGTTTGTATAAGTGCTTTGACTAATAACCCATAGGTTAACTAGTCCCTGATTGTCCGGATGATGACTACAATGTTTGCAAATGTGTTTGAACGTTGACCCGACACACCAGACAGACCCGACATCCCGTTGGTGACCCATTACACAACTTAATCAAGTACATATAGTTTACACATAAGAATCATGCATAAAACACTTAGTTTGTATCAAAAATCGCATTTATGAAGTCGTGGGGTCGAATCAGATAGAAATCAAGTTGGCTCGACCTCTTAGAGGGTCGAATGGGATGTTTCAGGGTTGGTTCGACCATTTATCAATTGGTTCGACCTTTCGTTGGTGCGAACCGGTTTCTCATTCGACCCAATTGCTGCAAATACTCAATAAACGCACAAAATCACATCAAAACCGCCCAAAAACATCACAAAACATCATAAATCACAGCAGTTGATTACATCTAATCTATCTCTATAAAAGCCTACCAATTATGTCCCGAAATCTGTCCGTTTCATGAAGAAATCACAACTTACCAAAAATGGCAAATTATGGAAATGTCAAATTAATGCATGTAATCTTTACCTAAAATGAAAATTTATCAAAATTACCTCATAAACATGTTATTATGCACAGATTAATCATGTATATGAAAACCCCCAATCATATCATCAACAATATTATCAAGAACAAACCCTAGATCTAGCACAAAACCCCCAAAATGGGTAAAACATCATCAATCATCAATTACACCCTATAATAACCATAAATCATCATCTAAAATAGTCATAGATCATTATCCTATCATCTATTCATAATTCAAAC
This sequence comes from Ambrosia x helenae, assembly GCA_030844895.1. Lineage (NCBI taxonomy): Eukaryota > Viridiplantae > Streptophyta > Magnoliopsida > Asterales > Asteraceae > Ambrosia > Ambrosia x helenae. The sequence goes on along the minus strand of CM061227.1, from coordinate 12,814,346 downwards.
ATCAAATAGCATATATCATCTCATTTAACATCATTAACACAAGGATTTTTGTATAAAACTCATTATTAATGAATAGATTTGGTTTAGAAAGGTGTTAGAAAGGTTTTTATTAATAAAAACTTCTTTTAATCAGATCTGGACACTTAGGGTGATGGGATTGGGTACTAAACCGACAAATGGTCGAACCCAAACCCGGTCTTAAAGGCTACGCGGAAGGAAGACATGCGCGGACGGCGGCACACGCATGTCACGCATGGTCAACGGCCATGCATTAATCAAAGAGAAGAATCCGCGCGCGTGGAGGTAAAGTTGGTAACTGTTCCATCCTTTCCTTATATGTAGCTCTCCTTAACCACTTTACTAATATAGCTAAGGGTAGTGGAGACAACCCTAATCGGGCCTCAGCCCATTATGATTAGGGTTTAGGGTAATGGTGGCATACGTCCACCCCTATATAAGGGATCATATCCATAATAGGGAGGACACTTTTTGCTAACCCAAAGAGCTATCTGTCACACCCTCAAAATCCACTTGCGGAGTTTTACCGCGAGGCGCATGACAAACCAGGATCCAAACCAACGATCACAATAAACAAGTCTAAATGAATTTAAATGCAATTTCAAAACAGAGTTTAAAATCCCCGTTTACAGCGGAAGCTTATTCAAAACAATTATTCAATAATAAACCAATGTTCAATGTTTGTAAAATCATGCAACTCTAGCTAGACGCCGTGCAGACGCGTGCGGCCTAGTTCCATTCGTGCTACCTTAGCGACCTGAGAAAACATGTAAAAGTTTACGTCAGCACAAAAATGCTGGTGAGTTTACAGGTTTTGTATCCAAGTACCAAGTCCACCTGTCCATACTATAATAATCGAAAACCAGTATACGCTAGCTAGGCGTACGTTTTTGTTACTACCACGATTGGAAAACCATTACTAACGCGAATACCAAAAGTATGCCCGATGTAGTTCCTGTTGTTCCTGTTGTTCCTGTTTGAGACAATATGCACCCGCCGACCCTCCAAGTCGACGAGCGGGGTTGGTCACTCCCAATAGCGCTATTCACATTTCCCCGTTGTGCAAACTCGCACATTCATGGTTCCCCCCGGGACTTCCAAAGATCGTGTAGTACACAGTGTAAACCCATAGTATGACAGTAATTACCAAATAATCGTTTTAACACATGTTTTCTCCCCCGAAAAGTGTAAACCAGTTTAAAAGAGGGGCCGTAAACTCACCTTAAGTTGCGTTACTCCTTAACCCGAGTAAACCCAGCTGCTATGCTAGTCCCGTAAGCGGCGACCTAACATACGACAGTTACAAGTACTTAGACTAATAACCCGCAGGTTAATTAGTCCCTAGATGTCCAGACCATAACCAAGTTCGTTTGAAAACACCGTGACTGTTTAACCGACCCAAAGTACAAGACTCGACATCCCATTGGTGACCCGAGACTCCCCGTGTTATGTTTACGCTCCAAAACATACAATAACGCAAGTACACTTAACATACGTTAACGCACAACAAGTTATAGCACATAGTTCACGTATCACCGGAATACATCCAAATATATGTTACCAAGTTATTAGACATGTTACGGGGTTCCTAGCATGTTACTACATGTTAAATCGGGTCTCGGAATGCTAATCTACACTTACAGCAGCAGTACACGCGATTAGGAAAAGTCAACTAGCAATTAGGAAAGTCAACTAGCAATTAGAAATCCTATTCGCCCTAGTATAGGCGATTAGGGGCTACTCCCCTCTATTATAGGCGATTAGGGGCTACTCCCCTGAACTTACTAGTGATTAGGGCTAATCACCTGAACTTACTAGTGATTAGGGCTATTCACCTGATCTTACACAAGAGTAGACCTCTACTCGCCTATAATATGGGCGATTAGCACCCTACTCGCCTATAACATAGGCGATTAGGAATGCTACTCGCCTGTAACCTTGCTGTTCCGGTTTTTCGCGCGTTTAACGCTCCAAATCAGATCCAGAACGTGTGTAACCACCCAATATCATCCCAAACACTATCCTAAACATGTTTAACCCAAAATCCTTCGTTCAACCTCGTATAATCAGTCCTGCATGCAACCAAAGTAATCCAAACACCATTCACATAGCATGCAACATCATACTAACGCATGTAATCATAACACTAATAACCAATTACTGAGATTTCTAGCATCATAATATCAATATCAATTCTGACCTAACATAATAGCACATCAATCCATCATCATGAATCATAAAAACCCTAGCTTTCTAATCATACACACCCATAACGCATGTATATTAGTTATAATCCGATTAACAACCCTTATTGACGATTTTCAGAAAGCTTTTTCGTTTATGAGCAGGTCTGGACCATTAGGGATTGATTAAAAACGTTTACAAAGTGTTATGGATGAGAATCAAACCTTAGGATTATGAAAGAATGATGGTTAGACCTTGAAACCTTGTGTTTTTGATCAAAATCGCCTTCCAGAGGTTGTTTATGTGTTTGGGGCGGTTATGGGACGACTAGGGTTGATATTAGGAAGTTTAGGAGGTTAAGCATTGTATTTATAGGCGTTTCTAGTCGTCCAGCACGTTATAGGCGAGTATGCAGCAGTTTCAGGCGATTAGGGCTTGTAATCGCCTGAATGTTCATGTGATTGGGGCCTACTCGCCCTTAGATACACACGAGTAGGGGCCTACTCGCCCTTAGGGTTCCCTACTCGCCTCCCCTATAGGGGAGTAGACCTCCTACTCGCCTATAGGGGTTGGTTTCGTGCGTTTTGAGCGTTAAACCCCGTTTTAACATATGTTAATACCTATTCACGTACCGACAAGTCATATAATGATTGTAAACACATAACACAAGTAAATACACATATTTACACTCGTTCACCAATTCCCGGGACTCGAGACTCGTACGTTCCGTATGCCCTGACGATCCTACCAATCGTCACCGTTTGTACACTTGGTTAAGGACCGACATCTAATGAACCTCTAGACCAACATCCAATGATCCTCTAGACTAAACCAATAGTTCCCGAACTATAACCCGACTTAACTAACCCAGTTAAGTACAATATTACTAACCCAGTTAAGTACAATATACGCGTGACTCGCTAAGGTAGACTTTCATCTAGACAACGTTGTTAACCAGAATTTGCCGGGTGTCACATCATCCCCACGTTAAAAGAATTTTCGTCCCGAAAATTGCACAAGTACCAAAAGAACAAAAGAAATAACGAAGGAAGCAAACAAAAAGATAGAAACCAAGAGAGAGATTTACCCGAGTTGTCACATCATCCCCACGTTAAAAGGAATCTCGACCCGAGATTCATTCAGCTGCCGAAGAGACATGTCTCGACTCGAACGCTTCCTTAGGAAAGAGATGAGGATACTTAGACTTCATCTGATCCTCCCGTTCCCACGTATATTCCGGTCCCCGGTTCGAGTTCCACCGAACCTTAACGATACGAATCTTGCTGTGACGTAGGCTACGAATCTTGTAATCAAGGATCTCCACAGGTTCTTCCACAATCCGAAGACGATCATCAACCTTGATCTCTTCTAGTGGAACGATGAGAGACTCGTCAGCCAGACACTTCTTCAAGTTTGACACGTGAAAGACGTTATGTACGTTACCGAGCTCCGTCGGTAGATCAAGTCGATATGCCACCGGCCCAATCCGTTCCAGGATCGTAAATGGGCCGACATATCGCGGATTGAGTTTGCCACGCTTCCCAAAGCGTATGACGCCCTTCCACGGTGAGACTTTTAGAAGTACCTTGTCATTGACTTGGAACTCCAGTGGTTTGCGACGCTGATCGGCATAACTCTTTTGCCGGTCCCGTGCCGCCGCCAACCGATTACGAATCTGTACGATCTTTTCCGAAGTTTCGTACACTAGTTCAGGCCCAGTGAGTTGACTCTCACCCACTTCAGCCCAACAAAGAGGAGAACGACATTTCCGTCCGTACAGTGCTTCGAACGGAGCAGCCTTGATGCTCGTGTGATAACTGTTGTTGTACGAGAATTCTACCAACGGCAGATGAGCTTCCCAACCCTTGCCAAAATCGATCACACATGCCCGCAGCATGTCTTCTAAAGTTTGAATCGTACGCTCACTCTGACCGTCAGTCTGTGGATGGTAAGCCGTACTCATGTCTAGTTGGGTACCCAAAGCCTTGTGCAAAGACTTCCAAAAGTGAGAAGTAAAATGGGAGTCACGATCCGAGATAATTGAAACTGGTACCCCGTGCTTAGAAACAACTTCTTTCAAGTAAAGGCGAGCCAAACGATCCATGGTGTCGGTCTCCTTAATAGCAAGAAAATGAGCTGATTTCGTCAACCGATCGACAATCACCCATATCTTGTCGTTCCCGCTTGGTGATTTAGGAAGTTGTGTGACAAAATCCATAGTAATCCGTTCCCATTTCCATTCCGGAATTTCAGGTTGTTGCAGGAGACCCGACGGTTTCTGGTATTCCACCTTGACCTTCGCACAGGTCAAGCATTTGCTCACGTATGAGGCTATGTCTGACCTCATTTTTGGCCACCAGTAAAGCACCTTCAGATCTTGGTACATCTTATCCGAACCAGGATGAATAGAATACCGGGACTTATGAGCCTCATCAAGGACAAGCTCCCGTAGTCCCCCGAACAAAGGAACCCATATACGTTCTGCGAAATAGTGCAGGCCATCAGGCCTTCGCTCTAGGTGCTTGTCGGCACCGTGCATAGTTTCAGCTTTAAGGTTTTCCTCCTTCAAAGCTTCTAACTGGGCAGAACGGAGTTGATCAGGTAGTGACGAATGAATGGTGAGCTGCAACGCCCGAACGCGACGAGGTTTAGTAGATTCCTTCCTGCTCAAGGCGTCTGCTACAACATTCGCCTTGCCAGGATGGTACTTAATAGCACAATCATAGTCGTTCAAAAGTTCAATCCAGCGACGCTGCCGTATGTTCAAGTGTTGTTGGTCGAAAATGTGTTGGAGACTCTTGTGATCGGTGTAGATGGTGCATTTGGTACCGTACAAGTAATGTCTCCAAATTTTCAACGCGAATACCACGGCACCCAACTCCAAGTCATGAGTTGTGTAGTTCTTCTCATGCACTTTGAGTTGACGAGAAGCATACGCAATCACTTTCTCGCGTTGCATCAACACGCAACCGAGTCCATGAATGGAAGCATCACAGTAAACAACAAAATCATCAGGACCCTCAGGTAAAGACAAAATAGGAGCAGAACATAGTTTAGACTTCAGTTCTTCAAACGCTGACTCTTGTGATTCACCCCAGTCGAACTTCCTATCCTTCTGAGTGAGAGTGGTGAGGGGTTGAGCAATCTTCGAGAACCCCTGAATGAAACGACGATAGTAGCCCGCAAGGCCTAGGAATTGCCGCACCTCAGTTGGCGTCTTTGGTGCTCCCCAGTCCTTGATCGCTTCGATTTTAGCTGGATCGACATGAATTCCTAGTTCATTAACCACATGTCCTAGGAATTGAACTTCGCGTAACCAAAAGTCACACTTTGAGAACTTGGCGTAAAGTTGTTCCCGTCGCAAGAGTTCCAAAACTAACCGCAGATGTTCCCCGTGTTCGGTCTCGTTCTTGGAGTAGATCAGAATGTCATCAATAAACACAATGACGAACTTATCCAGATATGGTTTACAGACGCGGTTCATCAAGTCCATGAAAACCGCCGGTGCTTTCGTGAGACCGAAAGGCATGACCAAGAATTCGAAATGGCCATAACGTGTTCGAAAAGCAGTCTTTGCAACGTCAGCCTCCCTGACGCGCAGCTGGTGATAACCGGACCTCAAATCAATCTTGGAATAATAACTAGAACCCTGAAGCTGGTCGAATAGATCATCAATACGTGGAAGAGGATAACGGTTCTTGACGGTCAATTTGTTCAGCTCTCTGTAGTCCACACACAATCGGAAACTCCCATCCTTCTTCTTAACAAACAAAATCGGGCTCCCCAAGGGGAAGAACTTGGCCGGATGAAACCCTTGTCCAAGAGTTCCTGTAACTGACTAGACAATTCCTGCATCTCGGGAGGTGCAAGACGGTAGGGGGCCCGAGCAATAGGAGCAGCCCCTGGTACGAGATCAATACCGAACTCGACTTGACGATGAGGAGGAAGACCAGATAAATCATCGGGAAAAACATCAGGAAACTCACGTACCACCGGAATGTCGTCGATCTTCTTCTCCTCAACAGAGGAAACAGTTAAAAGTGCCAAAACGGCTGGATAACCCTTTCGAAGACACTTAAGGGCTTTCATGCTAGAGATGATGTTTAGCGGAACACCACCCTTGATACCGTACACAGAAAGGAATTCTCCATCAGGGAGAGGAATCCGAATAACCTTATCGTAACAGACAATCTCTGCGCGATACAAAGATAACCAATCCATTCCTACTACAACGTCAAAACTACCCAATGGTACCGGCATAAGGTCGATGGGGAACGATAAACCCGACAACTCTAATTGACACTCCCGAAGAACACTAGTAGCTTCAATCGTTTTTACCGTCAGCTAACTCAATAATATACTTGGCCTCTAATGGTACGGGTGCTACATCTAGCAGTCGACTAACATCCATGGATACAAAACTCTTGTCGGCACCAGAATCAAATAACACGCTAACAGAACAATTATTGAGAAGAAACGTACCGGTGACTGTGTCCGGGTCTTGCCTAGCCTCAGCAGCTCCAATGACGAAGGCACGTGCATTTCTGCCGCCGCCCCCGTTGTTCCCATTCCCGTTGTTCCCACCCTGCTTCAGTTTTGGGCAATCCTTCTTGTAATGCCCAGTGTCACCACAGTTGTAGCATCCTTGTTTCCCTGTAGTCCCCTGAGTAGTCGGAGCTGAACTGTTAGTCGGAGCCTGAGTCGATGGAAGTGTAGCCCGACAATCTTTAGCATAGTGGCCTGTTCGCTGGCAGCGGTGACAACGGTTACTGTCGCAGTTCCCTTGGTGATGGCGTCCACACTTGTTGCATTTGGGCAGTTTTCCCGCATAACCACCCTGCTTATTACCCGAAGAAGATGAACCCCCATTATCAAACCTTTTTCCCTGCTGTGCAGACCCAGATCCTTTCCCGTCATTTTCCCACTTGCGCTTGTTGTTCTCTGGGGCCTTAACTGTTGAACCCTTCGCAGGCAAAATCCCCTCATTCACTTTTAAGATGGTCATCCTATGGGCCGATCGAACTACCTCCGCATAAGTAGGATGATTCCCAGCAGCCACTAACCCTGCAATTTCCGGTACTAACCCTGAGACATAGTGTTCAATCCTACGATACTCTGGCACGTGCAGATCGGGACACAGCACTGCCAACTCATTCCTCCTCACAGTATACTTCTCGATTTCCGATCCAGTCATCTTGAGGTTCCACACCTCATGCTCCAGCTTCTGTACCTCTTCCCTCGGACAATACTCACGTTTCAGCAACTGCACAAAATTCTCCCATGGCATAGCATATGCCTCCCCAATACCCATGTTCTGGGTGATACCATTCCACCAAGTCAATGCCACGTCCTGAAATAACGCAGCCGAATACTTTACCCGGTCTTCTGGAAGACAGTTACACATCAGAAATACCGACTCCACTTTCTCCAACCACCTTAGCAAGCTAACCGCACCCTCAGTGCCAGAGAATTCCTGGGGCTTGCAGTCCCGGAACATCTTGTAGGTGCACATGGGTGGGGGTGGGTCAACAGGGCCACCTAAAATGAAACGTATGAGAAACCACGAATAACGTAAACAAGGTTCACCAATGAGGCAAAGAAAACGGATAAATCAACTTACCACCACCGTTGTGCCCTAACTGAAAGGCAGCTTGGAGCAAGTTGTTCAGATCAGCCTGTGATAGGTTAATACCTCCACCACGACCACCAGCACCACCGCGACCACCACCACGTCCACCATTGCGACCACCTCCACGTCCTCCACGCACTCCAGACATGATTCTGGCAGAAAGAACGAGAAATTTAGTTTCGCAGTTAAAGATAACCACTAATGTTCACAAGATCACAGCTAGATCCAATCCAGGACTATCCCCTCAAACCCAGAGCTCACTAGGGCTTCCATGCATTTCGCTTTATGATTTTGTGTGCACCCAAAATGATAAAACGCTATACATGGTCCTCCCAGTGTTCTCCTAGTTCAAAGTTCAAATCACCGAACATAGACTCTTAGCTACACACCGTAATACCACGGTAGTTTATGACAAGTGTTTCTATTGGAGTGCGAAAGGGAGATGTCCGAGCCTTGGACAAATCTCAAGAGCACACGAGTTACCCCAATAGACCACACTGCCTAGAAAACAAGTAACCCAACCTAAGATAGAACGGATGATGTAACGTAGAAAGACCAATGATTTAGAGACACCCCGACAAGACCATACGTAAACCACTATAACGTTTAGTACCATGTGATCGTCTAGTGTGTGCGACTCGGCTATAGACTAGACTCTACATGCAGTCCTAGTTCACTATAACCATTGGCTCTGATACCAATCTGTCACACCCTCAAAATCCACTTGCGGAGTTTTACCGCGAGGCGCATGACAAACCAGGATCCAAACCAACGATCACAATAAACAAGTCTAAATGAATTTAAATGCAATTTCAAAACAGAGTTTAAAATCCCCGTTTACAGCGGAAGCTTATTCAAAACAATTATTCAATAATAAACCAATGTTCAATGTTTGTAAAATCATGCAACTCTAGCTAGACGCCGTGCAGACGCGTGCGCCCTAGTTCCATTCGTGCTACCTTAGCGACCTGAGAAAACATGTAAAAGTTTACGTCAGCACAAAAATGCTGGTGAGTTTACAGGTTTTGTATCCAAGTACCAAGTCCACCTGTCCATACTGTAATAATCGAAAACCAGTATACGCTAGCTAGGCGTACGTTTTTGTTACTACCACGATTGGAAAACCATTACTAACGCGAATACCAAAAGTATGCCCGATGTAGTTCCTGTTGTTCCTGTTTGAGACAATATGCACCCGCCGACCCTCCAAGTCGACGAGCGGGGTTGGTCACTCCCAATAGCGCTATTCACATTTCCCCGTTGTGCAAACTCGCACATTCATGGTTCCCCCCCGGGACTTCCAAAGATCGTGTAGTACACAGTGTAAACCCATAGTATGACAGTAATTACCAAATAATCGTTTTAACACATGTTTTCTCCCCCGAAAAGTGTAAACCAGTTTAAAAGAGGGGCCGTAAACTCACCTTAAGTTGCGTTACTCCTTAACCCGAGTAAACCCAGCTGCTATGCTAGTCCCGTAAGCGGCGACCTAACATACGACAGTTACAAGTACTTAGACTAATAACCCGCAGGTTAATTAGTCCCTAGATGTCCAGACCATAACCAAGTTCGTTTGAAAACACCGTGACTGTTTAACCGACCCAAAGTACAAGACTCGACATCCCATTGGTGACCCGAGACTCCCCGTGTTATGTTTACGCTCCAAAACATACAATAACGCAAGTACACTTAACATACGTTAACGCACAACAAGTTATAGCACATAGTTCACGTATCACCGGAATACATCCAAATATATGTTACCAAGTTATTAGACATGTTACGGGGTTCCTAGCATGTTACTACATGTTAAATCGGGTCTCGGAATGCTAATCTACACTTACAGCAGCAGTACACGCGATTAGGAAAAGTCAACTAGCAATTAGGAAAGTCAACTAGCAATTAGAAATCCTATTCGCCCCTAGTATAGGCGATTAGGGGCTACTCCCCTCTATTATAGGCGATTAGGGGCTACTCCCCTGAACTTACTAGTGATTAGGGCTAATCACCTGAACTTACTAGTGATTAGGGCTATTCACCTGATCTTACACAAGAGTAGACCTCTACTCGCCTATAATATGGGCGATTAGCACCCTACTCGCCTATAACATAGGCGATTAGGAATGCTACTCGCCTGTAACCTTGCTGTTCCGGTTTTTCGCGCGTTTAACGCTCCAAATCAGATCCAGAACGTGTGTAACCACCCAATATCATCCCAAACACTATCCTAAACATGTTTAACCCAAAATCCTTCGTTCAACCTCGTATAATCAGTCCTGCATGCAACCAAAGTAATCCAAACACCATTCACATAGCATGCAACATCATACTAACGCATGTAATCATAACACTAATAACCAATTACTGAGATTTCTAGCATCATAATATCAATATCAATTCTGACCTAACATAATAGCACATCAATCCATCATCATGAATCATAAAAACCCTAGCTTTCTAATCATACACACCCATAACGCATGTATATTAGTTATAATCCGATTAACAACCCTTATTGACGATTTTCAGAAAGCTTTTTCGTTTATGAGCAGGTCTGGACCATTAGGGATTGATTAAAAACGTTTACAAAGTGTTATGGATGAGAATCAAACCTTAGGATTATGAAAGAATGATGGTTAGACCTTGAAACCTTGTGTTTTTGATCAAAATCGCCTTCCAGAGGTTGTTTATGTGTTTGGGGCGGTTATGGGACGACTAGGGTTGATATTAGGAAGTTTAGGAGGTTAAGCATTGTATTTATAGGCGTTTCTAGTCGTCCAGCACGTTATAGGCGAGTATGCAGCAGTTTCAGGCGATTAGGGCTTGTAATCGCCTGAATGTTCATGTGATTGGGGCCTACTCGCCCTTAGATACACACGAGTAGGGGCCTACTCGCCCTTAGGGTTCCCTACTCGCCTCCCCTATAGGGGAGTAGACCTCCTACTCGCCTATAGGGGTTGGTTTCGTGCGTTTTGCGCGTTAAACCCCGTTTTAACATATGTTAATACCTATTCACGTACCGACAAGTCATATAATGATTGTAAACACATAACACAAGTAAATACACATATTTACACTCGTTCACCAATTCCCGGGACTCGAGACTCGTACGTTCCGTATGCCCTGACGATCCTACCAATCGTCACCGTTTGTACACTTGGTTAAGGACCGACATCTAATGAACCTCTAGACCAACATCCAATGATCCTCTAGACTAAACCAATAGTTCCCGAACTATAACCCGACTTAACTAACCCAGTTAAGTACAATATTACTAACCCAGTTAAGTACAATATACGCGTGACTCGCTAAGGTAGACTTTCATCTAGACAACGTTGTTAACCAGAATTTGCCGGGTGTCACACTATCACCTGATAGTATCCCCATTCACCCACGTTTTTGTCATAAACTACTATCTTTTGTAGTCGTCTCCCTACCCGAATCCTACTTGTGTTTGCAGGTTAGTCCAATCCATAAACCACTAGTGAAGGATCATCTCTGTGGAATATAGTAGTCTCATCATCCCTACCAGGAGGTAAGACTATTTGTTTCTTCATAGGGTTTGATAAAAACAAATGAAAAATGATTAAAAATGTTTTAGATCAAGAACACACCGTGAATCTTCTCTTGTTTATGATGTAGAACGTGTTTTTATGTTAGGATCTGAAAAAAAAGGTCAAAAACTCCTCCTTACAGGTTTGGGGTTGAGAAAGAGCACTTGGGGGCGGTTTAGGGTTGTGAAATGATGAAAAAGTTGCAAAGTATGGTATTTATAGTCAGGGTTGGTTCGCACCCTTTTAGGGTCGAACTAGAGCTCATTCAACCATTACAAGGGTCGAATGAACATTCATGTCTTTGGTTCGACCTCCCTTAAGGTCGAACCAGATTTCTGGTCTCCAATTCTCTACGGTTTTGTCGTTTTAACCCATTTTAACACATGTTAACACATTCTAACACATGAACATGCAATTCTAACATATGTTAAGTATATCTAATCATATAAACACCATATAAACACGTATTTACAATTCATATTTATTACTTAATCCAATTCATGTAATTTCACCAACAACGGGACTCAAGACTCGTGTGTGCGTATGATACCCCCAATGATCCTCCGAATCATTGAAGCCTGGACAATACGTAAATGTAAACCGACTCAACTGACCCAGTCAAGTACGTTAGATAAATGTTTTCGCTAAGGTAGACTTATATGTTTGTAAAAGTATTAACCTGAATATGCCGGGTGTCACACCATTTGTGGATAGAAATATACACACTTCGTGGCTTAATCCCCTACTATCGAAATCTCACTTAGGGTCGGTATAGTCTTTATACTTGGTCCTAGTGATAAGCCAATACTTGATAGTGTGAATTAGCTTCATTGTCTTGTGATAGCTTTGGCGCATATCAAGAATTGGTGAACCCGCGTTGGAAGAAAACGGTCTTCATTTTCTTTCATTACTATATTGCTGAATAATTAGTAACAGGACAATCACTTTCTGAAAAACTAATTAATTCAAGTAGGGGATGAGCGTGGCCAGCGTAGCCACGACTCCCCTATGATGTTAAGTGGTAACTTCTTCGGTCATGCCCTGGCCACCGACAAGTTATTCATAAAAATTTAGAATCGTTAGATGTCAATATCGCAACACTGGGAGGTGGGTTCTTCGGGGTTGGGTTAACACAGTCTCGGGTGCTCCTCCCCCTCATTGATGAGATGTGAGCTTACCGGTTTAGGAGACCCTCATAAAAATCTTAAGAACACAAATCGTTTTTATAGTTATACGAAAATACGTATCTTTAGAGTATACGCTAATGCGCATCTCAAAGTTATGCGAAAGTGCGCATCTTGAACACACCACTTTAACAAGAGTCTACTATTGTTTCATATCACGCAACATCTGATCCCAAAGCAACACCTTTGTTTTGCTATTGATTTCTTCTACAGTTTACCTCTCTCTTTTACTTTTCTTCTCGCATTTTAAAACTCTTTTAGTAATTTTTAGGAAGCTGAGTAGTAAAAATCGTGTCCTTTGATTCGATACTCGGTACTTGCTCATTTCTATACTACTCAAGATAAGTACACTTGCCTGTTGTGTGGGGTTTAGAACGTTAAGCAACTATCGTTTTAGAAAGCATCCCACTGTTTTTCGACTTAATTTGCTTTTCACCCACTTTTGTTATTTTTAGTTATGCATTAGACATTTTACAGTAAATGTGTCACCCCGAGTCTAGTAAGACCCAAGATAGTTCAGGATCCATTACATTTACCTGCTACTTATGCAACACCCGACTCATGCACAGAATAACTGACAATGACAATCAGGGCAATCACATGCTCAACAAAGAGTAGCCAAATGTTCAATTATAACCTACAACACAAAACGTAGTCACACGTGGTTATTTCTAACATGGAAATTCATCAATTCCATAATTCAATTCAAAGACATTCTATAGATATTTGACATAAAAATCTATGGAACTATCTCACATGTTTAAATCAAGACACCAACTTATATGAACATGGGTTAAGAGCTTCCATAACACGTGTTTATAGATAATTAACATGGTGTACTAGTAACATGTTAATGTGGTCTTGAAACAATACACTATTATTTTTATCAAAGAAGATTATACACACATGTGCACACACATTGAAAATCGATCCATATACAAGGACACTAGAGGTTCTATCCTAAACACTTTCATATACATGATCATGCATTCACAATCGGCCAAGATATCCCACATATGTTCACCTATGTAATCCAAATAAGAAGATATATGATTGTATGATGGTATATGTTAAATGACACAAAGCTATGTTGCCACATATATACACACGATTACACATACATGTACATATATCCATGACAAACCAAACTAGATAACTAGGCCTACATATACACACACGGTTCACAAACCCACACATACACATATCGATTGGCCCTCAAGAACAATACACACATTCATCCAAACTCACATCAATTCCATCCATATCCAAGACCTTACACTAACATAGCAACAAGACTCTTCCATACTCCATCTTACATATGTTTAATTGTCCAAAACAAACCCTTTTCTTTCCCCATAACCTTCGGCTATGGCCGACCTACACAAACAAACACAAACATTCCCAGTCATGCTCACCAACATCTAGGACACTGACCAAAATGGCAAGCCACTTTATCACCTCACTTGGACCAAGAATAGTTGACTTCCAAAATTCCCAACATGCTCCCCAAAATCGGCCCTCCCTTTCCAAGGTAAACTTCACCAACTTCTAAGTCGGCACCTTTCACAATCTAGGAAAAACACCTTTTCATCACTTAATTTCATGAAGGTTGACTTACCACAAATGCACAAGACTAAACACACTCCTCTCCCTCTACCTCGGCACCTACAAAGCCGACCCAAGGCCCTCACACCAACACACTACACAAGAACAAAGCAATACACGCATACCTTGGATCAAAACCCTCGGCCTAACCATAACTCACTCAAAACCGATTGTTTTTTTATCGTGTACCACCTAAACCGGCTCCCACCTAGCTTGGATCGAGATCAAGGGTCATGGATTGGAGGAAAACGGCAGGAACAATACAAGTTCATTCAGTTTCACACGATAAGAATTGTGGTATGATATCTCAAACCCATTTGTTTTGTATTCATTGTTTTCAGCTAGTATGTGGTCACCCGAACCTCCTACCCGTGAACACACACATATACACATTAATAAATATGCAAAACACTCGGATGAAAACTTATATATATACCGAAAGGTTCATGCATATACACGAGTACACATACGCCCCATTTAGATGAGTTCACACCTATATGCATGATCAAGCTCTCGGGAACACTCACTCACACACCTAGGGGCTTGTGAGAATATGATTTGGGCCGGACAAGAACCCTACATATCTTGTTGAACTCGGATCATAAGCTTACACAATATGGTAATATTATAAACACATGTCAACAAGGGCCGAAACATATGTTAAACAAGCTTGAATATAGAGATTTTAGAAAAACATATGTTATTAACCTATGAACATGAGTTAGTCAAGATAAAAGCATGTAAAAATAATATTTTATCACCATAAGGTCTAAACATTTGGTAACATGCCTTTTTTTAATACAAAACTTTAACCCAAAGGTGGTATGGTTACATATAAGAAAACCAAAACATTAGTTGGTTATAAACGATTTACTATTGTCACGAATAAAGACAAAAAGGGGTATTTCTAAACACCAACAACACATGACACAAATGGACAAAATACACAAAAATATACGGTCCTTGGACGTACACTTCGGGTGAGGAATTGCATGGTATAGAGTACAACCCATCGACTCAAATTGTCTCCATTGACTCTAGGGTACCTTTGTTCAGACATTTCCACACCAGATTCAGTCAGTCTTTAGCATCTAGACATCAGGTGAGTTCTCACGGCCCCATTTTACTTTTTTCATGCTTTTTAGGGGAAAACATGCGTACAAGTTCAGTTTCATTTTTTACTATTATGTGAACATGAGACAACAAGGTTCAGAGTACTCATAAGCCCTCGTGTCATACATTTTACTGTAACCATTATCTATGGACTTAGCCATGAAACACCGGGATAGATCTATTGGGTTGACACCCCCACTCTTGGTTAGTCGCTCTAACCGGATTACAGATATCAAAAGATTGCTTGTATTTCACATTATATTCATTGTCTTTAGTGTACAATGGGCAAGGCACAACATTCGTCAAGGTTTGGTTACGGGCTCATGACAGTCACATAATGATTATTATCTTAGCTAGGCAATGATCCAGTCACCCATGGTTTACATAGATTCCAAAACCCGTGACCTCACCAACTTAATTGTTGACATATTTTATTTGTATGTTTTTCAGGCAATTAGTTGACCATCATGGAACTTGGAGTCGTGCTTGAGCATCTTGGGGATATTATGAACCTTCTTTTGATTAAATGATTTAGACAATATCTTTTTGAATGTGGTTCTTAAGACAATGTTTTTGGTTATTATGTTAAACAATGACGTCTTTTAATATATCTCTTAACTTATGAATTTGATGCTTGTGTGACTTGTGTGCTTGAAAACCTTTCAAAGTTACATCCCATGTTTTCGCCTAGGCGGGGTGTGACAAATTGGTATCAGAGCACAAGGTTATAGCGAACTAAGATTCTTTTTCGAGTCAAACTATAACTTAAATAAAAACGATTTTCGAAACATTTTCATGAGATGGAAAAGATCATACTTCCCGATGCGCTCCACAAGTTCCATGCCAGATACATCATACATTTATATAAGTTTAGTATTTAAGTTGCATGATTACTCACACCCGCGTGTGCTATTAATTTACAGGAACATGGCACCACGCGTTGACCTCGTTATCCTATCTAACACCGAGGAGGACATCCTAGTCGTATTTAAGTTGCATGATTTCTTGGTTTTTAAGAAAACGTATGTTAATGGGATAAAACATGTGTTAACACCTCTTTTAACATAAGAACTCTAAAACATGTGTTAGAAATTCTTTTAACATAAGAACTTTAAACACGTGTTAATATGAGGTAACGTATGGTGACATATGTAACATGTGTCATGCATGTAAGCATGGTTTTAACAAGACAGTTTATTATATAACTAAAAACGAACGGATCTAACGAGGAGTTACAAGACCTACAAGTTAAGACCATAAATCTTTTTGAAAGAACAAGCCATGTTACGTAATAATCATCACATATTTGGACAATAATACAACGTACACGTATCGGGTGAACAACCTGCATGGTAAATAATCGAGTACAAAGACTTAAGTTGTCCTTTAAATTCTAGGGCACTATAGTTCGGACTCTAGTTCATTAGGGCTTTTCATTTGCTAGCTTACTCGCATGGACACACGGTGAGTTTCATGGCCCCTTTTTACTGTTTTCATACTTTTGGGGGAAAACATGCTACATTATTCAAGTTACAAACTGTTTAGAGTGAATTCTATCATGACTACCATGTAAAACATGAGACAATCGGTTCACGAGCTCAACAGTCCTCGTACATACATCTCACTGTAACCATTAGCTATCGGTTTAGCCATGGAACACTTAAATAGATCTATCGGGTTTGACACCCCCACTCTTGGTTAGTCGTGCTAACCTATTACATACAAAAGAGTGCTAGTTTTCTGCGATTCTTACATTGTCTTTATTGTACAATGCGCGAGGCACAACAGTCAAGAGGTTTGGTTATGGGACTCATGTTGGCACAATAATCATTGGATTAGCTAGCTTTGATTGGTCACACACGAATTTTACTAACACTAATTCACGTACATTTAAACCTGCGAACTCACCAGCTTTATGTTGACAAATCTTTTACACATGTTTTTCAGGTAATTGATTTGCATGCATGATGGGACTTGAGAATCGGTTTGAGCATGCACTGTGTGATACCATCATTTATGGGGCTCTTAAACAATTAAATATTTATGTGTGTTTTCATGATGTTCTACTAGTTTAAGACAATTTTTACTAATGTTTTGTAAAACAATTAAGTATTTGGTATCAAGTTTATCAGTTTCTTATGTCTTTGCTCAAACATTGTGCATGAAAACCTTTCGACGCTACATCCCGTGTTTTCACCTAGGCGGGGTGTGACATTTGTTTATTTTCAATAAATAGTATATTTATAACTAATAACTTATTTTTCATTTAAATATAGTTTAAATTATTTCATTCAAATAAAACATTTAAACCGTTGCAGAACGGTAACATTACAGTGAGCCAACGGTTTCTTTACAAACTCCAAAAATATTATCCTATGAAACCTCATCACTTCTCACCAAAAACCAAAACAAAAAATCATCTCTAAATAACTGCACTATTGATTTGCTTGCACGAAAGTGGACAAATCTCAACTACAAGTGTGATCGGTAAGACAACCTCTTTAGAGCCACCATGGAGGAGCACACTAATCTTGCCGAGGATGTGGAATTCGAAACCACGCAAGTTGAGTATCAATCTAGGTAACACCACACTTTCGACTATGTTTCGGCATGGCAACTGTTACGTTAGGTTACTTATGTTTTGTACTTTAATTATGGTTTATCTAGTTTAATTGTGTATTTATGTAGCTTAATATTGTATTTTGATTAATATTAATGTTTATTTTATTGTTTAATTATTTATTTTTTATACCATTGGATTTGGGTAAAAGGGGGTATAAAATAAAAAAAACCAAAAATATTTGTTACGTAATCGTTGCCAACCACCCGCGAAAGCTTCACGAGCCGACTACCCCTATCAATGACGGCGGTGTTGCCTTGGGAGCAGGCTACCCATGCCATTTCCTGGTACACCCACCCCTAAGTAATATGCTTATCGATACCGTATATATGCTTAAACACTAAATATGTAATTAATAAATTGTAGGGATGAGATCAGTATCGTACTCGTACCGGTACTGAAAATATCGATACCGTATATATTGGTACGATATGAGTACATGTACCGGTTGTAACACCCCTTTCAAGCATCCAGAACCCATTGTCCAGATCTGACCGGAACCAACAACGACCAGATTAAACCCAAAAAAAACACTCATTACTGGTTCGTATCGAGCTCACCGGAAACCGAACAAACACCCGCGGCCGAAATCTATTACCAGCGTCACCGTCATGTCCATCTTCATTCGTCAGTAGGTCGGGATGGCATCCGAGATCCAAACCCACGTCACTGCTACTCCATAACAGTAACAAATCCGGAACCAAACATCAAAACGAAACCCATGATCTGGAGCCACTGTGGTGGTTCGTAATCATGATGTTATACTGCTGCCACTGCTGTTTGTGACAAGGTGGAAGGGTGTTGTGCAGGAACAAGAGGAGAGGGGTAGATGCGGGGGGTTGGTGGCTCGTGTGGTGGCTGTTGGTGGCTCAGGTGGTGGTCGACGGCGCCGCCGCATGACAGTGGTCAGAAAAGGGGGTGAGGTATGGTGGTTGCTGGTGGTGTGATTGTGTGTGTGGAGGTGTGGGAAGCAGATGATAGGTGCTACACATTCATGTCATGCTTGGTGGTGTTTTTTTTTCTTTTATTTTGAAGGCAAGAGAAAGAAGGAAGAGATGTGTAGGATAAGAAGAGTGGTGGTGACTAGGGTTTTGGAAAAGAGTGAAGGTGGAAGGAGATGATAAGATTTTATATAGGTAGGGTTATGATAGGTGGGTTATGTGGACACCGCGTATACGAGCCAGTTACTGACTCGGTCTCGTTTAAATTACATAACTTGTTTAACCGCTAAAGTAGTTATTTTGTTAAATTTATTTATATAAACCGACTTAAAACGAGTGGTTGGACCATACATATATATAATAATTTACTAAGTGTCGATTATTTGGCACGTTATTATTTGTAACTAGTTATTATTATTTTTCAGATGTTGAAATAGCGAAATTAAATAATTTAATTTATCCATGAATAAAAATGCATTTCTTGTTAACGAAATATTGTTGTTAACGAATTTAAAAAAAATCTTTTTATGAAGATAATATTTTTTTTCTTTAATAAATCTTTAGAAAATAGCTGGGCGTTACAGCCTCCCCTACTTTAGAAAATTTCGTCCCGAAATTTATTTAGCAATGACTAATAAGTACGGTTACATAATCATGAAAGATATGAATGTAAAGGTTATAGCCAGTGTTGTTGAGTTTGGTTCAGAAACGGGCTTTTGTGTAAAACAGAGAATGTTTTAGGTGTTTTAATAAATCTTTGAATGATTATGTTTAAACTTAAAGCAAAGCTTATTGTGATTAACGGGTTGAGTAGAGTTGGTCCTTGGTCCGACCCCAGTCACATCTTCGACACACCATTAGTGTTTATATATAGGATGTACCGCAGCTAACCCACCACACCTTTGGTATTTCGAATTTGTACCGAGTATCTACCAACAATCCTAGTAGAATTTCACACTACCTCAACGTACCTGTAAATTCATGATTACGTTCCGGACCGTAATCACCAATTTACCTTACATTAGGGTTTTGTGTCCTTCTATGACTCTAAACACACATGTAAAACAGTGCAAAATAATCTTGTGATTGAAGCTTTGTATCAACGAGTCTAATAAATCTTTGTATTAAATTACATGTATGAGGTATCCGAAAATTGAGTCCAACTGTTGAGCAGGAAAAAGACCTCTACCAGTCAGTGAGTAGGAACCTCTACCGATTGTTGAGCAAGTGCGATAGCCTCTACCGGTCGTTGAGCAGGTTATTAGAACCTCTACCGACTGTTGAGCAGGCATGATGACCTCTACCAATCGTTGAGCAGGTTATTAGGTACTCTACTAACTGTTGAGCAAGTACTTCATCCTCTACCAATTGCTTGATTAAGTGTAACAATTTTTATTTTATTTATTTATTTTTTTAATGTAACACGTAAGTTGCAAGTTGATAATACATACATGTAAGCAAGTTTGTAAATGCATCAAGTATCAAGTATATCATGCGAGTTGTAATAGAGTTGCCCTAGACAAGGTTAAAGACTCTAGGGGTGTTTATAGCAAATAGTTTATATTACATGCTTTCAAGTATCATGAATAATCAAATGTTCAGGTAGATAATCAAATCCTCATGCATAACTAAGAATCAAGTTTTATGCACAAACAATTAAGTTTTCAATAGTATGATTATCATGGAGATCAAGTTCATGATCGAGAAGGTAAGGGATATGAATTTGGCCTTTGGGAGGATGGTGAAAAACTCGAAGTAACACTAAGACGGTGAATGTGAAGATAGTTAATAAAGAGTATATTTTATAGGTTTTCACAGGGACACAAGTAGTAGGGAGATTGTGTAGTAGCGTGAATTGTGGGATTTGAATCAAGGGTTAAAATCAAGCATATTGAGAAGACATGATCGTGGTAAATGCCAAAATTTGTAAAAGTTCGAACAAGTTGAAAATATGTAGGTGTCAATATGGAATTTAGAGACTAAATATTGATCTTGTGAGTGGAAAGAATTTATTTTCAAAATTGGTTTTGGGAAAAAGTAAGTGTGGTTTTTTTTTATCAAGAATTTATTTAGGTGTTTTGTATAATAGACTCTGATTAATCCATAAAAAAAAATTCATCGAAAATTATTCGTTACGCCAATAAATTTTATATAAACCTTTGAAATTTAGAAAATAGGTATGTGAAAATAAAAGACTCTTTGACAAAATATTTATTTGCTATAGTTTGTGAAATCCCTAGGTGATGAAAGTTTGACAAAATTCAGTACTCTTAGTGTTGGTACTAGAACAGGTTATGAGATTATAGTGTAAACCAGGATTTTAAAATCTTGAATATGATAAATTTTTTTATGGTTGAGGGTACCTTAAAAAATATAAATAAAAATCTAGGGGGAGGTTAAAAATAAAATTTGGCCCGGAACATCAAGGATAATAGATTAAAGAAGTAAAATGTGTAACATGTTGCTAAGGGAGAAATATGATTTAGGTTAGATGTTGAAAATAATTAAACGTACGGGTAATATTTGTGAAATCCCTAAATGATTCTTGAATTTTAGACTAACGAGGGAATATTATAAGAAAGAAAATAAATTTCAGTTACAAAAATTTTGATATTCAATTTGAATTTAAATAAAAGTTTGGGGGTATAAATGAAAATGAAAACATACTAATTTAACCATTGATAAAAACGTTAACTTATCAAAACAGATCAAGCCTAAGTCTAAGGAAGTTGCCCTAATAATTCTAGAAGTACATTAAGATTGTAGCAAGTAAAAGAGGGTAGACAAGATCAAGCAATGGTAAGAATAAGGAGGAGGTTATGAATAGAGATAAGGATAAGGTAGAGCTGCAAACAACTAAAGCAAGTACTGATTAAAGTCCTAAGGTTATAGACTAGATTATTTTTATAATAACCTAATTCCCTATAACCAAGGCTCTGATACCAATCTGTAACACCCCTTTCAAGCATCCAGAACCCATTGTCCAGATCTGACCGGAACCAACAACGACCAGATTAAACCAAAAAAACACTCATTACTGGTTCGTATCGAAGCTCACCGAAAACCGAACAAACACCCGCGACCGGAAATCTATTACCAGCGTCACCGTCATGTCCATCTTCATTCGTCAGTAGGTCGGGATGGCATCCGAGATCCAAACCCACGTCACTGCTACTCCATAACAGTAACAAATCCGGAACCAAACATCAAAACGAAACCCATGATCTGGAGCCACTGTGGTGGTTCGTAATCATGATGTTATACTGTTGCCGCTGCTGTTTGTGACAAGGTGGAAGGGTGTTGTGCAGGAACAAGAGGAGAGGGGTAGATGCGGGGGGTTGGTGGCTCGTGTGGTGGCTGTTGGTGGCTCAGGTGGTGGTCGACGGCGGCGCGCGTGACAGTGGTCAGAAAAGGGGGTGAGGTATGGTGGTTGCTGGTGGTGTGATTGTGTGTGTGGAGGTGTGGGAAGCAGATGATAGGTGCTGCACATTCATGTCATGCTTGGTTGTGTTTTTTTTCTTTTTCTTTTGAAGGCAAGAGGAAGAAGGAAGAGATGTGTAGGAGAAGAAGAGTGGTGGTGACTAGGGTTTTGGAAAAGAGTGAAGGTGGAAGGAGATGATAAGATTTTATATAGGTAGGGTTATGATAGGTGGGTTATGTGGACACCGCGTATACGAGCCAGTTACTGACTCGGTCTCGTTTAAATTACATAACTTGTTTAACCGCTAAAGTAGTTATTTTGTTAAATTTATTTATATAAACCGACTTAAAACGAGTGGTTGGACCATACATATATATAATAATTTACTAAGTGTCGATTATTTGGCACATTATTATTTGTAACTAGTTATTATTATTTTTCAGATGTTGAAATAGCGAAATTAAATAATTTAATTTATCCATGAATAAAAATGCATTTCTTGTTAACGAATTTTAAAAAAATCGTTTTATGAAGATAATATTTTTTTTCTTTAATAAATCTTTAGAAAATAGCTGGGCGTTACACCGGTACTGGTATTTTGACACGGTACCTGTTTTGGTACCACTTTGTTATTTTTATTTTTTGAGCACTCGTACGGATACAAGGTTGGTGAATCATTACGAGTGTTAATACTAAACAAGTAACAAATTAGTAAAATTGGTACAAGTACCCATATGTTACGGGCAACAAATAGGTAAAATCGATACGAATACCATGAATAACATAATACAAAGTAAAGCATAATATCAAATTCATTAGTATATAAAATTCGGTACATGTACTGCATGATCCCGAAAGTACCGAATACCGAAAATCAATATGTGCACAAGTATTGTACAAATACCGCTATAGGTATTCGGGAAAAAATGCACATCCCTACTAAATATTGAGAAACATATGTCCAATATCTTAAAAGCACAATGTCCGAAGATGCTATCAACTCAATTGCATAGGGTGGGAAAGGCGACACCCGTTAAGAATTCGGATACCTTGCCCTCTCGCTAATTGCAGCCCACCACCTGGGCTACATCTAAGCCACCACCCTTGAACCCCTTTCACCTATGGCACCACCCGTGAAGCAACCGGGTACCTGTATCTCTCTCTTTCCTCTACATCTACGTCTCTCCTCTCTGCACACGTGACCTAGAACACGAAAATGGTACCCCTACCTACACAGAACCCACTACCCTGGCCACCACTGAAAATGAACCCATGGTGGTAATGGGATAACAAGGGCCATTTCGGGTGGCGCCCAATGGTGTTCATGAGCCGAGTCAAGCCCAACTGGGTCAAGCTCGGGCTCGGCTTGGTTTGGCTCGAATTTAAAATGAAAAAAGAAAAACAGCCTTCAAAATTAAATAGTCTAAAATATTATTGGTAGTTTAAAATAAGACATTGAAAATAAGATCACCAAATAAATTACAAGCTAAAATCAAGTTCAAGCAAATACAAAATAAGTCTCAAATTTCAACGAAATATACTATAAGTTCATCAGCATACTAATTAACCCCCTAAGTATTCAATAGATGTCCGACTGAACTCCTAAATATTGACTCTTTGAAATTAAAAACACTATTGAGTTTACAGTTGAGTACTTGAACAATTATCATATGCTACATTTATTAAAATAACTAGATTAGTTAGGGGTGAGCAATAAACGGTTCCGAACCGCGAAAACCGTGAAACCGACCCGGAACCGCTAGAACCGAACCGAATTAATGTTATAGGTTCCGGTTCCGGTTCTCATATTTTGGCATAATCGGTTCCCGGTTCGGTTCCGGTTAGAACCGACGGGTCCGGTTAAGAACCGTTAGAACCGTTTTGAATTAAATTAAATATTTAAATATACTATTATTAGTTTGAAATAGAATGTGTCGTTTCCTTCTTTATAGTTCTTAACACTTTTAAATTGTTTTACTTGGTAGGAATGTAGAGTATTGCCTTATGTGATGGTCAGCAGTGCCAGTCAGCACAACTTGTTCTAACCCGTTTAATCTGTATAAAAAGAATGATCTGATCCGAACAAAACATATTTTGATACGTAAACTGCTATACTGTTAGTAACCATGGTTAACACAAACTGTTGATAATTTTTTTAAGAAAAATCATTGTTTTTGTTTATTTTTTTATTTAATTGTTAATGTTAATTTTAGTATTTTATTGACAACCGGTTCCGGTCTAGAACCGTTTCATGAGAACCGTTTCACCCGGTTCTAGAACCGAACCGTTTAGTAATTATCGGTTCCGGTTCCGGTTCTCATATTTTGGAATAAATGGTTCGCGGTTCGGTCCGGTTCGGTTCGGTTCGATCCGGTTCTGAACCGTTGCACAGCCCTAAGATTAGTTGTAAATTTAATCCCATGCGAACAAACTCTATGATAGTATTACCAAATAATAAATTGTAACATGTTCTTTCCTCTTTTTAACATTTTTATTAGTATATATATTATATGTATATACAGTAAAAAATAATATATATTAAATATTAGAATTATCCAAGTCATACCGAGCCAGCTCGGCTCATTCCCAACCAAGCCGAACTAGACTAATTTTCTAACTGATCTAAACCGGCTCGGCTTACTTTCAAACCGAGTCATATCAAACGAGTTTTTTCGAGCTAAATATTCGAACGAGCTCAATTGAATTATTAGCTCTACAATATAAACGTTAGAACCAATCGACCTATATAAAATCCGATCCACCCCCAAATTCCCCCCAATTTCCTCAACCCTAAAAAATTCAAAAATCAAAATCCAACTCACTCTCTCTCTCTCCAATCCAAACCCAATCACACAAATCCAACACAAACCCACTTTGATCTTCAAAATCCATATGTCTTCCAACACTGATTCTGCTTCATCACCACCTGCAAATGCTCCTCTCTCCTTAGTATCTAACAATCTTTACTCTTTTTCATTAAATTTTTTAATGGGTATTCATCAATTTAATAAATTTTTGATTTTTTGCAGAAAAAAGAGAACATTACACCCATTAATTCAAAAATTGCTGTATGTTTGCCTCTTTGACTATACTTTTCTTTAATTGGTATAGAGTAGGTTCTCCAGCGGCTAAGGGCCAATGTTTTATTTTCAATAGAGTAGGTTTTGCAATACAAAAGGGGTAGCGGCGCAACTTGTGGCCCGTTTACCTACGTATCACTTGTAATTGGTTGTCTTTGGTTTAATTAAAAATAACTTGAATTGGTTTTCTTGAATAAAAAAGTTCTGATTTTTATTTGTGTTTGTAGGAATTGAGTGAGTCAAGAGCTGAGCTGCTTAATAGAATTCAGAATCTTAAGAATGTAAGTTTTTTTTATTAGATTAATAAGAGTTTGTTTATAAACTGCAGATAATATTATTGTTGATTTGTGTTTTTTTAAATGAAGGATCTTCAAAGTTGGAGATCAAAGTTAGATACTCAAGTTAAGAGCTACCGTGATGTAAGTATTGCTTGTCATGTTTATGCCGTTTTTTTCGGTTTTATAACTTTGGGTCTGAGGTTATTTGTTTTTGTGAATGTATGTAGTTTATAAGTTAATGATTTTATGTTTATGAAATCATTATGCATGAATATTTGTTGCGAACTAAGCATCGTTTATGTGAAAATGGCAAGAGGAGATGATAAAATTTTGTTCGTGGTATTGTTGTTCAAAGTCGCTTGTTTGATGGGATGGTTTTCTTTTTTTGTCTCCATTTTTGGAAGAATAATGATATGTAGTTAAAAGGCATTAAAGACCTCCACTCAAGCGAAGCAAGGTGCAGTAAATCTGCAACGTGTGCAGAATGTGCAAAGGCACACTTAAAATACCGGAAAAAACCAGCTAAAAAATGGCGTTGTCCTGATGTGCACCTTGCTTGTCTTGTGCGTGCACTTTAAGCGCCTAGGAATAATGTGTTCTTTGTTGCATCAAGCCATCAAATACCAAATATGATGATTAGAAATGTCAAATCACTTATTGTTTATTGTTATACTTTGTAGCTTTGTTTTGCCTTTTAAAAGTATTCCGTCCCGTTTTAAGTTCAGATAGAACAAGATGAAACATCTTTATTGTAACTGCAGCAAAATTAGTGTTTTTTTCAAAAAGTTTCTATGCTTGTGTTTGCTTGCTAGTGTCATACCTCCGATGCGGTCCTGTTTTTTATTTTGCAACTATGAGAACTGTTAGTATGCTAATATAAAAAGTTGACTGGTAATTTAGTCATGATGATTCAATTGGAAGTTGTCATTGTTTATGCAGGAGCTTTCAGACCTTAAGAAAACTCTCAATGTGGAAGTAGATCAGCTTCGATCTGTAAGAACTCTTGAACTTCCTTCCACTCTAGTGCTGATTTTATGCTAATCCAAAGATATGGTAGCAGGATGAGCAAGTCACATAACGGGTCAAAACGGTTTTGGGTGGCTGAAAACTTGAAATGTCATTTTTAGTAAAGGTTGAATAGGTCTGAGTTTATTTGGTAAATTTGCCAAACACTTTTTGTCCATTTTTCAGAGATTTACCTTATAAATGTGTTAATTATGATACACAAACTTTTCTGCCGCTTTAAACTCATTTGACCCGTTTGGTACATTTGACTCTTAGCTGATTTGTATGACCTGTTTGAGAACATAAACCCAATTGATTGATTCATAAGTAAACGGGTCAAAATTGCCATCTAAGCTGATTTATATCATGTGTATTTGGACTAGGAATTTCAAGAACTAAGAACCACTCTACAACAGCAACAGGAAGATGTAACCCTTAGTTTGAAGAACATGGGGGTAAGATCGCGGCGAGTCGTTTATTCTTCTTATCGTTGGTCAAATAGTCAACAATCTGAAATTATTTGTTTTAAATTCGCGTACAGCTGCAGGACGTTTCTGAAGATGTTAAAGATATTGAAGGTTCAAAAGTCGAAGAAGAGAACTTGTAAAAGAAACCAAGTTTGTATGAAGAGTCATATCCTTGATCTTCTACCTAGAACATGGTATTTTCGTATCCAAGCGTTTGATGATTTCAAACATGTTCCAATTGTATTCATGGATCTTGTGATTGTATTACATTTGAACGAAGCGTATTTATTGTAGTTTTAAATTTCCAGTATCTCCACTTTTATCATTTTTTTTTTTACAATTTTAGTTATCGGTTTAGGATTAAAATTTTGAAACTGTAGATAACGTATACACAAAGCTTAAAACAAAAAAAAAAATTAACCAAAATCATTGAGAAACCCAAGTGTCTGTATAAACTGTGACTTAAACGTGTAAAACTGGTTGGGGTGTACAAAAACACTAATAGAGAAAAGCCGAGTATCGGAATCAAACCGATGACCATCGCATTACAAATGCGATGCTCTAACCTTTGAGCTAAGCAAACTCACATAACATAAATTCTGATGCAGTTTCGCACATGCAATCAAATGGCTCAAAATACTCAAAGGATTCAAAAGCTTAACAAAACCTCAAAGGGTTCTTTATTATCATCAAAACTCAAAACTAATGAAACAATAAACCTAAAGGCCCTATTTATAGGATAAAAATCATAATTCAAAAGGAAACTAAAGAAGATAAAATAGAAAATTCAAATTTAAAATAAATACTAGATACTCTAGATGCTCCTGCATCAAATTCGACATGTATAGGAATTCTACTCATAGATTCTTTACTATTAAGTATTTGAATTCCTAGCTATTCATAATTACTATGAATATATTAAAGAATAGAATATATAATTTCAAATAACTGTTTAATATTATAGAACATAATGAGGTCCAATGACAAGTTGATCGGTTAATTCAATAATAAATGGGAGTTAGCACACGATTTTGTTAGTACCATCCAATCCAATCCAATCGAATCTAATTTAATTGTTTACTTCTTCAATTTCAATGAGTGAATTTTCAAGTTCAAACAACCCATTTTCAAAATATCAAGCAGATGAATAAGAATATTGAAAAAATCTTTCATTTGTCTCAAATTAAAGCAAATTGAGAGTTTCAACTGGTCTAACGGTTTGTTTTGATTATTCAACTGATGGTTTGAAATTTCAGTAGGACATTTATTTTTTAATACATAATGGTTGGACTCAGGAAGAACGGCTTCTTTAATTTGCAATGGAATTGGAAGCCTATGACTGCATGTTATGTTATAAATTTACATGCCATAGTGATCATGTGGCTAGCTGCGATGACAATTACGCATGCACATAACTGTAGCAGAAATGATTATGTGCAGAAATGGTATTGCATCATCAGTTACAATTAGTTCAAACCACATCTTTAGATATGTGTTTAGAGTGATGGAGCTATTTATTATACACGTATGAATAAGTGTTCCTTGGATGTAAATATAACTAGTGGATGGTTAGTCAATATGCACATATCCAATCGCAGGTTTAATCCATAGGCTAGCTACCCATGCACCAACAAAAGTATTTTATCATCCAAGTCAGGCAGTGAACCAGTAAAACAGTAATATTAATAGCGGGTCAGATTTTCAAAACAATGTTACTAACGCCTGTATTTATTAATAAATAGCACATATATTAGCCATGGTAACTACCATACAAAATCAAAGAACATTGTTGGGTATTCTCATACCTAAAAACTACTGATTTGCAGATCAATGATGGTTCTTCATTCAAACTTCATGATCAATCATAACAAGCAAAGAGGCTTGTGCTCAATAAAAGTAGCCCAGAACCTGACCGCCAACGTTTTGTTTAATAGCCTCTTCATGGTCCAGGACACCATTTGGAGTTGTTATCACCACATAGCCCCACTGCATTAATAGTAAGAGAACAAAAATTTAGACAACGACGATGATAAATAATGATATTTAATTTAATTGTGTACAATGAAACCAGCTGATATAGGTAACCCAACTTTGTAACCCTCCCAAACATTCATAAATTTAATTCAAGGCAATCTTCAACTTTGACATGCAAAAAAAGCCAACAGCATCAAATGTGGTGACATGCAGGATCTTAAATGCGAGGAGCTTTTTAATGATATTAATTTATATAAAAAAGATGATGACCTGAATAGGTGAACCACACTTGGTTAGTTTTTACGCAGTTAACCCATAACCTTGGTTTTAAAAAGCGCGAAGCGCACAAAAGCGACGAGGAACCAAGGCGCAAAGCGCAAAAGCGGTGGGATTTTCGTACGCGAGACGCAAGACGATTATATAATTTTTTTTATATATGCTATAGGTTTTTAGTATCATTTACCCAAAATATAGATACAAATAAGGTTTATATATGATTTAACTTAAATGTACAGCCTTTTTAATCACATGTGACATGTATAACAATTTTAAGCATAAAAACACCCCCCGTACGAAAAGCGCGTGCCTCGGGAGCTTTTTTGGCCAAAAAATCGCGCTTTTCTTGCGCTTTATGTACCGTGCTCGCCTTGTGTTACATGAGGCGCAAGGACTGGCGCCTAGGTGCGCCTCGCGCTTAAGCGCGCTTTTTAAAACACAGCCCGTAACAACATGCATGGTCACACAACTGTGAAAGTTCACTCAACTGCGAACATTTTTGTCTCAATGTTGAAAATTGGCAAATACTATTTGATTTTGACCAAAAGATTCTAATTGTGTTGGGTATCACATTCACATCACATGCAACAGGTCAAAAGGTGCCTAGCAGGTTGTGATTGCATATGTGCAAGTTAGCAAGGAATACCTCTTTTATGGAAAAGGATTAAAGGAATGGAAGTACAAAAAGAAGCACTGAAATTGTATCACAATCATTAAAAATCACCAAAATATCCAAATATTTCTAAGTACATGCTAAAAGAATTATTTCTGAATTGTTTCTGATCGAATATATGCTAATTCAACATCTACTTACAAATAATATAAACATACACTGATTTGAGTTAGCCATACCTGCTAAAAAAAATTAACATGCCTTTGATAACTATGTGGTAGACTAAATCAGTTGGTGGTAAATCAATGAGGAGTTGAGGTGTTTATATATTGAAGAATAATTCAATAAAACTGATTTAGGGATCAATATGCAGATTTGTTTTTATCTAAGTGTTTTAAAAAACAAATATATTTAAAAAAAGATTTGATTGAGATTTATATATATCTCTACAATAAATTGGTAAGTATTGGTCAATAATATTGGTCAGAGAATTTTATGGTTTTAAAAGTTAGATCGTGGCTTTTTTTTTTTATCTAGGAAGGAAAAGCGAGATCTGGTCGCTTCTAGGAAATTGGTAGCCTAGGTGGTCAAGGCAATCGCCTTTGATAAGTGATAACTATGAATTGGAGTGCTTTATCATTGGTGCAACAATATATAGGTCTTAACCTCTTGAGTCCTGTCTGAAAATGGAGTTCTAAATTTTAATGGCAAGCAAATGGGTTATAAGTGACCAGAGAGATGGACAACCTCTAAAAACCTAACATGTTCAGATATCACG
Source organism: Ambrosia x helenae (assembly GCA_030844895.1). Taxonomy (NCBI): domain Eukaryota; kingdom Viridiplantae; phylum Streptophyta; class Magnoliopsida; order Asterales; family Asteraceae; genus Ambrosia; species Ambrosia x helenae. The sequence continues at coordinate 12,783,606 of CM061227.1, read as the reverse complement.
AAAATGAGAAGGCAGTCAATAGATGTTTTCACCTTGAAAACCAACCATTTGTACAAAGTTTCCCCCGTATCGTGTTGTATCTCAAGGGATCATACAAAATGGTGCTGCCCTTACATAACAGTGACACATCCAATCTTTAAAGTTTAGACTAAATATTTACCAAAATAATATTATCTGAAGTGATGAAAACAGCAAAAACAAATCATAAGCAATCATCTTTTAGCACATTCACACATCCGTAACAGCATACAATAAATACCAAAATTTCAAGACAATAGACATGATCTGAAATTTACCGATACACTTCAAATGCAAGCATGCAGGGAAAGAAAAACTGGATTGCTATATGCTATGCTGCACTAATACAAACCCCTACTCCCTTGAAGTTTAATATCCATTACATTTTTAAATCGAAAGACCTCTTCTGTGTTGAGCCCTAATAAGCATACATTACACATATATCCTAATGGTGGTCATAAAGTATATTCACATTCTGTATCAACCAAACTTTTTCCCAAATAAACCTAACCAAATACGCTTAAGCATTTAAGATATTGCAGGCACCATTAACAACAAATTGGCATCATGCTCAACCGAGCATAACAAATGCACAAAACAAGAATCTACATTACTGATTATTTAAGTTATAACGGCGTATGAAATAGTAAAATGGTAAACCTGCTGTGTTGGAAGAGTACGTAGTCTGTAATTCTCTATCTCATGAGCTTTGATGTCTTGTCTATACGTAAGAGCTCGGCAGTCTTTAATCCTCCCCATCAATTCAACGTTTATCTTTCCCACTCTGTGAGGATCATGTACTTCAAAATTCTTGACATACCCTACGATTCAAAACAAAAAAAAAAAAAAAAACTAGTAGCTGAAAATATTTGCACAACTAAACTCAACTACAGACATGGTTGTAAAAATCCCGCCTAGGCGTCGATTGCTCAACAAGTAATCCTCAAGTGCTCCCCGCCTAGACCGAGTACTCGGCTAGTCATCTCCGAGTACTCACCGACTATGGTTAAGTACTCGCAACTCCCCAGTCAACTGAGTTGGCACCACCTAGCGAATTTTGCAACCATGGCTGCAGTTGATTCCTCAAAAATACAGTTAATATATGAAAGCTGAATAAATATGCGATAAGATCTGGGTTTTAAAAAGCACGCCTAGGCGCGAGGCTCAACAAGGCACCAGGAATTGCGCCTCAGGGATCTGCGCCTGGCCATTTTCCAGGAAGAAAAATGATATTATTAGTGCACGCTTCGGGTACGAAAAGCCCACCGCTTTTGCACTTCGTGAGTTGCGCTTAGACCTCGTCGCTTTTGCGCATTTTAAAACCAAGGATAAGATTAACTTTAAAATAGGAATGGCAAACAAACCCGCTATCCGGAACATTCAAAACGCTATTCGAATATGGATCTAGGCATGGGATCAGTTCTAATATTTTCACGGTATGAGACGGTTATGCTATGATATTAGGTAATTACCAAGCCCGATTACCCGAAACATACATACCCGATTACGCGTAAGCATTTTCTTTTCTTCTTGTTAATAGCAAAACCCTAATTTTAGTCTTATATTTTTAACAAACTAACGGGTTATACCTATACCCGACCCGACACGATGAGTATTGGCATAAGTAAGATGCGGTTTTACAATCAAGTATAATAAATGTAAGTTAAAATTATAAGCTCACACACAATAATAAAGAATAATATTACCTCGTTGTTTCATGATGGTGAGGAAGGAAGAGATGACGTTGGAGATGGGCTGAAGCTGAGCCGATGCAAAGCCTCTCTTCTCGGCGTTGACCATCGTCCTCAACGCATCGTTTAATATCCGTCGACCCATTTTATTATTATTCTTTCGGCGAGAACGTCTGTCTGCTCAGTGTATGCTGTATGATGAAATGAGAAGGATTAGCAAAACCCTAGAAAAATACCCGCCCCAAATCAAATAATAATATGGATATTGGGCTTTTATTTCCTACCCGCCTCCTTTCTCTCCACTAGGGTGGACACAAATTGTCCTGGTTAACTAGTACTCTTCTAGGGACCCGTACCGTTTATAATTTACTGCAGCGGGTGTTATTGATGTTTTTTTTTTGTTGAGCGTGATATAACCTATTGTTGTAAGAATTGTTGGGCGCTAGTCGATCGGAGAGATACCGACTAGCAATTAATCGGAATTAGTAGGGATTATTTGTAATTAATTGGATTAGCATTTTAAATGTAATTTTTTTTGTTACACACACGTTTTATATGTAGTTTTTTTAAGTAGGCGTGTTTTGACCCCTTCTTCGACTCATATATTTATATAAAGGTCGTCAGGACCCTCTTAGACAATGGGGAGCGGGGGACTTAGAAATGGGGCATGAGTTGCTATGTGGTACATGTGGGTTCCATTTTTCAAGCCCTCAAAATGGTGGGGAGTGGAGAGGCTCGAAAAAGGGGTTTGAGTTTTAAATATTTAAAGGTTATTTATTTAAATAAATAAATAAATAAACCAATCGCTATTGGCCACCTCACCCACCCATAAGCCCAAGGGGCCACGCCGGTTTTCCAGGCCTATGGAGGTGGTGTTTGGGGGTTGGAGGGGTGTTCCACGCCACATCTCCCGCTCCACGCTCCACTCTCCACTCTTATATAGATTTTGATGCAAAACAAATCACTAATGAAGGTGTCCTAAGGCTTTTTCCCCATCTAACTCTGGTTTAATTCTCATTAGGGCATGTGTAGTGGAGGGGCGTTATAGGACGTTATAGGGAATAAAATATTATAAAGTAATAGAAGGGGCGTTATGAGAAAAGATGGTGTAGTAGGAATGGGCGTTATGGGGCTTTATAAATAATAATAATAATAATAATAATAATAATAACCATTCATCTTCATCACCATTCATCTTCATCAACAACAAACCATCAAGTCCCACACCACCTTCATCTCCAACCATCACAGCCACCATCTCCAACCATCACAGCCACCACCTTCTTCTTTTCCTGCAACAATGTGTGTGTATATATATATAAATAAAGTTTGAATTAAAAAAAAACTCGATCTTGTGCCACAACTGTCACACCCCAACCCGGCTAGGGCTGACGTGTCACTATTACAGATATCAAAACCAAACACAATCCATTAAAAGAGAAAAAGAATCCAAAAGACAACCGAGAGTCTTAAATCAAGCCGTACAAAATCCTAAGTCTTAATTTATTTAAAACTGAAATAAACGAAAATGAGAGTTTAATTATTCATGAACTTCATTACTCTCTCACTCATCCCTGATTCCCCAGATTACCTGCGAACACATAAGACAAACAAAACAAAGAAAATACGGCTGAGCCAAAGGTTGCTCAGTAACGGAGAGATCAACAGTACAAGTAAAGCCGGACATACAATAATACGAAAGGTACCAAAGCTGAACCGAAATAAAAGTTAAAACTGAAAACAGATACTGACACGAATCGAATATCAAAACTTATATCAGATACATACAAAACAAATCAGATATATATCAACTCAAAACATATCATATACTAAAATACGTGACTATACATGCTAATAAATAAGTCACGTAATTGTAGAAGCACCCACGAGCCTAAACAGAGGGGTACACAGATAGCTAGTCCATGCACCTATGAGATGGTGCGTGTGGCGTACACACATTCATCTCCAGAAAACAGAAACATATATCAGGAGTCAGAGTCAGATCTAGGATATATCCATACGCCTCTAAGGGACCATGTTAAAGACGCCGTGATTTTGATTACGCACTGTCACAGAAAGTGTTCATGTCGCTAACGCCCCAACGACAAGTCAGAAACAGAGTGCTCGGGTGGCAGAGTACAAAAGCCGTATCATATTTTAAAAATACTAGCACAAGTCTAAATGGAACATGCAACAATGATCTCAAATTTTAGGTATATTGCATGCTATCTAAAAATCAAATGGAACGTATGAATTCAACAAAATCCGTACTACAAAGTAACGGACCGAATTTATATATATATATATATATATATATATATATATATATATATAATATATATACTATAAAGAGAAGGAAACGGAATCCGTACCTTAGTTAGCAAAGCAAAGGCAAAAGCAAAAATAAATCGTCTTTCACGGCACGCGAACCTAGCTATATCCCGTTATTTCCATATTAGTTCTATGATAGATTAACTACATTAATTGGCTTGTTCGTTGCAATCTCCCGGCGACCAAAAACCCGAATCAAACTCTTTTTACTTTAATAATCAACAAAATTTACAAACATATATATGGGTTACAAAATTAATTATGAAAACTTTTGAAAATACTTTGGTACCTTTATTCTATATACGAAATTTATCTCCGTTTTTATGAATGTTATTAAGGTTTAGTTTATATTCATGTACTTATCTATAAAATATGTGAGCGTAAAATGATTTTTTTTTAACATCAAGTCGATCAACACCCACAATTCTAAATACATAGACACACACAAATTATATACATGGCACTTGCACACACACATAAAGAAATGAACAAGACACTTTACATGCACTCACACATATATATAACCTGCAAACACATCCCTTGAATACAACCTTCATACCAACTGTACATACACAAATCTATATATACACATTAACCTCATATATATATATATATATATATTAAAACTACCATCTTAACCACACACAGTAGCACACACACGCACACATGTATACGTCGTATTCAAACCGCGGGTCGCTCGAAAAATTGAAACGATACCAAGCCGATGTCTAAGTTCTAACAGAAAGTTTTGGTTCGCTTAATTGGATCAAAAGCCGAATTAGCGAGGCAAAGCTAGAACCACAGCGGAGTACGGCGGTCACGATCTGAAAAATATGATTGCAGAATGGAGGAGGGTTCGAACGACGGATTCTTGGCGACAATTATCGGAGCTATGGCGGTGTAACTCTGGTGGTTTAGATTAGAGGAATGATAGGAGGGTATCAACTAAGAGATCTGATCAATGGTGTTTAAAGAGTTTAGAGGTATGTGATAACAACTAATCGATGCCACAAGATTCGGCATGTTCGTTCAATTTTGAAACGTGGATACTGCGACTCATTATCTAAACGGGAATTATGGACTTGACGGAAATGAAATAGAATATGTGGATTTTGAAAGTCAAACTTGTTTCAGTCATTTGATACATTTGAAACATAATAATCAATTTATACATATTCTAATAACCCCATGTAGAATTAACTAAGTTATTACATTTCAAGTAACATATTTTATTTGTTTTTAATATTATTATTATTATTATACATAAAATTTATGAATATTACAACAACGCTTGCCATCTCCATAACTGGCGCTACCAAAACGCACCCATAACGCCGAAGGAGGCGATGTTCTCCGGCGCTATAGGGCCCAAACGGCCCTATAACGCCATCACTACGGATTAACTTAGAAGGCACTTTTTGATAACTTCACGTAAAGTTCATTTTTGTATGTCTTTTTTTTATTCTCTGTTTTCTTCTTTTTTCCTTTTTCCATGTTTTAGTTTATTTTTCATTTTTGTATGTCATTCTTTTTTTTTTCTTTTTCCTTTTTCCATGTTTAAGTTTTGTATACTTCTCTTTTTTCTTTTCATTTTTGTATTTTGTCTTTTTTTTTTTTTTCAATCTTGTTTTTTCTTATTCTTTTCTTCATGTTTTAGTTAAATTATTAGGGTTAGGATCAAATACATCCTGAAAGAAAAATAGAAAGTCGTAGGAGGGTATCAAACAGACTCCGATTGAACTCATTCAAGCGGCATTGGAATCGTCTCATCGAACCCTAAGATCTTAGTTTTTAGATTTTCACTTTTTGGATTTTAAGCTTTTAGTTTTTAGTATTTACGTTATAATATTGTGTCTTCTATGTAGCACTGTGTCTTTTTCTTATTTTCATATATCATTGTATCATTTTTGCGATTCATTGTGTCTTTTTTCTTCAGCATAGTGTTCTATTTTTAGGCATTGTGATCTATTGTATTTTTTGACTTAAATTTAGTTTGGAAACGAGCCTGGTTGATTGTAGTGTATTTTTTTCTTATTTTTCCTTTTTCCATGTTTTAGTTTAAATTTATACCGTCGGATAAAAATATTTTTTGACTCATTATGTCATCTTTCGTGATCTATTGTATTTTTTTTGTATCCTTATCACTCTTTTTATATTTGTTACACTGTGTAGAATAATTTGGCCCAAGTTATTGTATATATATCTTTTTCGATTTTTTTTATATAGTTAATTGTAAAATACTTTTTTATATACGTTTTGAGTTGAACTACGTCTTGACGTATATTTTGTTTAGAAACAAATCATATTAAATATAAAATGTTTTTATCTGACGGTATAAATTTTAGTTACCATACTTTTTGACTTAGATTTAGTTCGGAAACAAGCCTGGTTGATTGCAGTGTATGCCTTATGTCGCCACGTACTCTCTGGAAACAAGTCGCATCAAATATAATACATTCTCTCAACGGTATAAATTTTGATTATTCTACCATTCGATATAAATTTAGTTCGGAAATGAGTTGAGTTAATTGGGGTTCATACTTTATCAAGTTGCATACGGCACCGACGCAACGCACGACGGATAAAAAAAACTGTTCAGGTTAAACAACAAAACTCATAAACATTTACGCCTCATGTAGATAACTTAAGACAATTAACCAACCATTTCTATATTTACTCCAAGATATTTTACATGAAAATAAGTGTGTTTTACTTTATTTATATTCAATCACACTATATACATATATGCACATGTACATCATGCGCCCGTGAGTGCAAAAATATCTATTGCATCTACTGTTCACAATAATTTTGGACCACTATTTTTCACAACTTGTTAAGGTCACTTTCCCTAACAAAGAGCCCATGGAAACCATATGGTACCCGGTGGGGCAGCTTCACTGCAGCTACGATCTCAAGTGTCGGCGACTTTGCGTCCATCACCACAAATCTTGACTCACCAGTGTTCTCGTTATGCACATACGAAACCACATACCCATCATCCTCATCCGCATCAGGGTTGTCTGGTTCCCTAGCCACAAAGAATGGTTCACCACCGAAACAACCAGGCCCAAATATCCGGCTAGCAACTATGCATTCGCGACGATCCACTTCGGATAGTGACACATCTAGCTTAACCACACCAGAGATCTTAGGCATCGGATCACCAACTCCACAATACATATACCTGTAAGGTTCAGGATCACACCTTAATAAATTATATATAAATACATATATAATATTTATTTATATGCATAATATTGGTAAATTTCACTATAGTACACTAAATTATTGTAAGAACAAATAATTGTAGATAAGGAAATCATTAAACACTTTTTTTTTTTTCATTTCCAAATTTTTTTAGACATTTACATATATAAATACTATAACCTATACATGATTTGCACATGTTTATGTTCTATTAATAAACAAAATTTGTCTATAATATTTTTTAAATTTCAGAAGTAATGAACAAATATTGTATTTCAACCATCTTTTTATATTTTTACACTGGTTAAAAAGTTTATTTTAAATTCACACAAAGATTACCCTCCTCTGTATTATGTAATTTTCTTCAAAAATATTTCTAGGAAATTATTAAGATGAAAACACCGTTATACCTTACAAGAAAAGATATTGAAAAACATATCCATGTGCAATAATTATCTTCCAACTTTATTTATATCTCATCAATGCTCATGTTTCGCTTTCTAAATTGTAATTCTAAATAATTTATCTATTCAAAATTTTCAATAAATAATTTAAACGTGAATAACTTTTCTGTTTATAACAATTCTATGGTTGTTTTAGTTAAAATAAAAATTCTAATATAAATTGTTACTAGTTTATCTATTTTTCATGCAATTATTATGGATCAATTTTTTTTACCACTTTATAAAATAAACAACGAACCTGTTTTTTACGGCAACAAACCCCGGATTAATAACGCCAAAGTCAAGATTACGGGTCGAAAGTGGGTGACGTGAAACCACACCGGTTTTTAAATTAATCTTAACTTTCTCAACCGATGCATGAATTAAATCCATTCTTTCTAACGTATGTTCAACTGATAATATGTTCGGTGCCACCATTACCACCGTATCTCCCCCATCCTCTTCCCATGCATTGATGCAATGGATCACATTAAACCCCGGAACCTCAAACCACTTCATTTCGGACTCGTCTTTCGCGTACCGAGGGATCAACCCGAGCCGTGGGACCTTTCCGGGGTCCGCACTGACCGGGGACCCCCCACCGAGCATCTCCATTGGGCTCATCCCGATTTGGATCTCGGGGAAAATAGCGTAGTTTTTGGTGATCGCGAAGTCGTGGAGGAATGAGGGGCTTGTCATTGAGAAGATCGGGATGTCGGCTTGTTTTTCTCCGTTTTCGTTGAAACGGAAAAAAGTTAGGAAAGGGGGGACTGGGCCGTAACGAAAGGCGAAAGCTTCTTTCGTTACGGGGTCGATTTTTGGGTGAGCAGTCATGCTCATGAATAACTTGCCGTCAAAGTCTTCGCGTCCGACAGTGATTATGTCACCGTCGGGCGCGAGTTTAACGGCATATGGGAGATCTGACTCTCCCAGTGCATATAGTTTGTTGCCAAAAAAGGCTAGACTGGTATTGGCTAGACCAATACCTTTTGTGGGGTCAAACTGTCCGGCCAAAAACCGGCCGGCAGTGACTGCCATGCGAGCTGCAGAGGCAGTCACACCATTAAACCCCGAAAATACGTTTGGAATAATGGGGAATCCCGCTTCTTTCTCGATCGAATATTTGTATGTTCTTATATATCGGCTACATAATGAAGCTTTTCCGTTGGAAATACGAATGGCGTGGAGCATGCCATCACCGTCGAAGAGATGGTAGGGTCCTCGCGGGAGGAATTGTGGGTTCGGACCATTACGGAAATACGCCCCGTCAAGGCAACTTGGCAACGTGCCCTCGATGACCTCACAGTCAGTCGGGGGCAATTCATCCACCGGTGAGAAGTTATCCGACAACACATGTTTCGGATCAACTGAAACCCTCGCTGGTGGATCAATAAAATTATTAATGATGCTATCAAAAGCATTGAAAATGGTGGCGGGTAAAGACTGATCCGCCACCACAACCGAACTTTCACGTTTTCTAATATTTAATGAAGTTGGTTGCTTTTTCACCCCACTAGGTCTTTTGTCAGTGGTAGTGGTGGTGGTGGTGACAGTTTGCGGTTTTTCTTCAATTCTGACTGAAAAGACCCTGAATGCAGGTGGTGGTGATGACGATGACGATGGTGGTGGGTGGGAAACGGTTGGTTTTGATTGGGGGAAAATTGAAATGAAAGATGAGGAAAGAGAGTCCATAGTGTGGTACCGGATGCCTTACCACATACTGATAGACACATGTTTTTATAGTGAAAGATGGAAAACGACCCATCATTCCTGTTAACCATACAAAATACATCATGTATTTTTTACTTTTTTTGTAGTTGTAATTATTCCTTTCAATATTTTATAATATCCATTAAAATTTCGTGAAAATATTTATGATCCAACTGATATTTTTATCTAATTTTTGTCAAATTGTAAGTTTACCACATATATTAATTGTGGTTATGAGGGGTGTATGTTAATGACACAAATTATTTTTCATTATTGAATTTTTTTAAAAGAAAAGATATTTTAGTTGTTTTCAGTTTTAAGAATCGTATATGTCTTGTTTTACATAGAAAAGTTACAATTTTTTTTTTTTTTTTTTTTTTTTTGAGATTAAAACATTTTTATTTAATAAAAGATAAAAGAGTAAATTACATAAGGATAGTAGGTAGACGAGCAACAAGCTGCGCCGTCACCCCTTTCTAAATAAAAAAATCCTAATCCGCTAAAAACAAACCTCCGCCTTTGAGGGGTGGAAAAGTTGTTGTGCACTACCTGCTGAACCCGGGCCAAAAACCGCACTGCTTTCGGTGCCAAGCAACCGAACGTGTCGAAGGCCAGGGGAACGAAAACATGCTAATTATCCTCACATGCTTTAGCGTGCTTTTCCACTTTCTTGGATTCAGCTCTCATGACTGTTTTTCGCATCCACTGGCCTAAATGAGCTAGAGAGTGGGCCGACATAATGATGAGCTAGAGAGTGGGTCAATGGACCTCTGTTTATAGACCGTCCTTCGAGAAGGGAAGAAGAGGCTGTTAGAGGAATAGAGAAGACAGGGTGAGCAGTGGCGGATCCAAGAATTTTTTATTCACTTGGTTCCTTTTTTAGGTGTTTCAATTTCATATGACCAAACATAAAAATTTCGGGTCGGTTCGCCAGTTCAGGTCAGATAAGGTTCATCAATAAACAAGATTAACTAGCATAAAAACATATGGATTAACTAAATTGCCAATAAATTCAATTTTGTTTCACGAATCCTAGATTAGGTAATTAAGTTCATACATTTGAGGCTTTGATTCAGGAAATAGGAAGCAAACGAGGGCAGAGGAGGCAAAGGCGGAGGATGTGACATCCGTCGCCCTCATCTTTTATTAATTTGTCAAAACTAGTCCTTGTACTTTACCTCTTTCTAAATTACGAAAAAAACTTGAGTCCTTTTTAAATCATTACATTATTTTTTTTAGAAGTGTCTACATTTTAAATACGCATTATGGTGGTAACTTAATCAAATAATGATGCATCACTTATAAAAATTTCTCGTTTAAAAGTTTAAGTTTTATAAGGTTTTAAAGGTATTTAAGTTAAGTTAACTAGACTTGGTTAATTTTTGTGTATAAAGGAAACTAACTAAACCATTGTGTTTGACTAACAAAATTATCTTATGAGGGACAAAACTTGCCAACTTTCCAACCTTTCAAACTCACCTTTCCCACTCTTTCTCTCACACGTTTTTCCGGCGGAGCTCCGGTCGTCCATAAAACTCAGTTTTCATAGCATCTTTAACTCGTTTCAAGGTATTAATTGAACCTCTAATCGTTTTCGGTCTGTTTCATTACCGATTTGTACGTTGTTAAGAGGATTTAATCAACTCATACAACAATAAATTGAAATCGTCGCCGTCATGGTTTGACAAGTCTAAACGGTTTCAATTTGATGCAAACAATATATATTGTCCTCTAATCATGTTCAGAAGGTGTTTTCGGTTCATAACCTTCACAAATCCCTGTTCTTTATACACTTAAACATTCTGATTTGCTTGTTTTCTTAAGTCACGACCGAAAACCCAACAAATCAACTCAAATTCGTTATTGTAAGTCGCTATTATTGATGTCGTGGAGATCGAAAGCCCTATATCTTTGATGGCTAATCTGTTCTGTATCAGATTATTTGGAATTGAGGTTAGGGTTAGCGTTTAAGGATTGATTTGGGGAAGAAGATGAAGTGTTGATTAATATTTTTATACTTTTTCCTTCTAAACTTTATAACAAATCAGATTTTGGTGGAGTGGTTATGGTGTGTGGTTGTATCGTACGGACTCTGGTTCGAGTCTCTTTGGTAGCGATTTTGTTATGGTTCTTTTTATTATTTTTATTTCTTGTTGTTATTATAAACGCATATACATATATATATATATATATATATATATATATATATATATAGGGGCAGGATCAAATACAAAGTAATATAAACGTGCGAAGCGTGCGAAGGATCACTTTGCACATGATAATTACGTAATGATAATTATGTAATGCACAAATGCATGATAATTACGTAATGATAATTACGTAATGCTTTCATGAACATAAAAAACATTACGTAATTATCATTACGTAATTATCATGTACAAATGCATGATAATTACGTAATGATAATTACGTAATGATAATTACGTAATGCTTTCATGAACATAAAAAACATTACGTAATTATCATGTACAAATATCCTTCGCACGCTTCGCACGATTCTTTATTTTTGTAGAATAACCGCCCCCTATATATATATATATAATTCATATATGGATTGAGCTAGTAATAGAACACTTCTAGTTTTTTGTTCATATGGAATGTTCTCCCATAATTCCATTACGTCCTCCTGGTGGTCTTTTTTTTTATTTCTAATTGTTGATCTAAAAATTCGAATTCTGACTTTTTACCCCAACAATCTCTAAAATTAAAAAAAAAAAGTTTCATTAAGTTGGATATAGGAAAAGGAAACTTTTCCATTTTTTTCACAAAAAGCGGGGAATGGGGATTTCCTTGAAACGGTTCCCAAATAACCATTTTACGCCTTTGAACATGCATATAGCCTTTGATTAAGTCTCAACGAAAATCTGGTTCTTCCAAATAACTTATAAAACCCGACTCTCTATTAAATTTGATAAAAAGCTCATAATTCTTGAAATTAGACTTCGTAAAACTTCTTTCGGTCTCTTTGGTAGCGATTTTGTTATGGTTCTTTATTTTTATTTTTATTTCTTGTTGTTATTATAAAAGCATATATATATATATATATATATATATATATATATATATATATATATATATGATTTGAATCATTTGAGAACCACCATTTAGGGAGAGAACCAAGGAACTAGTGTGAACAGGTGACATTTTTTTTAAATATGAAGGGTGTCTACAAAAAGCCCTCCATCAAAAAATAAAAAAAATAATGAAAAAATTATATAACCTAAATAAATAAAAAATAAAAAAGTAAAAACACCAAAATGATTATTTTGCATTAATAATTCGAAAAAAAATAAAAAAAATGGTTGTTATGACGTCATATGACGTCATCCATGATGCACATGTGCATTTCGTTGTTATATATACAGAAATACACCGTATACACATGTGCATTTCACTATTAAATCACACGTTTGAATGAATTGTCAATTACCATGCTTAAATGATTATTAAATGGACGTGATACAGATATATAAGGGGTCATAAATTCTATTCAATGATCATTAAATGGACGCAAAGTGAGATATAAAATACACTCGAACTCGTCAAGTGTTTAGTCATGCATATTATACCATAAACTGAAAATAAAGCACGTGTATGACAACAAACATGAATAAACTTAAAACACCTCTATATAAAACCTATAAAATAAGAAACGTATACTACATGCACATGTGCATTTCATTAATATTGTTAGATTTTTTTAGTGGTTTAACTTTTGGGCATACATATATGCATGCATCATCCTTCAAATAACAAAGTTTTTATACCAATTTGTTTTTATCATACAACTACATGTAGTCTCTACCAAACGTATTAACTCAATAAAACAAAGGATAACAAAAAAAATATCCATATTACAAACCAACTATGTTAACCACCTACATACAAAATTCTAATTATCTCACAACCTCACGTTCACCAACATAACAAAACGTTAAACCAAACATACATTACACAAAATGTTATACAAACTTATTTGTTTGTTTGACAATTTCCTTATCCCCAACCAAAGTTGATGTGGTGTAACGCGTGTTTGTTTCAAACGCCAATTTGCTTTTTTCATAACCTTCTTTTGAGTTGACTTCATTACCACCGTTTTAACACGCTTTGATGTTTTTTTCTTTATTGTACTTGCATACGCACACACATTTGTCATAAAACACAATATATCACGTTTATCCATAATTATGCACATGTGCATAATCAACAGTATATGTTAAATATTGCGCAAATCAACATACCATCATTATTCGTTGTTTCAATATGTTTCCGCTTGTTTGACCTCGTTTGAACCTTCCTTTTTAATTCCAAATCTGCACATAGGATATTTTGTGTGAGTAAACATCAAACACTTAATATTTCAAAAGATAAAACTACACATATGCACATGTGCATTTCTATATAAATGTACTTAATACATAATAACAACCTGATTCAACTTCTTGATAAACATCCATTACATTATCAGCTTCCGATTCTGGAAGATCAAATGGAGTTCGATTAGTTTCTGCGATACAATAAATAAAGAACATAACTAATAAACAGAATAAAGTAACTACCAAGTACATCCGGACTAAACAAATAATACCAACCTGATTCAAATTAATGATCAACAATCGTGTCACTATCTTCAATTGCAGCTACTAACCATTTTGTTCAGGGGTGGATACAGGGGGTTTTAGGGGGTTCTTAGGAACCCCCTTGGTTTGGAAAACAATTGAAAAATTTAGTGGAAAAGTTTGAAAAAATAGTGAAAATCAGTAAAAATCTACGAAAAGAACCTCCTGGAAATCCGTCTTGGATACACCACTGTTTTTGTTCCTTTATCCCTCGATTGTAATACAAATGTTACTTTCTTTGATTTTTCCCCATCTATTATCTACAATCAATAAAAAAACACATAAGAAAACCGATATTTCGACTTGATTGCATATGTGCAACACCATTACTTTGTTAATTACAACAAACAACAATCTAACCTACACAGACCAGATCTGAGCATCATAATAACCTAACTATAATCAATAAACAAAACTTCATCAACAACTCAACATAACAATTGACTACCTATATTCAATCGAAACAATTCGTATACATCAATTAACAACAAATTACCTTCAAATCAGTCCGTAAACAACACTTTAGCAGTAGCGAGAGAAATGTGAGAGATTGAGAGTTCATATTAACAACAAATCTATTGCAAATAACTATTTCATTGCATACACATATCGAATTAACGTCAATTCACTTGAATTTACAAAACATTTATAAAAATCAATCCGATCTCATCAATCAAATACAATACTAACCTAAACGAAACAGATTCGATCATTATTATAAGTAAATCGGAACAACCTAACAATAACAATAACAATAACAATAACAATTAACAACAAATTATTACCTTCGAATCATTCATCAAAGAAGACTTTAGCAGACACGATCGAGAACAGTAGAACTAGAGAGAGAACGTAGAGAGAGAAAGGGTTTAACCTACGATTTGCCATGGTTGTTTACATAGAATGCGATCTGGTCATTGGAGTGACAGTGATGTTAGTGTTTGTAGATGGTGCTGATGAAAAAAGGTGTTAGTGAGGAAGAAGATGTTTAGGGTTTCAGAGAGGGTGTTAGAGTGGAAGAATGAAGCGTGTTTTTTCATTTATTTCTTATCATATTTACATTAATACCCTCTGTTCACATTGGTTCTTTGGTTCTCACCCTAAAGTTGGTTATCGTATTATCCATACCCTATATATATATATATATATATATATATATATATAATTCATATATAAATTAAAATATTCATATTAAATTTATTTTTGGTCCAAAAATTATAAAAATTTAAGTGTGCTATCTTGCCACCATAAAATTAATTTCCACATTTTTTTTTCTGGAAATTAATTTATTTTCATATTTTTATTAATTTAAATTATTATAATCATAATTAATTGATAAAAAATCATTTTAAATTATTTTAATCCCAAAATTTTTGGAAAATTATTTCTAAACATTAGAAACTTAAATAAAAATTATTTTCCCTAAAAACATTTATTTTTATTTTTTTTCTTATTTTTAATCATTTAAACATGATTTAAATTCAATAAATCAGTTTTAAATGAAAATAAATTGAGAAAATCGTGGAAAATTTATTTTCATTATGTCTCATCATAAAGTACTCAATTTTTACAAAAAAAATATTATTTTTTGGATCATATCTTGTATTTTTAGTTATTGTATTTATTTATAGTTTTAGTTAAAGTAGTTAACTAAATTATTTTGTATTTATTATTCGAAACATCTTTTTTCTGAATATTCAATTGGTAATATTTAGACTATCATATCATATTCATAGAATTTCATTATATATTATTTTGATATACAAATATAATATCACTTTAATTTATCGCAAAACCCTAATTCCTCAAATCGACCTAGCAAGCCCTAATGTCTTAGACCCTAGATGCCTTAGACTTTTTAAACATTTCCCTTATTAGATTTATTAAACGTTATAGGTAGAATTACTCGGAATTCCCATTCCTAGCTCACGGCAACTTAAGTTGGATTTTGATCATTTTCACAAACTGTGGGTATACTTATCCCGTTTTTCATTTTTACACTTTTGAGGTGATTCATGTACACATATATAAACTTAAACATTCACTTAAAAAAAATATTTTATACATTTACAATTCATATACATGTCTCGTTATCTTGGTGCTTTATAGTAGACTTAAACGTAGTCTACTTACATTGTTTGCTCGAAATCATTATCTAGGCTTAACTAAAAGTTAAGGTGCTCAAATGAATAAATGCTCAAATGCTCGAAATCGTTATCTAGACTTAACTTAGGTTAAGGTGCTCAAATGCTCGAATGATCAAATGCTCAAATAGACATAACTTAGGTTACGGTCTCAAATGCTGAAATAGACGTAACACATGTTACGGTGCCTAAATCATTGTGAAACATGCTAGGATGCTATATGTGAATCATATTCATTTGACTTTATCCTGTTGGTTTACTACGTATGTACATAATGTCTTGATAAATCTTGACACATGAATCATAAATCTTTTCTTTAAAGTTATATTATACGTATACAAACTTACGTATGCTTTCTAGCATTATTTATGTTGAAAAATATTTTTGTACATGTTTCAGGTTATTTGTTTAGATACTTCATGTAGGACATTTGGAATTAGTACAACGTGTGGAAATTGTATTTGTATTTCATGAATGTTTGTAATTGTAGTTAAAGCATTGAATACAATATTTACACTTTAGTACCATGAGCTTTTGAACAATCGTCACTACGTGGCACCTCGATGATTCTGCCATCGGTTGGGGTGTTATAGACGTGGAGGGCAGGAGGCAGAGAGGGGGAAGAGGAGGGGGCAGGAGGCGAAGGTCGGGGAAGGTTTGGCCGTTTGGCACTATTGTTAATGTATGTTTGTTTGGACTTTGGAGGATGAGGAGTTGGGTTTGGGTAACCCTAGGTTTGGATTAAAAAAATTAGAAACAAAAAAAACGGGTGACACAGGGATCAAACCCAGAACGTTGTGTTTATGATGGAGGGTGTAACGCCCCAAAAACACGAACTATAATTAATTAGTATGTTTTAATGTGTTATGGCATGAGGTAAAATAACTAAGTATCTAACCTAGTTAGATATACAAGTTAAATAGAAATCAAATAAGGTTTGAGTCAAAGTTGGATGGGTATCAAACTTGAAGGGCTGGAATTTTGAAGAACCAAACTTAAACACCCGCTACCTTTTTTTGGTGGGATAATATATATGACACACACACACACACACACACACTTTAGGAGAGTTTGTGTGTGTGTGTGTGCGCTTACTACCCTAAATGAAAGAGGGAAGTGGAATTTAGATGTATAATTTGAGATTTGAGAAGTGTTCATCACCTTCTAAGCATCAGGTAAGTATCCATTTCATCTCATGAAACTTTTTGGTTGGAGCCCTTGGTGGGTTTTGATGAATCAACCCTAAATTGGGTAAATTATAAGTATTAGATGGTTGAATCATGTTTGAATGCACTAATCGAGTGTCATTAACAACTTAATAATTTCAATTGGGGAAATTGAATCTTAGAATCCATGTAATGGTGGATGTAGATTGTGGTTTATGATTTTACGTTATTGGATAATCTCTAACTAACATGTCGAAATGTGTGTTGTATGAATTTCATGTTAAAAAAGGTCATGGTTGAAGATGATTATTTGGTTGGTTGAGTGCATGTATTGGGAGCTTGTACAATGTGCTTAGAATATTGTACGCACACCAAGTGTTTGTTGAAATGCCTAGGATATGATAATGTGTGAAAATTGTATACATGAACTTAACAAATGTGAATGCAATGTGAGAGCTGATGTAATTATTAGTAAACTAACATGAAGAATATCTTTTTGATGGAATCCACATGGGAATGTAGTTTGATGGTATGTTTGGTAAAAGTATGCATTAAGAGTTTGTACCTTATGCTTAAATGGTGAGATGCACACCATGTATTCTATTGATTTCTTAGTTGAGATCAAGAAGTAAATATGTTGCTAATTGTAGATCATAAAGGCACTAGTATGTATGAGATGAATAATATGTTTGTATGTGTCGACCTAAGTGATCATATAGTTGTATGTATCCTACAACATGTGAACGTGATATTTATGGTGGTCTACTACATTAATATGGATATATGTTTCTAACTAGAAAGTTTGTACGGTTGAAAGTTGACTTTCCGGCAAGTCAATAATGTATAATAACATAGATAGACTCCCAAACATGATTGTGCGATTAGAAAGACTATGCGATGCATCTTTTGTTGGTCTATGTGGCATATATGATGGTAAGTTGAAAATTTGCTTGATGTGAAAATAAATGTGGTTATGAATCTACATCTTATGTATAATAGAAATTGACTAATGAAAGTCAATGTGATATTTGGTTGAGAATGGTTGTTTGTATGAATGATCATGTGTGCTAATGATGTTGTAAACATGATGACATGAAAGGATGTGGATCATGTCAAGATAGGCACAAGCATGGAAGATTAATGGATCAAGAAGAGGCAAAGAAACAAACAAGAGCATGGAGGACTTGAGGTAAGTGACTTATGAACAAAACTTTAGTTTAGTAAATACGTGTTTCTGTATTAATGTAGAATGGGAAACAAGAATGAAATGGTAACTTACACTAAGACAAGTGAATGGATATTGTTAGTGAACAAGTATAGTTCACCATACGACAATGAAAGTAGTTGGGATAAATGGGTCAGCAAAGATTAAAAAAAAGATAGAAACGAAGGTATTTGCTCAGACTAGAGGATAGTTTAGACCAGAGGAAGAATGAGCAGAGGATATTTGCTCGGATTAGAGGATGGTTTACACCAGAGGAATAATGAGCAGATGATGTTTGCTCAGACCAGAGGATAGTCTAGACTAGAGGATGAATGAGAAGAGGATGTTTGCTTAGACCAGAGGATATTTCCTCAAACTAGCAAGGCTTGTTAGAATTTAGTTTTCTTTTATTTAATTTGTTTAAACCGTTTGAGTATTTTTTTTAATGTTATTTCCACATTTTAATTATTTGAATGAAGTCACTTAATGAACTAACGAAATGGTTTTGTGATGGTTGCAGGTTGCCTAGTCTACCTTTTGTAAATAAAGGAATGGTAGGAGATCGAGTAAGGAAGCGGATTGTACGGGATCACGATCGCGTAACCTAATAAATATGAGCCGTGTTGAATATATTAAGAAACAATAAAACATGTGACACCTATAATATTTTGAAGAAATTTTCTGGTTCGTATTTTCCGCTGTGTATTTTCTAATAGAACGGGTTAGGGTGTTGCAAGTTGGTATCCGAGCCCGGGGTTGAGCGAATCAAGTACACAGAGTTAAGTACTTGGACTCAAACCTGTGTGCTCTTGAAATTAGTGACCCGTACAATCCAAGACTCGATCAAGATCTGAAGGCTGAATTTATTTTTAGTTCACATGATACGATACAACTAATTGTGAAGTTTTGTGAAGGTAATTTATAGTGGATAATGAAGAGGTCTCGAGAGCGCGATCCAAGACAGATCTCGGAACATCTGGAACAGAAGGAATGGTCATTGATCAAAGGGTGAAGAGAATTAACTCCCACTTCAGGAAAATGGAAGACGATGGAAATCCCAAATCATACTTGGCACGTACATGAAGACGTATTTTATACATTGGAAGGGAATGAGTGAAAGGTATGATTTATTAGCTTTGCAAGTACTGAGCAAAATGTAGACGTAATGAAAGTTGAAAGTATATAAACGTGGATAAAAGTGTGACAGTAGGGAGGATAAATATCCAAGTAGAACACAACCCCATAGGTTGTCTACGGGTGATTAAAGAAATACAACATAAGTTAAAATTCATCTTTCTCATAATGTGACGTAGCGATTATGGGAAGCCATAAGTACGGTAGGATTTACTAATACACTGGCCATGTATTAGCCCCTACTATACATATGGATTCTTATAATTGACAAAATCACATATGAGATGGAATGAATGGTAAGTGGGAATGGTAGAATAGGTGTAGTATGCCTTTATTGATAAGTGGACAAGAAATGATTTGTGGAAAGATGCACAAGTCAAAGGTGTGGAAATTGACTTTGTGGCAAGATGCATAAGTCAAAGGTGTGGAAATTGACTTTGTGACAACATGCACAAGTCAAAGCTGTGGAAATTAACTTTGTGACAAGATGCACAAGTCAAAGGTGTGGAAATTGAATTTGTGGCAAGATGCACAAGTCAAAGGTATGGAAGTTGACCTTGTGGCAAGATGCACAAGTAAAAGGGTAAATGATGACTCCTTTGTGGAAATGTGGAACAACCCATGTAACGGATTATTTGGATATGAATGAAGAAGATAATATGTCTTTCACTGACCAAGGTATGCATGAATAGTGTAAATGCGTAGTGTAGTAAATTAGTTTAGATAAGCCTGTTACGTGGCCTATAGAATGCATGCATGAATGAAAGGTAGAGTCCATAATTTGATAGTATTGGGCGGGAAGGAAGAAGGGCATTACATTTTCGTATTTAACAATGAAAAATTTAAAGGTGGTAAGAATGTAGTTTAATAATTTCGTTGGGATACATGTGTTGTGCGACCAACGAAAGGAATAAATATGTATTATATATATATATATGGGGGTAGAAATACACGGTAACTAACGATAGAAACAAATTGTGAAAAGATAGTTAAAAATGGTACTAATAGTTTGACTTTCAGAAAGTCAAACAAGCGGATTAGTAAGTGCAAAGCAAGTATTAATAAGATGGCGTGAAGGGCTATTTGCGTGAAGTAAGCTTAACCAATTGGAAATTGTTGATGTAACAAAGAAGAAATTTCAAAGGAAAGACGTGTTGAATGAAATTACGTAATTACATGTTGATAATCGACTCATGAGAATCGGAATGACTAACTAGATAGGTCAACCCTACGAATGTTAAAATGATTAACAAGGGAAAAATTCTTGTAGGAAATGATAAAGTGGTAATTTCGTAAGTATGTTCAAAATTGAAGGGAAGTACAAATATGTACTTCATGCCATAATTGGAAAGAATAAAAGGAGATAATGACCAAAGGTCATAAATTAGTAATATATGACACTTTGACTTTGAAAAAGTCAAAATGTAGAAAATTTGCAAAATAGTGTATGAAATGTAAGGATCTTACGTAGGAAATGAAATGGGTGATGTGGTATAGCTTGTGAACAGGAAATTAAGAATCAGATGTATATAATTAGGCATTCCAAGTGAAAGAACTTTTGTATGGACTATTGAAAGTCAATTGTTATGAATGTAAAGGATATGTCTAACCAATGACTTTGTAGATACGATTAGTAAAACTTCGGATATGATGAAATCTATGGGATAGGTGATATGATGTTAACAAGTTGGAACTCGTCATGTGAATGAACTAAACCAAGCTACGTATGGCATGGACTTGTGAAGGAACAAGTCAATCCGACATATGGATGGTTGGTTAACGCCGTGAGAGGAAGGTTAGTAAATTTGGTTATTTATGATTGCTACGTAGGAAATTGATATAGAGAATAGTACCCCCCCCCCCCGTATGAATGAATGATATTTCAAGTATGATATATTTTGGAAAATTTTGACTTTTAAGGGTCAAAAGATGAATGGACTTTTGCTTAGACTCGATGTTGTTAAGCAATGGGAACATGTCTATTGTAAGAGTACATGAAACGAACTAACAAACAAATAGGCGTGAATAGAATGGCCCTGAAATTACTATAAAGAGGTGGGATATATACGGTAGATGTACCGGTTCGGTGTGACTATGGAATCATGTTTAACTCTCAAGTTAAGTGAGAATAAATGAGAATCAATTAGTAGATATGTTGTGGAAGTGATAACCATGATTTAAGGTTTGTGACATACGTATATATAGTCTAACTAATTGCGTGGTTGAATGGACTTTGAAGGAATGCTAATAGTGGAATATTGTAGCAACCCCATGATGAACGCCTTGTGACTAATGCGGGAATGAAAGACTAAGTAGGATTTATGAGTTAAACATGGAACTAATCGATTTATTATGATTAATAAATGCGTGTTGGCCTCTTGTAATATAAGAGCGTAGGAACAAAACATACAAATATGCTTTGCCGTGATCAAAGTTATTTTATAGTCTGTATGTGGACTTGCAGCATGGCTAGAAATTTTGAATGAAATGAATAAGTAAATAAATAAGTGGAGATGATATTGGCTAAGGATTTAACATTATGCAACAATTTTAGCTTTGATGGGCTAGAATGAATGCCTAAGGATAGTAATGTATAGGAATTCGGAAAAATGCATAGTGGATACATGGTAAACGGTTTCATACCACATACCTAGGTGTGTGTTGGATCAGTTTGCTCTTTTTGCTAAGTAAGAACTTGCTATCTTGACACTTAAGTGTTTAGCAAGTCCTTGTAAATCAGATTATAAGCACAGCGGAATGTTATAAGTTAAAGCAACACTTTTTATACTAAGGCAGAGTTATTACTCCCCCTTGATGTTTGAAACTAATAAATGACAAAGTATTTATTATGAATCTAAGCTGTAAATGAGAATTAGATACTTAGACAGATTCACAATAAATACAGAAATGGAATAGAACAGTGATAGTGTTTGAAGGATTTTTCTATTAAAATCAATGTCTAAAATAGAAGGTTGAAGCCTCATATTTATAGACGTTTACATACATGTATCTTGCCAAAAAGCAAGTACAGAAACAGCAGAAACAAGTTGCACAAGTTGCAACATTGAATCAATCAAATAAAGCTAAAAGTAATAATAAACAATAAACTACTGATGCAAAAAGGCGGTGGGAAATATCTGATGCTAAGTGCTGATGAAGGATAAACTACTGAAGAGTAGTTTTGTCTTCAGTACTTCTGAAGTGAACTTGTCTGGTTTGGACTTCAGAACTTCTGCTTCTTCAGCACTTCTCATATCTTCTAATCAGCAGTTTCTTGTCTTCTCTTCAGTACTTCTATACTTAGCCAAAATGACAGAAGTGAATTAGACTAAGGTTTACAAAAGTGGTTTCACCAATCCTCTTTGTCCTAACAATCTCCCCCTGGATTGATGAAGCCAAAACCTTACTAATTCCTTATGTGTTTCTTCTGTCTTGAACAATCTTCCATATCTCTTTGTACATGGTGTTCTTGAGCTGGTTTAACTGACCATCAGATAGAGATCCTCTCTGTGGTTCTAGATGTTGAATTGTGAGCAGGTCTTGTGTTGACAGTTTCTTCAGATCACTGATCTTCTTGTAAGCCCTGCTTGAGAGGTCTCTTCTTGTCAACAGTACTGAGTTGTTATCAGTAAGTGACCATCTGATGATAGGGATCTTTGACTTGTTAAAGTCAGAAGAATAGGGAACCAGACTTGTCCCTTGGGTTGATGGTCCTGAGTGCTGGATGTCTTCAGTTTCAGATAGCCTCAGGTGGGATTCTCTTCCTTGTTGTTGTTGCATATCAGGCATCTGAACAGTTGGGAGATGGTGTTCAGTCACTACTCTGGTATGCAGCTTTTCTTTGATGGTCTTTTGTATTTGATAAGCAAAAGTGGAAGGATCCCTGAATTGTGTTAACAGAGGTTTCTCCTCAATGTCAAAATCTGAATGGACTATTGAACTTCCTTCAAGTAGTACCATTTTGAAGTCAGTTTTGACATTGTCCTCTGCCTTCTTCTTCTGAGTAGCAGTTCTTCTAGATACACCAGAAGTTCTAACTACTGATCTCGAAGGATCAGCAGTTTGAAACTTCTCAGGATTTGCAGCCTTGGCAGCCAAGTATTTTCTGTAAGTATCCATCAGTCTTTCTTCTTTCCATCTGGATACTGAGGCTTTTGAACCATATCCTTCTGCTACTAACTCTTCTATTATCTGGGCTCTCTTGGCCTTTCCATCTTTGCTTGTGGCCACTTTGTCTGCAAGCAGTTGTGCTCTTCTTGTCAGCTCTTGCATAGAGAGTCCTTTGAGTGTAAAGGCTTTAGTCTTGCTGTTCTTGGTAATGTAAGACACCAGTTGTTGTCTTTTATCTTGTTCAGCAATCTCATCAAGGCTAGCCTGCCTTTGTAGTTCAGCTGCATAAGCCTGAAGTTTTTCTTCATGGCTTAAATCCAAATCATCCCTTTCTTCCAGAGATTTCCAGATCTGATCTTCTCTGGCCTTCTTGTTGGCTGCAATTAAGCTCTTCTCTAATAGTTCAGCTGATTGAGAGATAGGAGAAGGGTTTAATACAGTCATTGTTGTAACAGTTGTAGGCCTGATGGGATCAGATGTTGGTTGAATGGGAGCAGTGGTTCTGGAAGTTTTAGTTGTTTGAGGTTTGGAAGTGTTAACTTCTGATGTGCTGACAACTGCTGATTGTTTGTCAACTCCTGAAGGATTGTCTTCAGTACTTTCTGATTCTTCATCAGAAGTTTCTTCATTGTGCCTTAGGGATTCTTCAGATGTTTGGGTCTCATCTTCTTTCTCTGTTGCTTCAATTTCTTCTATTGAGACACCAAACTGTTTGGCCAATTTTTCTTTCCTGGCCTGATCTTTTTGATCTCTTTCAAGGATGGCCACTCTTGCCCTTATCCTGGCTTGGAATGACTCCTTAGGTTCCCTGATCTTCTCCCCCTTTTTGGATTCATCAATTTTAACCCTTGAAGCAGAGGGTTGGGAGAATTGTCCTTGAAGATGAGCAATCTGTTTGCTGTTGAAGTCTATTTTTGTTGGACAGATCATTCATCTTGGTCTTGATCACTCCAAATTGATTCTTGATGGACAGCTCCAAGTCAGCTGTATATGTTTGGAAGTGATTTCTGATGAGTGTATTCATCATGTGGTACAGGGGACCCTCTGGGCTGCATAGCTGGTTCAGGTCTATGCTTGTTTGCCTAGGGAATTGGGTAGGCATTTGTTGTGAAGGGGGTGTTTTTGGGAGATCCTCATGTTGTACAGAGGATGCCACTCTAGGGGTTTTAGGGATTGAGTGGGCTTTAACCTGTGCAGAGGTGACTGGCTTCTTGAGCCTGGATACCCCTGAAACAGGACCTTCAGAAAGTGCCGTCAATTCAGTAGTTTGAGTGTGTGAAACATCATCCAAACTAATGGAATCATCTGAATCCCTGATGTTGCCCTCAATGAGGACTGTCTCAGTTAAATCATGAGCTGAGCCCAACTCAGTTCTCTCATGAACCTCTTGTTCTTGGTACTGAGGATTTCCTACTTCAGGCATTAAGCCTTCATCAGTAGTTGCCACATCTGAGGTCTTAGCTATGTTACTTCTATCCTCAGATCCACCACTGGGTGGTAACTGAGTAGTAGCAGCCTCAGATGCCCCAAGAGTCTCTAAAATTGGGCTTAAAGACTTTGGTCCACCCTCATCTCTTGGGATAGGGCTAGAGATATCCACATCCATGTCTGATGTAGTGGTTATGTCCCCTGTTTGTTGTGGTTGTAGGGGACTGACATGATCAGATGGGACATTCTCTCTTAGCCCAGAGAGAAGTTTGGCAATTTCTATTGCCTCTTGTTCAGAGATTTGTGGGGTTGGTTCAGTAGTTTGGGCAATAGGTGGTGAAAGTTGTTGTTCAGCAGTTTCAAAAGAAGAGTGTGTTTCATATGTTTTTCTAAGTCTTTTTCTTTTGAATAAAATGGTTATGGGTGCTCTTGGTGGGGTTTGAGATGGATGAGACTGAGAGGGTGTTTCAGTCTCATCTATTTGAAGAGCAGAATGCTCATGAGCATGTTCAGGCATCTCAACCTCCTGAACAGCTTTTCTTTTGGGTTGGTGGGGTGCAGTTTTTGTTGGCTTGGGCTTTTTGGCTTTTGGTGATGTGAGTTTGGAAGATGTGGGCTTCAGGGGGACTTGTTGTTGTTCTCCCTGATCATCTTCTGGCCAGGCAGCCAGTTTGTTATGCCTTGAGTATGCTTGTGATGTTAAAGGATTTAAAGTTGAAATTTTTCCCACAAGCACCTCATTACCCAGTTCCCCTATTATGCATTGCATAATGAACCTTGGGTATAACAAAAACTTTTTCTTGGTATTATTGTGATGTAACACCAACTCATTGAAAAATAGTTTTGATGCCCTGAATTTAGTTTCATTCACAATGGAATGAAATATTGGTTGAAAAGTGGAGGGCATCTGGTCATAAGACCCTGTTTTTGGACTCAAACACATAATAATATAATGAAACAAAAGCTTGTATTTTGGTTCAAAATATTTTTTGAATATTGTAGCATGGGAGAGAGTACCTTGATAACCACACTCAGTCATGGTTAGATGAATATCAGTGTTAGCAACATGATCAGGGGCAGTTACATCATCCAGACCCAGTCTTGTTGCCAGTGTGGCTGGTGTGATGGTCAGTTGTTTCCCTTTTATTTTTGAGTTGAGGGAAATGACCTCATCACCCATTGTCACCGTCTCAGCATTTGCCCAGAACTCATTCAGAGTTTCAGTGTGAATTGGTGGGTTTATTGTGAGAGCAGTAAAATATTGGGATTTAACGACAAGATCAATGATCTCTGTTTTTCAAGAAAGGCCCTTTGATTGTGTCCCTGTTTTAGAACTAGAGCCATGTGGTTTGGGTTTTGATCGAACAGTGGATTTGCAGGTATTGAGAGAGTTTTTTTGAGAGAGAAGGAGGGATATTTTGAGTTTGAAAGGATAAGTGTGTAGAAAAGGTATTTATTAGAAGTTTTAACCGCTTGAATCTTCTTTATTAGAAGTTTTAAAACCGCCTTTGGTTAAAAATCCTTTTATCAGAGGTTTTAAACTGATTAGGTCAAACCTCTGATGATGGGAAAAGTCAGATTTGCCCTTTTGACTTAAACTGCTGATGAAGGATTACTTCATAAGTAGTTCCCATTTTCTCTTCAGTAGTTTAACAGCTGATGAGAAATGTTTTTATAAATACTTTATTCATAACTTCTGAAGGTTATTTTATCAGAAGTTACACACTTTTTCAGAAAATTATCCCATACTGATGATTTTTGTTCATCAGTAGTTTCTCTCATACTGATTTTTGTTTAATCAGTAGTTTTGTTTTTCAAAAGTTTTGTTTCAGACTTTTGTCTTTTGTAAGTGAAAACCAGAAAAAAGAAGGAAAAGGTAAACAGGATGGAATCAAGGATGGAAAAAGGAAAAAATTTTGATGTTTTATGCATAACAGTAGTGATTGATGTAGAAGTTTGATGTAGAGTTGGGTAGAATCAAGTGTTAACTTAGATTCTAACTGATATGCATGTAATGTTTTTAAAAAAAATAAAGTAAACACTTACAAATTTAGCATTCCAAGCATGGATACTAACTTCTGAAATGTTGATGTGTCAAGGGGCTTAGTGAAGATGTCAGCTATTTGATTAGCTGTTGCTACATGCTTCACCTCAATCTTGCCTTTTTCATAGCAATCTCTTATGAAATGGTACCTGATCTCAATATGTTTGGTTTTTGAGAACTGTACCGGATTTTGAATGATGCTAATGGCAGATTTGCTGTCTACAAACAAAGGTGTCTTGGTCTCTTTGATTCCATAATCAAGAAGTTGATATTGGAGCCATTGTATCTGTGATGTACAACTTGCAGCTGCAATGTATTCAGTTTCAGCAGTTGAAGTTGCAACAGATGTTTGCTTCTTTGATTGCCATGACACTAGACAGTTACCCAGGAATTGACAACCACCAGATGTTGACTTTCTTGTCATCTTACACCCTGCATAGTCACTATCTGAAAAAGCTGATAACTTGGTATTGCTTGAAGCAGGATACCAAATTCCCAGTGTTGGTGTTCCTTTCAGATATCTGAAAATTCTTTTGACTGCTATAAGGTGTGATTCCCTTGGTGCTGATTGATATCTAGCACAGATACATGTTGAAATGTAAGACCCGCAAAACCGACGGGTCAAACAGTTGGCATACACAGATTAAAACCATGAATTCAATACTCAAAAGGTCTTATTTATTTATCAGAAACACGCAGCGGAAAAGTAAATAGTTAAGTTATCCAAACATGAAATTACCCATGACGGGCCAAAGCATATTTGTAGAACAAAACAAAAGTTTAGAAAATTGTTTTCAAATAAATAGAGTAGACTCTTTATTTCGAAATGTCAACCGCCTCTGAGTAGTCCTGTAGCAAGCCAAGGCATCCCTCTTTATTCTTCAATTACCTGAAATCAAGCTAATATGCACGCAAAGTCAGACGAGCT
Source organism: Ambrosia x helenae (assembly GCA_030844895.1). Taxonomy (NCBI): domain Eukaryota; kingdom Viridiplantae; phylum Streptophyta; class Magnoliopsida; order Asterales; family Asteraceae; genus Ambrosia; species Ambrosia x helenae. The sequence goes on along the minus strand of CM061227.1, from coordinate 12,755,405 downwards.
GAGTGAATTCAAGTTTTATGAAGTTCTTAAATAATAAGTACACTGTTAAATAAATATTAACAAAATACTTAACCTTAGAGTTACATTAAGCGCAAACCGCCTATATGTTCCCTAAGCAAAATGTAAAGTCTAGAATGAGCGCAATCCGCCTATTCAATATAAGACTTTATTTTAAATTTACAATAAGCGCATACCGCCTATTTGTCACAAAACTACATCCAGTCTACATACGCGCATATCGCCTACTAAGACTCAAACCGTAACTATAAATTAGAGCAGATATCATATAACGATTATAGTTCGATTTATAATATTAAGTAACCGTCATACACAGTATATATATATATATATATATATATATATAGTAAAGCATTAAACCTAAACAAGTATAAATCAAGGCAAATCCCGATCTAACAAGCAAGGTTTCACATATAATTTCAAGACATGCATACTAGCCCAAAAATATTTAGAAAAATAATAACTAAAAGAGTGGGCGCATGAATTCACCTTAGTACGCGTATAGTTCGTCTTTCAACCGCAAGGGAGCACGAGCGAGCAAGTGGTCAACGACCTGGTAATGAGGACATAAACGTCACTAACGCCCTAAGGTTTGTGAGGGAAAGAGAACATATGACACAAGTCTTAGCCAATATTTTATTAACTACTAGTGTATTAATATTTTCTTTCCGCGTGGTGGTATTACACTTAGGCATGTTGTGCTAAAAAAAATATTAATAATCTCAACACAAGACATCCTTGTCCTAGGATTTCAAATCTTTTAATCATGCCATATCACCACCTCCACCTTAGTTTGTTTTAGGATGTTAAAGAAAAAAAAAAAACAATGGATAAGCCAAAATGAGTTTTGTCGCCATCTTTGAATTTTACAACAGAAGGCTTGACAACTCCTTGCTCATACCACCACCTTTGTATTAAATCCTCATCATCATCTAACTTCTTCACCCAACATAAGCCCCCCCATGATGGCGCTTAACTACAACCTCACCATTCTTTCATTTGTTAATAATAATACAAATGATTTGAGCGTTTGTTATGAGGGGTGCCGTCTTATAATCGGCTTTTGTAGAATCCGAGTCATATGTAGGTCTATATATTCACTCGGCTTAGTTTAGTTTAAACCATTAAATGGATATATATATATATATACACATATTGACTTTACGATTCGAACGTTTTCTTGTTATAATAAACCCTCTACTCCTTAGCAACCCACTCGGCCCAATCTCAAGGGGTGATAGTTTCGGACTAACAACCTGACCATCCCTACTATGTCGCTCGGCAAACCGAACCCTCCATCCAAGCATGAGTTCAAAAGGCTCGTAACAAACCTGGAATGACTTGTGGGATTCAGAAACGACGACTTCAACACCGGTGATTGTATAGTAACATAACCCTACACAGATTTGCAATTCAAACGATAAGTGACTGAGATATACGGATCCGTTGAGTATGGTCAAGCGCGATCGGGTTGGGATTTCCATATTACCTTGGACGACCCCCGACTATGAACGGTAAACTGAGGCTACGGTAAAATACCGTCGAAATCCGAACAAAACCCGACCCGTTAGTCGAAACATAATATATAACCGAGTCGCAAGAAGGAGTTTTGAGTCTTATTACCTGAAGAAGAGCCGGCTGCAAGGGGTGATTGTTCCTGTTCTTGTTGCGGCAATGGAGCTGTCGTGGCAATGGAAACCAAAGCACAAAATTTTTTTTGTTGAGGAGCTTGTCGGCCGAGAGAGGACAAAAAGAAATATTATATTGAGATGTGGAATTAGGATGGACCTTGTAGGGTTTTTAATTGCAACATAATACCATAAGGTCCCTCATTTCTTGCCTCCTTTGTATCTTGTTCCCAAAGCTACTCTAAAAAGGGTTTAGGAAAAGTGCAAAGAGCCCCCTTTAATAACGCAAAAATGGAAAATTACAAGTGTACAAACTCTACAAAACGAGACACGAGTCCGGAAATCTACGGGTGTTACAAGTCTTCCCCCGTTGCATTAGGATTCGCCCCCGAATCCTGCTGCAAGGGAAACAAGTGTGGATAAAGCCTCATCATTTCCGACTCGGACTCCCAGGTAGCTTCCGACCCCCGTCTATGCTTCCATTGCACTTTCACTTGTTTAACCAATTTGTTTCGCAAATACTTTTCCTCACGATCAAGAATGGCAATAGGCTCCTCAACGTAGTTTAATTTCTCGTCAAGTTCAATATCATCAAGCGGTATATGAGCTTCCTCATCCGCCAGACACTTCCGTAAATGTGACACGTGAAAGGTTGGGTGGATTCCTTTGAGTTCCTCGGGCAAGTCCAATCGATAAGCCACCTCACCTGCACGTGCAAGAATGCGGAAAGGTCCGATGAACCTCGGACTGAGCTTACCACGCTTGCGAAAGCGTATGATTCCCTTCCAAGGGGAGACCTTCAACAAGACACGGTCACCCACGTTAAATTCAATAGGCCTCCTCCTCCTATCGGCGTACGACTTCTGTCGATCCTGAGCTGCTTTCATGAAAGCTTTAATCTTATCAAGTTTTTCGGTGGTTGCCTCGATCACTTCCAAACTACCCAATTGCTTCTGCCCAATGGAACCCCAACAAACCGGAGTCCTGCACTTGCGCCCATATAACATCTCATACGGTGGCATCCCAATAGTGGCATGATAGCTATTATTATAAGAAAACTCTGCCAATGGTAGGTGATAGTCCCAACTACCACCAAAGTCGATAATACATGCCCGCAACATATCTTCGAGAGTTTGGATGGTCCTTTCGGACTGACCATCTGTCTGCGGGTGATACGCTGTGCTGATGTGTAGTTTAGTACCCATTTCATCATGGAACTTCTTCCAAAATTTTGACGTAAAACGAGTGTCTCTATCGGAGACAATAGACACGGGTACACCGTGCCTCGAGACAATCTCTCGAATAAATAAATCAGCTAACCGTTCGGAGTTTATGGTCTCTCGTATCGGCAAGAAGTGGGCACTCTTTGTCAACCTATCCACCACCACCCAAATAGTGTCAAACCCTTTAGGCGTTCGGGGTAGTTTAGTGATGAAATCCATAGTAAGATGCTCCCACTTCCACTCCGGTACTTCCAACGGTTGGATCTTTCCAAACGGTTTTTGGTGTTCCGCCTTAACCTGTAAACAAGTCAAACACCTACTCACATACGTTGCTACCTCGTACTTCATTGCTGGCCACCAATAGTTTTGCTTGAGGTCTTGATACATTTTTGTCGCCCCTGGATGAATAGAATAGCGGGTTTTATGTGCCTCATCCATGATTTTATCCCTAAACCCACCATATCGAGGTATCCACATCCGCCCTTTCATGAACATAACCCCGTCTCCATTACTCCCCAAGAGTCCCTGTTGTCCCCACATACGCTCTGTCATGATCCACTCCACCTGTAAGGCTTCATTCTGAACACTAGAGATCTGTTTTACAATATCCGGCTTCAAGATAAGCTGACACGACTTCACCCGAATGGGTTTAGGCCTCTCCTTTCGGCTCAATGCGTCTGCCACCACGTTAGCCTTCCCTGGGTGATACAAAATCTCCACATCATAATCTTTGATCAACTCTAACCACCTGCGTTGCCTCATATTAAGGTCTTTCTGCTCGAAGAAGTACTTCAAACTCTTATGGTCGGTGTAGATGGTGCAAGGAACTCCATATAAGTAATGTCTCCATAGTTTAAGCGCGAAAACAACGGCTGCCAACTCCAAATCATGAGTCGGGTAATTAACCTCATGAGGTTTAAGCTGTCGCGAAGCATACGCTATTACCTTACCACGCTGCATGAGAACACACCCGAGACCCTTAAGTGATGCATCTGAGTACACCACTAAGTCCTCAGTTCCATCCGGCAAGGCTAGGATCGGTGCATGTGTCAACCTTTTCTTCAGTTCAAGAAACGCGTTCTCCTGGTCCGAGTCCCAAACAAATTTCGCCTCCTTTTTAGTCAGTTTAGTCAATGAGGAGGCTATCTTAGAGAAATCCTGGATAAATCTCCGATAATAACCTGCCAAACCCAAGAAGCTACGAATCTCAGATGGTGATTTTGGTGTCGACCAGTTCATTACTGCCTCCACCTTTGCGGGATCTACCATAATACCCTCGGAATTAATGACATGACCCAAAAATTGAACCTCACGCAACCAGAAAGCACACTTTGAGAATTTAGCGTAGAGTTTCTCATCCCTCAAAGTTTGAAGAACCTCTTCAAGATGCCGAGCATGGTCTTCTTCACTTTTGGAATATATGAGAATGTCATCAATAAAAACAATAACCGAACGGTCAAGCATTGGCCTACACACCCGGTTCATCAAATCCATGAATGCCGCAGGCGCGTTAGTCAAGCCAAAGGACATCACCAAGAATTCGTAATGCCCATAACGAGTACGAAAAGCAGTCTTCGGTACATCCTGCTCCCGTATTTTCAGCTGATGATAGCCAGATCTAAGATCGATCTTTGAGAACCAACTAGCTCCTTGGAGCTGATCGAACAAGTCGTCAATCCTTGGTAAAGGATACCTATTCTTCACAGTCAATTTGTTTAGTTCCCTGTAATCGATACACATCCGCATACTGCCATCCTTCTTTTTAACGAACAAAACCGGTGCACCCCAAGGTGAGATACTCGGTCTAATAAACCCTTTCTCGAGCAAGTCCTCTAATTGAGAAGAGAGTTCTTTCATTTTTGCAGGTGCGAGTCGGTAAGGCGCCCTGGCAACAGGCTTAGCTCCCGGCACGAGGTCTATCTGGAATTCAACCTCACGGTCCGGTGGCAACTCTGTTAAATCATCTGGAAATACATCCGGGTAACCCCGTACCACAGGGACATCCCCTAGCTTAGGGGCTTCAGTCCCCACTTCCAAGACTTGCGCCAAGAATGCTTTACACCCGCGCTGCAACATTTTCCCCGCCTTAAGCATAGAAACAATCCGAGGTAATGGGCAACTACCATCTCCATGAATAGTAATACGATCCCCGTCAGGAGCTGTAAGTCGCACGAGTTTTTGCCCGCACACAATGTGAGCATCCACGGTAGCCAGCCAATCCATCCCAATAATAATATCAAAGCAACCCAATGACATCAAATACAGGCGGATGGGAAAACTATGCCCCGATAACTCGATCCGACAATCCTCCACGGCTTTAGTAACAAAGAATGAATTTCCTACTGCAACCTCGACCTCGAATAAGTGTCTAATATCTTTGGGGATTGCGCCTAATCTAGTACAAAATGCGGTAGACATAAAGCTCATACTAGCACCCGAATCAAACAAAACGGAGGCCCGAAGGCCATTAACCACAAATGTACCTAACACAATATCACATACAAAGTTAAAGGAATAGATACACAAACAATCGAGTGGGTGGAATAAACAAACAAGATACCTGTCACAACGTCCGCCGTCGCCTTAGCCTCCTTCTGAGAGAGACTGAAAGCCCGGGCTTTGGTCCTTGGTACCTCTGTCCCGGTAGTTTTCCCAGCATCCCCAGCACCAGAGCTACTAGCATGGGCCACCTTGCATTTGTTAGAGAAATGCCCCGTGCCCTTGCATTTATAGCACACCAAAGTTGGGCACTGATAGTGAGGGTGACCCGACTTCTTACAGCGGAAACAAATACCTGTGCCCTGTTTGCACTCCCCCGAATGCGTCTTTCCACACTTACCACATTGTTTACTATCCCCGCTACTACCCACAATGTCAGTGACTTCAGTCTTCACTTTCTTGAGAACGGGTCCCGAAGTATCCGCCCCACTTCGCTTTCCATCGGAGCCACGGTTGGAGTTCCAATTCTTCTTATGATCCACGACATGCTCAACATCCCGCTGCTCATACAAAGTACCACTCATAGCCACCACCTCTCGAAATGTATCCATGCTAGTAGTCACAACACCCCGACGTATGTCCAATGGCAATCCCTGAACGTACCTCTTGATCCTTCTTGCTTCTGGTGTAACCATATCTGGGAACAAGCGAGCCAACTCATTAAACTTAGACGTGTACTCTTTGTGGGACAGATTCCCAGCTTCAAGATTAACAAACTTCTTCTCCAACTTATCCAACTCATGAGTCGGACAGAAATGCTCAATAACCAAAGTTTTCAACTCATCCCACTTCATTCTCTTAACTGCTCTATCTCCCATGGCTTGCGTCAAGTTATCCCACCAACATAGAGCCTCAGATACAAAAGAATGTGCTGCAAAAGTCACCTTGTCCTCATCCCGACACTTACTTATCCGCAACACAGCCTCCATTTCACGAATCCACTGGTGGGCTGCAGAAATATCCTTATTGCCATCAAAAGAAGGTGGGTCACACTTTTTGAAGTCGACATAAGTGCAACCTCCAGTGGCAACCCGACTAACTCGAGCCCGATCCTCATCACTGGAATAAATAGGCTCGGGTTCCCGGTGTCCCCTACCGGATCCCTGTCTGGCATCCCTGTCAGCTCCAGTCACGGCCTTAACCGCCTCAGCAATGATCTCAGGCATGCTACTGTGAAGAACCTGATACACTTCATCTGCAATTGCTTCTCTTACATCCAGCCCCAGCACGTCATGGTTATTAGTGTTTGACTCAGGAGTAGGTTCTCGTTCCAAAGTGGAGTCTGGAATACGGCCACCCCCGCGACCACCCCCACGAGCACCACCACAATTACCACGACCTCCACCACGACCTCCCCTAGATGACCGTGTTTTTGCCATACTCTCCTTCAAGACAAAACCATCACATGATCAGTCACAAGTATATTTAGTATGTATAAAGTAAGGGTAAACTTCTAATAACGTTGATCAAGTGCGATTAGCTGTTTACTTTACTTTAGTCACGCTAAACACAACAAGCTATGGTCACATTAGGAGTTATGCCTACATTTGAACTTTTCATAAACGAAAATACATATAGTATTTAACTATTAATTTTAAAGATTACCTCTTGGCGTGCAGCTACTCAGCAGTTGACATTTCTTGTATCAGTTCGGTCCCATACCATATTCGAGTTCAAGCACAGACTGCTCGAATCCCTCGAACAAGTGCTCTGATACCAACTTGTAAGACCCGCAAAACCGACGGGTCAAACAGTTGGCATACACAGATTAAAACCATGAATTCAATACTCAAAAGGTCTTATTTATTTATCAGAAACACGCAGCGGAAAAGTAAATAGTTAAGTTATCCAAACATGAAATTACCCATGACGGGCCAAAGCATATTTGTAGAACAAAACAAAAGTTTAGAAAATTGTTTTCAAATAAATAGAGTAGACTCTTTATTTCGAAATGTCAACCGCCTCTGAGTAGTCCTGTAGCAAGCCAAGGCATCCCTCTTTATTCTTCAATTACCTGAAATCAAGCTAATATGCACGCAAAGTCAGACGAGCTGAGTGAATTCAAGTTTTATGAAGTTCTTAAATAATAAGTACACTGTTAAATAAATATTAACAAAATACTTAACCTTAGAGTTACATTAAGCGCAAACCGCCTATATGTTCCCTAAGCAAAATGTAAAGTCTAGAATGAGCGCAATCCGCCTATTCAATATAAGACTTTATTTTAAATTTACAATAAGCGCATACCGCCTATTTGTCACAAAACTACATCCAGTCTACATACGCGCATATCGCCTACTAAGACTCAAACCGTAACTATAAATTAGAGCAGATATCATATAACGATTATAGTTCGATTTATAATATTAAGTAACCGTCATACACAGTATATATATATATATATATATATATATATATATATATATATAGTAAAGCATTAAACCTAAACAAGTATAAATCAAGGCAAATCCCGATCTAACAAGCAAGGTTTCACATATAATTTCAAGACATGCATACTAGCCCAAAAATATTTAGAAAAATAATAACTAAAAGAGTGGGCGCATGAATTCACCTTAGTACGCGTATAGTTCGTCTTTCAACCGCAAGGGAGCACGAGCGAGCAAGTGGTCAACGACCTGGTAATGAGGACATAAACGTCACTAACGCCCTAAGGTTTGTGAGGGAAAGAGAACATATGACACAAGTCTTAGCCAATATTTTATTAACTACTAGTGTATTAATATTTTCTTTCCGCGTGGTGGTATTACACTTAGGCATGTTGTGCTAAAAAAAATATTAATAATCTCAACACAAGACATCCTTGTCCTAGGATTTCAAATCTTTTAATCATGCCATATCACCACCTCCACCTTAGTTTGTTTTAGGATGTTAAAGAAAAAAAAAAACAATGGATAAGCCAAAATGAGTTTTGTCGCCATCTTTGAATTTTACAACAGAAGGCTTGACAACTCCTTGCTCATACCACCACCTTTGTATTAAATCCTCATCATCATCTAACTTCTTCACCCAACATAAGCCCCCCCATGATGGCGCTTAACTACAACCTCACCATTCTTTCATTTGTTAATAATAATACAAATGATTTGAGCGTTTGTTATGAGGGGTGCCGTCTTATAATCGGCTTTTGTAGAATCCGAGTCATACGTAGGTCTATATATTCACTCGGCTTAGTTTAGTTTAAACCATTAAATGGATATATATATACACATATTGACTTTACGATTCGAACGTTTTCTTGTTATAATAAACCCTCTACTCCTTAGCAACCCACTCGGCCCAATCTCAAGGGGTGATAGTTTCGGACTAACAACCTGACCATCCCTACTATGTCGCTCGGCAAACCGAACCCTCCATCCAAGCATGAGTTCAAAAGGCTCGTAACAAACCTGGAATGACTTGTGGGATTCAGAAACAACGACTTCAACACCGGTGATTGTATAGTAACATAACCCTACACAGATTTGCAATTCAAACGATAAGTGACTGAGATATACGGATCCGTTGAGTATGGTCAAGCGCGATCGGGTTGGGATTTCCATATTACCTTGGACGACCCCCGACTATGAACGGTAAACTGAGGCTACGGTAAAATACCGTCGAAATCCGAACAAAACCCGACCCGTTAGTCGAACATAATATATAACCGAGTCGCAAGAAGGAGTTTTGAGTCTTATTACCTGAAGAAGAGCCGGCTGCAAGGGGTGATTGTTCCTGTTCTTGTTGCGGCAATGGAGCTGTCGTGGCAATGGAAACCAAAGCACAAAATTTTTTTTGTTGAGGAGCTTGTCGGCCGAGAGAGGACAAAAAGAAATATTATATTGAGATGTGGAATTAGGATGGACCTTGTAGGGTTTTTAATTGCAACATAATACCATAAGGTCCCTCATTTCTTGCCTCCTTTGTATCTTGTTCCCAAAGCTACTCTAAAAAGGGTTTAGGAAAAGTGCAAAGAGCCCCCTTTAATAACGCAAAAATGGAAAATTACAAGTGTACAAACTCTACAAAACGAGACACGAGTCCGGAAATCTACGGGTGTTACATGAAAACATAATATCTGGTCTAGAAGCAGTTAAGTATAAAAGGGAACCTATCATGCATCTGTACATGGTTTGATCAACCTGTTTTCCTTGATCATCAGGTTCAACTTGTGTGATTGGTGTCATGGGAGTGGAACATGATTTACAGTCATTTAAAGAAAATTTGTTCAATAATTCTTTAACATATTTTGATTGATGTATAAAAGTTCCATTTGGTTGTTGCTTAATCTGCAGTCCTAGAAAGTACTGCAGTTCTCCCATGGTACTCATCTCAAATTTTGATTGCATGAGTTTCTTAAAATCATCACACAATTTTGTGTTTGTTGAACCAAAAATGATATCATCAACATAAATTTGAACAAGTAAGACAGGATTTCCAACATGTTTAATGAAAAGAGTTTTATCAATGGCACCTCTTGTAAAGTTATTTTTGAGTAAAAAGGTGGAGAGTGTATCATACCAGGCTCTTGGAGCCTGTTTGAGCCCATAAAGAGCTTTGTCCAGTCTGTACACCCACTCAGGATGAGAAGGATCCTCAAACCCAGGTGGCTGACAGACATACACCTCCTCTTTGATTTTTCCATACAAAAATGCACTTTTCACATCCATTTGATAAACTTTAATTTTGTTGGAAATGGCATAGGCCAGAAATAACCTGATGGCCTCAAGCCTTGCAACTGGAGCAAAGGTTTCATCATAGTCAATTCCCTCTTCTTGAGAGTACCCTTGAACTACCAGTCGTGCCTTGTTCTTGATTATCATACCAGCTTCATCTTGTTTGTTCCTGAAAACCCATCTTGTACCAATTGGTTGCTTGTTTTGAGGTAAGGGACAGATTTCCCAGACCTGTTGCTTGTTGAACTGAAGCAGTTCATCTTGCATAGCTTGCACCCAATTATTGTCTTTGAGGGCTTCCTGGTACTTCTTTGGTTCCAACTGTGAAATAAAGGCTGAAAATAGGCAAAAGTTGGAGAGCTGGTTTCTGGTAAGAACACCTGAAGCTATATCACCCATGATTTGATCAAGTGGATGATCTCTGTGTTCAATCAGTTGTTGTAAACCACTGACAGGTGTAGGTGGCTCTTGTTCTTCAAACAAACTACTGAGGTCTATAATATCTGGTTCAGCAGTTTTAGCTTCTTCAGTAGTTGCAGGTGCTGAAGCAGATGTTTGAGTTTGGCCTTCAGTATTTGTTTGATCAGAAGTTTGAGAAACTTCTGATGGTGTTGTAGTTGACTTAATGACTGTTTGAGGAGTCCATGGTGTAGGATCCTCATCTTCAAACCTCTGATCACCATAATAAGTAGGTTTGGAAGAAGTAACAGTCTTTTCAGGTCCAAAGTGAAAGTTGTCAAGGTCAAAGAGTTCAGCAGGATGTGCTGGAATAAGAGTGTGTTTTGACTCATTGAACTTGACATTCAATGTTTCTTCTACTATCCGGGTGTGAGAATTAAAAACCTTGTAGGCTTTTCTAGTTGAAGAGTAACCAAGAAAGTAACCTGAGTCAACTTTGGCAGCAAACTTTGAAATAGATTCCTTGATGTTCAAGATGAAACATTGACACCCAAAAGCCCTGAAAAAGGAGATAAGGGGCTTCATGCCATGAAGAACTTCATAGGCAGTCTTGGAATGTCTCTTGACCACAAGAACTCTATTCTGAACATAACATGATGTGTTAACTGCTTCTGCCCAAAAGTACAATGGCAGTCCAGAATCAGCTAACATTGTTCTTGCTCCTTCTATCAATGTTCTGTTCTTCCTTTCTACTACACCATTTTGTTCAGGAGTTCTGGGAACACTGTATTGTCTAATAATCCCTTTAGACAAGCAGAGTTCATCCAAAGTTTTGTTCCTGAACTCTGTCCCATTGTCACTTCTAATGGTTTTGACAGATAGAGAATATTGTTTCTCTACTTGTAGAATGAAGAACTTGATGATTTCAGCAGCCTCATCCTTGGAAAATAAGAAGAATACCCATGTGAATCTTGAGTAGTCATCAATGATGACTAAGCAGTACTTCTTTTTACCAAGGCTCATAATCTTGACAGGTCCAAATAAGTCCATATGGAGTAGTTGAAGACATGCAGTTGTTTTTGATTCTTCAATAGACTTATAGGAGGACTTATGCTGTTTTCCCTTTAAACAGGATACACAGTGATCTTGACACTGGTATACTTTCAAAGGTAGACCTCTGACCAAGCCCATTTTTGTGACTTTATTTATGGTTTTAAAGTTCACATGGCCAAGTCTCCTGTGCCAGAGATCTGTTTCTGAAGTTGATGCCCTTGAGAAGAAACAGGCAGTGTTGTTCAATACTTTGTCTTTCTCAATGTCCACTGCATAGACATTGCCACAACTTTTGGCAATCAGCAAAGTATGATCTTCTATAATCTTCTCTATCAACTTCTGGCCTTCTGGTGAGATGATCTTGCATGCTGTCTTTGTGAAAAAGGAAGAATATCCTTTATCACACATTTGTGACACACTCAGCAAGTTGTATTCAAGGTTTTCCACCAGATTGACCTTGTCAAACTGTATTTTGCCAGAGGAGACATTGCCATGTCCTAGCACATATCCCTTAGCATTGTTCCCAAAGGATACAAATCCTTCTCTTTGGCTGATAAAGTTGTTTATCAGGTATCTGCATCCAGTCATGTGCATAGAGCCTCCACTATCAACATACCATATGCTGTTTAAGCCCCTGGAAACTCTCTGCACATAAAAGCAAATTAGTTAGATTTAGGAACCCAAGCCTGTTTGGCTTTGGGTTTGCTCTTGAGAACAGTTACAGTTTGTTCTTGACCAGGTTGAGAAATCCATGTCTTTTTGGCAATGGATTTTTCATTAAGAACCATGGTGGTATCCTTTTTAGGACCACCATCAACCTTGGTCATCAGTAGTTCTACCATGTTCTTTAGATTTTGAATCTCAGCAGTTTGTGAAACTGCTGATGATTCTGGTCTAACTACTGACAAGGAATTTTGAGAAAAAGATTTTGGTTGAGATTTTATCTTTTTCTGAGAAAAGGTGTTTTCAGGTTGTTGTTTCTTGGGTTTAAAGATTCTTTCATAATCATTTCTGATTTGATTTCCCAAAACCTGTTGTTTAAAATTTTGATTGAACTGAATTCCTTTTCTGTATCTACAAAATTCAGTTTTGTGGTTGAACAGGCCACAAATTTCACATTCTTTTGCCTTTTGTTTTTGATCTAAAGGCAAATTTCTGACATTTGTGAATAGATTTTGCTCATCAGTAGTTTTCAGGGTCTCAACTCCTGATGTAGATGAAACTACTGATGGCTTGTTGTCAGATTTTGTAAATACTTCTGAAATACTTTCTTTAAAAATGCCAAGATTTCTGTTTAGAAAGTTTTCATGGAAAGATGTGCATTCTTTCCCTTCAGAAGTTTCATTTGAAACAATTCTTCTCCCATCTTCAGTAGTTTTGGGAGAAAAATCTGTTGGTGTTTCAACATGATGGTATCCTATGCCAAACTTAACATTTGAAGCACTTTGTTTGTTTAGCAATAATTGATACCCCTTACAAGATTCCACCCATTTTTCACAAGTGATCCTGGTGTCAGCAAGCTCTTGTCTGACATCTCCCAGGTCATTTAACATAATTTTGATTTGTGCTTGGGTTTCAATAGCAGAGTCAGTTAATTTAGAAACTTCTTTTGTTTTAGCACACAGTTTTCTTTCTAAATCACATTTTATCTGTGTGTATTTTCTTTCTAAATCATTGGCTTTGCCTTGTAAGTGCAGATTTGTCTCTCTCATGAGAGCAAAAGTTTCTTTGCAAGAATTTGAGCAAAGTTTTGTCAAAGATTCTTTTGATACCTCTGACAATGCAGATTTTGAAGTACAGCCTTCAAATGCCATTAAGGCAAAGTTCTTTCTGCCATTGTCTGGTTCTCCCCAGTTGATGTCAAACACTTTGTTGTCTGCATCAGGATTGCACTCTGTGGTGTCATAAGGGAGACTGCTCCAGTCAACATACCCTGAGGTAAAGAGACTTTGTTGAGAGGGTTGTTGAGGCTGTGGAGGAAGTTGAGCAGCTGGAAAGGGAGGGATTGATTGTTGGCTCTGCATCTGTTGAGCAGGCACTTGAACATATTGTACTTGTGGCATGTATTGCTGTTGAGGAGCTTGTGCCTGTACAAAATGAGCACTCCCTTGAGTTCCATTATTCCTATTATAATTGGGGTTATAGTTATTTCCAGATTGTGATTGGTTAAAGCTAGAGCTTCTACACTCTCTAGCAAAGTGTCCCAACTTCTGACACTTGTGACATCTCAATTTAGATTTGTCAAAACCAATTTTTGTATTACTGGTCAATCCTGGAAATTTCCTTCCTGACCTTTTATAAAACTTGTTAGTTTTAATGCTTAGCATGGCCAGTTGGTGTAATATGTCCATTTCTTCTAAGTCATCACTGCTAAAATTTTTCAAATCATCCATGATAAAACATAGATTATCAGCAGTTTGACTTTGGTCATCATTGTCATAACCTGGGAAAGATCTTTCTGATGAGATCCCAGTGGTTATGTCAATATTGTCATAAGATCCATAGGAACAAGTTGGTGAATCTTGTCCCAAAAGTGCTGTACTACCTGGTAGGTAGTCATCAGCAGTTTTACCAGATGTTTGTAATTTCTTCTTTTGATCAATTTCTCTCTCAAAAGTAAGTAATCTCCCATGGAGTTTTGTAAGAGTGAGGGAGCTAAAATCTGGTGAGGATCTTAAAACAATGGAGTAAGTTTCCCATTTGTCAGGTAAAGACCTTAAAAATCTATGTAGCATAGACACTGTTGTATAGGTCTGACCATTTAACTTTAGCTCAGATATTAATGAGGAGAATCTTTCAAATTGTTGAGTCAAAGTTTCCCCATTAATATAAGCAAATGTTTCATATTGTTGAGCTAAAATCTCTCTGGTGTTGGCAATCACCTCTTCAGTTCCTCCAAACTGTTCTTTAAGACAGTCCCAAAGTTCTTTGGCACTTTCACAATGTAAAAGGCCAGAGTATATCTCATTTGGGAGAGCCATTGCCAACATAGAGAACGCTTTTGCATCTAGCTCAAGTTTTAGGAAATCCTCATCTGTATAGTCTTTGGGTTCCTTTGGAATCCCTTCTTTAGTTTCAAGATTTATATTTACTGGTTTGTGAGGACCATATATCACAGATCTCCAACAACCTGTGTTGGTTTGTGACAAGGTATGTGCCATTCTCTTTTGCCATATGTTGTACTTATTTCTCACAAGCATGGCAGGTTTAGTGGCAGAACCAGTATTATGTGGATCCATTTTAAAGAGTATAGATTTGTCAGATGACTCTTTTAAGTGATGGATATTGATAAAAAGTGAACTTTTGATCTTTTTATTGAATATCAATAAGAGCTTTGTGTCTGATTCTCAATTTGTTAGATTGATATGTGATCAGATAAACCAATGCTCTGATACCAATTGTTGGATCAGTTTGCTCTTTTTGCTAAGTAAGAACTTGCTATCTTGACACTTAAGTGTTTAGCAAGTCCTTGTAAATCAGATTATAAGCACAGCGGAATGTTATAAGTTAAAGCAACACTTTTTATACTAAGGCAGAGTTATTACTCCCCCTTGATGTTTGAAACTAATAAATGACAAAGTATTTATTATGAATCTAAGCTGTAAATGAGAATTAGATACTTAGACAGATTCACAATAAATACAGAAATGGAATAGAACAGTGATAGTGTTTGAAGGATTTTTCTATTAAAATCAATGTCTAAAATAGAAGGTTGAAGCCTCCTATTTATAGACGTTTACATACATGTATCTTGCCAAAAAGCAAGTACAGAAACAGCAGAAACAAGTTGCACAAGTTGCAACATTGAATCAATCAAATAAAGCTAAAAGTAATAATAAACAATAAACTACTGATGCAAAAAGGCGGTGGGAAATATCTGATGCTAAGTGCTGATGAAGGATAAACTACTGAAGAGTAGTTTTGTCTTCAGTACTTCTGAAGTGAACTTGTCTGGTTTGGACTTCAGAACTTCTGCTTCTTCAGCACTTCTCATATCTTCTAATCAGCAGTTTCTTGTCTTCTCTTCAGTACTTCTATACTTAGCCAAAATGACAGAAGTGAATTAGACTAAGGTTTACAAAAGTGGTTTCACCAATCCTCTTTGTCCTAACAGTGTGTGTGTGTGTGTGTGTGTTCTGATTAAGCTAGTTTAATGAGTAAACAAACGGAGGATAATGGTATGATGGGTTTGTAGTAATGAAAGTGGTTTCGGGGACGAAACATTCTTTAAGGGGGGGTAGACTTGTAATGCCCCCAAAACACGAACTTTAATTAATTAATATGTTTTAATGTTTTATGGCATGAGGTAAAATAACTAGGTATATATCTAACCAAGTTAGATATACAAGTTAAATAGAAATCAAATAAGGTTTGAGTCAAAGTTGGATGGGTATTGATGTCGTGTGGCTTAAAGGTTTTAATGACTTAAATTAACTTTTATTTTAAAGGAAACAAGCCCTCGGCGGATGCGCCAAAAACTTGATCAAAAAGATTTTTAAGTCAAAACTCTAAGCTAAATCACTTTTCAAGTTTTAAATTTATAAAATAAAACGATATTTGCTGCCCGTTCTAAACCCACACAATAGGAAAGTGTACCTATCGAGAGTAGTATAGACTCTAGCAAATACCGAGTATCGAACCCAAAGACACGACTTCCCCTACTCAGCCTTAAATTGCTTTTTAGTAAAAGTAAGAGATAGAAAAGAGAGAGAGAGAGAGAGCGAGAATGACCAGAGTAGAAATCAATAACCAAAAAGAAGTGTTGCTTTGGGATCTGACTATCTTTGGGACGAATTAATAGTAATTATTTAGTTGAGCGGTGTTGTCGAGTTGCGCACTTATGCTTAACTTAGAGTTGCATGCGCATTCTCTAGAGGTTATTCTTTTCGCATAACTAGTTGTGTTCTTGTTATTAAAATGAGGGTCTCCCAAACCGGTAAGCTCACCACACAACAATGAAAAACGGACTACTCAAGACTGTATGCATCTAACCCCGAAGAATCCACCTCCCAGTGTTGCGATAAAGACATCTAATTACTTAAGACTTTTATAGACAACTTGCCGGTGGCCGGAGCATGACCAAACAAGCTGCCACTTGATATCATAGGTGAGTCGTGACTAACCAGAACACGTGCATCTCCTACTTAAATTAATTAATCTTTCAAAAAGTGAGTGGTCTATTATTAACTGTGCGGCTGTATAATAATGAAAGAAAATAAAGACCGTTTTCTTTCAACACAGGTTCACCAATCCTTGACTTGCGCCAAAGCTTTCACATAGATAATGAAATTAAGTCGCAAAATTAAGTCTTGGCTTATCACCAGGACTGAGTATAAAGACCGTACTGACCCTAAGTGAGATCTTTGATAGTAGAGGTTTAAGCCACTAAGTGTGTGTATTTCTACCCACAAATGGGCTAATCACTACTCGCGGGATTAGGTTAGCTTATGAGTGCATGGGTTGTTACACACCATGGGTACACTCATAAGTCCTCCCACTTCCTATCAAGACACTCACAAGACCAAAGACTAAGTGATTAGTTAGTTAATTTATCAAACAAAGTTTTAAGTAAAAAGAATTAAACAAGAACACAAACACCACTCAACAAATAAAAACTATATAATTCATACCAAGAAAGTCTTCACCCTAGCAACACCCTAATATCCTAGCCAAATATTGGCATTATAACATGCACTCTAGATTGGGTGTTGGAAGAACACATAGTACTGGTTGTTTTGAGGATTAAATAGGGTTTTTGGATGATTTGTAGTGATATATCTCAAGCTCTCACTCAAGTAGTGTTTATGGAGTGATCCCAGGCTCCAAAGGTCACTTACTAGACCCCCAAGATGGCAGAAATGAGAGAGAGACTCAGATGGAATGGATGGGTGAAGGGATGCTCAAAATGTGGGGTGGAGGCCTCTATTTATAGGCAAAACAGGCCAAGCATGCACGTGCTTGTAGTGGAGGCACGCCCGCGCTCGACAGCAGGTACTGTTGCAGAATCCTTTTGTGCAGAATTGTCCCTCTACAGGTGATGCACGCCCGTGCCACATGTGTGAGCACGCTCGTTCTTGCTGGTACAATTAGTTGTCTTGTCAGTTTGGTCGGTTCGAAGCCTTGGGGAACACGTTTTAATATGCACAGTCGTGCTTGATGAAGTGGCACGCCCATGCTCTTCTTTAAAAGCTGAATTTGGCCTCTGTTGGCTTGGAAATGTTGACTTGTTGATCCGGAACAGGTACACGGCCGTGCACGGCCGGAGCGTGACCGTGTTGCATCTGAAACAACATTTTAAGTCTTCAGTTCCTTGTCTTTCGTGTCGTTTTCCTTCTTAGCCTTCAAAACTTGCAGGTGGGAGACATGGTTGTTGTACCATGTACCCTTTTGTCCCCTAGAAGCTTGTTCTCCACTCAAAACGTGCCTTTTCTTTTCCTTTTTTGCTTTTTGCTTCCAAGAACCTGCATTTATCTCATAGGAAGGTTTTAGCTATATTTAATAAAGATAAAAGCATAATAAAAGTGCAAAAAGGATAATAATAACATATGAAAAACATGTGTAATTCTCGGCACATCGGGTATCAAACTTTAAGGGCTGAAATTGTGAAGAACCAAACTTAAACACCACCTACCTTTTTTGGTGGGATCATATATACGACACACACACACACACTTCAGGAGAGTATGTGTTTGTGTTTGTGTGTGCGCTTTCTACCCTAAATGAAAGAGGGAAGTAGAATTTGCATGTATAATTTGAGATTTGAGAAGTGTTCATCACCTTCTAAGCATCAAGTAAGTATCCATTTCATCTCATCAAACTTTTTGGTTGGAGCACTCGGTGGATTTTGATGAATCAGCCCTAAATTGGGTAAATTGTAAGTATTATATGGTTGAATTCATGTTTAGATGCACTAATCGAGTGCCATTAACGATTTAATGATTTCAATTGGGGAAATTGAATGTTAGATTCCATGTAATGGTAAATGTAGATGCTGGTTTATGATTTTATGTTATTAGATAATCTATAACTAACATGTAGAAATGTGTGTTGTAGGAATTTCATGTTAAAAAAGTCATGGTTGAAGGTGATTATGTGGTTAGTTGAGTGCATGTATTGGGAGCTTGCACAATGTGCTTAGAATATTGTATGCACACTGTTAGGAAAAAAAGGATTGGTGAAACCACTTTTGTAAACCTTAGTCTAATTCACTTCTGTCAAAATACTCTAAGTATAGAACTGCTGAAGAAGAAGGATCAAACTGCTGAAGAAGAGATTCACAAGTGCTGAAGAAGAAAAGTCATCAGAAGTTCTGAAGTTCAAACCAGACACTTCTACTGAAGAACTACTGAAGACAAACTACTCATCAGTAGTTTGTCATTCATCAGTACTTACATGAAGATCTTTTCCACCGCCTCTTTGTATCAGTAGTTTATTACTTTAGTATTTCTTTTTGCTTTATGTACAAGTTCCAAGACTGCAACTTGTTGCAACTTGTTTCTGAACTTGCTTTTGGCAAAGTTCATGTATTTGTAAAGTCTATAAATAGAAGGGTTCATCCCTCTGTTTTAGACATTGATTTTTAATACAGAAATCCTTCAACACTTATTATTGTTATTTCCATTTCATGTTTATTGAGAATCTGTCGAAGTGTTTCATTCTTATTCAATACTTAGATTCTCAATAAATACTTATCATTTATTAGTTCTTGATTCCAGGGGGAGTAATAACTCCTGTTGATAAGTGTAGCTTTAAACTCATAATATTCCGCTGTGCTATCACTGATCAAGAACTTGCTAAACACTTAAGTGTCCACTAGCAAGTTCATATAAAAGAGCAATATACTGATCCAACAATTGGTATCAGAGCACTGGTTTATCTGATCACATATCAATCTAACACATTGAGAATCAGACACAGGCTCTTATTGATATTCAATAAAGGATTATAAGCTCACTTTTGTCAACATCCATCACTTTAAGAGATATTTGACAAATCAATACTCTTTAAAATGGATCCTCATAATACTGGTTCTGCCACTAAACCTGCCATGCTAGTAAGAAATGAATATAACATCTGGCAAAAGAGAATGGCACATACCTTATCACAGACCAACACAGGTTGCTGGAAATCTGTGATACATGGTCCTCATAAACCAGTAAATATAAATCTTGAAACTAAGGAAGAGATTCCAAAAGAACCCAAAGACTATATTGATGATGATTTCCTAAAACTTGAACTTGATGCAAAAGCTTTCTCTATGTTGGCAATGGCACTCCCAAATGAAATCTACTCTGGCCTATTACATTGTGATAGTGCCAAAGAGCTTTGGGACTGCCTAAAAGAACAGTTTGGAGGAACTGAAGAGGTGATTGCCAACACCAGAGAAATCTTGGCTCAACAATATGAAACTTTTGCTCACATTAATGGGGAAACTTTAACACAGCAATTTGAAAGATTTTCCTCATTAATATCTGAGCTAAAACTAAATGGTCAGACCTACACAACTGTATCTATGCTTCATAGATTTTTAAGTTCTTTACCTGAAAAATGGGAAACATACTCTATAGTCTTAAGATCTTCACCAGACTTTAGCTCCCTCACTCTTACAAAACTTCATGGGAGATTACTTACTTTTGAGAGAGAAATTGATCAAAAGAAAAAGTTACAAAGTACTGGCAAAACTGCTGATGACTATCTACCAGGTAGTACAGCACTATTGGGACAAGACTCACCAACTTGTTCAAATAGTTTTGGATCTTTTGACCATATTGACATAACTGCTGGGATCTCATCTGAAAGATCATTCCCAGGTTATGACAATAATGACTTTGGTCAAACTGCTGATAACATGTGTTTTATCATGGATGATCTAAATAGTTTCAGCAGTGATGACCTAGAATTAATGGATATTTTGCACCAACTGGCCATGTTAAGTTTAAAAACAAATAAATTTTATAAAAGGTCAGGAAGGAAGTTTCCAGGACTTAACAGTTCTACAAAAATTGGTTTTGACAAATCTAAACTTAGATGTCATAAGTGTCAAAAGTTGGGACACTTTGCTAGAGAGTGTAGAAGCTCTGGCTTTAACCAATCTCAGTCTGGAAACAATTTTAACCCCAATTATAACAGGAATAATGGAACACAAGGGAGTGCACATTTTGTACAGGCACAAGCTCCACAACTCCAATATGTGCCACAAGTACAATATGTACAGATGCCTGCTCAACAACCTCCACAGCAACAGCAACCCTCTCAACAAAGTTTATTTACTTCAGGGTATGTTGACTGGAGCAGTCTTCCTTTTGACACCACAGAGTGCAATCCTGATGCAGACAACAAAATGTTTGACATCAACTGGGGAGAGCCTGACAATGGCAGAAAGAACTTTGCCTTAATGGCATTTGAGGGATGCTCCTCAAAATCTGCCTTGTCACAGATATCAAAAGAATCTTTGACAAAACTGTGTTCAAATTCATGCAAAGAATCTTTTGCTCTCATAAGAGAGACAAATGTGCACTTACAAGGAAAAGCAAATGATTCTGAGAGAAAATTCACTCAGATGAAATGTGATTTAGAAAGAAAACTTTCTGCAAAAACAAAAGAAGTTTCTAAATTAACTAACACTGCTATTGAAACCCAAGCACAAATTAAAATCATGATAAATGACCTAGGAAATGTCAGACAAGAGCTTGCTGACACCAAGGTCACATGTGAAAAATGGGTGGAATCTTGTAAGGGGTACCAATTATTGCTAAACAAACAAAGTGCTTCAAATGTTAGGTTTGGCATAGGGTACAATCACACTGAAACACCAACAGATTTCTCTCCCAAAACTACTGAAGATGGGAGAAAAATTGTTTCAGGTGAAACTTCTGAAGAGAAAGAATGCACATCTTTCCATGAAAATTTTCTAAAATCACACAAAGAAAGTTCTTTAGAAGTACTGATTAAATATGACTTTAAGCCATCAGTAGTTTCAACTACATCAGGAGTTGAGAACCTGAAAACTACTGATGACCTAAAACCAATCAAAACAGTCAGAAACTTGTCTTTGAAAGAAAAGACAAAAGAATGTGAAATTTGTGGTCTGTTCAACCACAAAACAGAATTTTGTAGATATAGAAAAGGTATTCAGTTCAACAAGAAAAATCAACAACTGGTTGTGGGAAAACAAATAAAAAATGATTATGTAAAAACTTTTTCTCCCAAGAAACAACAACCAGCAAACACCTTTTCTCAGAAAAAGACAAAATCTCAACAAAAGTCTTTTTCTCAAAATTCTCTATCAGTAGTTAGACCTGAATCATCAGCAGTTGATGGTGGTCCTCAAAAGGATACCACCATTGTTCTTAATGCAAAATCCATTGCCAAAAAGACATGGATTTCTCAACTTGGTCAAGAACAAACTGTAAATGTTCTCAAGAGCAAACCCAAAGCCAAACTGGCTTGGGTTCCTAAATCTAACTAATTTGCTATCTTGTGCAGAGAGTTTCCAGAGGCTTAAATAGCATTTGGTATGTAGACAGTGGAGGCTCAATGCACATGACAGGATGCAGATACCTGATAAACAATTTTATCAGTCAAAGAGATGGATCTGTATCCTTTGGGAACAATGCTAAGGGATATGTGCTAGGACATGGCAATGTCTCCTCTGGCAAAATACAGTTTGACAAGGTCAATCTGGTTGAAAACCTTGAGTACAACTTGCTGAGTGTGTCACAAATGTGTGATAAAGGATATTCTTCCTTTTTTACAAAGACAGCATGCAAGATCATATCACCAGAAGGCCAGAAGTTGATAGAGAAGATCATTGAAGATCACACTTTGTTAATAGCCAAAAGATGTGGCAATGTCTATTCAGTGGACATTGAAAAAGACAAAGTACTGAACAACACTGCCTGTTTCTTCTCAAGGGCATCAACTTCAGAAACTGATCTCTGGCACAGGAGACTTGGCCATGTGAACTTTAAAACCATAAATAAAGTCACAAAAATGGGCTTGGTCAGAGGTCTACCCTTAAAAGTATACCAGTGTCAAGAACACTGTGTATCCTGTTTAAAGGGAAAACAGCATAAGTCCTCTTATAAGTCTATTGAAGAATCAAAAACAACTGCATGTCTTCAACTACTCCATATGGACTTATCTGGGCCTGTAAAAATCATGAGCCTTGGTAAGAAGAAGTACTGCTTAGTCATCATTGATGACTACTCAAGATTTACATGGGTATTTTTCTTATTTTCCAAGGATGAGGCTGCTGAAATCATCAAGTTCTTCATTCTACAAGTAGAGAAGCAATACTCTCTACCTGTCAAAACCATTAGAAGTGATAATGGGACAGAGTTCAGGAACATAACTCTGGATGAATTCTGTTTGTCTAAAGGGATTATTAGATAATTCAGTGTTCCCAGAACTCCTGAACAAAATGGTGTGGTAGAAAGGAATAACAGAACTTTAATAGAAGGAGCAAGAACAATGTTAACTGATTCTGGCCTACCATTATACTTTTGGGCAGAAGCAGTTAACACATCATGTTATGTTCAAAATAGAGTTCTTATTGTCAAGAGACATTCAAAGACTGCCTATGAAGTTCTTCATGGCATGAAGCCCCTTATCTCCTTTTTCAGGGCTTTTGGGTGTCAATGTTTCATCTTGAACATCAAGGAATCTATTTCAAAGTTTGCTGCCAAAGTTGACTCAGGTTACTTTCTTGGTTATTCCTCAACTAGAAAAGCCTACAAGGTTTTTAACTCAAGAACCAAGATAGTAGAAGAAACACTGAATGTCAAGTTCAATGAGTCAAAACACACTCTCATTCCAGCACATCCTGCTGAACTTTTTGACCTTGACAACTTCCACTTTGGACCTGAAAAGATTGTCACTTCATCCAAACCTACTTATTATGGTGATCAAAGGTTTGATGATGAGGATCCAGCACCATGGACTCCTCAAACAGTCATTAAGTCAACTTCAAAACCATCAGAAGTTTCACAAACTTCTGATTCAACAAATACTGAAGGACAAACTCAAACATCTGCTTCAGCACCTGCAACTACTGAAGACACTGAAACTGCTGAACCAGATATAATAGACCTCAGTAGTTTGTTTGAAGAACATGAGCCACCAACACCTGTCAGTGGTTTACAACAACTGATCGAACACAAAGACCATCCACTTGATCAAATCATGGGTGATATTGCATCAGGTGTTCTTACAAGAAACCAACTTTCCAACTTTTGTCTATTCTCAGCATTTATTTCACAGTTGGAACCAAAGAAGTACCAGGAAGCCCTCAAAGACAACAATTGGGTGCAGGCAATGCAAGATGAATTGCTTCAATTCAACAAGCAACAGGTTTGGGAAATCTGTCCCTTACCACCAAACAAGCAACCAATTGGCACAAGATGGGTTTTCAGGAACAAACAAGATGAAGCTGGTATTATAATAAAGAACAAGGCAAGACTGGTAGTACAAGGTTACTCTCAAGAAGAAGGAATTGACTATGATGAAACCTTTGCTCCAGTTGCAAGGCTTGAAGCCATCAGGTTATTTCTGGCCTATGCCATTTCCAACAAAATAAAAGTTCATCAAATGGATGTCAAGAGTGCATTTTTGTATGGAAAGATAAAAGAGGAAGTGTATGTTTGTCAGCCACCTGGGTTTGAGGATCCTTCTCATCCTGAGTGGGTGTACAAACTAGACAAAGCTCTTTATGGGCTCAAACAGGCTCCAAGAGCCTGGTATGACACACTTTCAACCTTTTTACTCAAAAAATAACTTCACAAGAGGTGCCATTGATAAAACTCTTTTCATAAAACATGTTGGAAATCATGTCTTACTTGTTCAAATATATGTTGATGATATCATTTTTGGTTCAACAAAACACAAAATTGTGTGATGAATTTAAGAAACTCATGCAATCAAAATTTGAGATGAGTACAATGGGAGAACTGCAGTACTTTCTGGGACTGCAGATTAAACAACAAACAAATGGAACTTTTATACATCAATCAAAATATGTTAAAGAATTATTAAACAAATTTTCTTTACAAGACTGTAAATCATGTTCCACTCCCATGACACCAACCACACAAGTTGAACCAGATGATCAAGGAAAACAGGTTGATCAAACCATGTATAGATGTATGATAGGTTCCCTTCTATATCTAACTGCTTCTAGACCAGATATTATGTTTCCAACATGTGTCTGTGCTAGATATCAATCAGCTCCTAGGGAATCACACCTTATTGCAGTCAAAAGAATCTTCAGATATCTGAAAGGAACTCCAACACTTGGAATTTGGTATCCTGCTTCAAGCAATACCAAGTTATCAGCTTTTTCAGATAGTGACTATGCAGGGTGTAAAATGTCAAGAAAATCAACATCTGGTGGTTGTCAATTCTTGGGAAACTGTCTAGTGTCCTGGCAATCAAAGAAACAAACATCTGTTGCAACTTCAACTGCTGAAGCTGAATACATTGCAGCTGCAAGTTGTACATCACAGATACAATGGCTCCAATATCAACTTCTTGATTATGGAATCAAAGAGACCAAGACACCATTGCTTGTAGACAGCAAATCTGCCATTAGCATCATTCAAAATCATGTTCAGTTTTCAAAGACTAAACACATTGAAATCAGGTATCATTTCATAAGAGATTGCTATGAAAAAGGCAAGATTGAAGTGAAACATGTAGCAACAGCTAATCAAATAGCTGACATAAGAGATTGTTATGGATTTCATTTTATAATGTGGATGAGTACGTGTTGCGTATTGATTGTGATGTTTTGTTGTGTGGTTGTATCGATCTTTCTATGAGCTTATGCGTGTCTGATTCAATTTCTTCGATCTCTAGGTTATATTGACCCCATTAACTTAGGGCTTGAAACCTTAATCAGTAATAGATAAATCAACATCATAATTGGTAAAACGTGTAGGCTACCTAAGGAAGGATTTGATAAAAAGAATCTGGAAACTAGTTGGGGTTCTCTATTTGATTGATTTTGATTCGTTCGTAGGTCGCTACGTTCATAGATTGGTTTCAAACCCTAAATCATAGATCGGTTCAATTTAGTTAGTTGTTGATGGAAACCCTAAGGAGGGACTTTTAACAAATGAAGACAATAAAAAAGACTGATGCAGAGCCGCTTAGAGGAAGAACAAGCAAAAAGACGCGAAGATTAAAGATCTAATACCTTAGGAAGCGAAATCTAACATACCAGGTGGCGCATTACTTCTTTAGTTTTTCATATCCCTAAACTTGTATTTTATGATGATTCTGGTAATGACTATGCTTTTGTTCATCATGCTCAGCTAAATAGCTTTATAACTATCTGGATGCGAGGATTCGTTGAATTTACTAATGTTTTGATGGTTCATTTGTCTTTGTAGTACGATTTTAGTAAGCTTGTTATGGATTTCATATTATAATGTGGATGAGTACGTGTTGCGTATTGATTGTGATGTTTTGTTGTGTAGTTGTATCGATCTTTCTATCAGCCTATGCTTGTCAGATTCAATATCTTCTATCTCTAGGTTATATTGACCTCCATTAACTTAGGGCTTGAAACCTTAATGGGTAATAGATAAATAGACATCATAATTGCTAAAACGTGTAGGCTACCTAAGGGAAGTATTTGATAAAAAGAATCTGGAAACTAGTTAGGGTTCTCTATTTGTTGATTTTGATTCGTTCGTAGGTCACTATGTTCATAGATCGGTTTCAAACCCTAAATCATACGAATCCATAACAATTATAGCTTTCCTCTACTAGGTCTTGAGGTGTGTATATAGTTTTGAACCTTTGTTCCGTGGAATTAACCTTAGTGAGTATTAATCCATCTTAGCACTTCGAACGCCATTATCAAGTTAGTTCTTGACATAGGTTCAATAGACAATATCGTTCATTAGTTTCATTCATTCTTCAATGATTCAATTCTGTATGGTTATGTTGTTGGAAATTAGTGTCCAATTATCTATTATTTAATGTGACTACCAAAATACGATTCAAAGAGTTAACACTATGAACTGCGAACAAATGAATAATATTTATATGATTTAAACTAGTTAAAATAATGTTACTAAAAATACTTGATAAATAATTGATAAATTTCTTATATGATTAAAAACCAGTTAAAATTTTATCAAATTTTTTAGCACAAACTAAAAAAAAAAAAAAAAAAAAAAAAAAAAAAAACCCTAGTATTTTCCCAAATTATGGCTAAAATTCTAATTGCCTAAATCCTAGATATCCTAGACTTCAAATTAATTTCGTCAACTTATTAGATATTATCTTTTGAACTATTTAGGATAATCCCTTGGAATTCTCTCAGACACAACTACATCCAGTTATGAATCTAAGCTCGCAACGCAGTAAGGTGAGTTTACATGGCTCCATTTTACATTTTAACTTTTTGGGGGGTGAAACATGTTATACAAATTATATTTCAAGCTATGCAATTCATTTATATGTCTTAGAATGTATCTTCATGCTTTATATCTTAAACTTACCTATTAAGATATTCTATCATTTAGGCGTAAGCTGTTGGGTTAAGTCACACTAGGATTTGGAGAACCCTAGCGGAAGAACCGTAATCATTAGGCTTGGCCCGTTGGGCAAAGTCACACTAGCATTGTTTGCCAAGGTTTGTGTCACACCCCGCCAAGGCAGAATCACGAGGCGCGACACGAAAGATTTTCAAGCACAAGATTCAATCAAACATCTAAAAATAACATAAGTTTTTGGATACCAACTTGTTTAAGAGTTTACAACCATAACCGAAATGTATTGTGTCAAAGCCAAATGTTCATAATTAAAATCACAAAAGATGGTGTAATGATGCATGCCTAAATCATATCCCAAGTTCCATACATAAAGTTTAGTTACCTGAAAAACATGCGTAAAAACTTTGTCAACATAAAGTCAGTGTGCTCACAGGTTTAAAAGATTTGTAAATGTAAAGTTAATGAAATCTGTGAATGACCAATCAATATCTAGCTAAGACAATGACAAACATGAATGATCATGACTCCATAACCAAACCTAGACGAGTTGTGCCTCGCACATTGTACAATAAAAACAATGTATCATCATATGTGAAATACTAGCAATATTTTATCGTTTGTATCCGGGTTATAACGACTAACCAAGAGTGGGGGTGTCAACCCAATAGATCTATTCAAGTGTTTCATGGCTAAGTCCATAGCTAATGGTTACAGTAAACTAAATAACACGAGGGATTTATGAGTACTCTAAACATAATGTCTCATGTACACAGGTATACTAGGAATTCATTGTAAAACTATGTTAATAATGCATGTCTTTCCCAAAATATAAAACAATAAAACGAGGTCGTGAAACTCACTCAAGTCCGTGCGAATAGGCTAGCAAGAATGTATGCACATGGTACTAGGAAGTCAGACCTACACGTCCTATATAAAATAGACATCTTAGGTCTATGTTCAATGTTTCCTTGTACACATCGTTCACCCAACTTGTGTAATATGTTAGTTTGTGTCATTGGTGACTTTTATGTTTCGAAAATATTGTTCAAAAACCCGTGTTTTAATGTATAAAACACCCTTTCAAAACCTATATCTTCCAACGTATGTTTTATTTTCAAAACATATGTTAACACTAAAATGAGATGATTTACATATTCATATTAACCATGAATGAATTTAATCTATTTACACACATATACGGCACATACATATCTATATATATTTATATCCGCTCACATACACACACATAAATTTATGATGCATACGCACACACATTCATTAATATTTATGTAAATATATATCGCACGACACACACTCAAATACATATCTATGCGCATATACATATACACGCAACACACACACACATGCTTATCTATATGTATATTTCACACATACTTATCTATATACACACATATATGTTACCCGACTCACATACAACACACAAACACACACACACACACACATATATATATATATATATATGATCCATACATACACTCACGCATATGTGCACACACTAACATTGACAACCATATTATCCATTTTGTCTAGAAAGTTTATTAGTTCTAGTGTCTTAGTGAAAGTATGTTAGCTTGGGTGAACAATATATCTTAGGAATGTAGTAAGAAATGATGTTAGGTTAGTTATCATACCACTAGTCGATTAGAGAGGAAATGTGATTCACTTGAAGGCTCGTCATGCGTCTTAGATATGTATGTGCCGTATGTGTGTTTTAGAGGTGGTGAAATGGTGATGGCCTTGGGTCGGTTATATAGAGACAATGGGGAGGAAGGGGTAGGCAAAATGGGAAAGTCAACTTTCATGGTTCCAAGACATTAGAGAATCTTACCATTATAATGTTACATCTCATTGGATTATGCAACACTTAACAATTTGATGGGACAACACTTAATGATCTTTAGTTGGATTTGATGGGATTATGTATGGTTGTGGGGCTGCGGTCAAGAGAGATTTAGGGGGAGATGAGAGGGAGTTAGAATTGGGTAAAAGATCTTGCTTGGTTTTTGGTGAGAGCTTTGATGTTTACCACTTTTATGTATTATCCAAATGACTTATGTAGGTTAAACAAAAGTGATGGGTGATTAGAGAGGGGAGGGCCGAAAATTTAGAAGCATGTGGAGGTTAATTTGAGTAGTTCCAACATCATGGGGTTTAGATGTGTTAAGCATCTTTTCATTAGTGGAAAAAATCTCTTGATCTTGATTTGATGCAACATAATCATCACATTATCTAAAGGATTTGATAAATCAAAGGTTTGTCTTAGATTTAGTCATGGACAGAACCAAGGTGGGAGTGGGGATAGTGGCGGTTGTGGTGGAGAGAGAGAGAGAGAGAGAGAGAGAGAGAGAGAGGTTGGATTTGGCAAGCATCTTATGTGTTTTCTCTGTGTCAAAAGAATGTTTCCACTTTTGTGTTTAGTCATAGGTTTAGTTTAGTATTTCCATAATGTGACTAAAGTTGAGAGTGATTGGTCACTTAAGTGATGGCATGTTGTGTTGGTGGTTGAGCCGAAAAAGAAATAGGAAAAGAGATGGAAGGTGGCGGCTCATGGGGGTGTTCAAGGAAAGTTATTTTGGGAGTGTATCAAACCATAAAGCTTGTGTTGATTAAGTGTTTATACTGTTGGCCGTTCAAAAAAAAAAAAAAGTGTTTATACTATTTTTGTGTAGGGTCTAATCACTTAGTTTATACTAAAGGTTTGACAATTTAGACTGTTGGAATAATAAGGGACAACTTTACACTAGTATTCTTTTGTTCATGCACACCCATGCACCTACATACATACCACACGCATACACACATATATATAGGAAATTTGTATTTTCTAGGGTATTGACTAGGGTTCTAATATACATATATATATATATATATATATATATATATATATATATATATATATATATATATATATATATGTGTGTGTATCCATTTACAATTAGACATAAATTTGAGGTTAAAGAAATAATGTTATTAAAGTTTAAACACGTGCCACCAATATTTGATAAATCGGTTATTCGTACCATATTGTGGATTATGTGTGGAATCCATTATACTTGCCCGGGTCTTGCTAGACTTTCGAGGGAACTACTCGTGTGCAATAGTGTCTAATATATGCAATAAAATAGAGACCTGACTAGGAAGTGTACAGATTTTGACCTGATAAATTGGCGGGTGTCACAGTTTGTTTTCACATAAAATCCTTAGCTTTTCGGGAATCATCGTACCTGTTTTAATTTTATTTATAAAATCACATTATACACACACTAATATTAATAAATCGGAAACATGAAACAAAACCAAACAATTCCCACCATATAATCCAAATGCATTAAACATGTAAATAATTAAACCACACTCATACGATGTATTTAATTTATACCTCAATGAAACACTAAGTAATCGAACGATGGATTGACAAACGGTTCCGCTAGTAAACCAAAAACACGATATCTCCCAAACCCTTGACTTGATCAAACCTGGCCTAGTAATACCAATGCTACGATTTTAGGTCTGCTTTTCGTTTGGTATTATTTCTCCCTTTATTTATTTATTTTTTATGAGCTTTTTCGGTGTTGGTGATTGATGACGGTGAAACAAAATAGGAAGAATAATTAAGTCAATCTTTGACCCGTGCAAAATAGACGTATTGCAATGGGCCTGCCAAACAGGAAAAAATATACGTAAAACGTTGAACCATACACGTACGTTGCGGTGTGTTCACTCGCAAAACGAATCGTAAAATGCAAAACTTGCAAAAGATGGAAAGTATACGTAAAAACAGTGAACCATACACGCACGGTGTGGCATGTTAACTCAAAACATACAATGAAAAACTTGCGTAGGATGAAAAGTATAGGGACCAAAGTTGAAAGTAAAGAAGTGTGAGGCTAGATGTAAAAGAAAAGGGCTTTGGGTTCAAAGTAAAAATCTTACATTGCAAAAATTAAAAAGTTTAGGGTTAAAAAGTAATAAAAAAATCACTTTAAGAGGTTAAATTGCAAAAAATAAAAGTTTTACGTTAAGGTAAAAAAATTGGAACACCCTATACGTAGAGTAGAACCCCTATATGCATTAAACGTATGATGATAATTAAATTAAAGTATTTTAAACTTATTCCGATATGTCTTTTGTATAATGGCATTATAATAATGCTATAGATATTTTTTTCTTTGAAGAAACTTGTACTCCACAAATTTGGGTAAAAATATGTCCACAGAGTTTTGATTTTTCATGTATTGAGGACCACTCTCATTGTCATTCAATCAATGAGTCTCACCATGTAATCAATTATCTATCCAACATTAACACAAAACGAATTGGTTCGAAAGCCTGGTTGTGCTCTTTCTCTCTCTTTCTTTGTCTACGAAGATATATTATTTTAATCACGATTTAAATCAAAGTTATACTTGTAACAAGCCCTTGTTGTAAAGAACAACCTATGGAAAAAAAATGTTGTGTAAATGGTGGTTATAATAAAACCCGTGGATTCTATTTTCATCCATTTTAAAGCGTCTCGCTATGGCCATAGCGATGCGTCTGGGTTAACTTTTTAAATAGCAGTACGAGGTGCAGAAAAAACTGAAACATAAGATTCAAAGCGTCTCGCTATGGCCAAAGCGATGCGCTTTGAATCGAGGCGCTTTGAATCAGTGGGTGAGTTTGGGTTTTTTTTTTTTTTTTTTTTGTGTTTTGAAGTGGTTTTTTTTTAATATAATTATTGTAAAAAAAATTTAAAAAACAAATTATAAACCCTAATTAAATTATCATTAATAACCCTAAAAGTGTGTTTTTATGTTTAATTTTTAAAAAAAATAATAACCCTAATCAAACTATCATTAACCAAAATAAAAATTCTACCTTTCTAGATTTTACCCTAAGTGAAAACTCAGTAATTCCGTGAAAGATACAACATTCATCTTCGTTATCCTTTGATCGGAAAATATATTCTCAAACAATTCCTAAAATCAATCTTCCGATAATCCACATATTTCCCCTAAAGCAAAACCTCTCTAGGTTTAGCATCACCAAACGGATTCACCACAGGCCTCAGTTTGTCCACTCCGCCAATAGTTCCTCCCTCGGCCTCGCATTCCCAAACGGATTCGGCCTATTCCCTTTAGTAGCGCGGAAAGCTTAAAATATTTCCCTCTATAAAACCAAAAGTAAAACAATCTTCCCCCCTTCCCTCCCTTATTACTAACTTCATTCCAATTCCAATTCCAATTCCACCGTTGTTCATTTTCGTCTTCTTAACTTTACAATGGCTATCAAGAGTAACAATCAATCAATCTCAGCTGCAAGTAATAAATAAAGAAAGAAACTTTTATTTAATGAAATTTAATGCTCATACCGCATTCGAAGATCCTTGCATTGGACACAAACCCATGGAATGTATAGATGATTAACCATGTGGACTTACCTGAAAACTAGATTCGGTTAATTAGAATCTGAAGAGAAGTTATCATCATCGTCATCATCCACAATTTTCTTACCTAAAATCAAGTTTTAGTCAGAAAAAAGAAAAAAAAAACAAGTTTTACAACTTTGTTAAACATGTCTGTCTGGCCGAAAATAATCAAATTGAAGTGTCTTCTGTCGAGCTCGCATTTCGTGGAAAGGTCAGTCAGGCATTTGTGAAAAAGAATTTTGTACTATGCATCCTCACACAATGTCCAACAACCGAATTTTACTTGCTTGCATGAACAGTTGTTTAACTATTATAACAATTTCCATAGGAATTCTCCATGAAGGAATCTTTTCATTCTTTTGATTAGCTTAAATCTTTCTGATCCATGGTTGGATACTCTAATGACAAAGCTTGTGTTGAGGGAATGTCCACATGTAACGATTTCAGTACGTTGCCCAAGTTCTACGACTTTGTTAAACATATTCTGCCTCGCCAAAATAATCAAATTGAAGTGTTTTCAGTCGAGCTCGTATTTTGTGGAAAGGCCAGTCGGGCATTTGTGAAAAGAGTGTTGTACTATGCATCCTCACACAATGTCCAACAACTGAATTTTACTTGCTTGCATGAACAGTTGTTTAACTATTATAACAACTTCCATAGGATTTCTCCATGAAGGAATCTTTTCATTCTTTTGATTAGCTTAAATCTCTCGAAAAATCCATAACTGAACAGTGGTCAAATGGTGTGGTCTACCTTTTGCTTATGATGTTATCATGCGATATATAAAGCAAAAACAGACAGGTTTTATATGTTGTTTCAGGTTGCCTTCATCGTTGACATATATCTCTCCGACAACAACTTCCTCCGTACCCGATCCACTTTTCAAACCAAACATTACCAAAATAAATGTCCGGTCTTCCCGCTAAGCTCTGCGACACCAACATTGGAGTGTTTTTTTGTATCAGAATCTTGTAGGAAATCATCTCATTCCATGTTCTCCATATCCATACCTTGTTAAAAAGCCTAAAGCGCTTCACTATGACCATAGCGAGGCGCTTCGGGTCAAATCAGGCCTCTGAAGCGCCTCGCTTTGGCCATTGCCAGGCGCTTTAGGCTTTTTTAAAAACAAATGAATTTGTTTTAATTCGTATTAAATATTTGTTATTGATTAAAAAATGATTTTAATTCTGTTAAGTTGTTTCCAATCCAAAAAAAAATCGTTTGACGAGTTTCGATTCGTTTATTGCTCGTTTGTGTTTTTCGACAGAAACATCCGAGTTTGAACAACTTTCATAAATCATTGTACTGGACTTCCGGACTCGATTTGACGCGTTTCGTAATATTTAATTGATCGTTGCTGGTTTTCAGAACACACATCCGATCAATTAAACGTACCGAAACGCGTCAAACAGAGTCCGGAAGTCCAGGATATCAATTAGAGATGCAAAATATTTTGTTTTAAAGAATTATAAAGAACATTAAAGAAGGACTTGTGCTATTTTTTTTC
Organism: Ambrosia x helenae; assembly: GCA_030844895.1. Taxonomy (NCBI): domain Eukaryota; kingdom Viridiplantae; phylum Streptophyta; class Magnoliopsida; order Asterales; family Asteraceae; genus Ambrosia; species Ambrosia x helenae. The sequence goes on along the minus strand of CM061227.1, from coordinate 12,721,474 downwards.
AAACAAGAAGTTTAAACCAAGAACAGGAACCCTTGTTTGATTTATATTATGAACAGGTCAGTCAGGCATTTGTGAAAAATTGTTATCCACCCTACACCAAATTATTATGAGCGTATTCTAACAAGAAATATAATAAAATAAGTGTTTGTGAGTAACATAAAGATAAATATGGTGGATGGGATGTGAGATGTTTTTTAAAATGAGAGATAAATTTTGAAAAGTATGATTTTTAGTTAAATTATAGAGTAAACAATGGTGGATGGGATGTGAATGCTCTAATCTAATCTAAAACAAAGGTTATCCTAAATGAACACAATGCTATGTGTCACATAAGCTGCTTTTTTTATGCCTAGATCACCCGGTTAGGCTTTTGGCCTTTGACCACCCAATTTCCAAGTAGGAATCCTATGGTTGGCATATGACTGCTAGCTTGATTTTAAAAATCTCGCTCAAGGCGCGCTTAAGCGCAAAGGGGCATCTAGGCGCCAACATGTGCGCCTTATGTAACACTAGGCAAGCATTGTACGAAAAGCGCAAGAAAAGGGCAAGAAAAAAGCCCTTGAGGCGCACGCTTTTCGTACACAAGGTGTTTGTGTTTAAAATTGTTATACATGTAGCTAAAAAGATTGTACATTTAAGTTAAATCATATATATACCTTATTTGTATCTATATTTTGAGCAAATGATGCTAAAAACCTATAGCATATATACAAATAAATTATACAATAGTCTTGCGCCTCATGTACGAATAGACCTCGTCGCTTTTGCGCTTTGCGCCTCGGTTTTAGACCTCGTCGCTTTTGTGTGCTTCACGCTTTTTAAAACCAAGACTGCCAGGTTGAACCGGTGTCACAGTTGGCCTATGATTGATGTGTTGTTTATAAAGTCATGAGAAAAATAAAGCTACAAATTACGAGTTGAACTTCAAAACGTTATACTTTCAAAGAATTTTTGGTTAAAAGAGCAAAAAACAAATATTTTTTTGTCAAATCGATTTTAAAAAATAATATTAGATGAAAAATCATTCCAAGAAAATGCTAAACTCTTCACTTTCTAATTACTAAATACTAACCTTTGGTTATGGTCTTGAGTCTTCATAAGAGAATAAAGTTGAACATTCAAAAACTAAAACAACAATATCATCCTTCATTACCTTTAATAACACTTCTATTCCTCCTCTTCTTGTGTGTCATCTGATGTTAGAAGATGTCCAAGAGCAACTTTTGGCTTCTTAGTTCCTACAGCCGCCTCGTTCTTTACATCATCTTCAACCTTCCTCTTGTTTGACCCGTCTTCCTCCTTTTCCTCGTCATTTTGTGACCCATCTATCTCCTCTTTCTCGTCATTTTGAGAAGCCTTCGTTTGATCTTCAGAAACCTCTTGCAGTTGACCTCCTTCTGTTTTTGAGTCAGTTCCCTTCTTATCTGTTTCTTTTGGTTCAACAGGACACGTTAACAATGAACGAATCTCTTCGGTGGTTGCAAGATCAAGAGGGCTCTTCCCGGCTTTATTTTTTATATCTATGTTTGCGCCCTTTTTAACCAAGTATTTGATGAGATCAGTATAGGATCCCTGCACAGCGTAGTGAAGCGGAGTCATGCCCTTGCGGTTTGCAGATTTTACAGACACCCCAGATGACATAAGCGTTTTTACGACTTCCAGATGACCTTTTTGAGCAGCAAAGTGAATTGCACCCATGTCATCCATGGCAGCTGCACCAATATCTGCTTTGTTCTTGCAAAGGATATTCACTACCTGCGTCTGACCAGCCCATGCTGCTAAATGTAATCTAGGGTTTAGTACATGTCGAATCAAGGAAATGAACAAACCACATTTGTTTAATATGAACGAGTTAAAAAGCTAGCTAGCATTAGAGGTGGGAATTCCTACCCAGCTAGTTATAAACAGATCAATTTGGATTATGTTTCATCTCTAATGAGCCAGATAAGGACGATAAAATAGCTTAAAAGGAAGAGGGTCAAAACTTAAAAGTCGTCCAAAGCGTACCTTTAATGCATAAAATCTTATAGGAATTCAGAGGCACACACACAGCCACAAACTACAGAAACGTAAAGAACACATGATTTAACGTGGTTCACCGGCTGCAACTAGGGCTTTCTTATTATTCAGATGCTCAAGAGAATTACAACGGCCTATCATCTATATATAACACCTTAGCCAAAAATATATTATTTCAGTAACTCTACAAGATATAATTATTAATTAAACTTAGTACCTCATATATTAATGTAAAAAAAGAAACGGGTATTTGTGGGTCAAAATAAACTGATTTGACGTGTACAGGTGTACTAAATATGCCCGTTTTCAACATGTGCCCAACCCATTGATGTTGCCACCTCTAGTGAGCATAAATAAAAAAAAAAACTGAACAGTCATGAAATAACTTTCAGAGTTGAGGTGTTAATATATGCAAATATCAATATGAGAGAGGAGAGATTTAGGCTTGCTAGCTGATTACCTAAAAGTTCCTTTGCAGAAGTAGTCCACATAATTTTAAGTGTATTCTAAACTTATCTCACGAATGATGTCTTATTTATAATAAAGTCTTTGTGAAATGTCCTTTGTTTGCTTGGTGAGACTAGATACTGGAAAAGGAAGTCCTCTCATGGCATAAACAACCTCCAATAATAATCTGTTTTTAAGTAAAAATACTTTTGCTAGGAAACAACACAAATGCAAAAGTTAAGAATGCAACATCTACGGCTCCAGTCCTTGAAAATAATATACGAGTACAGAAGACCTAAAAAAACTCACCTCTTCTCACCACATATTTTGGTCCCGCCGCTATAAAACTAATTTGACTCGATCAACTAGGGAAAACAAGCTACTAAGCAATTGGGTAGCTGTTTAAACCTCCAAGAATAGGCATTTGAAAGTTGAATCCATTTGATAGTTATTGGGCATGCTTAAAAAAGTTGTAGAACAGTACGGAATATAATAATCAAGCAAGTAATTGAGTAGATTCAATAGAAATATCTTTAAAAACGCCAATAAAATAGACAATTTATCTTAAAAACGTCCAGCACTCCAACCTAGATGCATCACATCCATATTCCACCCCAAGTGGCTTAATATCTAGCTAGCTACATATGCACACATGTAACACACTTATATAAAGTTTCATAAAAGAATTGGCTGTTACCATGGTTTAAAAAAACGGCTGAGGCGTACGCCTCGAGGCGCGCCTCAAGGCGAATCGAGTGGAAAACGAGTCTGAGGCTGCGCCTCAGGGTGCTATTTTGTAGATGCGCCTCACAGGGCTGAGGCAGTAATAAAAACTGCGCCTCAGGTGCGCCTCAGGTGTTTTTTAAGTCTATTTTTGATATTTTAGACTTTTTATTTCAATTTCAAGCATGTCATGCCCTTTTAACGTGTGTTTTTGATGAATTTGATGCTGAAATTAGTTAGTATTTCATTTTCTATAAGATATATAACATTTATATATATATTTTCATTCCGCCTCGCGCTTACGCCTCGGTTCACCTCGAGGCGTACGCCTTGTGAGGCGAAAGGAAAACGCCTCGAGGCACGTTTCCGTACTTTTAAACCTTGGCTGTTACCGTGATCCACTAACTCAAACAGTGAAGAATACTATTCTAGACGTGTAGAAGAAAAGTAACCAGACCAGATAAAAGAACAGCTTTCATCTTGTTCACCCTTGTAAATTCTAACTGCCCTCTCAACGCAAAAGCTGTTGGCCCAGACAATCAGATCAAACACAAACACGAGATATTTGGGTGGACGAACCCGCGACTCTTTCTTATTAAAACAAACGAAATAACGAACTTACAAGGAAAGAGACTACTAAAAGCATTAACCTAGACCCCTATTTATACTAAAATAACCATACTAATCCTAATTAAATACTTCAACCAATTATATTCTAATACCAACTCACAGTGAGTCTCACATAATTATCTCTACTAACTTAATCAAATAAGATAATTCTAAACATTCAATTAATTAAACTTGCTACTTTGACCACCCCTTCAACTTTACTACTAATTCAAGACTAATCTTCAATTCAAAGGCTTGGTTTTTAAAAAGCGCAACAAAAAAACAGCTTTAAGTCACAGGTTACGTAACTAACGACTTTTTGTGCATCACATCAGGCTTTCTAGGTTGTACATGTAGATAATTTATATATTAAATCACATATAAATAAAGCTTATTATTTATAGCTAAATTTAGAACCTATGAGCAAATCGCGTAGAAACAAATTGATGAAATATGAATACATATATAAAAGTTGAATTAGAATTAGAATAAAATATAGAAAGAAAGAAAATAAAATGATGGTTAAAAAAAGAGGATACGGTGTTCTGGAGTGTTTATCTCTGGAGTTAACAGACAAAGGATTAGAAGTGATAATGGTCTGTACGGCAACCACGTCACCTGATCGAGCTGCTGTGTGAAGAATATCTTGCGATGCTTTCCCCATTTTTCTTCCTCTTCCTCTTCGTCTTCTTTACAGTAATCAAAGTTTGGGATTTTTTTTTTTTAGGGTTTTTGTTTAAGGCTTTGTGATTCATCTACCCGTTTTAAGGGATGTGGTCGGGTCGGGTGGTAAACTATCCGAACGCGACCTTTGTTTTTGTTTATGTTTAAGGACGGGATGTGTATGTTCTTTCGTTAATGTTCGTTTGTTTAGAGGGTGTTTGGGATTGCTTTTGTAACTTTTTTTTTTCAACGGCCAAACAAACTTTATTGATGCGCCAACAAGATGCTAGCAAAGGAAGTCCGAAATAAAAACCGACGGCAACAAAACACAAACAACACAAAACACAATCATCCCACTAATTACCTCATCTTTGTCGCGTCGACTCTACCCCATGAATCCCAAGTCATATCCGACATCTACCCTCTAATCGTAATCCAAAGGTAACTCGTAATCTTTATTTCATCAAGGATATTCCGAATCACTACCGGCTTCTGGCTATGGACAAACGCGTTCCTTGCTTTCCATAAACTCCAAAACGTGGTTAGAACGATCCCGTGAAATGCCTTCCTTGCACGAGGATTTGAACTGGTCGTTTTGTATAACAATAACAGATCCCGAACATGAAAAGCATAACAATTAGGCACCTGGCACCATGTGAAAATCCGCGACCACACCTCCGACGCCACCGGACAACTTGTGAACAAGTGTTCAGCGGATTCCACATAATTCTCACACAAACACCACATCGGGGACTCAACTGGAATGTTTCTGTGGGCCAATGCTTCAGCGGTCGGAAGGCGATCATGAAACGCACGCCATGCCACAATGCTCACTTTTTTTGGAACCCAATTACACCACTCAAACAAAACATCCGGAACATTATTTGTCACCTCCACAATACACTTTTTCATCAGTCTAACCTCAAAACAACCAGTCCCGTCCAGTTGAGCCACCCACGAATCTGCCGAATCAGAAAACTGGACATCTGCGAGCAACAGAAGTAGACCTTGCAGCTGCAGTTGCTCTGCAGCAGTGAAATTAGCCCTCTTCCAGTCCCAAACAAACTGATTAACCTGCTGACCAGACCGCACCCGATCCACTACAGAACACGATTTGGATTTTTCCAGCTCAAACAATAACGGGAACGAATGCTGCAGCATATCATCAGCAATCCACCAATCTGACCAGAAACTGATGTGTGACCCGCTGTAACACCCCAACCGATGGCGGAAACATCGAGGTGTCACGTAGTGACGATTGTTCAATAGCTCATGGACTAAAAGTGTAAATATTGATACATTGATTAAATAGTTTATTACATTGAAATGAAATACAACGATTCTAAATGCCAACTAATCTGAAATACAATGAATCAAAATCTAAATATAAATCTGAAAGCTTAAAGAATGCATCTCAAAATATCCTGAAACATGTACAAAATAATTTGGTCAATACAAAAATTGTATTGGTGAGCATACCCTGTTTAAATAAATATAGTAGAAAAGTGTTTAGCAATTCATGTGTCGTATACTGTTTGCATTTATGTAATAAGTGGTATCCGGGTCAAATCAACCCTAAGAGAAGAAAGCAGATATATATAGTATGCGCTAGTAGTAATGTAATACATAGCAATGACGAGGACTCTCAACAGAGTCACAAGGGTATAAACCATAGTACTATTCATTGAAATGCCAGGCCACAACGGTTAATGATTTGACAGGTCATAGATACACAAATTGACACAAGCAAACACACATAAGAATTGCTATTTTAGTAAAAGGAATTATAAACTTGATAGTAAGTACATGAGTCACCCCAAAAATAGTAAAACAGTAAAAAGGGGAAAGATATACTCACAGTTTGCGGAAGCTATCAAAATCCACTTAGGCGGTCGTGAGCTAAGTAATGGGAATTCCGAGGAATTCAACCTATAATGTGTAAGAATACTAATAAGGAAATGTCTAAAAAGTCTAAGGTAACTAGGGTCTAAGGCATTAGGGTTGGCTAAGTCGATTTGGGGAATTAGAGTTTTAATGATAAGTCGCGTTAATGTAAAAGTGGTATATCACAAATAATATATGAAAGATTGTAAATGTGATTTAGGTAATATAATTATTACCTATTAGATATTTTTATAAATATATATTTGAATAATTAAGATGAAATAATTTAGTTAATTACTTTAACTAAATTAAATAAATACAATAATCATAAATGTACACATAAATAAATCATTATGTTTTTCGCAATGATTTAACAAATGGTAATTAAGATTTTCAACCACAAAACATTTCTATTTTATAAGAAAAGTATTTATAAAATAGATGTTTAAATAGAGTAAATAAATAAATGTTCAATTATGTCTAATTAACATAAATAAGATTAAAAATACAAGACATGGTCCAAAAATGTTAGTTTTATAGAAAATGGATTCTTTATGATGTAAATCAATGAAAATAATTTTCTCATAATTTTTATAAACTTATTTATATTTAAAACTGATTTAACGAGATTAAATCATGTTTAAATGATTAAAAATAGAAATTTAATAAAAATAAATGTTTTCCGATCCAATAATTTTTTATTCCAGTTCATGATGGTGAAGAATAATTTCTCAAAAAGTTTGAGATTTAAATCATTAAAAATGAATTTTTTTATCATTTAAATATGATTAAAACAATTTAATTCAATAAAAATATAAAAATAAAACATTTTCCAGAAATAAAAGTGGGATAATTTTCTATGAGGTGTCAAGAAGCTACACCTAAATTTTCATAATTTTTGGATAAAAACTGGATTTATTATGAATATTTTAAGATATAAATGTATTTATATAAATATTATAAATAACAAAATAAAAAAAAATATAATTATAACAAAAATATGGCATCAAATTCGCTGATGAGGGGAATCGAACCAGGGTCCCTTCTGTGTAAACCTTTAGAACTAACCACTACACTACTAGTTAATTTGTTTGTGATATTTGAAAAGAAAAAGATTTTATCTAATAATAAGGTGTCATCTTCTTCCCCAAATACTTAACCCATAGAACCCTAACCCTAAGATTTTCAATGACCCGATCAAAACAAGTTCAGGTATCTAAACGATGGGGCTTTTGTTCGGACCCGAATAATAAATGAAATGGCACGAAAATTTTGGACTCACAATATGTAATATCGTCGAGAATGGGGCTGCAACCTTCGAAGCTTATGGGACCGATTACACCACTTCTGGACGTTTTTATGATGTGCTCTGATGTGGGTTTTAGTCACGCAAGGTTGGGGAACGAGTAGAAGTGTTCAGTTTATATTATTGATTGAAATTGTAACCCATTTGATTCGTTTTTAAGAGATCGACGGTTACCCTTTAAAAATCCGATTAATTCATGATTTAAACCGGTTTATGTGTGTATTTAATCCTTGTAACTGACTTGTATTAAGTGGAGATAAGTAAATGGTCCAAAAAGAAACGGAAAAGACGTGAAAACTTAAGGAATTTAAGGTGGCCGGAATATTAGGCCGGAAAAAAACGGGTGGGTGGAAGGGAAAGAGAGGAGGTGTTTTAAAACTTTTGATATTTGGCAGAAAAGGTCCCTCAACTTAAACCTTGTTAGTTTGGTTAAGTTTATTATAGTTTTTAGTTAAGTTTCTTTAATAAAACCCTAACCAAGTTAACTAACTTAACCCCAAATGTTTTTAAACTTATGAAACTTAATTTTTTTTTTTAAATCTTTTACGAATACGTTCAAGATACGCATTTGATTAAAACTTATGCCCGATCAATTATAAGTATAAATGATAAATCTTTAGTTTACACTAAATAATTTAATTTTTTTTTTTTTGAAAACGACGAAACTTTCAGGGACTATAATGTAAATATTTGAAGGGCTAATATTGTAAATTTGACGGAAGACGAGGGTGACGGATGTCACAGTCTCCCCTAATTTAGAAAATTTCGTCTCGAAATTTCTTTCAAGTGGAGACTACTATGAAACCGAAGGCGTTGTAAAAGCCAACAAGATTTTTAAAAGAAAATTCGATCATTTATGATTCGACAAAATTTAAGATAGTTGTCTAGTACCCAAAATTAAAGTTTCAAAATTTTCGATAATTGACCCGAGATTAAGAAATTGGGAGTTTAAATGTGAAAGGCTTTGGGAATGTGTCACTGGTGAGGGCAGAGGTACTAATGAAGCAGTCTCCCCTACTTCAGAGAGGTTTCTAACTGGACTTTACTAAAGTATACAACAAGAATCCAAATAATCGAGGGTGTAAGAGTATATAAGGTTTAAGATTTCCTGTGTGGATAGTCAAAAGAAAAACTCTAGGAAGACGAATTGAAGCTCGTGTAAAAACGTTCTTGTCGACAATGCTAGCTACTAGTCAATGATCTAATGAACAGGTAACTATAAAGTAATGGGTAGGTTCTTGGTCAAACTCATAGTCCGTTTCCGCAGTATCGTTTATGCTTATATATAGGGTGTACCGCAGCTAACCCACCACACTCCCGATACTTTGGACTCGTACTGATTATCTACCAATAGCCTAAATAGAATTACACACCACCCTCATGTACCTGTAAACCCATGATTGCGTTCCGGACCGTAATCACCGATTTACCTTACACTAAGGTGTTATGCTTTTCCATAACCTTAACAAGAAATAAATGCGTGCAACCAATATGTAATAGCCACTGTAATGAAATAATGTTTAATCATGTCATGGTTAGAGGTCCTTCCCTTTCGGGTTTTTCCTTTAACCGTAATGAGAATAACATGTAAGTATAAGACATGGTTAGAGGTTCTTCCCTTTCGGGTTCACCCTTAACCGGTAACTTCTGTTCACATCGTTGGGCTCAAAACACCTATATTGGTAAACTCCGAGATTTACACTGTTCCCCTCGGATTAAAGAAATACTCTAATCCGAGTCGTACGTGGGCACTTGGCTTAGATCTCATACGAGTTACCAACTAGTATGTTCCTTGGCCATGATGAAGAACAAAAATAAAGTATGTATAACAGGGTTTTGCTCAAAATAGGAAAGAAAATGTGCATACCAAATATGCGTTCAAGTAAGTATATAAGTATAGCATAAAATTTCGACTGAAAGAATCGTATAGCATAAATCGAATAAATCGCACAAATTGAAAGTAAACGAGTTGAATTAATGCAAATAGGCAATGTGAAAATAATCACAAATGACGTGTTTAGAAATAACTATGAATAAAAATGGTGCAAAATAATGAAATTTACAGCAAATGAATGTGCACGGAACGGGTGTACAGCCTACTGGCATGTGAGTTAAAATCTAGTAATTTTACATATATGCGTTATACTATAAAAGACATTTAGCAACATTCTGATAAAAAGATATGTCCATTGTTTTGTTTAAACCAAAAGTTTTGCGACTGAAAGAGTGTAAGTGTAAAAGGTAAATTTTCGCAGTTTACTCGACTTTGTGATATTGTTGAAATAATAGTAGTGATACATGAGAATAAATTTTTAGAAATCGAAATGTGTTTTAGACTCAAAACAGGTTCATTTGAAAAATCTTCGTAAATACATATTTTCACGTGTTTACAAGATGTCAAGTTTGAAAAAGTGTTATAAGACATATTATTAGTTGCAAGTTTCTCCCAAAAACATATATTGGATCTGTTATATGAAAACAAATAGATTTTCATTTGACTTGTAAAATATGCAATGCAAGTTTATAAAATGTAAGATGAAACCATTTTATGAAGTATGTGTAGATCTCATATGTTTCAAAAGACCAAGATTTAAAATGACATGAATGACAAAAATCAACGTATGTAATAGATTACCAATATTTAAGAAAATTCATAATCAACGAGTTGTAGAAATAGATCCTTGAGATGTGGATTTCACTCCTAACTCAAATATGTATTTCAAAATTGAAAACGATTGTGGAATGAAACCAATCACTAAGTTAAGGATATCACTCCCAGCTTAGTGGTTAAGTTCCTTTTTGAAGGAATCACTCTTTGAGGTGTGGATGTCACTCCTATCTCAAAGATATATTCCTAAGATAAATAACATATAGAGGAGTGAAACTAGTCACCAAGGTATGGATACCACTCCTAACTTGATGATTTTGTTTCGTTTGTGAAATACGAGTGTCTTCTTTGCCAAGCAAAATATCGAAAGAATAACGAGAAATAATCATAACGAAAATATCTTGAAAGAAAATATAAGAAGTAAGAGAAATATAAACGAGAGGACTCGTGAAAATAAACTTAGTTATAGTCTAGGCTAAAAGTCATCCTAATAACCTAATTCCCTATAACCATGGCTCTGATACCAATCTGTAACACCCCAACCGATGGCGGAAACATCGAGGTGTCACGTAGTGACGATTGTTCAATAGCTCATGGACTAAAAGTGTAAATATTGATACATTGATTAAATAGTTTATTACATTGAAATGAAATACAACGATTCTAAATGCCAACTAATCTGAAATACAATGAATCAAAATCTAAATATAAATCTGAAAGCTTAAAGAATGCATCTCAAAATATCCTGAAACATGTACAAAATAATTTGGTCAATACAAAAATTGTATTGGTGAGCATACCCTGTTTAAATAAATATAGTAGAAAAGTGTTTAGCAATTCATGTGTCGTATACTGTTTGCATTTATGTAATAAGTGGTATCCGGGTCAAATCAACCCTAAGAGAAGAAAGCAGATATATATAGTATGCGCTAGTAGTAATGTAATACATAGCAATGACGAGGACTCTCAACAGAGTCACAAGGGTATAAACCATAGTACTATTCATTGAAATGCCAGGCCGCAACGGTTAATGATTTGACAGGTCATAGATACACAAAATGACACAAGCAAACACACATAAGAATTGCTATTTTAGTAAAAGGAATTATAAACTTGATAGTAAGTACATGAGTCACCCCAAAAATAGTAAAACAGTAAAAAGGGGAAAGATATACTCACAGTTTGCGGAAGCGATCAAAATCCACTTAGGCGGTCGTGAGCTAAGTAATGGGAATTCCGAGGAATTCAACCTATAATGTGTAAGAATACTAATAAGGAAATGTCTAAAAAGTCTAAGGTAACTAGGGTCTAAGGCATTAGGGTTGGCTAAGTCGATTTGGGGAATTAGAGTTTTAATGATAAGTCGCGTTAATGTAAAAGTGGTATATCACAAATAATATATGAAAGATTGTAAATGTGATTTAGGTAATATAATTATTACCTATTAGATATTTTTATAAATATATATTTGAATAATTAAGATGAAATAATTTAGTTAATTACTTTAACTAAATTAAATAAATACAATAATCATAAATGTACAAATAAATAAATCATTATGTTTTTCGCAATGATTTAACAAATGGTAATTAAGATTTTCAACCACAAAACATTTCTATTTTATAAGAAAAGTATTTATAAAATAGATGTTTAAATAGTGTAAATAAATAAATGTTCAATTATGTCTAATTAACATAAATAAGATTAAAAATACAAGACATGGTCCAAAAATGTTAGTTTTATAGAAAATGGATTCTTTATGATGTAAATCAATGAAAATAATTTTCTCATAATTTTTATAAACTTATTTATATTTAAAACTGATTTAACGATATTAAATCATGTTTAAATGATTAAAAATAGAAATTTAATAAAAATAAATGTTTTCCGATCCAATAATTTTTTATTCCAGTTCATGATGGTGAAGAATAATTTCTCAAAAAGTTTGAGATTTAAATCATTAAAAATGAATTTTTTTATCATTTAAATATGATTAAAACAATTTAATTCAATAAAAATATAAAAATAAAACATTTTCCAGAAATAAAAGTGGGATAATTTTCTATGAGGTGTCAAAAAGCTACACCTAAATTTTCATAATTTTTGGATAAAAATTGGATTTATTATGAATATTTTAAGATATAAATGTATTTATATAAATATTATAAATAACAAAATAAAAAAAATATAATTATAACAAAAATATGGCATCAAATTCGCTGATGAGGGGAAACGAACCAGGGTCCCTTCTGTGTAAACCTTTAGAACTAACCACTACACTACTAGTTAATTTGTTTGTGATATTTGAAAAGAAAAAGATTTTATCTAATAATAAGGTGTCATCTTCTTCCCCAAATACTTAACCCATAGAACCCTAACCCTAAGATTTTCAATAACCCGATCAAAACAAGTTCAGGTATCTAAACGATGGGGCTTTTGTTCGGACCCGAATAATAAATGAAATGGCACGAAAATTTTGGACTCACAATATGTAATATCGTCGAGAATGGGGCTGCAACCTTCGAAGCTTATGGGACCGATTACACCACTTCTGGACGTTTTTATGATGTGCTCTGATATGGGTTTTAGTCGCGCAAGGTTGGGGAACGAGTAGAAGTGTTCAGTTTATATTATTGATTGAAATTGTAACCCATTTGATTCGTTTTTAAGAGATCGACGGTTACCCTTTAAAAATCCGATTAATTCATGATTTAAACCGGTTTATGTGTGTATTTAATCCTTGTAACTGACTTGTATTAAGTGGAGATAAGTAAATGGTCCAAAAAGAAACGGAAAAGACGTGAAAACTTAAGGAATTTAAGGTGGCCGAAATATTAGGTCGGAAAAAAAACGGGTGGGTGGAAGGGAAAGAGAGGAGGTGTTTTAAAACTTTTGATATTTGGCAGAAAAGGTCCCTCAACTTAAACCTTGTTAGTTTGGTTAAGTTTATTATAGTTTTTAGTTAAGTTTCTTTAATAAAACCCTAACCAAGTTAACTAACTTAACCCCAAATGTTTTTAAACTTATGAAACTTAATTTTTTTTTTAAATCTTTTACGAATACGTTCAAGATACGCATTTGATTAAAACTTATGCCCGATCAATTATAAGTATAAATGATAAATCTTTAGTTTACACTAAATAATTTTTTTTTTTTTTGAAAACGACGAAACTTTCAGGGACTATAATGTAAATATTTGAAGGGCTAATATTGTAAATTTGACGGAAGACGAGGGTGACGGATGTCACACCCGCGCCCCAGCTTCGCTTTAATCAACTTGTGAGGCTGAACGTTTAAATTTCCCAACAGTTTAGGAACTGATGAAATCTGTTTCCACGAACCAAAAAACGACAACTTAACCGGGATACAGTACCAACCACTACCGCCTCCATGGATCGCCCAGATTACTTTTCGCCAAAGATCGTGTTGGTTTGTTTTAAACCGCCACCACCATTCGGATAAAAGGCTCAAGTTAGCGTCTCTTAAAGCACCCAAACCAAGACCCCCATAATGAACCGGTTTCACCACTTTTTCCCAAGCCATCCAGCTTACTTTATCAACTTCGTCAGTCCCCCCCCCCCCAAAAAAAAAAAAAAAAAAATCGGCGAATACGTTCCAGAATTTCTATCACTTTAATGGGTGCCCGAAACAGCGAAAAAAAGTACAAGGGAAGGGAGCTCAAAACCGACTTTAAAAGAGTGATACGACCCCCATATGAAAGACATTTAGACTTCCACGTTGACAGTCGCTTCTTCAGTTTCTCAACAACCGGGTCCCAATTCTTAACAAGATTCATATTAGTAGCTATCGGAATCCCAAGATGAGTAAAGGGAAAGGAACCATGCGAACAATGGATATCCGAAGCTAAAGTCGCTATCTCATTCTCTTCCACCCCAACCCCATTAAGACGACTCTTCTTAGAGCTGATTCTTAGTCCCGAGACAAGATAAAAGCCCCTTAAGAGACGCCTTAAATTTTTTGCATTCGTATTCGACCACTCACCACAGAAAATCACATCATCAGCATAAGCAAAATGAGAAATCAAAGGTCCACTATCGCCAACTCTAATCCCAGTATAGGCCCCGATATGACACGCCCGTTTCATAATGCGATTAAGCGGCTCCATAGCAAGAATAAAGAGAAAAGGAAATAATGGGTCTCCTTGACGGAGACCCCGTTGACATGAAAACTCCGCTGTTGGAGACCCGTTCACCAACACAGAGGCTCTAGAACACCGCACAATAGACATGATCCAACCAATCCATTTAGAGGAGAAGTTCATCTGTAACTACACATCTTCCGAAAAATCCCATCTAACCGAGTCATAGGCTTTTTCGATGTCCACTTTAAGGAATAAGGCCTTTCTTTTCATCCTCTTCAACCATCCTCTTCAAAATTTATGCATAACTTCGAGCCCAGTAGCGTATGATCTGTATACTGATCCATATAAAAGACCCAATACCGATTTTCTGCATCAGTATTGCTGTATTAGATATGTCTTGAATGCTTGGTCATGAGGATATATTTAATATATGCAAGACAACAAACAGATCATTGACCACCGGATAGATTCGAATGACAGAGATAAACAATATTTTTTTATTTTGTTTTTGATAAGTTATATGGATTAATAATAATAATTGATGGTCATCTTTGTAATGGTTACGGCTAATTTCTTTTAGTTTGACCTGCATTTTTCTTCTAATGATGGCATCCAGACTCAAGGGCTGCAGCTAAACTTTTTGCAAACCTTTTAACAGAAGCTGGGGCAGATCGTGTTCTTGCTTGTGATCTTCATTCTGGGCAGTCTATAGGCTATTTTGACATTCCAGTTAATCACATACATGGTCAGATAATAAGACATTAGATGTAGTTATTTTTGGGTACATAGATCTTGATGAAGTTGCATGATATAGAACTGAGATTGTTGGCATTTAGATCTTATAATTTAATAAGAGAAAAATATATTTAGTGGCTAATCTTTTTTTGTTTATATTTTATTGGTTAGACGGTCATACTCGATTACCTCGCCAGCAAGACAATATGTGCTGAGGATTTAGTAGTGGTCTCCCCTGATGTTGGTGGGGTGCACAGAAAGCATCGGATGCACCCTTGGCTATTGTTGATAATCGACGTCACGGGCATAATGTGGCAGAGGTGAGTTTTTTTTTTCTATGTATTGATCTGCATGATATATAATATGAATGCATACATGTCCATTTTTATATATTTCTCTCTCATAATCATACTCATCTTCTTTATTTATCATTTGTCATCCTTATAGGTGATGAATTTGATTGGTGATGTAAAGGATAAAGTTGCAGTTATGGTGGATGACATGATCGACACTGGCGGTGAATATCTTTCACCCCAATATTATTACATTTCTTATTATATGAATTTCTGTTGAGCTCTTAAATCATATTGTCTCAACTGTAAGATATGCACATGTTGGTTGTTTCTCCTACCTATGATATACAATGTAAATTAAGACTGATATTGAAAATATAAACATGATTAATTCTTGAATCTTCCCTATTTTATTTTTGATCAACTTGGTTGTTGGATTATAGGTACCATCTCCCAAGGTTTAAAAAGGTTGAAACGAGCCTCGAGGCGTTGTCCGTTAGCCTCACGAGGCGTAAGCCTCGAGGCGGACCGAGGCGTAAGCCTCAAAACATTATTAACAATAACAAAATATATATATGTATATCATAAAAATACACTATAATATAAAACAAAACATCATGAATATTATAAAATCTAATTTGGTAGTGAAACAAACATCATAAAATAGTTTTAATAGCATTTTAATCTTTAACTTAAGTTTGGAGACCAAATGTAAACTAGTGAACATTGAGGGGGTTAAATGTGAAAATACCAAAAGTTAATAAAAACCATAATGCCACCTCCTTTTATATACGATTTTTCTCTCCTCTCCCTCTGTTCTAATCCAACCAATTGAATTTAACAATTCATCATTTTGTGGTGACATAGCCTCATCTGCCACCCTATAGATGTCATCAATTGAGTCTAATTCGAATCAAATTCTAATTCGAATCAAAGTAGAGGGGCAGGTGTGTTTTGGTTGGATTTTGAGGTGGGAACTCGTTCCAGGTACAATTTGTTACCCGACTTGAACCAATTTTCACCACCTAGACCCAATTTTGACTTAGGTGTTGAGGCTTAAGCCTCAACGCCTCGCCTCACAGCCTCACCGCCTTGGAAAGCCTCGGAAAGCCTTAGATAGGCCGAGGCTTAGGTTTCAGTTGACCCCCATGAGGCTAAGCCTCTGAGGCGTTTTTTCATAGCCTCAGCCGAGGCGTAAGCCTCGAGGCGAGCCTCAGAAAGCCTTTGTAAACCATGCCATCTCCAAAGGTGCAGCATTGTTGCATCAAGAAGGAGCAAGGAAAGTTTATGCATGCTGCACACATGCTTTTTTTTAGGTACGTTACACTTTCGGTTTATGTATATACTCGTCTTAAAAATGTCTCAAAAAATCTTAACTTCTATTTAATGCAGTTCTCCAGCTATTGAAAGATTGTCTAGCGGTCCTTTCCAAGAGGTCATAGCCACAAATACAATTCCTATGGCTGAGCAGAACTGCTTTCCACAATTGACTATATTATCCATTTTGAACATTTTTAATGAGGATGGCTTCTAGACTTCTGGGAACTGGATGGTCTTGTACATGCCTTTTAGTGCGCCTCCCAGGTTAGCTATTGCCTGTGATATGGGTCAGAAATGGATATAGTTCAGCCATGATGTTGTTATTTAGTCCCATGTTTATTCTTTTTAATAGGTAATGGATCAGTTTCTGATTATGCAAGTTGTGTGTAATGAACATTGGTTAGTTTGTCTTTGAGTCAAAGTCATGGGTTTGTTTCCTGGCTTTTAGGCAAGTTTTTTACTTTCATATTTACGTAGGGTGTAGGCTTAGTTTTCTCCGGTTAATGTTTTGTATGCAACTGAATGAAGTTGTTGCAAAACGGTTACTGTGAAGAATGTTGTTGCAAAAGTTACCACAAATGGATCACAGTACACTAAAGCTTCTCTCACTAGAGCTCCAAGCTTGAAGGCGCTAAAAGCTAGGGGCGTTAAACAGGTGGCGCTTTTAAAGAACCAAAACAAGTTGGGAAAAACTGTGCCCAAACGAACAGCTGCTGAGAAGGTTCAGGCAAAAAGCTTGATTGGCGTTGAGGCTGAATCTGAGGTCAAACCTGAGACCATGGAGTTTGACTTTATGCAATCTTCAATGGTCAACCCTCCGGTCTGCAATAGTTCTAATTCTTTTTCGGACAAAAATCTATCCAGTCGGTGACACCTCTGAACTTCTTTCAGATAAAGAGGTTTCAGAAAGCTTACAATCTTATTCAGACAAAGAAATTATAGAAGAAGCGTTAATGGCACCTCCTGTGTCTGAAAGCTCTGAATCCTTGTATGATGCTGAGGTTCTAGAAAACGAGTCTGATTATAATGATAATGATGATGACGACACTGAAGTTTCAGAAGTAGAGTTTGAAACAGCTAATGCTAATGGAATGGAAACCATCTTCCAGTTGACGAAAAGACGGTCACTTCCTTTCACAAGATTCAGGTTTTGTAAAGGAATATGTTAATGAAGAACCTGGTGTTTGTGATGGGAGTTTTACATAAACAAAAATAGGATGATTTGAGGACTTGTTTTAACTGAGCTAAGTGGTTGCTTTTGCTTTTGATGTTTGTTTTAACTTATATGTGAATAAATCAAGTGACACTTTTAACAATCAATAAACCCATGATGATGTGGTTCTTCTGTGTTGTTCATGACTGAATTGTGGCATGATCAATTCAAACACAACACATACTGAAACTGTAAAATGAGGACAATTGACAAATGAAATTTGACTTTTATAGGTCAAATGCTTACCACTTTTTACATTGAAAGTTTGAAGCTGAATGCAAACTTGGATTGGCGGAAATTAAAGAAGACAAGTACAAACAACTATTGGAACGCTATTATAACGCGCGAGTCAAAGCATCCGAATTCCGGGTAGGCGATTTTGTCCTACGAAGCAACGAAGCCTCAGGCGCAGAAAAAATAGGAAAGTTCGCACCTAATTGGGAAGGCCCGTACATGTACAAAATTTATTTGGGGAATTGGATTTTAATAACCTAAACTATTTGAAATTTGTCGACACCCTTAACTAAAAAATTGGTCTTACATAAAATGTACTATTAACCTGTTGGATTCTAGCAACCAAATTGGGTTAAGTCACTAACTCAGTTAGTGTTTTGGCTGACGTGACACCCTAATCTGACGTGGCACCCACAATCTGATCTGGCATGCTGACGTGGCACCCCCAACCTAACTGGGTTAGTGACTTAACCCAAATTGGGTGTCAGACTCCAATAGGTTAGTACAGGTTGTAATGGCCAATTTTTTAGTTTGGGGTGCCAACGGCCAATTTCAAATAGTTTAGGTTATTAAAATTCAATTCCCCAGTTTATTTTGGGCTTTGAAGCAGGTGTTTGCCGTATACCATACACGTAATCAGGCGTACATTATGTCTCTTTTAGGTTCTGTGAATGCATCAGTTGTTCCTTCTTCATATTGTCATTCCAACTTTGTTTAGTTGTAGATCGCACTAGCTATCACAAGTGAACATCTCGTGTGTTGTCTCTTGCTAATGAATCAGTTCGAATGGATTGAATTTTGCCTGAGATGTCCATCAGAAGGTCCAATGTCCAATTTTTGGTATTGTCTGTTTGCAGTTTGAGAGTGTTCTTACTCTCATTTCAACAATGGAAAATTGTAAAAAAAGAAATAAATTAACACCCGCGGCAACGCGCGGGCATTCCTACTAGTCATGTTAAATATGTTTTTATGCTATTTTATTTTATTTTATATTTTATACGATATAGTTTACGAAAATAAAAGCCTGTTATTCACGAAAAATGTTTTGAAAACTTAGCCTTTTACTCAATCAAAATAAGCCATTTTATTACCCCCTATCCGCTCACTGGGCAAAACTTTCAAATTTTGCTCAGACGTACGTTTTTGTGTTTTTGTTCTTTACGTCAGGTTCTCAAGACAATCAGGGATGGATATGGGAAAGTGCTAGAGTGAATGAAAAGACCTTTGTGAAAGTACATGTAATAAAGTAGACTACGCTTCCTATTAAGTTGTTAAGCTTTGTAATGTTTTAAGAATTAATGGAATTATGTTTTTTATCTGACTCTGTAAAAGTGACACGTCAGCCCGCTCCGGGCCGGGGTGTTACATGCAGCTTATAAACATTTATGAGGTTTAAAGATAACAAAGAATACATTTGAGTGAAAATGCTAAAACCAATACAAAGTGATTAGTGATTAAATTCAATATGTTGATCCATTGAGATTACACAAAAACAGGAAAGCTTCAGTGTTCACAATGAGGTAAGAACATCCCATAAGGCCAGAACTTATTAAAATGACAAAAAAAAAAAAAGTGAACTGGTTTATATAAAATTCCCACAGAACACGAACCAAAGCAAAACTGTTTTCTAATGATGAAGTTCTACCTACCTGATGATCGCATACTAGTCCAAGGAAACTTGGATGTCGCAGTGATGTTGCTAGTGCTGTCACTTCTCTGGCGGTCTGCCGGCCTGTGCCAAACCTTGCCGCTGTAACCGGTCTGGTTCTTAACCCCGCTTCCGTCAAGCCAATGAGTCTTCTTAGTTTCATCACCTTCAACAATGGTGGACTTGGCCTGTTTGCTTTGCTTGCTCATGTTCTTGCGCTCCTCTTCAATCACACGGATCGGGTACAAATCCGGTGATATTGAAAGTGGGCTCCTTAAAGTAACATACGCTTTCTTGTAATCAGGTTTTGCAATCAAAAGCCCGCCTCTTTTCTTCTTCTTCCCGTCCATGTTGAGGGTTCTAACCTCGTCTACTTCAAACCCGTATAGTGATTCCAAAACCCTCTTGATTTCAATCTAGAAACAAAATTCAGATGTTTCAAAAACTTGGTTTTAAAATGTGGGCATCAGGAGCACATAATGTGTCATGAGATCGCATCGTGTGATGCGATTCCATGATGCGACACCTTATGTAGTTGACCAGTATTTGAACAAACTTGACAGTGATTGCAACATGTCTGAGTTTATAAACTTGGTTGAACAAATCTAACAATCAACCGAGCAATGAGTTTTAGTATTTGAACAAATTAGATCATCAATTTAACTAGAGATGATGAAAATATCTTATATTTTAATGTTTAAAGTTGACAAGTTAAAAGATTATCTATAAATATTATATTATTTTAATAATGAATGCCTCGCCATCACACATCGGCTTCTGGAATCAAATGCATCGGATAGCAACGCGCTTTTTAAAACCAAGATTAAAAAAAACACCAAAAACCAGAAATAATCTACAAGAAAATGTTAACAGAAGTGTGGTGAAAACTAACCTTGGTAGCAGAGGGGATGGTTTTGAGGGCGATTTCGGTAATGTTGGAGAAATTAGTGGGCATGAGAAGCTTAATTGGAATATTAGCAAAGTTAACCACTCTTCTTCCCAATCTACTCCCCATGTTTCAAACAACTTCTATAACAAACCTTAAAAAACAGTAGAATGAATAACAGATTTTATATTAAGTGAAACAAACATAGATCAGAAAGGCAGAAAAAACTGCAGCTAAAACCCTAAATCTAATTACGTTCGATATCGGGGAGACAAACAGACAGTTGCGGATCCAGGAATTTTTTCCAGGGGGTTCCTTTTTCTATATGCTTCAATCCCATATGATCGTACAGGAAAAAAGTCGGGTCGGTTTGACGATTCGGATCGAATAAAGTTCATTATGTAAATAAAATACGATACAATAATGAAAACTAGTTCTGACCAGGATTGATAACATATTAACATCACTACTCAAACCAACAAGCTCTAGAAATTATACTTAAGACTAAATAACACTTGCATTGTTTCTAAAATAAAAAAGATCATAACAGAGACAATACAAAATGGTTGAATAAATTTTAATTATACTAAAGTTTATGTCAACATAAAAGTTGCAGCAAAGATTCATTTTTGTTCTCTCTTTGTGTGTTACCCATTCCCACATGAGAAGGTATTAAACATTGTATGACATCAAATATATTATTTGCAATGCCCTATGTATTATTCATTTTTCTCAAGATTATGGACAAGAAGTCAAGAAGTTCCAAATGGTTCTCTAGTTTCTTCTACGTAGGTCCAAACAGAGGACAAGGAAAATGGTTGAATACTATATGAGTGTAACTGAACTCTATAATCCTCACTGTGATCAATTGACTGAACTATAAACACAAGCCCCAAATAAGGACTGCAACTGCAAGATGCACAATTTATCAACTGTGTAACAAAAAAAGACAAGTATGTTCTAACATTCTAAGTCTAACAAATAATGAAGCAACTTAAGCAATATCAACTAACCGTAAGAAAATAGATGAGCAAGTGAAATCAACTAAAAGGATGAAAATAATCTAAGTATAGATATGTTAAGATTTCAGCTAGATTCCCAAATTCCAGAGAGTTTCCAGACAAATTCGTTAAATTATGGCTAGATTCCAGCCAGATTTCTACTTTTATCTAAGGAAAACTACTTCTATACACTAATGCATCAATATTTTAAAACTTTTGATACTAAATGGATGAAAAATCAAAAATAGTATTATTTTAATAAATTTTTCTTTATTTTCTTTGTTCGCTTTTTTTATCGAAGGCCCTTGCTTTTTCTGCGCCTCGCGCCTAAGCCCAAGGTGAGGCCTATGCGCCTTGAGTGCGTGATAGCAAATTATGACCCGTAAGAAACGGGTCGGGCGTAACCCGTCGATGGACCGCAAGATATGAAAATGGGTGACGGGTCAAGCATTAACCCACGTTTACAACTTACAAGCAGTTCCTTTCATTTTATAATATGTTTTATTTTATTTTGTTGCATTTTTTATTTTGAAGCTTTATTTACTTGTACCCTTATCTCTTTTGGTAGTAAGTAGTTTTTGACAGTTTACTAAAGTTAGGAACGTGGAGTAGCAGTAGTTTTTTCCTTTATGTATTGAACCTTGTTTGCTAATGAGGACAGTGAGTTTATATGAATGAACATTTCTTTTGGTTAATTTTTCTCTCAATGGATTTTGAGGTTAAATTGATTGTATCTATGCTAGCTCAATTGTGGCATATTGAGTGGTGATCTTAGACCCGAATTCATAACCGGAGTGGTGTATCTGTATCTTCGGGAGTGATTCGCAGCCCTATCTTTTCGTTTGGTGGTGAATCTGTATCCAAGCGAGCCGTTAGATCTATCCTTTTATTTGAACCGGTGATTCGGGTCCTTACTCCTATCAGTGCTCCTATCAGTGCGCCTAGCGCCTTTGATAACTATGAAAATAACACCTATATTCTCTAAATAACTATAGAACAAGAATACAACAACAATATCAAACGAACGTAAATCCTAAATAAAATCGACATAATTTCATCATCCTAATATCATGATTCAGTTATCTGGCTTCAACTGCATACAATTCAGGAACGATCTAACATAAAACTTCATCTGATTTAGCATCCTAGAAGCAAAACTGATCCAAAACATGAATGATCAATATAACCTCATCTCCTTAAATCATATAACCTAAATAACTAACAATCCGATAATAACACCACCTGCATTCCCTAAATAACTATAAAACAAAATAAGTCAATAACTACACAACAACAACAAACGAACAAAAAACCTAAATATAATCGACATGATCATCTGTCTTAAATCGCATACAATTCTGAATTGATGTAACACAAAAACTTCATCTAATTTAGCTTCCTACAAGGAGAACTGATCCAAAACATCAATGATCAATATTAGCTCATGTTCTTAAATCTTAACCTATCTGTTCCTGTCATCAGAAGGCAAAAATTCCGGTAATATAACACCTATATTCCCTAAATAACAATAACTATAAAACAATAACAAACGAACACAAAACCTAAATAAAACCGGCACGATGTCATCACCCTAACATCGCGATCCGATCATCTGTCTTAAATCGCATAAAAATCTGGATCTAATATAAAAACATCATCTGATTTAGCTTCCTACAAGCAGAACTGATCCAAAACATCAATGATCAATGCTAGTTCATGTCCTTAAATCTTAACATATCTATACCTTTCAACAAAATTTAACAATCCTGTACCAATAACACCTAAACAACCATAAAACAATAACTACACAACAACAACAACGTACGATCGCAAATCCTAAATAAAAATGACACGAATTCATCATCCTAACATCATGATCCAGTTATCCAGCTTCATCTGCATACATTTCATTATTTCAGGAATGATCTAACGTAAAAACATCATCTATAGAACAATAAGTATACAACGATAACGAAAGAACACAAAACCTAAATAAAACCGACACGGTTTCATCATCCTAACATCGAGATCCAATCATCAGGCCTCAATTACATACAATTCATCAACAATCTAACACAAATAACAATCATCATCATCATCATCTTCATCATCATCTTCATCATCATAATAATAATAATAAATGAAAGAATAAATGAAAGAAGAAATGATACCTGATAGGTAGTATCAGGTATAAAGCATAGTTGTATAAAGCATATTATAAATCATACTAAAAGTCTAAAACACAACAAATTGAAACTTAACATGATATCATCAACAAATTAGAACATACCTAAGAAAGTTGGACGACACTGTTCCGAAGCGTAGATCCGCCCCTGCAAACAGAGCAATTCGAAGCATTATGATACAATGAAAAAACAACAAAGAGACAACAACAATAATAATAATAATAATAATAAATTGAAATCAGGAAACGAAATGAGGAAATATTTACCGGTGGAAACAGAGACGAAATTGATGATTTTGGAGATGAACTGCTATGAGGGTTTTGGAGATTTAGGGCACTTTTTGTTTTTGAAGAGCTGACTGATTGACTGCTATGTTATTCACTTTATAAATTAGGTAGAAAAAAAAAACTTAAATTAAATTGGATTATTATAAATATTTGAGTTAAAAAGTAGGCATGTGAATTTCTGACACGACCTGAGAATACGATACAAATCTAACATGAAATTTGTGGGGTTTAGGTTTGGTTTAAACTTTAAATGGGTTCGGGTCAGTTTCAGGTTGAACCCGTGAACAAATTTAGCTAAACGGAGGATTGGGATCGGGTCAACCTAGGTGGGTTGACAGATTGACCCGTTTAACATATTTTTATTATTTTTTACAATATGTTTTATATCACAAATTAAATTTGTTAGGTATTTTATGCCATAATCATAACTTAAAGACAAAATTACAGAAAACAACCTTTATGTATACCCAAAACTGCAGCTTTCACCTTTATCTTTAAAAAGCTCGATAATCAACCTTAACCTTTATATTTTGTTGCAAAACCAAACCTTTATCACTAACTGAGTTAGTTTTTCATGTTAAGTCTCCTCACATGCTTTGCATGTGAGGGCTTTTTAGTCTTTTTCTTTGTACATTTATTAAAATGTTTATTTTAAACAAAAACATTATAAACATCATCTTCCCCAAACATATAGCGAAACCCAGACTTAACCGGTCATCAATCGTAGCACCAGCTCCAGCTCGGAAACCACATGGACCACCGTTACCTACTCATCTCGCCACAATTCCACCACCACCAATATTAAAGTGAAGATATGGTGTATGTTGTTTATTGTTTTTAATTCAATTAATAATAATCAGTTCTTACAATTTATCTTGGTATCAGAGCTTAATGCTTGAAAGAGAAAAAAAAAGTTCCAATCACATTTCCGATCAACTTCCGGCAAAGATCCAACTACTCTTTTCTTTCTTCTTCTGGATCTATTCCTTCATTTTTTGTTCGATTCTCTTCTTTATCTTTCTATAATCATCTTCCTCGTTTCCTATTCGTGTTACAGATCTGTTCTTCATCCAATTTTTTCTGTTTCTTTGATCCTCTGTTCATCTTCTAGTTCTACAATTCTTTGATACTCTGTTCATCGTCTAGTTCTGTTGTTTCATCTTCTTCATCTTATCCTAAAGTAATTCCCGTCGCCGTTTGATGATTATTCATTTCTTTCTTTACCGATTTCTCGACTCTATATAAAAAATTAGCTTCATTCACGTTGCTTTATTATTAATAATAATAATAATAATAATAATAATAATAATAATAATAATAATAATAAGATTAGTGTTTACCATAATACTGATTAGTGATGGTTCATTTAAAACAAGATGAGAGGTGGGTGAAGTTTTGTTAGAACTTAGAGGTGGTAGAGTGAAGAACAAGAGTGTTGTGTGTGACAGAGAAAGATTGATGTTTTGTTTGGTAGTGTTGAAAGCCTAACAACTTGTAATGGCTCGTTAGGTTTTGATCAGGTTAGTTATGGGTTTTCCTTATATGTTTGGGGAAGATTATATGTTTGGGGAAGATGATGTTTATAGGGTTTTTGTTTAAAATAAACATTTTAATAAATGAACAAAGAAAAAGACTAAAAAGCCCTCGCATGCTTTGCATGTGAGGAGACTTAACATGGAAAATTAACTCAGTTAGTGATAAAGGTTTGGTTTTGCTACAAAATACAAAGGTTAAGGTTGATTATCGAGCTTTTTAAAGATAAAGGTAAAAGCTGTAGTTTTAAGTATACATAAAGGTTGTTTTCTGTAATTTTGTCTAACTTAAAACATAAACTAACGTAAGATTTTCTAACTAAAATTGTGATTTTAAGTAAAATTTTAATTTAAATGTATTATAATATATTAATTTTTGAACAAAAATAAAAAAAAAAATACGGGTTGAACGAGTCGCGTTTGGGTCAACCCGTAAATATCCGGGTCGTGTTCATGTTCATATGTATGATATAATTTTTGGGTTCGGATCGTGTCCGGGTTCATGTAAAATTTTCGGGTTCGGGTCAGGTTGGACACGTCAACCCGCTTACCCAACCCGTTAAGCACTCAAGTTAAGCGATAGCAAACTTTTTCCAACACTTTTCACCTTTACTTTACACTTGTAAGAATTTTAACTTATAAAATCATATTTGTAAGGAAGAACACTATACATGTAGAACATTAGGTCATAAGTACATTTGTATCTTGTTAAACTATAATTATCAAATTAATGTTTCATTTAAAAAAAAAAAAGATAGTTTATTCATAAATAAAAATAAAAAACTAAACTGATTTTGTCTCGAGCTCATTGGTCCAATGGTAGTTCCATGGGTAGAGCTAGGTAGTTTTCTCAATTGTAGATTTTCTCAAAGGCCAAGTCATCACATTCTGTTTTTTTTTTTTAACGGTAAATTTTATACTATCTTATTTCCACCTAACCTTGCATTTGCAAGGATTTAAACCCACAACCTCACATTTGTAAAGAGAGACACCATACCACTAGATCAAAAGGTCATGGGTACCACATTCTGTTATTAATGTGGTTATTTAGGTGGAAGGGTGATTCGAAATGTCTGTGACTTTGCTTTGAAAAGAAAAAAAAAGATTAGTCTTGACTTAGCTTAACTTGAGTACTACTTTGGATTAGTATGTATTAGCTCATATATATATATTTGTAATTTGAAAGATGTATTATTTTAAATGTTATTGATTTGTTATTTAAACTTATAAAAAAACATTGCTATAAAACAACACGTTTTAAGGGTGGTGGAACATTCATCGTCCCATCATACTATCAAACAAACCACCTACCCCATCACACACAACACAACAATCACAGGCATGACATAGGCCACGAAAATCAGGCTTCACGGTGTGGTAGATGGGGTGGCGTCGTTGTTTCACGGTTGCCTCAGCCTGTGACACCCCACCAGCCGTTAGCAACCAATATACAAAATATAAATAAGAACATTGATACAGAGATAATAGCAAATAAAATAACTCGTCTTATCTATGTTTGAATACCAAATACAACATTCATTGTTTATAAACATTTGTACAAACATTAGACTAGAAACCGGTACTGTAGCGAACCGGTTTGGCAAAAAAAACCGATTTGATCACCTCTATTACTCTATATATTAAAGGACAACACTTTAGGCAATAGTATGTGAACGCCTGCCAATTCCCAATAATGTAAAACGTACAATCAAAATATCTTCCGTTTGCTAATTTTTCGTATCGGGCTCAAAAGTAGAGGTGTACAAAACCGGGTTTTTTGAATACCCGGGTTCGGTTACGTACTCGGGTTCGGGTATGACCGGGTAGGGTATAATCGGGTATTACGAAATAATCGGGTCGGGTTTGGGTAGGGTATTTTCGTGAAAAGCCATACCCTATATACCAGGTTCAGTTCGGGTTCGGGTTTTCAATACCCGTTTCAGGTATACCCATTTTCGGGTACTAGATACCTATTTTTCAAGTAAGCGTGTGAATATCCGACACGAGCCAAACCTAACACGAAATTAGCGGGTTTAGGTTTAGTCTAAATGGGTTCGGGTCAAACCCGCGAACCCGTTTAGCTAAACGGGTCGGGTTCGGGTCAACTCAGGCGGGTTGGTTATACTATATATTGTTTTTTTTACAATATGTTTTATGTTATAAATTAAATTGGTTAGGTATTTTATGCTACACTTATAACTTAAAATAGAAATTGGTATGAGATTTATAAATAAAACATAAATGTTTTATATATATTTGTGTTTTTTGTAGTAAAATTTTAATTTTAATACATTAGTTTGCGAAAATACCCTACGCGTAGGGTCGGGTTCGAGTATTAAATAACCGGGTAGGGTTGGGTTCGGGTATTAAATAACCGGGTTTTAAAATACCCTACGGGTAGGATCGGGTTCGGGTATTTTTTTGAGTTCGGGTTCGGGTATTTTGTACACCTCTAGTCAAAAGTATTATTTCTATTTTTACATTGGACTTTAGTTTATACAAGGATGAGGTTGGGCCTTTTTTTATTTACTAAAGAAAAGCCCAAAAACCAATGAAGTAATCAGAACCGTTGATCTAGGTCCATCAGCTTTAGGTTTGTTTAACTCCACCCTTTTAATACTCTTCATCTTCAACCTATTTCTATCCTATCGTCGCCGCATTGTAGCCCAGTCCCTCAACTCAGGTATTCTTTGCTATCTTTTATTCGAAATTATTATTATTATATGCTGTTTATCTGTTTACAAGATATTAAATATCGTTTTTATGATCTTGGTATGATTGTTGTGATTTTTTTTTTAATTAATTGTTGAGGTTATTTATTTTAATGACAGAAAGGGTATCCAATTAGCCTTATTTTTCAGCAAGTTTTTTAATTTGTGTAAATATTGTAGTTTAGAACAGATTATTAGTGGTTTAGAACTTTTATGGGTTCAATTGTTTTAGTTTTCATGTTAGGGTTAGGTTTGTAGATTATTGTTTTCAAAAATTTATAATGGCTGATTTGTGCATAGATGGCAATATTTGAGTTTTTATAAAAAAAAAAAAAAAAAAAAAAAAAAAAACTTGACCGCGAGTTAAGCGTATTTATAAAATGTGATTGTTTTGCAGAGTAAGTATGGTTAAGCATAACAATGTTATCCCCAACGGCCACTTTAAGAAGCACTGGCAGAACTATGTGAAAACATGGTTTAACCAGCCCGCCCGTAAAACCCGGAGAAGAAACGGTTAGTGACGGAACTTGGATACTTGTTGTTTTTTTGTATTATTCAGCTCTCAAGTCAAACGTCCACAAGGCGCATACCGAAATGACCATGTGGTGTGCCGGCGGTTAACACTTTAGGCCTTGAGTGCGCCTTGTGGCATTGACTACTCTGTGCCTTTAGGTTACACTTAAACTTACGATTATATTTCAGCTAGACAAGCGAAGGCTGTTAAGGTTTTTCCAAGGCCTGCTGGTAGACTTCGCCCTCAGGTTCATGGGCAAACTTTGAAGTACAACATGAAACTTAGAGAAGGCCGTGGATTTTCTCTTGAGGAATTGAAGGTTAGATTAGTTAGCACGTTATTTCGGTTTTGTGTTGGAAAGATAGAATTCTTGTCGAGATTTTGTGCCTAAGTTGATCAACCTTGTTTTGGATAGTAACGTATACATGGGATTGCGTATTGTAACTTTTGTATTTTTAAATAGGCTGCAGGTATTCCAAAGAAGCTTGCTCCAACTATTGGCATTGCTGTCGACCACCGTCGCAGGAACCGCTCCTTGGAAGGTCTCCAAGCTAATGTCCAGAGGCTAAAAACCTTCAGGGCTAAATTGGTTGTTTTCCCAAGAAGAGCAAGGAAGACTAAGGTGAAATTACATTTTATATACTTTATTGTTTTATAATTTGAAGTCACAATACGTATCGATAAACAAATTTAGCTTCTCATTAGTTTTAATCCTAGTTGTACGAAACTGATACATTAATTTTGATATTGTAATTTTAAAGCATCTTTTTTTTGTTTAAAAAATGTTATTTTTGTTCATTTATATCGAGTATAGTTTCAAACAACAGAAGCGGACGTCATTTTCCGAATGCATAATATAAGGTCTTGAAACATTTTGAGTTTGTAAGATTTAACATTCGAGACCTACTATTTATTTTGAAACAGGCTGGCGATTCGACTCCCGAGGAGCTTGCAAGTGCTACCCAGGTCCAAGGTCCAGTATTGCCTATTGTTAGGGAGAAGCCAGCAGCCGAGTTTGTGAAGGTGACAGAGGAGATGAAGTCGTTCAGTGCATACTCAAAGCTGCGTTTGGAGAGGACAAACAAGAGGCATATGGGTGCCAGACTCAAGAGGGCAGCCGAGGCCGAGAAGGAAGAGAAGAAGTAAGAGGGTTGATGAATCAGTTTTGGATATTGCTTTGTTTGAAATGTCAACTTTTCGTGATATGTTTTTGGATTCGGTATGTTTTTAGCTTTTGTAGCTTGGATGATGTTATGTTTTATTACAAGTGTATGATTTGAACTAATGGTCACATAATTTTAAGTTTTGTTTTGGATATTACTTCTACTTGCTGTTTTTTTTCAAGATTGTGATTGTGTTGATGTCAATGATATGGAAATGTTTTCGCTCAAATGCACAGAGTCATAGGGCCAAGAATCTTACACCTTCTATGTTATGGAAATGCTCATGACTTGTAGACCAAACAAAGCACAACTCAATCTTGAGTTATTTGGTGTTATAAAATATGCCCAATGCACAAACATACTAGTATCTTAACACACTTCTGGATGTGTAGGTGTGACGAGTCGCATAATAAACTGTCTTTTAACACGTTACACGTTATAATTTTATGTAATTTGCCCTTTACATAAAACTTAAAGAGGTTTAGCTGTTTGTTCACAATTAACTTAGCTGTTTTGGACCGTTCTCAACTGAAAAAGAGAGATGCATTGTGTTAGACATATAACCAAACCAATTGACCGTAGGGCCTTAAGGTTGCACACTTTCTTCTAAGTATAAAATTGTTACATATCTCCCCCTTTCATTCAAATTGGGTTATTGTGTTAGGGAATCTTACGGGAAACTATCATATTGTGATGAATATGATTGTGAGTGTAAGCCATTGAGGCTTTGGCCCAGTGGTTGTGGGGATGGTGTATAAGGTGAGGTCAGAAGTTCAAATCTCCTCACATGTGATAAGGGTGAATATTAGGTGAATATTAGGTGAGCATGTAATTAGCCGTTCAAAAAAAAAAAAAAAAATGATTGTATGACCGAATAGATGTTCAATAATATCATTAATGTATCCTTTACTACACATACACACATTTTTTGGAAGTATGGATCCTGTTGTAGTATCCGAGTAAATTATCGTCCCCTAAATATGTGGGAGACAACATTTGTCGTCGCTACAACTGAGCCAAACCAATCCTAACCAAACAAACAAACAAATAAATACATCTAGGGATGTGTATGAGTCGGTCTTGGCTCAAAACGATAACCATAACCGATCGGTTATGGCGGTTTTTGTTAATTGGTTATAAAGGTCATAGTAGGTAGTCTATGGGTCGGTTAACCATGAATTTGAGTTTAACTAAAATAGCTCAAAACAATATAATTGTGCCTAATTTGGGTTTGAAAATTTAGGCTTGACATTTTTTTTATCAAGGAATAAAATGTTGCCTTTCAAAAAAAAAAAAAAGGAATAAAATCTTATTACACAATTCTGTATATTTGTATACATTGAATTAAAATACGTTTAGTCTATAATATTAACTAGTGTTTTTCCACCTCGCGCGTTGCGCGATGGTACGCAAGTTTTGTTCAGTGCCTTAAGGGATTAATAATACTATTCGAGTTTCATAATTACGAACTCATTGAATACATGGTTTATCAAGCCAATAACTCGTAAAGTAAAACCAAAATGTAAAATGTTATCAAATAAGTCGACGTAAGTTAATGATCTAAAACAGAGATCCCACATGGTGCGTGGGGTTTGATGGGTGCAACGTGCGCGCCTACATTTCCCACATTTTAAATCACTAAAGGCATATAATCCGGCATTGCTATGGGTTAAAAGACGTGGTAAATGAATCCACCACCGCCGCCCATATTAATGCCCTCTTCAATGTCCACTATTATCATATTTTGTACGCCTGTCATCATCTCCAAAAATCTGAAATCAACATTACAGGCATAAAAAAACTGAGATGTTTCAAGTCAACCCAAACCATTTCGACCCTCAACAAATATTGTCAGATATAAATCAAAAGGGTAAAGAAATGACCTCATATGCAGTAGCTATTTCTCTAAATTTGTTCTCTGCTTCTTCTCTATCTTTTACATTTTTATTAGGGCGCCATTTCAAAGCAAGTTTTTTTATAAGCTCGTTTTATCTCTGTTATGGATGCAATCTTTGACACACCCAAAATCTTTTAAAGCTTTCTCAGCCTTCATAAGCGATTCCCGAATGCTCATGTCCTTTAAAAGATGTTATTTTAATAATCGCTAACATATATATACATGGTACATTAACAATATAACTGGGTTTAAACTTTAACATGAACATATAGTACCAACCTGAGGCGTACGACCAAGAAGAAAAACGTATTAGAGCTAAGGTCAAAAGTATACGCAACCTATGTATATCTTTTGTCACAAATCAGAATGCTTGTGAACACAGCTCATTGATCCAATTTATGCCATGCTATTGGCAGTAGGACACTCTCCTAAACACATCTATGCATATCAAACAAAAATCTTTAGCAATTTATAACATCATTTAGCATATGCAGCAAAATGTATATCATAGTATAGTTACTAAGCTCAGCATTCAAATCGGAGCCACACATGTCAGTAACAAACTTGGTTGGACCACTCATATCCATATCCATTGATGCTTTCAAATTGTTGCTATTCCTAAAAAAAATTCAACAATGTACAAGTCAATGACTTTTCAATAATTCACACATGAAGTTAAGAAAGAGGCTGAATACTTTTAGTTGCCACGCTACATTTGGTACAACACCTAACAAATGTCGCAACTACTCCCTACACACGTCAGAAATTAAAAAGCATAGAATTTAGTAAAACAAATATAATCATAGCTGCGATAAACAACCAACAATATATGCATGCTCAGTCGCGGAGATCGTCAACACCATGACCATTTCAGCCCTGCTAAGAAAGAGAACAATGTTGTACATATATGGGTTCGCACACCATAACGACACATATACCCTCAAAAAATTCATAAAGAACGAAATTACCATGTTACGGTTCAAAGACTTCACCAATTAATATATTTGTAAACAATGGTTTACTATCCCAACAAAGATCAATTTTAAAATCTGTAAGTGCTCGGCTCAGAGTCTTTAAAATCCTTAGCTACAAGGCAGGTTGCAGGTCGAAACCTACCATCCGCTATCCTTGCCACGCCATCCCCGCCAACAATCAGGAAATATTTTTAACTCATTATACCCTTGAATAAAATGTTCATCAGTTAAAATGAGGCGCTACACCAACGCATGCCACTAAGGATGACATCGGCACCGTCGCTTTTCAAACCCGCTTTCAACCACGTACAACATGAAAATTTCACTGATTTCAATCAGCAACATCACCACCATTCATTGATGCCTTCCAATTGTCACTATTCCTAAAAAAATTCAACAATGTACAAGTCGATGACTTTTCAATAATTAACACATGAAGTTAAGAAAGAGGCTGAAACCTTTTAGTTGCCACGCCACATTCGGTACAACACCTAACAAATGTCGCAACTACTTCCAACACACACCAGAAATTAAAAAGCATAGAATTTAGTAAAACAAATATAATCATAGCTGTGATAAACAACTCACAATATATGCACGCTCAGTCGCGGCGATCGTCAACGCCATGACCATTTCAGCCCTGTTAAGAAAAGAGAACAATGTTGTACATATATGGGTTCACACACCAAAACGACACATATACCCTCAAAAAAATCATAATGTATTTGTAAACAATGGTTTACTATTCCAATTAGATCAATTTTAAAATTTGTGAGTGGTCGGCTCAGAGTCTTTAAAATCCATAGCTGCAAGGCGGGTTGCAGGTCGAAACCTACCATCCGCTTTCCTTGCCACGCCATCCCCACCAACAACCAGGAAATATTTTTAACTCATCATAGCCTTGGAAAAAAATGTTCATCAGCTAAAAATGAGGCGCCACACCAACGCATGCCACTAAAGCTGCCATCGGCACCATCACTTTTCCAAACCCGCTTTCAACCACGTACAACATGAAAATTTCACTTATTTCCATCAGCAACATCACCACCATTCACCACCAACCAAATGGAAAGTTAATGAAACCGTCGGTCACAAAGCTACCGTTAACAGTCCACCCCCTCATCTATCTCAACCACCCACCCCGCCACATAAAACACCACCATTTAACGCCACTATCCAAGCCCCGACACCAGATTAACACCAACCAACAACCTAAACATCGAAACACAACAACATAAACCAAACACAATCAATAACCCAACAGCAGAAACAAAGCAACAATTATTATCATATGTTATGACTTTATACAATCTACATATGTACTGTACCAAGTAAAAAGTAAAAAATAAACAATAAAAATATGTATCCATGTTTTTTTATGCAAAGACCAACATCAATAGTCATTTAAAACCCGTTAAATCCCTAAAGTCACAACAAAGATGGTCGTACCTGCTGTTGAAGATGACAACAGTGGTAATGGCGGCGGGAGACCCGGTCCCCAATCTTGATAATTGCGGTGGTGGAGATGGGTTAGAGGCGGTGATGAGGGTAGTAGTTTCGGGGGTGGTGGGTTAAAGGCGGTGATGAGGGCATTAGTTTCGGTGGTGGTGGGTTGGACGCGGTGGCGATGACGACGACGGCAGAGGTAGAGATGTGGTGGCGGAGAAAGTGGTTAGGCATGGTGGCAAACATTGTCAGCCAGGAAGCCCTTCGATTGTGGCAACAAAAGGTGAGCACGACGGTCGGTGAAAGGAAGTGTTATGAGAGAGTGTGTGGACAGGTTGTCAAATAGTGAGGTGGGTGAAGTGTGTCAGGTAAGAGGAAGGGGAAGAGGACGCGTATGGTGTGTGTAGAGGGAGAGAGGACGCGTGGTATAAATGGGATTGCTAACACAAATGCCATACACTAATGACTTTAATACCCCTTGTATGTAAGAGAATTACAATAATGCAACATTAATAGTTTCCTGTTCAAATAAGAAGGTTTATTATTATTATGTTAACTAGGTTTTCTATCCGCGCGCGTTGCGGCGCGTTATGACAGATTACATGTATGAAATAAACTTTATATTACTATTTGAATACTGTTCTTGTTTGATAGATGGCCAAAAGTAACACAAACTGATAACTTCTAGAACTCTGCATTATACAACTACACCTAGAAACATATGAAATATTAAAGTTTAAAAAAACAGCATAATATATAAGAAAAACACCGGATAAAGAAATTTAAAAGTAAACGTTGCAAACTGATCGTCTTTGAAACATCTGAAACGCACAGATCAGAAACATTTTCTGTGCACGATTGATGGGTCAGACTCATCATACTCGGCCTTGGCGATCCACATCTGCATTTACAAATAAAATGCCCAAATTAAAAATCTAGAAGATCTTGATACTTAAGTCACTGCTCAAAAGTGTAGCTGGTAGAATTAACAAATCTTAGACAAAGTCTTCATAGTAGGATATTGACCAAGTAGCTACCAATTTTCATTTCAAAATAGAAGGTGACTGTTGCAACAGATTAATATGTCGGGTGGTAGTGTTCTATATTGTTAATATATTTTTTTATAAATTCATTGAAGATATAAGACCGAGTCATGTCTAAATTGGCCGGAAAGTTAATTGATTTGTTTACCTCTCGAAAGTTGCCGCTCGTGCATATCTTGAAATCTTCCTCTTTAAGATATACATGATATATACCCGGTCAAACAGACGCAATTAGTCGATAAGCCTCAAAATCTATAAAAACAAAACAGGCAATTTCCATAGGGGTTTATGCACGAGCTTGTGTACGATTTTAAAATTTTAAATTCTGTTAAAATAAAGCATAGAGATCCACCAGGCTTTGGATTTAAAATAAGATTTAAAATGCAACATTTTAAACAGGCGTTGTATGATTTTAGGCACCTACTCGCTTAGACGCCTAGGCGTTTACGCGCTAAGGTGTATGATTCACTTAGGCGACTAAGCGTTCGGCCGCTTTGGCGCTTAATTCTCTTAGGGACCTGCTCGCTTAAACACACAGGCTTTTAGTCGCGTAGGCGCAGAAGCGCTTATTCGCTTAGGCGTTTAAGCGCTAAGGCAGCAATTAATGCAATCGACCTAAAAATAGACGTTAAAACTTAAAACATATTAACTTGAAAATGGTATCAATTTCTATCATTATGCAATCAGATTCACCCAATCATTCATAGGACTTATAATAATCTTAATCAAGATCTTTCAAATGTTACCAGCTGGTTGCTTACTTCAACCCATTTTGAACCGTTGTTGACACCTGCTTATGCCCGTTCTAACTCGCTCTTCCTTGCCAGAACCTAACCTGTGTAAAAATTTAAAAAAAAAAACTATTGACTTGTAATACCACCTAACCGTATAGTATCAAATAGTATGATAAAATTACTTAATATAAAGTTTGATCACAAATTTACAGTTGTAAAACGCAGTTAATAAAATAAATCCTTAGATTTATTTATTTTTAGCAACTTGATGATTACTGGCCATCTTAATGCACAAAAGCCCCAAAACCATAAAAACAAAAGTTCAGAAGCACAACTAATCCCTAATTATCTCAAGAAAAAGTTACCTGTCGTATCACATGACAAAAGAGGGTTGTCGGAATTGAACCCGAGACACCACAGGTCTGCATCATTAACGGTCTGTAAGCTTCATACCCAATCTTATTGTCTCAATTTATTCCATATGTCACCAAAATGC
The DNA here is from genome assembly GCA_030844895.1 of Ambrosia x helenae. Taxonomy (NCBI): domain Eukaryota; kingdom Viridiplantae; phylum Streptophyta; class Magnoliopsida; order Asterales; family Asteraceae; genus Ambrosia; species Ambrosia x helenae. Next base: position 12,684,800 of record CM061227.1, on the reverse strand, counting down.
CTAGCGCAACAGTCAACACTTGCAGCCTGAAACAGTCCGTGCATGGATTAGTTTCGCATTGAATCAGGCTCAGATTGAGACACACACAGAGGCGCATCGATTATTAGCTTTGATAACCAGTGGTAAAGTAGATACAACAAATTACCAGGCGCAGAGTGTGGTAAGGGGACATACATCTGTAGCTGCCATTGAAGGTGCACCTGAAGAACTGCTAGCCAACGAATATGCGAAGCCAACGACTGAGCGTCACAATAACCCAAATTGCGCACACACATTCATCAAGGCCACATGACACGAAATCTTCTGTAAGTGTTAGAAACTCTCTTAAATGAACCTGCACATTCTGGTAGACAAATCATATTGGAACAACATTGAGTGTCACTACTGTATGTATGCTAAGGTGGTACAAACAAAACTCAGTTGTATACTACTTTAGCAACAAATATCAACATGGGTCAAAATGTTTAACCTTTTTACCTGGGTTAATTATCAAGCAGAGGTGTAGAACCAATAGCTTATTTGATATTGAAGATGTAAACACCCTGTTTATCCACCAGCCTTTTCTACACATTAAAGCTGACAATAAATTTAAAATAACAAATCAACATGGCCCATTAATCCATTATTATCAAAAAAATTCATACCTCAGCAGAACGATTCTTTGTTTTGTTGATGATGATTTGTTCACCCATCAAACCACTTTTGTGCAAAAAAAATCAGCTTCCTTCATAGCGAAAAATGTTTCAGTATTTCATCGAAGCATTTTAGCAGGAAAAAATGAAAAATAATCACCTTAAAGCGTTGAAACCATCGACAACACCACCAAAATCAACCCAGAAAGTGGAGGGGGGGGGGAGCCTTTGCTTGGTTCAACTATAACTCGCATGAACCACCATCGCCAGATGCATCTCACGCCTGCAAACCAACATTTGAAACATCAAAACCTAAAAGAATATTCCTATTCGTCTCACCCCCGCTATGGCTAACTGTTGGGTGACGGCAGTTTGGCATGAGAATAACATATTGCTAACTGCTTACAATATTGTTACTTAAACTCTACTCCAAAACCGAATGGAAATTGAAGAATAACGATCAAACTAAACATTAATAACCTAATTTTACCTCAAAACAGAACAGAATTTAAAGAATTATTATCAAACTAAACATTAATAACCTAATTCCACCACCTATCAATCAGTTTTCAACTTAGCTCATAACCCCTATTTAAAATAAGATGAAATTATTTAACATGAAATTACTTTGGTAAAGATGCTTATATAAATTATAGTATTTCAATAATAATCTCAGTTTTTGAATAAAATGATTTTGGAGCTTATCCGCCATTGCAATTCTTTCTAAAGCAGATGAACACTCGTGAGTGTTAGGACATGAAAAACATATATGCTTGTCTGCAAAATTTTAGGATATTGCTCTATTCAAACGATTATTCTTGGCCGATTGAAAACTACAAGCTTACCCTCCTTAGCATGAATTGTAACAATAAGCATAAGCTCTTTAAATAAGCAATCACAAACAGCTCCTAAGAATACACTATTTGTGACTTCCAACCCATTTCCTTTTCAGCTAATCCTATAGTGTTATATCTGCGAAAGAATGTATAAATATATAAACTTAGACACAATACCTGCGTACAGGGATGGAGTGCTTTCTTGCAGCAGAGGTAACATCACGATAACGGGCAAGACTTTCACCTAAACTACAGTTAATGCTTGACTGTGATACCTCACCAATGTTTCATCTTCGATCCCCAATTCCCCCTTTGGTTTTTCATTCTAGGGTTTTAATTCTTAAATCCCCTCTTCAATAATAATAATAATAATACTCGTTTTATTATTATTATTATTATTATTATTATTAATCAATTGAAACGATTCGGTAATTTCGTCCTTTCACTCTGTACTTCATCTTCTCCATATAAATGGCCCCTGTGTTCTTCTTCCCCTCTATTTCATCTTCAACAACTCCACCTTCAACATTATTACTTATTACTCCAATTCAATTAAAGTTTTACTAAACCATAGTAACTAACCCTTCGATTACCATATTCAATCAGAATATCAAAACCAAATCTAGATTCCAAATCAGATATACATCACCAATTATTATAATACACAAACTTAAACTTACGTTTACCTAAAACTTTCAACCAGATCTTAAGCACAAGCACAAGGATTATCAACAACAACAACCTGTTCATCATCACCACTCCTAAACAAGAGATAACCAGGTCACCGGAGATGGTGACCGGAGTTGCAGAGTCGTCGGAGACAACAACCTGTTCATCATCACCACTCCTAAACAAGAGGTAACCTTCTCTGTCATCATTCATCATCATAATCCCTAACTCCTCCTCCGCCTCCGGCGGTGCTCCGGCAGCCAAACCCTACAACCACACCACCACCTACCACACTCCACTCGATTATTATCATGGGGAGAGAGAGACGTAGAGATCGAAAAGAGAGAGGGAGAGAGGAAGAGACAGCGACGGTGGCGGCAGCGGTTGGGATCTAGGGTTCCTGTTCAGATTTGGGTGGTGTACGGTGGAGATTGTGGTGGTGTTATCAGACGGCGGCGGCGGAGGGTATGGGTTCTGATTTGGCTTCTTATTTTTGGATATAAAGTTATCGGGGTGATGGGTATGGGTTCTGATTTGGCTTCATGGCGGCAGTGGTGGTGGCCGGAGCTTCGCCGGAGGTGGAGGAGACCACCGGTCTCCTTTTCTCTCTAGTTCACCCTCTCTTTCTCTCTCTACCATGTGTGTCTGATACAGAAGTATGTGTGGGTGTTGTTTTTATAAGACAAAAGGGTGTGGTGGCATCAAGAGGGTTAGTGTTGGAGAAGATGAAGTTCAGATGGGTTAAAAGGGGTTTTAAAACGTTTAGAGATGAAATGACGAAAATGCCCCTGATATTTAACTGACTTTCCATCCTCAGTTAGAAACTCAGTTAAATATGGGCCATTTTGGCAATTTTCGATCTGTGAGGGGTGCTTTTGGCACAAAAAAAAGATAACTGACCAAACAAGCATTTTGGGCCAAACCTGAGGGGCCATTTTAGCAATTTACTCTTCAGAAAATTCAAACAACCATTTAACCGGTACTATTAGGGCTGCAAACGAACCGAACGAACACGAACAAGGCCTTGTTCGTGTTCGTTTGTTAAGAAAATTATGTGTTCACGAACAGTTCATGAACACTTACCGAACGAGATTTTCTGTTCGTGTTCGTTTGTTAAGAAAACACTCATGTTCGTGTTCGTTTGTTAATTTTGTTCATGAACACACACGAACATAAACAGACATTAATGAACAAAAACAAGTGTTCATGAACACAAAAAAGTGTTTATGAACAGAACAACACAAACAGACATATATTAACTTTTGAATAACATCGAATTCACATACATTAAGATAAATTAAAATAAAAGAATATAAAAATGTATAAAAATTAAAAACCTTACTAAACTATAGAACACAAACGAACATAAACGAACACGTTACCGAACGTTCACGAACATAAACGAACGAACGCGACCTCTGTTCATGTTCGTTCGTTTAACTAAACGAACGAAATTTTTTGTTCGTGTTTGTTCATTTATTAAACGAACAAACACGAACAAATTTCCCGCCAAACGGTTCATGAACTGTTCGCTGAAAGTTAATTCGTTTGCAGCCCTAGGTACTATATGATATAAGTGTCAAGTTATCCTAAAAATAAACCTTTAAACAAAAACATCAAAGATAAAAATTACTGTGAAAAGTCTAGAATCCATCAATGTATTTTTAGTGGACAAATTTAACATATTTCATGGCCAAAATAATATTATTATTATTACAATCAAAGCACCTCACACCTTATCCCGATCTTTAACCTCCTTCCTTCCTTCTTCTACCCCTAACAATGGCCGCCACCACCACCACCACCACCACCTCCATACTCCGATCAACCATTCTCTTCTCCCTCAAACCACCTCACAAACTCTCTCTCTTTCACTCTTTCCCAACACCCATTAACCACCACACTCGCCGGACCTCCCATCTCACCCGCCAATTCTCCACCACCACCCAACCACCACCCCAACCCCCTACCCACCCAAACATCATCGACATCCTCCAACAACGAGGTTTGCTCGACTCCATCACCGGAGACACCCTCCGTACCCTCTCTTCCAACCAACCCCTCCGCGTCTACTGCGGCTTCGACCCCACCGCCGAGTCCCTCCACCTCGGCAACTTAATCGGACTCATCGTCCTCTCCTGGTTCCTCCGTTCCGGCCACTCCGCCGTCGCCCTCCTCGGCGGCGCCACCGCCCTCGTCGGCGACCCTTCCGGTAAGTCCCTTGAACGCCCCCTTCTCGACCCACAAACCATTCTTAATAACATTACTGGCATTTCCCATACCATTATTAATATCCTTAACCGTAACAGTAACGGTAGAACTAACGGTAAGGGTAGAACTAACGGTTCTGTAACGGTGTTGAATAATTATGATTGGTGGAAGGATGTTACATTACTGGATTTTTTAAAAAACGTTGGGAGGTATGCTAGAGTTAATATTATGATGAATAAAGAGAGTGTGAAGAGGAGATTGGAATCATCTGATCAGGGTTTGAGTTATACTGAGTTTACTTATCAATTGTTACAAGGGTATGATTTTGTGCATTTGTTTAAGAACGAGAATGTGACGGTTCAGATAGGCGGGTCGGATCAATGGGGGAATATAACGGCTGGGACGGAGTTGATACGGAAGCTTCATCACTCGGATTCGGCGGTTTACGGGTTGACGTTTCCGCTTTTGTTGAAGTCGGACGGGAGTAAGTTTGGGAAGTCGGAGGATGGGGCGATTTGGCTGTCGGCGGAGATGTTGTCGCCGTATAGGTTTTATCAGTATTTTTTCACGATTCCGGATGAGGATGTGGTGAGGTTTTTGAAGATTCTTACGTTTTTGAGTTTGGATGAGGTTGAACAGATTGAGATGGGGATGAAGAATAAGGATACGTATGTTGCGAATTCGGCTCAGAGGAGGTTGGCGGAGGAGGTGACGCGATTTGTTCATGGGGAGGATGGGTTGGAGGAAGCGGTTAAGGCGACTGAGGCTTTGAGGCCGGGAGCTGAGACGCGGCTGGATTGGAAAACGATTGAGGGGATTGCGGAGGATGTGCCGTCGTGTTCTTTGGGGTATGATAGTGTTTTGGATGTAAGTGTTGTGGATTTGTCGGTTTCGACGGGTTTGATTGAGAGTAAGTCGGCGGCTAGGAGGTTGTTGAAGCAAGGCGGGTTGTATTTGAATAACGGGCGGGTTGATAATGAAGGGAAGAAGATTGATGCTGATGATATTGTAGATGGGAAGGTTTTGTTGTTGTCTGCTGGGAAGAAGAACAAGATGGTTGTAAGAATATCTTGATTATTATGTTTTGCATACATTTTTGGCACATTGGATTCATTTTGTTGTGACAATTTTGTTATAAACATTAAGCGGCGAAAACTGAGATAGTTTGGTTCCTGAAAGCCGAATTTGTGGTTCTGTTTCGGTTATGGTTTGTGTTATAACCGAATTGGTATGGTATGGTATGGTATGCTATGTTTTGTTTGGATCACTATTGGTTATTTGCTTTAGAATGAAGATGGGCAGGTTCGCAGTTCGCACTGACTGCTGGACCTGGACTGGGTGGCATAGACCATCTGTAACGTGGGTTCTCAAATGCTAAGACCATGGGGCGATCATTTCTTTTACTGGGGTCAATTGTGGTACTTGACCCTGAAGTCCATGCCTACCTTCGCCTCACCGCTCGTCGCCACATGCCCACGTCATTCTTCGCTTCACACCCCTCAACCAACCGTGAAATGATCATCACTCAACCAACCGCGTTTGGCTGTCGGCTAAGTTTCAACACGCCTAAAGCTTAGCCCCACTTTTGAGTGCCGACTAATGCTTAGCCGACGCTTTTGATGACTGCTAACTTTCGATGGCGATTATGTAAAAAGATTTGGTTAACTATCATTCACGAGTGAAAATCAACTCATTCAAGAGCCATGGTTACAACTTGCAACATCTATCAATACCCTCATTATACATTACAACAAAAACAAATCATAATAAAATTTATATCATAAATTACAAAAACTCAAAAAACAGCGAGTTTAGAGTTTAGGGTTTAATATCAACAACAGACTTAGAAAACGAGAAATCATCATCAGTCATCCCTTTAGAAGAATAAGCATCACCATCACTTGTACAACTCGAGTACTCATCCTCACCACCCCTCTCCATCAACTCCCCGATCTTAGCCACCGCGACCGTCATATCCCACCGTCGACCAACATCCCACTCGCAACAACACATTCCAATCTTCAAAAGCTTCAACATCTCCCCCTCACTATTCTTTGTCCCTTTCATATCCTTATCAAACACTTCACCGGTCCACTCTTCTCTCACAACCGAGTTAACCCATGTCTCCAAATCCGAGCTGCCACCTTTCCCTTGTTTAAGATAGTTGGCTGGAAACTTGCCTGTTAGGATCTCGAGAATGAGGATGCCAAGGCACCATACATCGGTCTTGTTTGTGGTCCGGTTATGGTATGTGAACTCGGGTGACTTGTATGCAACCATGCACTTTTGTGCATGGCGCTTGCTAACGACTGGACTTAGTGCATAATCGGCTAGAAGGGGGTTAAAGGCGTTGTCGAGGAGGACATTTGATGATTTGAGGTGACCGTGTGGTAATGAGAGGTGAGGGAGCTCGTTGTAGAGATACGCGAGGCCCTGTGTTACGCCTTTTATTATTTTGAGTCGCGTCGGCCAGTCTAACCCCGGCTCGTTCGGCTTTCGGTTAACTGAACAATACAAAAACAAGATAGCTGATTAGGATTAGGATAATGCAATTCGGTTTTGACGGTTGTTAGGTTAAAAGTGACCGAAACCAAACTGTTACTAAACAATTTGGATTCAATTCGCCAAATACCAAAAGATTATCCTATCTGGCCTGTTAATCAGCCCAAATGCCCAATACCAAAAGATTATCCTACCTGGCCCATTAACCAGCCCAATACCAAAAAATTATCCTTTCTGACACATTAATCCACCCAATACCAAAACACTAAGGCTGAGCGGTATGGAACCACGTCACGCCCTTTCACTTTAGCCATTTTCCCTTCAATAGCTCTCCATTCATTTCCTAAGCGTCGTTTGAGGTGGGGGTGTGTGTGGTGTGGGTGGGTGGGGGGGGGGGGGGGGGGGGGTTTGCATTGAACCACCGTCAAACTAATAATGAGCATCAACGGATGCTTCTGCGAGCCCCACTCCAATTTAAACTAATAATCAAGGAAAAATAGAGGGGGGGGGGGGGCTCTATTCAATTTTCGGGAGTTATTGCAATGAGACAATAGAGCCCCCTGTTGACGTTACGTTGAGGTGGCATAATAAAGCCCATTCAATACCACATAACCTTATCATTCCTGACCCGTTAGCTCACCAATACCAAAAGTTATTCCTTTTCGACCCGTTAACCCCACCAATACCCTAAAAATATATATCATTTTCGACTTTTTTACCCGGTCAATACCAGAAGATTATTCTTTCTAATCCATTAACCCATCCCATGACAACATATTACCCTCTTTACCCGTTTCCCACTTGTATCTCGACTCTAAGTTTTAACCATACATAACATACCATGAAGATGGCTAGCCAAACTCCCATTTTCCGCGAAATCGGTGATCAAAAGCTTCTCATCTTTCTTGTAATGGAATGCCACAAGGGGAAGCAAATTAGGGTGTGAAAACCTTCCAAGCCTTGTCATATGAACATAAAACTCCTCTTTTCTCACATTATTCATCTCCCTAAATCGCTTAACCACCACGGCGGCTTGACCGCCCAATAACACCGCCTTGTATGTTGATCCAAAGCTCCCACCACCCAAAACCTCAGCCGAAGCACGTAACAAGTCTTGTAACTCGAACACCTCTCCATCACTCCTCACAAATTCAATATTCCACTTTTTTCAACCCGTTTCGCGTTATTTTCCTTTTTAAGTTCCTTGAGCTTGTTTTATAAGGATTGTTTCGGTCTAGCTTCATAGTTTGGGGGTTTTTGTAGGCGTTTTTGGGTGTTTTTCGTTTGCGAAAGATGAGTAAGACGATGAATAGGATCGCTAGAACTCCGATGATCGCGATGATTAACGTTTTTCGGGTGTGTTTGTTGTAGGAGCTCTTGCATTTGGTTGTTACCGGAGGACCGCATACATTGTTGCCTGCATGCATGGGTTTGCATAGATAATAAACAATTGTTATGTTTGACATTATAAGTCAAAGTGGTAATACCAAATAATTCGACGTGGAAGACGTGCATTCCACTTTTAATACTTTTATTAGGATTTTGTATTAATTAAATCAATAAATATAGATAAAATATAATATGACATTTGTTTTTTTTTATCGGCGAACAACTGTGTGGCAACCACTCTTGCAGGGCGCCGTGCCCAAGAATCGACTACTCGACCTCCAACAGCCCTCGCCTTCTCCCGATGCGCGGAAACCTGAGCCCCACCCGCCCGAAGGCACGACAGTGTTATAGAACTCGGTAAAACCTCGCCGCCCGTCAATTTAAATATCAAAAAATGTAGAGTGAAATGAAAAAGAATTCTAACCCGATTGGAAACCCAAAAGGTTAGGGAAATAAATTTAGGAATGGGGTTATTTTTAAAAGTATTTATGGGTTTGAGACGGATATGATATTTGGTGAAACACGTGAACAGCCGAACACTGTTACTTGCTTCAAAACTGAATATATAAACGTGAAATTATTAAAATTACACAACTCTTGAAGCGTGGTTGTATATGATATTTCAAGTCTATTTTTAGGTTAAATTAGAGGTTCGGGTTTCAAGTAATGGGCATCAACTAGGAAATGTTATACCACATAAGACCATAAATGGGCATTCTCGCGAAACTAATGCATAATGAGTAACTCCCCGGCCACCCCCCAACAATGTACACATTTTTAGTCGGAATTCATGAAATGGCATGTGTTGGAAACATGTCGGTACTTTCGACTATGTGACAATTTTAAAAGAGTCATTTCCTACGAATTCCTGACGAACTTTGCCGTTAAAAAACCCAGTTTTCTAGTAGTGTAATGATAATAGAAGACGTTATTATGTATTTAAAAAAAGGAAATAACAATACGGTCTCATACCCGATCCATTATCATTCTAACCACAAGATGTTGTTTCGAATTATTTGACCATAAGTTATAACATCACTCAAATCGACCCGTTAACTAACAACCAACAAACAGTTCAGATTACATACCAGCAAATGAGTTCGGATCCTGGTTCCGGAGCCCAGAAGGAATCCGACCCGAAAGTCTATTATTTGCAAAATTCACCTTCAAATCTTTCTGCTCAAAATATGGTATCTTTCCCTCAAACTCATTATCCTGCATCTGCAAATCAACAAGAATGCTCAAACCGTAAGCGATGCAGGAACCCGACCCGATAACTTATTATTCTGTAGCTCTACCCTCCTCATCCCACTCATTCCCGCAAACATATCATCCCGAATCACCCCCGAAAAGTTATTATTCGACAAGTAAACGCCTCGTAACAGACCCATTTTACTCACATCAGGTATCAAACCTGCGAAACTATTGTTCGCGAAACTTAAGGTTCGAATTCCAGACATCTTGGACAGTATGTCCATGTCAATGGTCCCGGTTAAGCCCATGTTTTCGAGGCGTAACCCAAACACGCTCCCATCTTTTCCACAAACAATCCCTGTCCAATTTTCCTTGTCCATGTTGCATGGTGCAACATTCGGGTCCCAGTTTGCGAGTGCTTCGGTGTTATTAAGCGACGATTTGAACGTAATGAGCTTTGTTATGTCACTATCGACTGATAACACAGTTGTGCATGTTTGTAACATGTGTAACATATGTAACACGATCAGAATCCGCCAATAGGGTCCGGTTTTCGCGCCCATAGCGGGCGGGTTAAGGGGAGATTGGAGAAGGAGTTGAAAGGGAGTGGGGGAAATGTTGAAAGATGATTTGAGATGGATGTTGTTATTGACAAAGTAGTTTGGATGATTAGCTGTGGATATAAAATGATATGGGCCGGCTAAAGATGTGTTTGCCGGTTTGTATGTAAGTCCAAGTCTCAAGGGGTTATTGTTTGGTTGTTTAAAGTTAAAAAGAAGAGGGAAAAACAAACAAAATCTAGATGTTCTCATGGGAATATTACTTTGTACAATGATATGATTTTTTTGTTTGTACAATGATTTGATAATAACTTTGCGATGGGATGTTATCTAAGAGTTTTTTTTTTTTTTTTTTTTAAATGAGCCAAGGGGTATGTAAGTTATTGAGAATGGCTTGTTAAAATATTGAATCTGAAGTTAGGTTTGAATTTGGCATTTAGTGGTGTCAATTTTACTCTCTTTTTTTCTTTTCTAAATCAAATGTGGGTTTGATATATTATTATTAATCAGATATATAACTAATAAAACGCAGTGGAATAATATATAAATAATTAACACCAAAATTAATCGAACAAGATCAAGGTTACAAACATGAAAATACAGTATACAAATTATTCTACAAATAAGATAGATATACCTTAGTAGTTAAACATTAACCGGTTTAGACACCGAGATACAACGAACAGGTGCTAGAACACGGAAACGAAGCAAGTGCTTGTCGTGTGGTGATCGGGATAGCGCTGATCAGGAACAGGGAGGCGGAGGCGACCATCTTCAGTCGGTAGCTGCTTGTTTCGGTGGCCGGAGGTTTGCGCCAAGAGGGGGGGTCAACCCACTCCTCTTGTGCGACGACTAGGTATGGGGATTAGGAGATTATTCTCCTAATGCTCTATTAATCCTTTTTCTAATCACCTCCCGGGTCCTCAAAGCCTACTTAGATTAGTTTAGGCCCACATGATATAAAGCCTGAAACATGTTTATATAGATAATTATATAAAACCTGTCTTATGTATTTATATAGATAATTATATAAATACTGAAGGGATATGAGCCCAAAACTACACTAAAAGTGAGACGGGTCCATACCCAAAAACAAGCCCATGCAGATAGCCGGGTTCGATCAAGCGGTCATAACCTTCTTGGCGGATGCATGACCGGGACAAACATCTATCTCCAACAACATCCGCCAAATTCGTGAATAAACATGGAAACAATAGGTATATATGTTATTACTGTAGCTTCACTATTCACCACCAAATCACTATTCACCTTCCGTTTTCAATAATACATAGTTAATACGACCAGTATTTCAATTGTGTTATTAAAACTTGTCTCATTGGCCCTCCTAAGACGACAATGTACACGTTAGATCAAGAGTTATTAGTTTTCGTTTGTTGTTTTTATAAATTTAATAAGTTTTATAACACGTGATAAAAGCCGAGAGATGTTCGATAAATGGCAAGCCCAAAGGTGGTGGGGAGTAGGGGTGAGCACAATTCGTCTGGACCGAAAAAAAACCGAGGACCGACCCGAAAACACATCAAAACCGACCCGACCCTATTTTGTGGGTTATGTTATCGGTCCAAGAATTTCTCTCCAACCGATTCTCGGGTCGGGTTGGTCCAGAACATCATTAAAACCGAATAAAAACCGATGGACCGATTTGAAACATGATAGTTACTTTCATAATATAGTTACTTTCATAAACCTGATGCATAGATTTGAACATTCAATGCTGTCAGAAAATTCTAGTCACTTTACAGGCCATAAGTCGATCAAAACACAAGGTTTTTTAATAATTTTTTACTCTATGATATAGTACTATGAGTTTTACAATTGTGTACCAAATTTCATAATTTTTTACTATGTTTTGATACCTCAAAAGTGATCTGCAAGAATATGTATACAATCTGTCGCAAAACTGATTTATCTTTTTAAGGCCGTAACTCACAAACGATTCATTAAAATCACATGATATTTCATATGGAAACATTTGAAGATATGCAAATTAGGATTATTGCATGATTGGTACTTAATAATGTGTTTAAAACCGTCAAAAAAAGGCCATGTTTGTAGAATTTCACTAGCTGACAGCACTGTACAAAAAAATTCGTGTAAAATCATAGAAATTGCATCAGGGGATGATTTATACTATTCTGAAAAGCTAAGACATAGAACTATAGGTGGTAAAAATTTTAAATTTTCTATAATTGTTTGGTAGGTCAAATTCGGCTTAGCAAACAGCGAACAGAAGATGGACAATCTTCAAAATTTTCTGACCCGTTATGTGTTTTTTCCATGAAATCAGTGCTTAGAACCTACAATTATGATGTTTTATGCTTGAATCAACATAACCAAACCTATTGTTTTTGGTTTTCTAGATTTTTTAGATTTGGTTATATTGAGTCTTCAAATTTATATTTTGTTATCTTAAGCTACAAGTTGGTTATATCGGGCCGGGTCGGGTCTTGTTCCTAAGACCGACAGAACCGAATTTGCTCGGACCGAGGACCGAACCTATTTATAGGGTTGTAATTCGGTTCTGATTTTTCCCTCCAGCTGGTTCTCGAGTCGGGTCGGTTCTGGACCAATGCTCACCCCTAGTTGGGAGAGAACTATGACAGAATCATGGAGCTCTACAATGTTCAGAGGTTCACCTGTGAGGCTCTTGACACGCCCTCTAGGTTTGAGGACGGGGTAATCTATTAATCTTTCGTAAAATATTTATCTTTAACGGTGAAAAAATAACGGTAATGACATATGGCTTTTGGATGATACTAACTAAATATTTGCCACAATAGTTTTTTTAGTGTAATAACATTAATTAATTCATTTTGACCTATTATATTACCTATCCTGTCATACCCACATATTTTACAATCTCTAATAATTTAAATACAATGGTTGTAATTTATACTATGGAACCATGTAGAGAGACTCGTCATATTCAAGGCTTGGATTAGTAAAGGACAACCCGGTGATGTACTCGTTAAGAAACTACTATAAACCTCCAGAGCCAGGTGGCAACTACCATTACAATGTGGGCCCCAGTGTTGGCAGTCCTAAAGGAGAACAATGGCATCAAGGATAACGGCATCCTCAAGAAACGAGGCATCCGTTTCAACTAGAAGATGAGCCCGATGTCTATATTACTATTACACAGTTACTAGATGGGACCCGTGAACTCCGTCGTGTCAGGTTCAGGTAATCTTTTTTCTGTTCATGCCTACTAATTGGTTCCATTCAACAAAAAAGGGTTGGTTTCTAGAACATGCCAAAGCCGCCATGTATGATTCAGGCTGTTTGACATGCACATGCTTTTTTAACCGATGTTTTGACCATAACAGGTTAAAATTTAACCACTTGAACTGCTTGACGTATTATACCTGACAACATTACACGCTTCTCACTTCTTGTATGCAGTCATGAAAAGTTTGGGGAGGCGCATGCAAAGCCATGGTGGGAACAGAACCATGAAAGAATACAGTCACAGTATCTTTGACTGACTTACCGCACTTTCTAACAGATGAAGATAGGTGTCATATTAACAAAGAAACATGAACTCATGTATTCTGTTATTTGTAGTGATGTATTAAGACAGTTTGGACCAAATTATATTAGATCTGAATTTTATTTTTGTTTCGAATGAGAAGCTCACTCGAATGCAAAATTTGGTATCAAAATACCAATGAATAATGTTTTGATGCCATCTCCAGCCCTCCACGACCAGTCACCCAGCACCACTCTACCACTCACAACACATGTAGTCGCGCACCACTGCTGACCCTTCCCAACTAGACCTGAACCCACTATTAGATCAGGACTTAATCTTTTAGTGTTCATGTGTACAAACCACAATATAAGCCATCAGACAAGACCTGCCTTAAAAGTCTGGTTTAGGTTTGTAAATTAGTCCACACGTCTGTTTTGGAAATCATCAATTACCATTAGGGCCGCAAATGAACTGAACTTTTAGCGAACAGTTCATGAACTGTTGGCAATTCATGGACCCTTTTTGTTCGATCGGTAACAACTGATTCAACCAAAACAGGCATACGTACTAGATTACATGCCAACACATTCAACTGTTGAGAACAAGCCAAAGCGCAATAAAACCTACTGTTTGGTTCCAAGACGGCATGACTGAACCACATCATATAAATTATAAAATATAAATACAGACCACATACTGATTTTATTGAAACAAGACAAACAATATGTAGAAAATAGTTGAACAAACTTCGGCAAAGTAGAAGACAGGCACACATAATGCACATAGTAATAAATTCCATTCACGTGTTTATTTTAAGAAAGATAATACCATTTGATGTGAAATCTCCGATCATCCGCCCACCTTGCTGCAATAAGGTCTACCAGGCTGAATACCATAAGTCTTCCTAGCTTTTGCAGGTGGAGGGATGTACACATGCTGCTGGTTCTGAGGTCTAGGAGCACCAACTCTACCTGAACCGATGTTCATGTGTGCCAACTTCCCAGCAGTTTCAGAAACGCCTCCACCCTTTCCCATCAATCCTGCTGCTTCACCAAATATAATATTTCTCAGTCTAAAAGGATCTTATGGACCCACCATATTAAACTACAGAGGTGACAGAACGGGAGTGCCTGGTCATAAGTCTAAACCAGGTCATGTCAGGTTGACCCGAACATTCTTTGGCCAACCCGTTAAATTTTTTTTTACAACTAATGCGGCACATATGATTAGAAAATTTATATTGTTTTAACCATAATCCAACTTTTTCAAGGTTTTATGTATTAAAAAATCACTTCGGACATTTTAAATCCTTTATAACCAAAGCGTTACAATTGCACCGGTATAAGACTATAGCAAAAAAAAGTGTTCTGTAAAAGTAGGTAAAAATTGACATCTAATGAACTTTATCTTACTTGTATTGTATTTCGCAGTAGGTTGGTATTTTGGTTGTCTGGGAGCAGTCTGGTCATAATTAACTCCACCCTGAAATAAGGAAACAGGATATCGTATAAGAAAAACAACAGACATACAATATAGAAAGTCTTATTCGGCTAAAAGTTCATGTCACACACCTGATGATTCATTTCCAGTTTACGATGCACTCCTGCAGTAAAATTTATATATAAAATAGTGAAGGAATTATACTATTATTGTAGTAGTAACATTGTTTTGCAATCATAATTGCCACAATAATCATTTAAATATAAAAGAACAAAAAAGTATTCTGGGTCAACCAACCCTTTCGACCTGTATCAATAAATGATCTGTTTCAACCAGACCCTGTTTTCAACCAACCCTTTACCCAACACGTCCATCTTGCCATGTCTAGTTTTTAAATCCATTTGTATAAATTCTTTCAATTATACATTACCTGCACTTAGGGAAGCAGGTGCTTTTGCAGATGAAGTAACATTCCCTGCTGGCTTCACATTAGGCAAAAGACCAGAATATCCCATTGCATAGTTCTGGTTCAAGGGCCGCCTCCCATGTAATCCAACTGAAAAAGCTTCAACCAGTTAAAAACTCACCCAACGGCCAACAGGTAAGTCAATTAGCAGGAAAACTAGAATTACTGAAGGAAAATAAACAAACCAGATGGAGGCGTGTTAGCAGTAGCAGGCTTAGGGCGAAGAGATGGAGGTATGTAGTAACAACTCTACAGATTTGAATATTAACTAATTTAGTCGAATATCCAAGAATTTAGCAACCTTTATTGACATACTTTGTAATTTGAAAGCATTCGTAACCTGGAAGAAAGGATGCTGAAGAGCTTCCACAGCTGTCGGTCTCTTGCATGGATCCCAAGAACAGAGAGACTGTATTGCAAGAAGACAAAAAGAACAGAATTATGAAGGAACAATTTAGTGTACAATATAAACATACCAGAATTACAAATATTTCAACTTTCAAGTGAAAAGAAGAAAGAAATAATGACTACTTACAGCAATCAAATTGACTGCCTCCTTGCTCGCAGATGGTGTTAATGCAGAAAGATCTGCACCAGCAAGCTGCAAAGCCGATTAAGAGACGGGTAAGTTAGCAATTACCACAAGTTGTTGGCAATTAATTTGGCAAGAATCCACATGACTAGAGCAAGATGAAAGAACATCCATGCAAGACTGTTTTTTAAACGGGTCAAATAAAAAACATCTAATTCAAACAACAACCGGAGTTGTTGTACTCAAATAAAAACACAACACTATAATACTACACATGTACATGGTTGACGTAACTATACCCCTAGCATCATAGGAGCAGAAAAATACATGAAATAAGACTTATTATAGAAACAGTTTCTATACAGTTATACTTCAGTTTCACTGAAACATGCAGCTGAAAAAAGACAGCAGTCACAGAACTATACAGTGCCAGGAACAAAACTAACCTCTGGAAACTGATAATTAAGTGTACTAGCCAATTTAAGCCCCTCACGCCATGTGCTCTCTGTTGGGCTGCCAATCACACTGCAAATTTTGTAGATTTCATCTGCTTCACTGCAGAATGAATAGCACAGCACAAATTTAGTTGCCACTCGGCCATAAAACCAAATAAAAGGAACTGAGATGGCATGTGCATTAAAGAGAATATGGCAAGATTATTAGCCTATACCAAGATCAGTTATGTAGTCAAAATCTATTTGAAGTTTCACAGTTATATGTAGTGCAAAGCACTGAAAGAGAAAAATATAAGAAAACCTAATTCTGACAAAGCTTTCCTGGGAAGTAGAGGTGGCAAAATGACAGTGTAGGGAGAGTAATGTGCCAAAAAGGAAACTTTCTATGGATAAAAAAGGTCATTTTTCACTTCACTCTAGATAGTTGTCCTATATGCTTACAAGATTTATAGTATTCCAACAAAAATGTTACTTTCTGAATACAATGATTAAAAATGTTTTATGCATTGAAAATAGTAATATAAGAGTGATAGTTTCCTCAAAGGCTAACTTTTTATTTTACCTGTTTGACCCGTTATACAGGCCGGAATCGGTGTATTCACAATTAAACAGGTAAAACAGGTCGAAAAGACCATCTCAACTGAGAAAGAAAGCCCTGCCTTTTATTTATAAGGTGACAGGCCGTATACCTTGAACCTGGGAAAAGTGGACGAAGTGTAAATAACTCAGCCATGATTGCACCCATTGCCCATAAATCTGTGATCGAGAAAAGATAACAAATTAATCCAGAAACATAGTAACACATTTACAGAAACATTAATATAAAATTCTATCAACTTACCAACTGCAGAGCCATATTTTGGTGCCTGAAGAAGTACCTCTGGGGCCCGATACCTGAAAAAAATCCACAGTTATGTAATTTGTTAGAAGGTTAAGTAGTAGGTGGTAAGTGGTAACACAAGATGACAAAATAAAGACATAAAATATATAGTGTCATGATAAGATGTAGAACGAAAGAACAAGACTCACCAGCGTGTTGAAACATACTCGGTGTATGGTGGTTGAGATGTGATCTCACGAGCAAGACCAAAATCAGCTATTTTTATCATCCCCTTAGAAACAAGCAAGTTCTCTGGAGGCATGGATACACAATAAGCAGTTAAAAAACAAACCAACAACCATAAGTTTACCTAAAATGGCAAAGCAACAACACACCAAAAAACTTGCACCTATGCATAGAAGAGATGTAAAAAGTAAAAACTTAAACGCAAAAACAAACCACATCACTGTATGCCGACACTACAAGTATACCATAATTAAAAGCAATATAATATAAGCATGCAATATTTTCACTAAACATCAACATAGTTCCTTATAAGCCATAAAATTACTTGCAACATAAAACAGATTCGATTCATACTCTAACCGTCAATCCACTATAATCATTCAAAAAGCAAAAATACCTGGCTTAAGATCACGATGGAAGTAACCGTGCTGATGCATGTATACAAGTCCTTGAAACACATGGAAGCACCAATTTCTAATTTCAGTTTCTGAGAAAGGGTTCACTCTGTCTCTCATGAGTTGGTAAAGACTGCATTCCTGGAAGAAGAAGATGAAACAATGATATTTACAGAGAAGTGATATGATGGAAAAGTAAACTGTAAAAGTAATAAGTACATTAAGAAAAAGCTACTTACCATATATTCAAACACGAAGTACAAAATGCTATTTTCTCTAATGACTTCCTTGAGCTCAACAATATTTGTATGATTCATCTTACGCAGTGACTGTCAAGGGTATGAAAGTCGACTAGTAAAATGGATGCAAGGAGAAGAACAAGAAATAACATATAGGGGGAATTTTGACCCATTTACTTATGATTTGGTTAATTTAAGTTACTGATTCCCCTAAAGGGTCAGATACTCAGACGAGTACAACAAAAAAAAAATCTAAAAGAAAAACGGGTCAAATTTGTTGAACTCACCCAAAGTGTATTTTTTATGCTTACAACCAACTAGATTATTTTATTTTCAACAATTATATTATTATTCGGATCACATAGTTTTCTCTTGTCATATTTAGATCAAAACTTTACTATTACAACTAAACCAAAATAATATGTGGCCCAACCCAACTCGCATTAGAAACACAGCCCATTTCAACCGGACTAGATTTGACCATTACCCACCCCGCCATACCAGCTCGTTTCACCACCTCCAAATATAACAGAAGTGATAGTACATAACAGAAGTGATAGTACCTTGACTTCTCTCAAATTTATGCACTCTTCCCACGAATAATATTTTCTCTTCATTTTCTTAATGGCAACCTGTAACCACAATACATCAACTTTAGGAAACACAATCACTTAAACTTATTAAAGTTTATTAATGCGCTTTCCAGTTCCAAAATGCTCTGCTAATAAAGAAAAACCTACCACTTCACCATTATGCTTATTTAAGGCCCGATAGACAACCCCAAATGTTCCATTACCAACTTCCTTGGTTATCTTGTACCTGGATCAGAATACCAAAAAAAATTGATGTTACAGTTTTGGTTACACATCAAGATGACTCAAAAAGCATTAATGAAAGTCAGCTCACTTATCCATCTTTTTGTTCACAACTCCACGTGATTATTTATGAAGAAAAGACAAAAGAAAAACACGCTTTATCTAGAAAACTAGGGATGAGACTATAAAATATAAACTGCCAGCCTGGGTGTTGTAGCTGGATCCACCTCCGTTCTTAATGCATAAGCAGAACTGTACAATTCTGATGAACAGTCCCTACACCCTTATTCATAAAAGACATCGGATCATTGACATCGAGACATTGACAGAGCAGAAACAGAGATAACTGAGAAATGTAGAGCATCTTGATACTGATCCAAAAATAAATGTATATGAGCAGAATACTTGTAGCCACAAACAAGACCTCCTAAACACTGCCTTTGAGTTGAAACGGCTATCTCGTTTCTCCTACTTGAGTTCCGACTCAAAATATTTTATCAATTTCTAACGTAGATTTAACTGATACCCGTCAGAAGGAAGGACGGCTATGCTATAACTTAAGGTCAGACCAACAATCTCCTTAACTACTCGACAGTAAATGCAGCATTTACAAGCAAGTTTCAGCCCTGCATTATGACAACGATTATATATCAGACCCACAACACATACAAAGACAGAAGAACAACTAAAGCAATTGTTAGCCAAAGTGCCAAACATTAAACTACATAAGAATTATAGATAGTAATTGAAACATTGGAAGTGAATGCAGCATCAACACAGTGCACTAACATCAAGATTGTAACAAATGTAATTGGTTACAAAACAGACAGTTCCCCAGTCCTCACCAAAGAATGTAAAGGTGTAAAACACTTACTTGTTAATGTGTACAGACAATCCAACACCTGCCTCAGGAAAATAACGCATTATGCCTGCTAAAATGCTCATATACTGTAGGTTCACTAAGTGCAGTTGAAGAAAACAGAATCAAAGACTCCAAGTACGAGACAACGCCAATCAAGCACTTCCTGGAATGAAAAAACCTGTCTCTGAAAACAACCTGACAAAGGGCACACTTGTTCCATGCTCCAAAAGTGATTAAGACCTTTCCAAACTGGTAAGAAAAGCGAACATATATTAGTGAGAACTATGAACTTAGTTCAATGGCATCGACAAACAGCTCTATGGACACACCAACACTTACATAGCATATATTATATGCAAATAATAACTCATGAAAAAGAAAACTTAAAACAAAATGGAAGATACAAATTGATTTGTTAAGTATGCCATGAAATGAAAACTAAGACAATATGATGCAATGAAATTGTTTCCCAAGACAGATTTAATCAACATAAGCACAGAAAAAGTAGATACAGAGCCAGGCTAAGGCTTGGGCTTAAGCACATGTTAGTTTTCTACATTTAGTTAATACTGGTTTTATTCTGAGCATGTATATATGACACACAGAAGCATAAATATAAAACTCCTCATCTAATGATTCTAATTAGTGTTAGGTGCCGCATTCATACACCATTATCCTTGCAACATAGTAGAAATACATGTTGAATAGAAAAACCATGTTATTGCCCCAAACCAAGTTTACAAACATATTAACACACCAAAATCCAATACTTTAACTACTCCACACATGCTCCATGCCTCCACCAAATCCGGACATAAGGTCTAAAATATAAATAACATTTAATAATTGACCTCAACTCCTGAGGAAAAACTTCTTAGCTCAACTATGCACATGTATCTCTTAAAATTAGGGGATGGGATGCATCAATTGAGAAAAAACCTACTACAATATCTGGAAGTTCAGTAGTTGCACTGCAGAAGACATGCAGTTACAAATTCAAACCCTGATATACTTCTTTAAAACAAACACTCCTCTTTCAGAAGAAAACTCACCACTTTAAAAAGAGAACAAAGTCCATACTTTTCCGTTTAAAACACAACCAATCATAGTTATATCAAATGAGAAAACATACTTCAAATAGCGACAAATTATGATTTTGCCACATTCAACTTCTTTTACTTATCGATTTGCACATTCAATTGAGGAGTGAAATTAGACTGTAAAAATATCACATAACAATTGTGTACCACATTCAATTTCTTTTACTTATCCAGATTATTATTATAAAAACATTTTGCCATCACAGCAGGTTGCACATGACAATAATAAATTACTAAATTCAATACAATAAAAAGTCAACAGAAATCATTGACCAGAGAGAGTTCAATACAATCCACACGTAAAATCAGACACGGTCAATCTTACATCAGCTGAAATAAATAATAATTACTCCGTTAAATAATAATAATAATAATAATAATAATAATTTGATCGATCATAGAACACACAAACTACAGCATAATTCACAACATATCAAACAATAATCTCAACCTATCAACTATATTCAACTTCAGCAATTAAAGTAATTGAGATCAAATTCAACCTTCAAATCAACAATAATTGAGATCAAATTAAACCTAAAATCAAAAACAATTAAAGTAATTAAGATCAAATTTCATGGAATTAGCAACAAACAAAGGATTAAACCTAATAATCAAACGATGAACAGAAAGAAGGAATGAATAGATCGGATGAAAAGAATACCTTGCGTAGGGTAAACGGAGTGTGATTAAGGTAGCTACAGGATGATTAGATAGGCTGAAATCCAGGGTCTGAAATAGAGAGAAAAAGATATGTTCAAATTTTTTAATATGTTTTGGGTTGGGTTGTCTTTTAGCTTGTGTAGCACGAAAACGAATGATAATATGATATGATGATGATGATGATGATGATGATGATGATGAATATGAATAAAGTCTGGTAAGGTTTTTATTGATATTCCGGGGTTTTTAGTGGGTGTTGTGGGGTGTATGGAACGTATGCTGTGGGCGATACAATATTCGGAAGTATGAAATATCCTCTCTGCTACTTAGGGCTGTTCACAAGCCGAGCTGAACCGAGCGGACATTTGCTCGTGCTTGGCTTATTTACAAACTGAACCGAGCCGATCGGCTCGTTTACAATCGATCCTAAAACTGAACGAGCATTGTTCGAGCGCACATTTTTCGAGCGAGCGGCGAGTGTTTTCGGACAGCCATAAATTTGGGGTGTTTCCAATAATATTCTCGCTGCCTAGTGATGACTGAGGTTCGACGGTTCGAGAATGAGACTCTAGTTGAGGCTAGTGAGGTGATGAACATACTACAGATAACAATTGTCGCGTTGTGGCGTAGGTTGATAGCTGGAGATGATTGATGGTGGACAACTAATGGGAATATGATGTCAAACATGTTTTTTCACGACTTAGGGTTTTACAATTAAACTTAGTGTTAAGTTATCATTGGGTTGACTGAGCCAATAACTATAAATATAATTGTATATATGCATATATTAAGCTAAACTCAATAGAGTGGCATGTATAAAACTATAAGTATAAATGTAATTAATGTGTATATATATAATAGAGAAAATTGCTCGAATAGTCCCTGTGGTTTGCTCAGATTTCACCTTTAGTCCCCAACTTTTAAAAATTGCATCTGTAGTCCTTAACTTTTGGTGTTTTTTAACTCGAATAGTCCCTGGAGTTAACGGAGGTTAGATTATCCAGTTAAATGGGTGTAAAATTACTAAACTACCCTTACTTTAATAAAAATAAAAAAAATAATTAATTAATAAAATATATAGAGACCCCACTTAACCCCTTAGCCAATCATATTTTTTCACCCATTCTTAGTGGGACCCACCCACTTCATCTTCCCCAACTCATTATCTCCACAAACCACCACCACCATCTACACTTTCACCACAACCACCACCACTGACATCCCAACCACCATAGCCACCACCCATTTCATCTTCCCCACCCAACAGAAGAAGAATGTTTAGCATCTGACATCCCAACCACCATGCTCAGGATTTCTTGACCGTTATCCCGATTGAGGGTTTGGGTCAATGCATGTCTGCAGTAGAGTACAGGGCTATACTCAAGTACCGATTGATGATCCCCTTGTACCCGGAAGATGAAACATGCCCCATCTGCCGTAAAGCCTGCATGGATAAATACGGGGAGCATGCAATTCATTGCAAGGAGCTCCCTGGTTTCAAATATCGGCATGACTGGGTGAGGGATGTTTTGTGGGATATCTTGAGAAGAGCTGGGATCTCTGCCAAAAAGGAGGCCCCTGTAAACTTCCTCACAGACCCCACGGAAGGGAGATCCACCCTGCGACCAGCATACCTGCTTGTCTTTGGTTGGGAGAGAGGGAAACATGCCTGTGTGGACCTCACCGGGGTATCTCCGCTGGTTGGGTTACGGGAAACAGGGTTCGTAGCTGGGCAAGCATCAAGAAAGGCGGAATCAAAGAAAGTAGATAAACATGCTAAAGCTTGTGCAGATAACCAACATGTCTTTATCCCTCTGGCTTTCGACACCTTTGGCTCCCTGGCGCCAGAAGCTATTCGTTTCTTGACCAGGGTCCAACGGGTTGTCCACAACAATGTTTCATCCCCAGGGGGGCAAGGTTTTGTCTTTAGTAGACTAGGGTTTGCAATTCAAAAAGGGGTGGCGGCGCAGCTTGTTGCCCGTCTACCTGCTATTATGATGTAATTTCCGTATTTTGTCCTGAACCATCTTTTAAAGAAAATAACCCAAATGCTAAAAGAAATAAATTGGGATTATTATTAATATTAATAAGTAGAAAGATGGGTGTAAAGGGGATCATCTCTATTATTTTGCTATGATTGGAATAAAAGCTTACTTGTTGCAGCTGCTGCTGTTTGAGACAAAAATCTGGAAAAGCAACGATTTTTGGTTGAAATAAGAAGAAAAGTAGCTGCCCGTCTACCTGCTATTATGATGTAATTTCCGTATTTTGTCCTGAACCATCTTTTAAAGAAAATAACCCAAATGTTAAAAGAAATAAATTGGGATTATTATTAATATTAATAAGTAGAAAGATGGGTGTAAAGGGGATCATCTCTATTATTTTGCTATGATTGGAATAAAAGCTTACTTGTTGCAGCTGCTGCTGTTTGAGACAAAAATCTGGAAAAGCAACGATTTTTGGTTGAAATAAGAAGAAAAGTAGAGGAGGGGTTTAAATGATAATTGTGGATTACAACTCCCATTATTTTCTTTTGGGTTTCTTTCTCCAACACTGCAGAATGTTGAACATATGTATATTATCAACCATTAATCCGGTGACTAAACCATCACCATCACCACCTCTTTGACCATGACGAAGCACCACTGTTCTGTCGCCGCCTTCATCTTCGTCTCCCACACAGATCTGAGATCTAGAGAGAGAGTGAGGGAAATAGAAGGGGATCCGGTGCAGGGAGGAGTCATGACAGAGCCACTGGTGACCCTTGACGGTGGTAGTTCAGTGGTGGTTACCAGAGGTGATGAGGGTGGTGGTTGTCGATGATGACGACTGATGGTTGGTTGTTGAAGACGGGTGGACAGAGGGTTATGATATAAGTTATGGTTATAGTAGTAGGGTTATGATATGGGTTGGTAGTTGGTTGTGGTGGTGGTGGTGGTGGTGGTGGTGGTGGTTGGTGGTGGTGGTGGTAGGTTGAAGAAGATGAAGTTGGTGGGCCCACTTAAATAGGTGGAGAAATATAACTGGTTAAGGGGTTAAGTGGGTCCTCTTTATATTTTATTAATTAATTGATTTTTTTATTTTAATTGGGGTAAGGGTAATTTAGTAATTTTACCTCCACTTAACTGAATTATTTAACCTCCATCCATCAAAAGGGTACTTAACTGAATTATTTAACCTCCATCCATCAAAAGGGTAATTTAGTAATTTTACAGCCACTCCAAGGACTATCCGAGTTAAGAAACACCAAAAGTTGAGGACTATGGCTGTAATTTTTAAAACTTAGGGACTATAGGTGAAAATTGTGCAAACCACAGGGACTATTCGAGCAATTTTCTCTATATAATAAATTAATAAAAAATATATCGAGTCGAACCGAGCCGAGCGGACCTTTGCTCGTGCTTGGCTCGTTTACAAACTGAACCGAGCCGATCGGCTCGTTTACAACCGAGCAAAAAATCGAGCGAGCAATTTACGAGCAAATTTCGAATGAGCGGAGAACGATCGACGAGCGCCGAGCATTTTGAACAGCCCTACTGCTAGTCACTACGGGGGTTTGTAGTTTGGACATTAGCGATATTGTTCCGAGTTTCATTTAATGAAGGAAAAGAAGAGATTTGAAATAGAGAAAGTATAGGATACAAAGTATCCTTAACGTACAAAGTGTAAGAAGCCATGAGAAATTGCCACTTGTCAACCTAACAAAACCATGATTAACCTAATTAAACTATATTTAAACTCAATTGTAGTTAAACCAAGGGCAAATCAGTAACCTAGACTCCTGCAATACCACCACCAGATCCAAAGCCCTCAAATTCCCCAACACAGATCCAAATCGCAGACGACGTTTCTCTGACCATTCCTTCACTTCCGGTCATCTTCTCCAGTTGAGTTCTCCCCGTCGACACAGTTCCGGTCATCACCTTCTCTGACCGGTTCTGCCCCGACACCACGACCACCCACAGTTCCGGTCATCAAATCAATGTGAATGAAAATTCAACCAAATGTCAACCGGAGATAAATGCATGGATATTAATTGATTTTGCATGAATAAAAATAATTGGAAATGATTTAGTTACAAATAAAAATGAAGTGGTTATTATCAAATGAGCTGGCACATTTTTGCACAACGAACATGAGTTCAAACATTGTTTCGTCGGATCCAAACCAGGCACATCTCCTTTGCTTTGCAAAGCACTAATAATGACATGAAGAGGAAAGCTGCTTGTAAGAGGTTTGAATAGAGGAAAAAGTGAGGAAAAGGTGAGTTTTAATTATACTAAATGTGTTTTACAAAACCAAGTGCGTTTTACAAAAAACAAGTGCGTTTTACAAAAACCAAATACCAAATGCGTTTTACAAAAACCAAGTGCATTTTACAAAAACCAAGTGTGTTTTGTAAAAACCAGTTTAAATAGTGTTTAAAAAACCAAATGCGTTTTATAAAAAAACCAAGTGCGTTTTATGATTTTTTGTTTAACAGTTTCTGATCTTCATCGTCTGAAACTTTTTTGAAAGCCATTTTTTTCTTTAATTCTTCTTCTATTATCAACATCGTTCGTTTCTGTGAATAATACATGCGTTGATAGTGATTTTTGAATATGATTTGACTAATTTTATCAATTAAATTATCATACTCTGTTTTTTTTTTCTATTTTTGCAAATACGTTTTGATTTTGTTTGTAATCTAATTGTTTAATCATTCTAAACGTTTAATCGAGTTGAAAACGATGAAAAATCAAGTTCAATCGTTGAAAATTCTTGCATCGATTATGTTTGTTGTTATGATTTCACAGAAATTTAAACGTGTTTTTCCTAATTTACCCTGGTTAGATTAACCCAAATATGATTAGGATTGTTAATTACCATCTTGCCACCGCCTAAATCTAATGGCTGAGAATGCCTCTTACACTTTGTATGTTAAGAAACTTTGTACGTTATCACTTCCCTTTGAAATAAAGTTAAGAAAAATTTGTGTTTCACAGAGAGAAAAGGAAGTAAATGGAAGAGAAATTTTGGTTTATTTCCTTCATTTCTCATCTTTTAAAATTGGAGAGATTTGAAAGGAAAAGATTTTTAAACATAAAACACTTAGGTGTTTGTTTTTTTCAGAGGTATAATGTATGCAGTTTGCAGACCACATCTACAAACATCTGCAGAAAAAGAGGTGGACTAAACGTCTACAGTTTATAAGAAGAAGACTGTTTGTTTGTTAACGTCTGCAGCGTACCCCAAAACCATAACCCACCACCACCTACCATAACCACAACCATCATAACCATAAGCCACCAAAAACCATAACCCATCACATATTCACGTCATTAAAACTAATAAACACATCCATAAACTGCATAATCAAAATTCAAATAAAAAACATGCACTGTAATTATCAACCATACAACAATATAAGTTGTAATTATCAATTATCAATCTACCGTCACATTGAAGTTATAAATCACATATTCATTTCTTCAAAACTAATAAAACACCTTCATAAACTGCATCATCAAAATTCAATCAAAAACAAATTTCAATAATAATAATAATAATAAAAGAAACCCTAGAAATTGAACGTGGAGATTGATTGCATACACTTTGAACAACAACTTAGGATTGAAGGTGACTAGTGAGAGTAACCTTGAAAGAAATCTTGTCGCCGGCACCCGTAGCAATGGTTAGATCGTACGGTGGTGGGCGGTTGTTCAATGGAGGCAGAGGGGGATAGGAGAGGAGGCGGCGGAAGAGGGGAGGGGGAGGAAGCGACAGAGGCGAATGGGAGGGTGAGGAGAGAGGCGACAGAGGCAGAGGTGAATGGGAGGGGAGGAGAGAGGCGGCGGATGAGGGGAGATGAAGAGGGATGATGGAATGGGTTTGAGAAGAATAAGAAGATAAAGGAGAAGAAGGACGCTTATGAAAAGAAGAAGAAAAAGGAGAAAGGAATAGAAGAACACTTATGAAAACAAGTAAGTTTTGAGTTACTTCTTCTTCATTTTCTTCTTATTTCTTACTTCTTCTTTCTTGAGTAACCTCTGGGTTACTACATGTTTACCAAGGTGAACAAAGTTGGTACATTACCATTTGAGAGGTCTAAAGTAGGATTTTTTTTTTCTTTTTTTTCTCTCTTTACTCTTCTTCTACTTGTTCTTCTCCAAGTAACTTGTACCAATCATTGTTCCCAACTAATCTCTATGTTGATAGATTTAAGTTAAGGTATAATCCAGGGAATAAATATCAAGTATGAGTTTTTTATGAGTAAAGGTTAAATATTCTCATTGAAGGACATACAATATATACAGAATCGAAGCTCCAGTTTAGGAGGGAAACAAGCTATTGACCTTGACCTTGACCAAAGACTAACATAAATACAATAATTACAAGACATGACATGACAAAAGTCATGTATGGTTAATAATAAAAGTCTCATATGCCTCTTCTCTTGGTGTTTCAAAGACCCTAGGTAACCTCCATGGTGAGAAAAACCAAACCAAGTCTTCAACTTGTAATGTTGAAAAATTCGAGTCAAGGTAATGGTGTGAACAATGGGACTTTGGTTCTATAATTTGGATTCCACCTACCTCACTATATTACTTAGTTAACTTTATGCAATTTCATTTCTTGTACTTGTGACCATCCGAATCATCCTTGTGATGGTTTGTGCATCGGTGAATTATAGAGGTTAAATGGATGGAATTTGTCCTACCTCCCATGCATGACAATCATGAATAAAATACAAGTATACATATGTATATCAAATCTAAAAACCAAACCATGATACCAACCAATAAAACAATCATGACTTGGTGCTCATGAAACACAATAAAACAAAGTGTCTAAATGAGTGTCTAACACAAGATGAACTTTTACTATTCGTTTCCTGAATATATTATATCCTCAACTCCATAAACTTACACCATTCGTTTCCTATTTTATGGTAACTTCGATGCCAATCTACAACCCGTTCAAGCTCACCTTTGTGGAAAGCATTTGCAAATCGTGAGTTCATACTTGTCCCTTTTTCCATTTGATCACTATTTTGGGACTCAACATGTATTATATTAAATCACACTAAAATCACTCTATGATTCTTTTAAGCACATAAACTCAATCTATAAATCATGTTAATATGTCATGCCATGCTATATGTTAAATACTATATACAAATGCCTTAAGCATAACTCATTAACTTTGTAAGCCCACCTTAACATGTATAGCGTTATAGGAGTATCACACCGCCACCCATTGGTCATGTTAAGTAATCTAAACAGTCTTTCACATGGGTGATAGATGTACGCGAGTGGAATCAAGGATTTGAGTATGTATTTTGTATGATTGTATGCACATTTAAACTAGCAAACTATAACATGAGGATTTGAGTTAAACATTCTTTTTACTATGTATGTAACAAAACTAGTATGCTCACCAATGCTTTATGTGTTGACGGATATTTTATACATGTTGCAGGAAACACTCAAATTGATGATCCAAGAATTAACTTAGGATTAGACTTAGAAACACACTTATTAAATTTTTGTTGTTATGTTGTTGTATTTCCCATTTTCAAAACAAGTTGTACCCTTTTTGATTATGTTATGAAATCAAACTATTTAAATCATATTGTCACATGGCGTCTTGGAATTCTCTAATTCATTCATACCACGTCTAGCACCCCGATGTTTCCGCTATCGGTTGGGGTGTTACAGGTTATGTGCGGGATTTGCTTTAGAAGACGATTCTAATGACCAAAACACTCCAAAAACACGAATTATAATCCAAAATTATCAAAAATCACCAAGAACACAAACTCATGGGTTTTTTCATAAAATCTCAGATCTAGAACATTCTAACGTTGTTTTCCATAATCAATTGATTCAAACACTTTCTATACATGATTTGGAAGCTAAAACAATAGTTAGATTTGAAAATTCAATCAAATTTACGAAAATCCAATAAAAAACCCAATATTATCATAAAATTCATTCATCAACAACATTTTGAACAATTGCTCTATAGATCCAGATCTGATGCAAACCAATACTAACAACACGCGTAGTATTGATCCATAGCTCTGATACCCTTGTAGGATCGTGATTCGGACAAGAATTTGATATACGACGTGCGTGACCGATCCGAAGGCAAAATCAACAGATCGGTTTGTTGTTAGATGTGAGAAAGATGTTAGAAAGGTAGGAAAACAATAAACACACACAAACCAATCACAAATGGGCAACACTTCGACGTTCAATAAGCAAAATGAGCAAATGTTACAATTGTTGAACACAAGGGACCTATTTATAGGCTCCATGTCCTACGCCTGGAAGCTTCCAGGCGTATGACTCATACACCTCTAAATGTCATGGCGTAGGACACTCTTACGCCTCGAACTATTCTAACAATACAAAACAACACGTAAATGTCTAAAATGCTACCCGATTACATCCAAATTCAATACAAGAGAAGTAAAACCTATATCTAAGCTATAAACATGCTGAATGGTGCACTAATAAATAATAAAGATAAGTGTAAAAATAAATTTTGAATTTGAATGGTTTAGAAAACTTTCTCGCGGTTCGCATGAAATATATGTATTCTCAAATTAACATTCCCCCCCCCCACACACACACACACATATATATATATATATATATATATATGTAAACTTGTAATTATCAATATCCATCGATATCTCACCATGATAACAAATATCTCAAATATCGGTCTTTGACTGATATCCGATATGTTACCACATTAACTTCTTAGCCGATGAACTAGAAGAAAAAAGCTTTTTTATCATCTTTTCGTATTTTTCTATTATTTTTAGTTTGAATTACATAATATTATTTTATTTTTACTGAAAGTCTAAATTATTTTTAATCTAATCTCCTTTCAATTTTTTTTTAAATCTAGTTTTATTTAAAAAAAGTTATTGTGTAATTAGAGTAAAAAATGACGCAAAATGCTAGATTGTTTTTTTAACGTTCAACGAATCAATTTCTGAGCACTTTCGGGCACTCTTTTGGCGAATCAGGTACTAGAGAGTACCCGGGCCACCAATTGCCACCAATTCTCGGGAAAACCCGACCACTTACCCGCCCGAAAAGCACGACAGTGAAATAATCGGTAAAACCGGTCAGGATCAGAACTCGAACCCAAACCAATAGCCGGATCATCCCTCATTTCCCATCTCTTTTTAACTAGATTGTAAAGAGCCTATTTTAACTTTTGTACTTTTCTACTCAACCCTCCTCCTCCTTCAACCGTTTTTTTTCAAAACCCTATCATCCATTAAAGAAAATCAGCAACTTACCAACCAAAGATTGATTAAACGGTTATCTTGTTCGATTCAGTAATTCAACAGTTGCCATCATCTACATAGTTTGTGTTGGATTCCAGGTGAGTGAAAGTTTCCACCTAAACTGAGCATATCTCTAGTGTTTGAATCCTTAGCTTCTAGTTATCTTGTTTCACACTGTTTTAGATTAGTTTTTCTTCCAGTTTTGTTTATTAAGTTTTTAACTCTATAGTTATTAGTGAAGCCTGTTAAGAAGAGTATACCAATTGGACGAATTGAGGCTGTTATTTACGGTATTGCCACTAGCTTAGGGTTTTTACTTTTTTATACCAGTGTTTTGCTTTCCTCCTCCATGCATTTGTTTTCTGATTCTGCAAGTATTCATAGCTTTTATGTTCTAAAACAGAGTATGATTGTCTTCTGTTCTGTTCTGTTCTGTTTTCTTACTCAAATTCTTAATTAATTTTCATTGTTGATAAACACAATTATTATTTTGCTAATTATAGACCATGTATGGAAGAATTAATAAAATAGAGGGGTTTAACATGTTTTCTCTCTGTTATCCAAATCTATAAAGTAATTTGCAAACCAAGTAATAGTTAGTTACCTGCTTCTTAAATAAGCAACAACAACCGTACTCAGTATAATCCCACAAATAGTCAAGCTACTGGTAGGGTTTGGGGAGGGTGGGATGTAGGCATTGTTTTCTTCTGAATTCCGGGAATAGGGGCATCATTTGATAGCAGGCATTCCGGGAGGTAAAATTTCAAAACCTTTAAGTCAGTTGACAGTTGAGAGAGATCTTAAGCTGCAACTGAAAAGTATATTGTGCGGTAAGTATTTGTTATATGAATTATGTGATTTTAAGTTGAGTTTAAATGCTTAATGTGTTCTTTACAAATAGGTTTTATGTATATGCTAAACTTACAAATAACTAGAGTTATTACAATACCACGGTTTTTGATCCTGATTTAGTAACGATTTGCTGCATTGGAAGCCGAGAAGTTAGTGTATGGACATGACATATATTTTTTTTATGTTCTACTTGATAGATATGTGTAATGCTAAATTGAGCAGGTGGTTTAAGTCTTATGGTGCTTGTGTTGGTTATTATCGTATTAGCTATAGTGTTGGTTATTGTCGTATTAGTTATTTTAGGGATATTGAATTTTAACCCGTTGAAACTTAAACCGACCCGAACCCCTAAAACAACCCGAACCGAACCCATGTACCGACCCGAATTATCATATACAATTAGAGCATCTAAAAAAGGAACCCAGTGAAAAAAATTCCTGGATCCGCCACTGTTTAAAGGGTCTTTTGGTACGGGTTAGGTTAAGCAGAACACTTTTTTGTCTAGAAATATATTTCTTTAAACAATCATTGTGTAACAACAAAAGGACCTCAAACTAATCCTTTGATTGTACACAATGTTAAATCGATTCACATATCAAAATTATGTAACAACATACCTGATCTAATATTGCTATTAAAAATTTAGGCTTTGAAAAATACAAAACTATGGTACATAAACAAACACTTGCATAAAGGATAATATAATTCATCATGTTTTCTTTTTTCTTCTAAACTGATTTTACTTACTCTTGTCTGCAGCTGCAGCTGCATTTGCATAGTTTAGGTTTTATTAAATGAAATGGTAGTTCACAATTTTATAAAAATTATGACCTTGAAATTTGGTTGTGCATCACCATAGCGATTTTATAATTACCTGTATGCTGCGGTGGGGATATTGCACAAAAATTGTAATGTTAACTTACATAATATTAAAGCTACATAAGTAAATTAAAACAATGACAGAATTACCAATTACAAGTGCATTCGTGCTTGCCAACCAATTGGTTTGGCTTTCACTTCTTGCTATTAGTCTATTACTGCTTGTATTCTTTTTCAAGAGGTGCTTTCTACAAGTATAACCAGTTCTTTATATCTTTGAGTGTTTACGTGTTGGTATGATTTACTTACTAATTATCAAGGTGATATACCTTTTAAGTTGTTTTATGTTTTGACGTAAATTTTGCTCGAATTCAAGTTGGTATAAATTCGAGTTATTGTGCGTTTCAACGGTATAAAAATTCAGAGTTATTGTGTGTTTCAATGGTATAAATGTGAGTTATTAATTTATTATACGCGTCGACTCCGCCGCAACGCACGGCGGATAACATACTAGTTATTATTATTATTATTTGCAGTTCCACATTGCAAAACTAATTCTGTAATTGATACAGTTCTTGCATAATTATTTATCATAAACTTATTTAGTACAGTTTTACCTTAGTTTTATTAGGAGGAATTCCCAACAACATGCTTCTTTAGGAACTGTTTACTTGTAGTTTTTTTTTTAATTTATTGAACTTATATATATGCTGATGGGTATGCTGTGTTGTTCATTAGTTATTCAGTTTCAGGGATAAATTATGGCTTCTAGTAAAGTTCGAACGAGTAGTTTCTCGCGGAAAGTTCCGGCTGCGCCCACGTCTTCGATCCCCGGACTTAAGTATGGACCAAATGGCACAATTTTTCTTTCATCAGGCATACCTGACCTTGACAGTAATCCCCTAAAACCCTAATGTCTTTTCTATTTTTTTGTTAAGAATTCTAACAAAATGTACTGTATAATTGTATATGTTAAGTAGAGGCGGCAATATGCCAAAGGGTGGGCTGGATACGGGCCTTATCGTTTTAATACATATCGGGTTGGGTTGACATTAGGGCCTAAGCCTTTGTTTGTGTTTTTTTTTATAATTTATATTTTATTTTATGAATAATTAATATACTACATCAACATGGTTATAAAAATTCTATTCACAAAACAATGGTATTTTTCCAGGACACTAATTTTTTTCTGAGACTATAAGCATTTTGAGAACACTTTGGGTAGTATTTGACCTGTTTGACATGATCTGCTCATTTAATTTGTTTCCGTTATAGCTAAGTTGGCGATAAAAATAGCCTAAGTCGTCTCAGTTTAAGTAAAGGAGCTGAAATCGCCACCTCTATAATGTGATTGCACTCTAGTTATTGATTTTCTTTTTTCTTGTAATATCTAGAAATTTTAGGGGGAGGCTTCCATATAGGAAGTCTGGTGATGATCATGGAAGACACTGAAGCACCTCATCATATGCTTTTGTTAAGGACTTTCATGTCTCAAGGATTAGTTCACAACCAACCTGTTCTTTATGCAAGCCCGTCTAAAAATCCAAGAGCTTTTCTTGGAACTTTGCCAGCTACATTGGTCTCTAAAGATGTCAAATTTATTAAAAGTGAGGCAGAGCAGGTACTATTTCCCTTTCCTCTTCCTGTTAGAGCATGCATCTTTTTTCTGTCTAACTACATTATGGAAATCGTTTCTTTTTTGAACTTGTAGAAGGATTTGCGGATTGCTTGGCAATACAAGAAGTACCTTGAGGAAAATAAACCGCCTATTGAGGAGCGAGGTAATTCGAATCTTCTTTTTCATTGGTGGAACCTTTGTGCATGGAGATTAGAGGTGGAAAACCGGACGGGTTGGGTACCGAGTAACCAAGCCAGACAATTACTTCTTTTAGGAACAGGTTGAAACAGGGTGGGTCTTGTGGGTTGGCTTGAAACGCTTTTACCCAAAAATGAAACTTTTTTTTTTTTTTTTAAATCATTAGCGTGCGAAATGTTATAACAAGATTTATATTATTTCAATTTTTAAATATTATTTGGTTGAAATGACCCATTTTCTTAAAAGCTATTTACCTTTTTTTTAAATAAAATATATCATAAGAAAATGTGTAGAAATTGCACCAACAAATGGAGAATATCTATAAAATGTAGGCATATTTGAAACATATGTATAAAATATGAAAGCGGGCGATATATGGCTTGATTTGCCAGTAGAAACAAACCAATCTTTTAATATATAGTATGTCTTGCAACTTTATACCTAAATTAATGTTCTTTTAACTCTACAATAAAATACGTTTTTGGGCACTGGGATATTGCTTCTGTCATACGCTGTACATTATGCTTTATAATCTGTAAAATCATTTACGTGAAATTTTAATGCACGCTATGCATCTTTGTGTTGTGATTCAGATGGGAAAGTAGAGTACTGCAACGATTTTGATCTACGGAAGCCTATAGAAAAGCATTTGATAGCGGGAAACCGTGTGGAGTGTGTTAGCCTTTTGGATTGTTCAAGCCTTGCTGGAATCCGTGATTGTTGTTCAAAGTTTTTGTCTCAACTTCCAAGGTACATTACGTTGTATTCCGTTTTAGTCTTGTAGCAGTTTAGAAAGGGAGGATACATTGATTTTATCAAATATTTGCTGTGTTTACTACCAGCATTGAGCCTTGAATTATTTGTGGTAAATAAATAGTATTTTAGTATTCCAGTTCTATGAGGGAAAGTTCTTTTGGCTCTAAAGTCTAAACTCACTTGTTGACTTGTCGTGACATGCAACGAGCCAATGAGTCTATGCCAAGACTGTTATTTCTTGTCTTGAAGCTCATTATTCATCAAACCTAGTTTTCATAATTCTGATCAGGTATGATGGAAATATTACAAATGCTGGACGAATTGCCATTCAGTCATTCTGTGCTCCACAATGTGAATACTTTGACAAGGTAAGTAATACAACCTTGGTATTCAAAATATACCTGTAAACCATTTATAGATGTGTTTTTAACTTGTTAGCCTTTTGACACTAAAATGTAAGGTATTAAAATAAATACACGCCAAAGTAAGTTGTGTACAATCAAAGAATCTCCGTGTACTACCAAAAGAAGCCACGCTCCAAGTACAACACATGTAGCTCTATGTACAAGCTACTCAAGTCTCAAATCCACTTGAACAGATTATTCTTCATCGCTTAGGTCATCTCACGCCCACACGCCTTTTAAAACCAGTATACAACCTTCAAAATCGTTTTTATATAAATTATTTACATTTTTACTAATATTATTTCTTTGTAATCATAATTAACACTCTAGTACTTTATAAAAAAATTACAAGTAAAGAAAAAAGTGTTTACTGGTCCCATACCCCTTATGCCACCTGGATATTAGTTAAATATTTGTTTCCTGCATTAGATCTTTTGACAACATTTCAGTAATCTAACAGGAATGGGATATGCTTTCCTTCATCAGATCAATAAAAAGCATGGTACGGTCCTCAAATGCAGTTGCGTTTCTAACTTTCCCAGCTTCTCTTTTATCACCATCAGTGTCAAAAAGATGGCAACATCTGGCTGATACCTTGTTGTCTATTAAAGCAATTCCAGGTAATTATGATGATCATATAAATGATTTTGTAATTAACCGTATGTTCCGTAGCTTCTTTTCATGAGTTAAACATACACAGATGAGGACAAGGAGCTCGCTACTCTCCTAACTGGTTACCAAGACATGCTTGGGCTTCTAAGTATACATAAAGTTGCACGTTTCAACACACAGGTACAATATTGATGTTTTGTAACTTTGTTTTTGCTTTTGGGTAGAGGGGTGTTTATATTTGCTTTTTGGGACTGATTATGATGATACAATCGTCGGTTTTTAATGTTTGGGGTTAAACATATCCTGCTACCTATCATTATATGATTACTAAGGGGTCAAATAATTATTTATATACCATATTACAAAACAAAATTGATCATTTAAGGGTAAAAATAAAACTACTTATTTACCATTTTGTTTAAATTAAAATTTAAAACTTTTACTCTGATTTAACAAAATGTATTTGTTTTACAATAATATCCTTATTGGTCATCTTGTTTATTAATGCATTAATGAGTTTTATTTAAGACACACGTCTAACTACTACAACTTCAAATTTAAGCAGCATATCCATTCATTTAAACACTTATCTTGACATTTTTTTATTAATGCTGATGATGTTATCTTCATTGCTCTAAAGGAACTTTAGTCGTAGTAATTCTAGGCGATAATAATTCTTCAGGTCAAAGAGAGGCCGTATATCTATTAGATAGACCATATGAGTGTTTCTTTTCTAGTAGGCAGTGAACTCCTGATAGACATAGTTTCAGGCGTTGGCTCACTTGAAAAAACTATTTTGCAACTGACCATGTTAGTTTCTTTTATCCCTTTCGCTTCACGAGGCATAAGCCTCGAGGCGAGCCGAAGCGTAAGCTCGAGGGAGAATTAAAAATAAATATAAAAATTATTTATTCATCGTCAGATTCAATAGTCATACTTTAGGTTGTTTCTAAGCATATATCTTCCTAGTTATTATCATGTACTCTTCCACCATCTATGTGGTCATGTTAGTTTCTTTTATCCCTTTCGCTTCACGAGGCATAAGCCTTGAGGCGAGCCGAAGCGTAAGCCCGAGGGAGAATTAAAAATAAATATAAAAATTATTTATTCATCGTCAGATTCAATAATCATACTTTAGGTTGTTTCTAAGCATATATCTTCCTAGTTATTATCATGTACTCTTCCACCATCTATGTGGTATTGGTAGCTTTCCGTATATTTTCTGTTCCTTTATTTATCTGTTATGGGTTTTGGAGCTGAGGGTCTCTGGAAGCAGCCTCTTTATTCCCTAGGGATAAAGGAAAGGTTTGTTACCCTCCCCCAGACCCACCAATAGGTGCTCTATTTGTGTGGTTTTACTGGGTATGGTTGTTGGTGGTTGTTTTTGGTTAGATTCAATAGTCATATACGAGACACAAAGTCTAAAACATCAAAAGAGAAAATGTTTTTGACATAGAAAGTCTAAAACATCAAAACACACATAAAAATCACACAAAAAGCTTGTAATCAAACTCGAACAACATGAAAGGAGCCATTTTGTAACTCATTATCCTCACAATCATCTTCCTCAACTCAATTTATTTCAACATCGTCATCCTTGTCAATCAAATTCATTTGAACGATTTTCCATTTCCTAGATGACAAACTTCCACCTCACTCCCCAATTGCAACACCAAATCTAGGTGTCCTAATTGCCCCGTCATCTCTAGGTGTTCTAATTATCCCGCCACTTATCTTCCCACTTGCAATGTCATCTCCTTCCCCACCTGCCTTGCTACCTCTAATGTCATCTTCGCCAGCATCACTTGGATCTGCTATCGACTCATCATCAGATTCCAGCTGACACATTCTGAACAACTAACGGATCTCCTCCTAAATTAGCCTACTTCAAGAATTTTTGCTTCAGCTTTCTATTGTACATAATGTATACCAAGTCGTTCATTCTTTCGGTGCTCAAACGTTTGCTCTCTATGTATGGACTTGATTGAACGTACTCCAATTGCGTTCACAAGCCGAAGTAGAACACGTAAGGCCAAAACCTTTATTGCAAAGAACTTTTCGGAGTATCATATCCATATTCGCCCCACCATTTAACTATATTTGTTTATAAAAAAATTAGTAAATTTAATTTATATAAAATATAAACTATAAGAACAAAATTAGCATATGGTTTACCTGGTGGACGTGTCTTATTTGTCGCAAAGAACCCGTATATTAAAATAATCCTTTTCTTTGTAAACAATGAGTTGATTTTCAATCTTCAAATGTTCTCTCGAATCCTTAACGAGTATATCCATGACATCGTTCAATCCTCGCTTAATCATCGGATGCTCAAAAAATGCCGGGGCTCCATCGATATTGTGGATTTAAGTGAGATTACGCTTCGTAAAAAAATCCCATTGCCGGTGTTTGCTCCGCGTCAACAAGCCACAAAACTTCAACAAGTGCCATTGTGGGCTTAATGGAATACACCACACTAGGCCAAAAACTTCTTTCATTCGTGATTATGAGGATGACGAGTTAGAAGTGCTTCCTTTTATGTTGTTTGAGTTTGATTAGGAACTTTTTGTGTGTTTTGATGTCTTAGACTTTCTATGAAACATTTCGTGTCTTTTTGATGTTTTAGACTTTGTGTCATGTCTATGACTATTGAATCTGAAGATGAATATATAATTTTGTATTTATTTTTAGTTCCACCTCAATTCGCCTCGAGGCTTACCACTTATGCCTTGTGAGGCGAAGGGCAAACGCCATCGTTTCCATTCTTTTAAACTATGCCTGAGACTATAATTTTGTTGTGAGTAGTTGACAGGTTTAAAACAAACTAGTAATGTTTTTGCGTAGCGTGGAGTGGTTTTGACTACATTGTTTAGGATTATAGATAATAGCTCTATAGGAGAGGTCTAAATTATAGATGGCAAGTTTGACCCTTTCTCCACACTCCTGCTTCTCATCTGCTACTTTTGACTACCTAGTTTTAAAGTTGCAAACCATTATTTGTTTGTTGAATTTAGTTTATGGTTTAACTTTGTCTGATTTATTGATGTGAAGGTGCCAGTAATTCTAGATGCAACAACATATTCAATGAAGCTGCAAAAACGACGGTCATTGGTTCTAGAATGTCTTAATCAAGCACCTGTTGATGGGTCAGGTGGAAGTTCTGGTGGTTGTTCCGGCTCTTCAACCACTGGCGCCCTTGATTTTTAATACGTAGCTGGTGAGTAAATCAACCTGTTAAATCAGTACACACAGATTCTTTAAATGTCAACTCTTGGCATTAAATTTTGGGGGTGTTTGGCTGTGTAATTATTGTGATTTCTAAGTTTTTAGACAGTTTTTTGAGTTTGTGTTTGTCTAATTATTATCTCATTATTTAATGGGTGACATACCTAGTTTAGAAGTAGGAGTAACAAAACTGATTATTGGGAACAGAAAATTACTATGTTATCCTTGCGATTATCATAGGATGTGGAGATCGGTATGCTAGAAGTGATGCAAGCAGTATAGCAAGGCACTCTTTTTACCACTCATACGGTATCACTTTGTTCGTACATCAATATGGGTCAGGTTGTATTGCCTTTTTATCCAACAAAGAAATAACTGACGTGACACTAATATGATCAATATGGAACCATATTGCTTTTTTTGCTCACCAATAAGATCCGTACGTCCAGTATGGGTATCACTTTTTGTATTTCATCCATAAGATCCATGTCACTTGTATGGGGTGGTGAAATTAGTAGTAAGTTTTGTATATGGAATAATTCAAACAATCTATGTAAAAAACAAACGTACCTAGTAAAATCTCACTCATAAATTAGAGTATGCCCGTACGGGGAAGGTGAGATGATTACAAATCTTTTTGTATTCCAAGAGAAAGAGATTACCCAAAAACAAGAAATTACAATATATTAATTAGCAAACCTAATGAATAGTAAATCTAAATGAATAGTAAAAATAATATTATTTTATTTATATTAACTATATTAACTATATTATTATTTTATTC
Organism: Ambrosia x helenae; assembly: GCA_030844895.1. Classification (NCBI taxonomy): domain Eukaryota; kingdom Viridiplantae; phylum Streptophyta; class Magnoliopsida; order Asterales; family Asteraceae; genus Ambrosia; species Ambrosia x helenae. The sequence continues at coordinate 12,644,721 of CM061227.1, read as the reverse complement.
ATATTAACTATATTATTATTTTATTCATATTATTTTATTTATATTATTTTATTCAAAAACTTTATTATTTTATTCATATTATTTTATTCACCATTTCACCTCCAGTTCGTTTCTGTGTGTGTTGTTGTGTACCCATTGATGATGACTAAATACATGGCTTCTGGGTGAGGTTTATTCACCATTTGACCTCCGGTTCACTTCTGTGTGGGTTGTTGTGTACCCATTGATGATGACAAAATACTTGGCTTCTGGGTGAGGTTAAGTCGAATGATTGTGGGTTTTCATCATATTGGTTGAATTTTGAATTAACATATTTGTTACGGAATTGAATGATAACATGTTGGGCATTGAGTAAGTTTGTTTAAATATTGAGTTTAGAAAATCCGCATTATCGCGTCATGTGAAAAACGCGCAACGCACGTGTTAATACACCTAGTTTGGTTGAAAAAACGTTTGTAATGTCTTTGTAATCTATGTAGAAAGGGTAAAATAGTAAACTAAGGGAGTTGGGTAGTGGGCTAGTCTTTGGGTCACATGATCTATTTTACTTTTACTTGAGCCTATTGCTTTTTTCCCTTGCAAACATGCATTTTAATAGCTAAAGTATGGTGGTGATGTTTACATAACAAAAGTATTTTCAGTTATACATGTAATAAATAATACGTAAAAACTTTCATAACTCACCATTTTTTTTTTAAGATTAACAATCGAATAAATTCAATTGCAAAATTATCAGCCAATTACAAGTGATACGTAGGTAAACGGGCCACAAGTTGCGCCGCTACCCCTTTTTGTATTGCAAAACCTACTCTATTGAAAATAAAACATTGGCCCTTAGCAGCTGGGGAAATACTTTGCATAACTTTCTTCACGCGATCGAGGAGCTTGATTGCTTGCGGGGCCAGCGCTCTAAAAGTATCAAAAGCGAAGGGCACAAACACATGCTGGTTCTCTAGACAAGCCGCTTCATGTTTATTCACTTTTTTGCCCTCAGTTTTCAAAACTGCCTGCCCAGCCACAAAACCCGAATCTCGAAGTCCCACCAATGGGGATACCCCAGTCAGGTCAACACACGCATGCTTGCCTTGCGCCCATCCGAACACAAGAACATCCGCTGGCCTCAATGTGGACCGCCCGTCACGTGGGTCCGTTAAGAAATTCACTGGGGCCTCTTTTTTGGCTGAAATCCCTGCCCTTCGTAAAACATCCCATAGAACATCTCTAACCAGGTCATGTCTGTATTTAAAGCCTGGTAACTCCTTACAATGTAGGGCGTGTTCTCCAAACTTGTCCAAGCGTGTTTTTTACAGATCGGACACGGTTCGTCGACGGGGAACATGGGAATCATCAGGCGGTATTTGAGGACCGCCCGATATTCAATAGCCGACATATGTTGCCCTAGTCCGTCAATTGGGAGTGTAGTGAGAAAATCTTGAACATGGGCCTCTTTAAGGCATTCAAACACCGCTTTCTGGCGCGAAGACATGTTAAACTCCTCCTCCATAGTCTGCATGGCTTTACAGTTAAACGCACTCGCCAAAATTTTTTGAGGCTTTTTTGGGGCGGTGTCTTTATCTGTAAAGCCGCCCACATCTACATTGGGGAGAGAGCTGCGAATGTTGTCCAGTGCGAGCTTATAATCATCGTCCATCCCAACCACCCCGCTGTTCCTTAGTATGTGTTCCTGTAGCTTCCAAGACTGCGCCCTAGACGCCACATACGCATATGCGGACACATCTTCCGCCGAGCATAGGCCCAAGCCCCCCGAGCTGATCGGTAAGGACGCCAATCGCCATTGAAGATCCCCAAAAAAGCTCCCCCACAAACAACGATATCCTCAACAGCACCTCGGAGACCTTTGTCAAAAATGGATACTGCCTCCCCAACAAAGGTCGGTTGGCACGTTCGAAGCCCAAACAATAGTTTAGCCACACCCATACATGAGCGAAGCAATAAGAGCTCACTTTGGGGGTCCCGTAACTTCTGCAAAACGCCCATTAGTCCAACCGCGCGCTGAGCCCTCTTGACTGCCATTGAGCTAATGTAATCCCCATCACGACTAACAGCCCCCCTAGAAGCTTTACCCCTGTCTGTGGTCTTCCGATCTCCTTAGGAAAAATACCAGACTTCGCTTTAATACCATTGCATGTTGGCCAAAAGATCTCCGACTTCTTAATATTAAGCATAAGCCCAAACTGGGGACCTTCTGCTCGGATGATGTCTAGGGCTTTAGCTACTTCTTCGGCCCTGCCTATAATCGTGCCGTCATCCAAATACCACGCATGGAAGGGTAAGGAACAGTGTTCTTCCACCTGTAGCACCAGCGGATGCAAGACAAGGGCAAAAAGAAGAGGTCCTAAAGGATCTCCTTGCTGGACCCCTGTGTAGGCCCCGATGCAAGTATCTCCTACATATAGCCTGGCAGGTTGGGCATATAAAAACTGAACCCATTGGTAAATAGACGGGCAACGGATACTGACTTCGCGCAGAAGGATTGTCCGGTCAACCATGTTGAAAGCGTTCGAAAAATCCACAGTGAGCATGGCCAGTGATCCGTCGTCACGGAACGCATTCAAGAATCTATTCGCACTGTGGAGAATAGCCTCTGCTCCATTGGGGACCCCGACCCCATATTGAAAGTCCCCTAAGTAAGCCGACATCTCCTTCCCAATTTTACGCATTGCAACTTTAGAGGCCAACCTTCGCTAGATACCCCCGACAGCAATGGGCCGGATTCCGTTATCGGGCTTTAATAAGGGGGTTAGGGGGCAGAGGCAATGAATTCCGCCAGAATTTTCGGGCACAGCTCTCACAGCCAGATGTTAACCACCTCAGTGATGGCCACAAGAAGAGCAGATGGCGGAGAGGACCCCTGTCCGCACAATGCGTCCAGAATATGCTGAGCTCTCAATCCATCCCTTCCACAAGAAGTTCATTTGGGGAAGGAGCGGATATTCTCCAGCACACATTCAGCGTTAACCTGAAGAGCATCTTTATTGGGCAAGACATGAGGCAAGTGGGGGGGGGGGGGGGAGATCCCTAACCGGATGCTTATCAACCAAGGCGTTTAAGGTGCACTCCCCAACTGGTGCAACTCCAGAAGAGCACAAAACCTTCACCGCGGCTGTGAAGTGACCATCAGCAACCTTCCTCAGACATTGTTTGATATTAGCCCCATTCTCTGATTCATTTTGGCTGACTGGCCCTCTAGACGGCTCTTCATTCGATTGGGAAAGAAGGGGAAGAATAAGCTCCTCCATGCCCTCGCCATCTTTCCAAATTGCTAAGGAGCGCATGATGCTACTGCATTGCAAGGATTTACGATTCCCAGACCTCCGTTCCTGCCTGGAAGAGGGTCGGATAGTGCGTAACATAATATGATGCAGAAGTTACGTTTTGAGTGAAATTTATGTGCATGTATTCTAAGATTTTTTAATTCAGACATCCAATACATAATATGATGTTTAAACACATAACCATGTCACAAATGTTATAAGATATAATTGAGAAAGTATAGGATACAAAGTATCCTTAACGTGAGAAGTGTAGGAAACCACTATAATTTGTCACATGTCAATTTAACCAAACCATGATTAACCTAATTAAACCCAATTGCAATCAAATTCTAGGGCAAAGTAAATCACGTTCTTCTGCAACAATTGAATCCATTCACGGATTCCAAATTCTTAACAGTGGAACATGATCAGTTGAATCAAAACCCTAACGATTCAGATTTCAACAACGTTTTTGGCTTCTGCAACAATTGAATCCATTCACGGATGCGATAGATGAAGAATTCGAGAATGTAGGCACCTTAAACTTACTGGAGAAGTTGAATAATGACTAGAATGTCACTCACCATAACTATCGGGTCAACATCAAGTCTACACGTTTACTGAAAAACAGCGATCATTTAGGTAGTGAACAAAATGAAGAAGAAGATTTTTGATGATCAATAAGAATATGAAGATGAAGGTGCGTTTTATGATTTTATGTGTGCGTTTTATGATTTTATGGGTGATTACATAAAAACGACGATCAAGGTAGCATGTGTTTTTTTATTTTTTTATGGGTGCGTTTTACGATTTTATGGGTGCGTTTTATGATTTTATGAGTGCATTTTATGTTTTTATGAGTGCGTTTTATGGGTGCATGTCTTTGAGTGCTTATTTTGTTGTTCTGCCTTTGAGAGATGAAGGTGCGTTTTATGATTTTTATGGGTGCGTTTTATGATTTTTATGGATGTGTTTTATGATTTTATGGGTGCGTTTTTGTTTTTATTAGTGCGTTTTATGGGTGCATTTTTAGTTTTTTTGTAGCTCTGTTTATATTTAACCATGCTCTGTTTTTCGCTTGAAAACAGAACTTGTGTTCATAAAAGTTTTTTACATGGATAACGCACGTTTATACATTTCATCTTATTTATTTACGTTTAGATGCTTATTTTTTTATTTTGGAGTGTTTTTTCAACATCTGTATAATCCTCTGTTTTTTGTTTAAAAAAAAGAGCATGTTTCAGAGCAAATTGATTGATCGCTTGTTATGAAATGAGAATTGCAAAACAATATTGTTTGGCTTGGTTGAGAATGGGTACGCCGGCAATCCCAAATCTTGGTAAACAATGTTCTGTTGATGATTGTAAGCTTATAGACTTCCTTCCCTTCACCTGCGATTGTTGTAATAAGATTCAGGTTGCATGATTTTGATGGTGGTCGGAGGTTAGTTGAACGGTGCTGATGATGAAGATCCGGTAATGGTGGATGGTTGTGAGAAGGAGAATCAGGAGGGATTGTAAACTTTTACAGCCTAAAAACAAACGTGGGTAATTAATTTAGGATGATTTTGATTAAAACACAGATCGATGGTCAGGATTGCTTCTTACACTTTGTATTTTAAGAAGCCTTTGTACAATAGTTTCTCTCGATATAATTAACATGGTTTGTTTTCAAAATAAGTTTATTTGTTTATTGGAATATACTCTTCAGGTACACTACTACATATTATGCGTGCACCGTATAACAACATTCACACGCTCTTCACCATTATTTACAATCTTCAAAAATTTAAAAAAAAAAAAATTCAACATCACTATATCTTAGAGCATTCACATCTCATTCCCTATTTCTATCTATCAAATTACACTAAAAATAACCACATGTTCTCTTTTATTCTCAATCAAATAATATTTTTTATACATTTATCATTATATTTTCTCTCTTATTTACCCACAATCACTTTTAAAAAATATTAAAAAAATTTGATGGTGAACAATAGCTTTTCAAATATACAGATGGACTTTTCTCTCCTCTACTCAGAGCATTCACATTCCCTCCATCAAAACTCCCACATCTCTAAAATTTAAAAAAACTTACTAAAACCATCCTACATCCCATCCACTATTTTATACCCCATCTTTATATTTTGAAAAATCAATCTTCTAGCATTTTATATATAAAAAGCTACTATTCACACCAATTAAATTATTATGAGTGTATTTTAACGAGGAATATAATAAAATAAGTGTTTGTGAATGAGATAAAGGTAAATATGGTGGAGGGGATGTGGAATGTTTTTTTAAAATGAGAGATAAATTTTGAAAAGTATATATTTTTTTTGTTATATTATAGGGTATAAAATAATAGAAAGGGATGTGAATGCTCTCACAACCCCTCAAAACCACTTTTTAAAATATGGAGGATGCACTCACGCATTTTTGATGGACGGGTTGTGAATGCTCTCTACCTATCTATATCTTTACCCCCCTCAATTTTATAGAAAATTACACTCATTCCTCAAATATAAAAAGTTAGGTGCTATTTGTTTTTTGCTCAGAAGCACTTCTGACCTCTTTTGTCTGCACCACGCAGCATATTGTTTGTTTTTTGGAAGACTTTTCACTTAAAAAGGTCTTCCTGACCTCTTCTTGGTGCAGACTTGTTCCAAAGTCTTCTAAGGTCTTCTCTCCTTCTCTTCTCACCCACCACCACCACCATCACCACCACCACCACCACCACGGTCCACCACCACCTACCACCGTCCACCACCACCACCACGGTCCACCACCACCTACCACCGTCCACCACCACGGTCCACCACCACCACCACCACCACCATCACCACCACCACCACCACGGTCCACCACCACCTACCATCGTCCACCACCACCACCACCCACCATCACCATCGTCCACCACCACCATCATCCACCACCACAACCACCGTCCACCACCACCACTGTCCACTACCACCGCCGTCCACCACCACCCACCACCACCACCTTCCACCACCACCCACTACCACCACCACCACCCACCACCCACCACCACTACCACCACCACGGTCCACCGCCACCACGATCCACCACCAGACTGCTGTAAAAAAATCAGTTTATTTAAATTTCAGTTTATTTCAGTAGCCTGCAGACGTTAACAAACAAACAGTCTTCTTTTTGCAGACTGCAGACCTTTGGTCCACCTCTTCTCCTGTAGATGTCTGCAGATGTGGTCCACAGACTGCAGACCTTTTCCTGTAGAAAAACAAACAGCACCTTAATCTCTCTCTCCTCTCCCTCATTTCCACAAATGCGTGCACACACGTAACAAAGAGAAATAAATAATAAATAACAAAGATAAAAAAGAGAAAATTGCTCGAATGGTTCCTGTGGTTTGCACTTTTTTCACCTATAGTCCCTAAGTTTTCAAAATTACAGCCAAGACCTGAAACAGTGATTTTTTTTTAACTCGGATAGTCCTTGGAGCTAACTGAGGTTAAATAATTCAGTTAAGTGGGTGTGAAATTACAAAACTACCCTTTCTATAAAACAAATAAAATAAAACACCGGTGGCCCCACGTTTTATAATTAAATATATAAAAAAACCCTTAATCCCTACACCACCACCACCACCAACTTCATCTTCCCCACCCTATCACCACCACCACTAACCAGCAACCACCCACTCGAACCAAAACCCAAACCACACCCGAGCACCACCACCCGGACCAAACCCGATCAGTCCAAACCCGAACCAAAACTACCACTGCCGCTGCCGCTTCTTTCAACCACCACAGCCACCATCATCATCGGCCAAACACCACCAAGGTCCACCGGAAACCACCATCAGACCAAACACTAACCCGAGTTCTTGAACCCATCAGATCTAGAGAACCAACACCACCATCGGACAACGAGTAAGTAACCCCCAACACCACCTCTGACCTGCTAACGACCACCACCACTCCCCGTCAAGCTTCACCCAGTACTGCACCATAACGAACCACCACCTCCCAACGAGATTAACAGTCAAACGAAGCCACCATAACCACCACTGCAACCATCGATCGAGCCGCTAACGTGAACCAGACACCCACTGTCACCGTCGTCGGTCGTCTTCTTCAGGTATACCACCAATACCACCACCATCGGCCAGGAGCCACCATCACAACCACCATCCTCGTCGAGCTCCACCACTAAACTTCGGGACCCACAACCGGTTGAGTTTTTTAGGGTTAGGGTTTTGAGGGGTTATTGAATTTGAAGGTCCTGGGGTTAGGGTTTGACGAACAGTAGTTTCTGATACAGATGGTGATGGTGATGAGATACGGTGGGTGGGGAGAATGAAGTGGGTGGTGGTGGAGGGTGGAGATGGGTGGTGGTGGTTTGTGGAGGTGATGAGGTGAAGAAGATGAAGTGGTGAAGATGAAGTGTGGGATCCACATTAATTAGTACAGTATATTTTTTTTTCTTAAAGTAAGGGTAGTTTTGTAATTTCACACCCACTTAACTGGATTATTTAACCTCAGTTAGCTCCAGGGACTATCCGAGTTAAAAAAATTCACTGTTTCAGGACTATGGTTGTAATTTTGAAAACTTAGGGACTATAGGTGGAAAAAGTGCAAACCACAGGGACCATTCGAGCAATTTTTTGGATAAAAAAAAAAAAAAGAATATAGAGATAGGTATCTTGAATGTGACGCGGGTGTTTTCTATTGCTTTGTTTTAGGATAAATTTATAGAATAATAATTTTTTTTTTTGGTAATAGCGTTGGAGATATTAGAAGGGATGTGAATGCTTCTAGAGAGAAGTCTCACGATCGATGCTTACACTCGTAGTAGGTCGACCATGAGTGACTAGTACAAATCAAACCAAGATATTGCACAATAATAAAATAGTACTTGTCCAAATCGATGTTAGGATTGAGTGTTCAGTAACAACCACATAAGTAATATCCAAACGATAAGTAAATATAGTTGGTTTTGGTATTTTGCTACAAAATTGCACTTGTTAATAATTTCAATATGTATACCATATAAATAAAATACATGACTAACAAAGATAAAGAAGAAAATCACAAAAACCAGACTATAATTAAGGAGACCGAATTGATGTATGACACGAGCCAGCCAACACATTCAGGGGTCAGCCGCACCCGAAAAACATCCTTGCACTAGCAACGGTATAGATAATAGCCTCGCGGGCGTGGCTTTTGAAGAGAGACGACCATTAGCGCTAGAGCGATAACGATTACTAGTATAACCCCCGTGTAGTCGGTCCCTTTGTCTTCAGAAAAACAACAGCCTCCCATCTCTTAATTTGTTTCTGTGAGTATTGATGAATAAGGTTTGATATATATTTGAATAGGTAGTTGATATTTGAATAGGTCTCGATACAAGTTGTTATTAATACAGATTTGAGAGTTGACTAGTTAGAGACGACTTGGTGTTTTTTTTTAATATTTCTTTTTGGTACCTTTTACCAACCTTTGGAATAGGTGGTCCAATAGAAAACTATTAAAAAAAGAATTGAAACCATACACTTCAAATTTCGACAGCTTGAAGGTTTGTTTAGGAGTAGGGGTCTTTGTTTAAATCATGCGAGTCTTTATGAGTCTAGGAATTACGAGTCATTATGAGTCGAGGAAATAGACAACTGGTTTTGATTAGGGTGCAAACGAGTCGACCGAGTTGAGCTCGGGCTCGATTAGGCTTAAGCTCGAGCTCGTTTAACTTATGATAGCTCGAGCTCCGCTTGGTTCAAACTTCAACCTTTGTTGCTAAAACTCGAGATAGGCACTAAAGCTTTTATCTTGGCCCGAGGCTCGACTCATTTATTATTTTTTAATTAATTTATATATCTATATCATAACACATGAATAACGAAGATTACATATAAATGCGATTATCTAACAATGTTACAAAGTAAAGAAAACTTAAAAAAAAAGCCAAATTGACATTTTTATAAATATGTGTTAGTATTTTAGAGTAATTATACTATACTTAGGCTATGAGGTGTGGTCACCTTTCCCCCCTTCCTTCCTCCTTGTCTATATCAGCGTCACGTCATTTCCCCCTTCCCCCTCCTCCATGTAGGGGAAATGGTTCCCCCCTTCCCCCTTCCCCTTTCCTTTTTTTTTTTTTTTATTAATTTCATTTTTTATTTATTTTATAAATTAGATTTCATTAGAATATTTTTTCATTAAACATAAAATAAATTACATAGAAAATTAAAAAAAAAAAAACGAAAATACATTAAAAAAACCGGAAATAAATAAAAAAAACTATCAATTAAACGCTCCTTCAAGCCATTTTTTGGCGATTTTGTCTTTTATTTTCGCCGCCACCGCACGTTCCGTTTCTTCAAGGCTATCGAGAGGTTCTCTCATCAAGGCGAATTCGGTTGTTTCCTGTCTCGACATTTCCATTTTGAGGCGTTCCCTGTCCAACTCTATCCTCGCCAAGTCTCTCGCCGCGGCGTCTTCTTTCTCCTTCCTTTCCATCTCTAGCCTCGCCAAATCCCTCACCACCGCTTCTTCTTTCTCCTTCCTTCTTTCCATGTACCTCTCCGTTTGCTCTTGTTTAAAATCGCTAAAGTTTTTTAGCAACTCTTCAATTTTTTTCCACCGCCTTATCTCTCGATGTGTGGCCGGTATCAACACCCTTGCCTTTTGAGGCAGCCGCCGCTTTCTTGGCGCGGTCCCTACCAATCGGCCTCTCACTCTCACTTGGTGGAGCCTCGTCTTCAAACTCCGGGTCGTCGTTTATATTGATAGTACAACGAGCATCCGACCTACCACCACTATAACTCCCCGAGGCGCTCGTTTTAGACCTCTAGGCACTGGTTTGAACTTTTCACACTTCACCAAAATCTCATACGGTTTCATGTACCCAAACACCCCGTGCTTGTCGGTGTATGTTTCAATAGCCACCTTCAACACATTCTCATCACTTTGTCCGGACGTACGATTATTCCAAGCTCTTTGATAAAAACCCGCAAAAAGTTGACATTTTCCCATCAAGTCCCGACACTTGGTACTAACGGAGTGAACCCGACGATATTCTTCACGTTGTAACAACTTGAAAAATTCCTTAACAACTTGGTTTCAAAAACCTTCTTTTTTCCGATTTGTAGCTACAATTATATAAAAAAAGTTAGTTTTTAAAAAAAATTAAAACCGAAATTTAAATATATATATATATATATATATATATATATATATATAGGAAAGGTTTTTAAAAAAATTATGAAATTTACCTAGTATTGGGTCCGTAGAAGCGATAACCCAAGCTTGTGCTAGCTCCTCCAACTCAATGGGAGTCCAAGGAATGGAATCGGCCTTGGTACTAGGACCTTCATCTTGGGCCCGTTGTTTCCCCTTTTTGACGGTTTTTTTTCTTGGGGCCGATTGGTTTTGTTGGGTGGGGACTTGGGTTTCGGGTATGTGATCATCTTGCGAGTCCAAAGAAACAAAATCGTGCTCGTGTCGTGTTGTGTTGTGTTTGTGTTTCGGGTATTGGTCGCCATTGAGGTTGTTGCATTTGAGGTTGATGCATTTGCCATGGTTGTTGTTGAAATTGCCATGGATTCAAAGGGGTGTTAAACGCGCCAAAGGATAGTGGTTGTGACGCGGGAGTACCAGATGTGTTAGGAAATCCGAACGGGGGTTGGTTTGAGGGGTTACCGGGTGTGTTAGGGAAGAAAGGACGCCTTGGATCCATGAAGATTTATATAAATTCTTTTATAAAAGATTAGAAAGTGTATAAAAAGTGTGGGGTAGTGTGGGGTAAAATGTGGGGTTTATGGTATTTAAATAGAAGGTAAAATCGTTATTTTTTTTTTTTAAAAAAATGGTGCAAACGGTCACAATCCAACGGGTGGATTTTTAATTATGCATTGGGAAATGGGACGGGGAGGGCGGTGGGATGTTACCGTTTTTACCGATTTGCCATGGGGGGGGGGTGTTTGCCGTCGGCATGCCCTTCCACCTCACCCACCGATGCCCTTTGCCGATCCCATACCCTCAGTCTTATATAATCACTCTAGAATAATTATATATTAGTTCGTGTTCCTTGATTCCTTAAACGTTTCTTCCTTAAACAACCAATCACGGGACAACAAAAAACTTATTTTTCCTTTTCAGGATTCACAACGCTGAACATATCATAACATGGGTGAAAACTTCTTCAACAATATATTTGATAGGTTTTACAAAGAAAAACCAACAAAACTTTCAAGAATAACAAGATAAAGGAAAGATCAAAGCACAAAAGCTTTCTTTTAATTTTTCATTCATTCTTCCTAATTCTAAAATACCATAGCCATTATATAAGCTTATGCAAAAAAATAACTAACAATAACTTCTACTACCACTAACCCACTAATACATGATAAAACAATGTGAGTGGAAATAAAGAAACTAGTGCATGGGAACGTGGGTATGAGGCCAAGGGGGTTGTGGTACGTATCATTCCCGCGCGCTTCAAAACGTTCTTGTCCTCAAGAACGGAACGTGTTTGCCACGGCGGTGGCCATTCGACCCTTCCCATTGCATTTGGTGCGGTCTTACTGTAACGCCATGGTGGGCGCCATTCACGTCGCCCAACTTCTTCCTCTTGAATGAAAGGAAACTCACGAGGGTGACTTCTAATTATCTTCGGTAGTATTTGACAAAAAGCTTTGAGAAAAAGCTTCTGAGTCTTCTCTTTTACATTAATGGCATGACCAAATATACCCCTAACATCCAATAAAACAACATGTGATGTTCCAAAAGTAGAGCAAGTCTTTGGTTGTGCAAACAGTGCACTAGACTGTATCGGTAGAAAATTTTTGGTTTGTCGCTGTGGTGGATTTGAAGTTTTCGGGTCGTTTTTAGTGAGGGTTGTCGCGGGTGGTGGTTGAGCGGGAAATGAAGGTGGTGGTGGAATTTCATTATTTGAGGCGGTGGTGGTATGGAAACGATGAAGCATCGTGTCACACCACGCCAATGGCGGAAACACGTGGCGCAACGCTCGAAAGCATATCAAAGTCAAGATTAACACAAACTATATTTAATTAGAAAAGATCAATTTATTAGGATGTCGAAAATGAGTATCTCGTTACAATATTGCACAAAGCATTACATAAAACAATGAACATTATGTTTCAATGTGGGGGTATTTCCGTTTATGCTCCAACCCGATGGTAACAATGGATGAAACCCCGACCAGTATCCGACATCCCAAATTCCACCGCACTAGCCCCATATCTATTCAGCACTTAGTTACCTGAAAGATATGTTTAAAAAGACGTCAATATATAAAATATTGGTGAGTTCACAGGTTTTAGTTTCATAACAACAACATTTTCACAGCCATCGACTCGACTAACTTTACCGTATAATTATTTTCCCATTAAATAATTATACTAGGATCTTGTCGATCGACATTTCGTTTTTACAACATGTGCGAAACCTGCACAACTTGTGGCCTTTGTAAGGAGTAGCTAGCTCCTACAAACTATGATGATGAGCAATCCCCTGAGTCCCATAACCAAACCAAGACTAATAAATATGCCCCGCTCCCAGTCGTTTCTCGGATCCCAACGACTTAAGTTCAGAATACGTGCACCCCTGGCATACGCCGATGCATAATCGACGCTATCGATTAGGGGTGGGCCTTGTCAGGCACCAATAGTACTATCCAAATATTCCTTCGGTTTCATTTACCTGAATTAATGGTTACAGTAGCGAGGACTCAACCCCGAGTGGCGAACAAAAATTCAAGTACTCATCATGCCACTCATCACATTTTAACCTTTGAAAACATTTCAACATGTGATAACTTTTGACAAACATATCTTTCCCCCAGTTAAAACAGTAAAATGGGGCCATGAAACTCACCTGATGTACAACGTACAATCAAACAGCAGAGAATAGCAAGTCCGTGGTCAAGCACCTACGAACGTCCCAGTGCGTGTAAGTCACTAAGTCTATAGCGTGTGCTTTTCCGGCAAGTTGTACACCCAACTCCCAACACCACCATTTACATATAATTCCTCGTTTAATTAAACACATGTCCTAGATCCGTTGGTGATGGATTACCCTTGTTACAAGTTACATTTATACTTTCACGAATATTAATTAACTTGTATAATATTATTCTCGACTCAACTTACTTAACGTATAATTATTTTCCCATTAAATAATTATACTTAAGATTTCGCCGTTCGATTATAATATTTTTACCACTCGACACGACTCACTTTACCGTATATTTATTTTCCCATTCAAATAAATATACTAAGGTCTTGTCGTTCGATAATATGTTTTCTACGCTCGACTCGACTCACCATACCGTATATTTACTTTCCCATTAAGTAAATACACTAGGATCTCGTCGATTCGATAGATTTATATATATATATATATATATATTATTTTCTGCACTCGACTCGACTTACCTCCCCGTATATTTACTTTCCCATTAAATAAATATACTAAGATTTCGTCGAGTCGAATACATATATATTTTCCTTGTTAAGTCCATACACTTGTTTAACGTTTAATCGTTAGATTATTTACGTTACTTTTCTCCCACAAATATTTTCCAACACTTAGGAAAGTGTTACGTATTTTTCACCCAAATCATATATTTTAAATCCTTAAAATATATATATATACTTATCTTGACGTAATGATACTTTTCTCGTCCGTTCGTTTTTACGTCTTAGTTCGTTAACACGTCCAAATCCGATTACTTAACTTATATAGTTAATTTTTCCCAAGTTTTCCAATATGTGTATTCTAGGAATGTTATTCACCTCTTTAATTTCCTACACATATTACTTTGAAGTTTTATAAATACCTTTGTGTTTTTAACACAAGACTTGGTAACTTATGAATAAAAATGCTCCAACACTTTTATATTCCCATTTATATAAAAGTGTTCATTTTTATATAAGTTTCCACCAAGCTTTTATTTTATCTAACATTTTTATAAAAACCCTTGTTTTTATACATATCCATATGCTAGAAAAGGTCATATTTTTATAAAACTCTATTTTATAAAAATACACTTTTATACAAAATATATGTGTATAATTACTAGTATTTACCAAATCTACATTGGAAAATTACTATGTACACATTTGACACCAAACTTTCCATTCTTTCTTCCAAGAATAACAATTTTCTACTAAACTAGTAGACTTTAATGGATCATTTTATGATGATTTAAACCACTTTTAAGTATTTTCAAGTTATCTTCACAAATTATACTTAAATCATCATTTCATTCAAATTTATGTGAACTTTTGAAAACTACAAAAACAATACATAACCATCACCAAAATTTTGGCCCCCATCATACATTTTATCACCATTTTAGTCTTGAAAAGCATATGTTTTATCATGTAAAATTCCATCAAGTTAACCCATGTACAACTTGCTTTCTAGATAACAAAACATAAACTTTAAAGAACAAGAATGAGATCAAGAACACTTACAACTAGCACAAGGCCAGGGAAAATAAAAACACTTGATTTTGATGGGGTTTAGTGTGTTCTTCCTATGTGGTTAAGCTCCAATCTTGAAACACACAATTGGGGTTTGGAAAATAGATGTTTATGGATGATTTTGGAGTGATAAGAACTTAAAAATGGGTGTGTGTGGGGGTTGTATGTTCACGGCACACAAGAAGAAGAAAAAGAGTTTTTCTTTGATGTTTTATCATGTGTTGTATATCATACTCTTTTATAATATATCCAAGATCTTCCTAGATATATAAGATCTAGCTTTAGATCTTCCTTAGATTTAATTGTGCAAAAGAAATCTTAGGAGATATGGAGAAGTGGTGTTGGCCGATTCTTATAAGAAATTGATGGATTTTATAGATCTTATAAGTACCATATATATCACACAAGATATCTCATGATCTTCCCAAGATCACACATGATCTTACTTGGATTCTAAATCCCTTAAAACATGGATATGGGATACTCGAATGATCTTAGTGGATATATTAGTGTGTGTGTTGGCCGATTCTTATCACAAGAATTGGAAGATTTTGTAATCTTACAAGTACCTCTAATCTCTTATAATATGATCATCAAATCCATCCATGCTTTCCATTATCTTTCATGGATTTTTCTTAGATTGTTGGGTACAAAAGAAAGATTATGGAGTGACAAGGGGATGGGGCCGGTTTTGGGGTGGGTTTAGTGGGGTCCACAACATAAAACATTTGCTAAATAATAAGTTATACTTCACACTTAGCGTTCGGGTTTCATTCAGGTATTAATCGGATTTTAATTACGTGTTATTCGGACATTATAATAGCCTCTAATAACCCTTAAACATAGCCTAGTTTAAGTGTTGGTTAATTAGTTAGGCTTTAGTTGGGTGAAACTATAAGTTATACGTGTACTGGGTGCGGTACGCGCACTTTATTCGTTACCGGGAGACTTGTATGGAAAGTTTTCACTTATGGGTTTGGAGTTCCAAAACATATTATATTTTGTGAAAATACCCTTTATTTTATATCCTGGGTGTCCGTGATCCTTTTCGTTTATTTAATTTTTATCGGGTAATCACCAACGTCCGTACCGGACAAATTTATTCGCACATTATCCTATCATGCTTCATCATTAAACATGTGGGTTTGATATACGTTAAAATATACATATTTAAATCCCCGATTAAACTCCCAAATTACGCGTTTTCGACCATAATTGCACGAATTCGGTACTTAACCGCTTCATATGTTTATTGCAGGTCTTAAACGACGTCCCACGAACAAAGTCGAAGAAACCGGGCGAAAAACGGACAAGACAGAAAGTTTTGGCAAAATCAGCCAAGTCTGGAAATAGTGCACGGCCGTGCACCCCAGGTGCACGCCCGTGCGGACTCAGATTACTCGGACACAGACAGCTGCACTGCCAGTGCGACTAGGCGTGCAGCTGTTGTTCTCGGGCACCCTGATCAGCACTGCCGTGCGGGTGACCGTGCGACTCAAGTTCCCGGGTGCACTGCCAGTGCACCAGGCAGTGCACCATCAGCACTCGGCCACAACCAGACCCGCACGCCCGTGCACCTTAGGTGCACGGCCGTGCGAAATATCTAGATATTTTCAGGAGCAGCCCAACCACTTGCCCACTTGCACGTCAACTCAAAAAGTTAAAGTGCACGGCCGTGCACTTTATGCGCACGGCCGTGCCAAAAATCAAACTTTCTATAAAAACAGAGCAGAACCCACTGATCAAATATTGGGTGTTCTCTGGGCGATTTGGGGCGATTTTCTGGACCTGTGAGCTGCTGGAAAGGCGAGGAACGAGCTCGGGAACGCATCCGGATCATCGATCATCATCCAATCCATCACATTCGAGTTTTATGGTTTGATCTATTATGCTTTCATTTGATTCAAATCAGTTTGTTTAAGCTTGTTTGTGTTGTTTATGTAATACATTATAGTCTAGTAATCATGTTTAGTAATCTTTAGTAGAAAAAACAATCGTTTAGCATGTAATCATGTTTTGTATAAATTTGGCATTTTTCACGTATTAGATCTTGATGATCATAGCGCAACCTTGTTTCATTGTTGATGGATTTGTAGCTGTATTTGAATGACTTTAGCGATTGTCGAATGTGTTAGGCGGATACATGTTGAAAAACCATCCGTTTAATCGTCCGGTAGTAGACTAGTTAACTTGTTAAATAGTTTATGCCATGAAACTGTAACCGGGTATTGGTTTGGTTAAAGTCAGTCGAATAACGGTTAAAAATGCTTACCGGCACGTAAAAGGGTTTAAAAAGCCTAATGGTGCCGTTACTAGTCTTTGACACGGTTAATGATCTTTGGTAGTTATTTTGGTAAAAATAGCGATCTTAGTAGATCGGGGGTCAAAGTTGGTAAAATGGAATAGGTTGTGAAATGCTCTACTTTATGCTAGTTTAGGTGGCTGTGTTGTGTATTCGGTATCGCTTCCCTGAATTAGTGAGGTTAGAATACTCTTAACGGATGACTAACTTATCTTTAGAAGATCTGCGTGAGATCATATCAGCTGCTCGCTCATGAACGACTTGAAGCGGTTAACGTGTGTATTCGTGTTAGCTTTCTGTATAGTTGTCATGTTAGGATGCCCGAAAGGGACACTAACTGTCGGAAAATGGGAATGTTGATCACGCGCCTATATTACTTATTATATTTAGATAACATGCTAGGATTGGCAAAAATAAAGTTTATATAGTTATATTTTCTATTTGGAGTCGTAGTTAAGTTATTTACATGTTTTAGAATTAATTTAGTTTTAAACAAAACTCAAACTTATCTTTTTCCTACTGGTAAATCGGGGACAGAGTTTTAGTACAATTGCTCCGCGCGCGTCCATGGATCGATATCTGGTTCTTATCTGTACGTTACTACATATATGACAGGGTACACTTGCCCTATTGTGTGTGTTTTAATATTAAGGTCTAAACCATTTTTATAAATATTAAAGCAAAACGTGTGTTAAAATCCATTGTAAATATGTATAGTTACGCACACGTCAAGTTTTTGGCGCCGTTGCCGGGGACGCGACGAGCTTTAGGAACGAACCGAGTCAACTTTTTACCAGTGTACATGCTTGTGAATATTTGTTTATACTTCTTTGATTCGTTATTTCATTAATTTATTTGCATATATGATTATTTAAATTTTTATTAGATTTATCTATCTGTTGATATATTGGATTAATTTTAGATTGGTTTATACGTTGCATATAGATTCGTTCATTTATCTGCTTATAGGATTGTTTGATTTGATTTTTCGTTCATTAGGATGTTGATAGATTTAATTTATTGAATATTGGATTAATTGGTTTGTCTATGAATTTGATTTGTTCGTTATTTGATTAATTAGATTTATTTGTTCGTATTTGGACTAATTATTAATTTCATTCTTTGTATAGTTTTAGGCTTAGTCTGCTTATTTCTGTTCATTTTATTGATTCTATGTGTTTATATTTGACTTTCTTGAATATATTTGCGCTCAGTTATTTTCGCATGAATTTATTGATTCTTTATTTCATTTATTTATTTTTCTGTCTTTTATCGCCTTTTTGGGTTTGTCATATATTCGCCTGTTGCAACTGTATCATTCTTACATGCAGGTTGATGTCCACAAACCCAGGGACTTCTAGTGATCTTTCTGACGAGGAGCTAAGGCGCCTGAGGAGAAGCGAGCGGATTAGACTTCATAAATTGCGTCTTGTTTCTGATATTCTTATTGCTGCTCCTATTGTTGAGGTCCCAATTGAGGAGGCGAGGCACGATCTGGTCGACGACAACGGGTCGGACGCCCACAGCGACATTATCATGGCGGATGACGACATTCCGTTGAATGATAGTGGTCGTCCAGGAGGAGATGGACTCGCGCCGAGTATTGTCCGTCCGGCTATTTTGGCGGACCATTTCGAGATCAAATCTAGTATCGTGAATATGATACAAAACTCGGTGCAATTCGGTGGACTGGAGCACGAGGATCCAGGCCGACATATTGCTGCATTCTTAGAGGTTTTAGCCACCTTTAAGATGACGGGCATCTCCGATGATGCTATCCGTCTCCGACTCTTCCCATTCTCACTGCGGGACAAAGCCCGGACTTGGCTTCTGTCACAACCCGCAGGGTCGATCACGACTTGGGCAGAGTTGTCACAACAATTCATGCAGCAGTATTTTCCTCCTGAAAAGACACAAAAACTGAGGAATCGCATCATGACATTTCGTCAGGATGACGATGAATCATTATACACAGCCTGGGAAAGGTTTAAAGACCTACTCTTGAGTTGCCCGCACCATGAGCTTTCGAAAAGGCATTTGGTGCAAACTTTTTATCAGGGACTCGGGTATGCGTCTCAGGAACGCCTTGATGTATACGCAGGGGGAGACATCGGAACAAAGTCTCCTAGGGAAGCGTGGAGCATTATTGAGAAGGCGTCCCTAAAATCTAAATCCCGGCAGAATGATAGATCTAGGTCTTCATCTGCCAAGGCTGGTGTGCATGCCGTGGATAACTATACGGCGATTTCGGCACAGATAGCGGCTCTGGCTACGAGATTCGATAACTCTCAGCAACACGTAGCGCAGTCCGATTGTTTGTGTGTGGAGTGCGGGGTATCTCACGAGCCTGGCTCGTGTGCTCAGGGGGTGATGTATACAGGCCACGAGGAAGTGGACTACATGGGTAATCAAACGAGACCCCAGAATAACCCTTACAGCAACACTTATAATCCGGGTTGGAGAAATCACCCGAACTTCGGGTGGAGATCTGGTACTTCCAATCAGAACCCTCTCGGATTCCAGCAGAGAGCCGCCGCACCACAACAGTCCTACCAGTCCCAACAGCCTTACCAGTCCAACCAACAGTCCTACCAGTCCAACCAACAGCCATACCAGGGTCGTGGTCAATCGTCCCAGCAGAGACCGAACCAATACCAGAACCAGGGCGCCGGGAGCAGCTCCCAGCAGCACGCCCCTCATGGTATGTCTAAGCTGGAGGAGATGATGTCTCAGCTCCTTACCAACACCTCTAATTCCAATCAGATCGCTGAGCAGCGCTACCAGCAGCATGAGGAGCGCTTTACGAATTATGAGGGAGAGATGAGGGGCCAAAAGGCGTCGATGCAGGCCATAGAGAACCAGGTTGGCCAGATGGCAAAAATGATGACTGAGAGACAGCAGGGTGGTCTCCCAGGCAACACTGAGCCGAACCCAAGAGGGCATGTTAATGCCATTATGACGAGGAGTGGTAAAACCACGGGACCAGACACATCGGGCTCACCACCGATCACTGAGACGGTCCAGACTGAGTCTTCGGACGAGGTGCACGCTAGGCGAGTCCCAGCAAGTACAGCACAGCTACCGAAGCCAGTCACTGACTACACTCCTCCTGTTCCATATCCAGGTAGACTTAGGAAGCAGAAAGACGAGGCGCAATACGGGAAATTTCTCGAGCTGTTCAAGCAGCTACATATAAACATCCCGTTTGTTGAGGCCTTAGCACAGATGCCTAAGTATGCCAAATTCTTGAAGGACATCCTCACAAATAAGCAAAAACTTGAGGACCTGTCCTGCGTTCTGTTGAACGAAAACTGCTCTGCAATTCTGCAGAATAGACTGCCCATGAAAATGGGCGATCCTGGTAGCTTTACCATCCCTTGTCTGATAGGTGATATGACTGTCAGTAATGCACTCGCGGACTTGGGGGCCAGCATAAACCTTATGCCTTATAAGGTTTTCGAGAAGTTGGATCTGGGTGAACCTTCACCCACCAGGATGAGTATTCGCCTCGCTGATCGTTCGATCAAGTATCCACGAGGGTTTGTAGAAAATATGCTTGTCAAGATTGACAAATTCGTTTTCCCTGTGGACTTTGTTATCCTAGACATGGATGAGGACTCTAAAGTCCCTTTGATTCTCGGACGTCCTTTCCTTAATACGGCAAGGACGATTGTTGACGTGGCTGCGGGCCAGATCACACTCCGAGTCAATGATGAGCACGTGACTTTTGACATTCAGAGGTCGATGTGCCATCCTGAGAGCCAAGACGATACACTATACTATCTTGATATAGTAGACCAGTGTGTCAGCTCTCATATCAGAGGTGCTTGGGAGAGAGATGTTTCGGACGCACATCTGTTGTGTGGGAGCCTAGATGGCATTATGCAGGAGGGCCATATAGATGAGCAGCCGGTCTATCAGATCGGTGATGATGGTTCCCAAAGTCCGGAGCGTTTTGTGGAAATTGAGCGAGAGGAAGAGGAGAAGGCGAAGCCGTCTGTTGAGGATCCACCGTCTCTAGAGCTGAAGGAGCTCCCGCCGCATCTCGAGTATGCATTTCTGGATGAGGAGGGGCGTCTACCGGTGATCATATCGTCTTCATTGACTGTGGAAGAAAAGAGCGAGTTGTTGAGGGTTTTAAAACTTCATAAACGGGCAATTGCCTGGAAGATCGTAGACATCAAGGGGATTAATCCCTCTTTCTGTACTCATAAAATCTTGATGGAGGATGTCTACAAGCCTTGTGCGCAGCACCAGAGGCGTCTGAACCCGAACATGCAAGATGTTGTTAAATCCGAGGTGATTAAACTGCTTGATGCTGGATTGATATATCCCATCTCGGATTCTGTTTGGGTTAGTCCTGTGCACGTCGTGCCCAAGAAGGGTGGCATGACGGTGGTCACAAATGATAGGAATGAGTTAATTCCTACGAGGACCGTCACGGGGTGGAGAGTTTGCATTGACTATCGCAAGCTCAATGACGCCACCCGCAAGGATCACTTCCCGCTTCCATTCATCGATCAGATGTTGGAACGACTGTCGGGGAAGTTGTATTACTGTTTCCTTGATGGTTTCTCTGGATACTTTCAGATCCCTATCGATCCTGTGGACCAGGATAAGACGACCTTCACATGCCCTTTTGGCACATTCGCCTACAGGCGTATGCCATTTGGGCTGTGCAATGCGCCGGCGACCTTCCAGCGCTGCATGGTTGCCATTTTTCATGACATGATCGAGGACTCCATGGAGGTGTTCATGGATGATTTTTCCGTTTTTGGGAGTTCGTTCGATCAATGTCTTGGGAACCTGGAGCGGATGCTTCAGAGGTGTGAGGAGACCAGTCTTGTGCTAAACTGGGAAAAATGCCACTTCATGGTGAAGGAAGGAATAGTCCTGGGGCATAAGGTCTCCCAAAGTGGGTTGGAGGTTGATCCTGCCAAAGTAGATATCATCTCTAGGCTCCCTCCACCCTCCTCTGTCAGAGCGATCCGCAGCTTTTTGGGTCATGCGGGATTTTACAGGCGATTTATCAAAGACTTTTCAAAGATCGCCCGACCGATGACCCGTTTGTTGGAAAAGGATGCACCGTTTGTATTTGGTGCAGAGTGTGTGAAGGCATTTGGCCTTCTGAAGCGTTTGCTTGTTGAGGCCCCTATATTGGTAGCACCCGATTGGGAGCTGCCATTCGAGATTATGTGCGACGCGAGTGACTTCGCGATAGGGGCGGTCTTGGGACAGCGGAAGGACAAGCACTTCCACCCGATCTACTACGCGAGTAAGACTCTACATGATGCTCAAGAGCATTACACCACGACTGAAAAAGAGCTTCTTGCTGTAGTATTTGCGTTCGACAAGTTTAGATCATATTTGGTGCTGTCGAAGACCATCGTCTATACGGACCATGCAGCGATCCGATACCTATTCAGCAAACAGGACGCGAAACCGCGCCTGATTAGGTGGATCTTGCTGCTGCAAGAGTTCGATATAGAGATTCAGGACAAGAAGGGTGCCCTGAATGTTGCTGCTGATCATTTGTCCAGACTCGAGCATGATGATGCCGAGAACTGCGCGTGGGATACCATTAATGACA
Source organism: Ambrosia x helenae (assembly GCA_030844895.1). Taxonomy (NCBI): domain Eukaryota; kingdom Viridiplantae; phylum Streptophyta; class Magnoliopsida; order Asterales; family Asteraceae; genus Ambrosia; species Ambrosia x helenae. The sequence goes on along the minus strand of CM061227.1, from coordinate 12,622,064 downwards.
ACTTTCCCCACGAGTTCTTGATGAGCGTCGAGTCGGTGGAAGATGTATCACCATGGTTCGCGGATTTTGCGAACTACCTCGCGTGCGGGATCCTCATCAAAGGATTGTCGCACCAGCAAAAGAGGAAGTTCTTCGCGGACCTTAAGCATTACTTCTGGGATGACCCATTTTTGTTCCGGGTCGGGGCGGATCAGTTGATTCGCCGTTGTGTGTTTGGGGTGGAGGCGGCGCAGATCTTGCGCGATTGTCACGAGGGGCCTACCGGAGGTCACCATGGAGCGAATTACACTGCTAAGAAAGTGTTAGACTCCGGGTTTTATTGGCCCACACTCTTTCGTGACGCCCAGATACTGGTTGGTGCTTGTGATTCGTGCCAGAGGGCGACGAACATATCGGCACGCGACCAAATGCCGCAAAACCCGATTCAAGTCTGTGAGGTCTTTGACATTTGGGGCATAGACTTCATGGGACCGTTCCCCTCCTCACGGGGCAATAGATATATACTCGTGGCTGTTGATTACGTATCAAAGTGGGCCGAGGCGCAAGCCTTGCCCACAAATGATGCCCGAGTTGTAGTGAGGTTTGTTAGGAGCTTGTTCTCACGGTTTGGTGCCCCAAAGGCATTGATTAGTGACCGTGGCACACATTTCTGCAATGCGCAGCTTGATCGCGCGTTAGCACGTTATGGTGTCCACCACAGGTTATCCACCCCGTATCATCCACAGACAAGTGGACAGGTGGAGGTCACAAACCGTGGATTGAAGCGAATCCTTGAGCGGTCAGTTAATCAAAACCGCAAGGATTGGGCGGACAAGCTTGATGACGCGCTGTGGGCCTTTAGGACGGCTTACAAGACGCCTATTGGGACGACTCCCTTTAGGCTTGTCTATGGCAAAGCGTGTCATCTCCCAGTCGAGATGGAGCATAGGGCATTCTGGGCTCTAAAAACAGCAAATTTGGATCTTAAGATCGGCGGTGAGACCCGTTTCTTACAGATTCACGAGCTGGAGGAGCTTAGGCAACAAGCCTATGAGAGCTCGATATTGTACAAAGAGCGCACGAAGAAGTTGCACGACAGTCGCCTGAAACACCGAGAAGATTTTCAGGTAGGCGACTTGGTCCTGATTTACAACTCGCGCCTGCGTCTCTTTCCAGGAAAGTTGAAATCCCGGTGGACAGGACCGTACACTGTTAAGGAAGTATATCCTTACGGGACTGTTTCGATTGAAAATTCGGAGGGTGTGACTTTCAAAGTTTACGGTCATCGCCTCAAAGTTTACATTGATGGACCGGTTGACAAATCCGTGGAGATGATCGATCTCTACGACCCGCGCGCCTAATAAGTGCGGGGAAGTGAGTCTAGCTAGCGACTCGTTAATAAATATAGCGCGGCGTGTATGGGCGCGCCAAAGGGTAAATATGTAATTAGTATATATAAATCTTGCTTTATTTTAATTTTTGTAGTTTAACGTTGTTTCTAGTAATGTGCAGGTTCGTACCGGTTTTGAACAAAGCGGGAAGGAGCAATGGAGCGTGAGCAGTCGACAAACAGATGGCTCATGATTTCCTCGGCTTTGACAACCGTGACAAAAAGGAAGCGCCATGTATTGACAAGTTCATGAAGCTCTGGGGTAGGAGGAACTCATTCGGTGTTCCTATTCGGCTTAACTTAGCCCTACTCACCGAGCTGAATCAGCGTGAACGATATGATGGATTTGTCTCGCCCCAGATGGCGAAACTGCTTAGTATAAACCAGCCTGTTTACAGAGAGATCACGATCGAGTTCTTATCATCCTTCACCTACAAAAAACCAAAGGAGGGGGTGTATAAGGACTTCCATTCGAAAGACATTCGGTTTAGGCTTTGTGGAAAATGGTATCATTGGTCGGTTGCGAGACTGGGAAGGAAGCTGGGGATATATGAGCATTTAGAGACTGACTCTGAGGATTTTTGCGGGATCCACAGCTTCGTGGATAATGACGAGCGGGCCGCATTTTGGGCATCCATTGCCACTGGTGGACCTTATAATCCGAGGTCTGCCAAGGCCACTCGGATTAAGGACCCGCTACTCCGCCTCTTGCACCATGTGTTCAGCCACACGATCTGTGGCCGAAAGGACAGTTCAGGGAACTGTCCCACTCCCGATCTTCTCTATCTGTATCATTTCTACGAGGGTGCCCCGCTGAACTTGGCCGCACGAATGGCCGAGTTCTTTCTCACTGCTGGGGGCACCAAGGACGGGAGTGAGATCCATGGCGGGGAGTACGTCACCCAGATTGCGATGGCACTGGGAGTTCTGACCGACGAGGTCAGGGCCACGCTGACATGGGTAACTAATGGGGTTATGCTGGACTTTAGATCACTCAGGTCTCAGAACCTGCTAGCTGACACGGACGGGGGTCCACGACTTATTAGTCAGGATATTATATGGGACCCCGTGCCACCACAGGGCGACGAGGATGAGGAGATGCAGGAGCAGCATGCAGGAGGCGGTGGTGACCAGCCACACGACATTCCACACCACTCTCCTCAGCACTTCCAGCCCCAGGACCAGCAGTGGCCTCCAGACATCCCGACATACCCTGAGTTCTACCAGCGGTTCTAGGCGATGGAGCTGAACATGCACAACATCGGTGCAAACCAGGTGGAGATCAGGCAGGACCAGCAGTACATGCGGTCCACTATGGATCGTGTGCAGCAGGATGTGAGGCACAGTTTTGAGTACCTTTTCGCTGGGTTAGAGCAGGTGCATCCGGGTTATTTCAGTAACCCTCCATCATTCCCTTATAGTGCTCCTGGCGACCAGCCAGGAAGCTCCGGTCAGCACCACGACGACAACCAGTAGCCACGGCAATCTATTGCATGCATGTGTTAGTACTTTTTATTCATTTTTGCAGTTCGTATTCGGGTCTGCGTACCCATGACTTTTTAGTTTTTGCATTTGAACTATTTACTTTTCTGCACTTTAATTTTCAGTATATTTGCTTTGTTTGAATAATTGTGATGATGTACGGATGTGTTTGATGTCTTTTGGTTTTGTCAAGAATGGTGATAGTGCAGGAAACGGCGAGCACCGGTATGGATGCTCAATGCGATCACCGTACTTTTCGAGTTATCGACTAAAGGGGAGTATTATTCTCCTTTTTCCCACTATAGATAGCTAATTCATAAACGCTTTCTATTGTCACATTGGGGACAATGTGAAGTTCAAGTGTGGGGAGGGATTATAATCGTGTTTGTCCTCTTGTATATATATATATATATATATATATGTTAAAAAAAAAAAAAAAAAAAACTTTAAAAGTACATATATGTATATATTCTCATATAAACATCAAGCCTAACTAAATTTTGACCAAGATAACTCGAGGCGCGACAAACAGATGAGATACGAGCGTGTTATATTCGTACACTTGCACCCATTTCCTTCCGGTTACGTGAGCGTTCGAGCCTTAGAATAGATAACATTTCTTTGACATGCTTGCGAGTGAGCCGGATGTTTTGTGCAGTTTAGAACTTGTCACTAGTATACTTGTTTAGACCAGATACGTGTGAGATTGTACGAACATGATTGAGGCATTTAGGATACCCTTTTGATTTAGCCTTTTCTTTTCGTTCTATCTGTTTCCCGCACCCATATATTATCCACTAGTTAACCATGTTGAACCTAATCCCGTGTTTTTTCTTATTTACCACACCATTTCACCACTAAACCAAATAACCTTTTTCTTTTAAACCTTTTTGTGTTAAAGCTCGGTTTAGGTTATTGTTTGACTAGTTTTTACGTGTAAATAATTCGTTTCGGGTTTATATATTTAGAACCCGTTTGTTGATTATATTTCAGTTTCTGTTTAGTATATATATATATCATAGATATGTATATATATAAAAAAAAAAAAAAATCCAGAAAAATAGAACACCCTAAAATAGGGTGAATTAGCAGTGATTCGAGCAGTTTTTAGAGCTTTAAAGTTAAAAGTTGTGTTTAGCCCGTTTCAAAAGAAAATTCGCCTATAGTAGAATTCTTATTGTACAGTTGTAGTTGTTGCTATTAGTTAGACATAACCGCCGGGTTTTAGCCGATTTGTCACTTTAAATATCCATTCCACACCCCTACCTTTGCCTAACATTACAACCCTTACAAGACCTCTTGATTTGTGCTTTTTCACACGTTAGTTGGTGAAGACTAGATCTTTTGACAAGCTTATGATATTGCACGATTCATTGTCTTGGCAATGGAGCGATTTACACATACACATTACACGTATGTATCATAAATAAAACCGAGTGTGTGTGAACATTGTGAGTCGTGTACGGGTTTGCGTGTTTGTAGATCGGAAGTGAGTCGTTGCTGTTTAGTTATCTTATCACCTGTTTATATACCTTTGTCGGGCTTGTCTATTATCGTCTGTACAGGCTATATTTTGTCTTTGTTGCCATTTGGCGAGTTTTTCGTTTATTTCTGTTTAAGTGTTTGCTTGAGGACAAGCAAAGTTCAAGTGTGGGGAGGTTTGATATACGTTAAAATATACATATTTAAATCCCCGATTAAACTCCCAAATTACGCGTTTTCGACCATAATTGCACGAATTCGGTACTTAACCGCTTCATATGTTTATTGCAGGTCTTAAACGACGTCCCACGAACAAAGTCGAAGAAACCGGGCGAAAAACGGACAAGACAGAAAGTTTTGGCAAAATCAGCCAAGTCTGGAAATAGTGCACGGCCGTGCACCCCAGGTGCACGCCCGTGCGGACTCAGATTACTCGGACACAGACAGCTGCACTGCCAGTGCGACTAGGCGTGCAGCTGTTGTTCTCGGGCACCCTGATCAGCACTGCCGTGCGGGTGACCGTGCGACTCAAGTTCCCGGGTGCACTGCCAGTGCACCAGGCAGTGCACCATCAGCACTCGGCCACAACCAGACCCGCACGCCCGTGCACCTTAGGTGCACGGCCGTGCGAAATATCTAGATATTTTCAGGAGCAGCCCAACCACTTGCCCACTTGCACGTCAACTCAAAAAGTTAAAGTGCACGGCCGTGCACTTTATGCGCACGGCCGTGCCAAAAATCAAACTTTCTATAAAAACAGAGCAGAACCCACTGATCAAATATTGGGTGTTCTCTGGGCGATTTGGGGCGATTTTCTGGACCTGTGAGCTGCTGGAAAGGCGAGGAACGAGCTCGGGAACGCATCCGGATCATCGATCATCATCCAATCCATCACATTCGAGTTTTATGGTTTGATCTATTATGCTTTCATTTGATTCAAATCAGTTTGTTTAAGCTTGTTTGTGTTGTTTATGTAATACATTATAGTCTAGTAATCATGTTTAGTAATCTTTAGTAGAAAAAACAATCGTTTAGCATGTAATCATGTTTTGTATAAATTTGGCGTTTTTCACGTATTAGATCTTGATGATCATAGCGCAACCTTGTTTCATTGTTGATGGATTTGTAGCTGTATTTGAATGACTTTAGCGATTGTCGAATGTGTTAGGCGGATACATGTTGAAAAACCATCCGTTTAATCGTCCGGTAGTAGACTAGTTAACTTGTTAAATAGTTTATGCCATGAAACTGTAACCGGGTATTGGTTTGGTTAAAGTCAGTCGAATAACGGTTAAAAATGCTTACCGGCACGTAAAAGGGTTTAAAAAGCCTAATGGTGCCGTTACTAGTCTTTGACACGGTTAATGATCTTTGGTAGTTATTTTGGTAAAAATAGCGATCTTAGTAGATCGGGGGTCAAAGTTGGTAAAATGGAATAGGTTGTGAAATGCTCTACTTTATGCTAGTTTAGGTGGCTGTGTTGTGTATTCGGTATCGCTTCCCTGAATTAGTGAGGTTAGAATACTCTTAACGGATGACTAACTTATCTTTAGAAGATCTGCGTGAGATCATATCAGCTGCTCGCTCATGAACGACTTGAAGCGGTTAACGTGTGTATTCGTGTTAGCTTTCTGTATAGTTGTCATGTTAGGATGCCCGAAAGGGACACTAACTGTCGGAAAATGGGAATGTTGATCACGCGCCTATATTACTTATTATATTTAGATAACATGCTAGGATTGGCAAAAATAAAGTTTATATAGTTATATTTTCTATTTGGAGTCGTAGTTAAGTTATTTACATGTTTTAGAATTAATTTAGTTTTAAACAAAACTCAAACTTATCTTTTTCCTACTGGTAAATCGGGGACAGAGTTTTAGTACAATTGCTCCGCGCGCGTCCATGGATCGATATCTGGTTCTTATCTGTACGTTACTACATATATGACAGGGTACACTTGCCCTATTGTGTGTGTTTTAATATTAAGGTCTAAACCATTTTTATAAATATTAAAGCAAAACGTGTGTTAAAATCCATTGTAAATATGTATAGTTACGCACACGTCAGCATTCCTATGCATCTTATGGGGAATTTGCTATTCTCTACGGCATCAGTTAAATTAATCCAATTAATTTAAACATGCACTTAAACCGTTAATTGCGTATACTAATTACGTACGGAACCATATCGATTTTTGCCGGATGTTACACATCGCAATGGTGAAAGACTTCCAAGTGAGGCATTCGGGTCCTCGATACCATGAATTGAACCAAGAAAAAGGTTCATCATCAAAGTACTCAACGACATAAGGAAACCGTTCTTCCTCATAAATTGCATACAAGGAGAAGAACCGTTCAACCTCATGAAGCCAACGAACCGGATTCGAACCGTTGAAGCGAGATAGTTGGGGGAGTCATCGAGTTCTTCCAAAGCCATGATGGCTAAGGCTCAATGAAAGCACCAATTGTTAGGTTTTACAAAGAAAAACCTACAAAACTTCCAAGAATAACAAGATAAAGGAGAGATCAAAGCACAAAAGCTTTCTTTTAATTTTTCATTCATTCTTCCTAATTCTAAAATACCATAGCCATTATATAAGCTTATGCAAAAAAATAACTAACAATAACTTCTACTACCACTAACCCACTAATACATGATAAAACAATGTGAGTGGAAATAAAGAAACTAGTGCATGGGAACGTGGGTATGAGGCCAAGGGGGTTGTGGTACGTATCAATATTTCTCGATTAAGTTAATTGTCATTTTAATCATTGTGATCTAGCCTGAAAAATCATATACTTTTATTCTTTCATTTATGTCCATTAGGTTTTCTAACCTTTTTCATTTTTCGTTCATTTTGCTAAGCCTATCTATATTTTTTAAGGTTAGATGAGGGGCATTTTTGTCCTTTTAACTACGGTACAAGCTCTTAATGCATTAGAGCTTGGTACATGCTCTTAATGCATATACTAAATAAAAATGTTATTTGAACACACACAAATATACATAAATAGTCAAAATCGTCCCTGATGTTTGGTCACTTTTGCCACTTCTGTCCAAAACCCAAACATTTTACATCTGAGTCCTTCTGTTTTATTATTATTATTATTTTTTGCTAAATTCGAACCTGACACTAACCAAGTTAACTTACCTCGTTAACTCTGGGGGGGGGGGATTTTTGACTTTTTACCTACGAAATCGAGGGCATTTTAGACATTTTGTATTTAAAGGCTAAATAAATACAAGAAAAAAATAAAAAACAAAAACCTTTAAGGGAGAGAGAGAGCAGAGATAGAGATAGAGAGAGAGAGAGAGAGAGAGAGACGGTTCTTGGGTGTTTTGGCTGGGTCGTGAGGTCGATGATGACTGCTGTAGTGTGGTTGTGAAGACCGATGGTGGTTGTTCGGACGGTGGTTGTTCATGTGGTGGCGACGCTGGTTCTTGGGGGTTTTGGCTGGGTCGTGAGTTTTGGTGGCTATGGGGTCGGTCCGACAGGTTTTGGTGGGGATTGTGTTTGGTTTGGTGGCCCGATTGGATGGTGATGCGGGTGGTGGTGAGTTTAATGTTAATTAATAATGCTTGACTCGTGTTATAAAACCCTAACTATCGTTTTTTTATGAACAGGACCGGAGAATCAAGAATGGAAGGTGCAAGGCTATGGTGAGATTGATCCTGCTGATGCAAGGTTTGCTGTCATGGGGATTATTAGCTTCATCCCTTTAATTGGATGGTGAGATTTTTTTTTGTCTTGAATCTATTATATAATTGAAAGCAATAAATCGTACATGACATTCAAAGAGGGCATCCCCCTTTTGAGTGTGTCATGTGACATGCCATGTAGCATTAATTGATTTTAATCCGCAGTGTTTTAAACACAGTGTTTTAAATATTCTGCTATATTAACGGCGTGCTTCCAAACACGTTAACAAATACAGTTTTTCTTTCAACTTTAGCTTTACTTTTTAATTTGATCATCATTTTTTCTTATTTTAATATGTGCTATCTCAACAGATCTTTAATTTGTTTATAAACTTAACTTATATTTTCAATGAAACAGACGTTACGAAATACAGTTTTTGTTTTAACAGTAGATTGACTCTTTAAATTTGGTTTTTACCAAACAGTGCATAACAGTTGGTGTTTTTATTTTTTTTTTTATTTTTGGTATTAATTGTTTTAAAAGAAAGAAACAGATATTAGTAAACATGTTTTCTTTACAGCAGACGATTGTTTTCAACATACACAAACAGACCTTAAACTAATTGTTTTCAACATACACAAACATATGGTAATAAATAGATGTTCTCAAACAAAAGACGATAGGATAGATAATGTTGTTTTTAATAAACAGAGCTTAACATTTAAAATTAAAACATACATAATAAAAATCATATCTACTATACAAAACTACTTAATTAAAATTTCAAAAATCCTTTGTTTCTTTTTCAGAATCTCGCTTGAAAGATCCTTTTTTAATTCCATCAACGATTCATGGATGTCGTTTTCGATTTGCAGTTGTTGGGTCAAATAGTCTTCTATCTTGTCTCTTAAACGACTTCCTGGTTCATGCAACACCATATCTAGCAAGGCAATGTTTGCCCAGATTTGTTCCTTAACTGTTTCTTCGATCATCTCTACTTCATTGCAAATATCTTCATCTTTTCTTTTTTCTGTTAGTGACCAAGTGCTGGATAAAGACTTAGCATCTGATGCATCAGCAAAATGGTAGTATGATCTGTTTGCCATTTTTGTAGATGAATTTTAGAATATATGTACTGTGTGAAATTTATAGATAAATTTTAGGTTGGATATGAACATATTTATAGAAATAATTTCGAAAGATAATTAATTTCACGCGATATTTTGTATAATTATTTAAATCTCTGATTTGTTAAACTGATAGTTAATTATTTCGTCTATTCGTTTTCCAAAGCAATCGTCCATTTATGTTTCATAAATTGTATAGACTTTTTAGATACTATAAACGTTTTGAAATTAATTAAATAATCATTATAAGAAAACCTTTCATTTAACACGATAACCCAAGTATAATAACTATTATACCGTATGACATTTCATCTTCACGCGTTATCGGTCTATAAAATACTAAAGACATCCGGAAGTTCATCATAAACGCTTTTAATTAATATTAACATTTATATTTCAGTCTTCACCAATTGGATCCATGTCAGCCCCAAGTGATAACCGTGAAGATGAAAAGAAGGAATTTGTCCTTAATCAAATTACAGGACAATACTATCAAGATTTGAAGACTACAAGAGAGTTGAAGATTTGTTTTGACCGTTTGCACTTGGGCACATTTGAGTGAGACGATGTTCAACGGATTTTGAAGTCAATGCCTTTGACTGCTATTCGTGATTTGTTCGTGTTGTGCAATTCAGAGTCCGGTATTAAGGATGTAGAACTTTTGGCACAATTCAAAGATCTACACGCACAGCTTGAAGCTTCAATGGAATTGAAGCTTAAGTTTATTAATTCCTTTAACTAGCCGTGGAAACCATCCATCGCAAATCAATGCGTTAATACGCATATTGAGTTTCATATGCCTAAAGTGCTTAAAGTTCAAGAATAAAAGGAATTGTACCTTCAAAGGAATTGAAGCTTAAGTTTATTAATTCCTAATGTATATTCATATATATAAACAGATGTTATGAAGATAGAATTCATAATGTATATTGATGTTTAAAGTTGATTATATTTGTTTTGTTTAACGTTGATTAGATATGGTTTTTTTATATATCGCTACATATTGACCACAACTTTTTAATCCGTCAGTAGAATTTTTGTTCCTTGGTTGTAACCTTTCAGTTATTAAACATCTAATAAGTGCTAAAAGATATAAACAGTCGTTGCGAAACAGCGGTTCCTCTTAGCAGACGTTTGCTCTATTGACGTGTCGGTGGTTAATGCAACAACTGTTTGAAAGAAACCGTTGAATTAACAACTGTTTGAATCAACAGTTTCTTACAACCAGGTGTTTTTAAAAACCTGCATAATTGATGTAATGCACAGAGTTGCGAAACGAACAGACGTTGAATTACAAACCGTTGAATAACAAACGATCTATTGCCTCAGTATATTATTAACTGATGTTGTGAAATGAATAGACGTTACAAAATACAGTTTTTCTTTTAACGATAGATCGAGTGTTTTAGAGGGTTTGGTCTGTTGACGTGTCAGTGGTTACCGTACAGCGGATAAGTTTTGGCTGAGTCGTCCCGTGTGTTTCCACACGGGATCTCACCTAGTGTGTGTGTGTGTGTGTATATATATATATATATATATATATATATATATATATATTCTAAAGCTAAAAATCCTACATGGCACTCAAAGAGGCCAACCTCCTCTTGAGTGTGCCATGTGACATTAAGGGGCTGTTTGGTAGCCTCTTAATCATTCAGGTCTGAATCATTCAGCATTCAGACTGTTTGTTTCAGCATCTGAATGGAATGATTAAGTGCTGAACCATTAAGCTAATAAGGGATGCTGAATGATTCAGCTCTTAACCATTCAGAGCCTCTTAACCATTCAGACCATCTTAATGATTCAACACTTAATTAACCAAACAGCCCTTAAGTAATTTTAGGAAAAAAATTAAAAACAAAATTAGATTTTTCTCTCTCATGTTTTTTCCCATAATTTTTAAACGTTAATATCTTGTATATACAAGATTTTTTAAAGAAAAAAATTACACCAAATTAACGAGCGTTTTATTATCTTTCCAACGAGTACCATAGTGCTATATAAAAAACAGAGAAAAAAATGACTATTTTTAGGGGTGTTGTTCATACAGGAAAAAAAAAAACCCTAAAGTGTTCAGCTAATTCATTAATCATATATAGACCACCAGAATTGGTCACGGGTACTCCATTACCAGCACGGTAACACCGCCGCCACCCATGCTGGTATTGATCTCGTGAACCAAAATCTGATGGTAGTTAACGGGCTGGTACCCGTGAGTTTCTCTCTCCCCCTTTTGTCTTTTTCTCTATTTTATTTCCAGTGGAGTGTTGCTTCCAAAAAACTGTTTCAGTGAAGTGAATCAGTGATGTGGCAGTGCGGGATTGGTAGAAATCAGTGAAGTTGAAAAAAACCTAGTGGAGCGCCCTGTTCCCCCTCACTAATTATGTTTAAACCAGTAAATATGAATTATATTTTCAACAGGTGTTAGCATTGGAATTGTACATTGTTTTAGGTTAGGTATTAATATTAGAATTATACAATGTTTAAGGTTAGGCGTTAACATTGGAGATACATTGTTAATTATTTTAGGTGTGATACCCCGCAATTTCAGGTTCTTAATTTAACTAAACTATAGTTGCTTGCACTTAGATTCCTTGCATTCTACTTAGCTAAGGTTAGCTAGATAAGTCACACGTGCACACACGAGATGTATATGTACCTATGGGTTATCATTTAATGAACATATGATACCTATGAAACAAAATACATGTTAATTCCTAGTTATCACACGACACATGATCACCTACTTACTGTTTACTAGTTGTGATAATGCCTCACTAACACATGTTCGCAAATCCAAACATAACAAGAATGGATACGGATACATGTTGACATCGTCATCAAATCTAACAAGCATGATAACTTAGACTGTTATTCATCCGCAAATGAACCAAAACAACTAATAAGTAAATTGATCTTTATCCACATCTAAGACGAATACATTACCACAAGGACACTCGACTTTTAGAAACTAAACTAAGGCTATTAACACTAATCACCATCTAGCCTTATTCCTACTCAATTATACTTGCTAGAAACTGAAAGAATTCCCAAGTATGGACACGCATATACATGTATATATCCACTCACATACGGCCATACATACATTCTCACATATCTTAGATTGTCTTGTCTCTATCAAACCCCATGGATGAATGTCACACACTTACACTAAACAAGTACCTTGCACATTCAACACCAACTCATGACCTTACCACAAATGTAATGTTTTCTTGTGCATGGGCCGAAATACTAGGAGCCACAAGAGACAAAGGAATGATCATGATTATACCAAAGTAGCACCTATACTTAGGACACTATTCAACTCTATGATGTTGCATTTACTCAAACTAGTAAGCCTCTTGGACTCCCTAAATCGGCTGAAGCCTATTCCCTACCCCCTCATGTCCTTTTCAAAACCTATAATCCACATGTGGAAGCATCCTCTTGGAAATTGAAGCACCAAGCATGTACAAAAGATCCATTGATCTATCACCATCAAGCATAAGACAATTCTTTGTCTTAATAATCGGCCAATGAGGAGGCAAGAAGAAGCAATGGTGACTCATTGATAATGACTACACTTTAAAGAAACATCCAAGACACCCTATGCTATTGCTAGACCTCTGTTGCTTCTTTTCTTGACAAAAATTGGCCACACATACACACTCCTTCACAAGTCACTATCCATTAAAACTAGGAGACACTTAGACACTTACACCTTTTCACAAACATTCCAAAGTTCTTACACATATCTTGCACATGCCACTTTGCCAAAAATAGAAGATCCTTGGTGGATATGAATCGGCCAAGAGCTCCAAGACAACAACAATGCATTAGTTAACTTATTTCACTAATTTAGTATGATGTACTAAGCATTGAGCACAAGAAATGAGGTATAGAACTTGCCATCTAATGCACTATATAAGGAAACCCAAGGAAGCCTTAAACATTCACACCACCACTCCTCTCACTCTTGAAACATCTCTCGGCCCTCACTCTCTCTAACTGAAAAACACACATCAAGTTTAGGAGGTCACGAGCATCAAGCCAAGGGAGGTCTCAAGACTTCAAGCATTCACTCTCTTAAGTCACACTTAAGTAAGTCCTAACCTAAACTATCTATTTACCCCTATTGTGAACCGAAACAACTCTTTTCTTTCATGTTTAATCAGCACACAAACACACCTTGACATACCAAAAACCAACCAATTTTATGCCTCAAAGGATTAATGTTGGAGGCCACGACATGTGTTATAATCGGCTATCAATAACTAACACATGTTAGTCCAACTAAAAGCACATATTAACATTTTCCTGGTCTTGTCAAAAGCTAAACGCATGTTAAACACTCGTTTTATAAATAAAACAACCTTACGTAGTAGAGTACGAGACATAATGTGGCCCATAACTCTACATGGTGGCCCATATAGTCTGTTTCATGATCTACTATAAGGCTTCCATACATAAATACGATTCACATCTAGGAACGCGGTTCACAATAATGAGAGTCCCACGAATACACTAAAAGAAAACATATAAATTACCATATCCTCAATAATCATAGGACAAGTACTGCCCGGACGATAGTAGCTACATAGTTCAACTTCACTAGATCACAAGCATCTCTATCAGGTGAGTTTCACTACTTTTTTTCTCAAAAGCATGCGTCTCGGAATGAGACAACTTTCTAAACTTTTTCATAGTCCGGTTTGGGACTACTTTTACACATCCCGGGTTTGGGGTGCTATGCTTTCACTAATTCATGCTTTATGTTCTTGATGAACTAAACCAACTCTATCATTGAAGTCCTTCTAAATACCGAATGAATTATCGGGTGGGCAAGCGGGTTACTCATTGATAACGCTATTAGGTTTCACAAACCTCACATCGTGCTGGAGAGCATGGGTGTGAACTATAACTTAACATATTATCATTGTTGATAGACAATGATGCAAGACACTTTGCTAACTATTGTGGGATCTCGTTGTTTAGCAGTTCGGTATTACCGGTTTTAGTTATCATGAGCGGGCTAGCTACCCCTGGCATGTGAATTAGCTATTACTCAAAACTTGGTATGGAGGACCTACGCATTTAGTTAACTTTGTGAACTCACCAACTTTATGTTGACCCACGAATATTATACCTTTTTGCAGGACACTAGTTCGAAGCACGAGTAGGGCATGCATCATATAGCATCATGGGGATATGAATATTTATCTATTTTCGAATGTTTAATTATCTATTACGATTTCGAACGCGTTGTTTTACGCAGGCTATTTGGATAACTATTATTTTTAAATTTCGCTTCCGCAACTATTGAAATATTTGATTATCTATGAAACTTGTTTTACAATAACAAACTAAATGGTTTGGGCATTTAGAGTCATTCATGTGACTTATGGCTATGGGATCCTGGTATGTCACGCGCCTCGTGGTATAAACCCCGCAGTGGAAATTGAGGGTGTGACATTAGGTTAGGTGTTACCCGAAGCTTTTCTGCATGTAACTGTAAAGTGCATCATTCTATTTCATATGTAAGATTGATATGTCATATTCGATTTCTCAACCCCAGGACGCTCCGGGGGTATAATCTAGTTGTTTATATGATTAATGATTGGTTTTGAGTTTCGATGATGTTGTTTTGTGTAAATTTGGGTGTTTGCTTTGATGGATTCAGGGGATAAGTGTTATGTTGCATATGGGGAGGTAGAAGAAGGTGGGTCCCACTAATTAGAAAAAATATTAAAAAATAACTGGGTAGGCAAAAAGACAGAAATACCCCCCAACTTAACGACAATATTTAACTGAGTTAGTGTCAGGGACGAATTTGGCAAAAAAAAAGTAAAACAGAAGGACTCAGATGTAAAAGGTTTGGGTTTTGGACTGAAGTGGCAAAAGTGACCAAACCTTCGGGACAATTTTGGCTATTAACTCTAAATTAAATGTTAATAAAAATACACATGCCATCGTTCACCATCACTACCACCATCCCATCCCTTACCACAGTCACCATATCATACCATCCCCATCATCAACCACCGGCACCATACCCATCATTAACTACCATCTCAGACCACCATCACCATCGTTATCATCATTCAAATCAAAACGCCAATTAAAACCCACCACCACCAAAGTCGAAGTTGCAAACAATGGTATCAACAACCACCCACATTCCATAGTCCATCTCTGAAACCCTAACCCCACTTTCACTTTCGTGTACCATCTAATCGGCCACCATCGCCTTTCGCCGCCAGAATCGAACCCCTTTTCAGATCTCAACAAAATCAAAACAATAAAACTTTGGGGACTGGTGGCCGATGATCTGATGTTGACAAAACCCAAGCCATCGGCTTAAGGGGGTCAGAGATGGAGAGAGGGTAGGCTTGGACTGGTGGGGGTGGTGGCGGCTGATGACGGTGGTGGTGTGTTTTTGTACATAAGTCAAAGAGAGGGAGAGCAAGGGGTGAGAAAAAGAGATGGTTGGTGGGTTGATTTTTTTTGAACAACTATTTTCTCTTTGTCAGTAATGGGAATTAAACCTTCACCACATGAGAAGGCAACATCTTATCCAACACCTTGATACTACTAGGCGAAAGACCCTTTGGTGGTTGGTGGGTTGATATAATCTGATTTTAAAGGTTTGTATTTATTATAAAGAATACTTTAATATTTTTTATTATTTTGATCTAAAGTGTATTAATCTAAAACAATTTTGTTCTTAAAAAAAAACTTGTATATCTTGCTTAAATTTTTTTAAAATAAGTAAAAGGATAAAACACCCCTAACTTTATTGGGTTTTTTTTAATGCAGTTAGATAATTGGATGAAAATGACACAAAGAATGAAAATCACTACGACCCAAATGAGAAATAAAAAACTATATGGACTATAGTGACATTTTGGCACAAAGCACAAAGAATGAAATGACAATTAACTTTTCTCGATTTCAATCAGCTTTCTGTTTCTGATTTCTTCAATTTCATTGTTTTTGAAATGGAATTTTTTTATGTTTGGCTTCTGATTATTCGAGACTGAATGAATTTTTTTTTTATAAAATCAAATTGATTGATTGTGGCTTCTTAACGAATTGCAAATGCAAAATGATTTAATCCCTAGGCCTTGATACCAGTTGGTATAAGAGAATTATGTTTCACATGATCGATTGAAAAAGATAAATCTTGAATAACAAATTTGGTTCCTCACCCTTCATCATTTACAATGGATCGGTTTATATTAGGGGTGTGTATGGGTCAGTTTGGTTTGGTTTTTACCATTAACCGTAACCAAACTTCGATTATGGTTATTAACCCACAAAATCAACTAAAAGTAACTTTCGGCTAAAGTATAAAATTAAAACGCCAATGGGTCTAAAAAAATGGAACCTATAATGTTGGACTTAGCTTGGGTTATTTTTTATAAGGCAATCAAGACTACACTTTCTAGTTATAGTACCATTGTGGGATCCCTTTTAATAAGATATTAACAAAAAACATACTTAAGCCTTTGATTACATGTTTAATTCATCATAAAAAAGCACCACATCAAGATCATTTTGTTGATAACATACTTTTATTATAGTAAAAAACCTCTACATAGTTAATGTAAAATATAAATCTATTATATAAACTTAAGATTACAAGTTTGGTTCAGTTCGGTTATATCGGTTAACCAAAGCTTTATAACCAAAACCATAACCGTTTGGTTGGTTAAAAAAGTTTCATAACCATAACCATTTGTTATGTTGGTTATCGGTTAAAATCACTTTGCTTATGTCGGTTATGTGTCTAAAACAGTAGTGTTGGAGTTGTTATTATTGGTCCCCTAGGGTTTTCTACTTGAAAAGATGATGTTTCAACAAAAAAATAAATAAATAAATAAATAAAACGTGCGTTTCTTTTTTACAAAGGTACATTTCAATTTTTTAAAAGGTGCGTTTCAATTTTTTTAATTTTTTCAAAGGTGTGTTTTCAATTTTTTTCAAAGGTGCGTTTTTTTTATAACGTGCGTTTAAAGAATATACAACATGCGTTTATAATAATAAACGTATGTTTGTTTGTCAGACCCAAATATACGACGTGCATTTAAAAAATATACAACGTGCTTTTAAAGAATATACAAGTGCGTTTAAAGAATATACGTGAGTTTATAATAATGAACATACATGTACGTACATTTTTACACCCTCTATTATCACCATCTTCTTCATTTTCTTCTGCAACATCCGTTAACCTAATTGTTTTAGGTTAAAACGTTCTTCATGAAATACAATCGAAAGTATTTCACAACAATAATGAGCGTTTATTCATTACTTCTTCTTTTAACGTTCAGTATATGCTTTGTTTTTTGATTTTTTGAAATGACTCTCTGTTGTTGTTGTTGTTCTTTTTCTTTTAACATTCAGTATATGCTTTGTTTTTTTTATTGTGTAATCTTTCAAAATGTTTAATCGATTTGAAATCGTTTAAATTAGTTTTCAGTTTAAGCCTCTGTTTTGAATGTTTTTCCTAATTTACCCTTGGTTTGTTTAAGCCAACCATGATTAAGGTTGATTATTGCCATCATGCCACCGCCTACATCTAAGGGCTGAGAAGCCTTCCTACGCTTCTCACGTTAAGAAAGCTTTATACGTTATCTCTTCCCTTCTGACCATCATCTTGATCCCATAGACTGCTTGATAATACAATTTCGACACCAAACTAAATATATGTGAATTACAAAATTGACCCGTTAACTTTTGCATCAAACATTATCATTAAATTTGCGACAAAATGTTGTCGCAAAATTAGCGAGCAAATTTACAACCGAAAAGCGCTCGCAATTCATTAGCAGAAAAACAGTTGGAAAATTTGCTTTTGCAAAGCGATCGCCACATTTGTGACAATAAAAATAGTCGTTGAGTTTGTTGGCAAAATTCTTTCTAATTTCAACACGGTCTAAAAATGGAATTACTACCGCATTTATGGTCGCAAAAGGCTATTTTCGACCGGATTGCGACCAAGAATGCAGTCACAAATACCCCGTTTTCTAATAGTGATACAAATACAACAAAAAAATAGAGCATGGCATGAGTGATAGTTTGTGTAGGTCTTTCTTTGATATATGTTTCACCTGCATCATAAACATTAACCAAACTATGATAATAAATGATTGTAGATACATTTAGAAAAGTGCATCAACATAATATGCACTTTTTATTTACATCAACATATGAAGAAAAATTAGAGAATAGGAAAAACAAAAGTCATAATACATCAATATCCTATCAATCTTGGACCGAACTCAAATCTTGATCGAGTAACAACGATGTATCGGACACTTGTACCTGGAAAACAACGAGGCACTAGCAACGGTATACATGATAGGCTCGATGGCGAGGTTGTTGGAGGCAGACAGCCATTACCACTAGAGCAATAACAACTGTTATGATTATAACTCCAGTGTAGTCTGTTTCTTCGTCTTTAAAGCAGCAACAGCCTCCCATGATCTCTCTCTTTCTTTCTTTCTTTTTTTGTGTGAGTATTTGTTTGATCTTTTGTATAGCATTCACTACAACTTGTTGTTAAGGCAGGTTGGAGAGTTGACTTGTTAGGTTCTCTTACATATATTTTTTAAAATTGTCATTTGGAACCTTGTTACTAAACCATGGAATCGGTCCATTAAAAAAAAAAAAAACAAGTGGACCAAAACAAAACCGACAACCTAATTGTTTGGTGAGATGTCGGGAGTCTTTGTTTCAATTAAATGAGTTTGAATAACATTTGGGTGGCTGTACACCTATACTTTTTCCATAAAAATCATAGTTTATTTATTATTTTTGATGATTTAATGAGTCTTGGAATGGTATTAAAAAAATAATAAGAAGAAGAAACGGGTCTTTTACGGGTAGTTCAGCTGGTGAATGGACCAGGGATCTCTCTTAGAGGTCTCAGGTTCGATTCCCACGAAGGACATAATGAGAAATGATGGATGACTCATGGCCTATGGTCATGAATTCGAGTCTTGATCTCGTCAGGTTCTACCGGTTCACTACTGTCGTGCCTTCGGGCGGGTATGTGGGTCGGGTTTTCCCTGGAAGCGGGCTGTCAGGCGGGCTAGGGGCTTCGTGCGTCCGGGGTGGGCCGGGCTGTGCCCCTGTCTTTGCCACTGGGGGGCCGCGTACGAAGTACCCGGCGTTGTTTAGTTGACGGTTAAAAAAAAAAAAAGAAGAAACGGGTTTGAATCTATTAATGGAATATGTGCAGTTTAGTATTAAGAAAAAACTAGACTTTAATATATAATGCAGAGTAAATTGTATTACTATTAAAAACCAATTTTAGTATGTGAAGGAGTTTACAATAACTAAAAGTGCAACTAAAAACACCTTATCTAGGCCATGTTCAAGAATTTTCGAAATATTTTGAACATGAGATCAGTAAAAATAAAGCGAAGCCTTTTAATTTAAATCCAATATTCATATATAAAAACTAGCTGATTACCTCGGGAGTGTCCTGAGGTAAAAAAAATCTAATATTACTTAATAAAAAAGGATAAAAGAAGTAAACAGTCTCAATCTCTTTTAATGTTAAAGAAAGTTGTTCTAATGTTTATACTATCAAAAGGGGTTCTCAAAAACATATATACTATCACAAGATTAGTGACTTGCCTATATATGATTAAGAAATTATCTAAATACATTGTGTTTTTTTCTGCATGAACAAAAACTCACTAAAAAAACATTTTTTTTCGTTTTTGTATAGCACTATATATGGTGCTCGTTGGAAAGATAATAAAACGATCGTTAATTTGGTGTAATTTGTTTTTCAAAAAAATGTCATACATAAAAGTTACTAACGTTTAAAAATTGTGAGCGGAAAATAAGAAAAAAAATAAAGATAAAAATATTAATTAACATATTTGAAATTTTAAATAATTAATAGTTCACTAACATTTAAAAAATGTGAAAGAAAAATAAGGATAAGATATTAATTAACATATTTGAAATTTTAAGATAATATAGATATAGATTTTATTTAAAATACAAAATAAATAAATTTAAAAGAAAGCTTCACATGATGCCACATGGCAGATTCAATGGGAGGTGGAGGCCTCCATTGAATGTCACCTCATACAAACTCAATTCTTTTATTATAAGTTATAGATTATAGATTACTATAATAGGACAATAGTTGTTATAGCAATGAACAAAATAAAACAAAATTATTGTACCAAAATAATCAAATTTACCTAGTGCAAACATTCAAATTTTCAAACAATAGGTTTAACTAATCAAGCAATCAGAAATTCAAGTTTCAACTTTCAATTTTCAAATATCAATAATTCAAGTTTCAATTTTCAATTTTAAACAAACAAACAAACATCAGTAATACTTAGCCCTAACCAACAAATCTCAAATTTATAGTTTCAATTTTCAACAATTCAACTAAACCTAGTCACGAACAGATAAATAGTTATTCAAAACCCTAGGTGGTCCGAGATGTCGGAGCGGCGGCAACAAGAAGACGAAGAGTGGCAGGATCCTCATCATCGGAAAGGTAGACGTCAGAAGCAGAATGAAGCGTCCAGTTCAAAGGTAATAACGAAGTTTTTCGTTTCGAATCTACACCCTAAGTGCTCGTCTGCAGATTTGAAAGATATTTTTCGTATTTATGGTTCGTATGAGAACTCTTACATTGCAAGAAAGTTTGATAGACTGGGTAAACGGTTTGGGTTTGTCTCATTTAGTGGGGTCAAAGATGCATCGGTAATGTTGGAAGAGATGAAAGATTTATGGATGGGTTCTTATAAACTTTTTGTGTCTCTCGCACGTTTCGTTGATGGTAAAAGAATGGATGATAGGGTGGATGAGAATCGCAGGAAGGGTAAATAGACGGTACAGGAACAGCATGCAAGTTTTAACGTGGGGGGGGGGGGATCGTTCCCATGCAAACCCTAATATAGGGGATGCAAACCAAAGCTCAGCGGTTGGGGGTGAAAGGGTAGGGGGTTCTAGTACAGGAAACAATCGCTCGTTTCTTGACTCATTGTTAAACAGGAACAAGGTGGATGTGTTAACGATTGATGATAACGTGGAAAGGTTTGCTCATTGGCAGAGGACGGTTGTGATTGGTAAGGTCATTGATTTCTTATCTCTTAACAACCTCCGGTTGTGTCTTAGTGATAGAGGTTGGAAGGGGGTGGACATTAAGTATGTGGGTGGGCTAACAGTGATGTTGGTGTTCAAGTCTGAAGAACTTTGTGAGAAGTTTTGGTTGGATAAAGAGGTATGGGTAACATTATTTTCATCTTTAGAGATCTGGGATGGGAAGCAAGGTGCACCAGAAGAAAGGTTAGTGTGGTTACAAGTGTTTGGGGTTCCGGTTCAACTTGCTTTAGATGTCGTTTTTGACGTGGTGGGGAGCCGGTATGGAGAAGTAGTTAAACCGGTAAGAGTCTCTGAGGAGGAAAATAATTTTTCAGTCATGGGAATAGGTGTGTTAAGTAAATCTCAGGCAAGAATTTCGGGTCAGCTGGATGTAAAGTGGAGGGATAAATTGTTTCGGGTATGGGTTGAGGAGGATATAAGTGAGTGGGTCCCTGACTGTGTGGAAGAGGAGGATGGTTCGGGTGAAGACATGACTGTAGACAATGTTGTTAACTCGCCACCGCTGGACAATATTGGGGATACTCAGGAGGGGGATGTTGAGGTGGGTGAGATAGTGGTGGAGAGAGCAGAAGTGGATGGTTCGGAGGGTAACATTGGGGAGCGATTTGTTGAGGGTGACAAATAGGAAAGTGTGAGGAAGAAGTTTAAACGACGTTCGGCACGTAAAGGTAGAGGGGATGCGTCCAACTCTCAAGAAAGGCCCAAGAAACGACACAGGGAGGATAATGATATGTTTGATTTGGATAGGTTGATTGGTATAGTGGGCAATGTTCAAGGTAATGAGGATGCGGTTGAGGAGGAGGATTTTTGTACTCCGGATCTTAACAAGACTAATGACGAGGTTGTTGGTAATGAAGGGGACGACGGCACTATTGGAACAGTTGAAGACAATATGGAGGTACAAAGGAGGATCTCTTTGGAAGAAGAAACGGCTAATACAGTGCAAGCGGGCGAGGTGCTAGGGGCATCGAATATAGAGGAATTTGTTAAAGATCTTACGGTTTTGATTAGCGAAGAAGGTTTTCAATCAGTGGCTCAATGAATCTTTTGTCGTTGAATATTCGTGGGTTAAGGAATTCTAGTAAAGCGGAGTGGGTTAGGAATTTACGTGCTCAACATGGGGTGAACTTTATTATGTTGTAGGAAACTCAACTGGTGTCTTTAGAAGGGGTGGATGTTGGGACGTTTTGGGGTAGAGGTGATTTCCTGTTTGAATGGGTGACTTCGGTGGGTAGATCGGGTGGTTTATTGTCGATATGGGATCCTTCTTTGTTTAAGATGTCTACAACTCTTAAGTTGCAGAATGTCTTGAGTATAGGAGGCTCTTATGTTGGCAGTGGCGAGTTCTTTCATTTAGTAAATGTGTATGCTCCTCATAATTCAGTGTTGAAAAGACGGCTTTGGTAGGAGATTGGTGGTCTAATCGGGGATGGTGAAGGTTTTTGGGTGGTTGCGGGAGATTTTAATACGGTGAGAGTACAAGAGGAACGAAAGAATTCTTTGTTTAATGTAGCGGACGCTTATGACTTCAATTCTTTTCTGGATGAGTACAACTTGCACGAGTATTCACTGAAAGGGCACCGGTTCACCTTTGTAGTGGGAGATAAATTGAGTCGAATTGATAGGGTGTTTGTCAATTGGAATCTTTTTTCTGCCGCGCCTACGGTTGACTATATTGCTTTGGATAGGAAGTGGTCGGATCACAATCCTCTTATTTTGAAAACCAATAATCGGAATTTCGGTCCGAAACCATTCCGGTTTTTTAATTCCTGGCTTGAGCGGGTAGATTTTATGGAGGTTGTAAAGAAATCCTTGGGTGAGTGTACGTTCGATGGGGTTGCAGATAAGTGGCTGATGTTAAAATTCAGAAAATTAAGATGGGACATCTCGGTTTGGGCTAAAGAGACACACGATAAGGAGAGGTTGGAAACGTCGATCTTGGAACATGAGCTTTCTGTTTTGGACAAGTTATTAGAAGAAAGACAACTAGAAGAGGAGGAAATATGGTCTCTTGAGGAGATTAAAAGACGGATAAAGGAGCTGGAAATGTATCGGAACAATGATTTGAAGCAGAAAGCGAGAAATAATTGGGCGGCGTCCGGCGATGATAACACAAGATTTTTTCACGGGTGTATAAACAAACGGAAGGCATCTAATTACATTTCTGGTTTGCTCGTTCAAGGTAAGTGGGAGACGAAGCCGGAGATTATGAAGCGAGAGGTTCTGGGTTTTTTTAGGTGTAAGTTTAAAGAAACGGTTGTAGTAAGGCCGCGGTTGGAGTGTTTTGAGATAAAGAAGCTGGATGCGATTGATGCTGACCTTCTTATTCAGAATTTTTCGGCTCAAGAGCTAAAGGATGCTGTCTTTGATTGTGGCGCAGACAAGGCTCTGGGGCCGGATGGTTTCAACTTCCGTTTTATTAGATTGTTTTGGGATGATTTTAAGGAGGATTTGATGGATGTGATGAAACATTTTCACGAGGTGGGTTCGTTTAGTCCGGGGGTGGGTTCTTCGTTTATAACCATGATTCCTAAGATTAGTGATCCGGTAGAGCTTTCGGATTTCAGACCGATTAATTTGATTGGGGGTATTAGTAAGGTTGTTTCGAAGGTTTTGGTAAATAGAATGAAGAAGGTGATGGGAAAAGTGGTTTCGGATACGCAGTCGGCCTTCCTTTCTGGAAGGTATATTCTTGATGGGCCGCTTATGGTGAACGAGGTGATCTCTTGGGCTAAGAAACGGGAGAAGAAGATATTTTTATTTAAAATAGACTTCGATAAAGCGTATGATAATGTTAATTGGGGGTTTCTATTGTCAGTAATGGAGCAAATGCAGTTTCCCGGGAAGTGGCGTCAGTGGATTAATGGGATTTTAGTCTCGGCTAGATCCTCTATTCTTGTGAACGGGTCTCCAACTTTCGAGTTTAGTTGTGAGAAAGGCATTCGGCAAGGAGATCCCATTTCGCCGATGCTTTTCATTATAGTGATGGAGGCGTTTTCGTGTTTAATGAATAAAGCAGTGCAGTTAGGCATGTTTGATGGTGTGGTGTTACCGAATGGCGGGCCGGTATTATCTCATCTTCTGTTCGCGGATGATGCCATGCTTATGGGCGAGTGGTTGGATTTTAATTTTGATAATATGAGAAGGATTTTGAGAATTTTTCACTTATGTTCGGGGCTTAAAATCAATCTCCATAAATCCGTCTTGTATGGCATAGGGGTGGAGAATGAGGAGGTGACGATTAAAGCGCACGACTTGAGATGCAAACCGGGTCCTTTGCCGTTTTCTTATCTGGGCATAAAGGTTGGCGCTAACATGAATCGAGTTGCTAATTGGGAGCCGGTTATCAATACGTGTAGAAAAAGATTATCCAAGTGGAAAGCGAACGCATTGTCAATTGGTGGTCGGCTCACTTTGATAAAATCGGTACTTTCTAGTCTCCCTATATATTATTTTTCATTATTCAAAGTGCCGAAGAAAATAGTCAAGGATTTGGAAGGGCTTATGAGAAGGTTCTTATGGGGTGTTCGGAGGATGTTCGGAAACTTTCGTGGGTGGCTTGGGAGAATGTTACGAGGCCGATTCATGAAGGTGGTCTTGGGATTGCAAAGTTGGAGACGTCTAATACGGCCCTTCTTGTGAAGTGGGTTTGGAGGTTCCTAAACGAGCATAACCAGTTGTGGCGCAAGGTTATTTCTTCTATACATGGGTTGAACAAAGGGTGGGGTTGGGCTCCTGTGAATAATAGCTTGACTAGTGTATGGAAGACAATTGTATTAAAGTGTAATCGGCTAAAGGTGGAAGGAAGAGATCTTAGCTATGTCTTTCGGGGGAACTTAGGGAATGGGAGAACACTACAGTTTTGGTTGGATACTTGGCTAGGTGAGGAAGCTTTTAAAGTGAAGTTTCCTACCTTGTATGCTTTGGAGAGTAATAAAAAGGTTCTTGTGGTCGATCGCTATGTGGTTGTTGGTGCTACTCGTAGTATCAAGTGGAGATGGATAAGGGGTTTGGTTAGTCCTCAAGAGCTGGGGGAAAGGGACGAGTTGGAAGACCTCTTGAACCGGTAGATATGAATGGTAATGAGGATACTTGGGTGTGGAACTGTGGGAACGAGAAGGACTTTACTGTGGCAGCGGTGAAGAAGTGGATCAATCGGCCAACTAATGACAAGTTCGCTTTTGTTTGGAGTAAGTGGGTTCCATTGAAATGCAATATTTTCATGTGGCGGCTTGTGTTGGATCGTCTCCCGACTAAAGTGGCGTTACTTAGAAGACATATCATGGTTACTAACACGGTTTGTAGCTGGTGCGGCTTGGATGAAGAGACGGTTGAGCATCTTTTTACAGGTTGTGGTATTTCGGATGGGGTGTGGAGGGGTATCTCTAATTGGTGTCGAATCCCGGAAATTTTCGCTTTCCACATTAATGATTTGGTGCAACTTCATGAGACGAGTGGTATGACTGGGAACAAGAAGGAAGTATTCAAAGGGGTGGTTATTATTGCTTGTTGGATGTTATGGAAGGCTAGGAATGGCAAGATCTTTGATAATAAGGAGCCTAAAGTGGTAGATATTATAGCGGACATTAAGATTTTGTCTTTTCTTTGGTATAAGCATAGGTTTAAAAAAGAGGTTGTGGATTGGGATAGATGGTCTAGATTCGAATTGATGTAATTGTTTGTTTGGTTTTCGGCTTGCTTTCCCCTCCTTGGGGATAGTTTGTCCGGGTTTTGGTGGTAATGAAAGTTTATTTACAAAAAAAAAAAAAAAAAAAAATCCAAACTTAATAGTTAATCTCTTGAAAACTTAAAGGAAATCATTTAGTAAGGAATCAAAATGATATATACTTTTTTATTATATTATTTTCGGATTTTAATATATATTTTGAAATATATATTTTGTATGTTTATAAAATATGATTTTATAAATAGTCAAGACGATACAATGGATTCCCAACAGTTTTCTTACTGAATCGTTCTCTTTTGCGGAGGTGAAGGATGCAGCTTTCAGTTTTGGGGATGATCGTGCTCCTGGTCCAGATGGATTCAATATGCGTTTTATTATGCACTTTTGGGATTTGTTGAGCATGATTTCATGTCAGTTGCTGAATACTTCTATCAATCTGGGACCATTAATGTTGGTTGCGGGTCTTCTTTCAATACCCTCGTTCCGAAGGTTAGAGACCTATTAGGCATCCCATAATATATGCCTCACATCTCTCCATCTAGTCAAGTCAACACATTCCTTTCCATCTAGTCAAGTCAACACATTCATAATATATGTCTCACATCTCTTCATCTAGTCAAGTCAACACATTCAATGTCATTATGTATAGAATTATTTTATAGGAGGACTTGTCTCCTCAATTGTTGTACCTCTTCTTGTATATACATCCTTGGATTATCTCCATTCCAATCAATCAAAGTTGTTACACTTTCATGGTATCAAGCTTTGATCCATTGAATCCTAAAGTTCCCTTGCACTTCTTGCTTCTTTTTTCTTCCTCAATTCTGCCCACCCGCCCATTTTTTACTGTTCTAGTAACACCTCTCCATGTCTTCCTCAACCGAATTATCCACAATCTCTTTCCTCTCCCTTAGCCATCTTATTAACATCAAACTCAATTCTACCAATTACCTTCCTTGGGAAAAGCAAATCACTCCGGTTCTATCGTACCTAAACCTACTTGGCCATGTTGATGGTTCGAAAATCTGTCCATCCCAAACCATCATCACAAACAACCAAACCGTCCCAAATCCTGCCTTTACCGAATGGAAAGCGGCCGATCAAAAAGTGCTCATCCTCATAAACTCTACTCTAACCGAGGAGGCCATGGCCGAAACCATAGGCCATACCACCGCCTTATCGGTTTGGAAAGCCTTAGCAAATGCTTATAGTCATTGCTCAATTGAGCGTATTCACAATCTTAAGGATTCCCTTCGAAATCTTCAAAAAGGAAACGGATCGGTTGCCGAATGTGTTCAAAAATTCAAACTTATATCCGACCAACTTGCTTCAATTGGTCACCAAATCAGTGATAAAGATAAGCACCATTGGTTTCTTTGTGGATTAGGCGCTTCCTTTGAAAATTTCTCCACTTCCCAACGCCATACATCCCGCGTCTCCCTTTCGTGATCTCCTCGCGAATGCGGAAAATCAAGAACTCTTTTACCAGAAACTTCATGGGACAACACCCACTGAAGCCGCATTTTACTCCAAACAAATTTGGCCCTCTTCGTCTTTCCGTGGACGAGGTTATTCGAACTCCTCAAGGGGTCGTGGTAATTCCTACAACAAATGTCCTCTCACTTGTCAACTTTGTCGCAAAGAAGGCCACTATGCTAGTACTTGTCCCACTCTAGCCTCTTATGCGCAAAAAGATCTCACTCTAGATGCCAATCTAGCTCAAGCTTTTAATGCGCAATGCAATCTTGATTCCGAAAATTCGGATTGGACGGCCGATTCAGGTGCAACATCACATATGCTAAATAATATCCTTGATCTAAAGGTTTCTAAACCTCACAAGGGTAACATGCGTGTTACTTTTGGTAATGGGCAATCATTACCCGTTGCTCACATTAGGAACACGTCTTTAAATAATTCTATACCTTTACAAAATGTTCTTGTTGTTCCCAACCTTACAAAAAATCTTCTATACATTAGTAGACTCACAAATGATTCTCCCGTTGATGTTTTATTTTCTAACAATTTTTTTCATATTCAAGACCGAAAAACGAGGGAAGTTCTTGCTAGAGGCATTTGCGAAAATGGCTTCTATGTCCTCACCCAAAGTCACAAGTCTCTTGTTGCCGCACTTTCTAGTTCTCAACTTCGTGCTTCGTTCAATAAATGGCATAGTCGCTTAGGACATGCTTCCTTTGAGACTATATCTACTTTGAATAAACTTGGTCACATTTTTGTTACCTCTTTATTACCTAAACCAGGTTTATGCAACTCTTGTGAGTTATCTAAAGCCAAACATCTACCATTTATTGAAAACAACAAACGTGCTCAACAAGTTTTAGACTTAATTCATTGTGACCTTTGGGGACCCGCGCCAATTGCCTCAACTGATGGATATTTATATTATGTGATTTTTGTAGATGACTATTCTCGATTCACATGGTTTTATCCTCTAAAGGCAAAATCCGATTTCTACAATGTTTTTACCATTTTTCTAAGCTTTGTACAAAATCAATTTTCAACAAGTGTCAAAGTTTTTCAAAGTGATGGTGGAACCGAGTTTACAAATAATCGAGTTCAAACTTGTTTTCAAAAACATGGCATACATCATCGCTTATCTTGTCCTTATACACCGGAACAAAATGGTCGGGCCGAAAGTAAACATCGTCACATCACAGAAACCGGTTTAGCAATGATGTTTAATGCACATGCACCACCAAAATTATGGCTTGATGCTTTCACTTCCGCGACTTGCATCATAAATCGCCTTCCAACAAATCTTCTTGAAAACAAGACACCTTTTGAACTTATTTTTAAACAACCTCCATCATACTCCAACCTACCCATTTTTGGGTGTCTCGTATATCCATATCTTCGTGACTATGCCAAAAGCAAATTATTACCATGAAGCGCTCCTTGTATTTTTATTGGTTATAGTCCAAGATATAAAGGTTTTAGATGTCTCGATCCTTCAACGGGTCAAATCTATACGACCCGACATGCCAAATTTGATGAAGATGTGTTTCTCTTTCTCACCTCCTCCACAAACTCCGACACCACAAATCTTCCTTTCACAAATTTTGAAGATTTTTTACATACCCCAACACCTCATAACCATCCTAACCCTACTAAATCTCCCACCAAACCAACACCAACACCCACATGCTCTAAATGTCCTTTTACCCAACCCCATCACACTGACCCCTCACCTCACAGTCCCTTACCCGAACCCTCATCCCCAACCTCACCAAACACATCAACTGACCACTCACCTCCAAGCCCACCATCGGCCCAATCCTCTACAAATGAAACACCTTCACTCCCTACTGACCAAACACCCTCTTCGGTCCAACAATCCAACTCGGCCCAACCTTCCAGTCCAACCCAATCCTCTTCTTCAACTCAAACTCAAAGCCCACCAAACTTACCGATTCCAAATACCAACAATCATCCCATGACCACTCGCTCCAAAAACGGTATTTTCAAACCAAAACACTTTGCTAACTTATCTCAATTTTCCACCCACCCTTTTCATCATTCCCTTTTATCATCCCACGTACCCAAGGGCATAAAAACCGCTTTGAAAGATGCCAAATGGGTTCATGCAATGAATGAGGAACTCGAAGCCTTACATTCCAACAACACATGGCACCTTGTTCCTCGTCCCGCTTCCACTAATATCATAGGCTCTAGATGGATCTATCGGATAAAATACAAGTTCGATGGTTCTATTGATCGCTGCAAAGCTCGACTTGTGGCGCAAGGTTTCAATCAAATTCCAGGTCTAGATTGTTCTCATACTTTTAGCCCCATTGTCAAGTCTTCCACAATTCGAGTTGTCCTAAGTCTTGCCACCATTCATCATTGGAACTTACGACAACTTGACATCAACAATGCTTTTTCTAAATGGCAAACTTACAGAAACGGTGTTCATGGAACAACCACCAGGCTTCCAAGATCAAAACCATCCGACTCATGTTTGTAAACTAAACCGTGCCATTTATGGCCTTAAACAAGCTCCGCGAGCTTAGTTTCAACGATTAAGTTCATTTTTAACCACTCTTGGTTTCACATGTAGTCGAGCCGATCCACCATTATTCATTTTCAACAATAATGGTACTTTAATTTACATCCTTGTTTATGTAGATGACATAATCATCATGGGTAACAATGAAAATTTTATAAACAACTTTACTCGTCAACTACACAAGGAATTCAAACTTAAAGATCATGGTTCCCTAAGTTTCTTTCTTGGTTTAGAAGTCACCCACACAAAAATCGGCCTCTTTCTCAATCAATCTATGTATGCCTATGACATACTTTCTCGAGCCGGCCTTCTTGACTCCAAACCAGTTGCCACACCGCTCATACCCAAAGACATATTCAACTCTACTGGTGAACCTTTTCATGATCCAACCCTTTATCGCTCTCTTGTTGGTGCCCTCCAATACTTAATTATAACCCGTCCAGATCTTTCCTTCGCTGTCAATCAAGCTAGTCAATATCTTCATAATCCTACCACTACTCATTTTCAACTTGTCAAATGCATTCTTCGTTACGTCAAGGGAAGTTTATCTCATGGATTAACGTTTGATAGGCCACCTAACACTGTTTTATTTGGTTTTTCTGATGCAGATTGGGCTCGTTGCATTGACACACGCAGATCAACATACGGTTATTGCATTTATTTAGGAGGGAATTTGGTATCTTGGAGCGCAAAGAAGCAACCCACCGTTGCTCGTTCAAGTTGTGAATCGGAATATAGGGCCATGGCGAATACCGCTTCGGAACTTATTTGGATAACCCATCTACTACGTGAACTACATGCCTTGCCACCGGGACCGCTAACTCTATTGTGTGACAACAAAAGTGCTCTTTTTCTTAGTCAAAATCTGATATCACACAAGAGAGCAAAACACATTGATCTTGACTATCACTTCATTCGAGAGTTAGTTGCTGCAGGTCGGCTCCACACAAAGTCTCCCCAAGCCACTATTTGAAAAATTCAGAACAATGCTTCGTCTTCAACCGCCTCCGGACTCGCATTGACGGGGGGTATTAGGCATTCCATAATGTATGCCTCACATCTCTCCATCTAGTCAAGTCAACACATTCCTCTCCATCTAGTCAAGTCAACACATTCATAATATATGCCTCACATCTCTCCATCTAGTCAAGTCAACCCATTCAATGTCATTATGTATAGAATTATTTTATAGAAGGATTTGTCTCCTCAATTGTTGTACCTCTTCTTGTATATATATCTTTGTATTATCTCCATTCCAATCAATCAAAGTTGTTACACTTTCAAGACCCGGTGGATCTCAATTGCTATAGACCTATTAACCTTGTAGGGAGGAATATTAGTAAAATGGTGTCGAAAATGTTAGCAAATCGGCCGAAGAAGGTGGTTGGATCGGTGGTTTCTAACTCTCAATCGGCTTTTATCAAGGGCAAGTTTATCCTTGGTGGGCCACTTGTTTTGAGTGAGGTTATCTCCTGGTGCAAGAAAGATAAGAAACAAGTTTTTCTTCTTAAAATCGATTTCGAGAAAGCCTACGACAATGTTAGCTTGAATTTTGTCGTGGATAATTTATCTCAAATGGGGTTTCCCTCTTTGCGGTGTTCTTAGATTTTGAGGATTCTCAAATCGGCAAGGTCTTCCGTGATTGTTAACGGTGCACCCACATTAGAGTTTCTATGCAGTAGGGGGTGAGACAAGGGGACCCATTGTCCCCATTCTTGTTTCTTGCCGTAATAGAGGCGCTTTCTTGCATGTTGGATAAGACCAATGAGGTAGGGGTCGTTCATGATGTTCGTATTCCGAATGATGTCGTGATTATGGGTGATTGATCAAAGTCGAATCTAGCCAATGTCGTGAGAATCCTTCATTGTTCCATGTGTGTTCGAGGCTTAAAATTTATCTTGCTAAATCCAACCTTTTTGGGGTTGGAGTCGGTGTTGAAAAGGTGGAGAGTCTTGCGAATGTGGTGAGGTGTAAGGTGAGCGCTTTTCCTTTCAAGTATTTGGGGGTGTTGGTTGGTGCAAATATGAACAGCGTCCATAATTGGCAACTGGTTATCGATGTGGTCGAGGCTCTCCTCCCTAAATGGAAGGCGTTTTGTCTTTCTATCAGAGAGAGACTTACTCTTATCAAGTCGGTCTTGGAGAGCCTTCCCTCTTATTATTTTTCATTGTATAAGGTGCCTTGCAAAGTTATTAACTCATTGGAGTCCTTGTTTAAGAGATTTCTTTAGGATGGTTCTAGCGACGGTCGTAAGATGCATTGGAATGCATGGGAGCGTGTGGTGCATCCGAGAAGATTAGGTAGTCTCGGGTTGTGCAGTTTGAAGGTAATTAATATCTCGCTGCTGTCTTAATAGGGTCACTTTAAAGCTGAACCGAACCATCTGTGGAAAAAGGTTGTTGAGGCGGTTCACTTTAGTAACAGAAATTGGGACTTTATTCCTGGTTAAAAGAATTTGAGAGGGGCATGGGGTAACATTGTTAAATTATTTTCTAGGATGATCGTTGGTGGCATTCTGTTGCGTCAGTTTCTTAGAGGTATTATTGGCAATGGGGGGATATAGCTTTCTGGTTGGATCCTTGGATTGTCAAAGGTCCTCTAAAATATTTGTTTTCGAGCCCGTTTTAACTACAGAAAAGAAAGAGGGGTAGGGTGTTGGAGCGCTTTCGGAGCAGCGATGATGTTTTGCAGCTTTCGTCGGGCAACGAGGATGTTCTGCACCCTTGAATCTTTGCTGGAATCGGTCAGGCTGTCTTCTAATCGTGACGCGTGGCAGTGGGTTGGCTCGGAGGATAGTAGGTTCAATGTTCCTGCTGTGAAATGGGCGTTGTAGTCGGATGGAGATGCAAGTAGTATCTTCGTCATCACATGGAGCAAGTGGGTTCCTCTTAAGTGCAATGTGTTCGCGTGGTGTGTTGAGATGAGTAAAATCCCCGCTGTGTGTTTGAGAGATATAAATATTTCAGTGGAGGATGTGGTTTGTCCGTTGTGCAATTGCGCGGATGAAACAACGGACCATTTGTTTACTTCTTGTGTGTTCGCGACTATTCTGTGGCAACATGTTTGTTCTTGGTGTGGGATCCAAAATTTCTTTGTGTTTTCGACTAGAGATTTGTTGGAGTTCTACAACCATTCGGGCCTTAAGGGGAAGGAAAAAGAGATTCTACACGACACTATTATTATCGGATGTTGGAGCATTTAGAGAGCTAGGAATGGGTTCAAGTTCGAGAACAACCCAGTGAGGATGGAAGACATCATTGGCGAAGTTAAATCTGTTGGTTTCCTTTGGGCCAAGAATAGAGTTAGTTTAAAGTCCATGTCTTGGTCTAATCGGTATAAATTTGTAATTATGTGAGTTATGATTTTAGTGGCTGCCCCGGTTTTGTGGGTTCATCGGTCCGTTTTAATAAAGTTTACCTTCAAAAAAAAAGTAAGAGTACAATTTAATACAGATCGTGAAATTTGTTATAAAACCAAAATTAAATAAAAAAAGGCATTATAGCCCAACGGCATCTTGGTGGTCGGATAAGACTTAGGGACTATAAGTTCCTGGGTTCGAATCTCACAAGTGGGTTTTCTCATAATTATGAGTTTCCTCCTGAATTTGTGACTTGGTAGTGAAATATGATCGCGTGGTAACACTGATGGCATGAGGGTACTCGAGTGATCCGTAAGTGATTCAAATTGGCCGTTAAAAAAGGAATTTATTCCCCTCTGTTGTACCAGTGAATTAGATCCTGTCTTCGCTTTTAGTGTGAATGTTTTGTTAAAGATATATAAATCGGCTCATGGAGGTAAACTTGGTAAGAAGATTATTCAGGGAATCGTCATTGTTACTTTGTGGTGCATTTGGAAGGCGAGAAATGAAAAAGGATTCAAAGGGATACAAGTTAAGGTAGCTGATCTCATTGCAAGTGTTAAGTCGTTCACGTTCCTTTGGTTCAAGAATAGAACTCGGGCTAGTAACTTAGTTTGGAAAGATTGGTGTATGTATCCGTTATATATGTTGTAAGCGTGGCTTTGGCCTTCGGTCCACGCTTTGTGGCCCGGTAAGTATTTTAATGAAAGTGAAGTTTAAAAAAAAAAATTCACATCACAAACTTAATGAAAGAATAAATAATCACTAAAAAACTAACATATTAAATCTAAGCATCAGAAGGGGCAATCCAATGTCGTCCGTTGACAAAGCTCTTTGCAAGAAACTTATGGGCGGAATCATAATTTAGCTCTCGAGCCCACGACACTCCTCGGAGTGCCGCGGCTCCCGGACCCCAGCATTTGTAAACTCCGAAAAACACAGTCCTGCGAAACACAAGCAAATTAATCGAACCAAAATAACCGATAAAACTAATAACCGATGGTTTCGTGTGGTTTCTTAGCTGAAGATTATGGTTTATTTTCGGTTATGCATCACTCCGAAACAAAACTACACATAATCAAATTCTAAAACCTAACTGAACTATAAACTGCACCGCATCAAAGTTGTTTAAATATTTTTCATTTAAATTATGACCCAAATTCTTATTTTGGGCCAAAAGTTTTATTCCAAAATTCATTTAGTTGACTAAAAAAGGCCAAATTGGCTTAAAAGTTTTATCATTATTTATTTTTTGGGCCAATTGTTTTAGCCCGAATCGAATCCATAACGGGACAAAATTTTAAACCTAGTCATCCCACACTCTGATGGAAAAAAAAAAAAAAAAAAAAGTTAAACTCCCATGAAAAATAGAGGGTGTTTGGGATTGAGTTTGGAGATGCAAAAGTGCTTTTGGTCAAAAGTGCTTATTGGCTTATGACTTTTTGAAAAGGAGTTTTAAAAAAAGTGTTTGGATTGGCTTTTGGGATGAGAAACATCAAAAAGTCAATAAATTGTTGTTTTTTTAAGTGTTTCGCTTAACTTATTGTGAATATTGGTTGTACGGGTGGTAGATTTGTAATTTTTTTCCAAAAGTCAAAAGCCAAAAGCCAAAAGCCAGGATTTCTAACTTTTTAAAAACAGCTTTTTCACCCTTAAAAGCCAAAAGTCAAAAGTCAAAACAGAAAGTGCTTTTGGGTTACACAAACAGCTTATTGACTTATTGGCTTTTTGGAAAAGCCAATAAGTCAATAAGTTGTTTTGAAACTCAATCCCAAACACCCTCATAACATGACTAAGACGATTTATTATTCGGTTTTAGAAAAGGGAATGATTGAAAGAAGAAGCTTACTTGCTTTTGTTGCTAGTATGGTTCCAATCGTCCCAGCCACCACGGGCAACAATGTCATCAAAATAGGTGTTCGAGTAGACAATCCGTGAGTACTGACCCATGGCTCGACCCACATACAATGGTCCGGTACCGGTCACCTTACATCCCACGAAAGCGAAACCACTCTTATCATCCGGGCTTCGTCTATCCTGTGCCGCTATTGCTCCAAATCTATTTGCTATAGAGTGTAGCTCGCAATCCTATATTACCCTCAATGAAAGAAAGACAATTTAAATATGGTTCTTGAACAAATGTGAACTAAATAGAATATGTCAAATTTACCAATTTGCCTATGGTAGTTTTAATAACCCTTAATCGTTGTTTTGAAACCCGGGCCGGACCAGTCAGTCGGACTGGGAACCGGCCTAGGTTGGGGTATTGAATCAACTATGCAATGGATCGGGGGTTGGACTGATGAACCGGCGGTCAGACCAGGAATTGGGCCAGTTTAACCGGGTTTTTTTAGGGGTTGGGCCGTTTTTTTTTTTAATATTTTTCAAATTTTACCCTATTAATTTTACGACAATATCTGGTCCGACCGGTTGGATTGGTCAAACCAGTGGACTAGTAGGAGACCGGTTTGACGTCCAATATGATTTTGAAAACATTTCCCTTAATTTTATTTCTGAAAGTATTTCGCTTTAATGACGTATCAAATTTTAAATAATAAAGAACAAGTTTGTTAACCTCTTATTTTTTTTTGAACGACAAATTTCTACTTCTTGTAAGACTTGAACCCATAACCTCTCCCAATCCCAAGTCCCAATTGTTAACCTCTTATTCTAAAAATGAAATTATTAATCCTTAAAAGTTAAATTGAAAGTTTATTCAGTAACTAATTATTTTTTTTATATATTATAAATAAAGTTCCTTAATTTTTTTTTTTTTTAACTAAAAACACATTTATTTGGTAAAAGAAATACTAAAAGGTTTTTAGAGCATTATGCTTACTTTGTACATGGAACGGCCATTGCCGAAAATGAAGTCAATCGAGCCCTCGATATAACATTCTTTGAAATAGTGACGACCAGCATCGTCGCATAAGGTGTCCTGCGCCCCGTAAAATCCGCATCCCAAGAAATATGCTTTGTCTCCGGATATCCGAAACGCGGCCGCTTGCCACCCATGCATTCCGGGCAATGGCGCTGGCGTTGTATTCTACACCACAATCTTATGAGCTTTTTTTTTTGAACAGCAAATTTTTACACCAATCCGTCTTTGACGGGGCTCGAACCCTTGACTTCAAGGGGAGCAACACCTTAACTCCAATGGCTTTGCCAATTGGACCCAACCCCCACCCCACAATCTTAATTATGAGCTTAATACGCATAATTAACAAGTTGTACTAAATACACGTATATATTATTATACTGATATTGTACTTTATATAGTTAATTTATTATTATTATAACACTTTACGTTGTTTTTATTATTCTATAAGTATTCTTTATAGAGTTGCCTTAATAATATGTAATACTTTACGTGGTTTTTTTATTCTATAACGGTAATCAATTAACGAGCAATATTACCTTGAAGCTAATATTACGGGCAGAGAAATAATTAGCGTAGACAATGACCGAAGCCGTTTGATAAGTACGTAGTAGCTGCCCGTCGGGCCCACGGTCACTTGCCTGGTCATGCCACTCGATCACCGTAGCATTCTTCCCCTCTCCTTGGAATGTTATGTATGGTTTACTCACTGGAACCACCACCTTTTCTCTGTTTATCAATCATAACACACATAACGATAAATTTAAGAAAAAAAAACTTTTTTTAGTGAAAGAATTATCGGCAGAATTTTAAAATATAAAAAAATAATTTTTTTCACCAAGGAAATTTAAGAAAAGAAATTTTAGTTAACTTTTTTTCCTTTTGTTTTTAGTTGGTTTTACTAAAAAACTTTAAATGAGAGGTAAATAATATTAATTATGAATAAAACTAATACTCCCTCCGTCCCATTTTAAATGTCCCACTTTCAAAAACACACATTTTAAGAAATTTTTTGTTTGTATGTGGTAAAATGACAATAATATCCTCAAAAGTGGTGATTGTGTTTTGTCTTTTATGGGCAAAACTGGAAATTACATTTCCATTTTTGGAAAGGGACATTTAATTTGGGACAAACAAAAAAGGAAAGGAGGACATTTAAAATGGGACGGAGGGAGTATTACACTAAGGCTCGACGAGCCTGTCGAGCTTCTCATGCCAAGCTCGAGCTAGGACTCGATAAATAAACGAGTTTTGTTTTAGGCCCAAGCTAAGTTCAGACTTGATAAGGGTTGGCTCGTTTCAAGCTTTTTCATCGAGCTGCTTGGCTCGTTTCCACCCCTAATCATAATACTTAATTTGTTTAGTAATAATGTAACTCAAAGCTCAAGAGTTAAAAAAAATCTCATGCAATAATAACATTACTAAGTACACTTTTATTTCAAAACTTATACATACACGTAAACACCAGCTGATATATGAATGAGGATATTCTTCCGGTTATTTGTCGAAACCGAGTCCACGGCTGCTTGAACCGTCGTGTAGTCACCGTAACCATTGACGTCGACCGTAATATTACGGTGGCCGATGGGTCCTACCCACTTGTGCCTAGCTGAAGTATAGAAAAAGAAGAAGAATAAGTAGTAGAAAACATAGGCAGCCATATTGAAAGCAGCAGAATGATGAGTTTGTCAAAGGGTGGTAGAATATATAGCAAAGCATGTATTGTACGGTGTGCTTTAAGTGTTGTACCTAGGACGATGCAAAGTTAGGTTGATGTTATAGTGGAGAATACCGAAAAACGGTCAATGATTTGCATAGGTTGAATTTTTTTAGTGAAAACATGAAAGTCCACAAACCTCATACTATGAAAGTTAGCACTATGCCTCCTTGTAGTTTTGAAATTAACAAATTGACTCTTAGATATTAAAACTACAATGAGTGGGGCATGAAGAGGGGAGCGTAACCCCTCCACACTAGCCCCTCCCTTTTATGATGCGGTGAGTAAAGCCACCAAGATCAAGGTGACGTCTACGCGGCAGGCCTTTGTCTCCTTGCCATTGCCCACCACACAGTGTTATTTTTATAAAGGGGGTGATTAGCTAATTTGACCCTGATTAAAGGACAATTAAAGAGGCATAAATTGAAGACATAGGTTTGGCTGTTTGCTTTTATTATTTAACATGTAAGGCCGGCTACACGGTGTAGGGGTAGCTCTGTCCCCGACGCCATTAATGGGGCAACATTGAAGGGTTGCGATCCTAATAACGAAGGAAAAGGGTGAAATGTAGGTCCATTTATTATGTTGACTGTTGAATAATTGTCATATATGTAAAAAAAATAATAATTTTAAACCCTATATATATTTATATTCGCAGCCACTTCATTTTTAACCTAAATCACTCCACATTCTACATTCATTAATTTTTTGTATTTAATCTGCAACTTACAAACTAAACGTTGGACCATGGAAGAGAAAATCGCCTGGGCTAATAGTTATCTTACCACACTTGAGGAAAATGCACATGACGATTCAACAGAGTTTTGGAACGCAGTTGTGACTAGATTCACTCAATAAACGGGTAACAACCAACGTAGCAGATATGTCACAACAGGAAAGTATATCGCTCTTCGAACAAAGTGTGTAATATTTGACAGGTTCTTTAGAAGTGTGTTGAACGGCAAGGGGATTTAGACAGGGATGAGGCGATTGAGGTGGCATGTACCGAGTACCGTATCATGCATAATGATATCTATCTGAACGTTGCGGTTTGGAGAATTATGAGACACCGCTTTGAACAACAATAGTCGGGTCTTTAATATTTATGTGTGGTTTTTAATATTTTAATGTTATGTTGTTTTATTTATGTTATGTAATCTTCTTAACATTATGTATTTTTTTAATGTTATGTATTTTATTTGTTTTACGTATTTTCTGTTAAATTTAAATACAAAATCAAAAACAAAATAAATAAATAAATAAATGATTGGTAATGATTGAGGCAGCTTTATTCTATTTCTCGAGGTTATTGGAAGGGTAGAATCAGTGGCGAAGCTTGACCCGAAGGTTCGGGGGGTCGGAAGTCACCGAGGGGTCGGAAGTCACTAGTTTCGGGGGGTCAAAAACCAGTTTCAGGGGGTCGAAACCCTATATTTACAAAATTTTCTATACGAATACTATATAATCGGAACTTCTGCACGAAAATTCGGGGGGGGGGGGGGGGGTCGGCCGCCCCTTCCCGCCCCAACTAAGCCTCGCCACTAGGTAGAATAAAGCCCACTTGCGCTGAGCCTGAAAAGTGGGCCTAGACGATCGCCTGAGTGAGCCTTGAAAACATAGATGATTAGAACCATCGACTACTTAGGTATGAACACCATTACAAAAACACTTTAATATCCTTCTAGGAAACACCTAAATAATGTTAGACTTGTTAAATAAATAGTAACCTAGTAATGTCTCAACCAAAATATTATGCTTATTGTTTGACAAATAAATCACTCATGCCTTCTTAACGGGTGGAAATACAAGTTTAGACATCTAATATTGTCTTAGATTAAAAGTTGCAAATATTTAAATTTTATGGAAAAAATGTCTTTGTATATCTTTTATTGTATATAATAATCTAAAATATATCACAAGTTTTGTTTAAAAATTCTTTTACCACCAACTTGATATTAAACTCACTTATAAACATATCTACTTTTGCTCGTTCTCATTCATCAATATCAAGTGTCTTTTATAAGTTAAAAAAAAACACCATTAATCATAAATTTATAAAGATATATCATTTCTGTGTTTAACATCACTAACAAATTATTTTAATTTATATCATTGTACTATATGGTATTCTGGTTTTTCTAATCCACACGATTAATGGTCAAAAGAAAATTTGGGCTAGTAAGTTGAGAAATAACTTATTTTGACCATAAAAACTCAAATTTTGGTAGGTCTATATTTGATAATGTTTATAAAAACAGTGTCACTTTACCGAACTTAAGGCGGCTTAGGCTCGTGGTTGGCTCACCGGCTTGGAGGCTAGCTTGAGCCAATTTTAATTAAGAACTACGAGATCTACTAAACACCTTCCTATTTGTCAGATTTTTAATTATTTCATCCATTTTTTCATTCTCTAATTATATATGTTTCATTGTGTTTAGATGTTTCAATTTCATAGAACCATATATAAAAATTTTACGTGTCAAATAAAATTCATCACATATTAAAACCTGATATAACAATAAAAAAACATTGTTATTAGAAATTAAAAAATGTATATATAATAAAAATTCGATGGTATTTACGAATTAAAAAAAGTACTTATAATTTGGAGAAAATTACCCAGTTAGTCCCTGTGGTTTACCTCTGGTTTCACCTTAAGGTACTAAGGTTTCAAAGTTTCAGGCTGGGTGTTTAACTTAAACTTTTGTAACATAATAGGGGTTTAGTGCTAACCACCGTTAAAACTTAACGGATTTAATTAACACGTGAGAAAAACGTGAGGGCAATAATGTCTTTTCAGTTTTTGTGTCTCTCATAATAATATACCAGAAGCATAAAAAACGATCAAACTCCCTCCCTCTCAATTCCACTGTTACATTGAAGAATCATCAGACGAAAAAAAATTTAGGGTTTAACAATATGGTTACAAACTGGTCGATTAGGAGAGAAGACGATGATTTGGATTACGATGATGATATATATCGTAAGTATTTTCATTATCAATGTTAAAGAGTGTAAAAATGTTGGTTTTTTTTCTGTTAATAAAAATACGATCTTTATATGTTTCAGGGATATATAAAGACCTGTTTTGTCTTAAGGTACACCATGGTGGTGTGTTTACAGACTTTCCAGGGATAGAATATGTGAATGGTAAGGTGAGTCATGTTGATTTGCTTAACGTATCTACATTCTCTGTTTTGGAAATGCATGACATTGCAAAAGAACTAGGATATGATGGGTGTGTTAGGGCTTTCCACTATTTGGTACCTGGTGATGATCTAGATTTTGGTTTACGTCCTTTAATAACTTATCATGATGTGGGTAGTTTGGTAAAGCATGTGCCTAAGTATCAGGAGTTATGTGTTTACATTGAAACTGGAGAATGTAATGTAATGATAAAAGGGGCTGATAATGTTCAAGGTAGGGAGGTTATTGATTCAGTATTTGAAGATCTATTTTCTGCTGTGATGAATCCTACAAATAACTGTTTGCATTTAGAGAGTCATGCTATTGACAATAGGGATGCAGAACAGGACAATGGGGATGAAGAAGAGGAGTATGGGAATGCAGACCAGGATAATGGGGATGCAGAACAGGAAAATGGGTCTGATGATGAAATTGTTGATGAATCCAATGTAATAGATGAAGAGGAAATAGACATGAGGGATTTCAACCCGAACCTACAAGAATCAAACCAAAAGAATGAAGGCAAGGAACTAGTTGCAGTAGAGCATGTATTATGTTTATAAATGGTGTTGTTCATATGTTTAACATGTTTAAATTGGTTTTCACTTTTCAACAGGTAGGGCTAACACTGATATTTTACTGAACAATCTATGTGAAGTGTTCAATGCAAGATTAGTTGATGGTAGAGATAAGCCTATTATAACTGCCTTGGAGTATGTTAGGGAGTATTTAATGAGGAGAATAGTTAATGTGATGTTGGTGATTAACAAAACAGATGGTTTATTGGCTCCTAAAATAGCAACAAAGTTTGAAGAGATTAAAAAAGATGCAGCTCAACTAAGTGTTCACTGGAATGGTGGAAGACTCTATGAAGTGTCTGCTGGTTTTTTGGGGGAACAATTTATTGTAGATGTGGTTGACCAAAGTTGCTCATGCAAGTACTGGGAGTTAACAGGAATACCATGTAAACATGCTGTTGCAACAAACTGGAACATGGCTATGAATGGACAGCAGGTATATATATAGTTTTTTTTATTATGCTTTCATATTGTTTGTGTTATACAGAGACTGTTTATTAAGGTTTTTGTATTAAACAGGTTGAAATACCAGAAACATGGGTCCATCCTTGTTATAGACTTGATACTTGGAAAGAGGTGTACTCACACAAAGTAGGACCCATTAATGGTAGAAACATGTGGCCAAAATCAGATTGTCCTTTGAAGTTAAGACAACCATATCACCATGTTCCAATTGGGAGGCCAAAAAAAACAAAGGAAGAAATCAGCATTGGAGAAGGATGACAATATGGTGGCTGGTGGAAAGCTGAGTAGGAAAGGGAAGACTGTAACTTGTAAGAAGTGCAAAAACAAAGGTCACAACAGCAGATCATGCAAGGGTCAAGGTGCATCTACATCAAAGAAAGGAACAGGAACTGAGGCAACCAAAATGGATCAGCAACAACATGGGGCCCCAAGAACTGTGAAATGTGGAAAGTGTAAACAACAAGGCCACAACAAAAAAACTTGCAAATGGCAAGGTTGACTTCTGAATGTTATGTTTAGACTTTGGTCTTTTTGTTTACTTTGGTATGTATTGACTTTGGTATGTTTGTTAATGTTAATCAGCTTCAAACAGCTATGTGTTACTCTGTTTTGACCCATTTGTTAATCAGCTGTTTTGACCCATTTGTTAATCAGCTGTTCAAACAGCTGTTCAAACAGCTTCAATCAGCTGTTTTCAATCAGCTGTTTTCAATCAGCTGTTCAAACAGCTTCAATCAGCTGTTTTCAAACAGCTGTTTTCAATCAGCTGTTCAAACAGCTTCAATCAGCTGTTCAAACAGCTATGTTAGCTGCAACAGACTCATTTGCAACACTATGTTTATTAATGTTTGTGATACTGCATTTACATCATCATCAACATCAACATTATATACTGGAAGCAATATGATAACCAAAATATCAGTTTTCATTCATGATAAAACTGGATTACATTTATACTGATTTACATCATCATCATGTACCACTAAACCAACCAAAACACCCTAAACCAACCAAAAGACCAAAAGACATCACCAACCATAACCCCTAAACCAACCAAAAGACCAAAAGACATTCCCCACTTATAAACCATCTAATACATAAAATACATAACCAACACAACAACAACAATAAGCCTGGTCATGAACAGCTGCTTTTTCTTCCTTATAAGTTCTTCTTGAAGGTTCATAGCATGCCTTTCAATCATGTTTCTACCCCTCAATAGCCCAGGTATAACTTCCACAGCCCTGCGACACATT
The DNA here is from genome assembly GCA_030844895.1 of Ambrosia x helenae. NCBI lineage: Eukaryota > Viridiplantae > Streptophyta > Magnoliopsida > Asterales > Asteraceae > Ambrosia > Ambrosia x helenae. Next base: position 12,578,668 of record CM061227.1, on the reverse strand, counting down.
GGGGGATCTACCCAAACAAAGTATTGGCACCTAACTCCTGCCTGAAATCAAAATCAATCGATTAAATGTCAAAAAATTACAATATGGGTGGATTTTAGGGTTTCAGATCATACCAGTTGGGGACAACACTTGAAACGACGTCCAGGGTTGAGGTCAGTCCACGACGTTTGAACATTAGCCACCATTCCACAGAAGCATTGATGATCCATTGTTGATGATGAACGATGACGAAAGATGACGTACGATGATGATGTCTGGGTTGTGTTGATGATGAACGATGATGATGTCTGGGGTCTGGGGGTTTTAAAAGGGTTTAAAGATATTATAAAATCATAAAAACTGAAAAGACATAAACGCCCTCACGTTTTTCTCACGTGTTTGTTAAATCCGTTAAGTTTTAACGGTGGTTAGCACTAAACCCCTATTATGTTACAAAAGTTTAAGTTAAACACCCAGCCTGAAACTTTGAAACCTTAGTACCTTAAGGTGAAACCAGAGGTAAACCACAAGGACTAACTGGGTAATTTTCTCTATAATTTGTTTTCTATGAGTTTTTATCTTTTAAAAACGTTTACATTTTCAACCGCAACTTGTTGGATGAACTTTTTTTATCCTAATTCCAAAACTAATGATCTCTTTTGTTACAAATTGCAAATAAGTAACTGGCAGTCACACAATGAAACAAACAATAATTCTTATTAAAAAACAGAAAAACTATAAATTTATAAAACTAATCTCTTCGATTAGCCATCTGTGGGTCGACTTCGATCAAAATTTAGAAATCAGAACTCGTCTATGGCCTATTTGTGCGTGACAACGTGAGTATGTGATGCCGTATTGTTGTGATGCATTGATTGGAATTCTTGAAGCCTTAGTCACCGTAATTTTTTCTGTGTTTATGGCATTTGGGTATTACTTGGAAATGGGCTCAATGGTGGGAGTGGACTTACAAATGGTTCTTTTTATATCTAGTTTGAATTAGGCTCATGTAATTGATATTGGGTTGGGTTTAATTTTAAATTAGTAATGTTACAATTAAGGTAATAAGGTGAATTGTGAAGGATTGTAGAGGGTTGCTAGTAACTTAGAAAATTTAACTATTTATTTTGAGTTTATATATATATATATATATATATATATATATATATATATATATATATATATATATATATATATATATATATCTTATTTTAAAATCGGATCGGCGGCCGCAGGGGGGGGATGCGTAGCTTGATGACTCACATGACTAAATAATTTTCGCTCTTAATATTAACAGTCTCACCTGTATTTTTTTTCTTTACGTTTTAATTTTAGTGTTTATGAGTGAGGTAAAAATAACATTAAACTTAACATTCGAACCTCAAAAATAACATTAAACTTAACATTCGAATATCCACTTTCAACCCCGCTTATGGGTGTGCAAATATAATGTATATATGTGTGGCCTTCAGAGGGCAAAAGTAAAGTTGCACTAATTTTAACGTTATTTTACTAATTTCGTGAAAATAAAGTTAAAATGACTGACGGTTAATCATGCATCAGGCGGTGACGTTGATAACCAAAAGACAACGGGGTACATGCACCAATCGGGTTTGTCCCGATTGCTAAATGTTATGTGCCTTATTGTCTAAGGCTTGATACAAAACCACTATTGAGCCTGGGGTCTCACTGGAAGCAGTCTTTCTATTCTCACGGTGTAGAGGTAAGACTGTCTACATTTTATCCTCTTCGGACCCTACCTTAGCTTTTGCTATTGGTGAGATTAACTGAGTATGATGATGATTCGAATATCCACTTTAAGAACCATTAGCATTACCGGTTTGTGAACAAGTGAGAGCATAAATGTAATATCATAAATAATTGAGTGAAAACATGTAATATGTTTAGCGTGCAATATGAACATACATGAAACGTCTAAGATATTAGTAACTCAATTTTTTCTATTTACTTTTAAAACAAAAATATAAACTATTAATGTTATATCAACTTTACAACTTTAACGTGAGTGTTTTATAGTTGCAAAAAAGCTAAAATTAGGTCTAGAGTTTTCACAAATCATGTCCATATTAGGGAAAATATTGCAATACAAGTCTACTATATTTGCAATTTATTTATATTGACAAGACAAAGCTCTTTGAAACAATTCGTGTACCTTTTGAGAAAGTAACTCTTTACATGTAACGAGTTGAACACATTCAGAAGGTACTTTGACGTTTTACCCTTGGCTTGTCGTCCAAATTTATTTTACATACAACTGGAAAAATGTGGTCATGTTAAATTATAAAAAATTTTAGCAAAAATGTTTGAGAAAAAAAAAATACACGTATTGTTACTCTGTCTACTTAGATATTTTTTTAATATTTAAATATACTGTTGACTAGCAGGTAGGTGGACAACAACATGCGTCGCCACTCATTTCTGAATACAGAACCTTAATTTACTGAAAATAAATCAACGCTCCTAGGGAGTCGAAAAATTAGCGTAGACCACCCGTTGAACATAATTTAGGAAACAGACCGCCTCTGATGTCAGGGAGCCGAAAGTGCAAAGGAACATAACCCATCTCTAATTACATAGGTTTATTTATTTTATTTAAGATGATAAAAGAAAAAGTGTGGTTTTGTGTGGGCTGGTCTAACACAAGAAACCATAAATAGAACCAAAGTAGTGATTTAAATTGTGGGCTATTCCTTGGGCCACATGGTTACTAGACGTCAAACAAGGAAATAACCAAAATAATTTGATGGGCTTCATAATTTGGTGGGCCAAGATTATACACAAGTACTAAAAAGAGATTAGGACAATTTTGGTGTGGTTGTTCCTTCTGCCGTAAAGAAAAGAAGAATAGAGCTTTAAAGCATTCACAACCCGTCCATCAAATTATGTGAAGGGTTCTCTCAAATTATATGAGGTGGGTGTGAGTGATTGTGAGTGGATGAGATAGAAAATATTTAATGAAAGCACTGTTCACATCTATATTTGAAAAGCTACTGTTCACCTATATATATTTTAATATTTTTGTAAGTGGTTGGGAGTGAGGAAAGAGAAGATATAATGATAAAATTATGAAAAGGTATTATTATTTTAATTAGGAGAGAGAAGATTTAGGGGTGAAGTAGTGATTTTTAGTATAATTTAGTGGAGGAGATTTGGTGAATGGGCTGTGAATGCTCTTATTATTGGGTGTCTTTTTCGCTATAATTTTCTAATTTGGTGATATCTCTTATCCACTTTCTCATCTTAGTTTGTTAATTGCATATGATTGTATATGACGTTTAATGTATGCCTCTAATTTATCTAGAGAAGACTTCGTATTGCTCTATTATTATTGACGATAATGGATTTAAAGCGCTTCTAGTAGTCTCGTGGTTTTCACTCTTGTTTCGAGAGCTTTTCCCTTATAAAATTTGGCCTCTTTATTACATTTAGTATTATCTATTTGTTTACATCCTCCAGGTTCATTTGGGTTGGGAAAAGTTTTGGTCAAACAAAGATAATTCGGCATTTGTTGTTTACCGTTTTTTACTAGGTTTCGTTTATTTTTTTCCCATAAGTGTAGTATCATATCCATTGACTCTTGTTATTGGGTTAAGACTTTTCTATTTAATGGAAGCTAATACAAGTATGATTGTGAATTTGAATGGTTCTAATTATCATGTTTGGATAGACAAGATGGAAGATCTCCTTTATGTGAATATGAATGTGTTTAATACTAATAAACGCGAGGATAAAACATTTGAAGAGGAATATTTGCCAGAGAAAGGTAATTGGCTATATTCCCTAATGGTTCAATGCTTTGAACCATATTAGCGGTCAGACTCATGCTCGTAGATTGTGGAACAAGCTTGAGGAGTTGTATGTTCGGAAGACCGGACTCTTCTTTTTTAAACAATTTGATAAACTTGAAGTACAATAATGAAACTCATGTTACTAATCATTTGAATGTTTTTCAGGCTCTCATTAATCAATTTGAAGGAATGAGTATTAAGTTTGAAGAAGAACTACAAGACTTATGGTTTCTTATTGTACTTTATTGGATCATTGGGAGACTTTTAGGACATCATTGTCCAACTCATCACCATGGAATTGAATAAAGGCAGTACTTTAAATGAAGAGATGAGAATAAAATAATAATGTTCCTCTTCACTTTTAGATGTCTTAACCACATAAAGTATAGGGAGGGGTCAAAGTAGAGGTCCTAGTCACACAGGAAAACATCGTAGTAAGTCTAGAGGTAAGTTTACTTATAATGAGTGTCATCATTGTGGTAGGAAACAACGCACACTTAAATTATGCAAACAACTGAAAAGGAGATCAAGAAGGTAATTACATCAATCAAAAGAACAATCATAAGAAAGAGGATAGTGCCAACAACACTTCTAAAGTTAATGTTGTTGTCGAAGTGTTCTTTATTTGTTGCAATTAGAGACATGGTGAACATTGCACGTGATGATTCAAGTTGGGTTGTCGATAGTGGTGCTACATGTCATGTGACATCACAAAGGGACTATTATTCATCTTATACCTCTAGTGAGTTTTGGGATTATTTAGATAGGTTATAATGAGTTATCAAATATTGTGGATGTTGGGGATATTTGCTTGAAGTTTGAGACAAGGATGGAGTTGGTTTAACACAGTGTAAAGTATGTTTTAGATATTTGATTGAATTTGATCTTCTAAGGTTCAGTTAATGATGATAGTTGCTACAATACCTTTGGTGATGGAATTTGGAACTCACTCGTGGTTCTTTGATCGTGGGAAAATGTAAAAGAAGTTCAAAGTTATACATAACACATTTGAAGATCTTCAAAGACTCAGTCAATTTATTAATAAATTTTGATATGACCGAATTGTGGCATATAATACTTGCTCACATGAGAAACAAAAAGATGTCTATATGGTTGAAGAAAATTTCCATGCCTTATTTGCATAATGTTCACATGAAGAAGTGTCCTCATTGTCTAGTGGATAAGAAAAAGACAGTTTCCTTTAGGTGTCATTCTCCTTATAGGAAAGAACGTATACATGATTAAATACATTCAGATGTTTGCGGTCCTATGAAGATTATACTTTGTCACTTTTATCAATGATCATTCGAGGAAGGTATGGGTTTATACTCTGAAGTCTAAAGTCAAGTTTTAGATGAATAAGTAGTTTCATGCCTTGGTTAAGAGACAAACTGATAAGAAGCTCAAGCGTATTTGAACAGATAACGGAGGTGAATACATTGGTCCTTTTGATGGTTTAACAGAATGGATGGATACGATATTGGCTGGAAGGGTTAGATGTTTGTGATCACATGCATGGTTACATAATTTTTTTCGGTGAATCTTTGAATACATCAGTACATGTTATTGATCTTTTGATTCTTCTGACAAGGTTTGGAGTGGCAAATATGTTTCTTAATTACAAGGATTTGTGGGACTTTGGATGAAGGATTTTATGCATATTCCCAAGGATGAAAGAGCAAAGCTTGATGTGAAGACAAACTCATGTATATTCCTTGTTTATGGAAAGGATGACCTTGGATACAGTTTTTATGATCTTGTTCTAGAAAAATTTGTAAGAAGTCATGATACTAATTCTATTGAAGACCAATTTTTAAAGATATTGAGAAGAGAAAGATAGTTCCTGAACATATTAATGATCTTACTGGTTTGGATCTGGTTCCTCTTCAGCCCACTTAGCCACAAAATGGAGATAATCTTCAAATGATGAACAACATGCTACTGGTAATTGTGATGTTCAAGAGCAGCAATATTTGGATGAGGGTTCTCATTCATAGCCAATTTTTGTCCCCCTCAGACGATCTACGAGAGACCATCATCCTTATACTTATATTTATATTTTTTGCTGACGAGTATGTAATACTTAGTGATAAGGGAAAGCTCGAGTGTTATACAAAGACCATAGAAATTAATATAAAAGGATAACATGATGAATTTCATGTATGATAATAATACTATTGAGTTGTTGGAGTTGCTTAAGGGCAAGAGTGCTTTGAAGAACAAGCGACTCCACAAAGTAAAGGCAGAAGAATATATCTCACGGCCTAGGTATGAAGCTAGATCGGTGGTCAAATGGTTCAATCAAAGAAAGGGTTTCATTTTGATGAGAGTTTCTCTCCAGTTGTGAAGATCAGTTCCAATCATGTGATTCTTAGTTTGGTTGTAATTCTTGATCTTGAGGTTGAGTAAATGGATTTCAAGACAACATTTCTTCGTGGTGAATTAGACAAGACAATCTATATGAATCAGCTTTATGGTTTTGATGATATAGGTAAAGAGGACTATGTGTGTTGAATTCAAAAAAGCATTTATGGGTACAAGCAAGCAACAATATAGAGGTACAAGAAATCTAAGCCAAAATGTGCGAGCAAGGCTACCGAAATACTACCTTAGATCACATTGTTTGCTTTCAGAGGTTTGGTGATGCTGCTTTTATTATTTATTACTTTATGTCAGTGACATGTTGATTGTTGGAAAGAATGCAGAGAGGATTGTTCACCTGAAGAAATAATTAAGAAAGTCATTTCCTATGAAATACTTGGGCCAGTAATACAAGTTCTTAGCAATTAGATTACTAGATTTAGAGCTTCAAAGAAGGTGCGCATGTCACAAATATAATGCACTGAGAAGGTGATTTGCTCATTCAACATGGATAAAGCCAAAGTAGTTGTTCACCTCTCACTCCCAACTTTAAACTAATCGACAAAAAAAATGTCCTTCTTTTAAGAAGGAGATTAAGAAAATGGATAGAATTCCATACGTATTAGCAGTTGGAAGTTAATGTATGCAATGGTGTGTACAAGGCCTTATATTGCCCATGTAGTAGGTGTATCAGTCAGTTTCTATCAATTCCAGGTAAGAAGCATTGCTAAGCAGTTAAGTGGTGTGACACCTGCCAATTTACCAGGTCAAAATCCGTACACTCTCTAGTCAACATTTAATTTAATGCACACATTAGATGTATGTTACCAAGTCAAAATCCGCACACTCTCTACATGTTCCCCCATTTATTAACAATCAAATTTTCTTATCCCAAAAATGGAACTAATACTTGATCAACACAAACTTTGAGGATTGACCCCTTCCCAAAATAACCATCCAAGAAAACCACCTCTAGCCGCCATTTTCCTCCCCTTTTCCCTTGTCATTTTCGGCCCGAACACCCTCTATGTCACCATCACCTTCCAACTTGTCCCTTGATCACCCTATATTAGAACCATCCTAATCCAAACCTAGATTAAAGTCCCATGTTTAATCACATCAAGTGACAAATATTCTAAGTTCACAAGTCCATGGAAGATTAGTCTAATCATGGGAAAACCAACTAGATGTGATCACCAACAAATAAGGAAAGATACCCTCTAATCACTTGGATCAAGGGGAGATCACATCCTAACTTAGCATGATTTTCCTTTTCCTTTTTCTTTCCTCCTAGTTGTCGCCTACTCTCCTCATCCTCTTCTTTTTTTTGTTCAGCCGAAACCCCACACCACCACACTAATTCATATCTTGTCCCACATTCACAAAACACTAAGTCACTTTTAATGGTGAGATCACATCACTAACACACCTCTCCATGTTAAGCATGATATGTCACTAATGATCCTCTAAGACTTCCAAGACTTGATATGATGTTAAACCAAAAATAGATTGATTCCTTAAACCCACTAATCCATACTAGATTTCTTACCCAAAGTGACTAACTCTTGACTCTCTTGAGAACACCAAACCGTCACCCCCTCCCACCATCATTACATGATCTTCTTTGATTCCCAAATCCATCCCTAAACCTATGTTAAGTCTAATCATGTGTTTAGTCAACTATAATAAAGGAAAAATAGAGTCAAAATGATGGTGTTTAGCATATATGGCAAGATCTCTTATACCACAACAATCCATGGGATATTGCTTTCCCAAAAACTCACTCTCCTTCCTCCTTGTCTCTTATACCACAACAATCCATGTTACTTATTAAGATTTTTTATCTTATTTATTGATGTTACTAATATTACGAATTTCATTTTAACATTGTTAATCGACTTTCATTTTGATATTACGACTTTCCTTTAATCAATTTTCACTAAATGATAATCATCATCTTGATTTCAATAAGTGTGCTAATTTTAAGATGTCAATAATAATTTGTATATAATGGGTAAGACAATTTCAGACGCGGATTATTTTAATGTCATTGATTTAAATGATTGATTTTGATGTTATTTATTAAGATTTTTAATTGTTAAGTACTATATTTACACAGTTTAAATAATGACATTTTTTGGCGGCATTTTGTAACATGTCAAAAGTTGCCTAAAGTGTGTGTACAATGGGTCTTTTTGGCTACATGTTGAAATGGGTCTGGGGTTGATCCTTTTGGTGTATATTTTTTTAATAAAATATAGGAAATTTATATTACACCATGTGACATTGGACCCATTTTCTTATTAGTTGTTTTTTAGCTATGTAATCGGTTTGAACCATTGGAGAGATAACATGTAAAATTTAAGCTACTCATTCAAGTAAGTGGGTTAAGGATTGTTTCTTGATTTACTTATCACCGTATCCATAACTTTACAACAACTATATTTTATGTAAAACACAAATATGGAATACAATGGTGGAGGTTTTCATAAATTATTGAAAATGAGTTGCACCCCGAGGATCGTGATGACAATGATAACAACTTCGAAGGTGAAAAATCAGCTATCAATGAGCAAGACTTGAAAGATTTTGATTGAAGTAATGAAAATGGATCATAATTGGTTGAAGTTCGTTAAGCCCCGACTAAATAATAAGTGTTATATGCTTAAGCTTAGTTATGATTAGAATATAGATATTACCCAAATGATGTAATGTGTGATATTGGTTGAAGTTCGTTAAGCCCCAACTAAATGATAAATGTTTTATGCTTAAGCTTAGTTATGATTAGAATATAGATATTACCCAAGTGATGTAATGTGTGATATTGTAATAGTATGCTATGTAGTTTGCAGTTGTCAAATTAAACTATACTTACTCGATATATCCATCATTTCGTTACATTAAACTGTTAGATGACATTTTGTATTTAACATCAAAATTCATACATATTGCATTATCAAACATTTAGTAACCAAAACACATTGCATAATACAATTCTTATTTTCCCACTTTATTTTTTTTTTTCATTTTACTTTTGGGTAAACCATGGGTCCCCACGGGACTCTAACCTAGTTATATATAAAAGAATAGCACTTGATGACATGACATTCAATGAGGTAACCCCTCAGCCTTTGAATGTGCTATGTGTCATCATGTGGTGCTTTCTTTTTATTTATTTTTTCTAATTTTAAGTAGACATGAAGATTGAAATCTAATCTACTTAATTATATTTTAAACTAGATTTTATCCCGGGAGCATCCCGGGTTGAAATATCTAATATGACATAATAAAATATATTATTATTTTAAACAAATCTCTGTCATAAGTTATGATATTCAAATATAAAAAAACGAATCTCTGCGTCGGGGTATAAATCTAGTGCCATTACAAATGAATTCGGAAGTTTGTAATCGATAATTCTAAAAGAACTAACATAAAAGAACTAAGGGTTATGTGATGCGTTAAAAAATTCATGGGTATATTATCGGGTATACAGTTTGGGTATTTGGGTATGTTGTTTCGGGTAATCGGGTCGGGTATCACCTAATCCCAGACCCGACCCAAACCCACAATTTTTTTAAACTAATCCCAAACCCGACACAATACCTGTCGGGTTACAAAAAATAGTCATTTTTCTCCGTTTTTTATATAACACTATGTTACTCGTTGGAAAGATAATAAAACGCTCGTTAATTTGGTGTAATTGTTTTCTTTAAAAAATCTTGTATATAAAAGATATTAACGTTTAAAAGTTATGGGAGGAAACATGAGAAAGAAAATAATAAAGGTTTAATATTTAGATTTAGTAGATTATGTATTTAATAGATTAGGTTAAAGATTATAATAGATTAGGTTAAATCATATTTATTATTTTTTTTAATTGGTTTACACTTGTCACATCACATCCTATGTGGCATCTCTCAAAGGAGAGATTGCATAAAATTATGACATGTAGGATTAATCCCTTTGCAATATATAGATATATAGATATAGATATAGATATAGATATAGATATTATTATAAATTTAAATATTTTATTAAGAAAATTTATATATGGATTATAAAATCTTAATCTCTCTATACATACAACCTATTTACTAATTTGGTTAAAGAAGATATGGCGATCTTAAAAATAAAATAAACATATTTACCTTCTATATTAAATTAATATATATATATATATATATATGTTTAGATATTTTTTAAAGAGAGAATTATACAGATTGTCCTTTAGTTATACATGAAATTGCATCCTATGTCCTTTTTTCAAATTTTTGACACCTTATGTCCTTTGTTTTATACACTTGTTACACCCTATGTCCTTTAGGCCAAACCAAGTTAAATAACTCAGTTAACTTGCTCATGTGCCCCTCACGTGAGGGGCAATCCTGTCTTTTCACCCTCAATGAAGGACAATCTGTGTAGTAATAATAATAATAATAATAATAATAATAATAATAATATTAATAGTAATAATAATAATAAAACTTACATATTCCCTTTAATTTTGAACAAAGTTTCTGCACATTGTTTATGAGCAGTACCCAGATCCCCTTTACAATTACACCCCAATTCAATCACACCACCACCACGACCATCATCACCACCGTATTCCTCCACTGTCCCACCACCGTCAAAAAAACCCAGATGACAGATCCTACACTGAATTCTGATAAAACTTTAGAGAGAGAGAAGAATACCTAGAGAGAGGATAGGAGCCGATAAAGGAGGAGGAGCCGGAGGGACTCCCACCACCGCCGACGGTGGTTCTCCGGTGGTTGAACCCCACCCCCACCGCGTTACTGTTTATTAGAGAAGAGGAGAGAGAAGCAGAGGATTAGAGAATGAGAGAGAGGGAGAGAGAGAGAGAGGGAGAGAGAGAGAGAGAGAGAGAGACGAAGCAGGGCGGTGGTTCGAGTGTTGGGTCATCGGAGAACGGTGGTTGGCGCTGGTGACCGAGACCGGAGAAGACAACTCGTTTCTCTCTCGCTCTCTCTCTCTCTCTCTCTCTCTCTCTCTCTCTCTCTCTCCATCTCGTGACTCTCCCTTTCTCTTTCATTGTATTAAACCAACTCACTAGTCTCTGCATTACAAATTTTCAATCTTTATCATCGATGGCTGCTCTTCGACATGTTTAATTGTTATGATTTTGTGATCTGGGTCAGTTTTCTTGGATTAATTGTTATATTTGTTGGGTCAGTGGGATATTAACAACCCAAGAAGGAAGCCCTAATTTTTTCTGAACATTATAAAGTGGAATCAGTGAAGAAGATATTATTATTATAATATTATTATTACACAAATTGTCCTTTAACAAGGGTGAATTGACAGATTTGCCCCTCACGTGAGGGGCACGTGAGCAACTTAACCGAGTTTTTTAACTTGGTTTGGCCTAAAGGACATAGGGTGTAACAAGTGTATAAAACAAAGGACATAAGGTGTCAAAAATTTGAAAAAAGGACATAGGATGCAATTTCATGTATAACTAAAGGACAATCTGTGTAATTCTCTCTTTTTTAAATTGTTTTTAAAAATAAATCAAAGAAGATATGGATATCTTCAAATTTAAATAAAAAGATTTATATTCCAATTTACTTAACATGCATTTATTAAATGAACATTATAAATAGAGGTGAACATTTCGTAAATTCAATTCATTCATAACAACTTTCTATAACTTCTCCCTTTAATCTGGAGGTAAGGTTTAATTTTGTTTCAATTAGTTGCAAATTCTTTATTATTGAAAGGTGTTTGTATATTTATATTAAAATATGGATTACATATAAATGTTTGTGTTTTTCAATTATTGTACATATGTTTACGATAGTTGCTGGTTGTGAAGGTGGCACACACTTGCCGGTTATTTTGTTTTGAAAGTCAACATTTGTTTCATATTTTATTTTTAATAATTGTCGGTTGAAACATATATTAGCAATAGGTGGAACTCTTTTCTTTTAAAACTAAACGTGGCATTGATTTCTTTAATGAGGTGTATATCTAGCCTTCAGTTACTGAACATAAAATATTTGGATTTATAAATAAAGTGAAAGTGGCATACAGATCGGTTGTTTAAGTCAAAGTTAAAATGTTCGAACAATATACAACTATTTAAAAAAGTTTAAAACTTGACACCCAAATTTTCATGGCATAAAACAACGGTTGAATTGGCCTATTTAAATCGGATTTGACACATTAAACGGTGTCAAAATATTTTTAAACATCCTTTAGTACAAATTATGAAATCTTATTATTGTTTACTTTTGCCATACTAACTTTCTTCTATAGCACATGATAAAAAAAGGGTATACATAGACCCAAATAATTAGAAATTCAAAAGCATGTGTAAAACGAATACAAGATTTGACAATATAATAATAACTCATGTAATTTATAATCGATAGATATATGTCAATTGTATTTGAAAAAACTCATGTAATTTAACCAACTTATATATCAACTATTGCAACAATCAAACTACAATTATATCAAATAATAAAAAAAAATCTCTCAACCCAAGGACACTCCCGGGTTATAAGCTATTAGTATTATAATTGAATCGGTATGCATTTGTTGTATATTTCCGTCTTTAATAACGGTCTGTTCCTAAACGTTGTAAAATATGTATAAAAATATGATATTTCTTTGTAATCGTTATTTTACGTTTTTAAATAAAACAATCCATAGGAAATACGAAGACAAGTACTACTTAATTATAACGGAGTTTTATGTTTTTGTACCGGTGTTATATAAGACTACATTGGTTAAATTTTAACGGTTGTGAAAAATGTTGTTTGTAGTAGTGACGTATTGATATAAATTTTACTACATAACTATTTTACATTCAATGGTAGTGGTATTTATGTTGCTAGAACCGGTACCGATATTTATTTTTATAGTTTTTGTTCCTCTTTCGATTGATACAACGAACATCAGTACTTTAACAAACTGGATCATTGTCTTATATTCGGGAAGAAATAAATCCATCAAAAGATAACGACTTTGCAGTGAGAAACCAAAAACCCTAAGATGTAAGAATATTGGTGGGTCCTCTACGAAGCTTCATGGAAAGTTCTTATGACAATTTCGTACGTTTTAAGTTTTATTATTTTCCATGTAGACAACAAGGTGATGGATTAATTAGACAAAAAAAAAGTCCAAAGAAAACAAAAGACATATGAGAGGATGGCTAATTCGTGGCTTCATGCAATGAAGGTATGCCCTACACCATAATATATTATATCAATCCTTACGAATTTAATTGTACATAACGAGTTGATGCTATCCCGCGCGTTGCGGCGGAATGTTGTAAAAGATAAGACTAAATATGTACCAATTTTTTATATGTTTTTGCGTAACATACAATTTAACAAATGATTATTGTATACCAAATCGATTAATTTGAATTATTAACAAATAATTTGGATCAAATCAAAAGGTGTAATTTGGAACTAATCGATTGAGAAATCCGAAAGACGGAGTGTGGGTTTACATGGGATTAGGGTTTGAGAACTTATTGGTGATAATGAAAGCATGATAGATTTATATTTGGTTACTAATAATTAAGATGAGATTAAAACACAAACAATTCAACTAATTCTCTAAAATTCATATTCCTTAGGTAATTTATTTTGTGTTATTGATACTTTTTTTTGAAAGGCGAATTTCTTGCTCTTTGTGAGACTTGAACTCAAGACCTCACACTTTTAGTGTATTAAAAGGCTTTGCCTTACCACTGGACCACCAACCCCAATGGCTTGTCTTACTGATACTGATTTCGTTCAAACGTGCAGTAAAGTAAAATAATTCAAACTAATAGTTATAGTTATAAGACTGGTGGGTATGGGGGCCGGCAAGGGACCGGCAACGCCATGCCGCCCCGGGCTACACCGCCCCCCAGGGCCGGCAACGGCATGCCCGGCAATCCCTTGCCGTTGATGCCGTGCCTTGTGGCTTGTGATTGGTGGGTGGTGGCCCGTCTTCTTTGCCGGAGCGGCACCACACCCGGTGGTCTAATCTCATCTTAGTTATTAGAGACACAAACATATTCTTACTACATATTTTATGATTTAAAACCTTTGTCTTTCTAAAACACTATCTTCCTCATCTCTGCAAATGTTATGATGAATCTTTAGAAAAATCTTCACCCACATAGATAGATGCCTCGAAAGTCACCCACTCCCTCTCAACACTTAATCGCTGGAGCACCGACGTGCTCGAACACGTGTCCCCGAAAAACCAACGCTGCCGTCATCACATCTTCCACTGCCACCATAGCCCGTCTGTTGTATTTCTACATCATGACGGCAAAGCGAAAACGGTAGAAGAGTACAAAAGACGTACCAATATGATGTGAAATTCTTGATCGTAAGTTAAGGATTTAGAAGAATAATAGTAGATTGTGTCGAAGGGAAACGGATATTAAATAAATACGGCGGTAAGAGATAATTGGGTAAACGGTGTGACGGCAGTTACTGGGGAAAACGAACGGTGTGACGGAAGTTGGTGAGGAAAATGTAAAGCAGCATAATTTAGGGTATCACAGGGTAAACCGGGAAAACGGTGAAGGCGGATATTTTTTAACGGAAGTTAAGTAGGCGTTAAGTTTATATAATATCTAATCATACTACTGACAGGAACGTGTCTAGTTGCTATTGTCTTTCTTTTGAACAGAAAAATGCCATTCAAAATTCTGCTACCTCTCTTCAGAATTATGTTTTATTAGTTTGTGTGTTTAGTTATAGATTTATTATTTATGTTTCATTAGTTTTTTATTTAATTTTGGGGCTATTTTAATCTAAAAAAATGGTTTTAACGGTAATTAATTTGGGAGAAAAAAATATATAAAAATCTAATTGGGAATAATTTATATTTTATATTGCTTATTACTTCAGTTTTCATTTCTTTGTAATGCTAAATTAAAGTATCTTGTGACATAATTTTTTTTTACATCATTACGTTATACTTACAAGGATTGAAGCTTACAATACTTGTATGAAAGGCAACCGGCCATGAATCCATGATACCACTAAATCTAATGTTAAATTAAATAACATATGCATTTCATATATATACACAATATTGTTCGTAATCTCTATTGATTAGCTTGTTCGATCTAGCTTTTTCTTCGGGCAAAAGAATATTGGTTACTTTGTTTTTAGTGACTAAAACCCAAATTGGATCTTAATATTTTAAACCATTATTAATTCATATCTTAATTAATATCGGCAAGGTTATTTATTTTTATTTTTTTTTGGATCGAGTAAGATTGGTTTTGACAATAAAAGTGAAAGTTAAGAACGTTATTAATCACATTGACAATACACATATATTACTAAAACCGTGTATGTCTTAAAAAAATATTCTAATACAATCAATAAAAACATAATCCAAGAAAACCTCATAGCAAAATGAAAATGGTTTTAAACTATAATTAAACTAATAATATAAACTTCTTAACTAAGCTAATGCTCAGGAGACATCATCATGAAAACACAAAATCTTAAAGGGCAACCATTGAAAGAGTATGGAAGCCATCATCATGGTTTACAAGAGCCATAGACTCTCGGGCAGCAACGACCCTTTCATGCGCTAACCGGACAATGCGATCCCATCTTCGTCCAACGACGGTCGGAGAAGTGATTATTCGGCCCATCTGAAAGACGAAAAGACTTGAATCTTGTGCAATGGATTCAGCTATATCTTTTATAGGTCTCATGTTGAGTAGTAGTTTCAAACAGAATGGCCATATTAAGGAAGCCAGGATTGGTGTTGCTGTAAACGTGTGTAGTTGTGAAAGCCCCATAAGCTTCACCTTTGCTACAAGGATAAAGTGCAAAGGCATTGCTTGATACTGAAGAGAGGAAGAATTTTGAATGGTGTTTGATGGATTTGTAATAGCAAAAGGTTCTATATTTTTTGTTGTGCCTTAAACAAATCTATCTCTCTCTCTTTATAAAATATATATATATATATATATATGTGTGTGTGTGTGTGTCATGTGTATTGAACTGTCCTATATTTTGCTGCCAGCTTCGTATGGAGGGACGTGATTTAGTTCTTAGATTTTCTAGTTGTGTTTGATGTATAGACGCATTGGCGAAGCTTGGATAAAATAGTGGTGAAGGTCGAAAATTATGAGACCCTAATTTTTTCATATTGTTGGGGGCCTGAGGATCAAATCGGTAGGGGCGGAATCAAATTCATATAAAAATTACCTACGAAAATCGTAAACTACCACCACTGAGCCAAAAATCGATGGGGGCCGAGGCACCCCTGCCCCCCATAACCCTTCGCCGATGTATAGACGACATTTAATGTACAAAACTTACCAAGGCTTTATATGCCATAATTACGCATGGATTAACATAAATTATGCAACATATATAATTAATTACGCTTGACGAACAATAATTATGCAACCTATGCATGTAATTAAGCAACCTATATAATGGTTTTTAAGATGTACGTGTACGGTAACAATCCTTTGTATTTTGTTCTTATTCTTGTCAGTTCTTTTACAAAGTGTTCTTTGTTTCAAGTATGAAGCTTGGGAAGAATGTTGGACCCAACAAGCGTATTTTAACAAGGATTATATACATTCTTGTAATTACATGTGGTTTTACAATGTTGTCACTGCTACAATCTTAACTATTTAAACAATGTAAACATTTGTCTAAAATCACTTAAACACTTTATATGTAATTACCTCTTTACTTCGATTAAAAAAATATATAGCGATTCAAATATATAATTCAATAAATCGTGTATTCAACCGGTGAATAATAAGATTCTCTATATGTGAGTATGTATGTGCATATATGTGTTTCTATGTGCGCGCGTGCGTGCATGTGTTTGTGTTTATATATAGAGAAGGATTATCTTATAAAGCAGTTTTAACCTTCAAAGTGTAGAAAAAAACCAAAATGAAACATGTGGATTGAGCAAGGTATAGGCATCAATATATAGGCTCGCACCATAATTATGAACAAATTACGTAAAGTATATTGATAATTAGTTAATTACGTACAATATTATGCAGCATATAATATAATTATGCACAATATTCCGCAGCATATATAGATAATTACACATAATACTAAACACCTACATCGTCATCACCACTCATCTCCAACCATCACCTTTGTCATCTGAGTGAGGTAGTCGTAGCCGACTCTCTCCTTCCCGTCATTCTTTCTCTATGTCCAATCACTCTGATTTCTCTCTTTAAACCATTCCCCTCACTCTATTTTCAATTTTCCAAAAGTTTGTGTGTGTGGTGTGTTACTTAAATAACTTAGGGAGGAAGAAATGATATTATTAATTAGATAAATTAAAATATATTATATGAATTAGATATAGTTCAAATAAAAGAAAAGTATCTGATGAGGTGGATAATAAGGTGGAGGCTTAGAGTAGTTTAGTGTTGAGGAAAAAATGAGGTTTGAAATGGTTATGGTTTAAAATGATGTAGCAACTCTAGATTTTGGACCAGTTCATACGTTATAGATGCTCTTATGATGTATAGTTATACGGACTTAGAGCATTCACAGTAGTACCCCCATTTTTTGGTGTGACAAAACCCTATAATTTTTTATGAGGTTGGAAGTGATTGTAAGTGAAGAAAATGATGAATTTACTGTTTATCGGTAAATTTTGGGTTCTTTAGAAATCTTTTAGGGAAAACGGGAATCTGTATTTATTTTTTAACATTTGTTGAAAGTGGTTGTAAGTGAAGGAGAGAAAAAACTGTAATGATTTTTAATGTAATATGTGTTTATGATTAGTTATAAATGAATGAGGGATCAACAAGCTATTAAGAATACTCATGTATACCACTCGGCTAAACTATAAACTATTGAAAGTTTGACAACATGTGTGGGCCATCAATCTTCTCTTAGGAAGTTTCCTTGAAGTTGCCATAATCGTTCTGATTTCCATGATGTGAATCATTATTATTCTCATTCTTGATGGAGACAACCTAGCTAACCGTTCAAACAATATCCAATGACCCCATCGCGTTATCTACAGAAATTTGAAGAACAATTAGGAGAATAATATGAAATAGAATCATTGTATTATTATTTGAGTAAAATAACGAGTTTCTAGTATTACCTCATCGCATTATCTATGTATTTGTTACGAACTTAATCGTTAACCAATTGATCCAAAGAAAATAAATAGAAGTTAGATGATAATTAACGCGTTGAGTGAGTAAAACTCAAAGAAATATAGAGGAATATTTAGACTTAATTCAACATTTTCATTCCTAATCTCATTAACAAATTGTGGCTCTTTATATAAGCCTTACAATAGCAAAGAAACTATAACTGAACCCACTAACAACACTAACACAAATTACGGACTCACGTAACTCATAAATTGCAAAACATGGAACACATAATTGGATGTGAATGTGTGCATGACTACTGTCATGGAGACGTGGCACACATCAGTATTTTCCTGAGATGTTTTTGACATGAAAACTAAATGACATATTGGCTACCTTCATTGTCAAACATTTATACAAAAACTATCGGTTTGTTGAATGTTGATTGGACCGATCTAAGACCATATGTAATAGGAGCAAAATATGGGCGTTATTAGGGCTAAAAACGCCTCTAGGTTATTTGTACACCGTCCTTCTTGAGGTTATTTTGGGTGTTTTTCGTGAGGGGGGAATATTCCACCGCGTTGTTTTATTTGTTTTGGCCGATCAAATTGCATTCCTCCTCCAATGGTCATATTATTTGAACGCCTATTTTCTTTTTTTAAGGGTCATTTTCTTTCTTATATATATATATATATATATATATATATATATATATATATGGTCAAGATCGTGTACAAAGTGTTTTTTTTGTGAGAAGTGTGAGAAGTATTAAAAATTGATACTTAGGCATTATTTTTTGAACTTAGTCGTGATGTTTTGGATTGTTTTGCCTATAAAAACACCAAACATAACAATTAAAAACCGAAAAACAATGTATTTTAGGCTTAAATCTTAAAACACCATGCTAAGAACATTAGCAGTGTGTTTTAGCTGTTTTTTAAATTTAATAACTATAATACATTGTATTGTGTTTTAGATTGTTGTGTTTGGTGTTTTTCAAGTTTAAACAACCTAAAACATCATTCCTAAATCCAAAAAATAATGTCTACATGTCAATTCTTAGTCCTTCTCACACTTCTCACGAAAAATGTACTTTGTACAGGATCCTAAACCTATATATATATATATATATATATATATATCTCGTATATTATCAAACCCACACACTACACCTCAAAGTTTATAAAAAATACACACACTTCAAACCATAAAACCCTTAAAAGAATGGGTTCTCCCACATCCTCATCATCCTCGAAATATTATCAACAATTTTTAGTCGATGACGAGATCAAGCAAGATGCGTTTACAAGTGCTTGTGCGCTAGCGGCGACATATATGCAACATCTTAGTAATCCTTCACGTCTTATTTTGCGAAGAAAACGAATTGAACGCGGCCGTCAAGAGGCAAATGGTCGCTTGATGAAAGATTACTTTGATGAAAACCCGACTTATCCAGATCCAAGGACTTTCAGGCGTCGTTTTTGGATGAGCAAACAATTATTTTTATGCATTTCTGGAGACTTGGAAAACCACTTTGATTACTTTAAACAAAAACCGGATGCTAGAGGGACGCTAGGATTTACCGCTATTCAAAAGTGTACCTCAGCACTACGCATACTTGCAAACGGGAACACGACCGATATAAACGACGAGTATCTAAAGCTGGCTGAGAAGACCACACGCGATACCTTGGAGCATTTTTGTCAATGTACACATAATTTTCTTACACATGATATCTATTTATTTTTTATGTTATTTTAAAGTAATACTACATGTATTTTTTAGTTATTTTAATAATACTTTGTATGTGAATTTTTTAAAGGTATAATACAATTGTATGGGCTGCGTTATTTGAGAATGCCAACACGACACGATCTACAAAAAATATATGAGGTTCATTCAGATGTACATGGTTTACCAGGAATGATAGGAAGTATAGATTGTTGCCATTGGCTGTGGTATAATTGTCCAACCGCATGGCGAGGTCAACACACACGTGCTGACCAGGGAGAATCAACCGTTATTCTTCAAGTGATGGCCTCATACGACCTTTGGGTTTGGTCGGCTTTCTTTGGTGTCACGGGGTCATGCAATGACATAAACATTTTTGAGCAGTCGCCTATGTTGGAGGATTTCATTTCAGGTAGAACACCAAAGGCATCTTTCTATGCTAATGGAAACTACTACCCACATGGGTATTTTTTGGGCGATGGAATATATCCCAAGTATTTGATTATCGTAAAGACGTTTAGTAATTGTTGGGTTCGTTTGAGACAACAGTTACCAGAATATAGACTTTTGGATAGTTGTAATGGACGTTTACTAGTCAAGGGACTATAGTTGTAAATGTTCTAAAGTATCTAGGGTTAGTAAGGCAGATCGTGTATTTAACAGAAGGCCAAGTGTATTTAAGTTAAATACACAGGCCCATCAGTGTAGCCTATAAATAGAAAGGCATGTGCAACTCATTTGTTAGGGTTTTTGGTGGTCAAGATAGCACAAGTTCTAATCTGGTGTGTATTTATAATTTCATGGTGTATTTATCGCGATATCTGTAATGGAAATCTTTAGTTGATTATCTTGTGGGTCGGTTTTTCATATGTTCATCTAGTGTCTTTCGGTTTTATATAGATTTATCATCCCAAACACTTAATCAATAGGTGTTTATGTATGATATCAATCATTTGCACTTAAAGATCTAGATTATTGGGACTTACAATTTGGTATCAGAGCCTTCGTGCTCTTGATTGTATCTGTTTTGATACCAAAACCCTCATCTAGTTGGTTTTTAAAGTTTTTATAGGTTTAAAATACGTCTGTGTGTATTTATTTCATAGTATGTGTACTTATGTTTTTGAATGAGTTTTTATAGGTTTAAAATACGTCTGTGTGTATTTATTTCATAGTATGCGTACTTATTTCTTTATAGTGCGTATTTGACATTTAAACCTTCAAAGTTAAAAAATTTCGTCGCCGTGTATTTGTCTAGTGTTTCTGTGTACTTGTGAGAAACCCTAGGCTTGTGCGTATTTATCATAGTTCGTGTATTTGTTTATAAGTACTGCGTACTTATCTAGAGACGAGTATTGATCGTGTACTTGCTGAACTTTCAGGTGTGGCTGTGTATTTGATTTGAGTGTGTATTTGATTTTCTGCGTACTAACCAAATGAGACTTTAGGGACAGTGATCTAGTCTACTGTGACTTTATCACGGTGTACTTTATTTGAGTGTGTATTTGATTTTCTGCGTACTTACCAAAGGCGACTTTGGGGACAGTGATCTAGTCTACTGCGACTTTTAACTTGAGTGTTTTTAAGTTGTTACTTTGCTCAGTGTACTTGTGCTCTCTGATCATCAAGGCTCATCTACGGTTTCCGTGTATTTATTCACTGTTGGACTTTTAATTAAACCTAAAATCAATTAAATACAATGGCTGGTAACAATAACAATCTCACTATGAATCCCCTAACCCAAGCTGAACTCAAAACTGGAACCATAACCCGCATTCCCAAGTTGATGGGTGCTCAAGACTATGGAACCTGGAAGAACAGAATGAAGGCCTTCTATTATGTGAACGATTTCACTCAGTGGAACTCAATTCAACTTGGGCCCCATATCCCAATGAGAACCACTGATGATGGGGAAGTGTTCAACCATGATCCCACAACTTATACCGACCTTGATAAGTAACTGCTGCAACGTGATCACAAGGCCTACGGTATTCTCACCATGGCATTGTCAAAAGATGTCTACAACATTTTCAAAGAGTACACCTCTGCACATGATTTGTGGTTCACACTGAGTGAGTACTTTGAAGAAAATGCAGAGATGCGCCAGAATAAACAAGACATGGTTCAGAAAGAGTATGATATCTTTGGTAGCATTCGTGGTGAAAGCCTGACTTCTCACATCGACAGGTTCATGAATATGCTTAACTAAAATGAAGAAAGCTAGTATTCCCGTCAAAAATCGAAACTCGATCAAGAAACTGCTTAACTCGCTTCCAAAGGAATGGAGTCTGCAGTGTATGATGATTAGGAAAGAGTTTCTGGATCCACAGTCCACTCTAGCTGATCTCATCAGCACACTAAAGTCTTTTGAAATGGACATAACCAAGAGAGAGATGAATCAGATAGTACCAAAAGTAACTCCAAGCAGCTCTCTAAAGAATCTGGCTCTAATGACTCCAATCGGTGCAGTTGGTTCAAGTTTGTCTCCTGTGTATGTGGACTTTGTTGGTGGTGGAAGCTCTAGTTCTGGAAAGGCAGTCTCTTACCCTAAAAAGACAGCAAAGACTCCAAACGCACAGACTACAAAAATCGCTACTGGGCATGTTGAACTCTTTAACATGTTCATGAGCAGTTTTGAAGCCCTAAAGACCGATAAGCTAAAGTATGAGATTATGTCCCCAGAAGATATGTATCAAGTAGACCCTGACGACATGGAAGAGATGGATCTGAGGTGGCAGATGGCGATGATCGCTCTAAGGGTGAAAAGGTTTCAAGACAGGACCGGGAAGAAAATTGGAATGGGAAAGGCAGAGTTCGACAAATCAAAACTTCGTTGTTATAACTGCAAAATTCTCGGACATTTCAAGTATGAATGTCCGCAAGGAGAATGGTAGCAATTACTGATGGTGTTGACTCTACTGAGAAGGAAGGACAGAAGGCGCTGATGGTAGAAGACTTTGACTGGGGGGAAGCTGTTGCAGCCAAAGCAGATGTTAACAAAGCATTGATGGCAACGATATGCACCAAATCTGCAAAAGATATAAATTCTTTGGAAAGATCCTCAGTGGGTGTGCCAAAAGGAGGAATGCAAGAGAATGCAGGCTTAAAGGGAGTGTTGATTGCTAATAAAGGAAAAGGAGAAGTAATTGAGGAGGCACTGATAGCTGAGAAGACCCAAGTCACCAAAGCAGGAGAAAAGCAGCAGGAGGCCACCAAGAAAAGTGATGAGAAGGATCTGGTAAACATTCCTCTTGAAATTAAAACAAAGTTGTGCTCACCACGGTGTATCACAGCGGTAGCTTACTGTTTGTCTCACAATAGAAGAGTTTTAAGAGAAAATGACGATATTCAGAAAATTAACAATGAAATGAAAGAAAATGAGCTAGCATATCAGCGAAAGTTAAATGCTACTCTCGCTGAAATGCAAACTCTTAAAGAATTTGTCCTTAGAAAAGATTTTCTAATAAATGATTTAACAGCAAAGTTAGAAAAATCAAGAAATGAAACAAATCATCTTCAAATTATTGTGGACAAATGGAATGTAAGCAAGAAGGCTCAGGCTGACCTAGTGAATTGTTCAAGGCAATCTTTTGTTAAAGATGGAATTGGATATAAGGATAAAAATGGGATCAAAAGATGTTTATTTTTACCCCTGAGCCAAAGTGAATATATACCAATTCCAAAACCTCATCCTAAAAATGATTTGTGTGAAAGGGAATGTGTCAAATCTGAGTCCAATACTAATATAAGTAAAAGAAATGCAGATGTGACTCAAAAGGCAGAAGTGGAAGATGATGAAAGTTGTGGTGGAAAGACAATGGGTTTAGGTCACCCAGGGACCAATTACTATACAGTTAATTAGTTTATCTGGAATAATCAAAAGACTAAAACTATTTTAAATTCAGATAACTGTAATAGTATATCTAGGCCGAATAACTGTAATGAACTTAATACTAGGTTGGACCTAAAGGGTGTAGTAGCCCTTGATGATAGGAAGAAACATGTCTAACGTTCGAATGTTTGTGTTGAAAATTATGTGCCTTCTTGTGTTGATTTGAAATCTGCTTTTCGTGATGATGAAACTGCATATGAGTCGTCTGTGTTTGTACCAAAATTAAAACAGAACAGGTTTGGAAAATTTATCACTGAAGAAATTCCAGAATTTATTCCATCATCTACAATAATTCATGTTCTGAAGAATTACAAAGTGAAACAGGTCATCACAGAGTGACACAGAAAGCATCATCAGTACACAAGAGTGCAGCACAGATGAAGAATCAATTGATAACAAAAAATGAAACAAGCTCTAGTTCAGGCTCAAGCTTGATCAAGCAAAGAACATCACAACCATCATCATCCAAATCTTCTCCCATTACAAAGGCTAAGCCTCACTCCTCTCGATGCTTTAGATGTGGAAAAGAAGGACATGTTGTCAAAAAGTGTCATTTGGAAAACAAACCACAAAATGATTTCAAAACTCAAAACTCTCTTTCTGATCAAATCAAAAATCTTCAAAAAACAGTGAAAAGTTTTGTTAAAACAACACAACTTTGGAAAAGAAAAGAGTCAATGATGGGTGAAAATCACGATAGATCAAAACTAAAACAAACATGAATTCCCAAAGTTAACTAAATACATGTTTTGATCATCTTTGTACATTGTTTTTCTTGTAGTTATTTTTGAATAAGCTGCAGATGGTTGATAGCACTTATGAGATATCTGTGGCATGTTGATATTGGCGCTTCAAGGACCATCAGTAAATCCCTATACATATCGGTCCATGATTGGATCGTTTATGTATCTCACCGCCAACAGACCAGACATCATGTGGGCAGTAGGATGTTATGCACGATTTCAATCAAATCCCAAGCAATCTCATGAATCTGTAGTCAAGATAATCTTCCGCTACCTTAAAGGGACACCAAAACTTGGTTTATTGTATCCCAAAGATGATAATTTTGATTTAATTGCTTACTCTAATAGTGATCATGCAGGTTGTAGAATTGATAGAAAATCTGTCTCTGGTAGTTGCCAACTCTTGGGGAATCGGCTTGTGTCTTGGCATAGCAAAAAGCAGACTACAGTGTCTATCTTCACTGCTCAAGCTGAGTACACTGTTGCATCTAGTTGTTACTGTCAAGTTTTGTGGACCCAAAATCAGTTGTTGGATTACGGTTTAAATGTCATGAAAATCCCAATCATCATTGATAATGATGCTTGTCGTGACATCATGAAGAATCCTATTGATCATTCTAAAACACTACATATTGATATCAGGATTCACTCTATTCACGATGCTCACGATAAAGGATACATTTAAGTGTTACCCATTGATACTACTGGTCAAAAGGCAGATATCCTCACAAAGGCTTTTGTGACAACAATCAACAAACCAGGTCAACATCCGTACACATTTCATTTATTACGTCATTATATGTGCATATTTAGACATTTTACATACACGATACTCCTCCCCCCAGTCTAGTGAAGCATGAGTTTACCAGAAAACTCAACAAAGAACATTCGTTCAGTCATACAACACCCAGACAATCACTAAACAGGCATTCCAAGAGGTTGTTATGCCCTAACACATGAGTGCAAACTCTTAACACATGTAAGCATTCTAACAAGCAAATGACTTATGATCCACAAAATACATATTGATGTCAATATCAAGTCACTAA
This sequence comes from Ambrosia x helenae, assembly GCA_030844895.1. NCBI lineage: Eukaryota > Viridiplantae > Streptophyta > Magnoliopsida > Asterales > Asteraceae > Ambrosia > Ambrosia x helenae. The sequence goes on along the minus strand of CM061227.1, from coordinate 12,552,995 downwards.
AACACATCTACACTCGGCACTCACCTATACATGTGCACACACTCGATCATACATATAAACACATGAATAACTAGTCTCCTTTCACTATGCAAAAACCGGTCGAATACATCACTACACCACAAGGGCCATCCTTTTTAACCTATTACCTATACCAAGCTAGTAAATCTATCACTACCTATGTGAAACTATGAACCTAAGACCCTTAGTACACCATAGCCGATTCCTAAACCATGTGAAGTCACCATCAAAGGAATGTCCAAACCTTGCAAGGAATTAGCACCATGACATCACTAAGACATACACTTATCACTTGATCCTTACCCAAAGCACCAAATCCACCCTATTTGTCCTTCATCGGCCGCTAAACTCCCCTCATGTCCCTTTCACATGGATAACAAGTACAAACATCTTGGGAACAATGCACCAATCGAACACCATGAAAGAAACATGAGGAACCATCAATTTCACCTAGATTTTTGTCTATTCTCCTTGTCCTATACTCGGCCGAAGGTGTGCATGAGTGAAGGGATATGAAAGTTGTCAAACTTACACCAAACTAGGAAAGAAACAAACCTCTAAAGCATTTCTTTGATGAGTCAACCCACCCTCTTATGCCTATGCTTATCCTTAATCGGCCAACATCAAGAAGAAACAACAATCACAAGTCCCTTTCTTTCATGACACCATGATTAGTTTGCTTAAACATTGCCTCATCCAAGAAGCTTGCACTTTCCCCATTTGTTCTTGTCTATACTCGGCCGAACCACTATAAAAAGAGGCACAAGGAACTCCAACAATCACACCAATACTCCCCTCAAACACTTGATAACCATCGGCTATCCTCAAGCTAATCCCGAAGACCCCAAGGCACGAGCAAGAGGAGAGCTAGAGGAGATCGGTTCCACCTTAGCATAATTAGGTAATTTATCATCCAATAAGCTTAGCTCCATTCATTTTCTTTCAATCGGTTTGATAATACACCCGACCCCAAGTCTTTTGATCCTATTCTACTCGGCCTAACACCACATTGTGATGATCAAGTCATTAAACTAAGTTGTTACTTCTCAAATCCATCACACGAATGATATGGTGTTTTATGCAAAGTTTTAGAAATAAAGTTTTATATGTATACACCTTGTTGAAATAACAATCGGCTGGAGGAACATATCTTAACCAAGAAAAGTCCTAACATCAAAACAATACTTGAATCACCACACTAAGAATCGGATTTTGATAAACAAACTCTTAGTTTTGGAACACTTAAAAACTAAGGTGTTTTAAAAGGAAAACTATAATCGGATTTCAATTTACAAACACCTTGACACCTTGAAAGGCTTCGGCCATGCCTTGTCAAGGGAGGATCAACCGATTTTGATCCATAAACGATCAACTCTTGGATCCAAGGCACGAGTTAGCTACGGCTACACTACAATAACACATGTTAGAAAGACACTAACACATGTTAGCAATTACTAGTGTGTTATGATGGTCTAAGCATATGCTTATGCACTTGTTTTCTTATAAATTAATCACACATGAATGATTAGGAACCATGTTGGTGCAAGTTTATGATAGATACTCAAACGCTTGGAATTATTGACAGAAGACTTTATATTGTTCGTGTTGTTAAAAGAACTTGTCTAAGTTAGTTCTAGAATGTGTAATTAAGTGTAACAACCCGACCAGGAGGGCTGGACGAATTAACAGGTTGATAACAGACTTGCACAACAGAAGCAACGATGACCAATATTTATTTGTTTAATACACATTCTAATCCAAAAATATAAATACACAATCAGATCTCTACACGTCAATAACTCTAGAGGCTCTAATCTGCGATGCTTATAACTCAATCTTCTATCACGATAATCTCTATTCCACCCAAGCAAGTATATACATCGTCTTCACGATCATCCAAATGTAGTACCTGAACACATGCTTAAAAGATTTTGGGTCAGCAATTACGCTGGTGAGTCCGTATAAGAAGTAAGTGGATCCAAAACAAGTTTATCATTTAAAAAGCCAGTTTCCAAGTTTACACAGTTTAACACAAAGTTCAACACACGTGATGTACAAGCGACCCCTCAACCCTAACACTAGATCTATCTACTGCCATTATAGATCTACAAGGCATAATATATGCCGCAACAGTCCGCAGGCCACGGTGGAGGGTTTCCCGGTTCCCTAGTCTCGGGTCCACTGTGCGTGGGGGTTTCCCCAAGTGGTAATACCCATATATATTAAGTGGCTCACCTATGAGTTAATGAGTTTCAGTATAATCCGGCAGCTAGTATCTTGTCACATCACAACAGTTTAGAAATATGAAGCATGTATTCACCCCAAAACAGTAAAACACAAAATGGGGAATGGTACACGGAACTCACCTTGGTAGCGTATCACATCACGTCACACAGTGTCCCAAGTCGAGAGTCAATCTGTCCTTAGCACACAAGGTCCTATGGTAATCATAAACATCTGTGAGTGTAACCAAACATCGCGGTTACACGTGTGGGTGTCTAGGACCTTTAATTAATAATATCGTTTTGGTTTGTCTAAGTCTTGAGTTATTAGTTATATCTTATGGTCTATGGATACATACTTGATTGCCATGTCTTTCATCCAAAGTCTCCTTCATATATAATACCAAGTTACACGTTCTTTCCCATGTTCGAGTAATTGATCCTAAAATTCAATGTCCTTGGTACCATATCTATATTCTAAAGCTAAGTTATACAACCAAGTCTAAGTGATATACATATGTATGTAATTTAGTTTAGCACTTCTCATATTATGTTCATTTATGTCAACCGATCATCCGAGTACTTTGTAATTTAGATATCATGAAGATTATATCACTTGTCTAAGTGTCCAAATACACATCCCTCCATCCGTATTTAATCATATGTCTACCATTAGCTATATGTCTAAGTTCCAATGTTTTGACTATTAAAGCTAGTTATCGTCTCATATGCAAGCAAGCGTCCTATGTTCAATATTTCATATGTTCTATCCATGTTCCTATATCGTCACTTTTATTATATCCATCATATTAACCAAATGTTCATTATATTCATCAAGTACCCAACTATATTTACATATATATATATATATATACACACATCAAACATATTAGTTAGTTATAGTTGTCGAATCGTCCGGTTCTTAGTTCTTTTATGTCCCACACGTGTCACGCGAAGCGAGTATAATAACATAACTCAGATGACTCGGGTTCTTGTGTATACCTCTCGAGTCTCCTCAATTGACCGAGACTCAACTCGGCTTCTAGCCCGTAACTAATCTCCTCTGTCACCACAGGTGACATTAGCCAAGCATCATTTATCATCACCGTCGTTGACCTTTAGACCACCACCGCCGTCACCTAAAACCCTCAACATCACCATCTTCCAATAATCAGACCTCACCACAAAAACCACAAATCGAGCGACCATCCCGTCTGGAACCACCACCGTCACTCGTAGCCCCTGCAGAACCCACTCCTAATCGTTCATCGTCATAACCAACCATAAACCACCTTGACGCCTTGTCTTGTCACCATATCAACAATTAATCTTTTATCAAAGGAAACAGGGATATTTGGGTTTATACCTGTTACTTTAAAGCTTTAATTGGAACCATAGTAAACCGCCGCCGCCAATCTCTTACTCGGAACCCCCGTGCAAACCACCACCACGAGCCACCGTCACGGCCTCTTCCTCTCTCTCTGTCTCTCTCTCTCTCTCTCTCTTTTCTGTGCCTCGTCTCTCTCTCTCTCTCTCTCTCTCTCTCTCTCTCTCTCTCTCTCTCTCTCTCTCTCTCTCTCTCTCACTCTCTCTACAGTTCCCTCTCACTTTCACTCTCGTATAGATGTGTATGTATAACAGGAGGTTTGGGGTTGGGTGAGGGGTAGTTAGGAGCGGCACCGATGCATTTCACCGGAGCTCCACTGTGGGCGGTGGCAGGAGCCGGGCTCCTCTCTGCTCTCTCTTGGTAAAGAAGTGTGGTGTGTGTTTCTTTTGGTTCAACAGGTAAAATGGTTGGGTGACTTTGGGTTTTTATAAAGAAGTTGATTAAATGGTTTTAATAAAACCATTTGTAGACAAAATGGTTTTTAATGTAGTCTCGTCATATAACTAGAGGTGCCATGGGGCACCTGGGGATAACACCATGTATCCCATGGTGACTAATCGAGAATCCCGGTTCGGTTCGGTTCGTTGTCGGGTGTCGGTCCGGTCTCACACGTCTATAATATTATTTCCATCGATAAAATAATTAAGTAATTCATCGCTTCTGCTTCACATTTGGTTATACATAATTATTTTATATTGGTTTATTTATTATAATACCTTTAGACGCGAAAAATTTTGAGCCCTAGGTCCGGGGTGTTACATTCTCCCCCCGTTAATGGAATTCCGTCCTCGGAATTACTTTTGTGCTATCCATCGAACTTATCCAGTATACTCCAGACTCGGATTCATTGTTCGGGTCAACACGCCTGTGCGTACATAATTGTTTTCTTAAGCCCAATTAGAATTTATGTGGTTCCACACTAAATCTTATGCCACATTTAGGTTTTCTAAGTAACATCTCATATAGTGGTTATATTTACTTTCAATGTTATATCATAATTTATATATCTCTGTTAAGTTTATACGGATATCATTCACTACTAAACTCTGGGTATTAACACAAAAATTGCGATTTGTCAGGATCCTTCTGGATCAGTTGGATGATAGGAATTTCACAACCCTTATCATCAGCTAAAGGTTGGAACCAAACACAACGTTTAAGATTCAAGTTAGAAACGAATGGTTTAAACTATCGACAGACTAAGGCTTGTCCTTGGTTTACTTCCCAGTCCCATTTTCGATGCACCGTAGGTGTTTATATATTGGGTGTACCGCAGCCAACCCACCAAACCTTTGATAACCTCGAAAATGTACTAGAAATTTAAGAGATTCAGAGTTGTTTTTTGTTTGACTTTTAGTCTTGTTTCCAATGCGTCATTGGTGTTTATATATAGGGTGTACCGCGGCTAACCCACCACACCAATGATGCCTTGTAAACATACTGAAAATCTTCCCAAAAACCTGATAGGAAACGTTCTTGAAAAGGTACCTTATCAAGAAATCCTATGTGTTTTGAGAATTTTATAGTCCTAAGAACTTTGCTAGGTGTAAGTTGACTACCTAAACGGTCTTATACGGACTTGATTCTTAGCGATATAGGTTATCCTCGTAACTTTTATACTATCATTGTGTTTAGTTATATCTCTACTATTCGCAAAATCGTTCTATTCTTAAGTCTTTTGATATTCTTATGATACATGGTGTGGGGCGTAGTGACAATTTTCAAGAATCATGGGAAAAGGCATATATTTAAACAGCATGAGTCGATCTTAAACATGTAAAGAGCACATATCTACTCTCTTGGCGTCCTAGATCATGTTTCCTTGTGAAGTCAAATTAACATCTATGTAAGGTTTTCTTACTAAACTTTGACTGCGTTCTTTGGTTCTTGTCAATTGTTTTTACGAACATTTTCGCTCCCCCCCGTTAGAGCCTACCTATATATTTCTAGTGGGTTATATACGAATAGCTTTGACGCTTATACTGAGAGGTTATGGAACTAATCCAAACGTCTTGACAATAATCTAAGGATAACATGGGACACTAAATTGACGAACATATATTAAACCTTATGGTTACCTCATGTAGTGTTCGGTTGTTCGCTCCTAGTCTCTTGGAATCGCTTGATATAGTATTTACAGTGTACAAACCTCCTCGGATATGGTTTATTGGTACTTTGATTGATACTTGGGAATCATTTTCTAAGATCTACCATGCGGTTATGAATCTATGACCATATTCTTGACTTAAATCCACGGGAACCGATGTAAATCCTATCCAAATGAAGGAATCTAGTAATCAATGGTTAGTCTCTTATCTTCGGTCTAACCGGTAAGAGCATGTCAAATCGCGAAATTCAGCGTATATGGACACAAAATCATAAACTAATTGGTCAAGAAATAAACCTTATCAAATTAAGGGCCTCCATCCTCTAGTTTGGTCGAGTATCACTTTAGTATCTTCATTCCTCTCAACTTGCAGCGCCAAATTTTTGGCGAAGTACCTGATTCTTGTAGTTAATTTTGCACTTAATTATGGAAAGTTAGTCACATGTAGTATTATTCACTAGAACTCGTTATATATGTATATATAGATTTCAAAAGATAAGTACCACATTAGTCTGTTTCCTCACTTAAGTTTGCAGCTACCATGGTTAACATTCACAATTTCGGTGACTCTTCGGATTTCTTAGAACTTATTCGTGCCTGTAAATTCACAATTACATGACATCAAATGTAACCGTCAATTTACCTCACGAAATTATTCTAATAATCTCCGTCGTAGTCATCATTCACGTATCACTCAAAGCTCGTATACTAGTCACACTGGTTCTAAGTCCCTGTAAGCATCTAGTGTGTTCAGGTACTCAAGTCTTGACTTATTTCTATCCATATTTCGGTTGGTCTTATATAATTTCAAGGAATTCCCTAGCTAGGTAATCTTAGAGCCTTTAACGCTAAGTTCTCTAAGTTGTCCTGATATAGCATAGGATATCTGGAGATATCCTATTCCGGTACATCTATTGCTCTGATACCAACTGTAACAACCTGACCAGGAGGGCTGGACGAATTAACAGATTGATAACAGAATTGCACAACGGAAGCAACGATGACTAATATTTATTTGTTTAATACAAATTCTAATCCAAAAATATAAATACACAACTTACATAAGTAAACTAATAACTATGCAGGGACGAAGCGCGTCGGTCGTCGAAGCAGTTAACGGGTTGTTATCCACTAGTCAATCCGATCTCTACACGTCCATAACTCTACAGGCTCTAATCCGCGATGCTTATAACTCAATCTTCTATCACGATAATCTCTATTCCACCCAAGCAAGTATATACACCATCTTCACGATCATCCAAATGCAGTACCTGAACACATGCTTAAAAGATTTTGGGTCAACAATTACGCTGGTGAGTCCATATAAGTAGTAAGTGGATCCAAAACAAGTTTATCATTTAAAAAGCCAGTTTCCAAGTTTACACAATTTAACACAAAGTTCAACACACGTGATGTACAAGCGACCCCTCAACCCTAACACTAGATCTGTCTACTGCCATTATAGATCTACAAGGCATAATATATGTCGCAACGGTCCACAGCTCTCAGTGGAGGGTTTCCCGGTTCCCTAGTCCCGGGTCCACTGTGCGTGGGGGTTTCCCCAAGTAGTACTACCCATATATTAAGTGGCTCACCTATGAGTTAATGAGTGTCAGTATAATCCGGCAGCTAGTATCTTGTCACATCACAACAGTTTAGAAAAAGGAAGCATGTATTCACCCCAAAACAGTAAACACAAAAGGGGGAATGGTACACGGAACTCACCTTGGTAGCGTATCACATCACGTCACACAGTGTCCCAAGTCGGGAGTCCATCTATCCTTAGCACACAAGGTCCTATGGTAATCATAAACATCAGTGAGTGTAACCGAACATCGCGGTTACACATGTGGGTGTCTAGGACCTTTAATTAATAATATCGTTTTGGTTTGTCTAAGTCTTGAGTCATTAGTTATATCTTATGGTCTATGGATACATACTTGATTGCCATGTCTTTCATCCAAAGTCTCCTTCATATATAATACCAAGTTACACGTTCTTTCCCATGTTCGAGTAATTGATCCTAAAATTCAATGTCCTTGGTACCATTCCTATATCCTAAAGCTAAGTTATACAACCAAGTCTAAGTGATATACATATGTATGTAATTTAGTTTAGCACTTCTCATATTATGTTCATTTATGTCAACCGATTGTCCGAGTCCTTTTTAATTTAGATATCATGCAGATTATGCCACTTGTCTAAGTGTCAAAATACACATCCCTCCATCCGTCTTTATTCATATGTCTACCATTAGCTATGTGTCTAAGTTCCAATGTTTTGACTATTAAAGCTAGTTATCGTCTCATATGCAAGCAAGCGTCCTATGTTCAATATTTCATATGTTCTATCCATGTTCCTATATCGTCACTTTTATTATATCCATCATATTAACCAAATGTTCATTATATTCATCAAGTACCCAACTATATTTACATATATATATATATACATCAAACATATTAGTTAGTTATAGTTGTCGAATCGTCTGGTTCTTAGTTCTTTTATGCCCCACACGTGTCACGCGAAGCAAGTATAACAACATAACTTAGATGACTCGGGTTCTTGTGTATACCTATCGAGTCTCCTCAATTGACCGAGCCTCAACTCGGCTTCTAGCCCGTAACTAATCTCCTCTGTCACCACATTAGCCAAGCATCATTTATCATCACCATCGTTGACACTTAGACCACCACCGCCGTCACCTGAAACCCTCAACATCACCATCTTCCAATTATCAGACCTCACCACGAAAACCACAAATCGAGCGACCATCCCGTCTGGCACCACCACCGTCACTCATAGCCCCTGCAGAACCCACTCCTAATCGTTCAGCATCATAACCAACCATAAACCACCTTGTCTTGTCACCATATCAACAAATAATGTTTTATCAAAGGAAACAGGGATCTTTGGGCTTATACCTGTTACTTTAAAACTTTGATCGGAACCATAGTAAACCGACACCGCCAATCTCTTACTCGGAACCCCCTGCAAACCACCACCACGAGCCACCGTCACCGCCTCTTCCTCTCTCTCTCTCTCTCTCTCTCTCTCTCTCTACCGCTTCTCTCTCTATAGTTCCCTCTCACTCTCACTCTCGTATAGATGTGTATGTATAACAGGAGGTTTGGGGTTGGGTGAGGGGTAGTTAGGAGCGGCACCAATGTGTTTCACCGGAGCTCCAGCGTGGGCGGTGGCAGGAGCCGGGCTCCTCTCTGCTCTCTCTTGGTAAAGAAGTGTGGTGTGTGTTTCTTTTGGTTCAACAGGTAAAATGGTTGGGTGACTTTGGTTTTTATAAAGAAGTTGATTAAATGGTTTTAATAAAACCATTTGTAGACAAATGGTTTTTAATGTAGTGTTGTCATATAGCTAGAGGTGCCATGGGGCACATGGGGATAACACCATGTGTCCCATGGTGACTAATCAAGAATCCCGGTTCGGTTCTGTTCGTTATCGGGTGTCGGTCCGGTCTCACACGTCTATAATATTATTTCCATCGACAAAATAATTAATAAATTCATCGGTTCGGCTTCACATTTGGTTATACATAGTTATTTTATATTGGTTTATTTATTATAATACCTTTAGACGCGAAAAATTTTGAGCCCTAGGTCCGGGGTGTTACATTAAGCTAGTATTGTAAAAGCTCAACACAAGCCCAGTTAAAAGCCCATGAGGATGCATGTATATAAGCAAATGATACATGGGGTTTTAGGGGTTGGTTGGTTGGTGTCATAGAGAGTTTGAGAGAGAGCTAGCTAGGATTACAAGTTCGGTGTGGTTCTTATTAATTGTTATCTGTGATTCGATTAATAAGAAAAGCATTAAAAAGTAATCTTGTGTTCTTTGTGTGATATCCACGGATCAAAGATATTCCGCGTCTAGGATTTGTGTTTAGTTTGATAGCAGAGAAGATCTCAAGGAAAATGGACCTACAAGTGGTATCAGAGCTTTCGGGCTAGATATCACCCAAGGAACAAGTTCGTAGAGATTAATAATAATCGGTATGCATTTTCTTTTTGTTTCGGTTCTTATTCTTTTTGGTTAAAAAAAATTCTGTTATGGTTATTTTATTTGGTTCGGAACTCCGGATCTTATTTTGTTTAGGTTTCTGTTTTGTTTTGGTTAATAAATCGTGATTCTGTTTAAAAAAAAAACCAGATCATATTATTAAATTAGTTCCAAACTCCCGGTTCTTAATTTTTGTTTGGTTTGATTCTTTTTTTTTTTTTGGTTTCTTTAAAAGATTTCGTAATTGATTAAAAAAAAAGAGAGAGGTTTGAGTTTTTATTAATCAGATCTTTATTTTCTTAAAAAAAACTCACGTAAACTTTATGATAATTGAATTCTTTTGTTGAACTTATCAACTCTTTTGTTTTGTTTTAGGATCATAATATTTTGGTTATAGGATTTGATATTATCGTATTTTGGTAATCAATTTTTGGCTAGTTTATATCTCACGATTTGTTTCAAACTCTTGCAGGTTTAAAAATTTTCCAGGTTTGAAGGTTTATTCAAAAACATCAAGAACGCTTTTGATTTCATTAAAATTATTGTCTTTGAACTTGTTTTGGGGTTTTAATTTTTGTTTGTGCAGAACTCTAGGAAAGAGATTGGAATAAGTTTGAAAAGGAAATCGACTTCAAGGAAGGAAAGGATTAAGAAGATTTTGAAATTTAAATCAATCTCAATCAATTCCTTATTTATCGGATAACCAATCTTGTTGACCAAGCATAAGGTTCTTGGAAATAAGTAGTTCTCGGCTTCATTCTCATTCGAAAAAAAAATGTTCTCGGACAAGCGATAGAACTTGGACATAGAGTATTCGGAAGCTATTGTTCTCGGAAGTTGTTCTCGCATACAAAAGATCTCGGACCAAGGCAACAGTCGAATTCATTTTAGTTCTCGGATAATTTAGAAAGCAAATCTTTGTTCTCGAACACAAAGCAAGGGTTCTCGGAAATAAATAGTTGTTCTCGGACTCAAGCAAGTTCTCGGAGATACACCAGTCTAGTTCTCGAACAAACATCAAAATTCTTATTCTCGGACATAGTTCTAGAACTAGGACACCTGTTCTCGGAAACCAACACAAGTTCTCAGAAACCAACATAAGTTATCGGAAACACACATTAGTTCTCGGACACCATTGTTTCGTTTGGACTTTGGACTTTGGACTTAATTAATTAAAAAAATTGTTAATTAAATCTAAAATCTATTAAAACAAATGGCGTTATTAAATAAAATGGTAGAGATGGATCATGAGGTGGGCAAAGCGAATTCCCCGCCTAAGATGATCAGTGTTGATAACTATTTTTGGTGGAGAGGACGGTTTGAGAAACGGGCTCGTTTTTACCAATTGAGAATGTGGATTTGCATCTCAGACGGGTACATTCAACCGTTTAAAGAGAGATAAGGCATGAGCGGGCAAAGACTACTCGCCTTCAGTGAGATGAATGAGGAACAGAAACTGATGCACGAAGCTGAAAATGTTGCTAGAGATGCCATCACTATGTGTTTGCCACAAGAAATCCTCTACACTTTCAGCAGAAACAGAACGTCTAAAGACTTATGGGAGGCGTTGGAGAAAAGGTACATGGGCAGTGCTGAAGTATAGAAGAACAAGAAGGAACTACTGAAGAAGCAGTTTGCAGTCTTCAAGCACTTCGAAGATGAGAGCTTAGAAGACATCATCACAAGATTCTATCATCTGCTTACTGAATTGGGAAATCACGAGATACAGTATACTGATAATGAGCTGAACGACAAGCTGCTGGATGCACTTCCTACAAAATGGGATGTGTATTCACTGAAGATCAGAAACGGAACTAACTACGGTACTATGACTTTGGATAGCGTGGTAGGGACGCTTAGAGCTTACAGTTTCAACATGATGAGGCGGGAAGCAGGATCTAAACAGGTACGGGATCCATGGATTTATCACGGAAAGCCTACAGCTAAAACCTCATCAAGCAGCAGTGGTGTCTCGGCATTCTTCTCAGGTGACACATCTGGTAATATTATTCTTGATTCTGACGGTGAGTGTTGTTTTGTGTCAACATCAGGTGAGACAACTAAAGTCAAGGATATCCCTTTTGGCGGGAATGGAAAAAGTTCAAGTGGATCGTCATCTGGAGCACGCAAGTCAATGCCGATGAGTGTTAAGTCGGCTGAACAACAACTTGCTGTGCTATCTTCCTTAATAGCTTCGTACGAGAATTACATTCAAGGGAAGATAAATAATCCAGCACTCTTTGATGATGATTATGACCAGATTGATCCTGATGATCTGGAGGAGATGGATTTACAATGGAACTTGTCCATGCTCTCACGCAAGGCAAAGAAATACATGGAACGAACTGGAAGGAAGCTCGTTGGTGGAAGAGCTGGTTTTGATAAGAGTAAGGTGAAGTGTTTCAATTGCCATTCCTTTGGCCACTTCGCTAGAGAATGTTCAAGACAAGGGTCAAGCAAAAATTCCAACACTACGAGACTGAGTTCTTCTGTTGCCACACCTTCAAGTTCAAATAATTCAAGTTCCAGGGCCCTCCTGGTTGCCAAACCTGACGGTAGATATGACTGGAGTTCAATGTTAGATGGTGATCAGGCTCTTATGGCAGAGATTAAAGATGAAAGTGTGAAGTCAAAAGCATCTTATTCTGACAACGAGACCGTGTTTGATACGCTCAAGACTGAAGAACATGTGACTGAAGCTGAATCAGTCAAAGCTAAAGATGACAAGATTGATGAAAGTGCAGTGAAGTCTGAGGTAGCTGCTACTGAAAATTCTGAGGAAGTCGAGGAGATCATCAGGACAACAAGCCGACTGAAGAGATTCTGGATCTGACAACAGTTACAAAAGGGATGTCAACAGCGGAGTTCATTGCGTTCATGACTGAACTGGACTCTGACGCCAAAAAGGTACACATTTCTTTATCTACTGTTGTTGATGCTTGCAAAAAATGTTTTGACTTTGTTGAGAAACTAGATTTCCTCGAATTCTTTTGGGTTCATACGATAAGCGGGCTTGTTAGGAATTACTGCTCCAGGGACGAAGTCGATACAATGTTGAATCTCCCTCATAATGGGTAATCCAGGTGGAATGTCGTCCGGAAAAACGTCATTAAATTCAGACAATAAGGGTTGGACCGCCTCTGGAACAGTGACTACCACATTGTTTTCTTCTACGACTATCAAAGCAAACACGAGTGGGGTACGGCTAAAGTTGGTATAATTTAAGAACTCCGACTTAGTGAGGATTAAAGCTTCGGTTGTTGTGGTTCGAGCGTCGAGAGGGGCTAACGTAATGTGGACACCATCTTTTTTGAAGCTATAAGTATTTCGGAACCCATCATGTCGGGTTCGCCGGTCATATTGCCAAGGCCTCCCTAATAGAACATGGCAAGCGTCCATGGGGATAACCTCACACCATACTTCGTCCGAATACCGTGAACCAATAGAAAACTGAACCAAACAACGCTGAGTAACCTTGACGATGTTACCTTTTTTGAGCCATGTGAGTTGGTACGGTTCAGGGTGATTCACCACCTCGAGACCTAGTTTGTCCACCATGTAAGTCGCGACCATGTTCTCACAGCTACCTCCATCGATAATGACACTACACACCTTACCCTTTACTGTTCATTTGGTTCTAAAAATGTTACTACGAAGCCATGTTGTGTCTTCCATTGTATTTGCACTAGTAGCACTTAGAACTCTTTGTGAGACTAATGCTTCACCTTTGTCAGGATATATTAGCTCTGTTTCTATAACCTCTTCATCCTTGCCCTCCTCATCGGTGTCGTAAGTCGGTAACGGGTCATCAACAAATGTAACTAATTGTGTGTTGGCGCATTCTCGAGCAAGATGGCCAAAACCTTGACACTTATAACAACGCGGACCACGAGAACTTGAAGCAAGTGGAGTTGTGGAGTTAGGCGCTGTTTCGGTCTTGACCGGTCCTGCACGCTGGTTGTTGTGGGTGGTGTGGGAGTAAGGCGAGTTGATGTGGGGAAACGGTTTGGTGTGGATTTAGTTCGAGTCTTAAGTTGTTTCTCAACCTTAAGAGCTAGACGGCATACGTCATTGAAATCACAAAATTGTTGAAGGTGAACAATTTCCGCAATATCGGTCCGCAATGCGCCCAAAAACCTGGCGATTACCTGTTCCTCATCTTCCTCGGCTGCACACCTCATCCTCAACCGATCAAATTCAGCAATTAATTCTTCCACAGAAGAGTTCCGTTGTGATACATTATGATACTCAAGAAAAGCGTCTTGTCGGTAATTTATAGGTAAAAATTTGGCTTGTAACAGCTTCTTCATCTTAGCCCAAGTTTCAACTTTAGACTTCCCTTCTCGAACTCGTTTTTTTCTTACATGATCCCACCATAGCGATGCGTACTTCCAAAGTTTAATAGCAACTAGTTTAACCCGGAGTTGATCTGGAATGTCACGCAGGTCAAAGACCCGTTCAACCGTGCTTATCCAGTCGATAAACTCATCGGGTTGGGCCCTACCCTCAAACTCGGGAATTTCAACTCTCATTCCCAAGGTACGTAGGGGATCGTTGTGGTACTGTTGTCGATGACGGCCAAAAGGATTCTCCTCCTCATCGTCTCCATCGTCCCAGACGAGTGAATCCGACTCAGTTTCCTCATTGCGCATCTCTCGTTCTAATTCAAGGTCTCGTATCCTTTGTTGAAGTCGTTCGATCTCCACATCACGTGGATCTCTTAGGTTGCCCTCGTGACCTTGGCCAGTGCCTCTACGGGGGCCATTACGAGGGGGTCTCCCACGTCCAACCATCAGGTATCACTGTGCTCTGATACCAACTGATGCAGCTTGATGATGGTGGAACGAATCAAGCAAACAAAAGGAGGCGAAGAGACTGAATGAAAGATCTCAAAACCAAAATTCACCCTTTATTCCTCTTGCAACTTCAACATATATAGAGTTTAAAACAAAATACCAAACATCAAAATAAATAAAAGATAACTCAAAATAAATAAAAGATAACTGTTGAAATAAATAAGGAAACGAAAGGTTCAATCAATTCTTCATGCAATTATTGTTGTGTCGATCTGGACATCGGGTGACTATTCGGGTTCTTGGTCGCCTGCATCAGTGTAGTACTTGAAACATACTCAAATCAGAAGACAAATTGGTCACAAATGAGAAAACTAAAGGTATGTTGATCAAATGTAATCAATCCAAGGAGGAGAACAAGTGTAGAAAACAGGTATGATTCTTGATTTTCATATTTTCAACTAATCTACGGGTGGTGTTGTGAATTATAGTTGATACTAGATTATACCCCGGGAGCGTCCCGGGTTGAAAAATTTAATATGATACATCAATTTTACATATGAAATAGACTGATGTATAACTTTAATATTAATATCTAACCTAAAACAAATTAACAATGTACAACTCCAAGAATGTAAAACTTTAATGTAACTCTAATATTAACACCTATCCTAAAGACTAAACAAATGTACAACTTTAACATACTAATATTGATACCTAACTTAAAACAACGTATAACTCTATTAACATATTCGGCTCTGGTTGAAAAAAAATTCATATTTACTGATTTGAACATAATTAGTGACTTGCCTATACATGATTAATGATTTACCTGAACACTTTGTGTTTTTTTTCATGTATGAACAAAACCCCACAAAAAAATTTCTCCGTTTTTTTATATAGCACTATGGTACTCGTTGGAAAGATAATAAAATGCTCGTTAATATGGTGTAATTTTTTTCTTTAAAAAATCTCGTATATTAAAGATATTAACGTTTAAAAATTATGGGAGGAAACATTAGGGTGAAAAATCCAATTTTTGTTTTTAAATTATTTTTTTCCTAAAATATCTCAATGCCACATGGGATGACACATGGCACACTCAAGAAAGAGAATGCTTCTTTGAATGCCATGTCATTAAAATGGCTTTGGTTTATTATATGTATAGATTTTTTTGTTATTCATGACAACGTTTCCTGATGTTTTTAGGTGAGTGAATCTCAAGACTCGCCTTCTCTCTTCCATGGTTTGCATAAATTTCTTTGAAGGCACACACCTTTATAGTATTGTTGGTCTAAGTTATAGTTTTATGCTCTAGAGGCTAGATTGTTATACACTTATACTTAGATTGTGTGTTGTGGTCAAGGTTATCACCCACATTCATCTAATAATATTGTGTCACCTGAACGTTAACTAAGCACTAAAAAAAGCCCATGTTCACTCACTTGACTCTGTTGTGAATAAAGCCCTTGCTTCATCGTTGCATGTCACAATTATTAAGCCCAGTATTATTTTTCAGGCTTATCATGTTTTACTCGTTTGTATACGATTTCTTAATTAAAAAAAAAAAAGAATAGTAGTAAAACATAACATTTGCTAAATATTCAATAATAACAATTTAATATTTTATTATACGTAATTTCAATCATATTTTATCTTAAAACACCATTTTATAATTTCTAAATCTTCAAGAAGAATTTGCAAAAAAAGAACATGCCTTGTAAAACTGCACAAAAATTGATAACCCAGAACGTCTAGGTCGATAACAAACCACGTGTTTTCAGAAACAAATGTTTTCGAATTCTCTTCGTGGGTGTTTGGGATTTCTTATTAAACTCCAAAAACACTTTTGGTCAGGAATTTTTAAAAAAGTGTTTGAATTATCTTTTATGATAGGAAAATTCAATAAGTTTTTTTAAAAAGTGTTTGGCTTAGCTTATTGTGAAAATTGGTTGCATGAGTGATAGATTTGTAATTTTTTATTCCAAAAGACAAAAGCCAGGATTTTTAACTTCTTGAAAACAGTTTTTCAACCCTTATCAAAATTCAAAACCAAAAGCGCTTTTGCAGTGTACAAAAAGCTTATTAGCTTATAGACTTTTTAAAGAAGCCAATAAATCATTAAACCAAACACCTACGGGATAGTATGGAGACATGGAGTCAATGTACTCGTTTTGGAACAAAATGATTTAAAGGAATATTATAATTGATTATGTGATACAAAATGTAATGGAAATAATATTAAATCAAAGCTACCTCCATAAGGTTGGTTATCTTCTAACCCCACAAGACTATGTCAAGGGCAAAAACTTGTGAAACCATGAATGTCTTCTCTTTTTTTTACATCAATTTTGGAAAACATAATGTGAAAAACAGGAATTTGAGTGAGCCTCACTTCATTTGTTAATGATGTATCCCAAAACTAGACCAATCAAGCAAATGGCGATGACAACGATCATCGAAACACCACCACCGCCCCCTTGACTTTTGTTGCCTCCGCGCTTCAAGAGTTCCTGTATGTCAACACAAACGATGAACAATAGGGGAAAGCAAGAACTTATGATGGAGATGGAAAAAAAAACCGGAATCAAAGGTGTCACTTTTGACATGTTTAACTAAAAAAGTCGATCTTTACTGTGTTTCTTCTATACGTCATAAAGGTAAAGTTTAATAACTTAGCTACAGTCAATTAAGTATAAAGTTGCCCAAAGTATTTTAAATACTTAAAACACAATTAAATCGCTCTATATAAATATAGTTAGTTATATTATTACCTCTAAAGTATAGTTTTTATAATCTTATTTAATATATTAATTATTGAAGACATTAAAAAAAGACGGACAAATGATATAGGCCAAACCGCCTGGCTTTGATTCACTTTTGACCCGTTACCCAACCTTCCCAATTGCCACCCCTGAAAAGGAAGAAAAAAGCGTTAAAAGTCTTGAACACAATCTTACAATTTCTTGACGAATTTTGTTGCTTTGTTGAATAGCAGCATTCTTTTCGTCAGTCAACTTTGCAATGAGAGATCTTACCTGCAAATTTATAAGCGTTTAATCTAAAATTTTAACACAACATAATTACCAAAAGTAAAATGACAATGAGCATAGACAGTTTTGCATTCTTCTTGAATCTATTAACTGAAGGAAAAGGAAAATATATGTTAAAAAGTTTAATAAATCTGCACATTTTCTATTCAAAGTCATACGTGTGTTGATCACTGAGTCATGATACTGCAATACTATGTCATTGTTAATATAAATTTGAAAACATCACATGAAGACAGCACAACAAAAAGGTCATTCGCCATGGACCAAAGACTAGAAAAGTCAAATGTGCAGCATACCATGGAGTTGATCACCAAAGACTACACAAGTTAATGTTTTAAAACCGAAGATGTGATAAGGATCGTTTTTACTTCGTAGAGGTGGCCACTTCGTATTCTCGACCCATATACCAACGGGTCAATCTTCGCTACATTTTATTCTTTTAATAAAAACTTGAAAGAAAACTGAACAAACAGATTTAAAGTCACCCGAAGTGTACTTTGAGCTCATAAAACCTCCTAAATCGTATTTGTGACGAAAATTATTATTTTTGAAATTATATAACATTGTTAGTAATATTTAGCACACTAAATGTTTACAACAGGTTCAAAAAAATTGGACAAGGAGTAATATAGGTCACCCAAACCCAAAGAACCCATACTAAAATTTGTTTGTTTGACCCGAAGCTGGTTGTAGACTGAAGAATGACTATTACAGTAATCCATAAAATGTATCTGCAGGTTCAGGTTTGTGAAAACCATCGGCGGGCCCTTTTCTTTCGGTAGTACTAAATCAAACAACTCACAAGTATGCATATACTCACCTCAGAGGATTTATCATCCGAATTTGCATATTGTCTTGTAACCTGCGAGCATGAACAAGAAATAACAGATTATTATAACTGAAAAACAGGAACACTCATGGATTAAATATAAAGCCAACCTCGGGTCCATTCAAATTCCCACTGTTAAGTGAGACTTTGGGTGAAGCCCCTTCGTTGGGATCTTCAAGAACTGGTGAAGGTGGTTGGGGTGGTGAAAGATATATCACTCTTAATTTGCACTCTTCCACGACGCGCCCTGGCTGCTTGCTGAACTGTAAACTCAAAGCACCATAAAGTAACAATCTTGAAGCTACTAACACAATGCCTATAAAAGGTTCTTTTATTGTTCGGGATGCCTAGCTTTAGCACATGTAGGTCCCTAAGGTCACTCGCATTCTTGAGTAGTTTAACCAATAAAATGTTAAATCACCCCAGCAAAGCAGATAACACTATGGAGTATGGATGCACAGTTAGGGATGGCAGTTAATGACACGACGTGAACGTGACGCAAAAACAACTAGGCTTTTAAGTTTGCCTGTCTAACCCATTTGATTAACAGGTCTGTGATATGGGTTGACCAATCCCACCCTTTTAATAAATGGGTCGTGTCAGGATTGTAGAAAAATCAAACATGCTTAACTAAGTTTTATTAATATACAATTTATAAGTTCAACCCATTTACGACCCCCTTAACCCATTTACAACCTGTCAATCCGTTTCAACTCACCAATCCGCTTGAACTGTATGCATGGTTTTTAGTGTGTGGTCGTGTTTGGATTCATCAACTTCAATCGCCAACCAAACTCACCAACCCGCTATCCCGTCAATCTGAAACGATTGCCAGGAGCGAATGCAGTGTATACTCAAGGGGTACGTCTGTTACCCCTCGATTACCCTGGCGAAGTGGAAAAAATTGCTTTTTTAAGGTATTTTTATAAAATGTTACCCCTTCTTTTATTTTCTAGATCCGCCACTGACGATTGCTACCCCTAACTTTTAATGCATATAACCTCTTATATTATTCAAAGATCTAGATTACTATTTTAATCATGTTGGTTAAACTTAATACAAATTAATTATTTTTATTAAAAAAAACGCAAAGCAGAAACTTTTAGAGAAAATGGAGAGCTTTTATTACCATTTCTGGGGTGATGTCCTTAGGGGCTACTCCTTCGCTTACAACAACACTCTGAAGCAGAAACTTGTCCTTGCATTGCATGTCAGGAGGAGCTTCCTTCTGAGCTTGCATTGTTACTGTCGTAAAACTAGAAATTTAACAAGCATGCGCGTTTGGAAAATATGCGCGTTTCAGTTGTAATTATGGATCTAGAACAAGCCACCATTATTCTAAAACAGATTTGTGATACAATCAAAATCCCAATTAACATAGTTCTGAAACTAACTGAATTCTTATTACCTCTGCTAAAAATAAACATAACTATCGAAAATCAATTCAGACTATGATTGGTAATGCTCCTTAAAACTATATAAAGTTACGTTGGTGCATGACTATCCAAACAATCATAAATAGGCTTTTCGTTACAAACAATGAAACAAGTAAAATTCATTGGATAAATGTAAATAGACACGTTATACTTGCCCAAATACTTTCGGGCTCAAACCGAAGGTTTGGTTTTGGTTTTTCATTTTTCGGTTTTTCCCTATGAGTTTGATTTAGTTATGGGTCGGTTTTTGGTTTTACATTTGCGTTTAGAATGTTGGTCCTTATAAAAAAACTCTTGTACTAAAAATTTTGTTAACGACCTACAATTGAATTTGGGCATGAAACATTTAGCCAAAACTAATGAATTAGGGCCATTCATCCGATAAAAAACATTCATACAAGTTCGGTGCATTTCCAACTCCATGATTTGTTTAGAGTAGCGCGCGTTCTTACAAGATCCTAGGTGTTTCTTATGACATTTCCATTAAAAAAATGCGCGATTTAGATGGCAAACTTCCAAAATCAGACAATCTTGCAAAAACATTTTGTGTTATTCTTTACATTTCCACAACATCAATGGGTAGTTTGCATCCTTGGTTTTAAAAAGCGCTAGGCGCACAAAAGCGACGAGGTCTAAGCGCAACGGGCGAAGCGCAAAAGCGGTAGGCATTTTGTACCCGAAGCGTGCACTAATTATATAATTTTTTTTTATATCTGATATATATCCCATAGGTTTTTAGCTTAATTTACCCAAAATATAGCTATAAATAAGATTTTTATATGATTTTACCTAATATGTACAAGCCAAAAACACCAAAGTTACAACATTTTTATGCATAAAAACACATGGTGTACGAGAGGCGCGCGCCTCAAGGCCAAAAAACCAAAAAAAAAAAGTCAAAAAATGCGCTTTTCTTGCGCTTTCGGGGAAATGGATAAGCGCTGATCCCTGAGGCGCCCTAGGGCAGCGCCTTGTTGCGCCTCGTGCCTAATAGGCGAGCTTTTTAAAACCCAGTTTGCATCAAAATTCTAAATACCCAAAAACAAAAACATCAGTAATTTGATCTTTATAGTTTTTTTTTTTTTTCTTTTTTACAAAGGGGCGAACCTTGGAGCAGCGATAACGTTGGTGCCAAGACGTGTGTTGCAAAAATGTAAAATAAAAATGCATACATCATGCCCAACCTCATTCATATATACATATAGTTTTAACAAAATTTGAACCCAAATGAATTAAGGCAAAATGCACCTGTAACATCACATGTTGATCTAGGCAAAACAAGCCCGGTATTCGGACGAACACAATACTTCTTCGGATTCGTTGTCTTCACCTAAAAATATCAATCATAATCACAAACAAACA
This sequence comes from Ambrosia x helenae, assembly GCA_030844895.1. Classification (NCBI taxonomy): domain Eukaryota; kingdom Viridiplantae; phylum Streptophyta; class Magnoliopsida; order Asterales; family Asteraceae; genus Ambrosia; species Ambrosia x helenae. The sequence goes on along the minus strand of CM061227.1, from coordinate 12,531,774 downwards.
TTCAAAAAAACCAAATTTTCAATAACCCTTTTCAAATTAAACAAAGCAAACCACAAAAACAAATCCCAATTGGATCATAATTAAAGACATTTACCTTAAAAGCAACAGGCTGCTCTGTTTTATTGGATAACTGAAGGGAGCATGAAATCTGTTTCTTCAATTCAACTGATTATAAAAAAAAAAAAAAACAAAATTAATGTAAAGAAAAAGAATTTGTGGGGTGATGAAATGTTGAAACATACATGGGAATTTGAGGTCTAATGGTTCAACATTGAGAAGGTCGCCTGTTGTACTCATTGTTGTTGTTGTTGTTTTGACGTTGGATTTACAAAATGTGATATAAGAAAATGTTTGTGATTATTGGGAAAGATGGAGAGTTAAATATGATCCGGTAATTTGTTGGAGAGAAAGAAGGAAATGATGAGTTGGTTTGGTTTGGTTTTTAAATTGTGAAGGTTAAAAACAGAGAGAATGAAAGATGTTTGACTTTTCTAGAGTTCATTTTGAAGAAATAATACCATAGATTTATTTAAGAGTAAATTGTCAAAATGGCCTCTCAGGTTTGGCCCAGATTGCTTGTTTGGTCAGTTATCTTTTTTTTCTGCCAAAAGCACCCCTCAAAGTTCGAAAATTGCCATTTTGGCCCATATTTAACAGACTTTCTGACGAAGAAAAAAAACTCAGTTAAGTGGGAGGGGCATTTTCGTCCTTTCGTGTTATAACGTTTAAAAACCCCATTTAAAACCCATCTTCTTCATCTTCAGACCTTCTTCATCACTACCCTCTCAATTCAAACCTGATTCCCAAATCCTACATACCCTAATTCCCAAATCCTACAAACCCTAATTCCCAAATCATACCTAGACGATGGTATTCTGCAAATGTGGAGCTCCTACTATCATACGTGTGTCTTCCACCTCTGCAAACCCTGGTAGGCGGTTTTTCTGCTGCAACCGGTTGAAGGGGAGGAGCTGTGGTTTCGTTTGTTGGGCTGAACAACCCTTGGGTCAGATTCCTAGTACTATCAATGATGGTGAAGAGACTGAAAAACCGAGAGTCAAGAACACAGCCTTGCAGACCTTAGTTGGGACACTTAAATCTGAGAATAAGAAGCTGAAAACTTATCTATGGATGACTTGGTTTGGAATCATCATGTATTTTATCATGTTTTAGTTCAATGTAGGTAATTTTGTAATGTTAAAAACTCAATGTATGTTGTTTCTTATTGTAATGATAATGTTTGTAATGACCAAGAACAATGTATTTAATGAAAACATTGAAAAGTTCATACTTAAAGTAGTGAGTACATAACCAAACAGAAACATACAAAATAAAGTTCATACTAAAAGTAGTCTAGTGCATACATGAAATAGATAAGCCTAAGTCAGGAAACATAACCTACAACAACCAACAAGCCTACTTCCAACGACAATCATCATCCGAACAGTAGTCCGAATCTGTTCCATGCTCTCCTTCATAGGGATCATGGTACCAATCCTCATATGGGTTGTCATAATTCCACCTCTGGGTCATAGTCTCTACATGGGTCAAGCTCCTCTTCTTCAACCGGTTCTTGAACTGCCTTCCCTTTAGCCTTTTCATCAACCTTTGTAACATTATGGTACCAATCATACTGATGTGGGCTGTCATAATTCCAGGCATTCTTTAATACCTCTGGGTCATAGTCTCTACATGGGTCAAACTCCTCTTCTTCTTGAACTGCCTTCCCTTTAGCCTTTTCATCAACCTTTGTAAGTTGTTTAAAATTATCTTCAACCAACTCTTGAACCACCTTTTCATCATCCGTTGTATCATACTCTTGATCAACAACTTCAGGGTTTTCAACCGGTTCTTGAACTGCAGGTAGTGCAAGAACAACTTGCCTAAACATTTTTGGAATTTAGAGATGAAATATGAAGTTGAATTGTAAGATTGTTTTGCAATATTGGGTCTTTTAAATCAGCTGAAAATTAACTCATCCATCTACCTGAAATCTACCCACTGGCCCCATAAATGAACTTCATTCAATGCAACTGCCACACAAGTGTAACACAAGTGTTCGACTGCCAAAATGATACATTATGTTTGGTCAAACTGCCAAAATGATACATTATGTTTGGTCAAACTGCCAAAATGATACATTATGTTTGGTCCAAACTGCCAAAATGGTACATCAGACTGCCAAAATGGTACTTAAAATGCAACATTATACTGCCAAAATGGTACTTAAAATGCTACATTAAACTGCTAAAATGGTCACAAAACTATAGTAAAGTTAACCAATACAAACCAAAAGAAACCCCAACATGCTAGATTAAACTGACAAGTTACCAGTAATAATACATACCATAACCCATACCATAAGCCATACCATATCAGTCAAAGTTCACAAACACGAAAATGACAAGTTTTAATACACCAAAATGACAAGTTTTAATACATAAAGTGAGATAACTAAACTGAATACTACATAACTTGTGAACCCCCAGCTTGTGAACCAGCAGCTTGTGAACCAGCAGCCTGTGAACCCCCAGCAGCTTTCTTGCAGGTCCTTTTGTTATGTCCTGGTTGCTTGCAAATCTTGCATTTGACTGGATTACCCTTCCTTGGCAGTTTTGCACCCTTTTCAATAGCTTTTGACAACTTTGCAACCTCATCCTTTTCAAAAGCAGACTTTCTCCTCTTCTTTTTAGGTCTTCCAACAGGCTTGTGGTATTTAGGAGCTATGAGGGTGGTGGGACAGTTAAAATGTTCCCACATATCAGTTCCATTTAGTGATTCAATGGTATGTTCATAAACCTCCTTCCATGTATCAACCCAGTAAGCTTTGTGAACATATTTCTCAGGAACTCCATCATCCAATCCATGAAGTGCCATATTCCATATACAAGCTACAACATGCCTACATGGCATTCCAGTCAACTGCCACCTCCTACAAGCACAACTCCTTTCATTCATGTTCACAGCCCTTGTCTCATTCTCTGGACCACTTACTTGATACTTTCCAGTGCCACACCAAATGACAGAATACTGGCTAGCATCATCTTTTATCTTCTCAAACAGGTCTGTGGCTCTTGGTGTTAAAGGGCCTGATGATTTTGAAATCATCACCCGAACAATCATCAACCTCTTCATGCAGTACTCCCGTACAAATTCTAGACAGGTGATAATGGGTTTATCCCTGCCTAGGATCAACTGCCTGTTGAACACCTCACATAGGTTGTTCAACAGGATATCACTCTTTGGCCTCTCTGAAACATAAACATTCATTGTTACAATTAAAAAATGTCAAATGCATTCAATGAAAAGAAACATAAACAACTATTGTTACCACTAAAAAAAGCTCTGCACCAGTGTTTGACTGGAATACCCTTCAAGTATTCATACATTGCCTTGTCTTCTTTCAGGATTGCATCCATCATCCTTTCATGTTTAATAGGTGTGGTTGCACTAGCTGCATTCCACAACAAGTTTTTGTAGATATCACCCCTCCACCTAGGCTTCATATTTTCATATATATGTCTCAGACAAAATCTATGCTCAGCACTAGGATACACCTTTTCAACTGCAGGAATGAGACCCTGCAATTACAAACAAAAAAGTGAGCATACAGTTGACTTAGCATACAGAAAACTTAGCTACATTACATACCTTTTGTCGATCACTGATGAATGTGAAGTTGCTGTTTGATGCCAAATCCAAATCATCTCCTAATAACTCTAGAAACCATGTCCAACTTGCTGTTGTTTCTGCCTCAACCACAGCATATGCCACTGGGTATATCCCATTGTTGGCATCAACAGATACTGCAGTTAAGATCTGTCCTGGAAAAGGGGCCTTTTAAGAAACAGCCATTAAGCCCTAGTATGTCTCTCAAACCAGCTTTAAAACCATGTTTTAATGGCCCTAAGCAGACATAGATTCTCCTGAATTGCCTTGTGGGGCTGCTAGGGTTAGGTTCACTCTCAACATCAATCTTAACAGTAGTACCTGGATTAGCTCTCATCAACTCAGCACCATAATCCCTTAGCTGTCCATATTGGGCACTGTAATCACCATTAAGCTTAGCAGTTGCTATTGCCTTAGCCCTGAAGATCTGATTACCTGTTACCTGAACTTGGTATTTGTTCACCATGATTTCCTGGAGTGATTTGATCCTAATTTCTGGATTTGTCCGAAGAATCTTCTCAATCTTTCTTGCAAGCCAACTTACTGTGCACAAATTAACATCCCTTGTTTGGATGCATTCATGCTTCTTGTGAAGTGTGACAATAATCCATGTGCCCTTTTCTTTCAGATTTGAGGCATGCAAAACCCAAGGACATGTGGGTTCCTCGTTACTTTTAGAAGTTTGTCCCCCTTTATCTTCAACTACCACCAATTCTCTACAAATCTGGGGCCCACTATCTGTAACTGGGGTGCTTTTCCCACATGACCTAGTCTTTAAACCACTTGAATTTACCACTTTGTCCTTCTTCTTTGACCTAGTCTTTACACCACTTGAATTTCCAACATTATCCCCTTGTGCCATAGGTTTTACACTCCTAGGATTCAGACCATTACAAACCACCCTAAATCTCCTTGCTTCATTTCTTACTATATGCAGCTGCCTCCTAGTCTTTATTGCATAATCTGTAACACCCCAACCGATGGCGGAAACATCGGGGTGCCACGTATTGATGATTGTTCAGTAGCTCATGGTGAATATCAGATTTCATTAAATGATTTAATTAATTTACATACAAAGATTCTACAATACTTCATACATCAATTTGAATGAGACTATGCACGTATCTTCAAGCAAATCTTCAAACAAGTAGAACCTGAAACATGTTAAGTTGAAAATATTTTGGGTCAACAATTGTTGGTGAGAATACATAGGTTTGTGAAAATAAATGGTAACGATAGTTTGTACAACATTCAAAGTTGTATGATGATAGAGTATGATACCGACATGCAACAATGCGTCTTTGTACAACCAAACCTTGTGTCGACTGATGACTAACTCGCAAGTTAGTTAAATGTTATTACTGTTATCGATCATCCCTGAGTCTATGCGGGTGGGATGGGTTTGTCAGACCTATAGCGCTATAATCTAAACAGGCGGCTTGATCATTGTTAATGATTGTACTGTGTCTTTTTGTTACAGTCAAATGATAGAATGATGTTGTAATTGAATCACAAGTAAATATGAGTAAATGATAGTGTAAAATGTTTAAACATGTTTCACCCCAAAAATAGTGAAAATAGAGTAAAGGGGCTATGTAAACTCACCTTAGCAAATGTTAACTTGTTGAATAAGATGTAATAATTGTGTTGCCCAAAATGATTCCAAATATCACCCTATAATAAGGTAATATGTAATAAGTCTAAGTCTAATTAACTAATAAGTGTATCCTAGGGTTTTGATTTGGGGATACTCAATTGTTAAATTTAATTTAAAATGTTAATTAAATAAAGAAAATTTGATAATTAATGAAAGAAAGTCTTTTTATAAAATTTGGATTTTGAGTGTGCATATTAAAGTGTTTGAAGCAATAAAATAATTTTTATAAAATTATTTCATTTTAAATAGATTTTTAAATCTATTTATTTATAAATAGCCCATTATTAACTTTAATATTCAAAAATACTACAATTAGAGAATTCTAATTTTAAAAATCATATTTCTGTTCTAAATGATTAAAAATAATTTGTATAAAATTTTGGTGCAAAAATGATGAAAATTGGATTTAATATGATTTAATTATGATTAAATCTAACAAAAATTGATTAAAAATATAAAATAAATGATTTTACTGAATTAAAAATTATTTCAGTAAAGTTTAACTTTATAAAAAGTTAGAATAATTTTTGGAGAATTTAATAAAACTGTTTTGATATATAAATGGATTTTTATAAATATAATTGTATAAAAATGATTTAATTATAATAAATATTAAATAAATGATTTTCTGAAAAATAAAAATTACAAATAAAACTTTTATTACAGATTAAACAATAATAATTTTTTTAGAATTTAAAAATTAGTTTTGGTATTTTAAAAAGAATTTAAATGATTAATAGGATTTAATATATATATATATATATATAATGTAATTGTTTTGTTTAAAAAGAAAAGAAAAGGAAAGAACAAAAACCCGGTCAGAGCCGGGACTCGAACCCGGGTGACCCGTGTGGAGGACCAGAGTCACAACCACTTGGCCTAGGCCGGTGGTTGTGATGATTCTGGTTTCATAATTATTAAATACATGATGCATAACCAAGTTTATCCCCAATTAATAAACAACGAACCCTAGATTATTCAATTGCATAAATCAGACAACTATAGCCCGATTAATGTTAGGGCTATTGTTGTCTGATAGCCGATGAATATAACCCACCAACTTAATCGTACTTACAGTGATGGATCGAGTATAATCTTCGGGTCAAAGGTAAAGTCAAATAATGAACTCGCTAAACAGATTTAGAGTGTAATTGAAAGAATTGGAGGTTGAGGGAGTATTGTGAGCGAGTTGTCAAGGTCCAGAATGCCTCAATTTATACTAGAGGATTAGGGTTAGGGTTAATTAGAAGGTTGACTTATAATTGAATACAAACGCGTATTATTGATTAATTGGTCAAAGATTTGGTGTCCACGACGTGTAATTGTGTTGTTTTGGGCCGGTTATTGCCCTAATTTGCCAAAGATAGCAAAATTACGCGTTTAATTGTTGGATTGCACACCAAGCTATCCCACAGTTGACTTTTCTTGTCAACTGTGAGGATTTGAAGCGTGTATAAGATTAAAAGGTATCCGGGTTATAACAAAACAGAAGTCCAGCCCAGTTGGTTTGTGCATTGGTGTAAGTGGCCCGGCCTTTGGCGCGGGTTCGATTCCCGGCCAAGGCAATGTTTTATTTTTTTTTATTAAACAGGTAGGATGGGCTTGTGGGCCTGATCCAAGGGTGTTGGGCCAGGTTCTGTCTGGGCCTGGGGTTGTGTAGGCTAGTCTGCTGGGCTACATAAATCAGTTTTTTTTTTTTTTTTTTTTTTTTTAAACTATCTATCTATAATAATTATTATTATTAGTATAGCCTTATATATATATATATATATATATATATATATGTGTGTGTGTGTGTGTGTATATGAATAATTATCATCGTATTAGGGTTCAAAGTATCACCAAAAATAAAACTTGTCGTTATAATCCGTAACGTACAAATATTTAACGTGAAATGTTACATAATCCTTCACCATATTCTTAATGGTTTTTTTATCAGGAAAACATTGACCAAGTGAGAATGGACAATCTGGACTCCCCTCTAAACCAAAAGCTTTTCTTTCCCTCCTTTTTCTCCTACAAACCCTATTAGCTCTCTGCAAAGTGTTGCTCTCTTCTTCATCACTAAAACTATCAAAATTATCTAAGTCTATGTCAATGTCTTCCTCAAGTGGGTCAACATTTTCATCATCACTAGCATTAAAGTCAACAGCAGCCTTATATTCATCCATGTTAACCTGAATATCATCATCTGCATTGTCCTCATCAACTATGAAGTCTCTATCCTCCCCATCATGACACTCATTATTATCCTCACCACTACCCTCATCACTACCCTCATCACCAGGAAAATAATCACCATCATCTGGATCAGGGTTTACATGAGTACCCTGTTTCCCCTTGTTCTTCCTAATGGCCACAAGTCTTCTACCACATTCTTTAAGTAAATAAGAACCACTACTATCACTGCCCTCACCACCCTCATCACCCTCACCACCCTCACCACCCTCATCCATACCATCATCAAGACCCTGATAAAAGTTTGCCTCGTGTATGACACATGTTTCAGTAGGATCAGGCTGTGTTGCCTGGGTTATGACACCTAAATCACTAGGATCAGGTTGTGTTTGATTACTTGAATTGGAAGAGGTTAGAATTGGTTGAACATAAATTTCTATCAGCCTATGTTTTACAGAAGCTTTCAACATTCTGTTATAATCATTTTCATCGTTCAATGTTCTTAACCCAAAGTCTAAATCCTCACCTGGAACTTTAAAATAATACCTAAAAATGGAAATATCCTCTTCTGAATAACCAAGTTCTAATACCATATCATTCAGCATTGTAGAAAGATTACGATCAACATAATCAATATATGCGATTTTACCTCCCACATATGTGCTGTCTGGAAAATTAGTCAGCTCACCACCATAATGCAATTCCACTGAAAAAAACTGATGATTTTCACCTGAAAAAAAAAGAAAAATATTATTCATCATGTTCAGCAGAGGTGATCATGACAAACCAGCAGTAAGCAACAATAACTTACGGTATTCAAGCAGAGGATTGAAATCAGCACCCTTGTCTCGAAACCTCCACATTATTGAGCAAGACGAAGACGAAGAACGTGGAAGACGATGGTGGAAGACGAGGTAAAATGGAAGACGAGGTAAGAGGTGAATAGCTAGGGTTAAAATGACTGATAAGTGAAACAAAAGGGGTTTTTAAACGTTATAACACGAAAGGACGAAAATGCCCCTCCCACTTAACTGAGTTTTTTTTCTTCGTCAGAAAGTCTGTTAAATATGGGCCAAAATGGCAATTTTCAAACTTTGAGGGGTGCTTTTGGCAGAAAAAAAGATAACTGACCAAACAAGCAATCTGGGCCAAACCTGAGGGGCCATTTTGGCAATTTACTCTTTATTTAACTATAGTGTTTTTTACTTAAATGCTTTTGGTTTGGTGTAGATTTGTAATTTTAATAAAACTAGTAATTAGACTTACGCGTGTTGCGATACGGGTATATGACAAACATCAAATGAATTAGTCAGGTCTTATGTGAAGGGTTAAACATAAGGAAACGTATATATGATTTAACTTAATAGCATTGTGGTTTGATCAACATATAAAGTAATTGAATTTATATGATACAATCATAATGTATTCATTTGTGACCCGACTCATACGTAGGAAACATACAAAAACAACATAAAACGTGTATAAAGAGAAAGCTGGCACGTGTAATCAAAAGATATATTCTTATCAAGTGTTGAAAATTTACCCCTAGCGCGTTGCGGCAATATCGAAACGTAGAGTAACTCAAATTTATACCTTCGAATGAGAATGTATTATATTTTACCACATTCGATTTAGAAATAAATTTACGATGAAATGTAGACCAACTGAAAACATACACAAAATAAGTACGAAAATGTAATGTATATGCCTGACTTGCTTAAAAACGTTTACGTCGAAATGTAGACCAACTCGAATTTATGCTGACATATAAATAAAAATATGCACGTAAAATAGTTTTTAAGTAAAGGAACGAAATGGGTAAACTCGAAACTTTAGAAACTCTGACAAAGTTCTTAAAAACAACAAGAAATTAGTTATTTTTTAAAGAAATTGGCGAAAGAAAATTAGTTAAATATGTAGGAATTAGTTTAGGTTCGATAAATATTGCAATTTTCAAAAGTTGTGTGGGTTATAAAATGAAGTAATAATGTAGGGGCTAAAACTGTATTTTTCAAAAGTTACGGGTTGTATGGTGGTGAAAAAAGGCAAAGGACTAAAATGCTTTTTGTTGATAATTTGGAGGGTGCCGGTGGAAAACCCACCGACATTCCCCTTTTAAGGCATAGTGATATTTTTTATAAAGGTTATGAAGTTGGGTTTGTATACTAGTTTGATGATGTTATTGGCAATGTTTGTGCATATCAGACAATGAATGGAAGGGGTTGTAGGCTTTCTTTGTCTGCCGTTGTGACCTTTTAGCCACTCAAGGTGGTTTTACATAATTTCTCAATGGTTTAGCTAGTGTTCGTGCTAATTGTGATTGGTTGTTGGTATATCTTTGTCTCATTTTGATTGTCCCTATTTTGATGTGGTGATGATGAGTTTGAAGTTGAAGGAAGTTAAAAAATTTATTTGCCTAAGCGGGGCAACTGAGATGGTCATGTCATTGGCTTTTGCTTAACGTGGAAACTGATTACTATGCAACCATGGCCAATAATTTCTATCATTGATTGTTTGATATCTAAGCCCCATTATTGTTTTGTTGTTGTTACCGAGGTTGACAACTGTATCAAAAGTCTTAAAATATTAGTGTATTAGTGTATAAAAGTAGTTTTCCTTAGATAAAAGTATAAATTTAGCTGGAATCTAGCCATAGTTTAGATAATTTGGCTGGATGTTCACAGGAATTTAGGAATCTTGCTAGAATTTGCGCCTAAACCCTCACCTGGAGAATGAAAGCGGAATTTACTTGACTTAAGGCACAATTGCCTCGCATCGCCTAAAAAATGGGCCTAGGCGCAAAAAACGATGGCTTTTAACAATTATGGTTTGCAGCCATACCGGGTAACTTCTCTTTCTTTGATTGTTCCATATTTGATTCTCATTATTGGTTTACTATTTATGAGGATGGCAACTAAGCGAAAAATAAATAATAATTTGCCATTTATAAAACATATCTTTACTCCAATATAAATTAAGGTACAAATTTGTTATGTCTTTGACACATGTTTTTGTCTCATGATATCTAAGTTGTTGCCATTATGAATTTGATGTATAACTTAATTCTACAACCTCAATTGTCGTGGAAAGCTTCAATTTGTGTAAGTTCATAGTTGATTTCGTGCTCTTTAACTTTTTTGAGGACGAAAACAAAGTCGACTTTTGAAAGGGCTATGATAATGCATCTCACATCCTTTGTGTGAGATTGTGCAAGGATGGGATTTTGATTCTCTTCGTCATGTGTGGATGATCATTTCGTTTTTAGTCCCTTATAGCAAACAAATATTATATATTATTGGTTTAGGTTTTATACAAGTGTTTATGGTTGCCTTTCGTAAGGGTTGTGATGATGAATCTCAATCCCTTTGCATGAAGTTGAGCAAGGATGAGATTTTAATATGTCTTGGTGTAGAAAACTATGGATCTAAACTTATCAAAACGATCAACCACAAACATACAAGACAATATCAACACAAAGATATAGCGACAGAAAACGGTGACAAGATCTTATTATTACCAACCCAAAACGTACCCAACCAAACCCTAGATCCCTACAAACGTAGAGATCTGAAATAACAAATACAAAGCTTGTGATCTACTGATTGTTAAGATCAGTTGATCACAAGAATAAGGAAATACAATACTTTGATCCTTACAGGGAAGAAATACAAATGAAACCCTAAAGGATACAGAGAGACTATGACGAACAAAAGAAAAAATATTTGAGCTAAAGAGCCAAACAGTAGAAGACCATCTCTTATATAGCAGTGAGAGAAGCTTCAAGATAACAAACACACTCTCACACGATATCAGCCATTAGATCAAGAGAGCACACGGATCATGACAATGAACGGTCACGATCATATTAATAATGAGCTGGACTCCAAGCCTCGAAACAATATAGGCCCACAATAAGCCCAAACCAAAACCTGCATAAAAGACTAGGCCCAACAATAATATTTGATAGACAAAGCCCAAAATAAATAATTATAACAATTGAACAACTTATTTTAACACTTGGTCACACAACTAAGAAGTCCATGTGGTTGACTTTGCGCTACAAAAACAAATCCCTCACAAGTGCCCCGTTATAAAACAAAGGTACCCGGCTTCCAATTGTGCAATATTTGTGTTCACTATATTTTTAAATCATTTTTAAAACTACCTTTAGTTTATAACGTGCGTAAATCCAAATGCCCAAGGCATAATAAAAGGCTTTGTCAATTGTTGTGACACCTTGAATCTGGGCAATATTTATGAAAAGTCATTTTTAACCACACTTTTTTAGTTTACAATTTTTGTCGATTCAATTGCTAAAGCTATAATGCAATGCTTTAGCAATTGATAATACTTGACAAATTGGTAATAAGTGAACGTAAGGCTACCATGTTTAATATCAATGTCTTTGTACTTTACTGTAGAAAAAGCTCACATCCATATATTGCTAACATGCATATACACGTTACATATGGAAATGAAGAGAGCTGAAATGACATTCTGTTTTGTAATTAAATCATAGCCCTATGATGAACAAACTCTAATCAAAACCAATGCCTCTCTTTCGCAATGAAACTAAAAACTTAGTCATTACTTTATCTTTACATAAAATTTGTAAAAAACAAATGTTTGTACTAAACTAAAAAGTAACTCAGAAGTGACGAGTCATATCTTGTAACCGACCTACAGTTTGTCGAATCAACAAAATTCGACTTACCTCCTTCTCATAAACAACACGATCCACAACAAATCACTTGTCACCAACTAGTATTATTAACATAACCTACACAAGTCCATTGACTTCCAAAAAGTCAACACAACATAACTCTTGACACAAGTCATCATCATCATCCCCATCAAATCCTCCCACATCCACACGATTCTCTTCCTCTTCCAATCCTACCACCAAAATCAATGTATTCTCCTAACCCATCATCACCAACCCATCAATGGCTGCTGCATCTTCCCTTCTTTCCTGTACCACCACCCTCCATCAACGCCCCTTCAAATTCAAATTATTATCCCCTGTCTCTTCCAAACACCCAAACATCACAAACCCACCAAACCCATCTCTCAAATCTTCCAAAAGTTCCCAACTTTATGGCCCACTTGCAGTTCTTGGACCCCAATGCAGGTTCTTGCAAATAAGTGGTCCAAGAACTCATGTCAATAGGATTGGTTTGGTCAAAGCTTCTGGGTCTGATAGTAGCATTACAACCAATATTATAAACACTGTATGTGGAAATTTGTTAGTGAAATAGGTTTTCTTTTGTGGGATTATTTTGAATGTGTTACAAAGTGTTTGTGAAAATGCCTCAGTGAATATTGGTTTTTGTTTATGGGTCTTTTTTTATTTAGGTTGTAGCATTGTTTTGCATATGCTACCAGTGTGGGCTCAGGCTTGGCTTGGCTTGGCTCTGCTCGGCTCGTTTATTTTAATGAGCTGAAATGTTAGAGCTCGAGGAGGTCAACTCGTCAAAAGCTTAATCCTGCTTGGGGCGCGTTGAGCCAGCTCTTTTTTTAAATAAACTTTTTAAGTTTTTAATTTGCTACACATATTGATATATATATTTAAACAAAAAGGTAAAATTTTAAATAGATATAATTTGGAATTTATAAACAATTTACATATAATGGAGTTGTAATTTTTGGTTATAATTATATATATATATTAAAGTTTGTTTGTTAGTTTAAATGAGCCAAACCAGCAAGCTTACCTTATATCGGGATTGACTCGTTTACAAACGAGCTGATCTTGAGCTAGTTTTTGTGTGTGTGTGTGTGTGTGTGTGTGTGTGTGTGTGTGTGTGGGTCTAGATTGTGTTAGGTAGTATAATTACCTTGAGTATATTACAAACTGTATGTAAAAATGCCTCATTGAATATCAGTTTTGTTTGTGGGTCGTTTTTGTTTTAGGTAGTAGCATTACTTTGAATATACTACAAAGCACAAACTGTGTGTGAAAATGCCTCGGTGAATATCAATTTTGTTTGTGGGGAGTTTTTTGTATTAGATTGTAGCATTACCTTGATTATACTACAAACTTTTTGTGACAATGCCAATGCCGAATATCAACTTTGTAGGGCTTTTTTTATAGTCATATTACCTCGAATATACTACAAACTGTTTGTGAAAATGTAGGGCTGAGCCAGTATGGGCTTGGGTTTGGCTTGTTTACCTTAACGAGCTGAAATGTTAAAGCTCGAGCTCAGCTTGTCAAAAGCATTTTAAGTTATTTATTTATTACACATTAAAATACACATAATGCAGAATTTATAAACAATTTATATATATATATATATTGGAGTTATATTTTTTGGTTATAATTTATTTTTATGAAAGTTTGTGAGCTTTAATTAAAATGAGCCAAATGAGCGAGCTTACCTTGGCTCGGGCTTGACTTGTTTACAAACGAACCGGCTTTGAGCTAGCTTTTTCCGTGCAAGCCTCAAGCCGCGAGCTTTTTAAACAACCCTAGCCTCGTAGGATATCAGTTTTGTGGGTCATGTTATCTTTTAGATGATTTTGTGATGGGTGTTTCTGTTTCTTTAGGTACTGGGAGTGGCACATTTGGTTGTGTCACTTGGGATCATACTTGCAGCGGATAAGTACTTGAAACAGGCCTTTGTTTCGGCTGCAATCAAGTTTCCAAGTGCTCTGTTTGGGATGTTTTGCATATTCACGGTTCTTGTGATTCTTGATGTTACTGTTCCGGCAGCTGCTAATGGTTTGATGAACTTTTTTGAGCCTGCACTCTTGTTCATCCAAAGATGGCTGCCTTTGTTTTATGTCCCATCGTTGGTAATTTTGCCTCTCGCTGTTCAAGATGTCCCTGCAGCTTCAGGGATCAAAATCTGCGGTATTTTAGGTACATTCATGTTTTCATTTTTGCTTCTTTATGACTTATCTCAATTCGCATTTTTGTTGCAGATGTTAAATGCGATACAGAAAATAAGGGCGAATGTTATATTATTTGTTACGTTAGGTTTGTTTTAGAGAATTAAACAGAAATCTATTAGCTGTCCATTGCATAATATCTTTATTCATATACTTGGCCCTAGTTATTTATAAAAATTCTAAAGCTGTGGACGAAAAGTGTTAGGTCTCCGGATCAACCCAACTTGATCCTGCGTGTCTGGACTTGTACCAAAAACTTACTCGTATTCCAACATTCTAACCTGCTTGACCCATTCATTCCGTCACCTCTAAACGCCAATCTTTCTTGTGTGTTTCTATGGATTGGTCAATGTTTAACTTTGACATTTTTCTTTGTTGTTTACAGTTGGAGGGTGGCTAGCTTCACTTGCAGTTGCTGGATATTCGGCTATAGCCGTTAGAAAAATGGTGAAAACAGAAATGATTCCTGCCGAACCTATGGCAAAACCATCACCTTTTTCTACACTGGAGTTGGCTGCATGGGGTGTGATTTCCATTGCATCATTTGCTGCTGCCCTTAAGTACCCTGAATTACTTGGAACGAATGCTAGAACATGTTTGCCATTCTTGCTAGGATCTACTGTGATAGGCTACATTGTTGGTACTGGGTATAACTCATGTTCCTTGAGCTTAAATCCGTTCAACAATTGATGGGTTTCTTCATTATTGTTTCTTATTGGCTGATGTATCTTCACCAGGTTGCCATCTGGTCTGAGGAAGGTTTTTCACCCAATCATCTGTTGTGCACTAGCGGCAGATCTTGCGGCATTTGCTTTTGGATATTTTTCAAAGGCTGGATTTTATCCAATTCTTGGTACATATTGTGCTTGGTTCTTTGTTTCTTGTCTTCCTCCATGCATCACATGTTGCTATATTTGCTCATCTTTAGAGGTGGTAAAATGGGTGGGTTGGCTCGGGTTACGATGAACCACAAACAGTTTCTTAAGGCATAAATATATGTTGACTGACTTTTGACCCATCTAGGTCATTTGAACGTTTACGTGTTTGAGTAAATAAGTTGAAATGCCACCACAACTAACCACACACTCCTTTTATTGGTGCATTTTTTTTTTCTGTTTCAATATTACTACAGTTTTATATTCGGAAGGAATATGTCAAACCTTAAATTGAGTTTCAGTTCCCAAATTCATGAGAAAGAAGACAATGCAACAAATGACAAACTTATGCTCAATTTTAATATGCAAATTTGCAAATAATGAGAAAGAAGAGAAGGGTAGAATGGTAATTCCTGCTTTAGCAAGGGTGATGCTGCCACTTTGCAAAATTAGCCTTGACAATTACTACAAGTAAAATGCTTGGTTACTTCTCAAATGTCTAACATACCCTTCAGTTCGGATAAATAAAAGAATCTCATGTACCCATGTTAGTGTCATTCATGGGCAAATATGTAACTTTGTAGGAGCTTAATCATAATCGGAATGTTGCGATTTTTCAAATTTCACGGACCGCTGATATCTAAAACCCTCATTTGCAAAGTATATTATGTTTTCCGTTTGTCTTTGCTTTATGTTAAACCTTTGAATTAATTTACACAGGGTATTACCTTACAAAAGTCTCATCCAACCCTGGAGCTGGTGACATTTTGATGGGCTTTTTGGGATCCGTTATCCTATCTTTTGCCTTCTCAATGTTCAAACAAAGAAAGGTAAGCCGATCATTCGATTTAATAATATCAAACTACTTCAAGTCAAAGTCTCACATTAGGCAAAGAAAGTTTCGTATCTTTTTTAAGCTATGTTTTAGTTTTTCCGTTCATTTTAGGCAGCATACCTTATCCGTGATGTTTGGTTGGAGGATATATGAATGAGGGGATAGGTATTCATTCCCTATGTGGATGTTTAGTTAGAGCATATGAGGTTCAAAACTAGGAAAGATACCCGCAAAATCGCAAATCTGGTTTGTCTCAAATTCACCAAGAGAGCTTCCAGCCTACTATCAAACCCATGTCAATAGTGATTCCTAATTGTTAAGCAAACCGCTATCTAAATTTTTTGATAGTTAGAAGCAGAATATGTTTAGGCAAACTATGAACTGATTACTAGGGCTAAAAGTCAGTTCTGAAAGCAAATTCCAACACCTTGAAGTCTGATTTCCGTCTATCTTGGCAGCTTGTTAAACGTCATGCAGCTGAGATCTTCACATCAATTACCATAGCAACTTTATTCTCTTTGTATTCGACTGCGTTTATGGGGCGGCTTGTTGGGTTAGAACCAACTTTAACCATATCGATTCTACCTAGATGCATTACTGTGGCACTTGCACTCAGCATTGTTTCACTTTTCGAAGGTTAGTAGCTTGATTTAAAACATATTGTAGCGCTAAAGTCTTTTCTTATTATCTGATTACTATATGTCATATGTAATTAATTATTTATACATTGTAGGGGCCAATTCATCACTGACTGCTGCTGCTGTTGTATTGACTGGCCTAATTGGAGCAAACTTTGTTCAAGCCGTCCTTGATACACTCAAATTTGATGATCCTATTGCTCGTGGAATAGCAACTGCATCTAGGTATCATTGTTTTTCGTTGACATTTGTGCTTAGGTGGAAAAATGGGTGGATTGGACGTGTTGGGACTTGGGGTACTCATCCAAAGTCCAAACTGGTCATTTCTAATATGGCTTAACACAGATGGCGTTGGGTTGGATTGGGTTGACTTGCATACACTTTGTCCAAATTATATAAACATATAATGCATTAATTACAATTACGAAGACAATATTATCACAATAAATCTAAATTTCTGAATAAAACGATTTAGGAAGTTGTATATGTTAAAAGTGATGTTGATGAACTTTCAACCTCTTCGATCCGTTCCGTTGTAGCTAAAAGTAACACGAACCTAAGTCAACCCATTCATAAATAAATGTATATACATTTTTTCAATCTCTTTTGAGGTTGCTTGTGATTCAAACCCATGATTTGCACCTTATTTGGTACTCATGCTGATTGTTGCAGTGCACATGGATTGGGAACTGCTGCATTATCGGCAAAAGAACCTGAGGCCCTTCCGTTTTGTGCCATAGCATACGGTCTAACAGGTATTTTTGGTTCACTAGTTTGCTCAGTTCCGCTTGTCCGACAGAGCTTGCTTGCCATCGTTGGCTGAAAAAAGTCAGGTCTTTTTTCTTGTATCTTTTTTAATTTCTGTAAAAGCTTACAATGTATTGCATTCTGATCTCATTTATTCTCTGATATCAAATTCTTTTGTATATTACTCCTTGAGTTATGGTATTGTTGTTCATAAGGCACCAATCATTTTAAAGTTGTTTGATGTACAAAAAACATGTCGAAAAGCTGCTACTTCAGTTCCTTAGGGTTCTCTTTATATTAACTAATTTCAGTACATAACGATAAACTTAAATTAAAGTATTAAACACTGAATTATTTAGAATTTAAAATTCGACTATCAAGTATTAACTATTAAGTATTAACTATCGGTATTGATAACTAACATTTCACTATTTCTGCAATTTGTTATTACATGATGATCAACTTATTGTTGTATTACTATAGGTAAATTATAACCTGTCCATGGACCATGTGGTTAGTCAAGAACTATAAGAACTGGCTAATCTGCCCGTAATTACCTAAATCATTCATGATGTTAATATTTCATTACGGCTTTGGTTCCCAACTTATAGCTAGGAGCCAAGCCTCAACTGGCACACATTGCCTTGCCCACTAGAGTAGTTTTGATCATTTTAGGATCACTAGATTGTACACACATGATATCTTATATATAAGCGATTAGTGATGTGCAAACCATGGGTTTGCTTATTAAAATTGTATCCGGATAAGATGAGTTATTTAAGGGAGGAATGAAACTTTATTGTGGTTCGTTTTTTTTTTCGCTGCTCTTGTTTGTGCAAAATGTAAAAAACCACCACAATGGCTGGAAAAAGCAGGAGCCAACGCCACCACATTACCAAAAGCCCCACCTGATACTGCCTTTGACTCTCTGCTATTGCCATTGTTTAACCACCACCATCATAATTCCTAATTAGGGTTTAGTTTTTTTTTAGGGTTTAATCCAAGTCCAATGACTTGAAAATTTGACCTAACTAACATGTTATTAATTATGGATGTGCTAATATGGGTTTGAATATGTTCATGACTTTGAGTTCGTCATCATGGATTTGTTGCAACATTAGCATCGAGGTTCTATTATGCAATTCTGTTTTGGAAATATGATACCCATATCGATTTTGCAGTAAACTGCTTACAGCTCTGACATCCAAACATGGTACTAACAACTTTGTTGTAATCAAGTATAATTATATGTGACGACTTCGGGGCGAACCTTCGAGCAACGGTAAGGTTGTTGGGCAAGGATTCGTACATCAGGCCCAACTTGGCCCAACTCCCTCAGACCCCGCGCATGCAGGTTCCTTGTGGACCAGCTTTGCCGTTTGCCCTTGGCCCTTAATATATGTTACCACTTAAAAGTTAGTATCTTCTGTTTAAAATCTTAAAAATTTGAAAGCTAATTGTAAAATATGTTTTTGATACTGTTGTTAGTATGCCTTTTAACTGTAACAACTGTCGTTAATTATGGAACTAACAACGTTATTACCTATAGATCTGTAGAAAAGCTTGTGTATTTATGAGTCAAAAACTTAAATTTGCAGTAATTTTGACAATGGAGGCGTTCTTTAATCTTCTCAAGATTTCACTAAGAATTGGATTCCCTATATTACAGACCTCCTTGGAACAGACAAATGAAACTAAATACATATGCAAGCGTAACTCTCATGAGAAACGTGATAAAATCCTGACACTTAAAAGTTTGTTTCTCTTTAGTTTAAGCTTTTGTAGCTTCCAATGTAGCTGAGGCTTTGCTGGCTGTGATTTGTTCAAAGAGATCTCTGATTTTCAAACCGACAATGGTTTGGAAGAGACCAGTTCCGTTGTTGCTGCCCGGAAGTCGGCATGCTTCAACATTTGTTGGGTAATTTCTCCATAGAATTTGGTGGAGATGTTGCTCAAATGGCTTTCAACATAGATGAGCTCATCCAGTTTGTCAAATTGACCATCCATCTCCAACACAGAAACCTGGAAAGTAAAAGAACTTTTGGTTAACTTGCTCATACAGTCATACTAGCACACAAAGATAACGGATCAACGGGCTTTTTTTACATTTAAGGTGGCATGTTTCTTTATAAGCTAATCTATTTAAGTTTAGCCGTTTGATCGGTTAAGAGAAAAGATAACATGAATCTACACGTTCATAAGTAAATGAGTAGAAATTACACCTGATTGTTATGTAGACTGTATAGTTAGGTGGGTAGAGTAATGTGTGAAAAAGAGTTATTTTTTCACATTTAAGGTGACTAGAAGCCAATTTGACTTGTTTCTTATTAACTTAATTTCTTTAGTTTTACCTGTTTACTCGTTAGAGAGAAACAATAACATGAATCACACATTTATAAGTAAATTGGTTGAAATTTCCACCTCTATCAAAGAGATTATTATGTGGAGTTAGGTGGGTAGAGTAACGGGTCAAAGAGCTTTTTTTCATATTTAAGGTGGCTTGCAGCCAATTTGACTTGTTTCTTATTAAGCTGAATTCTTTAATTTGACCCGTTTGATTCGTTAGAAAGAAATAACATGAATCTACGCATGCATAAGTAAGCAGGTTGAAATTTCCAGCAATTTGAAAGATTACCTCTTGACCGTAGTAACTATCCGGGCCATAGGCGAACTTGATACCCGGGAAAGAACAAGTGAGCTTCCTCCCACAAGGAATCCATGAGATAGTGGAACCTTCATCAAACAAGTAAACCGGGCTGAAGTATTTCACTCCCTCTTTCATTATCAACTTCACTCTCAACACCTTCCCCTCATTGTCACCTGGAATCAGCTGTGTCGGCAACACTTCAATAACCGCATCTGCGTATTGCTTTTGTGGGTCTGCAACATGAAAATGATATTCAAAACAGCTTCAAAGAATCTACTCAAGTTCTCAAAAAGGTAATCCAGCTCTTATTTACAAGTTTCCAGTTGTTTATGTATATATGCCTTTTGATATTACATACTAGGGCATTTCCGTTAGGAGTGTTCACGTTCCGGTTTTGACAAAATTCTGAGCCTAATCGCTCAACTCAATCTAACAACAAATAACGGTAAAAAAATCATTTAGTTTATTCGGTAACAAATAACAACTTGGTTTATTCCAAATTGAGTTTGTTTTTCGTTTCAGTTTCAAACCGAACCACTGAACACCCCTGGCTGATTTTGGCGATTTGATTTTTCGGTTTTGGCGTTCTGGCAATTTGAAACTTTTTTTTTAATTAGTCATTTATTTTATAATGATAAAGATGGTTCATGAATAGAATACTATATATATATATATATATATATATATATATATATATATATACAATTTGATTATAAGTTTTGAGTCTTTATATATAATTGATATGTTTACCAATATAAGCATCAAAATCTGGCTTTCTGGCCTCAATACTAGCTTTGATACTTTCAAGGCTGTGTCCTCTCTCTGCCATGTCTCTCTGCATTTCATGGAAACAGATTATTATTAGTATTTTCAATTCATGAAACAGAAATTTAAACAGCTAAATCACATCCAAACACCCCTTTAGTAATCGGACTTTATACAATACCTGAATTTTCCATGCAAATTTAACATCGTTGCTGATGTCCAAGTAGATACTGAAGTCCAAGAGGTCTCTTACTCTTTCATCATACCTACATACATATATGGGAATAGAAATTATTCTTTTGTACATAAAAGTTGTGTCACAAGAGTAATCTTCACCATGTAATTTCTCACCCTCTTTAGTTTGAGGAAAAGAACAAATAATATTTTTACTTTTTTAGCATCTTGCATGCTCTAAGGATTAAGGGAAATTTTTAAAGTAAATATGTAACACTACAAGAAAATGGACCATGAAAAACTGTTTTTATGCATGTTTTTGTTATTTGAATTTGTAGTAATAAATCACTGAATGTTTGAAACTATTAAAGTTTGAAGGAAGTAGTAGATAAATGATTTCTTTCTTTTGTGTAAAACACACTGACAAATTAGATAATCAATTACCATAGCAAAGTTAAACACCCCCTAAATCATTTCTTACATTGTGCATCTCTAGCATGACACAGACCGGGAATTACGGGAACAAGTTTAGCTAAAGGGGTCGTCGTGTTTGGGTTTACATATATTATTTTGTAAATGTGTTTTATATCATATCCTAAACTGTTTGGTATGTTACTATGTTATGCCAAATTAAAAAAGACTAGACAAATGAGCATCATGTTTTACGGTTTAAAGGCAATTATTTTGTATTTTTGGTTGTAAAGTTGCAACTTAAAGAGTATTGATACGTAAAATGCATTAAAAAATTTCACTAAACGGGTCGTGTTTGTGTCAAATTTTCAGGTTCAACCCACCAATCCGTGAACAAGACAAGATAATCAGTGGTTGAAGAGAAATGGACTTACATTGGGTGCAAACCTTCAATGACAAGGATCTTAGGTGGCTTGATGAGCTCAGGAGGGTCCAAAAGACCACTAACATGGTTATAAATCGGCTTATCTACAGCAATACCGTCTTTCAAAGCCTTAACCTGTTCATACATAAGATCAAAGTTATTGGCTCTCGGATCAAGCGCAGTCACACCTTCCACCTTCCTCCCTGTTCTATCCAACGAATGGTAATCATCTAAACATATAACCGTCGTCGTGTCACTTATGAGTGTGTTTGAATCAGGGTTGCCGCCCTTGGGTGGCTCTGCCGCACCTCCAAACACACTAGTCAACCTCCTCATGAAAGTACTCTTCCCACATCCGGAGTCTGCCGCTAGCCCAATTACGATTGTGTCCCCTGCACATCTTATCTCACCACCTCTCACCCTGCCCTTATTGGTCCTTTTACTATAGAACAACACTTGTCTTTGATGACTTCCTAAATGGGCTTTTGTTGGTGTTGAGATTGAACATGTTGAGTTGAGAGATTGGACTGTGTACACTGTAGACACTGCCATTATTTCTCTCTAAATTTTTAAAAGTTTTAGAGAGAAATAGAATGATAGATAGCTTTTTAATGAGTAAGTGATAGTTTATGTGAGATACAGAATGAAAGAAGAGGTAGCTCAAAGTGGTACAAGCCATTTAAATCATGATAACAGTTTGAGGGCATTTTAGTCATTTCATCTTTTAAAAAAAATAGGATTGGGTAATGAAGATGTTGTTGACATGTGTGATGGTAGTATGCATGAAGAAGCATGGTGGTGGTTATTTGTTGCAGTTTGGATATTTGTAATGCCACGTGGCATCAAGGTATTGGTTGGTTGAGGATGAGGGTAGTTTGTTTGGACTAGAACTTTGGGTCATTATTTGCCAACCATATCAGACCTTGACCTTCTTCTTACATACAGTACAAACCTTCAAAGCAATAGCTATAAGTAGTAAGGGTGTTTACTTTGGTTAACACTGTTTCATAGGACATTATGTGTTTTAAAGTGATTTATTATTTAAACATAGGATATCATGGATGGTTTTTATAATCATGTTTAGTACATTGATATGTAAAAGAAATTAGTGACATGATAAGCTAATATAGTTATTGGTTTGTATCTAGGGATGTGAACGAAGAAGAAAGGCGGATGTGGATGTGAACAAAGAAGATTGGTGTTGTCCTAAATCGAAAAAGAAGAGTATATAGAGAGGTGTCGTAGAATAAAAAGCGTTGGCTTACTTGTAGGCTTATGTCGTAGAATAAAGCTTTTCTAGCTTCTATGAGGGAGGGATGAGTAACTCAAACCTTGTTGATATAGTAACCTAAAATAATTATTTTATAGGTTGTATGCATTTTAAATCATACAAAGTTAAACGGTATTTTGATAAGCGTCTTGTCAAAATACCCTTTAACTTTGTATGATTTAAAATGCATACAACCTATAAAAATAATTATTTTAGGTTACTTACTATATCAGGGGGGACGGGGCGCCACCCGAATTGTCCACGGGTACCAAGTACCAGCACGGTATCACCGTCGCCATACACGCTGGTAGTGGTCCCGTGGACCGTTTTGCTGGTGCTCTTTACCGTGATGGTACTGGCTGTTTTTGTGGTTTTTATAAATGCCAAGTTTTCATTTACCCCCCCCCCCCCCCCGTATGTTTTAGTGTTTTTTTTATTTTAACCGTCTGTTTTATATGTATAACATTTATTTATTTAGGGTTTTGTATTAACCGTATGTTTATTAGAATGTAAAGTAAATAAAAAAAAACCTTGCATTAATAAATACTAAAAAATACATTAAAAACAAAGAAAAACACTTAAAGTTTGCGCAACATTCGCCATGCCTCGACATGGTCGAAAGCATTGCCGTATCAAACCTCATACTCATATTGAGCGAATTCGATAGCCAACTCCTCGTCAAGCTCTGGATCGTCCGTCACTTGTTTCTCGTATAGGGTGGTCCACCTCTCACATTTGAAGTTGAGGTCGCCCCACTTGAACTGGAGGTCGCGGACAGTCTTGGTTGTGTTGTGGCCAACGTGTTCAACGAAGTCGCTAAACACTCGAGCCCAAAACTCCTCGGGGGGGGGGGGAGGGGGAGGAGTTGAATTTCGGGGTCGTTCGACGCATCCTTGTGGCAAACCACAAGGGTCATTTCTTCTTCTTCGGTCCACGGGTTCAATTTTGTGTGTGTTTAGGTTTTTAAACCGTGGTAAATTGTGGCTTTTAACCCACGGTTTGATCACTTTATATACAACGACGGTGGCACTGTTAAGAATTAATTCGCTAACCGTTTAGGTGAGTTAATTCAATTTACTCGACGGTTTCCAAGATAAAAACTTAAATTTGGCTGACCGTTTGGTGGAATGGTTGAAATAGTAATTAAATGTTAAAACCTTGTAAAAATGTAAAAAAATAAAAATTTTGGGTATGTAAATGAAAATAAATAAAAGAATCAGTGGAGTGCTGCTTACAAAAACGTGTTTCAGTGAAGTAAATCAGTGAAGTGATGTGGCAAAGCAGGATTGGTTAGAATCAGTTAAGTTAGAATAAAAAACTATGAGCACCCTTATGCCCTCAGCAAGGTTTGAGTTACTCCCCCCCCCCCCCCCCTCTGTCTCCGTAATTAATTCCAATTGCTTGCATATCAAGTTGAATGTAAAACATGAAATGTGATTCTGAAATTAATGAAGCCTAAAGAATTCAATGAAAGAATTCAAGTGGGTTGGATTTAGGCTGGTTATTGGGCTCATTGAAAGAATTCAACCAACTCACGAACGTGCTAACATGGCTAGACCGCAGCTTAAATTTTAAACAAGTCAACTCAGCTAAGCTCAAGAATAAAACAAAATCGTGCCTGGTTTATTACCATGTTAGCGAATCATTCTAAGTCTGGCCTAGTTTATTATTAGGAATAAAATGAAATCGGATGTATCGATTTGAAATAAAGAAAACAATAATAATTCAATCTAACTCGTCGCATCATCCGCTTTTTCACATTTCACTTTACCTTACCTAAAGGGAATAGTTTAATCACATTAACTCCAACCCTATTTTCATCAGAGGTTTTATGTTTAATAAAAGAAAAAAATAATAATTCAATCTAACATTCTGTTAAAATATTAATAAATAACTCATTTAACATCCCTTTAATACAAAGAAAGAGTGATGCGCAACATCGGTCAACATAAAGTATACCCTGTCCGAAACCCGGTTTAATCCTTACTAAATTATATAATTGCACAATAACACCATCAAAACCAATATTCATAATTTCTTTTCAATATTATGTATTGAAAACCATTACACATAATATTTTTTTAAATAATATTATCCATCGTTCTCCACCTATTCCCTCTCCCTCAAAAAAATAATATATAAAAAACAAATTCAAATTCATAACATAACAACCTTTTCAAAAGTTTGTTATAACCGTATTTCTTTTCATATTCTCTGCTCCCTCCATTCCCAAATCCTCTCCATTGCCCGAACACTCGTTCGCTAACATGGATGCTCTTGACTACCTACATTCTGTTTCTGATGATCATCCGGAGCTCTCCGATTGGTGCAATACACTTTCCGATCTCTATCAGAGGAAGTTTTGGCATCAACTCACTTTAAATCTCCAACACTTCATCTTTCTCCCTGTTATGCAGGTTTTTCGCTCATTCGCTTGTCTGATCTTCGTCTGTTTGCTTGCTATTGTTAGCATTAGTGATTCGTAATGATTGATGTGAGTTTTGGTAGACTGTGTGTGGATTATTTGGTTCAAGTTAGGGGAAGAGATTAGGTGTCTGTTTATAGGGTTTTTATTAGTTTGAATCAAGAATATGTAACGATACTGAACTCGGAATATGGTAATTATTATTATTATTAAAATATACAAGTAAGAAGCTAGTAACTAGTTGAAAAAATCAAGCATATGTAAACAATTTTGAATTCAAAATTTGGTAACTGTTAGGGTTTAGGGGTCAAGAGATTAGGAGTTTTTTTTTTTTTTTTTTATTAGGTTCTTATTTAATTTGAAGACAACTTAACTGGTGTTTGTTTTCTTGTCAGAACTCAGAAGCACTTCTGACCACTTATGTCAGACGCGGGCAGACATTTGAGGCTCGCAGCTTGTTTGTTTTTTAGAAAACATATCCATAAAAAAGTTCTTCCCCACGCTTAATAAGGTGGTAGCGGAAAAATCAAGATATGTAAACAGTTTTGAACTCAAAATATAGCAAGTGTTATATAAATGACCAGATTGATAAAAATAAGAGTTAATTGTGGTTTTATCTACTTACGTCCAAAACGAAAATGTTTAACTACCTCAACGCTTGACTTTTCTAAACTTAACCATTTGAGTCCAAAATTCTAACTCTGTCTAATATGTCACTTAACTTCCCCCCACGTGAGGGGCACATTCCTCTTTTAACCCTTCCCGTGGGGTAAAAGTTAGGATTTTAGACTCAATTAGTTAAAAGTTAGGTTAAAATGACGAATGTGCCCCTCATGTGGGGTGCACGTGGAGGGAGTTAACTGACATATCAAACAGAGTTAGGATTTTGGACTCAGATGGTTAAGTTTAGAAAAGTCAGGTGCTCAGGTAGTTAAACATTTTCGTTTTGGATTCAAGTAGTTAAAACCATAATAACACAGGGACTCAAATAGTAATCAACTCTAAAAATAATATAAGTGTAAAAAGGTCAAGAGAATAGGTATTATTTTTTATCAGGTTCTTATTTACTTGAAGATAATTTAGTTACCTAATTGCGAAAGAATCAAGAATATGTTAACAGTTTTGAACTCAGAATATAGTAACTGTTATAATAAGGACCGAATTGATGAACATATTGCTTTGAAGATAATTGAGTAAGGTAATAGTGAAGAATCAAGAATACGTAAACAGTTTTGAAATCAGAATATAGCAACTGTTATACAAATGACCAAAATGATGAACAAATATAAGTAACTAGTGTAAAAAGTCAACAGATTAGGTGTTTCTTTATCAGGTTCTCATTTACTATGAAGGCAACTAAATGAGAATATGTAAACAATTTGCGTGTAGGGTTAATATTTAGAGTATCTAAAACGGATCAGCTGATCGTCACTAGTCACAGGTTAACAGGTCATGGGACAGAAGTTAGTTAGGCTATTTTCACATGTTTATTTTATGTTTTGAATGAGTCTTAGTAGTGGAGTATTGTTAGCAAGTGTTTAGTGCTAAGTTTGTAGCGGGTCAAAGAACATGTGGCCGCGTGGGATGTATCTCACGTATGCATGGTCTCTGCGTCTATTTAATGTAAACTTATGCAGTGAATGAATTGGCGTTTTTGTTCGTGTGAGTGAAGCTTTGGAACCCCAACATTCTGAACTCAGAATATAGTAACTTTTATAAAAAGGACCAAATTGCTTATTGATGAACATATACGAGTATATAACTCTGTCCATATCGCTTTACTGCAGACCGGTGATAATCTCATACAGCTATATCATAATTTCATCATTCACTTTGAGACTGAGATCAACCCTCTGAAGCTTGCAGAGATTGTTGTTACGATCTCTCAAAAGTACACAGAGAACGACGCTGCGATTAACTATCTTAAAGGGGTGATTGAAAAGCTCCAATCTGCAAACCAGATGCATATAGAAGGGCCAATCCTGTACATTAACATGCAGATAGCCCTGTTTATTCTTGCAAAGGGAGATCATAAAGAGTGCAAGAATCTTCTTGACAGTGGTAACGCTAAACTTGTTAGCATGTCTGACATTGATGACTCGGTATATGCCCACTATTATTGGGCGGCATGCCAATACCATTTATTTCACTGTGACGCTGTTGAGTTCTACAATAACGGTGTTCGGTTCTTGGCATATGGCTTACAACAGTCTTTGCCAGATTCACATAAGCAGGTATGCTAACTACTTTTCATGCTCCCTCTGGTGCAAATTTATCTTTCGTAATATGGTTGACGCATTTCCATGATTTACAAATCAATAGTAAGTTACGCATAATTTTTATTTCCTAGTCAGATTTGCATCATTTCCTTCATGAACTGGATCAGTTATAAGACCTGAACTGCATATCATAGGGTTTGACATACTGAGAATTTAGGTGGCGTATCTGTATCTTGATTTTTGAGAGTGTCGTTAAGGAAGCACAAGATGAATATGATATTGTCTGCATATATATGTATTTATGTATGTGTGCGTAATCACGTGTGCATTCTTATATGTTTTACATAATTATACAGGCGAAATGCATATACAATTCTTTAAAATTGATACATAATATAGAGGTCTCGATCATGCTTTTTCCAGTTATTTGGAGGCATACTATCTTATTCGTTGTTTTGCCGTTGTTAGTATGTTATCTAAATGTTTTCTTTTGCATTGTAGTACATTGCGTATTTTATATGCATATCGGCGATGTTGGGAGATAACATTTACAACTTTGGAGAACTTCTTGTGCATCCAATTGTGAGTATATCTTCACCTTTTCACCTTACACTGTTCACTTGCTGTCTAGTATCTTACCTTCATGAGGATCTTCAACTTTTATCAAAAGGTTTTCAAATATATTTTTCATGGTAACTTGATGTTGAAGGATATCCATCACCTCTTTGGTTGATTAAGAATATTTCAATCCTCAATGTTTTGTTTATATCTCTTAAATTGATCAGTAAAGATAAATGACCTTTTTTAATGATATTAACATTTATGATGGCATTCTAATTATTTATTTATCAACTATATGTAATAAGGATAATTGCAAAGAAAATGTTAATCTCCTAACTATGGTATAGACTATAGATGCTACCATAAACACAAAATAATATATTCTATGTAATAAAGAAAACTTCCATTCAATCTTTGAACTTTTGCAGATAAAGAGTGTGCTAGAGTCACCATATGAATGGATTTACCAGATGATTGAAGCATTTAATGCAGGGAGCGTAGTTCGCTATCAAGAACTATGTGCGGTTTACAAAACTTGCCTAGATTCTGAGCCTGTTTTGGTGGAAAATGAGGCGAAACTTGTGGAGAAGATCAACATTCTTTGGTTGATGGAATATTTTTTCAGGTTTTTTAGAAAGACATTTGCACCTTCCGGCTTATATATTGAAAAATATCCTAACTCTTGTATATATCTTACTTCTTTCGCTTGCAGACGATCAGTAAAAGACAGAATTATTCCTTTGACTATCATTGCAGACCGCATGGAACTTACTGTTGAAGATGTGGAGCATCTTCTCATGAAAAGTTTATCTGTAAGTGTATTATTCCCAGATGACAGATGGGCGGGTTGGGTAACGGGTCAACACTGTCTCAAATATGATTATACAAACTATATCAGTTCATTGATGGATACGAATTACAAAATACACGCATGTATATTTCAGGTTCATCTTATCGAGGGGATGATTGACGGAGTTGATGGAACCTTTCATGTGTCGTGGGTTCAACCGAGAGTTCTAGGAATGAATCAAATAAAGTACTTGCGACATCGGCTAGCCAATTGGTTGGGTATAGTACAAGGGGTTATAATATCAGTGGAAACAGGACCACCTGAGTATGTTGCACTTTAAGTCATAAAATGCAACCCTGTGTAAGCATCCTTACAAAACTCTTTCATATTCATCATATTAGAGTATTGACTTAGTGAATATGCATATAATCATCAATCCTTTAAAAGAAACTTTTCACTCTATAGTTACATTTGAATTTTCCGGGAAAATTGCTTGTTGGGATATTTTTAAAATGACCAAAACAGGTCCGTGCAATTCGATTAAAAGGTTGCGACAGCTCAGACTGTTTTGGTTGGTTCCTTTAAGGTATGGAACATACCAGACAGTCTAGCTTCGTCGCACTCATTGAATTGTGTCTCGTCATAGTTATGACTATTCAAAGGGGCGGTGTGCTCATACATACTCGATCTTTATATTGCACCAAAGAACATATAATGGACTTTGTTTCTTGACCCTTCTCATATCAACTTACAAAGAGGTATACCACACTGGGATTAAATGTGTTAAAAGACTCCCAAGTATGTAAACACATTCACTAACTAGTACAAATCCAAATAAAATGATAACTTATTCATCTTATCTACACAACAGCAAACACAAAATAAAGATGGTTCACCTTACTTCATTCTGGCCTGACATGCGGTGGTGAGCTCACGTCGGTTGTACTATAGAACGAGTCCTCAGGACCACCGTAATAAGTATCTTCCTTCTCATCGTCCCATTTCACAATCTCTCTTATGTATTTAAACGCTTCATCAACCGTCACACGGTCTCTGGCCTTGGCTTGCCACACATACAGCTTTTGGCTCGTGAGAGACGCATACAAATCCTTGAACTTCACGGCTACATAGTAGTAGGCTTGGTGGGCTAGGTTATGGTTGTTGGTGTAGGGTCGAACCGGGCTGAAGTCAGTGAACCACTCGCATGCACTTAGTGGGGTTTGCTTCAGTTTCTCCTCGAAAAGATCGTATTTGTTTAGAATTAGGACAAATGGGGTGTCTTTAAAACACGGGTGTTTGACCATCGCTTCAAAAAGTTCTTTGCTTTGGATCATCTTGTTTTGAAGTAGGGACCCGCTTCCGGTGTTGTCCGGTGATAGCCAGATTTGATCATAGTCGCTTAGGGCAACACAAAACACGACTACTCGAACATCCTCAAACATTTCCACCCATCGACAACCTTCGTTCATTCCTTTGGCGTTTACTCTAATGAGTTGATATCTAACAAAACAATGTACAAACAATATAACTTATAAGCATATAATCCCAACTTTAATATTTTTCATAACTAAAATCCTAACTTTTTTCAGGGTCAAGGTTCGGTTTAGGACCGAACCAGCATAGACGTTCTATCCCATTGGGGTGGACATCCGTAAACAATAATTACCGCTTAAAGGGATGTTTTGAAATGCATCTTGAAGGTGATTATTGCAACTTGAAGGATTAGAATAATCACATGTATTTTTTTTTTTGTAAATTCTTGCAGGCAGGCTTCTAGATCAGATTATTTTGACCGCAGATAATCAGAAAATAATAAGATCATCAATTTTACCTAAGCAATGAAACTTAGGGATGAAAAAAAACCAAAATAACCGAACAAATTAAGAACCAGCTGATTTGATTATGCTTTCGTCTATAACCAATTTGTATGGTATGGTTATGGTTATATGTGTAATGTGTATAAACAACTGAACAGGCCATAAAACCAAACTTGGATTTTTTTTATTTTATATATTCTATAAATAATATTTTATAAATGTACATTACAATATATAACATATAATTTATAGAATATATAAAATAAAAAATAGAAATTTTGGTTTTATGGTCGTTCAGGTTATTATACAAATATTTTGCCTCGGGTACCGTCCCGTTTCCCAAAAAAAACCATAATCATAACCATAACTATAACCATAGGTTACATGGAAAGAGGTTGCCATACCATAGTGAGTGAATCTGAAGATACTATATATACCTGGAAAGAGGTTGTGATTGACCATCAAGATTGTCAGTAAATGTCTCGGACATCGGGCTACGATCATCAAGGGAGAATTCAATAAAAGCCAAGCCATTCCCTTGGGTGACTCCTTCGGCGTATAATATGTCATGCTCTGAAGGTTCATATTCATTGCTAGAAACCTCAACCGCCTGAACCCGACAAATTTCAAGATGTCAAAACGAACTTAAAAAGGACAATTTCGGCCCATTTACTTATGAAGAGGTCGATTCGGGTTGTGTTTTATCTTTAACGTGTCAGATGGATAAATCAAAAAAGCTTTATTAAAAAAATCCTATTATTGTATTGTAATATACAGTGTTTGCAATCGAGTTTAGCCATTTTTCACTATTATGGTCAGCGTGTTTCCACCTGCATAAAAAAAAATTACTAATCTTCACCCAAACCCATTTTGACCCATTATCCAACCCACATATTTCACCACATCCCAACAAAATGATGAAGAACAGCACGAAAGTGATACGAGAAACAAAATACCCGGCTCAAAAAGTACTCTGCAACATCGGGTAGGAAGTGTAATTCACTTCTCCTTTTATAAGTTTCCTGAATGGCGGGATCCTTCCACACCTCTTCAACGAGTGGAGCATACTCGCGTGTCGCAGCAGGGAAGAATGCGTCCAAATCTCCAGTCGCGATGATGTCAAGTAACCAATCAGAGAAATGCTTCAATCTTGGGTTAAGGGAGTAAACACAAACATTAGTTTCTTCATCGTTGCCCTCGTTGCCTGAAATGAAACTGCGCGTTTATAATATATTCTCCTGACACTTACGAAATGCGTTTTATCACGTATATATTTTTATAAACAACTTTATATAGTTAAATACTTGTGTCATTGGATTGATCATGGGCATTCTTTTTCATCAACGCTTCTTCCTCGAAGCGCTCTCGTCCGTCAAGCAGAATGCTGAGGTATCTATACATGTTGCTTTGTATCATAAGCTTAATATTTTGCAACTCTTCATCAGTAAATCTGTTGCCATATAAGAATTTCGCCTGCATCACGCGCAGAAAAATTAATTAAAAATGGAAAATTATTTTAAAAAATATAGATTTTGTAATCATATAAAACATATTAACGATTCAAGAAACTAAACATAAGGGATAAAAAAGTGTAGGTAGGTCAACCGTCAACCCAACCCGTTTGAAACCGCCGAGGTTACCCAACCCACCCATTCTGGTCTCCATTGTAGAGGTGATGCCAATCTTGACCCGTTTACTTAATAATTGGTCAATCCGAGTTATGCTTTTATCTCTAACAGAGCAAGAAAGTTAAAGGGAAGAGTCGAACATTGCTCAATGAATATTTTAATGCCCAAAACATCTTTAGATCATTTTGTCCAAAAAATTAGTATATAATCGAAATAATATGATTTTTGTAATAAACTAATCATTATTAAGAAAAATTCCTAATAACATATCTAAAAACTTGGAACATAATTATTAGGGGTATGAATTTCTGACGCAACACGAACCTAACACAAAATTTTGCTAGTTTAGATTTACTCCAAACGGGTTATAATCAGTTTTGGGTCAAACCCATGGACACTTTACCTAAGTAGGTCACGGGTTCGCCCGCTTAATTTTATAATGAAAACAATGTGCCTTATGTCGTAACTTAAACTAATATCAAAATTAAAAAGATAAAATATGTCACTAAACCCGAATAGACATAGTTTACTTTCTAACACCAGTAAATATTAAGCAATTACTCCTTAAAAAATAGTTCCACGAATTTTAAAATGAAATACCTGCTTAAAGATCGTACTGGTTCCCGAGCCTCAAGTCCAAGTAACAAAAGCTTTTGAATTTTTTTCGGCTCGAAGTAATTAGGAACAGTGGCAAAATTGCTGGCTTCATCCTTCTCTCTTTGCGGCTGACCATGTGGCACGGGCAACGACAACAATGAACAAAGAAGCCGCGTACTAGCCTGTCCAAAAAGGCGTAATTCTAAGTTCCATACACGTGATTGACCATATATATATATGAGATCTAATATACCTTTTCCCAAATATTTCCCTTGATATTATTTTGGCCTTCCTCTTCATAACGACCATCATCATAAACCCAAAAATGAGTGTCACGGGGACATTGCACATGCGCCACCTGAAATAAATTGATAAAACAGATTTCAGAAGAATAGAATATACTAGCTGTGGCAATTTTAGCCCGTCTGCTTATATATGGGTAATTCGGGTTATATATTACCAACTTAACGGGAAATAGGACAATGGATCGGGTCATGCATCATACAAGTTGTATTTTTATTACATTAAACCTCCTTAAGTCATATATATTAGTATTAAAATTTTATAACTTTGTTAATCAAAATCAACACAAGGTTTGTAAAATTTGGACGAAATGTGACGTATCGGTTTCAATCCAACACGTTATGACCCATCCACTATGCCATCTTTAGAAGACATCGTGTTAACTTTCGCAATAAATTGAGAAACAAATTTTTGTGATGCATCCATTCATGCATAATGGGACAATTTAGTCATATCATGTTAAGAATGGGTCGGTCCGACAAATAAAATAGCTACAAATAAAACAGGTCAAACGGTTTAAAGGTTGCTCAATGTATTCGCAAGTGTTTAGATCCTTCTAAATTGCGGTTTAAAAAATTGGACCATTATTTAAATAATAGCTTTGGCAATCCTATTTGATGCACCTATTTTGACCAGTTACCTAACCTACCCGTTTTGCCACCGACAACAAGTCAGCAATTTAACTATTTTCTTATGAACAAAGTTAGGGTACTGTTTCACTTTGAAGATCACTAAATATCAAACTAAAACTAAAAACATATGAAGAACACTATAGGTGGTAGTTTCGACCCATTAATCACCTATGTGTTTACTAAATCCTCCAAATAGCATTTCTAACGCATATAATATAACCTCCTAAATGACTTTAATGGAAAAAAAATAGTTTGTTGTTATTATTATTTAAATTTTTGCAATCTGTGGGTCTACCCACTTTGACCCAATATCCAACCCGTCCAATCTGTCACAAAACCGAAAGGGAGGCAGTGACTGAAGTGATTAACCTTTAACACTCTCAACTCAAGCTTTGTAATTTCTCGACCGTTCATGTATACTTCTGTATCTCCATTGCTTGCGTTCGAACGAAGTTTTCCAGTAAAACTCAAATTTGAACTCACAACTCTATCGGGTTTTTCTCCCTCCTGAAAAATAAATAAAAAAATATTACAATATTTACACGCAAACCTCCTAATAACATGTATTCTAAAATACAGATTATTATTGATTAATAAGACTTTTGTAATCATATTTGATAGACTAATATCTAATTACTTATAATAATATCCGGACAAAGAGTGTTTTCGGTGAACCCAACCGACACCATTACAACCCTTATCGAAATTACCCATCTGACCCGTTACAGAACCCGGTCCGATCAGCCCACTATAATATATATAGTGATATAAAACATATGTACCTTTCCCCAAAGACCAGATTCTTTGTCATACCAATACACTCCAGGCTTCAATTTTCGTGGAGGTAACATGCAGCCCATAAGTTCCGCCATTTCCTCAGGTTTAAGTGGATAGCCGTTCACAATTAATTGCTCGGGCCGAAGCTGATTAGCAGAGCATTCTTTTTCTGCTTTCATTATCTGTTTGACTTCCAAAGGACTAAGCAAACGAGACAACACTTTCGAATTTTTTCCCAAAATAAGACGTTTCGACTCATCAATCGCCTCACCAAGACAAGTAACACACTTTCGACCCTCAGGCATCGATCCCATAGCTCTAAGAACACAATTACTACAATATTTTGCATCACAAACTAAACAAGATTCTTTACTTTCCCACTTCCCTTTACCGCATCGATAACAAACTCGTCTTTTTTGCGTCTTTTTCTTCGTTCCATTAGAAACCGCAACGTATTCCGAATGACCAGGCCTCTCTAACCCCACTTCTCTACTTTCCGATCTCTCAACCGTGTTGAAAGTTACCACAGGGCCTCGTCGCACTTCATTCCCATTAGCATCATCTCGGTTATGAACCGAAACAGGAGAACCCGACGGGGAAGCTGAATAAGAATCAGCGTTATGCAAAACCGAGCTTAAAGATTCTGAGCTTCCTGATAATCTCCGACTTCGATTCAGTGAATCTGTCACTCCTGTAATATAAGAAACAGGCAACGGGATAGGTTCAATTACAGGCGGGCCAGGGCCATCACGAGTGACAGATCTTCTTGAACCAGAGAACGATTCGGCTAACGATGCTGTCGGGATCGACCGCGTATTCATATCTAACGGCTCCACCCTAGGAAGCTCATAAGATACATCCGGACCCATGTATTCTATCGCGATCGAGTAATCAAGTTCATCACTATCTTCAGGCAGTACAGTTCCAGGAGGAAGCATCTTCTTCACAGCTTCTCTCCAATCTTTTGCCTCATGTTCATCCATATCCCTCATACCACTTCTTTAAATAGCTAAAAGATTTTCAAGAAACAATTTTTCAATCAAATTAGGCCTTCATATCATCAGATTTCAACTACCCAATTCAGATAATAACAGATTTGACTGATTTATAAATTACCCATATCAAATAAACAAACAAAATCACTTTAAATTAAGACAAAATTCTTTCAAAAGCTCAAGCATTATTATTTATAAAGAAACATTTTTTCAATCAAATTAGGTCTTTATATCATCAGATTTCAACTACCCAATTCAGATAATAACATACTTGACTGATTTCTAAATAACCCAAATCAAATTAACAAAAAAATCACTTCAAATTTAGACAAAATTCTTTCAAAAGCTTAAGCATTATTATAATTTATAAAGAAACAATTTTTTCAATCAAATTAGGTCTTTATATCATGAAATTTCAACTACCCAATTCAGATAATGACAGATTTGACTAATTTATAAATCACCAAAATCAAAATAACAAACAAATAGAAAATCACTTCAATTTTACACAAATTCTTTAAAAAAAACTCAACCTTTATCAAGAACCAATTTTTAAACAATTAAGCAATAACCAACACAAGATTCTACCATCAAACAAAGAAAAAACAATAACTTGACTAAATATTAAAAACCCCAAATCAGATTAAAGAAAAAAAATACCTAAAATTAGGGGAAAATAAAATCCAATGAGGGCTTTGTTTGTTTGAAGTCAATTACAACATATGTTAATAATAATAATAGTCAACAGAGGTATAAAGAGGGAAAAGAAAAAGACCCCACTACACAAGAAGGAATCAACCAATTTTGCAAAAAAAAAAAAAAAAAAAAAAGTCAAAGTCTTCATCATAACTGTCAAAGTCTGTGTTCAATCTTTTAAACACAAAAAAAGCCTTCAAATTTGAACATAAAGATTGGAACAAGAAACAACAATTGAAATTGAAAGAGTCAAAGATTGTTGTGAGATTAATATTTCAAGATTTGAAGGATTCAAATGAGAAAGAATGGAAAGTGACAGATTTGTTATGAGGATATTAAATAAATAAATAAAAAAATAGAGTAAAGATTTTGTCAGCTAAAGAAAAGAAGAATAAAAAGCTTACTTTGGAGGAAGTATCTTTATTTTTAAAGGAAGAAAAGAGGAAAGAAGTTCATGGAAAGCAGATTAAAAGGTATTGGGGGCGTGCGTGTAGACTCTAGTCAGTTACAACTATGCAGGGTGTTCTTCGGGTCGGGTTTTTCAGGTTTTTTGTTGATAAAAAAATGACCCGATAACTGAATCATTTAAAGTTTGGGTTGGTCAGGTTGAGGTTATTCGGGTCTGGGTTAGTTCGGGTCGGGTTGTTCGGTTTTCGGATTTATATGTAATATGAAAAATGTTTTTTTTCTTGCAAAAATATCATATGAAAATTCATCGTGATACTAAGAAAAATATTATCAAAATTTAAACATTATTTAACAACATGATATAATAGTGTTTAAAATTCTTAAAACTTGATGTCTAAGATGCCAAAGAATCTAAATTTAAACAAATCTATAAAAAAAAAAAAGACATTACATGTTCGGGTTTTTTATTCGGGTTTCAGATTTTGGGTTTTTCGAGCCGGGTTATTCGGGTTTTTTGTTAGGAAAAATTGACCCGATAACCGATCCATTTAAGGTTCGGGTTGGTCGGTTTTGAGTTACTCGGGTTCGGGTTTTTTGGGTATTGTCTTATTCGGGTTCGGGTGGCCTCAAATTCGGGTCGGGTTTCGGATAAAAAGAACACCCCTACACGTATGTGTTTGTGTCTACATAATATATATATATGGGTTGAGATATGGATTGAGTTAACGTACATCTCTAAGGTGTCCGTCCTCATAATTACGCACCTTATATAACTAGGTGCGGATATAGGAGTCGACTTTTCGTCTAGATCCGTCATGCACCCTATTTCAAAATTACGCACCCTATTATATAGTTGCGGATGTGCGTGATTACGTTTTTTCAACGTATTGAGTTTTTTTTTTTTTTTTAAGAAGAAAAATGTCAGTTTTTATATAAAAGGTATAACAATACTAAATTAAAATTAAAGAGGGTTATATTCTTGTTTTCATGGTGTAATTAAAAATAAATGTTGTATAGAAAATGTCAGTTTTCGGTACCCAATTTTTCATAAATTTGATATTGGTATATTTTCGATACCGATACCGATCTCATCCCTATGTGTGTATATGCATACTTGTGTGTTACTCACAAGACTGACACACTATTCACATATTAGACATCACTGTCGTGTCATTGGGACCAGTGATTATACGAGTCACATGAGAAGGTTAAAATGATTATATGGATTGTATGAGAGGCGAAAAATAGTCATATGAGTTGTATGAGGATAAAACCATATCGCTCGCCCCAAGACATGTTCTACTGACATCAAATGACTGAAGTGATTAGTGATGAAGTCATGTAACCATGTATGACCATTTTATCCATGACATGCCATACGACTCATGATGTGGTGCACAAAGACAAAAGTCACTAAAGTAATCATTGATAGAGTAAAATGTATATGACCATTTTTGCCCCGGCATACGGTGTGTACGATAGATAACGTTAAAAAATAATATATATAATAGATATGATACAAGGACCCATATATATCAAGTATGAAAATGACAAGCAAAAGATGAATGTGAAAGGTATTTACTTTTTTACCTTTTGGGATTATGAAAAAGTAATATTATCAATTATCAAATGGGGTATTGGTGTGTAGTGAAAAGCTTTCTAAAGGACAGCCATTGGAGGCAACATATTGTATACAGTACATACAAATCTGTGTGTTTTTGGGGTGTGTGAGAGAGAGAGAGAGAGGGGAAGAAAGTTGAGAGTGATGGTTATTGATGATGAGTTGATGGGGTTTGTGGAGACCAACTAATGTTGGTAGATAGTGTAATGTGTCATAAACATTATTTTGATGTCTGGAATTATTGAAGTTTTATGACTTTATCCAAGTTTTACGGTTGGAATTTTACTACACTTCTCTAAAATATTTTTTTTTGAACGACCAACAAATTGGAATCACTCACGGAACACTGGAGTATCAACGTGCCACCAATGTTGCCACGCGATCATATTCCACCACCAAGTCACCAATTCAGGAGGAAACTCATAATTATGAGAAAACCCCCTTTGTGAGATTCGAACCCAGGACCTTATGGTCCCTAAGTCTTATCTCACCACCAAGATGTCGCTGGGCTATAACATCCATATCTATATGTATATCTATATCTACTTGCTATAATAGGAGAGTTGTGAGTGACATAAGAAAATTGAGTTGTCAAGCAGAGAGATAGGCAAACAATGCCCGTGTGATACGAAAAATGATGTCATTAAACAGTTTAAAATATTCAGAAAAATATGTGGGTCACTTGAATTTACCACTGCTGAGGTTAAAAGCATCTGTTTGCTAGCCTTGATTTACGAACAGTTGTTCAGACCAATAATTGACCTCTTTTAAGCATATATTTGCTATAAGCAGTTGTTATGAACATCTGTTTAGTACTTATTCAGCCCTTAACTTTGAAGTTTTAAGAGGGAAATTTTGAATTAACATAGGGAGGCGTGATTTTTGCAGGTATATAATCATTACCGCAAATGCTTTCCTTATACACAACCATTTTCTTTTAGAAATTAATTCATAAAATCACCTTTCAAATTCTTTGTTAAAATCATCTCAATAGACGTTGATAACAAAATTTATAGTTTTGTTTGTGATCTGAACTCATCCAAAGATATCTGGTTTCTGAAGGTTCGTATCATACGAAAATAGAAAGAAAGTTTTAAGATGGAAATGATATTGATTGATGAGTAGGTAATGTAATTTTCTCTAAGGTTATTTTATGTTATTATTGATAATATAAATATAAATATTCTTTATGTCATGTTTTTCGTTTACTTTATGTCATTTAAGTTGTTTTCGTTGATCTTTAGTGGAAGGAAAGTTTTAAGATGGAAATGATATTGATTGATGAGCAGTTAATGTAATTTTTCTATAAGGTTATTTTATGTTGTTATTGATGATATAAATATAAATATTCTTTGTGTCATGTTTTTCGTTGATTATTTATATAAAGTAAACTAGATGTAACAAATGCAGGAGAGAGAAAGAGGTACCACCCTGCCATTGTTCCACGTGGAAAGCTGCTATTGAATGGAGGCAGATCTTTTCTTCTTGCGTCAGAGTGTGTCAGGCGGCGCCAGTCTGTGTCTGTCTGAAGTGACGCCTGACACCAGGGGGAACAGTGCAACAAGTAGGGCTAAGGGAAGCTGCACCTTCCCTATTGGCACGCTGTTATGGCGGGCCAGGCCTGGCACACGTCAGGCTATGACTTGTCTGCGGATTACCAACGCTGAGTTGGGTGCATGGTCCCACGCGGGTGGATTGCAGTCCACGTGTGATCTTTGTTAGGATTGAGCTCCGCCGAGATTGAGGTTTCCGCGGGGGGAGGTCCGCGGAGATCTGTTATCTTCACATACTTGGCCATTTCATGTGGTCTCTTCTCCGCGGAGGTCTTATGATGATGATGTTGTGGGGTATGGTCCGCCTATGCACTAGGAATTGGGACCCTACCCCTTCACCTCCCAAGTGGTGAGGACTAGTGAAAGTACTTGGGAGGGTGTTTTGGTCAGCGACGTCCAGTCCTGATTTCTTTTGGTCAGGCCACACTGGTCGCGTCTCTATTTGTTGACAATGATATTTCTTGGTTCCCTCGACGTTGAGTATTTGCCTTCGATGGTAGAGCCTGAGATTCGATTCTAGATTGACGGCCTATTGTTGTTACGACCCTTAATATTATTATTGTTGTGATTGGTACCGCTACGTTATGGTTTTCGGACTGTTTATTGATGTTATGCGTAAAGCTTCGTGATCAGGACGACTTTCTCCTAGCTATCTGGGGTGCTATGTGATAAAAGTCAATGATCCAGGTCAACATCCATACGCATTTCATTTATTACTGTCATTATATGTGCATATTTGGACATTTTGCACACACAACACCCCCCCAGTCTAGTGAAGCATGAGTTATTCAGAAAACTCAACGAAGAACACCTGTTTAGTCATACGATACCGGGACAAATCATTGGAAAGCATTTCATGAAGTTACCACACCCTAACATAAGGTAACTCATCACTAACACATGTAAGTAATCACAAGGACCACCATGTGTTAACATCTAACAAACATGTGTTCATGAATACAATAACCTATGAAACTAATACATGTTGATATCGTCATCGAGCACCCTTGCCACTTAGACGAAATCTAGTTGTGTCCTATGCGAAAGCTCGACCATAATCAATACAAACTAGCTTTCCATTCAACACACAATGGATCCACATACATATATCACCACTATCCTAGGAGTTACATCTCCTAAACATGAGACAAAATTAATCAAAACCTAGCTTTCATATGCCACACATATACATGACATATACATACATATATAATTACATCATACACACACGACATCATGTATATAAACACATGCTTGAAATACTAAGCTACCCATTCTTGTCATACCTTTATCACCTAGACACCACCTAAGAGGAACTTGATTGCTTGATTTAGGAAACAACAAACCTCCCACCCTTACCCCTAGCTTCGGCCGAAACCTACTCACCAAGACACCATGTGAAAGTCCCAATCTTGCACTAAAAAGGAAATGTCAACCTTCATAACATACCTTCTCTTCCTTTCATCTTTGATCGACCAAGACACCACATGGACAACACATCACCATCATCAAAGTTTGGACCTTCTTTTGTAATATTCTCGGCCGAAATCCAATCACCACAACCAACACCACCTTTCCAACTATACAAGCCTATGATTGGAGGGAACTAAAGAAAAATCCTTGTGTTAAGTATGGTGATTATCATCTCTTTCTTTTCCGATGAAGTCGGCCGAATACAAGGGAAGCAAGACAAGATATTTGCTTCAAGACAAGTCACTATCCACCTCTTTAAACATTCTCTACACTAGCTTACAAGTAGGCATGCTTGGTAGACTCCCTTGAATTGTGTAAATATCTCATGATAATCGGCCAAAACAAGAACATGAGGGGACAACTTAATCTAGTGTCAAGTTTCGCCAATTTAGACAAGAAGCCAAGCAAGACACCCCTCCCTATGATAAGTCAACTTTCCATTCTTGTTTGCTCACACCACTCAGCCGAAAAGAATGAAGGAGTGCATGCTATCTTTTGTTTGTACATTACCTTACACACATTAGTGATTAACCTCTAAACCATGCTCCAATCTAGGGTGAGTCACTTGCCAAAAGTATGCATTCTTGTCCATACCTCTCGCCTATATAAGGACTCACCACCTCCTTCATTTCTTGCACCAAACACACTTCTCCTTTTCACTAAAACTCACGGCCAAGTACACAAGGAGCTCAAGAGTTGAAGGTTCCAAGAAATCGGCTCTCATGTCCATCTTAGAAGGTATGTATTCCCAACACCATTCCACCTTTGTTTCTCTTATAACCCAACCTTTACCCGATCCATTAACCTTTGATCAAGAATAATCGGCCATGTGCACACCTAAATCACACACATTGATTCACTTCTAAGAAATCACCCAACTAGTAATCACATTGCTATGATATTACACTTAGTTGTTAATCAATCGGCTCTTGCAACAATAGAGTAGGATGGGTAATGACTATTTGAATCAAAACTTGACATGATCACTTAACTAATAATCGGTTTTAATAGTTAAACTCTTTGATCCATGTCCGAAGACAAAGGTATGTGTTAAATGGTTTTTACAATCGGTTTTATCACTAAAGCTACTAGAACACTTGCAAACCCACGGCTTAGGCTTAACAAGCCTAGATCGATCAATATTGATCCACATAACCATCGAATTCAAGTCCTATTTGTCACACCCTCAAATTTCCACTTGCGGAGTCTTACCGCGAGGCGCATGACAAACCAGGATCCAAGTCAACGGTCACACTAAACAACACTATATGAAATACGTAAACTCAAAACATAATTCTTATATCAGAAAAACTGTAGCGGAAGCCTTTTCAAGTTACAAAACCAAGTGACAATGTGTTCCAAAATGATTATTTAAAAGCATGAAACTAAGCCTAGACGCCATGCAGATTCGTGCGCCTAGTCCGTGTGTTGCTACCTTAGCGACCTGAGAAAAACATGCCAAAACGACGTCAACATATAATGCTGGTGAGTTCACAGGTTTGTATAAAAATGTTACCAAGTGTTACCAAATGTTACAAAATGTTGCCAAGTCCAAAACTTGTCAATACTATATCAAATGAAACCAAAGTACGCTAGCTAGGCGTATGTTTTGTTACTACTACGATTGGAAATCCATTACTGGACACGTTTAGCAAGTTTAGCATATGTTCAGTCCGAATAATGTTTAGAAAGTTTAGCAAAGTTCGAGACAACATGCACCCGTCCGACCTCAAGTCGACGAGTGGGGCAGGTCACGCCCAATAGATCTATCCACATTTCCCCCGTTGTGCATCCCCGCACATTCATGGTTTCCCCCGGGACTTCCAAAGATCGTATAGTAACTCAAAAGTAGATCATAGTATGACATATGTTACAAAATATAAGTTTAGAGCATGTTTTCTCCCCTAAAAGTAAAACCAGTAAAGTGGGGCCGTGAAACTCACCTTAGGTTGCGTTTTCTTCAAGATAATTAATAAAAGCTAAGCCCTTGATAATCCCAACTACCGGAGATCTATCAAAAAGTTCACATAAGTGTTCCAACTAATAACCATAAGGATATCTAGTCCTCGATTGTCCAGATCATGACCAAGTATGTTTAAAAACGTGTTTGACTGTTCAACCGACACACTAGACTGACCCGACATCCCGTTGGTGACCCATTACATAAACTAATCAAGCATACATAGATTACACATAAGGTTCAAGCATAAAACACTTAGTTTACATCACGAATCGTACATACGAAGAGATAGGGTCGAATCAGTGTTTTTGGAGGCTCCTTCGACCCCAAGAACCCTTGGCTCGACCCCCATGAAGTTACCTCGACCGTCATACAAGTTCATACAACCTAATACATGTTCCTTCGACCTTAAAACATGTTCATTCGACCTTAACATGTGTTAATTCGACCTAAATCAAGTTCGTTCAACCTAACTGAAGTTTGTTCGACCTGCAGAGTTCCAGGTTCGACCCTGGGTTGTTCCTTCGACCCCACGTAGGTCGATTGGGACCCAGGTTCGACCTCCCCTGCTGTACACTCACTAAAACACACCAAATCGCATCATAACTATTTGAAAACATCACGAAACATCATGAAACACTGCAGTCAAGTATGAATAACATATTCCCACGAAACCCCACTGATTTTATCCCAAAATCAAT
Organism: Ambrosia x helenae; assembly: GCA_030844895.1. NCBI lineage: Eukaryota > Viridiplantae > Streptophyta > Magnoliopsida > Asterales > Asteraceae > Ambrosia > Ambrosia x helenae. Next base: position 12,487,434 of record CM061227.1, on the reverse strand, counting down.
CCATTTTAACACTTACCTAAAATGGTAAAATTATGGAAACGTCACATCATGCATGAAAATTTTACCCAATTTGGAAACTTTTCGAAATCCTTTCATAATCATCTCAAAATGCTCAGTTTAATGTGTGTATGAAAACCCCCAATAGTTTTATCAATAATAACCACATGCAACAAGCCCTAAATTTATCAAAATCCCCAAACTAGACATAATATCATCATCCATCCAATTGTAATCTAAAACAATCATAAACCAACACCAATAGCAGCCCTAGATCATGTTTCTACCATTTGTACAGCAGCAAATCATTAAGCAACACATAATATCACATAACACACCATTAACATATGTTTATTAATATGAAAACTCATGTTTAATGATAAGGTTTTGGTTTAGAAAGGTATTTGAAAGGTTTTTAATCATAAAAACATCCTTTGAACAGATCTAGACATTTGGGGTTTGATGAAAACGAATCAAAATGCTTTAAAAAGGGTTTTGGATTAAGAACACACCTTGGATTCTTGATTAGATGATTTTTGTAGGTTAGATTATGAAAAACGAGAGCAAAAACTCCTTCCTCAGTGTTTAAAATCGATAGAGAGTGTGTAGAGGCGACTAGGGTTTGTGAAATGATGAAAAATGACAAAGTGTGGTATTTATACCAAAGCCACATTCGACCTCAAGCATGGGTCGAATGAGAGTTTATATGGTCGAATGAGCTTTATGTTGATTTCCCATCTCTGGTTCGACCCCTACAGGTCAAACCAATACCTATGTTTTCCAGGTTTTCCAGTTTTGTCGTTTAAACGCGTTTTAGCACATCATAACACATGAACATGCAATCCTAACATATGTTAAGAATATACTGTCACACCCCAAATTTTCTTCCGACGGTCGTTGTAACACCCCAACCGATGGCGGAAACATCGGGATGTCACGTATTGATGATTGTTCAGTAGCTCATGGTGAATAATAAATTTCATTAAATAATTTAAATGAATTACATACAATTGTTCTAGAATTTGTACATCAAATTGAATAAAACTATACACATATCTTCAAGCATCAATTCAAATCTTCAAGCAAATAGAACCTGAAACATGTTAAGTTGAAAATATTTTGGGTCAACAAAAGTTGGTGAGAATTACATAGGTTTTTGATAATTGAATAAAAATGTTGTGCAATTCATGTGTCATGTCAATCTAGTCCATATGTGAGAACATACTAGAAATAAATCGAGTGCATAACCAACCCTGGTGACTGTTTATAATATGATACATCCCATACGCTCATGGTTCACTTGAATATGTTATACGATAACAAACACCCACGCTACCTTTGTAGGAGGCACGTATCCGGGTGGGATTGTCAGTCCAATAGATCTATCAATGTATACCGTCGGCTTGTACGGAGTTAATGATTATGCTAGAATGGTGCTTACTCTAATCATGCTCAAGACATAATGCAACATAGAAAACACATAAACACATTGATGATTGAATTGCATATAGAATGTTTTAACATGTTTCACCCCAAAAATGGTGATAAATAAAAGGGGCTATGTAAAACTCACCTTAGCAAAATGTTGTATTTGTTGATAAATAGAATAGTGTGTTGCCCAAATGTGTCAAGTATCACCCTATAATAAGGTAATATATATGTCTAAGCCTATCAAGTCTATAAATGTATAAGTTTCCAGGGCTTCGAATTTGGGGATAAGTGTTCGTTTGATTAATACTAAAATTGTTTGATAATTGAGAGAATTTTTGTAAATAAATAAACAAAAATTCTTTTTATGAAATTTAAGTTTTACATGATCACAATAACGTGTTTAAAGTATAAAAATAATTTTTATAAAATTATTTTCTTTGAAATAGATTATTAAATCTATTTATTACAAATTGCCAAAATTAAACTTTAATATTTAAAAATACTAAAATTAAAGAATTATTATTTTAAAAATCATATTTCTGTTCTAAATATTTAAAAATAAATTGTATAAAATTTTGGTGCAAAAATAATAAAAATTGAATTTATTATGAATTAATTATGATTAAAACTAACAAAAATTGATTAAAAATATTAAATAAACGATTTTTCTGAAATAAAAATTATTTCGGAAAAGCTTAATGTTATAAAAACTCAGAATAATTTTTGTGGAAATTTGTATAATCGTTTTGATATTTTTATGGAATTTTATAATAAAAATATAATAAACTTGTAATATTTATTATATATAATAAATAAAAGATTTTTGAAAAAAAACTAAAAATCGTTTAATAAACTCAGCCATTTGAATTGTATAAAATAAATTTTATAAGATTTATAAAGTTGTTTTGATATTTTAAATGTATATTAAAAGTTTAGAATTTAAAAATGTATGTTTAAATCCATAAAAAAAATATTTGGTGGTTGTGGGGTTTGAACCCGGGTCTATGACCGGGTTGGTTTTTAATCACAAGTGTGGCCACCACCAAGCCACACCCTGAGAACAAGTTTAAAGCATTTAAAAAAATCTATATACATTAACAGATTTCACACCTTCTTCCCAAATTTAACCCTAGATTAAACCCGGTTAATTGGACTCGAATAACACTGATAATATCCAATTAACTAGAGGGTTAATGCACTACCAAGTAATACGAACAGAATGGTGTAGAAATTTACTGAAATTGATGGAGATTTGCAGAGGGATGAAGGTGGCCGGAATACTTCGACGCCGGCGAGAAAATAAAGGCACGAGCAGGACTTTCTAGCCGGAAAAGAGAGTGGGGGTTGGTTCGGTGTGAGATTTCTGGGTTGAAAAGCGTCCTATTTATACTTGACTAAACGCGTTAAAGTTTTTGGTAAGTTTTCAAGGTCGCCGGAATTTACGGATATCACAATGAATGCGGGTTTGACGAGTTGAAAATGAGTCTAAAAGAGTTGGTCAAAGGCTGAAAACACGCGGCCATTAATCGTGAATTGAGAAACAGAAATGGAAACTGGCCGGAATTTCAGGTCTGTTGACCGGTTGGTCAAACTGACGAGAGGAAGAAGAAAGGGAATAAGGGTTTTCAGTAGGTATAAATATAATATGTGTTGGGGTTTTATCAACATGATCTTGTGGCTCAGGTGGTTAAGGCGGGTGTGTGTGTCTGCCTTGGCTCGGGTTCGAAACCCGGCTGAGGCGTTTTCTTTTTTTGTTAACTGATCAGAGGGAGGGGGACAGTGGGCCGGGTACTTGGGGCTTGTTTGTTGGGCTGGGCTAATGACTGGCTCCAAAACATATGTGGGTTAATTGTGGTCATCCAACTACAACATGGTTATTATTATTATTAATATTATTATTATTATTATTATTATTAGAAACCTATATATATATATATATATATATATAAGTTGTGTGGTAGGAAAAACTCAGGCACATTATATAATGAACGATAAAATATATATATATATATATATATATATATATATATATATATATATAAAGTACGTTTAGAATTTGGGAATAATTTTGCGATGTTACAGTCGTGAACTCTTAACACCTTTACTATGCAGCGAAATATACACCTAAGACTTTTGTGAATTCTGAACGCCATTTCTAATCCTCTTTGTTTTACATCTTCTCCCTTGACTATCTTCTTTGTTTTACATCTTCTCCCTTGACTATCTTCTTTGTTTGCTAACTTCTTTGTTTTTCATCTTCTTTGTTTCCTATCTTCTTTGTTCGCTAGGGTAAAACACAAAATACTATCATGCTTGACTTATAACAACATCAAGCATGTTACAATTTCACCTACCACCAAGTTCGTTAATTACAATAAAGATGATTACACGTTATACAAACGACTATCTACTGGCTATTCTATCTAGTAAGCTGTTGTCACACAGAAATGCACCGACAAACTCCCCCTTGACAATAGCTTCTAGATGTCTTTGTCTTTATTCAACTTGATGACTCTAAGTCTTTGGATTGCTTCAGCTTCAGTGTACTTATAACAGACTCCCCCTAAGCTGAAGAATCCAATCTTTGAGTTTCTTAGCCACCTTGAGTCATCTTATCATCATGGTCTTCATATTCTTCATATGGTGAGCAAATCCTGACTTGTATGAGTGAGCATTAATGTAAATGGAGATGGAGGATCTCAGCATGAAATCTTGACTTTTGCACTTCACTTTGATATTAGCATCATTCTGTGCATCTTTATTTCTGCACTTCACTTTGACATCAGCATCAATCTGTGCACTATTATAAACAACACCTTGAAAGACATATTAGGCAATTTCACATTAAAGATAAACCAATATTTAATCCTGATATGCAAAATGCATATGCAAAAACACAATTTATCAGTTCAAAATGGAAGCGCTTAAAGAAGAAAATATTTTTGGTATTTTGGTTTTAGAATATAATAAAACAAACTAAAAATATTTACAATGCATCTTTTTGTGAAAATCATGTTTAAGAAGATCATACCAGCTTTGTTAAACTGTTTCACACTTTCAGTTATTCTTCTTAATTTAATTTTGTGAATAACAGTCCAAGACGATTACCGATATTTTTTATCCATTTAAACAAGCTACACGGAAGTTTCAAAGCTATTACCTTGTGATATGGTTAATTGATTTCATACCGTTATACCAGTGTGTCCCACAACATGACATATCTCCACGATCAAGGTATGCACATAGCTTCTTCGTAACATGTGAGTAAATTGTTGCCACCCGTATAATTTACAAGGTATGAGTCACATCAGTGTACAGGTCAGCATATATCTGGATGCAGCAAAGTGACCGACGTGAACTCAACCAGGGTTTGGAAAAATACCATTTTATTTTGGTACGCATATTAGCTTGAGGCATTTTTGAGTTTGCCATCAGCATATAAGGGTTTTGGCATTATCCTTTGGATTTTACTATTTTAAGATATCCTGACTGTGCCTAGGTCAGCATATTTCTGGATGCAGTAGATGTAACACCCCAACCAATGGCGGAAACATCGAGGTGTCACGTATGAATGATTGTTCAGTAGCACATGGTATAAATTGAAATTTTAAATAATTTATTCATAGCATAAATATCCAAATGAAACACTGTCTAAAAATCCAAAACTTCTAGTACATAACATGAAATAAAGCCAATAACTTCAAATAACTTCATAATAATCCATCAAGCATACTCTAAGCCTTAGCTTCATTGTTACCTGAAACATGTTAATTTTGGAAATATTTTTGGGTTAACAAAAGTTGGTAAGAATTACATAGGTTTGAATATTGAATAAAAACTTGTACAATTCGAGTGTCATGGTAAGTCTAGTCCATATGTGAAAACAAAACTACTAGGTAAATCGGGTGCATAATCAAACCTTGTGACTAGAATATTGTGGTCCATCCCATACGCATATGGTTCACTCGATTATGTTATATGTTCAATAACAATCACCCACGCTACCCATACTGGAGGTACACGTATCTGGGTGGGGTTGTCAGTCAATAGATCTATCAATGTATATCGTCGGCTGGATCAATGTTAATGATTATGCTAGACTAATTGTGCTTACCCTAGTAATGTTTAAGACATAATGCAACATAGAATAACACATAGACACTTATGTTGAATTGTAAATTGATATTGTAACATGTTTCACCCCAAAATAGTGAAAAGAAAAAAGGGGCTATGTAAACTCACCTTAGTGCTAAAATTAAGTCCCTTGATATAAAATAATTGTGGCTCTTGTGTCCAAATATCACCCTATTTATAAGGCAATAATTGAGTAATGGGAAAACTTAAAAGTCTAAGTTTTCTAGTCTACAAGTAGTTCTAGGGTTCCTAATTTGGGGATTGATAATTGATTAATCGTTAATTAGATTAATAGTTAATAAATAAAGGAAAAATTGGAAAATAATTAAATTAAAGGCTATTTGTAGATTTTTGATTAAGGATGGTCATATCATCAGGTTTTAAATATGAAAATAATTTTTATAAAATCATTTTCTCAAAAATTTAATATTTAGTATATTTATTTTTATTTATCAAAATTCAGTTTTAATATCTAAAAAATATTAAAATTAATGAAGTTTCAAATTAAAATTTATATTTCTATTCTAAATGAACAAAAATAATTTATGTAAAATTTTGGTATAAAAATAGTGAAAATGAATTTATTATGATTTATTTATGATTAAAATGACAAATATTGATTAAAAATATTAAATAAACGGTTTTCTGGAATAAAAATTTATTTCTGAAATATTTACTGTTTCATAAATTCAAAATAATTTTTGTGGAGTTTTATGAAATTGTTTAGATATTTTTATAGAATTTTAAAATTATAATTGAATAAACTTGTAATATTTATAATATATATTAAATAAATGATTTTTAAAAAACTAAAAATTGTATAATAAACTTTGTCATTAGATTAACATAAAATAATTTTTATAGAATTTTTAAGGCATTTTTAGTATTTAAAAACTATTTTTAAAATAATATAGAAAGTATAAGTATAAAAAAGGAAACTAAAAAAATGGTTGCTTGTGCCAGGACTCGAACTCGGGTCCTTGGCCGAGTCAGTGTTTTAAATCACAAGCCCAGACTAGTTGGTCTGGACCCTGAGAACGATTAATCTTGGATTCAAATGATTATAAAGACTTATTGATTTGTTTCATAATTGTTTAAAAAAGAAAGAAAGATGGGGACGGGGCTCGAACTTGTGCACAAGCCGGTTCCCACATCTTAACACAGAGGGTGATACCAACTGATCCACAGATCAGTTGGTGTTTTATTTAGAACAGAAAATTGTTTAAACATTCTGTGACTTGTGACATTATCCCCAAATCGAACAAGATGAACCCTAGCTATCTAATCGATCAAAACAAAAATCAATAGCCTCTGTAATCCCGTAAACTAAAAATCCATCTTGACCAGTTAACCATTTTCCAGTTCCATGTTAACTTATTTTGGTCGCATGCTTATACAGGAGATTGCAGCCTTTGTTGTCTGTGTAACCCTGATAGAAGATGGTGCATGTTTCTTGGAGCTTAACATTCCATCAAGAGAAAGAATTAGAGACATTTTATGGGATTTTTGACACAGATATGGATACTATTATGGTGGTGAGGGCATTACTTCCCTCTGAGGTAAAACATTAAATTAATTTGACTAGTTGTACACGTTTTATGTTGTAAACATATGATAAGTAAGTTTGTGGACACCCTGAATTCCAATTGATCTGCTGATGTTGAACAGGCTTGAGTCCTAGCTTGACCCTAGGCCTATGTTAGACCTCATTTAATAAACAAATTCATGTGTTAAACCTGGCTTGCAAATGTCAAGTGTAGGTAGGGTTTATTAGGCATATTTAAGCATTCTACATGGTTGTTATTATTATACCAACAATATCAACCACACGGTGCATGCCGAGCTATATACGTTCTACATAAACATTGGGTGGTTTATCAACGAACAATGATTCCATTAACTTGATGTAGTGCTTGGTGTATATTTCATACATGGTAAGTGTCATCACTTGGGGTGCCTAGCTTGTCTCGCTCCCACCTTTTACACCTTATTAGTTGTCATCACCCCTAACCATAAACCACCACACTCAAAACGTGAAGCAACCACATAATCAACAGCCGATGACAGAGATGGTGGTATTGGATGCTATGTAGCAGTGGTGATGGTGTTGTGATGATGATGTAACGGTGATTGAAATAGTACTTGTAGTCTGCTAACGTTGGTGGACAGATCGCCAGCCAAATTTGACAGCGGTGGCGGATTCTCTCTTCCATGTCCCTTTCCACCAATTTTTCCTTCAATGGTGGTAATGATGACAACCTAGGTGCTGACAATGGGGTCCATAAATCAGGGCGATGGTGATGTAGGGGCTATTCTGTTCAGTTTGGACTATACATAATATTAATAAACCTTTCTTTGGTTTCTGTTGTTTAGGAAATTCTGCGATGTGAGGTGGGGTCCTCAGCCCCAAAGGCACGTATCGTAGGCTAAGCTCGCGCGACGGACAATTTTTTGTTTTCCTTATACATTGGGTGCAGGCTTGGAAGTATCTACTTGGCTACTAATGCACCTGTCATGTCAGAACCTGCCTATAAGGCAGTTCTTGATTCATCTCCAAGTGGTAACAAGTTTAACCCTTGCATATGCGGCAATTCTTGATTCTTCTCCAAGTAGTAACAACTCTTGGAATATGATGAAGGTAATTTTTATTGTTCAAGGTTAAAATAAATTGTAAAATACGCCATATTGCCAGTTTTAAGTTATTTTACATACAAAATATTAATAGACTTTTATATGGTTTCATTTGTTTAGGAAATTCTGCAATGTGGGATAGGAGCCTCAGCCCCCAAAGACATGTATCGTAGCCTAAGCTCACACGACGGACATATCCAACCTGGCCTCATCCTGCGAAAAAGAAATCAATTATTTGTATTTGATGAGAGGCTTCATTCTCTGCTTGGAAATAAATCAATTCCTCGAATTAAAATACAAGACAGTTCTTGATTTTTCTCTAAGTAGTAACAACTCATGGAATATGAAGAAGGTAATTTTATTTTTGCCACAACTTGTTACAAATATCTGTTTAGCATGTTATTTAATAAATTATTCTCTTATTTGTATTGTTTAGGAAATTCTGCAATCTGGAGTGACAACCTCAGCCCCCAAAGGCACGTGTCGTAGACTAAACTCGCGCGGTGGACAACTTTAGCAAATTCTGTAATGAAAAACGGGTTGTATATTCTATAATGTAAATTTTGTAATGTAATGTTGCTGACTTTTAACCATGTTCATAACGATGCAAAACAACCAATTGCATCTATAGTTAGTATTTGCTTTCAATATCATTATACTTCCTTATTTTGTAAATTTGGTTGCCACCGCCGCAACGCGCGGCCAGATAAACACCTAGTTAAGATAACATATAAAGAGTCCTAGAGCATTCACAGGCCGTCTCCCATCCCCAACCATATAATTTAAGGAAAAATCATAGTTTTCTAAATTTGTCTCTCACTTTTTCAAAATCTCTCACATCCCATTCCCTATTTATATCCCCTATAAGCTTTTTTTATTATTATTTTCTTTCTTCGCAACCAACATCAAACCACTCCACCCTTAATTTGTATTATTTTATTATTATTAAATGCATTTCGCCCTCTGAGTCAGAATAAATATGTTGAGATGGGGGAAGTATGAAAGACCCCATATATGAGAGCTCAACATAGGTGTTTTTGCAAATTTTAGAAATAGGGTATGTGGATAGGGGTTAGGTTGGAGTGAGTTTTTGTGGGATTTTCTTAAATTTTAAAAATGAAGGAGAGAATGGGGGATGGGTTGTGAATGCTCTTAGTTCAAATTTTCTCTTCAACAGAAAGCAGTTTCCCTTTATGCTCTTCTCTTTCAACAAGAAATAGTTTTCAATCTACCATTCGTGTTGTTTAAATATTTTTCTTTAATTTCTTTAATTCATTATTTGTTAATAAACTTGTTTTTCAGAACCAGTAATATGTTTGAGAATTACGATAACCTATTCATAAATACATGATTTGTACATAGTACTTCTGCATGGCGTCATTGTGTACTTATGAACATGTCTTATCTTTGTTCACGAGCTACACGTATCGTATTTTTCAGAATCCATTTATTAAGGTTACATCAGTATCCAGTTCCAGTTTAGTATATATATGATTGAATGCATCATCTCTTTTGTGCTTTATGATTCTTCAAATTGGGTTCTAAACTTTTGTTATACATGATATATGAGTTTTGATAGAGGTAGCAACCTGCAATGCAGATCCGTATAGTTATGTTCGGGTCATTTTGTTCATAATGTCTTTTACCATCTCTCATATTGTTAGTTTTTAATGTCAATTCTTTGCTTTATACTCTCTTGCTCTTTATGAATTGACTAGTCAGGTGCCCGCACGTTACGGCGGGAAACAACATTTAGTTAACATGTGCATTATGTGTTGTACTTTAAGCAATTATATTGTAAAACTTAAATTTAAGAGGTTAATAAGAAATGTATTATAATATAGTATAGATGATTTCGGTTCATTTTTGTTTCGGTTATTATTTAAGCATACCATATCTTTTTTAAATTAAAAAAAAAAACCGTAGCAATACTATACTCAAATTAAAGAGAAAAAAATGTTATACGATGTAATAATATTAGGAGAATATTAACGTATAAAAAATAAGGGTGAAAAGTGTATTTGTTATTTAAATAAAAAAAGTTGAGTAAAGTTCAGGGGGAAAATGTATAAGTATTGTATAAAAGAAATATTTGTCCTCAAAAAGTAGCTAACATATGCATTGTGTATTGTACTCTAAGGAACTATGCTTGTAAAAATTAAATTTTAAGAGGTTCTTGTGAAATGTATTATAAGATAGTATAGATATATTAGTTGTCTTAGTTAATTGGTATTAAAAATAAATTACGTGAAATTTGTCACGCAAAGAACGCCAAACAATGTATTTCGCAACAACACGCGGACATTTCCACTAGTTACTAAAAACGATTGAAAATCGATGTTTTTAATAATTAAAATCAAAGTATTGAAAAACTTTAGAATATGATAAATAACAAAAATAATAATAATAATGCCCAATGATTGTCATCCCAGCTGGTCGAAGTCAGAGGTGGCAAGGTTTAACACATTTGTATGGATTCTCGCCTAGGAGGTTCCCTCTTCGATTCTCGTCACTTGCAAAATATGTGATTAAGGACTTCGAACTGAGAGGATTGTAATACCTATTGGTGCTTGGATTCGAACTCGGGAGGGGATGAGGGTGATGTCCCTCGCCGTCCAAAAATAAAAAATATTAATTAAATAAATAAATAAATAATAGTTTAAATACTATTTACTAATTTCCATATTTCCCTAGTGCCATTGAAAAGGTTCTCCTGAACCTCCAAAATTGGTTGGTTTCAAAATGCCGTTATCCACATACCAATCACATTCACCTCACCAACTGCACCTTCTCTTCTTCATCATCATCATCATAAGGTAAATCAATGCTATTTTTATAAACAATTCATATCAATTTGAATGATTAAACTCAAATTTAGAATGCTAGCTTGCAGGTGAATTTCAATTTTAATTTTGGAAGAGTGGTGGTGGTGAAGAAGAGCGGTGGATTTCCTGTTCGGTCGGTTTCTTCGGGCGGTTCTCCGGTTGAATCTGATGTTTTGTTTCCTTCTGATTATGAAGAGCTTCTTGATCAGGTTGGATTTGGATTAATAGTGTTTTAGTAAGTTAGGGTTTTTTAATAGTTGGGAACAAATTTGGGGGAAATTGTAATAAGGTGCTATGGACTCGATGGGCAACAAATGTGGGGTTTAACGTTTATAGTCCAAAAGACTCTCTCATCTATCAGACTAGTCTTTTTTTTTTTACTAATATAAATTCAACTTTATATTTTTTTTACTAATTACTAATATAACCCTAGTCTTTTGGGCTGAGTTCTCCTGTTTGGGCACGGTTGTAAACGAGTCGAGACAGGGTGTACTCAAGCTTGAAATTAAATGAGCCATCTCGGCTCGAGCTCTAGCTTGAAGTTAAACGAGGCAACGAGCCGAGCTCAAGCTTCGGCTGAGGTCGTTTCAGATCGAGTTTTTTTAGTTAGCTTTTTTCGAGTGAGCCACGAGCCAGGGCTGCAACACAAGCTCTTAGGAAAAAATGATCATGTTACTGAATGATTTTCAAAGTTAGAAAGCAGCTTAAAGTGACTAAAAGTTGTTGCCTGAATAAACACCTGATAATCATAAAATGCTGATGTCATGTGGTTTATATATACATGAGAACATAATGTGGATGAGTAAGTTGATAGTCCTCTCACATCTTGAGATATTTTGACATTCTTGAATCAGTTTGATGAGAAATACTGAATTTCGGAACCTGGATAAGCTTTAGTTAATATATACCTTTTAGATACAAGTATACCAACAATGTAGTTCATATCATTCGCCGTCGTCAACATGTTTTGATCATGCACTAAGTTACTTTTTTCAGATTAAAAATAAATGTTTTGTTGAGGATTAAAAATGATCATCACATTAAATAAACAGATTGCATAATGTGCTAATTCCACCTGCTTATCTGTTGATAATCTTTAGCCTTACAGAGTTGGAAAAAGTTGATTAAATTTTGTTTATCTCTACTTCTTTTTGGGAATAACTATTTGTTTGTTAATCTAAATATTTGCAATTAACAGGCAAAAGAAGCGACGCGGGTAGCTTTGAAGGATGGAATACAGTTGATGGTGAGTTCATTCATTACTCTTTTTTATTTAAGAATGGAAGATGCGAAATTACATATCTATAGTTCCTATAGAGTCTGTACTCGACAACTTTCAACCACAGGAGATTGAGTTTCCAACTGCTGGGCTGGGATCCGTGCCAGGTTTTTTCTTGCTAAACATTTACGCCGTCTTCTCATTTCATGTCTTTCGGATAAATCAGTTCTCACATCTAGTGAACTATCAATGTTATTGTGACAATTGACCTCTGTATCTATGTATATGCTAGGCGATGGGGAAGGTGGTATTGAAATGACTGGAAGTATGCAATTGATTCGTGAATTTTGTGACCTCCTCGTAGCACCAGAAAAGGCTACACGAACCAGAATAGTATGTGAATAAAAAATTCTCTGTTTACTTGTTTCTTATGTTCTACTTTGGTTTACTTGTTTCTTATGTTTCTTATGTTCTACAGTAGTAACGTTTTTTATTTTTTTCGTTTTAGTAGCAACGTTTTCCAAATTTCGTAAAAAAAAAAAAAAAATTCCACTACGCGCGCGAAGTTGAGCGCAGCAACGGACACGGCACCTAGTTATTAACCAGGTCCGCCCCTGGTTTTGACCCGAGCGGCTGCTGGCCGAGCCCAATACTGTTACCCTAGGTAACCAACAGACCCATTATTCCAGCTGTACACTAGGTGATGGCAATTTCAAATGTATTGGTTCCCATAATGTCTTTCAAGGTCCTTATTGTGTGGAATGTTGAAGGAATCTACACATCATAGATTTGTTACAATTTATTTGCAGACCTGTTGTAGCATTAGTTATAAACTGTCAAACTGATGCATCAAAACTTGCAGTTTTTCCCAGAAGCTAATGAAGTTCAGTTCGCAAGAAAATCAGCATTCGGAGGTGCTTCGTTCAAGTTGGATTATTTAACAAAACCCTCATTTTTTCAAGATTTTGGTTTTGTGGAAGCGGTTAAAATGGTTGATCGTGTTAAGGAAGAAGATGAGTTATTCATAGTCGGGTACCCTTATTTTAATGTCAATGGTATGCATATTGTCTCTTTCTTTTTCTTTCATACTTTTATTATTAGGTCATTTAATACACTTTTAACTTTGGAAAACCAGAGATGCTTGTTGTGGAAGAGCTTTATAGGGATGCAGTCGCAGCCACAACTAGGCAAATGATTATATTTAATGGTGAACTTGATCGTATCAGATCTGGATGTATCCTTTCTTACGGTTAATCGATTAATAGGGTCATCGGCTTTTAAAAGTTATGTATACCTTTCTTCAAATACACATTTGAGAAACTGAATTCGCTAAACTATGATTGTCTTGTCCTTGAGTTTAAAACTAGATTACCCATCATTCTTCTATCCAAAACTAGCTGCGCTTTCAAAGACGCTCTTTCCCAAGATGGAGACTGTATATTACATTCATAATTTCAAAGGTCGCAATGGGGGAACCCTTTTCAGGTTTGTTGCTAATCCTCCTCCTCCTCCTTTCGTCCCCATAAGCATCCACTACTAGTTATAATATGCTTATTATGAATGGCAATACGGGTGGGTTGGGTCGGTTGTGTAAGGGTTGAAACTTGTTCGAGTCAAAAGTCAAAACGAGTTGGGTCACAACGGTTCACCTGCTATATTTTTTTGGCGGTTAGTGGCTGCGGCGGTGGAGGTAGGAATGTGCACACTTCTGCCCATTCTTCAATTGTTTGGGTACATATTGCCATGCATGAATATTTATTTCATCATTTTAACCATCATACATGACTTCATATATTCAAACAATATATCATGCTTGTAATAAAAAAATTAAGCTACAATTTTGAATTAATAATTTTGCCATTTTTTCGTCACCATTTTTTCATCTGTGAATTGAAACGCAAATAATACTAAATAAAAAAATTAGTAAAATTCATTCTGTTTTGTCCCCTTTGTTAATCATATAACAATGATTAGTTGCAAATAATGGTTAGAGAAGTTACATAATCATTTAAATTATGTTCTTAATCTATCATCTGATGTAATTCACACATAATCCAATGAAGGTGTTACCCTGGTCCCTGGAAGGTACTAAGGAGAATGGGAAGTAGATATGTATGTGTGCATCAACAAGAGAAGATGCCAACTCTAAAGGAGGTTGCTTTGGATATTCTTCCTCATCTTAAAAAAATTATCAGGTAGGTAGTTTGCATATATCAAACTCTAGAACTTATAGGTGGTAATATAGGCAGGTTGGGGTCATAAGGGCTACATTTTTTATATGGGTCAAAACGGCGCGGTTAAGGTTTAGCCAAAACATTTTTGTCCAAAACTTCTAAATTTTTTAGAAATAGTTAATGCGTAAAATTTGATTACGAATACACATTATTTTAACAATAATCGAACTTTTTTATATAATAAAATGATTTAGAAGGTTTGATGCATTATACACACTTATAATCGGTTTTATTTTATGGTAATTTTTAGATTTTATCCATGATAGGAACTGATTCGGGCAAGACTACGGCGACAAAGTAATTACTAATTAGCAAAATCTTAAGGTGTTTAAACAAATAATGTTTATATGTTATTATTTTGTTAATTATTGTTATAATATATGTTGGTTCTATACAATTTATAACCATATTTTCTTATTAGTAACATATGGTATTCCTAAGGGGTTTGCATGTCATTTTATATCACACAAAATTAGTAATTTATGTTAAAAAAGATTGTAAGTAAGTGGACCTCTTTTTCCTTCCTCATGAAGGGGCCAAAGAGTTGTCTGTCCCTTCATTATCTTGTTTTAGGTAATTTCAAACTCAATACAAATAGAATTCAGATTCCAAATCCAAAGAGTTTTCTGTTCATCATTATCTTGAAAAGTATTACTGTTATGGCTATAATTTTGAATCATTTATATTAAATTGGTTTATTTAAGTGTACTCAAATGGGTTAAGGTTAATATGCTGTTTTACCGTAAGAACCTGTTACCGTTTATTCATGTGATCCTGCAATACTAATCAATGAGATCAGGTAAAGTGTAGGAGGTTAAAGACATAAAGTAGTAAATACTGCTTAAAGGTTGAGCTTGATATCATGACTAAAAAGGAAACGTGTAATGTAGGACAAATGTGTCAAACCAGTTTTTTTCAATTTGTAGTGTAAATTTTAGCGAAAATTTATATGTATTAAGTTCGGGGATTTTACTAAGGCTGGGAGGTGTGCCTTCGGGGAACATGTTCGGGGATGTGATGTGGCGTTGGGGGCCGAACGAAACACCGCCCCCCCCCCCCCCCCCGATTTGATTTCGGGAAAAACGGGGAATTATCACCGATCACACCGTTTGATTTGATTGGTTATTGTTTTTATATTATTATTTTTTGTAAAGGAAGGGGGAAGGGGGAAGGAGGGGGAACCATTTCCTTGGTTTGGGGGAGAGAAGGGGGAAAATGATGTGGCGCTTACGTGGCATTTGGGGGAGTTGGGGGAAAAGGGGAGCACACCATATACACCCACCATTGTGTCAAACAAGCTAAACAAAAGTCTAATCCAGTGCATATAAGCTGCAAAATCTCTTTTTGATTACTTTTTAAATAACATAGTTTCATTAACCATATGTAGTGTAGCATTATATATAAAACTCAAAGAGAATAAGATGATTTTTATAACAAATTCTTTTAAATCTCCAAAATATAAATGTGAACTGTTTCATATAAACTAAGAAATTATATATGGAAAAAACTAAAGAACACGTACCTAAGGGTAAATACAAAACGTTTCATCCTTTATACAAAGAAATAGTCTCTCATACGCTAATGCCATTTTTCGCGCGGTAAACATCGAGCTTGCGTATCTCCGACCCGCCTTCCCTCTTTGCGCGAGTCTCTGGGGACCTTCCGCGACCACCAATTCCAACGACTCCACTAATGACTCAACATTTGGTGAAAACATAAAACCGTACTCATCATCAACAAGAATAGTCCCTTTAATACTAGGAAACCGCGATGCCATCACGGGCTTACCCGCCATCATCGCTTCCATGAGCGTTAAATCAAGCCCTTGTGGTCTAAGCGTCGGGTTCACAAAGATATCAATCGCGTTATAGAACCCACGAAGCTCTGACGGGTTCATGGACCCCAAGACTATGACTTGGGACCCTAGTTCCATGTACCTTTGTTGCCATGGTCCGGACCCAGCCACAACCAAATACACATTTTTGTACCTTTTTATTAGATTTGCAAAAGCTTCATATAACAAAGGGTGGCCTTTATCTTTTACTAGTCTCCCAGCCACCCCTAGGACTAAACTTGCATTTTCTGGTACACCAATTTTCGATCGAAACTTTTTCCCCGATTCGGGATCTTCACGAAAATCGTTCTCGCTTACACCGTTAACGATAACATGCACTCGTTTATTCGGGATTTGGTACACATCTCTAAGCATTTCCCCGCAACTATCACTTATCGCGATATGATGTTGGTAGCTTCTAAAGAAGCGAATTTCGTTCAACACTTTCGGGATCATGACTTGTAAACTATTGTTAAACGTTTGCGACATTGGCTCATCGGGCCGCCTTAACAAATCTTGATAAATGCTTGATGAAACGCTTTCTAGCGCGATTCCATGCCATGAGACCGCCAAGTTTGGGACATCTTTAACTTTGTAATGCGGTAAAGCCACGCTCTCGGTGTGGATCACATCAAATGGACGTTTTTCATTCTCTTCTTCGTATTGTTCCCACGCCTTGTTGTACCGCCATTGCCCTGCCTCAGCATCCTCATGAAAGTGGACAATGGGGGTATTCATAGTCTTCGCGGATATGAGACCCACATCTTCATTTGGTGGTGAAGTAAAGATGTGGATCTCATGACCACGCGTAGCTAAGTCTGTGTACAGAGTGTACGCGTGGCGCTCCATCCCTCCAGGGGTTGTCCCAAGTGGCCATTTTCTAGTGAAAACGGCTATTTTGAGAACAACAGGTGGAGGGATGCTAGAGGAGAAGCTCAGCCGGTTCCAAGAGAACTCGGCTGAGCGTAGGTCTCCAGAGAAAGAAGTGGTGGTAGTAGTAGTAGCGGAGAAAGTGTTGCATATAGAGGCTGGAGGAGTGTGAAGGAGAAGGAGGGCAGGGATGGTGAATAGGATGACACAAAAGAGTGTAGTGGCTAGACTAGAATGGATAGGGCAAATGGACCTCTTGGTTTTGGTGGTGATGGGGGCCATGATGATGGTATTTTGTGATGGTTGTGTCTTTTTGAGGAAAGATGATGGATGGTATGGTTTTTGTAGTTGTGGACATGGTTCTTAAGGGAATGTAGAGAGGGGTGGGAAGGCATGAATGCACTTAAACAAGTGCTTTTTTAATTTCTTTTACATGTGCTTTTACACGCATCTTTTGGGAAATTGGATGCTTGATGCTCACATTTTTCTTCTTGACTTGTGATATATATCAAGAGATAGAAAGAGAGATAAACAGAAAGCGTGATTCCAATACAAAGTGAGAAAATTGTGTATAGCTTATAATGTCGTGATGTTTATGATTAGGCCATTTATGTATAATAATAATAATAATAATAATAATAATAATAATAATAATAATAATAATAATAATAATAATAATATATAATAATAATAATAATAATTCATTGTATCACACACGTTTGTGGCATAATGAGGTATGGTACAAAAATGTACACTCTAATTAATCTTATAATTATTAGGGCTGACATAACAGATTACACAAACCTGTTAAGACACGAACACGAAACCTATAAACACGAACACGACACGAAATCTAATCGTGTTATTTTTTTTAAACACAAACACGAACCAGTGTATAACAGGTTAACACGATAAGGAACACCTAGTAAAATAGGTTAACACGACAAGACGTGATAAGAAACACGATAAGACCTGTTTAGACACGAACAAGATAAGACACGGACACGAAACATATAAACACGAACACAACACGAAAATAAACAGGTCTTAACGTGTCGACCTGTTATAAACACGAAACCTGTTAAAATCGTGTATGTTCGTGTTAGGTTATCGTGTTCGTGTCTAAATTGCCAGCCCTAATAATTATGTGTTTAAAAACCATGCTAGTACATAAAAGTTTTAGTGTATGTGTAATTTCGAAATTGCAATAGCCTCGTCTTAACTACTTATTACCTTTGATCAATGAATCGTAACCAATCATGATACGTACACATATTTAAACTTTTTACTCGTACTATTTATAATTTTATTTTTAAAACATGATAATAATAATATAAATAGACAAACTTGACCCAATAATTCTTCATGTACATTCCGTATGAACTTGTTTCCTATCCAATTTAATTTAGTTTTCGTGTTCCTGTTATCAATTCCATATTAGGTTAAAGTTACTTTGCACATCAACTTTTGGACTACAACTTTTTAAAATACCTTTGGCAAAAATACTAAATTTAAAGGGAAAACTACCAAAATATACATATTTGACCATAACTTTTTAAAAATAGATATGGACTTTTAAACTTCACCAAAATAATTAATTACATCCCATTTCCTCTGATCAAAAGTCGTCTCATCAGCTCCATCGACTGAAACAACTACGATTTAGCCTATATTTTTTTAGTTAAAAGTATCGGTTAAGTCTACACGTCTGGTGAAAAGCGTCGGCTAAGCCAGTTGAACCCACTCTTTTGATGAATTTTGCTAGTTAAGCCCGCACTTTGGATGATTACTTTGAAAAACCCAAAATTGAATATCTTTTTTTAGAATAATTTTGGTCAAAGATCACTATTATGATAATTTCCCTAAATTAAAATATGGAAATAAAGTCAAGACATTCCGAGTGGCCATTTGCCTGAAATTGGACGCATATAAAAGCTGCCCATGTGGAGGGCAAAGAGTGAAGTTAGGCAAAACATTGGGGCCTTTTCTGTAAACTGAAGAAACTTTTGACTTGTTCAAGTTTGACCCTTATAGTTTAATTATTTAAAAATGGTGCGTATTCAACAATTAAAGGGTGCTTACAGTTGACTTGTACAACTTTTGACCCCTTGCAATTAACTTCAATTTTACACATTTTTTTTATATATTTGTCACATTTAATTGGTTTCTACTTCTAAATTATTTTGGAGTACATAACAAGTACACCAAAGTCAGAATCTTATACGTGTGCATTGTGCAAACACTCAAACAACATGAACTTTGATTGATTTCTTGGCAATTCTTAAAAACTACAATTAGGTTTTGGGTTTATGTCTAACCCGTTCAGTTCCTAAAGAACATTAGCGGGTTTTTGCGCTGTATGCCTGACATATTTATTAAGCACGTTGTGCTAGGTGACTTGTTTAGCATGTTTGATTAAAGAACTACGGTGTTTCAATTTAATTGTTAAATTAGGAAGATAAACATTTCATAAGGTTTACAACCTAACCCATTTATGACCAATACGACCTATCTATTACACCCTGTTTACAATGTTTAACCAAATGGCTTATACGTTTTTATGCTTATATTTATGTGCGTTGTTTGTTAGTTTATGTTTTGACATAAATTTTGTTTGGAAATGACTCGGGTCAAATTAAGTTTTCGCTAGGTGATATAAATTCGAGTTATTTTATGTTACGACATTGCCGCAATGCGTGGCACCATTCTTTAAAGTAAACAACACTATTTCTTACGTTTTATTTTTAAGTATGTTTCGTTATAAATTCAAGTTGGTTTATGTTTTGACATAATTTTTTTCTCGGTAATGAGTCATGTCAAGTATAATACGTTTTCGTGCTTATTTTCATTTGCATTTGTATACGTTTTGATGTAAATTTTGTTTGAAAACGAGTTCAATCAAATATTTGACGATATGATTTCAAGTTATTTTAAGTTTCGAAGCCGCCACAACGCAAGGCGAATCAAAATACTAGTTAGATATAAAACACAACAAAGTCAAAATTGAAGGGGATACCATGTGGCTTTATACCTGAAAATGCATGTGTATATATTTTGTTGCATGACTTTAAAAAAATTGTTGTATAATTTAAACATGGAATCTTCCATTGATAGCTCATAGCTATACCGATTAATGACTTGGTTTGAGTTCAAGAAGAGGAGGTGAGGAATCTTTGGTTTTGTTTATTATCCACTTTAAGTAGAGAAAAAGCTAGGGATCTTTGAAAACTAACTTATGAAACGTAACTTAGCAAACTTTTCAGACCACGCTATATCAGCCGATTCAGCTCGGTTTAGAATATTATTGTTCGGTTTACGGTAACCATGTTTCACGATTTTGTTACGGTTTAGAGCCGCTAGGGTAAACCAAACCAACCGAGATATTGTTGAATAATAGTCTATTAGTCTTACATATATGAATCCAACAAATACATGTAACTTATTAGTTTAATCTTCACCGTAGTCTTGTTGAGGTGTGTTTGGGATTGAGTTTCAAAACAACTTATTGACTTATTGGCTTTTTGGAAAGCCAATAAGTCAATAAGTTGGCTTTTTGAAAAGCCAATAAGTCAATAAGTTGTTTGTGTAACCCAAAAGCACTTTCTGTTTTGACTTTTGGCTTTTAAGGGTGGAAAAACTGTTTTTGAAAAGTTAGAAATCCTGGCTTTTGGCTTTTGACTTTTGGAAAAAAATTACAAATATACCACCCATACAACCAATATTCACAATAAGTTAAGCGAAACACTTAAAAAAACAACAATTTATTGACTTTTTTACGTTTCTCGTCCCAAAAGCTAATCCAAACACTTTTTTTAAAACTCCTTTTAAAAAAGTCATAAGCCAATAAACACTTTTGACCAAAAGCACTTTTGCATCTCCAAACTCAATCCCAAACACCCTCTTAATTTTAACCTTTTTCATAAACCCTTTAATGCTTAAAAGGTAAAATACTCATTTTTTAAACCTACCATTTTAATGAATTTTCGAAGATGGAATGGTACGAATTCGCATTTAAAAAAAAAAAAAAAAAAAAAAAAAAAAAAAAAAAAAAAAAAAAAACTCTGGTCCAAACCACCAACACAGAATCATTTTGGATGATCAGGCCGACCAAGCGACTTTGATTTTTTTTTTTTTCAAAAACCATAGTTATCAGTTCAGCTTAAAATTCATGTCAAAACCAGCCAAATTGGACTGAACATCTCTAGTGGTAAAGGATTCCAGTTACACTTTGTCTAGGTCTCTTAATATGATAAATAGGTAAATACTATAGAGCTAAAACGAAAACGGAGTCCACCATAGTATATTCAATATACGTTAGACATCATATGATTACAGATAGATAGATAGATATCATTGTGATGATATATTTATTCCAATCATATGTAACACATTAACTTCTTAAAACTTTAGGAAAACACAAGTTTTTGCAGGTTGGACGACTCTGCACATTTTGATCCACACTTAAAGAATACCCGATTTTAACTCACCGATCGCCCATCTTGTCAAATGTCACATCTACCCTAAAATAAAGTAAGGATCATGTTGTTTCGTATCTTCTAACATTATCAGCCACTCCTTACATTTGAGACATAAAAGGGCTATTAAAGGCCATTTACTTGAGAACGATGTGGGTTATGTTTTATGTCTAAGAAGTCACAACAGTTATAAATAAAGTGCTTAGAAACGGGTCAAACAGCTTGAAAGTAAACTAAAGTGTATGCATAGACCTAAATAACCTTATATTTATTTAACTGCTATAATTATTTAAGCATACACTAATAATTTATAAAGGAACCCAGGCAATGAAAAACGTAACACAGTAAAACCGTATACAATATTCCCAGTTTAGAATGACCACCACCACATTAAGATTAAGAATGCTGCAACCGTCAAGAGTGGCAGTTACAACCCTTTCACTTATGAATTGGTCGATTTCGGTTGTATGTGTCTCAAATGGTTCAAATATAAAAGTTAGCCAAACAGGAAACAAGTCAATGAATCAAACATGTTGAATGCAAAGCAGCCTCCAGTCGTTTTGCTACAAGCTCAGAATATTATTGGTACTAATGGTGTTTTTGCAATCATAATTATGACATTAAGTGTTTAACAAAATTGATAAAAGATGTCTGTGGTCAACCGACTTGGCTCATTTCCTCCTGTAGTCCTGTACTAAAGGTTCTCATAGCCTGAACCCATTTTGACCCAATACCTACCCGCCCATATTGCCTACTCTATCAATTATTCTTGCTGTTATCCTAGTAAATGCAACAGAATGTAGATTGTTTTCACATATTTTTGTATGTATGTCAAAAAAGGACCATGACAGTGTGATAAACCCTTAATTCTGTGTTTGTTTCTTAAATGTAAACCAAGACATAGGTAGTCATTGAAAATTAGATATCAGAGGGGTTTTCAGATGAATGATTATTTTCATTTTGTATGTATAGATATTGTTATTATACTGTTATTACTTGGCAGTTAGCATCAGAATACGGACAAGCAAGAGTATAAAAAATATATGAACTTAGATACCGAGTCAAAATGAGTCAAGACGGATCAGGTCGACCCACAATCCTTTGTATCCCTTACTGTGCTGACAATAATTACAAAAACTTATATTACCACAATAATAATCCAACTATTTAAAAGCGATTAAAAAGCTTATATGCATTTCTCTACGCTTTCAACTGCTTGGCCCATTTGAACCGTTTCATGTTTAGCTAAATCTTTAACAAGCTTAACCCATTCGAGAAATTAGTTAAAAAACATAAACCTAGGCAACCAATTTATATGTAACTAGGCACAGATAATTTTTTGTAATTTGGTCCCCTATCACTGTTCACATACTCAAAACCACTCAAAATATCAATGAAGCACCAAGCAAGAAAAGTCAATATTAACGGTGTTTTATTGAACAAAAACAGAACAAGCATACCACGTTATCATAAAGTTAGTACCCTAATCATGGGTAACCTGTGTGCCTCAATACCAAGTATACAAAACAAGTGATATTGCAATAAAGTATATCTAAATTATATCTTCTTCATTCGGCTTTGGCATCTCCGGAGCAGCAACCCCCTCCATGATGGTGGTGGTGATGATGGTGTTGGTGTTGGTGTTGGTGTTGATGCTGCGGTTTTTCCTTCAACTGCTTCCTCATATCATATGCATCCTCTCCATCAGCATAATATTTTGCCTCTATGTCATGGATCTTGTATCCCAGTGTCTCCGTGTACAGATTGAATGCTGCACGGTTACTCTTCCTCACATGCAGTGACACATACTCGGCACCAAACACCTAATATTATACTATTACTTTCAAACCATAATCTAGTTGTTATAATTGCAATCAAACAAGAATATAGTAACTGTAAGAATAAATAAAAGAATAAATAAATGTCCCCTGACAAAATTCAAGAAAGAAGATTGTGTATTTGTGTGTTTATTGTTTAAAACTTCACACAATCAATACATTTTAATTAGAGGTGGCAGTATTGACCACCTTTGAGTTATCTGTAAGAGGTAAAATAGGCCAAATTTAGTATAAAAAGAAACGTGATGAAACTCGAGAGTTACCCAATGTGTAATTTTTAAAGCACACACCCTCTAAACTGCTTCTGACATAAGCTTAAGTACATAATAGCTATTTTAATCGTATTTAACAGACTAAATATTCATTGAAACATTACCACACTTGACCCATTAACCAACCACTCATTTTGCAACCTCTAATCTTTATGTATGGTACCATACACCTAGAACAACATGTGACATTGCTATAGAAAAATAAGCTTATATTTTTTCTCACAGCTACACAAGCCTGTCAGAAAGGTAGGTTTGATTTGCATTTTTGTATTTGCAATTTTAACATGATTCGATAAATCGAAACATACTTGTGAAAACCACTATATTTTCACTGCTACTAAACGCCCACTTCCCTGTGTACTTTTGAACTGACATAACATCTATTCTTTTCAGTGTTATAAAAGTCGGCCTAGGCGGCCGCCTAGGCGCTAGGCGAGGTCATTTAGTGGAATTTTGCCCTAGGCGGAAGATTAGGCGTTTTGGTGATTAGGCGGTCCTGGGCGCTGTTTTTTTTTAAATTCCACAAATTTCTAAGTATTATGTGTATATATCTAAGTATTTCTAAGTATTATGCGTATATATCTTAACACATTTTCAAAAAACACCTAAATCTGTGTGTGTGTGTGTGTGTATATAATACGTATAAAAATTCCAAAACGCCTAATTCCACCTAGTCCCGACTAATCCCTAGGCTAGACCCCACCGCCTGCCTGGTGCCTTCTACAACCTTGATTCTTTTGCTATTCACATTATTTCATCTTTAAAAAGGGCGGAATATAATAATATAATTTGCAAACAGAAACATGATTAACTATGTAAGAGTCATGTTAGCAACGGACCGATCATTAGCTTTCGTAAGAGTGGGTCAGTATTTACTATTTAGTTGGTTAACTCTGTTAGCAAAGCTCTATATAAACAGCCACAAACATCTAATGTTACAGGTATGGAAAACAATGACTTTAATTCACAGAAAGCACTCCGTTCTCTCGTCCCCTTTTCTTTTCTCGATTCAGAATTCGATCCACAATAACAAGAAACAATACACTTTCTCCCCAATTCTTCTCATAATTTTAAATATAATTCATAAAAAAAAAACAAGCAGCTAACTTTACTCAGAGCTGCCAATATGCAATCAAATTAAACAATCCTACACCGCAATACACTAACCTAATTGGCTAATTCAACACCTATGTATAGAACCCTGTAATACACTTCTTGATCCCAGAAAAAATCAAAGCGTAATTGTATTACTATTATGTTTCATCAAACATCTAGAATCATGTTTTGGTGGTTTGTGATGTTAAGCTTCTACAATGTCACTTTATATATACACCTATTAAAATAACAGGAAATCATATGCTTTCTCCCCAAACATTCTCTCAATTATAGGCAGTGTGTAGCTGGGCGCTAGTCAGCTGGTGGGTTGGGACTAGCGATCAATCAGATAGATCAGACTTTTTATGTATAAATTTATATAAACTAGTAAAGATGTAGGGGGTTAAATATTAAAAGATCCAAACTTAATAAACCCTAATCCCCCCCCCCTCTCCCACCCCAAATCAGCACCAGACACAAAACACAAACTCTGTCCCCAATATTCGGCTCATGTAACTGATTAGCGTTCAAAACAAGGTAAGAATTCATTCTATTTTTCCGATTTGGTCTAGTTTTGACTGACTAGGTTCGATTTTGGACCGACTTAGACAACTACTCATGAATTGAGTGAATAGCTAAAAATTAATCGGTACATGGCCGATCACCGATTAATCGCCAACAAGTTGTGATTTCCACAAGTAACATTGATCATAAAGTTACAATCATAAAAACAAACAGCCAACTTTATGAATAGATGCAATCAAATTAAACAATCCTATACCACAAAACACCTAACCTAACCTAATTCAACACCTATATACATTTTCAGAAGCATAAAAACTATCATATTGCAATCGTCCTTCTAAATTTATAATAATAATTATATTAACAAACAAACAATAAAAAACACGATCCAAAAGGAACCTGTTCCATGGCGTTTTGAGCAGCGGTCATGAGCTTAGTGGCGAGGCCTAGCTTCCGATGGGTACGGAGAACGGCGAGGGAGGTGATGTGGCCGTGGCACTCGGTGGTCTCTTCCTCCATCTTGGCAAGGACGTAACCGACGATCTTTTTATTGTAGTCTTCAGCGACGTAGAGAAGGTGTGGCCATGATAGAATATGGTAGAAATAATACTTCATTTGGTAGTTTTCTGGCAGGCAGAAGAGGTTGCAGGCTTGCATTGCTAGTAGGTCGTCCATTGTTGCCTTGCGTATGCACACCATTGTTGTGTTGGGAAGATTATGCAGGTTTGGTTGGAAGATAAAGAGGGGTTAGGGTTATTAGGGTTTGGTTAGGATGAAGGAAGGAAGACTAATTGTAATTGGAGTATTATTCAAGTCTTCGGATGGATAACAAAAATCCCAACCCGAATTAGTGTATGGGGCATGCATGGGGCCGTAAACGAAGCAAACGAACACGAACATGAACATGAATAAAGCCTTGTTTGTTTTTGTTTGTTAAGGAATTAACGTGTTCATGAACTGTTCATGAATACTTAACGAACTAGATTTTTTGTCTGTGTTCGTTTGTTAAGGAACTAGCATGTTCACAATGTGTTCATGAACACTTACCGAACGAGATTTCTGTTCGTGTTCATTTGTATTTATTTGCTAAATTTACGTGTCGGACAAAAACGAACATAAATGAACGTAAACGAACACAAATAGGCATTACTGAACAAAATCGAGCACAAACTAACACATTAAATTCCAAAATTTAGTATGTTTCATCGCTAACATTGTTTGCCCAAAATATATTAATCCAATTACTCAAATATGCTTGACATAATCTTGATCACATAATCTATATCTATATCTATATCTATACTACATTATAAAGGAGGAGAGATGGCTAAAATAGTCACTTCATGTCAATTTTAAGATGGCATACAAAAGGTCACAAGGTAAACAACTATCTTTTTGCCAAATCCTTCCCTTTATGCCCCTATGTGCAATATTTGATTACAATTGTACAAATGACTAATGCAAGTCATCTCTATTATTATTTGCTTACCATTTGATTTTCTCATTTTTAATGAATTCAATTTGAGATTCAATGCCTCACATTTTCTTTTTCTCATCTTCAATGATGAATTAAAATCAACATCACTCAAGTTAATCTCTAAAACCCCTCATACCATTGCCTTATCACACCATCTTCTTTATTTCTCTTAGAAGTTGTCATCGAATGATATTGTTCAACACTTGTAGTCTTGCACTATCGATTATTATGTTGGTAAGCCAACACTTGTAATCTTGTATATTCTTTATGTATATGTATTTATTTTATTTAGTTTTTAAGCTTTTTGTTAGTTCTTATATATGTTTTTTTCATTATTTTGTCGGTGTTTTCTTTTACATATTTTCTAAGAACCAAACTTTAAGGAATACATCGTTGCAATGCGCGATGGGAAAACTATTAGCGTATTACAAGTTATTTTGGATCCCGCCGCAACGTGCGGGTAAACCCACTAGTGTTTTATAAAAACATAGAGATATCATATTAAACTTGAAATCCTCGTTTAATCCACCAAAAATAACAATTAATCAAAATAGTTAAAGCAATATTAACATGTGATACACTAATATATATATATATATATATATATATATATATATATATTAAATAATCTACCACTGGAAAATTTGAAGTACTTAAATTAAATATAGAAATTAAAAACCTTAATGAACTATCGAACACAAACAAACCTAAACGAACACGTTACCGAACGTTTACGAACATAAATGAACGAACGCGGCCTTTGTTCATGTTCGTTTGTTTAACTAAACGAACTTCCCGCCGAACAGTTCACAAACTATTCACCGAACGTTTGGTTTCTTTACAGCCCTATACATGCATATGAAATATGAAATCAAGTTGTTACTCTTTAACTCTTAGGCTTAGGGATTCCTATAACTTAAGTGACACAATAAAAGTCTTTTATCTTCTTTTATTAACTAATTTATATAACGGCTTTCATTCGCCATTCGCCTAGTGATTTGGAATTGATGATTGGCTTTGTCTACAAGGATTTTGGATTTATTCATAACGATCAAATTATATATGGCCTTGTTTTCATTTTCCCGGTCATTCTAGATACAATTTTAAAAAAGAAATTGCTCGGATAGTCTCTGAGGCTAACAGACGTTATGTTCAGACGTTAACTCCCCTCACGTGCTCAACACGTGAGGGTATTTTCGTCCTTTTAAGTTTGGCAGGTTCAGGTGGTGGTGCAGGTCCAAATGCCCTACATACATATATATATATATATATATATATATATATATATATATATATAGGGAATGGTTATAGAGAAAACCCTCCTTATTTGGTAAACTCTGACTTCCCAATATTTTTTTTTTTTTGAAAAAAATAGGGCAAGTAATATACATGATTTTAAGCATTTTGGGCCAAAAAAATTAAAAAAGCGCCGAGTACTTTTTTTTATAAAAAAAAAATAAAAATTTGACTAACACATGTTAAGCGCTAATAACAGGTGTTAACAATGTGTTAACTATATGTAAACAGTAGACGTTTTTTATTTTTTAAAAAAAAAACGTTCGGCGCTTTTTCGATTTTTTTGGCCCGAAATGCTTAAAAAAATGTATATTACATACCCTATTTTTTTCAAAAAAAAAAAAAAATGTTGGGAAGTCAGAGTTTCCAGAGTTTACCAAATAAGGAGGGTTTCCTCCATATACTTTACCTATATATATATATATATATATATATAGATAGATAGATAAGGGTTCCCATACAAAAACCTTATATTGTGAGAAGGGTAAGAAGGAATCTCATAGTGACACGTGGCACCAAGGTGAAGGATAAATAAGTAAATTTACACAAATAATTATCTTATTAAATTTAAATCTCTTTTTAATTTAGGAGTAATTATAGGGATATTAAATTCTAATTTTCGGTCAAAATTTTTTCTAAACAAACGAATCTGAATTTCTTTTTTAATTATGGAATAAAATCGCTAGATGTATGTATGTGTTCTTCCATTTGTGTTTTAACTTGATTGATAATTATACATTGTGTTTTATTACAAACCCAATCAACAGAAAACATAACGTGTATATTGTGTTTTAACACAATAAGATTAACTTTGTGGTTTTAAACCACGAATTCTTTGACCAAATAATCTCACCACTTTTGTGTTTTATATTCAAATCTCAATAAATGTGTTTTTATTTTATCATCCTTCCTAACTGTTTTCTATGTAAAAATAGTGTGTTTGATGAGCACATTATAAAAATATGTTTTCAAAATAAAACACAAAAACAAGAACAAGACTACCGATTCAACATAAAACACACAAACAAGAACAAGACTATCGTTTAAACATAAAACACACAAACAAGAACAAGACTATCGTTTAAACATAAAACACACAAACAAGAACAAGACTATCGTTTAAATATAAACTCATTGTGTTTTAATGCTATTGGTTAAACATAAAATACATGGTGTTTACATTAAAACACCCTATTGTTAACAATATCACGTTCAATTTTCAGATCTGTACAAGGGGGCTGAAATACTACTAATATCACACCTTCATTTAAAACACTCTAGTCTGTCCTAGATCTTTCGAAGTTCCCCCCTTAGTATCTTCATCCACACCCCCCAATAATTTAATTACTCCACTTTGACCATTTGACCACTGACAATTTGTTTGACTAGTGGAATGCCAATATGATAATTTATTTGACAATTGCCTTCATATTGGATTACCAATTTCCAATGAAGAGCTTTCACAGATGCTTCGTATCCATCTAGTCCTCATCATAGAAGCTTCGTATCCTTATGGTCTTCATCACAGAAGCGATCATGGTTAAGAGCAATAGAAAATTCGGATTTTCATGGTGAAGCCAAGGTTGTTTTAATGGTTTTTTTTTTAGTTTGGTGAACCTGATGATACGTAAGAAAGATATATATATATATATATATAGAGAGAGAGAGAGAGAGAGAGATATGAGGATTTGTTTTCCTTAAATAACGGATATGCTTTTAATGGGTTTTTAGTGTTTTGACAGTTATACCCTTACTAGACTTATTTTAATAACTAGTATATTGACCCGCGCGTTGCGGCGGGAATATGGTCAGTATTAGTTTGATTAATTGTGGTATTGATAACGTACTGACACTCGGTTAAAGGCCGAATGAGGACAAGACACGTGTTTTTATATTGATCGAAAAGCTTAAAAACAAATATTAAAAAATGATTCCAAATAACCTTTCATTATTAATTTACCTTGTTAATTTATACTTCTATACTGTTTTATTAAAGAAACTTATGTATTGCTTTTTTTACTCCAAGTGTTTATAGCCTTACCACTTTTACTAAATATTATTTTTATGGTACTATTTTAAATTTATTATATAACACCTTTTGATGATATCCAAATGTGTAAAGTTTGTCAATTTTTATAAGAAACTTAAACATGTAACTATGCAACGAATTATGAAAATCAAATTTATTGCTTTTAGCTGTTTTGTTTTTTAGAGTTAGATTAGATGGAAATTGCATATTTTTAGGAGTTTTAATAATTTGATACTAATGATGATGACCATATTTTTATAAGAAACTTAAACACGTAACTATGCAACGAATTATGAAAATCAAATTTATTGTTTTTAGCTGTTTCGTTTTTTAGAGTTAGATTAGATGGAAATTGCATATTTTTAGGAGTTTTTAATAATTTGATACTTGTTTCCTATTCCTTTAATTTCCAGCTGCAAAAAAAGGAAATTAATATTCTTGTTTCCTTTAATTTCCAGCTGCAAAAGAAGAAAATTTGACAAATCTCGTTAGTTTTTGAATATATTATACATATAATACACACCTGTATTTTCTATATAATATACAAACACAAAGTCAAACTCCTCCCTCATCAGTCATCACCACCACCCTCCTACTTCTTACCACACCACCGCCCACCCTCCACAATCACCGGCGTTGCCACTAACATCTGGTCACGTACACAACCGGATCAAAGGTCCCATTTGAGCAGCCTTAGGGATTCCTTATTGTCTCCGATCGTCTTATCATTCAACATGCTCTCCCTTTTCTCTCTATAAACCCATTGAACCCATCACCACACACTCATTGCCGATTACTGATCCGGCAATGATGCATTGATGCGTATGAATGGTTTAGGTGTGGTCCGGCGCCATGAATGGTTAAAACTAAGTTTGTGTTTTTTTTTAGTTTTTTTCCAAATTTGTGGTAGTGGTGAAACCATGTGCATTGTTTGCTTATATGTGGAAGAGGACGGTGGATATGTGACATAGAAAGTAGAAGAAAGAGGATCTCCAAAGATACAATGAATGCATGGAGAAAAAAATAAGGCAATGAGGGACGATTTTATAACCATCATAAAGAAATAAGCATGTATAACTTCAACTGGATTCAATGAGGAACACTTTTATAACCGAAATGTGTATTCAATTTTCTTTATATCTTGAGTATATAAATGGAGGGAATAGAAGAGATTTGTAACTAATGTAGTAGTAATGAATTGGGTGTTTATGAATGAGGGTTACATATTAAAGTGGTATAAAGTGTGAATTAGATAATTATACAATTAGCATTATAGGTTGTACATGAGGGCATAATGGGAAGAAAATGACCAAAAAATGAAGATTTGTGAAAGGGCCTTTTAACTCCCATCTTAAAAATTGTATGAAATTACCATCTTAGTCAACTCTCTTCCTTAATAAGGTAACATAGATTAAATTATAACACAATTTACAAGTTTGCCACTCATTTAATCTCAACCATCCATCCATATGATCTAAAGGTCATATTTATTTCTCACTTTTCTCACAAAACACATCTTTTGTATCCTAACCCCACCCTAGATATATATATATATATATATATATAGAGAGAGAGAGAGAGAATTTCAAAAAATATAAATAATGTACAATTCAAACTTAAAAGGACAAAAATACCCTCACGTGTTGAGCACGTGAGGGGAGTTAACATCTGAACATAACATCTGTTAGCCTCAGGTAGGGATGAGCATATGGTCCCGAAAACCGATCCCGTACCGAACCAATACCGAACCGAGGGTGTTCGGTATCGGTATCAGTACCCACATTTAGAGGTTTTCGGTTTCGGTATTATCGATATCGGTACGGGATCGGTATTTTAAGGTAAAATACCGATGCCACACCGGTACCGTACCGATACCAAACCGATACCGATACCGTACCGGTGTAATCGGTATCGGTATTGGTGTTTTGGACTTTTCGGTATCGGTATTGTCGGGATCGGTATCGGTTCGGTACCGATACCGTCCCGAGCTCATCCTTAGCGTCAGGGACTATCCGAGTTAAGAAACACCAAAAGTTAACGGTTATAGATGTAATTTTCAAAACTTGGAGACTAAAAGTGAAATACGACCAACCAAAAGAATCATTCGAGCAATTTTCTCATCTATCTATATATATAAAAGAAAACGTATATGCTGACGTGGCGTGCAATGGAGGCCTCAACCTTTCCTTGAGAGTGCCACGTGGCATCATAATGGAGAGTTTTTAGTGTTTTTGAATTGTTTCCTTTTTAGTTAAATTGAGTTATTTTAAGAAAAAAGAATTTAAAAATAAATTTAAAATTTTCTTTCTCATATTTTCCTCCCATAATTTTAAACGTTTATATCTTTTATATACAGGATTTTTTAAAGAAAAAAATTACACCAAATTAACGAGCGTTTTATTATCTTTCCAACGAGTACCATAGTGCTATATAAAAAACGGAGAAAAAATCGACTATTTTTTGTGGGGTTTCGTTCATGCAGGAAAAAAACACACAAAGTGTTCATGTTATCACGGAAAATTAGATTTTGTGGGGAATATGAGTTATTACTGATTAGAATACTATGAACATGCAATAATTGAGAGATTTTGTGGTTAGTTAACTTGAACCATTTGCAATAGTTATCACGTAAAATTAGATTTTTCAACCCCGGGACCCTCCCAGGGTAATCAGCTAGTTATAAAATATTGGATTTTCCGTTATTTAAATTGCGTATCTCTAAGGGTATGAGATTGATATTGGTTAGTTGATACTTTACACAAATTATTCGAAACTATATACTCGTGTACCTAAACATATAGCTACAAATATTTAACTTTTTTTTTAATATTATGTTACCTAATGTTTAGTGTTTAGTAATGTTTCTAGGTTTATTACTTTATAAAAATAAAATTTTTTTTTTATTTTATATTTTGATGACATTATTATATTTTATAATGTGATGATTATATGAATGTTATTTATAATGTGATGGCGTTGATACTCAAAAGACAAAGGGGTACATGCACCGATCGGGTTTGTCCCGATTGCTAAGTGCTTTGTGCCTTATGTTCAAGGCTTGATACCAAACCACATCGAGCCGAGGGTCTCACTGGAAGCAACCTCTATATTCTTAGGGGTAGAGGTAAGGCTGTCTACATCTTACCCTTCTCAGACCCTACCTTAGCTTTGCTATAGGTGAGATTAACTGAGTATGATAATGATGATGGTGATGACATGAAAACCTCAATGGGTATTTTTTAAAACACTAATGGGAATACCCGACACTTGACGGGTACACATGACAAAAACCTAATGGATAATAGGTCAGATATGGGAGAATATTTTACACAAGAGTGTGTGCATGCGATTAATGCAAAGGCTTGCTCAAGTCTTGTCAAAGTCTTGATCAATATCTTTAAGATGATGGTCAATGTCTTTATGGTGATTATACATTCTTTATAGGAACAAGAACATTCTATTTATAGTACTGCAAAATTCAAGTACTATACAAGTCATGAATGTAACAAAGAAGAGAGTTATGGTCTCAACTTTATGTAAAGGTTGAAGAAGAATTTGTGAGGTTTATGCAAACACTATATTAAATGAGGATCTCCATATGGAACAATAGGGACATCTAGACTAGACATGTGGAAAGCGCGTCCAACTTCAAAAGAGCATACCTTTTGACCTTATAGAAGCGTATGAAACATGAACAACCAAATACAGTAAAACCTCTATAAATTAATAATGTTGAGACCGAGATATTTTATTAATTTAGCAAGTTATTATTATATCGATAAGGAGTGTTTATATATGTTTGATAACTTAACCGATCACATCTATATAAATGATAACTTTAACACAAGAATATTTGAAGAAATTAACTGCATTTTATTTAAAACCAGTGGCGGATTCACTCCTTGAGGAGGGTGGGCCGGTGCCCACCGTCCAACCCGCACTGCATGTGTGTGTATATATGTATTTTTTATTTTTTTTCCGGTGATTTAGATGTTTGCAGAGGCGGTATAAGGTGTCTGCGTACAAGGAGTCAAAATTGAATGGATAGGAAGAAGATAGACATTTACTTTTATATGATTTTTATAATATGATACCCATATATCGATGTTGAAGTGTCTAAAGAAGAGTGGGTGACAGTAACTTTCTACCAATATTTAAAATCATTAATTATATTTTATTAGCTCAGTTGGTTGAGGGCCTAAAGTTTCCTATGGAAGGCTTAGGTTCAATTCTCACTAGCTACATTTGGAGGACATTGGTGGATGGGAAATGAGGGATGACCTAGCCATTGACTTGGGTTCGAGTCTTGATCCCGACCGGTTTTACCGATTATTTCACTGTCGTGCCTTCGGCCGGTGAGTGGTCGGGTTTTCCCGGGAATTGGTGGCAATTAGTGGCCCGGGTACTCTCGAGTATCTGATTCGCCAAAAGGGTGCCCGAGAGTGCTCGGAAATTGATTCGTTGGCCGTTCAAAAAAAATTAATTATATTTTATTTGTATTAATATTTAATAAAACTCTTCCACTTTGTTTTTTTTACTTTATTACATGTCGAATTATATTTAATGGTCCTTGTAAATATCATTATGATAAAATAGAGAAGATTACATTGCATATCTAATACCAAAATACACTAATGATAAAAAAATATTTTTTTTTATTTGGACCCCCGGTTAATATTTTTTTTATTCTGTGAATGTGTCTTTCGGTTTTCAAAACGTTTATTCGAATATTTAGTTTAATATAATTAGATTATCTAGTTATAAGTGGTTTATATTATTATAACTTGATTTAATATAGTTATCACGTATTTATGATATGACTTGACTTGTTAGTTGTTATCCGGTTAACACTGATTAATGTTACCACCTGATTTGTTATCCAAATATTATTTAGCGGATAAGTATGAACTGGTATTACCTGACCCATTTTGACCTGACTTATTTTGACCTGCCTTCTTTTAACCCAATAAATTTGTGCCCCTCGTGGAAAAGAATTCTGGATCCGCCACTGTTTAAAACCTATGTAGATTTTTTATACCTTTCCCTTTATTTATATAGCATACCATTTACATAACTGATATATAACTGAACTAAGCTGACATTTTAGAGCTGTTAAACCAACCTCTTTAGTCTTTACCTATACAACATCGAACTAGGAACCGAAATTGTATTTGTTTCATCTCCTAAATACGATGTATACGAAGCCTTTTCAGCTTTTAACAAACTCAGTCTTCCATCTTTGTACTTCATCTTATCAAAGAGTGTGTGCCTTGCACTTACACTGGACATGAAAATGCCCGAGACGCCTGGATGGCTATTCGTTGCCAGAGGTGAATTAGGATCGGTTGATACATCCTCCTGGCAAATGTCTTCAATTCTAGTGAGTATGGTGAATGCCAAGTTTCCAAGCACCCGAGAATAAGCTTCCAAAATTGCGTGGGCGATATCCTGTATGCATGTCATGATGAGTTGTGGTTTGGTTAAATAAAAGATGTAGTTAAAATTGGAAAGTCAAATGGGTCAAACAGTTTGAACGTCGTCTGAATACTAATTTTAACGCATAATTTTTGTAATCATACTGTTATAAAAAATAAAAAAAAATGGATGAAACGAGCTAAATAAAAATGACTTGTTTCAACCCAAACCCATTTTGACCCGTTACGCAGGGTGTTGCATCATGCCACCTATATGCAACGAGCTAAATAACTAATTTACTATGCAGATGACTGGATGATTCGCTCACCTTGCCATATTGGATTTTCATGACGTCGAGAAATGTTTGAGGAAGGTTTGGGTATCTGTTTCTGATTTGCTGCATAAGAACTTCAGCTCGGTTGGTCAGAAACTTAATCTTATTAAGCTTCGAGGGACCTTTTAAGGACCATGAGGTTCTTGCTTGACATTTGGTGCCGGTTTTTTGTATCAAGATTCTTTCTTTCCATGAGTATATTGTGGCTTCTAGTTTATTAATGGTTTCCAAGGCACTATGTTCAGATGTTATGTTCAGTGAACTCAACATTCTTGAGGAAGAGGCTGCCTTTAGTGCCCTATACAGATCATCACCAAGGTTTGCCTTTCCGGACTGCAACGCATGTAAATGAAAAAAAATGAAGCCATTAGGATACATTTTGAGTAGAGGCTGTAAG
The DNA here is from genome assembly GCA_030844895.1 of Ambrosia x helenae. Taxonomy (NCBI): domain Eukaryota; kingdom Viridiplantae; phylum Streptophyta; class Magnoliopsida; order Asterales; family Asteraceae; genus Ambrosia; species Ambrosia x helenae. The sequence continues at coordinate 12,451,106 of CM061227.1, read as the reverse complement.
ATCGACGGAGAGCGTTTAAAACATGCCATTTTTAGTACAGGTTGAAATTGGTCTTGTCGGGTTGGGTTGACGCACAAACATTATTTGAATGTATTAAAAATTTTGTTTCAACCTTTTGACCCGTTTGATATGTTTGAAATAAAACACACCCAAATCCACCAACGAGTCACTTTTAGGTTTTACGGCAAATAGGCTTCATATAGGTCACAAGACAAACGAGCCATGTAACACATTACCGTTATGGGGGGGGGGGGGGGGGGCTGCAATTCTTTTTTTTTTTTTTTTTTTTTAATTTAGAATAAAAAAAATTAGAAGATTTTTTTCGTTAAAATTACTTATCTAACACTTTCAACCCATTTGACCCGTTCAGGCTAAAATTATTTTTATTCCAACCATTTGAAATAACAGTCGATCGATTCATATACTAAAGAATGGTGACTGCGGATAACTAACCTTAGGAAGTGCCTCTCCAATGATCTTTGGTATAGGCATTTCAGCCAGGATGCTTTCATTTATAGATTTTGCCGCCTTGAAAATTTGGTGAACCAGTTTCGCCTGATTCAGCAGCCCTTTCCTTTCACTATCAGAGAGTCCACCTTTGGGTACTCGTGGCAAAGGTAGCCACCATTTTTTCCCTTCTTCAAGACGCTTACTTTCTCCTTCTTCGTACCAAAATTCTGTGTTTGTCATTGCATCTAGCGTATCCTGTCAGCGTGTGTATGCCAACATAACAATTTACACAAATGGCTAAATAGGCAAGTCGGACGGGTTGAAAGTTGAAACTTATTGTTTTTAGCACGGTCACATTGACGACATACTTTTTCTTTTGATCTAACTTTTATATAGATGTTGTTACAAAAGTAATCATTAGATTAAAAAGATTTAACCGACTCTAAGCATTAGAAAGATTTACTCTGTTTTTTTTTTTTTTTTTTTTTTTAAATTTGGTACGCTTCGATCCATTTAAACTAAACGGGTCAAAACTGTTGCCACTTAATAAACAAAAAGAAGTAATCTAGATATAAACACAACTTACAAGAAGCAAGGAGTCTAACTTCTGCAAAGCTGGGAGATTCATGTCAACGTCTGCACGAGCTTTTGGTCTCATGACCTGCCTCGAATTCAAATGCAAAATATAAAACGAATCAGATCTTTTACAAAAAAAAAAAAAAAAAAAAAAAAAAAAAATTGAGTAGGGAAGGAATAGATTGCCTCTAGAGCCAGGCCGTTGGGACCATATTGCATAGCAGGAACCAACTCAACCATATATTTAGTAGGCGAAAGCAACCATCGCATTTCTCTTCTCCACTTGTTCTTCATCTCCTCTAGCAGAGGCTCTAGTTTCCATAGCTCCCCAAACACAGATCCTGCATATTACAACATTAAAACTAGAATAACTATTCTGTCACGAGTCATGCCACTCTACACTATACAACAGAAAGGGAAATCTTACGCGCAAGCTTCGTTATAGAATTAGACAAAGCCAATGCAGAGGAGTGACCCTTCTTCCCACCTGTAGTATCTTCACCAAGCAACAGTTTAGCAAATGTTTCCTTCATTATTTCCTCATGGCAGCTTTGTGACACTGGTTCATCTTTTGTGGCACATTGATCATCCGCTTTCACCATCATCGAATGATCATGAGACGAAACTGACCCACAAACATCATTGACACAAGAACAGTTTGAAGCATCTTCATCAAGAGAGTCAGATGGACTTTCATCTCCTGTGTTGTAAAACTTTCATCCTCACAAGAGTTTGCATTAAGAATGCAGCTTTCAAGCCCATTATATGTCATCATTCCTGAAAACATATAGGGAAAAAAAATGTTAATTTATAATCATGTTATCATATTTGTAACTATGGAGCTATAAGCTATTTCTATCTGATAAAATAATTATAGTAAAAAAAAATCTTGGCAGAAATTATAAAGATTCTTTTATTATAACAAAATTAAAACATAATAAATGTTTAAGGATTCAAAATGCATGTCTTGGAACATTACCGGGATGATTAGTTTATTTATAGTATTTTTATAAATAAAAATATTTATAATATTTAGTTCATCTTATTTATAATATTTTTTTATTTTTTATATATATTTTTTCCTTTTTAATGGTTTGCTTTTTCACAACATACCTTTTTAAGGGTACCCCATTGTTATCACTCTTGGAAATTTAATGCTAAAATTAGTTTATTTTCAATAACTTTCAATAGCTTTTAAGATAAGGAGCTGACCCAAGAGTTGGTTGGTTTGTTATTGGTGCAAATAGATAAACCAAGTGTGTTAGAAAAGAGTCCAACCTTTTGTTGTTCACTTGTTTGGTTCGGTAATATTAGTTAACTAGATTATACCCCGAGAGCGTCCCGGGTTGAGAAATTTAATATGATACATCAATTTTATATATGAAATAGACTGATGTATAACTCTAATATTAATATCTAACCTAAAACAATGTACAACTCCAATGTTAACACCTAACCTAAAAGAATGTAGAACTTTAATGTAACTCGACACATATCCTAAAGACTAAACAAATGTACAACTCTAACATACTAATACTGATACCTAACTTAAAACAACATATAACTCTATTAACCTATTCGGCTCTGGTTGAAAAAAAAATCATATTTATTGATTTGAACATAATTAGTGACTTGCCTATACATGATTAATGATTTACCTGAACACTTTGTGTTTTTTTTCCTGTATGAACAAAACCTCACAAAAAAATTTCTCCGTTTTTTATATAGCACTATGGAAGCATCCCGGGTTAAGAAATTTAATATGATACATCAATTTTACATATGAAATAGACTGATGTATAACTCTAATATTAATATTTAACCGAAAACAAATTAACAATGTACAACTCCAGTGCTACCACCTAACCTAAAAGAATGTAGAACTTTAATGTAACTCAACACATATCCTAAAGATTAAACAAATGTACAACTCTAACATACTAATATTGATACCTAACTTAAAACAACGTATAACTCTATTAACTTATTTGTCTCTGGTTGAAAAAAAAATTAATATTTATTGATTTGAATATAATTAGTGATTTGCCTATACATGATTAATGATTTACCTAAACACTTTGTGTTTTTTTTTTCCTGTAAGAACAAAACCCCACAAAAAAATTTCTCCGTTTTTTATATAGCACTATGGTACTCGTTGGAAAGATAATAAAACGCTCGTTAATTTGGTGTAATTTTTTTCTTTAAAAAATCTCATATATTAAAGATATTAACGTTTAAAAATTATGGGAGGAAACATGAGGGTGAAAAATCCAATTTTGTTTTTAAATTATTTTTTTCCTAAAATATCTCAATGTCACATGGGATGACACATGACACATTCAAGGAAGAGAATGCCTCTTTGAGTGTCATGTCATTAAAATAGCTTTGGTTTATTATATGTATAGATTCAGTTCCAGTTCCAGTACAGTTAATCGGTTTTTGTTCCCACCCTGAAACTAACTCTAAAATCAAGAAAAAGACTAAAACAAAATGTCAACTTTTTTCACGGCTAAATTTTTTTTTCACCCATGGGATTTGACACCAGTTGAAAAGGCAAAGCCTTATCAAACACCATGATACCGCTAGCTAGGCCGAAGGCCGATAAAAATAATTTTATGAAATTGAGAAGTTAAATGAAAAGGTAACATCCCCCACTTGCAGCTCAGTGGTTGGCGGCCCCTTTGTTTCCTTAGAGACTTTGGGTTCGATCCCCACAAGCTTCATTTGGGGGACGACCCAATGATGGATAGTTCATACCGAGGCATGGTTCGATCCTGAGGGCAACCCGCTTTTACCCAAACCATTACCCCAGCGAGTTTCTCGTGTGGGGGTGGTATGGTTTCCGGGCGAAGGTCAGTTTGCGCGGCAGCCGGGGCCCGATAGAACATCGCGTTTGCGGGCGGAGCTGACGGGTAATCGTCTTTGACGAAACCCGGTGACCAATTCGGTCAGTACATAAAAAGTCACCCTTAAAAATTAAATGAAAAGGTAACATTAAGATGAACATGGAGGGAATCAAAGAAACTAGAGATAATCCAAGCAGAAACTAGTTTGATTGATAAGCTTTAAAAAGCTAGAAAATGACTACTGTACTCCCTAGTCCCTACCACTAATTGGGCATCTTCTAGTTATTTCCTTGTGTTACTAGTACACAACTATTGTCACAACACAAAGAGACTAAATAACTAATTAGGGCCACCATCTCTATGTCGGTCAATTAAGAGTTTTAAAAATAAGAACCATGCAATATCCATGGTCTCACCATATTCAGCTGCTATATCATCCTCACACTCAGTTTTCCAATTTACTTAGCTTTATTATAACCTTTTTTATTTATTTTAGCATTTTATTCAAATGAAATTGGTTAGTGTTCAGTGTAAGATTTGTATAAAAAGAACAAAGAATTACCCTTGAAACTAAAAATAAGGTGCCTTGAAATGTATACATGAGACCATGGGCGAAGGATTGAAGAGGCCAGGGGTGCCCCCCCCCCCCCCCCCCCCTTTTTTGCTCAATAGTGTAAACAAAAATTTTGTTCGAGTTTCGCCATAGTATGAGAATGAATGAAGGTTGAATGTGTAATCCAACAACTTGTTACTTTTATGCAAAATATTTTGTAAGGGTGTAATTAATGAAAATTAATATTAAGAGGGCCAACGGTGTAAGTTTTTAGTTTATTTTATATTGTTTGGATTTAAAGAAAATCACATGTACAGTTAGTTGGCAGGGTGATAAAGCTTCTACTCACTCACCTGATGCTGTTGTGGCTAGAGGTGAGCAGCAGTTTTATCCAGTTTCTTTGTATTTTTTTTTTCATACTTTCTAAATTTGTAAAAATTATATTAAACCAAAAATAAAGTTAACTAAAAATTAGATTAATGTTTACAATAAACTATAAAAAAAAACTAATCTAACACAACATCATCGGGACGTCTAGCCCACAAATGCTCGACTAATTCATGGCGGAGGTTTACGTGTATCTCACGGTTCTTGATATTCCTTATGTTGTCGAGTCTTTGGTTATCATCGATTGTTGATTCGGCACGTGGGACATCACCTTGGTAATTTTGACAAATCGCCAAGCCTCGGTCCTCCAATATCATGTTATGTAGAATAATACAAGTATAGACGACGTCCATGATCCTCTCTCGTGTCCAAAAATAGGGAGTTGGCTGCCAACGGTCGGCAGCCAACGGCTCTTTTGACCAGCCAACGGCTAGTTTTGACCCGCTACCACACGCGAGTGTGGTAGCCTGGGCTCGCTCGCGGGCATAATGACTTGTGGGTGTTATGGTCCAAACTATCCACGTGTACAATATTGTGGCTCGCGGCTGCTCACTCGGGCCACAATCAGAGGTTTTGGTACAAATCAAATTAATTTTTGTGAACTTTATGATTGGTGGGATACAATCACACAATAATCAATATTCAATAATGGAGTTAAGAGGCTTACAAAGTGACATAGGTTGTTACTTTCAAGTTTCAACCACGTGGTGGTTATATAACTAGACTAGACAACGAGATATCTTATTGTAGGTCTATATAGGCATACCATAAATCACGCCATAATTCAAAATTTACTAAGTATATTTCAACTCGTTCAAATTTGAATAATAATTTAAAAGATTTATATTTTATAAGGCTAGGATGTGAACGTACTAACCCCATTTATTACACCCGTTTACAATACAATCATGACCCATTTTACTAGTTTACAACTCGTCAACTTCTTAAGATAAATGTTACACAAGAGTTGTGTTCGGGTTACAAGATTTGAAGTGTGTTTAGTTAAGGTTTGATTTCTCCTATACAAATAAATATGTAGGTCATGTTAAGGTTTAGCAATTTAAACTGACACGATTGCAACCATACTTGCATCAATCTAATTATCTTTATAATTTATACAACCTTAAAGAATGTATCATGTACGTTTTTAAATCTTTACCTAAGAGAGAGAGAGAAAGAGAGTACCGTTTAGTGATGGTTGACTGAAGTCGATGCTATTGTTGATTTCTCTGTTCCATGGACAACAAGCGAGCTTCCTCCTCAATAACACCATCTTTAATGTATTTAAAAGTTTTTGGTAGCCACAAACTTTCAAGAAACTGTTTTGGAGGGAGGGGGGACACGAAAACTAGAATTAACATTTGGTTTTTAGCTTTAAGAACGACAACACAATTTGAACCATGAGTCACATATAATAATAATAACATTGTAACAAACTAGAAAAGACACTATCAAATGGTGCATATAATTTTGAAATAGTTGGGATAGCAAATTAAGTAAATAAAAGGTATAATATAATAATCGGTTAAATGTCAATTAAGAAAACGACACCTACCATAAAATGTCACCACAAATATTCTTCTTTCCAAAACCAATAATAATAGAGGGCCTGTTATATAATATGCTTTTTAAAACGAGTGTGAATCATAAGTCGAGGTATTTAAAAAAATATATATATGTGTACTTTAATAAAAAATAAAAATACAAATACCATTTTTTATTGAAAACATATATTGTGGTCTCTACTTAGACAACGCACATGTTACCTAGGTAAATTACCATTGGAACAATAGCTACACTACAGTCTACATGAGAGAAAATAACAAGTTCATCACTAAAGCCACACAAAAACATTGACAATGCATGTATGACCTTGTAATATGCCAAGATGGATTTATACATCGAACTCTATAAATCTTAGCTACATAATTTGAACTATTTATTATCAAGGAATATTTCATAGAATGGTATGTTTTTGGTTTAACAGGTAAGTTTAGCACGGAGGTTATTTTTAATATTGATAAATATTATCATAGGATAATTTAAATTAAATTAAAAAAATATATATATTGCCCATGTATGAATAAACTATGTTTATGGTTTATTGAATACACCCATCATAAAACGTAATACTACATGAATATAATATTTGGTTTTTTTAAGGGCAAATTTCATTAACACACGGACAATCCTCAAGATAGAGATATCCGCAAAAACAAACAACAAATTACATCACATCAAAGTTAATAAATTTAAATTAATAAATTTAAGTTTAATTTAATTTTTGGTGAATAGTATCTCCAAAAAAATTTAAATTAATAATTTAGGTTTAAACTATTATATTTGGTGAATAGTATCTCCATCAAAAAAAAAAAATTTAATTAATAAATTTAAGTTTAATTTAATTTGTTTTTATATTTTTAATTCATGTCTTGTATAAATAAAACAATATTCATCAAAACATAGAATTATCTTTTTAAGTCTCTATTTTAATTATCATTTTTTATATAAAAAAATTGATTTTTCCTGTATTTATTACATTAAATTCTTATATAAAACCATAACTGGCCCTCTTCTTCCAAATATTCTTATACATATATAGAACACATTTATGATATCATCAAATACAAATACAACCAAGAAAAACTCGGTATAGTAAAATATGATTCACAAGATATCGTTTCTATGTTAATAAAAATGTAAAAGTAAATATATATCTTTTCAAGGGAATTATATCGACCGATATATTAACATAGTAGAAATTAGAACTTAATTAAGTCATTGTGGACTTGCTTAAAATCCTAGAGGTGCATGTCTGTTAAGTGGAAAGTATTGGTTTTAAATTTTAATAGCAGTTGAGGTCAAACTAACAATTAATTCGTAAAAAATAGTAAATTGTTATATGTAAATTTTTTTCTTAAGAATAAAGTAAGCTGATTTTTAAAAACTTTTATAAAAATAATGATATTACAATAATACAATACATTGAAAAATTTAAAGCAAAAAGCAACTAAAGTTATATACGTCAAAAAAGATTTTAACAACAAACAAAAATTGAATGGTTAAAGCATTACTAAAAATAATGGGAAAATAAATATTATGAAGAATTGTTATATGACTAAGAATAATTAATTCAACTTTTAATAGTAAAATTTTAATACAGTTAGAACTACCACAACATACAATAACGATGACGATAATGATAAATTGATAATGACAGTGACGACGATGATAATGACACACAAAGCACAATGCACAAACATCAGGACGCTAATCAAATACAAAATTGAATATCTCGTGTCAAAAGGGTCATCAATTCGATTTGATCGAAAAAATAACAGACTTAGCGATCAAAAATTGAGATGTATACCTTTTGGACTAGAGAGAACAGTTGAGTAATTTACTAGTTATGTTCCACAAGCAGATTAGCTGAAACCCAGAAGAAGAAATTGATTACATATCGATATATATCGCCATTGATAACAAATGTTTTTTTTTTTTTTTCTGAACAAAGCAGAAAAGAAGGTGAAAATAAATAGGTAAACTACCTGCAATGCTCATGACATAATGGCCATGTGTGTGTGTGATTCTGTGAGTATGTTACTGTGTGTCAGTGTGTGTGTATTGGAGTGAGAGGGGTAGAGACGAAACAAGTGTTTGGTTTTATAATGATGTGAGCCTTGGGTCCATTTATAAGTTTGGTATGTGATGGATAGTCAGAATAGTTTTATTATTATGGTTGTATAATTACTGTATATATATACTTGTATACGAATAGACAACAGACAATAAGCTCATGCTTGAGTAAGAAGTTTTGGTGTTTTACCACACTACTTTTCGGGCAGTAAGTTCTCCAAACTTGCCGATCGGCAGGGTTATTAGTGCTGTCTGTGAATATAAGGGTGAGTGACATTTTACCTATGATATACTCGGGTGACCGGATTGTGTTTAACGTTCAATAAAAACAATGAAATATTTTTAATTAATGTGTCTATTAAAAAAATTTCTTTATTAAACATGATATTTTATTAGTGATTTGATTATTGTCTATTTTAAGACCTTCATTACAAGAAGGTGAACCTTGAAGTCAATTGTCAATCATCAAACATTAAAGCATGATTCTATTTTATACAATTAAAAATGAATTGCATAAAGTAAAATAAGATAGTTTTAACTCCGATAACTCATTTTGTTCATGCTTTTATACCATCCGTAGTGGTCTTTACAAAATTACGCCCCCTTTTAAATGGATCACTCTGATTAGCTAAAAACAACTCAACAAATTTTGCGGCATTTTATACATAACGACGACATCAGCAAAAAATGGTCCAAAACGTCCTCTGAGGCAGTGTAGCCCAGCGTTGTGGGGCGTTTATGGCCCTTTCCACGCCCATTCTAATCACCACTACAGGTGGTCTTAGACCTATTTTTTGTGTGTCATATTGTGCTCGAAACCTAATCTTATCTATAACTGGATTTTATACACTCGCTAAACACTTCTATGTAGTGGAATTCTCTAGCGTGTTGCTAGAGAATTCGATTGGAATTCTCCGCCCCATCATGTGAGGGATTCAAGTACTTAATACTTTAGATTATATGTGGGTTATTGTTAATAAATAAAACAAATTAAATCCTTCTCTTTATTTTAGCTCGCTGGTTAACTATAAACTCAATGAGCTGTTTAAATATTTTCTACTATAATAAGAAATAACTTAATTATTATTGATCTTATATTACAACCATAAATTAAAACATAATTTAAATATAAGAGTATATCTTTGTTAATTCTTTACCTTCGGTAACTATATTTAGCAATATTTTATATTTATATGTTATAATATATTGATAATATTAGATTAGAAATTAATAAGTTGAAGGAAAGGGTGATATGTCATACTAATTAATTGAAATAATTTAGTATATTAGTTAGAATGGGAGGATAAATTGAAAACCCCCTTGAGTTAAGAAAAGTAAGAAAACCCTTGTAAAAATCATCTATTTTTTTTAAAAAAAAAAAATACATAAGGTAACATACATGTATTAAAGCGTTTTGGACCAAAAAAATAAAAAAGCGCCGATTGGATATTTAAAAAAAATAAACAAAATTTGCGCTGTTACATATGTAACAACTGATGTTACATATGTAACAGCAAAAACTTTGTTTATTTTTTTAAAAAATATCCTATCGGCGTTTTTTTTTATTTCTTTGGCCAAAAACGCTTTAATACATGTATGTTATCTTGTGTATTTTTTTTTTCAAAAAATAAAAAAATTTAGATGGTTTTTACAAGGGTTTTCTTAGTTTTCTTAACTCAAGAGGGTTTTCAGTTTATACTTTCCCTTAATTAGAATCATCAATCACTAAAAAGTATAATATAATATAATATAAGTTATCTAAACTTTATACCCCTCTTATTAGGTAAAGTTTTTTTTTCTTTTAAATGCACTCTAAGCAAATAAAATTTGCATTGATAAAATATTAAAATGTATGGGGAAAAAGAATTTATCAAACATAATATTTTAAATAACTAATTTTACGATGAATGTTTTATTGTAGGTCAAAGTCAAATTTCTTATTTGCCAAAAAAAGTTAAGTTTTTATTTAGAGATGATCAAAAGGAGGAATTATGGGCAAGTCACGTTCTAATTAGGATGCATTTGGAAATAAAATGATGTAAATACTAAATTGGTAAGAAATAAAACATTCAATAGTCAAGGTCAAAGTTCAAGTCAAAAAAGATCAATCTGATTAATGTAAACTCACATTTAATTTAGGAAAGGTAGGATATTTTCATCCGGGGACGGGGTGGTCACAGGTACCATACTACCAGCACGATAACACCGATGCCACCAGTGCTGGTAGGGGTCCTGTAAACCGTTTACTGGTTTTTTCTAACAGGCTGGTAAAGTGGTTTTTTTTTTATTTTGATTTAAAATAATAATTATAACCATTTGTTTAATATTGTTTTATTATGTTTACTGTTTGTTTTAATATTGTCTTATTTGAACCGTTTGTTTTAATATTGTTTAAACTTAATTAAAGCATAAAACATAAAGAAGAACATAAAAACATAATTTCATTAATATTTGCACTGAGCTATTGAAAAGAGGCGTCAATCTGCAGCATGACTGGTGTGTTTTGTGCCTAACGGGTCAGGAAACGGCGCTGCATTTGTTCACCAGGTGTAGCTTCTCATCAGAGCTGTGGAGTAGGCTAAGCGTTTGGTGTCGTTTAAGCCCTTTGTTTGCGTTTGATATCCGAGACTTAGTGCAAGCCACTGATTCTTTAGCATTGTCGAAGGAGAAAAAATACGTCCTAAGAGGTATCATCTTTACAACTTTGTGGATGATTTGGTTGGAGAGGAACGCTCGTATCTTTAACAACAAGTCCCGAAGACCGATTGAGTTGATGGAAAGTATAAAGATGACTTCGTTTTTTTGGTTTAGACATAGAACTAGAATTAAAAATATCGACTGGAGAACTTGGTGTAAGTTTCCTTTGGATTCGATGTAATCGGTTGTTTGCCCGGGGGTCCTTGCTTTGAGGTCCACCGTGGCGTTGTTTGAATGAAAGTTACTTTACAAAAAAAAAATTCATTAATATTTAAAAATAAAATTAAAATACATTAAAACAAAAGAAAAATAAACTTAAGGTTGGCGCAAAAATTGCCATGCCTCGATATGGTCGAAAATGTTGCCGTATCGAGCCTCATAATCCACATGAGTGAACTCGATAACCAACTCGTGATCGAGGTCCGGATCCTCCCTCATCGTGCGCTCGTAGAGGGTGGTCCACCGATCACACTTAATGTTTTTTAAACCGTGGTAAAGTCTGAGTTTTAACGCCACGGTTTAATGTATTTATATACACAACTTTGCAACGGTTTCCAAAAATTCACAATTTAATTTTACTGACCGTTTGGTGGGACGGTTGTAATAGTGTGGAATTAAATATTATTAACCGGTTTAAAATTTTAAACCGTGTGAAATTTAAAAAACAAAAAAAGTTTAGATATTTAAATGAAAATAAATAAAGGAATCAGTGTGCTGCCTCAAAAAAAGTGAAACGTAGATGGCAAAACAAACCTAAGCTACGTAGATGGCAAAACAAACCTAAGCTTTATAGTATACTCAAAAGCCAACACATATGAGACTGGTATATCCGAAACTTGATGGGTATGGGTTAGGGTTGGAATTAGTTTTAAAACTTTTTGCCGGTTTGGCTCGGGTATTGGGTTGGGTATGGGATTATGCGATACCCGACCTGATTACCCGAAACCATATACCCGTTTACCAGAATTATATACCCGATCAAATATCCGAGAATTTTTTAGTGATTTATTTTACTAGGTTCGTTATGTGAAAAAAATATATTTTCTTTTGGAATATGTATTTGATAATTATTATTTATATTTTGTATTTTGTGAAGTATATACATTAAACTTTTTAAAAAATTATAAACTTATTTTTTATTTATGATAAAACTTATATATATGTAATGTATAATTTAGTTTGTAATAGTTGTATATAAATATAAATTATAAAAAATAATTATAATAGTAAAAGTTGTATTTAGAAATCCCAATGGGTGTCTTTTAACAAAGGAGTATTGGATTTAAATAATCACAACTATCAATTGTTGCCCGACACAAATCCTAACTAACAAATCACCTTGTAACATATTATCTACTGACAAATCATAACAAAAGAATACTAAGAGGGAGTTTGACACACACGGGGATTTTGGCACGCGAGAATACCACATCAGTTTGGATAGGTGATGGCCAATAGCTGATTGTTAAAAGGTGGGAAATATGTTAGCTAGTCATGGTTTGTTGGTAGACAATATGTTAAAAGGTGGACCGCCAACGCAGATTTCATTAGTTGGGACCGATGACGGCCATTAGCTGATAGTTGAGATTAGTTAAATCCAATACTCCTTCAACAAACTAACGGGTATACCTGATACCAACGAGTATACCAAATACCCATCGAGTATTGGGTCAGGTATAAGATGTGATTTTATAACCAAATATGGGTATGGGATTATCAATACTCGACCCATTCACATCTCTATTTATATCTTTGAATTAGATTAAAAAAACATTAAGTCCAAGTTGGAGTTTGAGATAAAGGGTGCTTGAGTATTTTTTAAACTAAGATTCAATCCATAAAATTGTTAGTTAATGCTTAAAAGTTGTTTGGAAAGTGCCCTAACATGTATTTGAACATTAGGGTAATTAAAGTGTTAGAATTCTTAATTTGTCAAAGGATTGAGTGTTTTTCATTCTAACTTCTTAAGAACTAGTGTTCTAGCGGTGCCTCGATAACTTTGAAAGTTGTTAGTGCCTAACGTTAATAACGTAGCTTGGATACACATGAGGTGTGACCAACTGAATGCATAGACACGTACTATGTGACACCCGGCAAATTCTGGTTAACAACGTTGTCTAGATGAAAGTCTACCTTAGCAAGTCACGCGTATATTGTACTTAACTGGGTTAGTTAAGTCGTGTTATGGTTCGGGAACTGTTAGTTTAGTATAGAAGATCATTGGATGTCATGCGATTAGCAATGCTAATCGCGTATAGCTGCTGCACAATCGCGTGTTACGTGCTGGACGACTAAAAACGACTATAAATACAATACTTGACCTCCTAAACTTCATAATATCAACCCTAGTCGTCCCATAACCCGCCCCAACACACACACAACCTCTGGAACACGATTTTGGATCAAAACACAAGGTTTCAAGCCTATTTCATCATCCTATCACAAATCTAAGGTGTGGTTTTCATCCATGCAACCTTATTTAACATTTTCATTGAATCCCTAACGGTCCAGACCTGTTTTAAAACGAATAAGCTTTCTGAAAATCGTTAATAAGTGTTGTTAATCGGATTCTAACTATCATACATGTGTTATGTGTGTCTATGATTAAAAGCTAGGGTTTTTATGATTCAAGATGGATGATTACATGTTATTAGGGTAGTCTCAGATTAATAATGATGGTATGATGATAGGATCTGAGTAATTGTTCATTAGGGTTATAGTTATGCATGTTAATGTGATGTTTCATGCTATGTGTATTGTGTTTGGATTACATGGTTGCATGCAGGGCTGATAATACAAGGTTAAACGAAGGATTTTGGTTTAAACATGTTTGGTATAGTTGTTGGATTGATATTGGATGATTACACGCGTTCTGGATCTGATTTGGAGTGTTAAACGCGCGAAAAACCGGAACAACTGGTTACTGGCGATTAGCAACCCTAATCGCCCATGTTATAGGCGATTAGGAGGCCAATCGCCTATAAACATGCCCTAATCGCCTATATACCATGCAATTGGGGGCTAATTGCCTCTGTTACATGCAATTGTGATCCTAAATGCTAGTTAAGTCCTGAAATACATGTCTTATAGCCCCAATCGCCTATAAAGTCAAGATTTACATGTCTTATGACCCTAAATGCCTATATTACATGCAATTAGCCTTCCTAAATGCCAGTTGACCAACCTAAATGCTAGTTGACTTTTCCTAATCGCGTGTACTGCTGCTGTAAGTGTAAATTAGCATTCCGAGACCCGATTTGACATCTAGGAACATGCTAGGAACCCCGTAACATATCTAATAACTTGGTAACATATGTTTGGATGTAATTCTGTGATACGTGAACTACGTGCTATAACTTGTTGGTCGTTAACGTATGTTAAGTATGATTGCATGATTGTATGTTTGAGAGCGTAAACATAACACGGGGAGTCTCGGGTCACCAATGGGATGTCGAGTCTTGTACATTGGGTCAGTTAAACAGTCACGGTGTTTTCAAACGAACTTGGTTATGGTCTGGACATCTAGGGACTAACTAACCTGCGGGTTATTAGTCTAAGTACTTGTAACTGTCATATGTTAGGTCGCCGCTTTACGGGACTAGCATAGCTGCTGAGTTTATTCGTATTACGAAGTAACGCAACTTAAGGTGAGTTTACGGCCCCTCTTTTAACTGGTTTCACTTTTCGGGGGAGAAAACATGTGTTAAAACTTATGTTTGGTAACTACTGTCATACTATGGGTTTCTATTGTTTACTATACGATCTTTGGAAGTCCCGGGGGGAACCATGAATGTGCGGGTTTGCACAACGGGGAAATGTGAATAGCGCTATTGGGAGTGACCAACCCCGCTCGTCGACTTGGTGGGTCGGCGGGTGCATATTGTCTCAAACAGGAACAACAGGTTACTACATCGGGCACGACATCTGGTTGGCGAGTTAGTAATGGTTTTCCAATCGTGATAGTAACAAAACATGCGCCTAGCTAGCGTACTATGGTTTTCGATTTGTTATAGTATGGACAGGTTGAACTTGGTACTTGGATTACAAAACCTGTAAACTCACCAGCATTTTTGTGCTGACGTAAACTTTTACATGTTTTCTCAGGTCGCTAAGGTAGCACAATGGAACTAGGGCGCACGCGTCTGCACGGCGTCTAGTTAGGATTGCACGGTTTTCAAACGTTGAACACTTGGTTTATTTTGGATTATGTTTTGAATAAGCTTCCGCTGTAATTGGGGATTTTAAACATTGTTTTTGAAATTGCATTATGTTCACTTAGACTTGTTTATTGTGATCGTTGGTTTGGATCCTGGTTTGTCATGCGCCTCGCGGTAAAACTCCGCAAGTGGATTTTGAGGGTGTGACATACTACACATACGAATTTGGGTAGGAATAGATGGTAACTAATTATGGGAAATATTTTGTGGGAACCTGGTTAAACATGCATTGACAACTGACTTTATAAAAAGACAATCAAGTTAAATTCGTAAGTGTAATGTAAGTTTTTAATATTTTTGCATGAAGAAACGGTAACCAATTGGGAGCTGTTTGTGGGGCATGCAAATATAATTACATGTTGAGCATGTAAGTAATTGACTTATGAGAGTTGGGATGACTAGCGAGTTAGGTCCCAGACAAATGACTTAATTTAACAAGGAATGAAATTTTTTGCAAGAAATTATAGAATGAGGTTTTTATATGTATGTTTAAATAGAAAGGAAGTACGACACCTAATTCAATACTACGAAGCAAAATACCGGCGGGGGTGGGGGGTGTCCATGATCCAAGTAGGCTTTTGGGTGGCAGATTTTTTGGGGAATTGATATGGGGTTGGGCTACCTAACGCTGCTTGTGATCTCAGGTGTATGGGATGCATTTTACTATTGTGCTACCCTGGATAGCTGGGCTTTATTGGTTAATAATTAAAAAAACATTAATACACAAATTTCTTTGACTTTGATTAACATGAAAAGGCCGTCAAATGGATTTTGGTGTTTATGCGCCATAATCTCTAAGTTGGGCCATTGAACACTGAAGTTTAAAAAGCCCATTTAATAATGTGAAAATTTTAATACGAACCGAAAAAACAGAGTCTATAAAATGAGTTCAATTTGGATTATCTTTTATCATAAATAGTTTAGGATTGAAGGTCACTCAACTAGACTTGTGCTAAAAATACATTAAAAGAACTTTTAGTTGCATATAACTTATTGGCAGGCCGGCTCAACTAGACTCGTGCTAAAAACTAACCCACTGCAACATGAACCCGTTTTGACTTGTTAACATAGGCATGAGGCACCCATCTTGACACCAGGCAGGGTCGACTCATTCACAGTCAAGGCCCAATTTTCCGAGGGGCCAAATTTTTTATTACAACACATGAGTCACACCCCGACTTTCCCCTCCGTCGGTTGTGACGTTTGGTAGCTTCGCCACGCAACGGAAAGTTGCATCTAAGACTCTTAATTTCCTGAACGCCATTTCTAACCCTCTAGGATCCTCGATCCCAAGACGTCGCCTACTCCAACCGTGCCGTTACCCAAGTTTAAACCTGAAAGACATACTTAAAAAGTCAACATATAATGCTGGTGAGTTCACAGGTTTTTATAAAATGTTTCGTTAATCCTTTAAAACTGTTACCGTTACTGTTATTGTTACTGTTCATACTATGCTTGTGTGTATGCTAGCTAGGCGTCAAGTGTGTTACTCATACGGGTGAAACCATTGCTGACTGTGTGATACCCTTGTTTACAGATTACCTCATCTTCGGTAAGCCTAGTGTGATTGAGACAATATGTTCCTGCCCGGCCTCCAACCGTCGAGTGGGGTTTGTCAGACCCAATAGCGCTATCCACATTTCCCCGCTACATCCCTGTATTAGTGGTTTCTAAGGGACTTAGATGAGCCGTATAGTAATAAAGTGTGAGCCATAGTATAATCATGAAAACGTGTGTTTATAATGTATAACATGTAAATGTGTGATCAAAATGTATAAGCATGTTTCTCCCCCGAAAACAAAACTAGTAAAGTGTGGGGCTGTGAACTCACGCACCCATTTCATTTTCCAAAACTTGTTTCGCTTTAAATTCCTCAGGTTTTCATAAAAGGAGCATGTCTTCCCCCCGAAAACATTTACAAAAGCAATAAAAAGTGGGGTCATGAACACACCTTAATTTCTTCGCTTAGCTAGCAAACAAAGCCCGAAGCTTTGACCGACTTCCCCGTGCCCTATTACAACAAAGGACACCTTAAAAGTGTATCACATATAAACCTAGCCTATTATCCGGCTAAAAGATAGTTTATCCAACTATCTAGACTCGTGTGTATTAACTCGAGTACTAATATGCTTTAACTTGACGAACCGATCGTGACTTATCTTACTTATGCGTTAACACACGACATAGTACCCAAGTTGCGCACTTGTCACTATTCGTGTGTACACCACGTTGGACTATTACTACGAAACGTATAACTTATCTTGAGCCGTAGCTCGTCTCGTTAGTCGAATAAATGCATTTGTCATGTACGTTTATTTTTAGGAAAATACACTTTGCAAAATATAATTCTTATCGTTATTAATTTCCAATTAATAATAAATGCTACATTAATTTCCAAAATCCGACATTTAAAGTATTCAAAACTTTGTTTTGCATAAAGCTTTCCCAAGTAAATCAGATGTTTATATATTTTTGAATACGAACAATAAACATAGTTTCGTTGTTGAAAACCTTTCAAAAGCTCGTCATACTTGATGTTTGGCAAAACTATATATATATATTTGTTTCAAAATATTGTCCGGGATTCACTTATTATTGTTACAAATATCTTTGTCAAAGCGTTGCGATTTTATATAAATACTTTTATTAAGACGCTTGGAAATTCATTTATAAAAACATACACAACGGTATTAACTTAGTCGCGCTTTGGATTTTGTAAAATTTCGGCAGAGTCTCCTCTGTTTTTGTACGAACCAGACAACACAAGTTGTCTAAAAATTCCCAAAATCAACTTCAAAACACAAGACTACAATTTGTTTATCCGCATTTCCCAAATCAAACGAGACTTATACGTTTCAACGCTTTTATATAAACTATACTTATTTATATTTATATACCTATATAGTCCAACCAATTTAGTCCAATATCGATATTATAAGTCACACATTTTAGCCACTATTACCAATCGTCCGATTTAATATATAGTTACCGTTTATTATTAAAGTCGGTTGGTTCACGAGTTAATACCATTTACGCTTGTATTTATATTTTTATAGAAATACAATGTTTATAAAATGAAAGAAATACGAGTTTAAGTATACCAAATCGTACGCGCGTAACCCGAAGCCACCTCAAACTTCGTGTAGACCGGAACCAAAGTTTGACCAGTTTGACCGCGCGTTGACCGAGGCTTGACCATCCAGATCTGACCCGAGACACTTGACCCGAACAAGACCCGAACCGAATCCGACCAGACCTTGACCCGAGCTTGAAATCTGGCCCAAGGCCCTAACCGAAACCAGGACTGAGTCCGAGCCGCACCCCCACGAACCACTACAGTCTGCCGCTAACCAAGACCCAAAACCCGAACTCGGAAACGAACACAACAGCCTACTCCAAAACCCGACCGAACCACAACCAAAACCATCTCGAACCAAGCCCACCTGACCCGTCACCGTCTTAAAACCGGGTGCAGCCGAGACCCGAATCCCGGACCCAAACCGAACCTGCATGAACCACCACCAACGACTAAGACCATCAGTCAAACCTGAATCCAAACCCTTCACCATCACCCACTACCCCCCTGGACCGTCCCCAGCCACGAACCACCATCTCAGCCTCCAAACTAGCACCACTGAAACACCACCATAACACAAGAATCGAACCTCACCTGCAACCATATCACCCGACCCCACCTCACTTCACTGAATCAACATCCACCACTATCGGACCCAACAACCACCGCCTTGAACCACCACAAAGCACCACAGCCCGATTTGGGCCTAAAACCAAGCGTCGCCACCACCACAACCCGTCTTCTGCAAAAACACCACGCCGCCACCAACAAGCATGGTGGTGGCCGGCCACCGCTCGTGAGGGAGGAGAGAGAGCTGAGAGAGAACGTGAGGTAGAGAGAGAGAGAGAGAGAGAGAGAGAGAGAGAGAGAGAGAGAGAGAGAGGGAGGCATGTTTAGAAAGAGAGAGAGAGAGAGAGAGAGAGAGAGATGGTATGGTTAGGGTTTTCATCTTGTGGTTTTAAAATGAGGAAGAAGATGGATAAGGAGCTTTTATAGTTAGGGTTAGGTAGACATCGTGTGTAGGAACCCGTTAATTCGTAAAACGTCTCGGTTTCTATTTAGGCACAATAATGAATTATAAAAATTTATCGGTTTTGTTCGAAATCTTAAATAAAGCTAGACCGAGCAAAAAAATATATATTTTCAATGTCCGACATGTGTTTTCAGAACACGCGTTTAAATCACGTTAATTAAATCGGTCGCAGTTTCGATTGTTAAAACGATCAGTTAACTTCCAAAACTTAATAATTAACAATATTTAGAGAAAAAAATTATTTCGCATAATAAAATCACATCGATATCGATCGGAAGTTACCGGTTGTCACATTCTCCTATGTTACAGAAATTTTGTCCTCAAAATTTGAGGTGGGATATCATCCAAGAACCAATGGTAGTACAACAAAAATAGTCAACGGACTTGCCGGTACAAATGGCACGAGATAAAGTTCCAGAATCAACTGAATGCAAAGTGTAGACAATAACTCTGTCAACAAATACTATTGGAGCACCTCAAACGAAGCAACTAGTGCACCAACTTTTTCATTACACACCACAAGGTGTGTTTGGATTTAAGGCAATAACAAACAAGTTGATGAAATAAGGCATGCCAATCAAGATCACTCATCATTCCAATTAGATTGAATATTCACCGCAAGGTGTTGTATCAGTTCCCAATAATTTGTTTCAACCGAAGTGTCGACTTTAAAGAAATTCATCGACAAAGTATCAAAAGATTCATTGCCCACAATGGCCTAACATATCAAGACTAGGAGACAAACATTACGAGCAACGTAATGATAAAACAAATCATTAATGAAACCTTTGTTCGATGTGAAGCCCTACAATGGACCCCCACAAATTTAAAGAATTCAAACATACAACTTTTGACACGTGTACAAAATATGTGTCTAATTCTGTGAAAAGAATAAGGAATCAACAAAATTTAGATTTCCTTACGATTGAATGTTGAAGGCCACAACTCAAAAGAAGATAGAGATGTGAATCATACCCAAAGATATAACTAGGTTCTAAAACAGGAACCTTAGAAGCTCAAGGAATAAGACCATCAAGATCTTAAACTGGTTTAAGAAAAGCAAGGTCACAATGACACGAACATGGGAGAATTGGCAATCGCGTCCGCAACAACAAAAGAATGAATAATTCTTATCCATTATTTTTTATATATAAATATATGTACAACAACATATAGGATACCCTCACGATAGAATTTCTTAGAACTATCAAGTGCCTGTAAATTTGCAATAACGTGACGTCTGCGTTATCAAAAATTTACCTCACCAGATCATCCTATTAACCTCCATCATAAGTTATATCACGAGCACTCGTTACATTCATATAATAACACGTATAAATTACATAATATAATGTTTGTCGTGTGTGCCACTTTTCCAAGTGCTCTTCCCGTCCGCATTCCAGCTTCGTAGTATCATCGGCTAAACGAGGTGCCTCATCAAGACGCCTTTGACCCAAATCGACCTTAACGGCATAGCATACTCCGAACCAGGGATGCGAGACTGTAGATGCTACAACAATTCCTATGCCAACTCGTCCAACTAACGTGACACGTGTGAGCGTTGTAGATACGTCCAAGCTTGAGTCGACAACCATTGGCGATACGTATTATATATACTTTACATAAATACACATAGTATATAAACAAGTAAATTGTTCCCCATACCAAGAATCAATGACTCAGCTAACTCTATGTGAATAAACACTTTGATATCTAAAGCGATGGCTCGTCAGTCACTAGTGAGGTATGTCTAGCCACCACGTGCTATTGTCCTATCTATATACAACTATAGAACATACAAACTTACTATTCACATATGAAAAAAAAATGTTCCTTGCGCCGAAGGAATGTACGCTGAGCTAGTGTGATACACTAATAGTCATGCAACTGATTTGGCAACGGTTGGAATTCCAGTTCCTAGGCATTCGTGCTAAATATTATGTCTTAGAAATTTTGGCCCATACTTCAAAACAAACTCAGGTTAAAGCCTAGATATCTACACAGACACCTAATTCGCTAAAACCTATGGCTCTGATACCAAACTGTCACACGCCGACTTTTCCCCCGTCGGTTGTGACGTTTGGTAGCTTCGCCACGCAGCGGAAAGTCGCATCTAAGACTCTTAATTTCCTGAACGCCGTTTCTAACCCTCTAGGATCCCCAATCCCAAGACGTCGCCTACTCCAACTGTGACGTTACCCAAGTTTAAACCTGAAAGACATACTTAAAAAGTCAATATATAATGCTGGTGAGTTCACAGGTTTTTATAAAATGTTTCGTTAATCCTTTAAAACTGTTACCGTTACCGTTACTGTTATTGTTACTGTTCATACTATGCTTGTGTGTACGCTAGCTAGGCGTCAAGTGTGTTACTCATACGGGTGAAACCATTGCTGACTGTGTGATACCCTTGTTTACAGACTACCTCATCTTCGGTAAGCCTAGTGTGATTGAGACAATATGCACCCGCCCGGCCTCCAACCGTCGAGTGGGGTTTGTCAGACCCAATAGCGCTATCCACATTTCCCCGCTACATCCCCGTATTAGTGGTTTTTAAGGGACTTAGATGAACCGTATAGTAATAAAGTGTGAGCCATAGTATAATCATGAAAATGTGTGTTGATAATGTATAACATGTAAATGTGAGATCAAAATGTATAAGCATGCTTCCCCCGGAAAACAAAACTAGTAAAGTGTGGGGCCGTGAACTCACGCACCCATTTCATTTTCCAAAACTTGTTTCGCTTTAAATTCCTCAGGTTTTCATAAAAGGAGCATGTCTTCCCCCCGAAAACATTTACAAAAGCAGTAAAAAGTGAGGTCATGAACTCACCTTAATTTCTTCGCTTAGCTAGCAAACAAAGCCCGAAGCTTTGACCGACTTCCTCGTGCCCTATTACAACAAAAGCACCTTAAAAGTCTATCACATATAAACCTAGCCTATTATCCGGCTAAAAGATAGTTTATCCAACTGTCTAGACTCGTGTGTATTAACTCGAGTACTAATATGCTTTAACTCGACGAACCGATCGTGACTTATCTTACTTATGCGTTAACACATGACATAGTACCCAAGTTGCGCACTTGTTACTATTCGTGTGTACATCACGTTGGACTATTACTACGAAAACGTATAACTTATCTTGAGCCGTAGCTCGTCTCGTTAGTCGAATAAATGCATTTGTCATGTACGTTTATTTTTAGGAAAATACACTTTGCAAAATATAATTCTTATTGTTATTAATTTCCAATTAATAATAAATGCTACATTAATTTCCAAAATCCGACATTTAAAGTATTCAAAACTTTGTTTTGCATAAAGCTTTCCCAAGTAAATCAGACGTTTATATATTTTTGAATACGAACAATAAACATAGTTTCGTTGTTGAAAACCTTTCAAAAGCTCGTCATACTTGATGTTTGGCAAAACTATATATATTTGTTTCAAAATATTGTCCAGGATTCACTTATTATTGTTATAAATATCTTTGTCAAAGCGTCGCGATTTTATATAAATACTTTTATTAAGACGCTTGGAAATTCATTTATAAAAACATACACAACGGTATTAACTTAGTCGCGCTTTGGATTTTGTAAAATTTCGGCAGAGTCTCATCTGTTTTTGTACGACCAGACAACACAAGTTGTCTAAAAATTTCCAAAATCAACTTCAAAACACAAGACTACAATTTGTTTATCCGCATTTCCCAAATCAAACAGGACTTATACGTTTCGATGCTTTTATATAAACTATACTTATTTATATTTATATACCTATATAGTCCAACCAATTTAGTCCAATATCGATATTATAAGTCACGCATTTTAGCCACTATTACCAATCGTCCGATTTAATATATAGTTATTGTTTATTATTAAGGTCGGTTCGTTCACGAGTTAATACCATTTACGCTCGTATTTATATTTTTATAGAAATACAATGTTTATAAAATGAAATAAATACGAGTTTAAGTATACCAAATCGTACGCGCGTAACCTGAAGCCACCTCGAACTTCGTGTAGACCGGAACCAAAGTTTGGCCAGTTTGACCGCGCGTTGACCGAGGCTTGACCATTCAGATCTGACCCGAGACACTTGACACGAACAAAACCCGAACTGAATCTGACCAGACCTTGACCCGAGCTTGAAATCTGGCCCAAGGCCCTAACCGAAACCAGGACTGAGTCCGAGCCACACCCCCTCGAACCACTACAGTCTGCCGCTAACCAAGACCCAAAACCCGAACTTGGAAACGAACACAAGCAGCCTGCTCCAAAACCCGACCGAACCACAACCAAAACCATCTCGAACCAAGCCCACCTGACCCGTCACCGTCTTCAAACCGGGTGCATCCGAGACCCGAATCCCGGACCCAAACCGAACCTGCACGAACCACCATCTCAGCCTCCAAACTAGCACCACTGAAACACCACCATAACACAAGAACCGAACCTTAGATGCAACCACATCACCCGACCCCACCTCACTGAATCAACATCCACCACTATCGGACCCAACAACCACCGCCTTGAACCACCACAAAGCACCACAGCCCGATTTGGGCCTGAAACCAAGCGCCGCCACCACCACAACCCGTCTTCTGCAAAAACACCACGCCGCCACCACCAAGCATGGTGGTGGCCTGCCGCCGCTCGTGAGGGAGGAGAGAGAGCTGAGAGAGAGCGTGAGGTAGAGAGAGAGGGGGAGGCATGTTTAGAGAGAGAGAGAGAGAGGTGTGGGTTTAGGGTTTTCATCTTGTGGTTTTAAAATGAGGAAGAAGATGGATAAGGAGCTTTTATAGTTAGGGTTAGGTAGATATCGCGTGTTTACCGGTTAAAATGATTCTTCATCTTGTGGTTTTAAAATGAGGAAGAAGATGGATAAGGAGCTTTTATAGTTAGGGTTATGATTCTTCATCTTGTGGTTTTAAAATGAGGGTGTGGTTAGGGTTTTCATCTTGAGCAGTATCTACTACTTAACACATTTTGGTTGCACGCATTGTTTCTTGTATTACTTAGAAACCGAAGAATGTTTTAAGTTCAAAACATGTTCACTTGAAAAGATTTCGTAGGTACACATTTTCATGTGTTTACGAGAAGTCGAGTTTGAAAAGTGTTATAAGGTATATTATTAGTTGCAAATTCCTCCCGAAAACATATATTGGATACGTTATATGAAAACATGCAGATTTACATTTGATTTGTAAAATATGCAATGCAAGTTTATAAAATGCAAGATGAAACCATTTCATGAAGTGTGTGTAAATCTAATGTGTTTCGAAAAACCAAGATTTAAAATGATGTGAAGGTTGTGAATGATCCCAGATACCTTGACGAATTTTGGAAAATAAAAGTTTATGTATTTAAACATTTCTTTAACTTGTGGGTTGAAAAGTCGGAATTTTTTAATTGTTATAAAATGTTGAGAAAATCGAAGTGTTACCCGTTAATTCTAGGTAAACTTGAAACCTTTAAGATTTTCAAACTTTTACGAAATTTATACATTGAAAGATCATTTATTTGCAAGATCGTTAAGGCATCTCTTTGGGCTCATAGCGGGCTATTTGTTTCAAGGCACAAGGTGTATGAAAAGTGTGTTATAATTTGGCGAATAGGCTTTGTGAAAAGACTTATAGAATAAGTTGTCAAATTAATCGTTTTAGAGAGTAGTGTACTAGTGCGTATCGTGTAGGTAGGCATATATGTATGAGTTTAGTCTGACTAAGAAGTTCTAACTAATGGTAGTTGACTATGGCTTAGGAGACTGGGTGCAGCAATATTAATATTAGGTATATGAGGATATACTGTGACTTCGATCAAGTAAGTTTGTAAACATGAAGGTATAAAACAGGTTGAAATAATAAGTTTGGAAAAACCATGTTCATTTTTAACTGTATGATGACGCAACATTCCTAAAATCAGGATGTGATCAAAGTTAAACACAGAGTTTAAAACTTAAGTCGTGGGTAAAAATGTTTTAATGCAAAACGAGTAATACCTTATAGTGTAAGAATCATGAGCATAAGTGAAATAGTGTAAGCTTTAATGCGATAATATATCGAACAAAAATTTTAGTAATGATGATAAGGGATTCAAAAGAGAATGATCAATGAAACATCCAGTGATTTAAATGGAATCTTCAAATGATAAACAAACATAAATATTAATGATATAAAACATTGGAATTGTTTCCATAAGAAACTTTGACCAACTCAAGTATTTGAAATTTCCTAGTGACTTGTGGGGGCGTACTTTAGCCTACAAGTGAATGCTCATCCCAAGAGTTCCCAGGTAGGTATACGGGTCCCTCGTCTGATTAGGATTTATATGAAATACCCGGCCTAGACAGAAAACTCAGGATACAAGCGCTCACCCTTCCAGATTGCACGTGCCCCATCAATAGTGAATTCCAAAACTTTTAGCGAGATTAAAAACGAGATGCAAAAATAGATCCTTGAGATTTGGATTTCACTCCTAACTCAAAGATGTATTTCAAAATTGAAAACGATTGTGGAATGAAACCAATCACTAAGTTAAGGATATCACTCCCAGCTTAGTGGTTAAGTTCCTTTTTGAAAGAAATACTCTTTGAGGTGTGGATGTCACTCCCATCTCAAAGATATATTCCTAAGATATATAACATATATAGGAGTGAAACTAATCACCAAGGTATGGATGTCACTCCTAACTTGGTGATATCGTTTCGTTTGTGAAATACGAGTATCTTCTTCTTTAAACAACACACCGAAAGAATAACGAGAAAGAATCATAGCGAAAATATCTTGAAAGAAAATAATAGGATAAAGAGAAATAAACACGAGAGGACTCGTGAATGTAAGCTTGGTTATAGACTAGGCTAAAAGGCATTCTAATAACCTAATTCCCTATAACCATGGCTCTGATACCAATCTGTAACACCCCAACCGATGGCGGAATCATCGAGGTGTCACGTAGTGACGATTGTTCAAAAGCACATGGTACTAAAATGTAAATATATTATTGAATAATTTAAATTGTCTTACATAGATGAAATGGGAAAAAAATACAAAAGTCTGAAAGAAACATGAAAACTGAAATAACTTATTAAAAGCAAGCACTAAAATCCAATGCAATGGAACTAAGATCAAACTGCACCTGAAACATGTACAAAATAGGTTTTGTCAACATAAGAAATGTTGGTGAGCATTCCTAGTTTTAATACATATAGTAAGTTGGAAAATGGTATACAATTCAAGTGCAAGCTACGGTGCAATTATGTAAACTATGTATCATACAAATGAGCGAAATCAATCCTGTGATTGTATAATGTACTAAATGAACGGCGGTGTACTTATCCAATAAATGGATAATAACTTAACAATGACCATGGATTCTCCGATGAAAAAGGGGGGAGAATCAACCTAGGCGGATTGTCAATCCAATAGATCTATCATTGTGTATCGTTGGCTTGTACGGAGTTAATGATTATGCTAGAATAATTGTGCTTACCATAGTAATGTTTAAGACATAATGCAACATAGAATAACACATAGACACTTATGATTGAATTGTAAATTGAATGTTGTAACATGTTTCACCCCAAAATAGTGAAATGGAAAAGGGGCTATGTAAACTCACTTTCGCCAAATGACTAGATGACTAAGCGAGCGTGAAAATGCTAGCAATCCAAAGATTCAACAACGAAACTAGTCCAATTTAGAAGAAAAGAAACCGAATAGGAAAAATATCAAGCTTCCAATTTACCAATTACAAGAGCTTATAATCAAAGTTTCAAATGTAGAAGTAATATACTCTAGAAGAAAGGTACGAGGGAGAGTTTAATCGAATTGAAACAATCGATTTAGAGGTGCAAAGTGTAATGGGTCATAGGTGGGTTTTTATACTAGTTTGGGATTCAATTAGGCTTTAAAATTGGTCAACACAATAAAGTAAGGTTTTAAGATGAATTGACTATTTGACTAGGACTTTGACTAGGATTTTGACTGAGACTTTGACTAGGACTTTTGACTAGGACTTTGACTGGAACTTTGACTGTTTGACTGTCTTAGCGGACCACGAGGGCTAAAAAAATAATTTTTCTAATTTAATCAATTTTAAGTTCTGGACTTATTTCCTTCGGTTTCTAAGTTGTTTTAGGACCGAAAATTAAGGGCTTTGGGTATCAAGGTTTGAAACATACGTGCTCGGGTGTAGATGTGAGTATAAAACGTGCATACTTTTACTTATAAAAATTATAAGTTTTATTAAATTGTGAATTTTGGTCCTATTAAAATACGAGGGTTAAAAATGAAAATTTTGAAATAGTTGAGGAACCAATTATGCACATTTATGAAAAGTGAAGGGTGCAGGTTATCACAGTAAACAGAAAACTTATTTTTTTTTTTGTTTTATTTCATTAGCCTTCAACTCTTGCATCTCAAACACCACCTCAATCTTTCAATATAAGAATAAAAGCCCGAGACGATATGTTGTTACGCATGAATTAGTGAATTAAAGTATTACAAATTAATGAGAGAACGAAAAATGTCAGGGTAAAACCCGGTAACCCACCCTCTGTAGGCACGGCGATGAAATTACCGGTAAAACCCGTCTGGCTCAACAATCGAACCCATGATCCCCGGGTCTTCTATCATTTTCCACCAATATCTCTACCAATACACGATATCGACCTAATGTTCAAATACAAAATTACTCATATATGTCAAGGGGCTTTAAGAATTCAATATTATTTGTTTAACTATAATCAATTATCAGAATTATAAAGTATGCAATAAATACCCTTAGTTTTTTTTTTTGGGTTCTAGGATTCATACACCATGTGACATCACATTTGAGGGTGTATGACATCACATTCTGCGTATGTGGCAACTTCCTGTTAGTCTGTGATGTGGGCCAGAGTGTATGAATCTCAATTATAGGATGTATGGTTCCTAAATACTTTTTTTTTTTTTACTTTTACATCCCCACTCTAATATATTTGTAAACATGTGAGATTATTATCACACACTAATCAATTAATGTCCAACATTTGTAGCCTAGTTGGTTGAGGGCCTAAAGTTTTCTATGGGAGGCTTGGGTTCAATTCCCACTAGCTACATTTGGAGGATATTGGTGGAGGGGAAATGAGGGATGACCTAGGCCATTGGCTTGGGTTCGAGTCCTGATCCCGACCGGTTTTACCGATTATTTCACTGTCGTGCCTTCGGGCGGGTGAGTGGTCGGGTTTTCCCGGGAATTGGTGGCAATTGGTGGCTCGGGTACTCTCGAGTACCTGATTCGCCAAAAGGGTGCCCGACAGTGCTCGGAAATTGATTCGTTGGCCGTTAAAAAAAAACACTAATCAATTAATAAACACTTAAATAAACATTTAACCATCTATAATTAATATTTGTCTTGTAT
This sequence comes from Ambrosia x helenae, assembly GCA_030844895.1. NCBI lineage: Eukaryota > Viridiplantae > Streptophyta > Magnoliopsida > Asterales > Asteraceae > Ambrosia > Ambrosia x helenae. Next base: position 12,422,236 of record CM061227.1, on the reverse strand, counting down.
TTAATTTGTTGTATTAAATTTGTCTTATTAAGTTAATAAAATTATAATCTTGTCCATGTAAATAAATATGAAATTACTATATTATCCATCTAGAATGCATTATATAGTAGTATAGATAATATGAACACATTAATAAATCTTTAAAAAGGCTATGAAATCACATCCAAACTGTGGAAATTAAACAACCATCCATTTGCTCAACTGAGGGTGCTAAATAGTAAATAGGTTGTACTAAACAAAATAGAAATTAACACAAACGTCTCAAAAAGTATGTCTAACCAGTGAACCTCCAAATACAAAATCTTATTCATGGATTGACACGAACACAGTCCATTTGACATGAAAACCATTTTTTTTATTTTGGCATATTAATACTTTGAAATTAGAGGAAAAGTAGTAAAAATGTTGCTTCATCATCCCACTACACCAACGATGAAAAATTGTGTGAACAATAATAACCAGTAACCACGTAGCATATATATTGACAATTTGAAATACAACTGATAACCCTATGAGAGAATGGATCTCAGATCAGTTTCTTTTCTACTACATAAATGCAAAGACAATAGATATAACAATGGTTAAAGAAAGTTGAACACAATTTTAGTATGCCAATACCAAATTCACAATCATTTTTCAAACCAGCTTTTCAACAGGAGTATTGATTTAAATAATTCCAACCATCAGCTATTGGCCGTCACTGGTCTCAACTAACGAAATAGGTACTGACGGCCCCCACCTTTGAACATATTATCCACCAACGGACGGACTATGACTTACATATTTTCCACATTTTAACAATCAGCTATTGGCTGTCATCCGTCTAAATTGACGTGTCATGCTTGCATGCCAAATTCTCTCTTGCATGTGAAATTCACTCTTATATTCTGTTAGTTACGGTCCGTTGGTAGACAATATGTTAAAATGTGGGACCGCTAACACACATTTTGTAAGTTGAAACCGGTGACGGCCAATAGCTGATGGTTAAGATTATTTAAACTTAATACTTTTTTTCAATGGTGCATTCTCATTACTTTATAAGTCACAGAAACATTAATAAGTAATAAAGAAAGAAAATGTAACCATGTGAATTAAAAAATGTGTCACTTTCTGAAACCGTGTTTTAAGATGGAGATAACTTTCGGCAAGATTGGGTACCAAGTCAAACATTCTACACCAATGTTTAATGCATGTCATGTTAAAAGTCAAAAGGTGCACAGCTCCGAACAAATTATGTACCCAAAGGGTTATTTTACATTCAATAAATCAGGAACTAGTCGAAGATGAGAGGGTTTACACGCTTGCGTGGTTCTGGTTCGAAATGGTTCTCAGTTCAAGTCCTGCCGTCCATTCAAAAAAAAAATATACTCGATAGGTTTAAAAGGAACCAACGTATGGAAAGGGGTTCGATCCTAAGCAGAGGGGCTTTTTAGTCACGAGGTTTACCACTGATGTACGTCTAAAAAAAATTATAATCAGCTACCAAGCAAGTTTCACATACAGTACTTCGCAGTAAGGCTATGGGGTGTGGAGACATGAAAAAGGTCATGTCTCCATGCCATGTAGGATGCCACATCATCAAGGTGGTGTCTCAACATTCTTGAGACATGGGTGGGGTGTGGAGACACCACAAGGTTCATGTCTCTCTTCCCTTTTTCACTCCAGCTCATAACCTTCATAAAGAAAAGGAAAAAAAAAGGGAAAACATTTGATTGGTCCGTCTCCATCGTTCTCCAAGGGACGGGAGGGACGGGGGTGGAAGAGGACGGGGGAGGGGGGCGGTGTGGGGAGTTGAGACGAGGTAAAAAAGGAGGGGACGGGGGGTGGGGTGTCTCCATACCTCACAGCCTAAGTATCATATCCAAATCCGCTAAATAAGTGATTTTTTTCATTAATTTTAATAAGATTTTCACAACTAAGCCCTAATTTTTTTTCAAGGTGACCATTTGACTCTTGGTCCAATCACATGTTTTGTATATGTTGGTCGAAATGGCTTTTATATAAAAAAAAAATCTTGTCAAAAAGAGTATTTTCGTGATTTTTCCTTTTATAAAATCAACAAGAGCTCTATTGTCACTCCAAATGAACATAATTACCAAAAAGAACAATTTATAGAATATCCTAGTTGCAAATCTTCATTCCAACAAAAATGCTAAACAAACATTTTTGAAGTCCTTCACAGATAGCTCAGTTGGTGAATGGACCAGGGATCTCTCTTAGAGGTCTCAGGTTCGATTCTCACGAAGGACATAATGAGAAATGATGGATGACTCATGGCCTATGATCATGAGTTCGAGTCCTGATCTCGCCAGGTTTTACCGGTTCATTACTGTCGTGCCTTCGGACGGGTATGTGGGTTTGGTTTTCCCTGGAAGTGGGCTGTCAGGCGGGCTAGGGGCTTCGTGCGTCCGGGGTGGGCCGGGCTGTGCCCCTGTCTTTGCCACTGGGGGCCGCGTACGAAGTACCCGGCGTTGTTTAGTTGGCCGTTCAAAAAAAAAAAAAAAAAAAAAAAAAAAAAAAAAAAAACAAACATTTTTGAAAATTAAACTTGGATGCAAAACTGAATCGAATTTTACTAGTTACATAGCTAAATGAAATAAATCACCTATCCCAATTACATTACCAATGATGATATTCTCAATTCAAAAGATACAATCACCACACAAATAAATCAAATTCAACAACTAAATAAAATAAATGTCATCAAACTTAAATTATATCCAAAATTTCAAATTCAGACAAACCTTTTTTGTGAATCTTCCAAATAATATTCTTCGGATTTTCTACAATCAATAATTTACAGCGGTTTCAGATTCAATTGGCGCAAGGCGAGAACAGAACTCGCCGCTAAAGTTTTTCATGATATGAAATCGCCAGCCAAGCTGTACCCGACCTGCACCAAGCGAATCAGAAAGCCTCCGTAATACATAATTTGTAATCTATAGCTATAAATAGCAATAGATGTACATGTCATGTAAACACATTTCTAGAGAAACATAGGAATGTTGTGTGTGAGCATTCAGTGGACGCAATAGATTCTATGTATTTATATGAGGAGTGAACCAATCAGGTAAAGACACATGGATGGAATACTTTAACATTTGTGTCAGACAATAGGCCAGGATTGTATTCGAATTAAATTAATGCCATGTAGGATTAGACTATGTGTTACGGCTAAGAGAGTAGTACTAGGATGGGTGACCCCCTGGGAAGTCCTCGTGTTGCAACCCCTTTTAAAAAGTAAAAAATAAAATTATATAAGGAAATAATATTATTTCCGTTAAAAAAAAAAAAATGTGTTACGGCTAACGGTGAGCCATAACTCTATCCTCTAATATTGTGTCATACAACCGTTGACATGACATAGTGATAAAGTTGCAGCTCATTTACTTGATCATGTTGTGGTTAGATGTGAGCAGTGACATTATCCATTTTTTTTAAACATTATTATTTAAAATGTGATATAATATATAAAATTGAAAGACAAATTAAATAATAAAAAAACATAAAATATTAATTAATAAACATAAAATAATAACAAATTAAATAATAAACATAAAATATTAATTAATAAAAAAACATTACAAACACATAATTAATGAAAAAACATAAAAAGTACTATTTGTTGTTTTGCTCGTCTTCGAATTCCTTTGCGATACGCTCCTGTTCTCATTCAAGTATCGTTGAACGTAACGAGGCATTGTGAGGTTGCTAAAGTCCTTCGTTAGAAAGTCCATATTCCTCAATCTTATTTTAGACGCTTTCGCTTGCGCCATCATCTCCATAGTACTTATTTTGCTAGTCTCTGTCGAGAATTCAATATTGGCTTCGTTAGCAGTTTGATTTTTTTCCCTTGTCCCTTCCAAGTGGTCTACTTAAGGGAGACGGAGTAAGACCCTCCTCAACGTTTAGGTCAATCCGCACGTGAACATCCAAGCTTGTGGAGGAGACGAACCCACCCGAAGGAGTAGTTTTTGTCCGCTTTGATGAGCCTCATTCGCTCATTCCTTCAACTATAATTAGCTCGACCTATTTGGAGCAATTACGAAGAATTCTCCACAAGTAGTCCTCATCCCACGTTTTCGTGGTCTTGTACTTGCAAAAAAACCTCATCCTACCACTCGTCGCAAGTAAACTTGTAGATATCAAGATCGCTACTACCACTTGCTCGCATTCGATTAGTGTTCCTGTTATGAATATTTGTAAATAAGCCAACGTATTTTCAAATTTCGGGCCACCGGTCGGAAATCATATCGGGGGAACGACTTTCACCCCCACTTGTTTGTAGAAAATTTCTCAGATTCGTTTCCAAAAAACTTTCGCCCGTTGATAGCCGGCTACAAAAAAAAAATTAAAAAAAAATCTTTAAGTAACAAAATAAATATATATGTACATAAAAAAAATATACTGGCTTGTCGATCTTCGTTAACCTCAACCCACGCACGACGAAGGTCTATTTTTCATCTTTCGTCCATGGCGTCACTTGCCGTTTTGGATGTGCATCTTGTTCGGGCGGTTCGCCACCTCTCTCACCACCCCTAACCGCCGTGCCACCTTTCCCACCACCCCTCTCCGCCATGCCACCTCTCCTGGCCTTCTTTTGCCCTTGACTTTTGGGCTACATCTTGTGGTTGCGTATCCGGAATAAAAAAATCTGGTGACAGGGTGGCATTTGACTGAGGTTTTCTTCAGTTTCGCTATTCGTGCCAAACCCGTCTTCCATAAGAAACTCGAGCGCCAGTGTGTAACATCCTTCCCGTTGCGTGTGATCCATTTCGGTTTGTATTTTGAAGGTTTGAATATTTGCATTGTTTGTGAATTTGATTGATATTGGTCTAAAGAAATAAAAATGATTTTTTTTATAAACTTCAAAAGTAGCTGTTGCCAACGGTCACACTTTTCCTCGCCAGCCCACACGATCCTTGTAGCATGGGCTCGCTCACGCCATCGTTCACTCACTAGTGCTGTGGTTCACGCGATCCACGTGGCAAAGTTGGTGGCTCACGACAGCTCGCTCGCGGGCCACAACACATAGTCTTAAAAGGAGTTTGGACTTTGTGATGGTGTTGGAATGAGGGTGTAACAGTAAAGTCATGTGTCGACGTGTGGAAAGGGCGATGTGGATGTGGATTGTATAAATTGTTATAATCATTTAGCAATTAGGAATCCTGACTGAAGCATCTCCATCCAATGCATTTTGAGTGCTCTCCTGCCTCTTTAAAGGTTGATCTATGAAGTATGTGTTTATACTCTCCAGCCAAGTAGAATCCGTCAAAATTTTCTTCCCAAATATCTTTGTGGCAGACCAGTTCCTCTATAATTTGTTCCCGAATAAACATATACCAATTCTGATCCATCCTAAAACCCACAACTACCACTTTATACCCACAATGACCATCGGGCTTGATATCCTTTATCCAAGATATGTGTGGGTGAAACATTGTTGGAATATGTGTCTTATATACATTGATAAGTTTTATTTATTCAGGTTCTTAGAGGTTGGGAAACCCATGGTCAGCAGGTGACTCTGGTTTTTTAGACGTTGATGAACGACTATGTCGCAATGCGGACTGCTTGGACTTTACGGTGGAACCTGTTTCTTTATATTCCAATGACGATACATATGAGCTGTGTCGGGGAATATCGTACTGGCTTGGTGACGAAGCAACAGAGCTGTATTAGGGATCACTGAATTGGCTCAATGACGACAGAGCGAAGAAGCTGTGTTAGGGATCATCGAACTGGCTCAGTAATGACGGAACGTAGGAGCTGTGTAAGGGAGGAGCGTAGCTAAATGGTAAATAATAATAAAATAATAAAAAATAATAATAATAACAAATAATAGTGATGATGATGATGATGATGATGATGATGATGATCATGCCGAGAACATGATACCTGGTGCTTTCTGATAATGCAAAGGAGTCGTCTCTTGCACCGTCAGCTTTATCTTTTTCTTCTTTCTTCCTTCTTTGTTCTTGAACCTTTAATGTTGGCTGGACACAGGTATTTTTTTGTACAATCGGGGGCTTTTGTTACTTTTTAGTGGGTTCAAGACCGACATGATATTTAACAATATGTTTTTTTTTCACCTATGGGGGTTGAGACATCATATTCTTTTTCACCTCATTTAATTCTTCTTCCAGATCAATATCTTCACTTTTGATCTTTGCTGGTGTAAAATCAAGTTTCCGCCAGAATGAGTCTATTGAGTCAAGCGGTATTTTGTGACCTGTTAAAAATGATTAAAAATGTCAAAATTTCAGTGGTATACACGTAATAAGTAAAAATGATTAGTATGTATACTTTTATTTTGATATCTTTCGAGGCGACAGACGCATACTAACCCACAACTCGTGTAAACTCGGCAACCACATGTTGCATCAAATGACCTCAATGTTCCTAGCTTATAAAATTTGTTTTCAATGAGGTTAAGAGCATGGTGGGAAACATTGAGGCGTAGTTCGTTAAGGAGAGATAGTTGCTTGTGGCTGCTAATTATTTTGTTTCGGCTTTCTCCAAAACTTTTCTTTATATGCGACTCTTGTTTTACTACAACATCATCGATATACCCTACTATTCTGGTCAAGCTATTGTTCAAACTTGGAAGGTATCTCTTTAAATCAGCATGTTGGCTCTTTACTCTATTTGTTGTAGTTTAGTGAAAATTTATGCTTCTATTGATCCATGCAAATTCAAATTCCTCATGGTGTTGTTCTAGCCTTTCATAATACAAATAATAAAAAACATCTGAAAATATCAAATAATTACTAAGAACTTACGCTTCCTGGATTCTTTGACGAGTTCTTTAAAAATACTGTTGACGCTATTTCGGTATATTTCATGTGTAGGAGACTTGCATAACCCAGACCATGAACGTGTACATTCTTCTCAATCCTTGTTAGTAAATGATCTCTTGTAGTGTTTTGAAATGTTGTGTTAAATGTGAAACTTGCAAAGAGATTTGTTAGCATTTAGGAAAATTTTGTGACACGCTTTCATAAGCGCTCAATCTTTGTCAGTTAAAATAACACGCGGCTCCATACACTCTTCCAACATAGACTTAAGCTGTTTAAGGACCCCCTATGAAATTTTCTTCACGTTCCTTTGAAATATTGGCATTAGCGGCACAAAATGACCGGTTTGTCGAAGTCATTGCACTAACGATAAATGGTACATGTTGGTCTTATAGGTCGCGTCGATCAACAATACATGTCGGAACGCCCACCACATTTTGGAAGATAACGGATGCACAAAAAATGTCCTCAACTGCGTTTGTTGAAGGATCCCCCTAAGTGTAATACATGTAGTTTTTAGAAACCAGCAGGTTTTTGAGTTCCTGCATAAGTGATCCACCGTGTTTCTTTCCAACATTAATTTTTTGAATAGCATTGCGTATGTCTTTCAAAACACACATACTCTTCGGGTATTGTCTCTTTACGGTTTTCCAGATTTTACACGGCTCTATGTCATGTGCTAATAACTCCTCTACCAATTTAAATTCTTCAGGAGAAAGTCTTCTTACATACGCGTGGCCTTCTAGATATTCAGTAGGACCGTGGTTATGTTCGGCGTTCCTCACCTGTACCCTCCAAGCGTCATGCTTCCCATCATATAACCCGAGCACTAGAAAAGGGCAACCAATTTTTTGGCTGCCTGTTCTCTACATCGCTATACTCTTGTGCTCGCCACTGCGGTTGCATACTAGCCAAACCTTCATGTCCAAATCATCAACTTTTTTGGATCGTCGGATCATAATGACGTAACTGTTATCTTTTCCCCTTTTATTAACCCACGTAACCAAATCTTTTCAGGAAACGAAATCTTTTTCAGTGTCATACGAAACTGGGTTGTTATGTGGTTGCTCGTCTGAAACATGCGAGTAGTATTGTTGCTCGTCTAAAACCAAGGTTTTGAAGACCGGATCTAACCAGATCGAACCGGCTGGTCTGACCAGTTCAACCGTGGTTTGTCGAGTTAAGCGATCCGGTCACAGCAATTCATCAAGTTCACAAAAAATTGGGTGGTTCGATTCTTTATCTGGTTCAATGGTTCGTTAATTCGGCTGGTCGTACCGGTGAGTTTGAGGAATGACAACCATGATTTAAGAGAAGTGGTAGGAGACGAATCTTAAAATGCAAATACGGACGTTTGAGGAATAACGCATCTGACTATCCTCGAATTACCTTAGTGTGTGTGAGAGGATTCTATCTTCATCGTCGAGTGAAACCAAACAAAAGGAATGGACGCCGACAGTAGGTGGAGTGAGCATGCCAGAAGTGCTTCGAATCGTTGGAAGGTTGGTGGGTAAAGTGAATGATGATATTGAAATGATGTTAGGATATGGGTTTTGAATAAACCGCAACCTTTTTCTTTTAGATGTAGAAGAAAATTTAAGAGGGGAGAGAGTGTGTTAAAGAGAATAGAGAAGATAGAAAGATAAAGAGACAAAAAATCAAATGCATAAGATATCAATTTTGAATCATACTCTACTTTTCCAACAAATTACAGTTGTATCCAACTGAATATATTAATATAATTAATTTTATATAGTTATCTATTTATTATTTTTCTATTTTCATTAATTCATAATATATTACATTCTCATATTATAGTTTTTAATTATGATATTATATATGACGTCACCTGGTTCTCAAATCGGTTCGACTGGTCAGACCGGTCTAACCAGTGACCCAGTAAAGTGTCCAGTTCTCAGTCCGATCTGGTCCTGAAAACACTGCTTGAAACATGTGAGTAATGAGGTTGCTCGTCTGAAACATGCGAGTAGTGTGGTTGCTTGTCTGAAACATGTGAGTAGTGTAGTTGCTCTTCTGAAACTTGCGGGTTCGGTGGTTGCTCGTACGAAGAGTATTGCAGTATGTACACATATTCACCACCATTCTCGTAGTACTGTGTGACACCCGTCGAAATCAAAGGTCATATCCGTACACTCGACTACACGTATACATTGTGGATAACATTTCATTTTTACATGTTTAAATACAATTGAGCCATACAGGGTCTCAGCAAGCCAATTTCGATGCTTACAGTCTAGCATTAGGTTCACTAGCAGGAGCAATTTCAGAACTAATAGAATAGTTATCATGAGCTATAGAGAGATCATACCAAAACCCTAGTTTGGGAAACCTAATGTGGAACATTTAAAAGATAAACATTGTATCTTTTAACAATTAAGTTAGTATGTATGTAAATCTTTACACCAAAGACACATTTAACTTAAAGAGTTAAGTTACAAGAACAAGCATAATAAGAGAACAACTTGTAAGCAGTACAAGTAACATAGACCTAAAATGTCTCTCTTACATAGGACACGTAGGTCGATCTCTCTAGCTCAGACTCATTTGTCCATTCCCAGACACACCACAAGGTGAGTTTCACTGCCACTTTTCACTGGTTTACATACATTTTTCCGGGGAAAAAACATGCGTACAGTTTTCAGTAACATACATGACTATTATGTGAACATGAGACATCAAGTTTCAGGATCCATTAAGCCTTCGTGTCATACATCATACCGTAACCATTAGCTATGGACTTAGCCATGAAACACCAGAATAGATCTATTTGGTTGACACCCCTACTCTTGGTCAGTCGCTCTGACCGGATGACAGATATCAAAAGAGTGCTAGTATTTCACATTTATTCATTGTCTTGAGTGTACAATGGGCGAGGCACAACATGTCAAGATTTGGTTATGGGCTCATATCATATCACATATTTATTATTGCCCTAGCTAGGCAGTAATTTAGTCGGATTTGGGATTACAGGTCCAACATACAAAAACCCGTGAACTCACCAACTTTATGTTGATCCATATATTTTTCATGCATGTTTTTCAGAAAATTAGCATGGAGCATGGAACTTGGAAAGGTCGCGTGCGAGCATTTAAGGGATACCATCTTTTGAACAATTGTTGTGATGTTTTGATCTAAACACTTTTAACAATGGTTTCTAATTCAAACAATTAATGTTATGTTTTGTAAGACTTGAATGTTTTAAATGGTAATTCTTGTTTTATAAAAATATGCTCGTGTGACTTTTGTGCTTGGAAATCATTTCAGTTGCACCCCGTATTTCCGCCTTAGGCGGGGTGTGACAGAGTGGTATCAGGGCACAAGGTTATAGCGAACTAAGATTATTTTGAGTCAAAACTATAATCTAAACAAAATTGATTTTGAAATGTTTTCCAAAGGAAAGAAACACAACAAGTATCCCTACGCGCTATGCAAGTTCCATGCCAGTTACATACTTCACAAATTAGTAGATATATTAAGTACACTACATACTTTCTGACACACACGTGTGTTCATTGATTACAACGATCATGGCACACAGCGGTTCCCCTATCACTATCACGGATTCTGAGGACGAGCATGTACCATACAGCCCTCTAGCCGAGGATGTTCAGCAGGGCTATGAGCCCGATTCCAGTGATTCAGACGTCGAGGAGGACCACATGCAGGTGGACCACGTCGTTTCGGACAACGAGGATGTTGTGCCCGCTGGAGAGGCACAGCCGGACGATGCACCACTACCGCATCTAGAGCCTAGGATGCCATTGTTCCGTTCTTATCGCCCGTATCCGGGTGGTGTGCGTCTGATGTACACACCTCGGAAACGAGTACTTCCTCCACCGGCTCCTATCGCTCCAGTTGAGGCTCCTGCCCAGGCTGACCTGAGCCTCCAGCACCTGCAGACCCCCAGCCCCCAGCACCAGAGGCACCTGAACCACCCAAGAAGAAGCTACTTAAGAGATCTCATGCTCGTAAGAGGACTTACCTGCCGACCATGGATGGATTCTTGGCCTACTCCGATGAGGACACTGATGACCAGGCTCCCTCTACTTTTGAGGTTGGTGAGTCATCTCAGCCTCCCTCTAACGCTCCGTTACCCACCGGCTTTGAGCCAGCTCCCGTGCATCACACCCTCTACTCTATGCGGGACGTGGTTGGACGTCACGACACTGAGATTGGGGTGCTGCGAGGGAGAGTTCGGGAGATTGAGGATGATCTCTATCTGACGGGTCATACCCTGGATCCTCTCCTCTAACGTTTAGCAGAGTTAGGTACGCGTGTATATGAGGCGGATCAGGGACGCGCCGCAGCAGAGGAGCGTGTCGCCGAGCTTGAGGCTAGAGTTGACGATCTGGAGGCGAGGATGACTACAGCTGTCGCAGCCTTGTCTGCTGCTTTCCCACCCCCATCCCCGTAGGTTATCATGTATTGTACTAGTAGTAGTAGTTTAAAACTTGTAAGGCAGTATGCCATTTATTTTGTATGCAGAAACAAAATCCCATCAAGTATGTTAAACTTTCGATGAAAGTTCGATATTTTGGTTTCCTATACTGTTGTTGTGTTGTGTCGTGTATTTGTGATCGTGTTTGTCCTTCGTGTTGGTTGTATATTTTTTTGATTGGTGCATATGTTGACAATATTATACAGTGATATGTGTCTCATTCTTTTAATATTATGTATTAGAAGAACATGCCTCCCAAAAGAACTACTCGTTCGTCTTCCGAGGAAGAAGCTTTTCCTACCGCCTCAGCGGATTTAGCCAGGGTAATCGCAGAGGCTATTGCGCAAAAGTAGAGAATACCATTCATTCTGACACTGCAAAAGTAGAGAATACCATGTGTGGGTGTTCCTACAAGACTTTCATGGCATGCAAACCTTGGAACTTTCGTGGGTCAGAAGGAGCAATTTGTATAGTTCGTTGGATTGAGAAAACCAAGTCAGTACTTGATATCAGTGGTTGTTCAGAAGACCAAAAGATCAAGTATGTCACTTGCACCTTCCAAGATGAAGCACTGACATGGTAGAACCTACAAGTGCAGACCTTGGGTCGTGAAGCTGCCTATAATCTCTCGTGGACCGAGCTGAAAACCATACTGATGGATAAGTATTGCCCGCGATGTGAGCTGCAGCTGTTGGAAACCGAATTCTGGAATTTGACCATGAACGGGGCGAAAATCGCTGCCTACACCACCCGATTTCATGAGCTTTCTCGCTTGGTTCCCCACATGGTTACTCCTGAGTACAAGCGGGTGGAAAGGTACATTTGGGGACTTTCTCCTAACATCCGTAGTATGGTTACCACTGCTGCTCCAACTTCCATTCAACACGCTGTCACCCTTGCGCACAGTCTCACTGATGACGCAGTTCGCATGGGTTCCTTGACCCAGAAGGAATCCGACAAGGGTGAAAATTCTGGAAATAAGCGCAAGTGGTCCCATTTCAAGAAGAGGAAAAGTTCGGAAGACAACTCCAACAAGAAGCCCGAAACCATCAAAGTTTTTGATGCCACCGCTACTGAAGCTCGCAAGCCATACAACGGGCCCCACCCATCATACCGTAACCATTAGCTATGGACTTAGCCATGAAACACCAGAATAGATTTATTGGGTTGACACCCCCACTCTTGGTCAGTCGCTCTGACCGGATGACAGATATCAAAAGAGTGCTAGTATTTCACATTTATTTATTGTCCTGAGTGTACAATGGGCGAGGCACAACATGTCAAGGTTCATGTCAGATCACATATTTATTATTGCCCTAGCTAGGCAGTAATTTAGTCGGATTTGGGATTACAGGTCCAACATACAAAGACCCGTGAACTCATCAACTTTATATTGACCCATATATTTTTCATGCATGTTTTTCAGAAAATTAGCATGGAGCATGGAACTTGGGAAGGTCGCGTGCGAGCATTTAAGGGATACCATCTTTTGAACTATTGTTGTGATGTTTTGATCTAAACACTTTTAACAATGGTTTCTAATTCAAACAATTAATGTTATGTTTTGTAAGACTTGAATGTTTTAAATGATGCTCGTGTGACTTTTGTGCTTGGAAATCATTTCAGTTGCACCCCGTGTTTCGCCTTAGGCGAGGTGTGACATACTAGTTGTTTTCCGCTACGTATAAAGGTTAAAATAGGTTCATAACGCACCTCGTTCAAGTCTGGCAACAATGTTTTTTTGTAACCCGGCACAACTTCTTGAGAATAAGGAATACCTGCCTCTTGAGACTCAGGAATATCTGTCTCGTGAGAATCAGGAATACCTGATTCATCGAAAATATTAGACCACCATGACATTTTTGAGAAAAATACACACGATGAAAGAAAATTCAATATAATCATTTTACGATCATTTGTGACATTTGTGAAAAGAAAGAAGAAGAAAAAAGGCTAACGATAATTTAATTTCAAGCCACTACTCCTCATATTGGTCAATATTGGGCGTATACATTACGATGTGGCAGATGCTCTATGTTACATCGTACTTGACCTGGTACAAATATGTCTCGTATTGACCAATACGAAGCATACAAGACCAATCATTGTCCATTTGAGTCAGTGCCAAACAGATTGAAAAAGGGTCACATGAACCCTATATGCCTCATATTGACCAATAGGAGGTATATAGGGTTTATTCGTTTGTTTTTTTACTGTCTGGTTTTGAGACTTGTGAAATCAGTAAAGCAAAAGTCCCCGTATTGATCAATACGAAGAGTATTAAATGTGTCAAATTAATTCTGTTGGGTGTCTAAATATTAGCACCCTTTGTTTATCATTCACATTGTTTATCCATGCTTTAAACTTTTTATCAATTTTTTAATTTATTTTTCTTTAGAATTAGGTGGGCCTCATGGCATGTAGTTGTTTTCTTTTGGAATTAACCTTAGCCATTAACATTAATAGATGCAATTCTTTTTTGAACTTTAGTTTAGAATTCAGAATCAACATTGTTTTAGCGCAACTTGCCGCCTTACTATTCTCTTCTAGGGTTTTAACTTTCATCTCATCTTATCACAGGTTGTAGTTGTAGATCGAAATTTAGGATTTTACCCATTTTATAATCTCTACACATAAAGTTAAATAACGCGCTTACTTTTCACCCTCTTATATACTTATAGAGAGTTATAAGCTTATAGTATTTTTTTTTGTTTTGTTTGTACGTACATGTTAATTTATATTTGTTTCTAATATAGGAAATCAAACAATTTCTTAAAAAGAAATGAAATGAAGAAACACGAATACTGGATTACCGAACAGGCGCTAACCCAGTGAGTGATTCTACTGTATTTGCAAAGAGGGTGTGTTTGGAAAATACGTGAGGGTCTAAGAACAAGACCAAGGAATTAAGAGACTAACAATTTGAAGAGCCGAGCCTCTAAAGGTTAGTAAAATAAACAGAGGGTTGAAGAAGGTACGATAGAGTTCGTATGCTTCTTGAGTGAAAGTATGTGTGATATTAGATGCCAATAAAAGAAGAAGAGACTCCTCCTTTTATAGTACCTGGATATCCTACTTTCTCAGCCCATCCTCTACCTTTAATGGGGCCCGGCCCAGGTAGAGGTGTCTCCATAATCCGGCCCAAGTCCTTAAGCCCATTTGGTGCAAGTGGGTTTTGGTACAAAGGAAAAAGTAAAACACTAAGGGGGGATGTTACCGTCCTGACGACTGTACACGTGGCGCCCAGTAAGTGGACGCTGACGGGCGGTGGACACGTGGTGCCCGCCCATTGGTAGATCAAGGGCGGTGGATAGTTATGCTTTTCTTGGACTTCGAGGTGGGTTGAGAAAGTCTGCTTTGTCAGGAATATGTCTTGGCTGAGAGGCTGCCACGTCGTCGTCCTTCCTGTTCGTCAGACTGGGAGCAGTCTCTGATTGGAGAGGAACTCTGACGGGCCGCCTGTTGTGTTAGAGATATTTTGTTTTGGAGCAGGGGTGAGTCCCAAGGCTGCCCCAAAAGGTATCTTCCACTTGTGTTGGTAAAGCTTGCTGAGGAAGCCTTGAGGTGTATTGGGCCCGCCGACGTAAAACGGGCGGGCATGCTGGCGCGTGGCGTCAGACGTATCGCTGACGTAGAACGGGCGGGTGGACGCCAGACGTTCCATCGACGTAGAATGAGAGTTTAATGCTCGCGTCAGACGGCAGATGTATCGCTGACGTAGAACGGACTAGTGGACGCCAGACGTTCCACTGACGTAAAACGGGCGGATGTGCGCTAAACGATCCGCTGACGTAGAACGGGCGGATGGGCGTCTGGCGAAGCCTGTTCTAGGTGGGCGATGATATGGTATTTGTAATGCTTTGATACCATATCCCTTCAGAAACAATCTTCAAATGAAATTTAGTAATTCTAGTGTGGGAAATCAAACAGGTTCTTAAAAAGAAAAATACAATCTTCAAGTGAGATTCCATCTAGTAATAGTACGAGACCTATCTCTAACCCTTCTATACATAAATTGGTTGATTTGGATAATCTTCATTGCGTAACTGTGTTGCAAAAGACCAGAAGTAGATGAGCTTCTCAATGTAACTAACGAAGATGTGAGCGAGCGTTTTCAAAAGATGAAAACACCTAGATGACAAATGTATCGAGGTGTTTTTATTTTATTTTATTTTTAAATATTTAATGAACTATTTTATTGCATTATTTTTTTGTCTGACTTTTGTTTAGCTGTCCCGTATCATGCCCTCCGTAAAAACACCAAAAACTTTTGTATTTAATCAATCAGTCCAAGTGCCAGTATATCTAGATTAGTTCCAACTATCTAGAAGAGTACAATTGGAGATCCTTGCATTTGAAGAAGAAAACTTCTGGTCATATACTGATGGCTTGTTCATAAAACTAATTTTGAAATCTTAGTTCGACATTTGAGCAACTAATTTGTGACTACTAGAAGAATGGTATCTTACATTTCCTAGAGATTGTAAGACAATCTCATGTGCTTCCTACTCTTAATAAATCTAGTCGACATTACATTACATATAAACTTATTTTGAAATCTTAGTTCGACATGTGAGCAACTAATTTGTGACTACCGATCCCATGAACCGGCTCCAACCTTACCTTAGAGTGGGCCAAATTCGAAATTTTGAACGTTGGGTTCGGTTATAACCATTATATAGCCTTTTTTTTTAATCAAAATCACCATTTTGTCACCCTTGTTTAGTATAAATAGGTTTTGGATGTTTTGGTTGATCACAACACTCAAAACGCAAAAAAAAAAAAAAAAAAAAAAAAACGAAAAAAACATCATTTGTTGAACGAGGTTGTTTTCAGGCTCGGGGCATCGCGGATGGGGGGTTCGTAAACAAAACTAAACTAAGTTTAAATTTACTTTCACTTTCGTGTAATGTTTCTTGTTTCGAAATCCTAAAAAAAATCGTAATTTTATGTTTATTTTTTTTCTCATCGGCTTAGATATTTTTTTTAATTGTACGCGCAAGAACCGATTCCGACACCGGAACCAAACCGAAACCGGTCAAAAAACTGGTCTTTGAAACCGACGAAACCGTAGGCGAAACCGAACCAAAACCGATTTTAAATAAACCGACACTATAGCGGACCGGTTCACCGAAACCGGTTCCACCAAAAAAACCAATTTGTTCACCTCTAGGCTCAACTATCAACACTTTTTTCCTTCACATATTTGTTTAAAGGTGTTAAATATTACTTGAATTATGCATATATCTATACATATAATAAACCAAAGCCATTTTAATGACATGTCACTCAAAGAGGCATTCTCTTCCTTGAGTGTGCCATGTGTCATCCTATGTGGCATTGAGATATTTTAGGAAAAAAATAATTTAAAAACAAAATTGGATTTTTCACCCTCATGTTTCCTCCCATAATTTTTAAACGTTAATATCTTTAATATACGAGATTTTTTAAAGAAAAGAATTACACCAAATTAACGAGCGTTTTATTATCTTTCCAACGAGTTCCATAGTGCTATATAAAAAACGGAGAAATTTTTTTGTGGGGTTTTGTTCATACAGGAAAAAAAACACAAAGTGTTCAGGTAAATCATTAATCATGTATAGGCAAGTCACTAATTATGTTCGAATCAGTAAATATAATTTTTTTTTTCAAACAGAGCCGAATAGGTTAATAGAGTTATACGTTGTTTTAAGTTAGGTATCAATATTAGTATGTTAGAGTTGTACATTTGTTTAGTCTTTAGGATAGGTGTTAATATTAGAGTTACATTAAAGTTCTACATTCTTTTAGGTTAGGTGTTAGCATTGGAGTTGTACATTATTAATTTGTTTTAGGTTAGATATTAATATTAGAGTTATACATCAGTCTATTTCATATGTAAAATTGATGTATCATATTAAATTTCTCAACCCGGGACGCTCCCGGGGTATAATCTAGTATAAAAATAACAAAAAACTATGCTTGCTTAAATAACAATCTACCTCTCATAAATAATGTACAACTCCTATACATTTATAGAAGCCTTCAAACCCAAAGAAACTACAGCCCAAAAGTTATGTACAAAAATAATAATATCAAAATCAAGGGTGGCTTTAATCCAAGGTAACGTACCTTCTTAACCTTTCCCACCCATTAGACCCAACCAACCAATTCTCATATGATCTCCAACCCATCTATATTTTCTCCTATTTCAAACCCAATTTAACCCCCCCATAAAACCAAATATTAACACTTTCAACCCCTCTATGCTACCAAAACATTTACACTTCACCCCCTCCTAGTTCCTCCCAATGCCAAAACCAACAATCTACGGTCGCCAACGCCGCACCAACCCGGTCGTATGGTGCTTCGCGGTCGTATGCTCCATCGTCGCCGCCACCATCGTCATCGCGGGCATCGTTGTTTTCTCGGGCTACCTCATTCTCCGCCCCAAAGTCCCTCTCCTCTCCGTCCATGCAGCGCGCCTAGACAACGTCTACTACAATGCCGATGTCCTCGCGGTCAAACTAACACTCGTGATTGGTGCCGAGAACCATAACCGAAAAGCGCACGCAACCTTTTACGATACTAGGTTATTGCTCGGGTACCATGGTATACGTATAGCGCGGTTGGTGGCTGACCCGTTTGATGTTAAAAGGAATGAGACCGCGGATTTGAACTACATTGTCGAGTCGTCGCCGATACCGCTACCGAGGGAAGAAGTGTACTTGACGGAACAATCGTTGAGGAAGAGTAAGTTGATGTTGTTTGTGTTGAAAGGGAGTTCGAAAACTATGTGGAAAGTTGGTCCGTTGGGTTCGGTTAAGTTTACGTTACATATGTATTGTGAGTTATTGTTGCCGGTTAATGGTAGTGTTGTGCATCCTCGTTGTAGCACTAAGTCACATGGATAGTTTTATTTCATTTTTATTAGTATTTTCGTTATAGGATGTCTATTTTCGGTCTACTAGTCAGATCGGTTTAAAAGATCTATCATTCAGCTAACATTAGTAAAGTTAAAAGTATTTAGATTTTACGTTTAAAATCCAACAAATTTCGATGGTTTAGGTCAACGGACCCTATTGACCCTCCTCTGGTTCTGTTTTGACCTTGGGTTTAACGAATTGGCGTTATAAGCATTTGGTTTAAATCGAGAGTTTCAAGCGTACTTAAACAAACTGGTTTCGTTTCGTTTGGGTTCCCAATTCTTCCAAGAGTTCATAAGATGAGAGATGCAATTGTAACTTGTAAACATAATATATGTAGCCTTTTGATTTAGTTCATAATCGATACTATTTTATTTATGATTTGATTTTTAGTTTCTCAAATAACTTCCCTTCACTAACTTTTAAAAAAAAATTAAATACAGACGTATTTTTATTTTATTTTATTTTATTTTATTTTATTTTGTAAATATTTCGATAAAAACTGTATTGAAAACAGACTTATATTTAAAGAGTAAAGATCCGGTACAAATAGCTTTTTTTGTAAGAACTGTGAGAATCAAAGGAGGGTATTTTTTTTTTATTTTTTTTTTCAAAATTTTTTTTCCCATATTGTTAAACAAGTATTATAGTATTGAAAACTAAAAAAATAAAAAAATAAAAAAAAATTGGTGTAGAGTAATTACGTGTAGAGTAATTACGTAATTACTCTAGTGTAAACTAATGTATTTACCTTAATGACGTAATTACACTAAAAAAAATTTTTTTAAAATTTTTTTTTTGTATTATTCATATAGAAAGAATGTTTAAGCACATGGGAAAAAAAAATTCTAAAAAAAAAAAAAAATTTTTTTTACCCCCTTTGATTCTCACAGTTCTTACAAAAAAACTATATGTATTTGATCTTTACTCTATATTTAAAATACAATATTTTTTCATGTACCGTACCACTTAGGTACCCAATGGAACCGATATTGACTAAATTACCTATCCAGCATTGTACTACCATAATCGATACATTATTCGGATTGCGATTTACTCTTTTTCGGTTTCGGCTTCGAGCGAGCAACATCTGTACTGGTTTCGGTACTATCGGAATCGGTACCAATATTCGCTTTTATGGCAAAGATATTCTAATGAACCAAACCGATACTGGCTAAATGTCCCCTACAACGTGTGGGGAATCCGCTAGTATTGTAAAAAGTAGTGAATGAAAATTAGATAAATACATCTCAAAAACTTTGAGATTTTACCATAGATAGTTTTTTTATTTTTTTTATTTTACAAGCGGCCTCATAACGAACTAGCTCAAGGGCATTTAACCGGATCAATCTGAATGTAACAACACCTGAGTTTATTCAATTTATTTTAATTAAACACTTAATTTCATAATCTATACTATCTTATAATACAGTTTACAAAAACCTCTTAAAATTTAAGTTTTATAAGGATAATTGCTTAGAGTACAACACACAATGCACATATTAACTACTTTTTGAGGTCAAATATGTCTTTTATACAATACTTACACATTTGTCTCTCAACTTTACTCAACTTTTGTTTATTTAAATAATAATTACACTTTTTACCATTATTATAACCAACTACCCCTCACGATTTTTTAACGTCCATAACTTTTTCATACGTTAATAGTTTCTTAATATTATTTCACCGTATAAACGAGCATTTTTCTCTCTTTAATTTGAGTATAGTATTGCTATAGTTTTTTTAATTTAATAAAATGATATGTTAAGATTAAGTAATAATAGAAACGGAAACAAACGAAAATGAACCGAAAACTTCTATATCTATACTATCTTATAATACATTTCACAAGGACCTTATATAATTTAAGTTTTACAAGTATAATTGGTTATGATACAACACATATTAACTTTTCTTTTGAGGGTAATATGTCTTTTAAACAATACTTACACATTTACCCCCTCAACTTTACTCAACATTTATTTATTTAAATAATAATTACGCTTTTTCACGCTTATTTCAACCAGCTACTCACACGATTTTTAAACGTCTATAACTTTTTCATACATTAATATTTTCTTAATATTACTACATCGTATAAATGAGCATTTTGTTCCCTTTAATTTGTAAATAGTATTGCTATAGTTTTTTAATTTAGAAAATGATATGTTAGGGTTAAGTAATAACCGAAACGAAAACAAAGGAAGTGAGAAGTTACATTTTCACATGTAAGTTCTCACTTCCTCACAGTCACCCTAATTTTTGCTTAGCATGTCACATAAATTATTGTTATGTATATATTCATGTGCTTGCACTTCTGCTAGCACATAGGATTCGATTGTGGTAGAAAAAGTATTTTTATTTATTGAATTCAAAATTTTGTATAAAAATTGTTTACCACTTAGTCAGCCGATAATATTCATTAATGTCATAATTTTATCTCAATTGTATTTGTAGAAATTTTTGTATTATAAGTTGTTGAATGAGAAGATACAAGTTGTGACATAGTGTGACACCCGGCAAATTCTGGTTAACAACGCTGTCGAGATTAAAGTCTACCTTAGCGAGTCACGCGTAAATTATACTTAACTGGGTTAGTCGAGTCGGGTTACGGTTCGGGAACTGTTAGTTTAGTATGGAGGATCATTAGATGTCAGTCTAGAGACTCATTAGATGTCAGTCCTTAACCAAGTGTACAAAGGGTGACGGTTCGTAGAATCGTCAGAGCATAGGGAACATACAAGTCTCGAGTCCCGGAATTGGTGAACGAGTGTGAATATGTTTGTTTGCAAGTATTATGTGTTTACAATCATTATGTGACTTGTCGGTATGTGAAAATGTGTTAACATATGTTAAAACGGAGTTTAACGCGCCAAATATGCTGAACCAGGCCCTATAGGCGAATAGGATCTGTATTCGCCTATAGGGAGGGCGAATAGGGATTCACATGGGGCGAATAGGCCCTAATCGCCCCTACTATAGGCGATTAGGAGCCCTATTCGCCTGATGCTGCTGCGTAATCGCCTATAACGTGCTGAATGACTAAAAACGCCTATAAATACAATACTTGACCTCCTAAACTTCATTATAACAACCCTAGTCGTCCCACAACTCGTCCCAACACATACACAACCTCTGGAACACGATTTTGGATCAAAACACAAGATTTCAGCCTATTACATCAATCTATCATAAATCTAAGGTGTGGTTTTCATTCATGCAATCTTTAAAAATGTTTTATTGAATCCCTAATGGTCCAGACCTGTTTATAAACGTATGTGTCTCCTGAAATTCGTTAATAATCGTTGTTAATTGGATTCTAACTATTATGCATGTTGTATGTGTGTTTATGATTAAAAGATAGGGTTTTTGTGATTCACGAAAGATTGTTAGCATGATGTTAAGGTAGTTACAGATTGATGATGATAGCATGTTGATGAAATCTGAGTAATTATTCATTAGGGTTACGGTTATGCATGTTAATGTGATGTTTCATGCTATGTGTATTGTTTTTGGGATACATGGTTGCATGCAGGGCTGATAGAACGAGGTTAAACGAAGGATTTTGATTGAAATATGTTTGATATGGTTGTTTGATTGATACTTGATGTTTACACACGTTCTGGATCTGATTTGGAGTGTTAAACGCGCGAAAAACTGGAACAGTTGGGCTAAAGGCGAATAGGGATCCTATTCGCCTATGCTATAGGCGAATAGGAGGCTATTCGCCTGATATGAGTTCCTATTCGCCTATAGTATAGGGGAATAGGGGCCTAATTGCCTTTACTTCATGCATTTACGATCCTAATTGCTAGTTAAGCCCTGAATTGCATGCTTTACGACGTAATCGCCTATAAACTCATGAATTTCATACCGCATGACCCTAATCGCCTATAGTATAGGCGATTAGCCTTCCTAAATGCCTGTTGACCCACGTAATCACTAGTTGACTTTTCCTAATCGCCTGTACTGCTGCTGTAAGTATATTTTGACATCCCGAGACCCGATTTGACATCTAGGAACATGCTAGAAACCCCGTAACATACCTAGTAACTTGGTAATATGTGCTCGGACTTGTTTATGTGATACTTGAACTACGTGCTACAACTTGTTGGACTTTAACGTATGTTAAGTGTGATTGCATGATTGTATGTTTGTGAGTGCAAGTATAACACGGGGAGTCTCGGGTCACCAATGGGATGTCGAGTCTTGTACATTGGGTTAATTTAACAGTCACAGTGTTTGCAAACGAACTTGGTTATGGTCTGGACAACTAGGGACTAACTAACCTACGGGTTATTAGTCTAAGTGCTTGTAACTGTCATATGTTAGGTCGCCGCTTTACGGGGCTAGCATAGCTTGCTGATCTTATTCGTATTTTCAAAGTAACGCAATCTAAGGTGAGTTTACGGCCCCTCTTTTAACTGGTTTCACTTTTTGGGGGAGAAAACATGTGTTAAACTTATGTTTTGGTAACAACTGTCATACTATGGGTTTCTATGGTTTACTATACGATCTTTGGAAGTCCCGGGGGAAACCATGAATGTGTGGGTTAGCACAACGGGGAAATGTGAATAGATCTATTGGGAGTAACCAACCCCGCTCGTCGGCTTGGAGGGCCGGGCGAGTGCATATTGTCTCAAACAGGAACCGGTTTACTATTCGGGCACAACATCTGGTTTGCGAGTTAGTAATGGTTTTCCAATCGTAGATGTAATAAAACATACGCCTAGCTAGCGTACTTGGTTTACGAATTGATATAGTATGGACAGGTTGAACTTGATACTTTGATTACAAAACCTGTGAACTCACCAGCATTTTTGTGCTGACGTAACTCTTACATGTTTTCTCAGGTCGCTAAGGTAGCACTACGGAACTAGGGCGCACGCGTCTGCACGGCGTCTAGTTAGGATTGCATGGTTTTCAAATAGTAAATAATTTGGTTTACTTTTGAATTATGTTTAGATAATAAGCTTCCGCTGTAATTGGGGATTTAAACTATGTTTTTGAAATTGCATATGTTCATTTAGACTTGTTTATTGTGATCGTTGACTTGGATCCTGGTTTGTCATGCGCCTCGCGGTAAAACTCCGCAAGTGGATTTTGAGGGTGTGACACATAGTTCTCAACTTGATTTCTTTAATGAAAAACACTATAATATAGTTCAAAATTCATTGTTTTTTTGGATATATATATATGGAAGGAAAATATATTGAAAATGTATAATCTGATAGTTGAAATCTATATACATTATGTATATTTGATCGGTTAATTCGGTTATGCCACCGGAAGAACTCCCCCCCCCCCGACGTTTTGTTCGTAGTGTATTTTTTAACCTAAAAATTCCGAATATTTTTTATATATTAAGCATGCCCCCCTGATTTTACCGAAAATGTAGTCAAGCCCCGCTAATGAGTATACCACACACAAAGAGACAAATATTTCGGTCAATTGATTATTGCTTAACCTCATCATCATCATCATACTCAGTTAATCCCACCAATAGCAAAAGTTAAGGTAGGGTCTGAGGAGGGTAAATAACTAGGTTAGAGCCCCGCGTGTGCACGCGGTACATGTCCATGTCAAATGAAAAAAAATTCTATAAAGATCGTAGTATGTAAATTTTATTTATTAAAAGTTACGTAATACAATTCGTATGAATTTTGGTTGATTGTAAATTATCATAAAAAAAAGTTTAATGTTACCCAATAACAGATATATGAATCAATAAATGTTTGATTAGACGTGATTTAAAAACAAATGATGAAGTGAATAAACAAATATTTATTGTAACGGCATGCAAATGAAAATTAATTTCAAAGTAAATAAATGTAGTTTAACAAATCATACAACCAAAAAATTATAATCATTATCATCAACATATAAAATTAAACAAGTTACGAGTATAGCTTCCGGTGCCACGATTAGAAAGCACTGCACACTTCCTGTGATAATCATATCATCAACATATAAAATTAAACAAGTTACGAGTTTACCTTTTCGTTTGAGGAACAAGGTATAATCAGAGTTGCTTTGTTTGAACCCGTATCCCTTCATAGCCAATGTAAATCTACCAAACCAGGCTCGAGGCGATTGTTTAAGACCGTAGATAGTCCTTTTCAATCGACATACTTCTCGGTTTTTGAAGTTGTCTGTGAATCCGGGAGGCGCCTCCATATATACTTCTTCTATTAACTCTCCATGAAGGAATGCATTATTAACATCAAACTGATGAAGAGGCCATCCTTCATTTGCAGCAATAGATAATAGAACACGAATTGTATCGATCTTGGCTACTGGAGAGAATGTCTCAGAATAGTCGATCCCATATGTTTGTGTGTATCCCTTGGCTACTAGCCGAGCTTTATATCTTTCTATTGTTCTATCTGGTTTGTGTTTAATAGTGAAGACCCACCGATATCCAACTGGTTTCTTTCTTGAGGGAAGGATACATTTTTCCCAAGTTTCATTTTTCAAAAGCACATCCATTTCTGTTTCCATAGCATCTTTCCATTCCTTGGACTTCAAGGCTTGTTCTACAGAGTTTGGAAGTTGTTCATTAAGGAGGGCAACATTGAAGGCTTTAGCTTCTTTAGACAAATTTCCATTGGCCATATTTGCCATGGGATATCTAGTTGATCTTGTCTTCTCATTTTCTGGAAAATATCGTTTTGGAGGTACTCCTCTATTGGCTCTTGGAGGTAGCACGTATTTCTCGGTTGTTTCATTTTGTTCTTCCTGTAGTGATTCCTCTCGATCTTCCTGCATAACCTGTTCACTTGCTATTTCATTGTTAGATGTATCATTTGGAAATTCATTATTAGTCATACTAGGAAGACTTTGAGGTTCCTCGTTTTGAATGTTTTGAGGTTCACCATTTTGAGGTTCACAATTTTGAGGTTCACCATTTTGAGGTGTAAGTGTAGGATAAGGAGATTCTTGGTCAGTAGAACCAACGGGATGTAGGGAAGCAGGTGAGTCTCGTTGGGTACTGTGATGATCTCTGCTTATTGATACGGGAGCCCATGTTAGCCAATCCAGTGGGTCAATATGCTTCTCCTCCCCCTGACCACTGTATTGGCAAGTATAGAAAAATTCGATTTCAAGGAAGTCACAATCAAGAGTAGTGTATACATGTCGACGTTTTGGACTGTAACATCGATATCCCTTTTGATCGATTCCATAGCCTACAAACACACATTTTTCTGCGCATGGGCCTAGTTTACCTCGATCATGTTTAGGGATATAAGGATAGACAGTGCATTTAAAGACACGTGGTTGTAAAGTGAGAGGCGGGGGGATGTTGGTAAACTCAAAAAGGACTTGAACGGGGGTTTTAAGATTGAGGGCTTTTGTAGGAAGACGATTAATCAGGTATGTGGCAATCGCAGCAACCTCTGGCCAAAAAGATGTGGGAACCTGAGACTCAATTAGGAAGGTTCGTGTGATTTCTAAAAGAATACGGTTTTTTCGTTTGACGGTGCGATTTTGTTCAGGAGTGTAGGGGCACGTCTTTTGATGAATTATCCCTTTGTTTTGACAAAATTGTTTCATAGACTCCTTTATGTATTCTCCGCCATTATCCGATCTAAGAATTTGGATATTAGTTTTGAATTGAGTTTGTATCATAGTATAAAAAATTTTAAATTTTTCAAAGACCTCGGATTTGTGTTTCAAAAAATAGATCCATGTCATACGAGTGCAATCATCAATAAATAAAACAAAGAAACGAAAGTTTTGTCCCCCATTAACCTCTGCGGGACCCCACACATCAGAATGTAATAAAGAAAAAGGAGTCTCTACCCTAGTATTATTTAAATGATACGTATGTTTGTGACTTTTAGCTAGGACACACGTCTCACAATTTAGATTTTTATTGGAAGGAAAAAGTTTTGGAAATATAATATGCAGATAGCTATTAGACGGGTGTCCTAATCTCCTATGCCAAAGCCAAGCTTCTCTATTTGTAGTCCCATGAGCAAGCATCACATTTCCCCGTTGAGTCACTTCATCCACATAATACAATCCTGATCGTTCAGTGCCACGCCCAATAATGATTCCCGTCCTGTAACACCCCAACCGATGGCGGAATCATCGAGGTGCCACGTAGTGACGATTGTTCAAAAGCTCATGGTACTAAAATGTAAATATTATTGAATAATCAAAATTGTCTTACATGGAAATGGAAAATACATTGTCTAAATGAAATGTAAATATTGAAATAACTGAATTGAAATAAAGCACTAAATGTCTCTTGCTAAAGAGCTAGATCAAACTGCACCTGAAACATGTACAAAAATAGGTTTGGTCAACATATGAAATGTTGGTGAGCATTCCTAGATTTGATATATATAGTAGGTTAAAAAGTTATACAATTCAAGTGCAAGCTATAGTGCAATTATGTAAACTATGTATCATACAAATGAGCGAAATCAACCCTGTGACTGTATAATGTACTGTATGAACTGTAGTGTACTCATCCAATAAATGGGTGATAACTTAACAATGGCCACGGATTCTCCGATGAAAAAGGGGGAGAATCAATCTAGGCGGGTTGTCAATCCAAATAGCGCTATCCAATGTTAAGGTCGGCTTGTACCATGTTAATGATTTCACTAAGTACAAATGTAATCCACATGTATTGTCTAAGCATAAAGCACGTTGTAAGCAATGCACATAGTACTAGAATTGTATTGTAAAAATGTAAACTTGTATTTGAAATTGTAATAGTGTACATGTAACACCCCAAAAATGTATAAATGCAAAAAGGGGTAGGAATACTCACAGTATACGTAATAGCTTGTAATTGAACTGAATAACGAAATATGCGTTGGAAATATTCCAAAGAATCAACCTAAAGAATTTAATAATGTGTAAGGAAAAATAACTCTAGGATACATGTATTTCTAGGGCTTCGAATTTGGGGATAAATGTTTGTTTGATTATTATTAAAAATATTCGACAATTGAGAGAAATTTAGTAAATAAATAACCAAAGATCTTTTTATGAAATTTAAACTTAAAATGGCCACAATATTGTGTTTAAAGTATAAAAATAATTTTTGCAAAATTATTTCCTTTAAAATAGATTTTTAAATCTATTTATTACAAATTGCCAAAACTTAACTTTAATATTCAAAAATACTAAAATTAAAGAATTATTATTTTAAAATTCATATTTCTGTTCTAAATGATTAGAAATAATTTGTATAAAATTTTGGTGCAAAAATGATGAAAATTGGATTTATTATGATTTAATTATGATTAAATCTAACAAAAATTGATTAAAAATATAAAATAAATGATTTTACTGAATTAAAAATTATTTCAGTAAAGTTTGACTTTATAAAAAGTCAGGATAAATTTTGGAGAATTTAATAAAATTGTTTTGATATATAAATGGATTTTTATAAATATAATAGTATAAAAATGATTTAATTATTATAAATACTAAATAAATGAATTTCTGAAAAATAAAAATTATAAATAAAACTTTTATCTCAGATTAAACAAATATAATTTTTTTAGAATTTATAAAAAGGTTTTACTATTTAAAAATGAATTTACAAGATTTAAATGTATAATAAAATAATTATAAATGGTTTGTTTTTGAAAATAAAAAGAAATGTGGAAAAAGGGTGTTCTAGCCGGGACTCGAACCCGGGTAGTCTCAGTCACAGCTCACGAGCACAACCACTTGGCCCAGGCCTGTGGTTGTGTTTTAACTCTGATTAACATTATATAAATACACTACGCGAATCAGATTTTATCCCCAAAATATAATTACGAACCCTAGATTTAACAATTGGACAAATCACACATCAATAGCCTGATTAACCATGGGGTTATTGATGTGTGATGGCCGATGAATATAACCCACACAAATAATTAAACTCACAGTGATGAATTGAGTATAATTGCCGGGTCAAAGCAAAAGTCAAACGTTTGATCCAAGATCTTAATTATCAGTGTTTAGAGAAAAATTGGAGGTTGAGAGAGAGTTGTGAGCGAGTATCCAAGGTTCGTAGAGGGTTTATTTATACAGAGGATCAAAGGGTTTGGTTAATTGGAAGGTTTGACCTCGTTTTAAATTCATACGCGTAATAATAAAGAATTGGTCAATGATTGATGTTAATTGGTGTGTAATCGTGTTGTATAGGGCCGAAGATTATGATACTTACCAATTATGCATGATTAATTTCCAAATCAAAGGTTTGTTTAAAAAAAAAAAAATAATTACACTATGCTGCTGCTGCTGTTACGTTGACAGGGAAGAAGGAAAAGGAGTCAGCAACACGGGTATATATATAATACAGGTTAGGAATAAATCAACATAGTGGTGTAGCCCGGTTGGTTGAACGCGTGTGTGTGGTTGTGAAGGGTCTCCGGTTCGAAACCCGGGAAGCACCATTTTTTTTTTTAAGCAGTAAAGGAAGAGGTAACAAGTGGGCCGGATCAAAATGGGGAGTGGGCCAGAATCTGTTGGGCTTCCAGAAATAAAAGAAAGGGGGTGGATTTGGGTTGTGGTTTAATTATGGTTTAAAAAGAAAAATATATATATATATATATATATATATATATCTAATCTGAATTTTTTTTTATTATTATTATTATTATTATTATTATTATTATATAAAAGAATAAAAAGTGACGGGTGTCACAGCATCCCCTACTTTTAGAAACTTCGTCCCGAAGTTATTGAAAACATAGGGTTATGGATGCTTGGGTACAAATTAAGATAACTGTGGTTTGAATGATCTAGATAAGGGGGTTCGATAGGTGTGAGTTAAGGATTAGGTTCGTCTCGAATAATAAGGAAAATAAGAATCTAGTAACACTAAACTTCAAGTTTTAGGAATCCTAAAATAAATGTACGAGTTGATTGTCTATAAATGAACTACCAAGTAAACGGAGTTTGTTCCTGGTCCGACTTCCAGTCTCACTTTCAATGCATCATTAGTGTTTGTATACAGGGTGTACCGCAGCTAACCCACCACACCTTTGATACCTTGAAAACGTATTGGATGCCTACCAAAAAACTCTAATAGAATTTCACACTACCCTAATGTACCTGTAAATTCATGATTACGTTCCGGACCGGAATCATCAATCTACCTTACATTAAAGTTTTGCGTCCTTCTATGACCCCACCGATTGTTGAGCAGGTTCGATAGCCTCCACCAGCCGTGGAGTAGGTTGTAGGGCCTCTCCCGACTGTTTGAAAAGGCATAGTGACCTCTACCAATCGTTGAGTATGTTCGATAGCCTCCACCAGTCGTGGAGCAGGTTGTAGGGCCTCTCCCGACTGTTGAAAAAGGCATGATGACCTCTATTAAGTGCAGCAATTATTATTCACATAGATTGCAAATTGATAGCATGTTTATGCAAGCAAGTTTGTAAGTACTACAACCATTAAGTGTAAGTGTTATCATGAATAATTACATGTTTAAGAGTATCATGAATAATTAGATGTTCAATGTGTAGTCAAATTAAGGGAAAAATCTAATTTCATGTAATAACCAATGATGTTTTCTTAGAAAAGCATCTGTAAGATCAAGTATCAAGTCCAAACGTTTCAAATAAATGCAAGGTAGAGTCTTGTATGATAAATATAATAAATTTCCAATCTGTGTTAATACACAATAATACGCAAGGAAATTTCTAGATGTAGTATGCTAATGAGTGCGACAAAATTGGGTACAAAGTGAAAATAGGATTATGAAAATGAAAACACAAGTATCATGAATAATTAAATATCCAGTGAATAGTCGAATTAAGGGGAAATCAAGTTTCACAAACAATGATGTTTTGGAAAAATCCTGTAGAATCAAGTATCAGGTTTTTAGTAGTTTGATTAGCACAGGTAACTAGCTCATGTGTGAGAAGGTGAAGGATATGAATTTAGTTCTTGAGAAGATGATGAAAAAATCTTGAAGCAGGATCAAGGTTGTGAGAGAATGTGAAGATAGTTGATAAAGAGTTTATTTTATAGTAAGGAGATTATGTAGCAGTGTAAATTTTGAGGTTTGGATCAAAAGTTATAATCAAGTGTATAAGAAAACATGATTGTGGTATATACCAAATATCGTAAAAATTTGAACAAGTTGAAAATGAGTGAATCTAGAGACTAGGTATTATTCCAAAAAAAAAAAAAAAAAAAAAATTATTTTCAAAATTGGTTTTGTACATAAGGCAAAAGTTGTTAAATAGTACAAGCTAAGTAGGCTTTGTAATAGTTTAAAACATTATATAGAAAATCGTTTGTTACGTCAATAAATAATCAATTGAATTTAAGTTCGAGGACATCTTTTTTAAAAAAAAATATTATGTACTTTGTAAAGGTACTAGGTAATACAACAAGTTTTAGAAATCTT
This sequence comes from Ambrosia x helenae, assembly GCA_030844895.1. NCBI lineage: Eukaryota > Viridiplantae > Streptophyta > Magnoliopsida > Asterales > Asteraceae > Ambrosia > Ambrosia x helenae. The sequence goes on along the minus strand of CM061227.1, from coordinate 12,391,699 downwards.
TAGTTTGTGCTAAAGTATGAGGTTATAGTTTTTTTTTTTTTAAATAACTAACATGTGGAGAAAAGAAATAATATGATTTGGGTAGGGTGTTGAATATTTAAAAAGTGTCTAAGAGGGTAAGGTGAAGTGTGATTGTGAAATCCATAGATGGTTATGAAAGTATGAACTTGTAAGCAATATATGAAAATCGTGAAATACAAAATATTGTATATGAACCGAGAGAGTATTATTGAAAAAGCTTGCATAAAATGCTTGGAGTGCCCTTGTCTAGCTGTAAAGCCCAACAAGAACGTTGACTTTTCAAAGGAATTGGACCCAATGGTGATCAAAGAAGACGTGCTTTAGCCTATAAGTGGACACTCACTCCAGGAATCCCCAGGTAAGCATAACAGGTCCGTAAATGGATTTATGCGCTATGCTTGCCTATGCCAGAAAACCCAGTGTACAGGCGTCCACCCTTCCAGATTGCACGTGTCCTTATCACACTCATTAAAGTTCAACAACTTCGAAGGAGTAACAATAAGAGTAGATATTATATCTAGGAGTGTCTTCATAAAAGGTACTATTCCCGTTCCATGATGATGTAAACTTTCCACTCTCTGTAGGACTCCATCTACATGCACCATGATGAAAGATAAGAAGAATAGGGAGAGAAGAAGGGAAAGATAGAAGGAGGAAAGTAGGGAGAAATGAGGAGTAGGGTAATTCAGGAAATATTATGCATGCAAGTTGTAGTTCGGTTATAGTCTAGGCCTTTTTATCTAATAACCTAGTTCCCTATAACCATGGCTCTAATACCAATCTGTAACACCCCAACCGATGGCGGAATCATCGAGGTGCCACGTAGTGACGATTGTTCAAAAGCTCATGGTACTAAAATGTAAATATTATTGAATAATCAAAATTGTCTTACATGGAAATGGAAAATACATTGTCTAAATGAAATGTAAATATTGAAATAACTGAATTGAAATAAAGCACTAAATGTCTCTTGCTAAAGAGCTAGATCAAACTGCACCTGAAACATGTACAAAAATAGGTTTGGTCAACATATGAAATGTTGGTGAGCATTCCTAGATTTGATATATATAGTAGGTTAAAAAGTTATACAATTCAAGTGCAAGCTACAGTGCAATTATGTAAACTATGTATCATACAAATGAGCGAAATCAACCCTGTGACTGTATAATGTACTGTATGAACTGTAGTGTACTCATCCAATAAATGGGTGATAACTTAACAATGGCCACGGATTCTCCGATGAAAAAGGGGGAGAATCAATCTAGGCGGGTTGTCAATCCAAATAGCGCTATCCAATGTTAAGGTCGGCTTGTACCATGTTAATGATTTCACTAAGTACAAATGTAATCCACATGTATTGTCTAAGCATAAAGCACGTTGTAAGCAATGCACATAGTACTAGAATTGTATTGTAAAAATGTAAACTTGTATTTGAAATTGTAATAGTGTACATGTAACACCCCAAAAATGTATAAATGCAAAAAGGGGTAGGAATACTCACAGTATACGTAATAGCTTGTAATTGAACTGAATAACGAAATATGCGTTGGAAATATTCCAAAGAATCAACCTAAAGAATTTAATAATGTGTAAGGAAAAATAACTCTAGGATACATGTATTTCTAGGGCTTCGAATTTGGGGATAAATGTTTGTTTGATTATTATTAAAAATATTCGACAATTGAGAGAAATTTAGTAAATAAATAACCAAAGATCTTTTTATGAAATTTAAACTTAAAATGGCCACAATATTGTGTTTAAAGTATAAAAATAATTTTTGCAAAATTATTTCCTTTAAAATAGATTTTTAAATCTATTTATTACAAATTGCCAAAACTTAACTTTAATATTCAAAAATACTAAAATTAAAGAATTATTATTTTAAAATTCATATTTCTGTTCTAAATGATTAGAAATAATTTGTATAAAATTTTGGTGCAAAAATGATGAAAATTGGATTTATTATGATTTAATTATGATTAAATCTAACAAAAATTGATTAAAAATATAAAATAAATGATTTTACTGAATTAAAAATTATTTCAGTAAAGTTTGACTTTATAAAAAGTCAGGATAAATTTTGGAGAATTTAATAAAATTGTTTTGATATATAAATGGATTTTTATAAATATAATAGTATAAAAATGATTTAATTATTATAAATACTAAATAAATGAATTTCTGAAAAATAAAAATTATAAATAAAACTTTTATCTCAGATTAAACAAATATAATTTTTTTTAGAATTTATAAAAAGGTTTTACTATTTAAAAATGAATTTACAAGATTTAAATGTATAATAAAATAATTATAAATGGTTTGTTTTTGAAAATAAAAAGAAATGTGGAAAAAGGGTGTTCTAGCCGGGACTCGAACCCGGGTAGTCTCAGTCACAGCTCACGAGCACAACCACTTGGCCCAGGCCTGTGGTTGTGTTTTAACTCTGATTAACATTATATAAATACACTACGCGAATCAGATTTTATCCCCAAAATATAATTACGAACCCTAGATTTAACAATTGGACAAATCACACATCAATAGCCTGATTAACCATGGGGTTATTGATGTGTGATGGCCGATGAATATAACCCACACAAATAATTAAACTCACAGTGATGAATTGAGTATATTTGCCGGGTCAAAGCAAAAGTCAAACGTTTGATCCAAGATCTTAATTATCAGTGTTTAGAGAAAAATTGGAGGTTGAGAGAGAGTTGTGAGCGAGTATCCAAGGTTCGTAGAGGGTCTATTTATACAGAGGATCAAAGGGTTTGGTTAATTGGAAGGTTTGACCTCGTTTTAAATTCATACGCGTAATAATAAAGAATTGGTCAATGATTGATGTTAATTGGTGTGTAATCGTGTTGTATAGGGCCGAAGATTATGATACTTACCAATTATGCATGATTAATTTCCAAATCAAAGGTTTGTTTAAAAAAAAAATAATTACACTATGCTGCTGCTGCTGTTACGTTGACAGGGAAGAAGGAAAAGGAGTCAGCAACACGGGTATATATATAATACAGGTTAGGAATAAATCAACATAGTGGTGTAGCCCGGTTGGTTGAACGCGTGTGTGTGGTTGTGAAGGGTCTCCGGTTCGAAACCCGGGAAGCACCATTTTTTTTTTAAGCAGTAAAGGAAGAGGTAACAAGTGGGCCGGATCAAAATGGGGAGTGGGCCAGAATCTGTTGGGCTTCCAGAAATAAAAGAAAGGGGGTGGATTTGGGTTGTGGTTTAATTATGGTTTAAAAAGAAATATATATATATATATATATATCTAATCTGAATTTTTTTATTATTATTATTATTATTATTATTATTATATAAAAGAATAAAAAGTGACGGGTGTCACACGTCCTGATATCCTGAAGGATACAAAAGGTTGGATGCATCAAGACGGTGCAATTTAACTCTTTTGTAATGTGGCTAATGGATAACAGTTTATGTGACAGAGATGGAACATAGAGGCAATTTTTTAGTTTTAAAGTTGGAGATATTTTGGTACTTCCTCCTCCTTTAACAGGAACATCCCCCCTCCCATTAGTGATTTTGATGTTATTGATTCTAGGTTTAGTTTTAGAAATAATATCAGATTTATCATAGGTCATAGTGTCAGTGGCACCACAGTCAAAAATCCATGATTCGTCTGTTTTAGTGCAATTTTGGGCTATATTAGCCTGTCGAGCACTTAAATTTCTATTTTTTAGGAAAACTTTATTTTTATTTTTTTCTTTTAAAAACAAATTTTTTTTAATTTTATGAAACCCTTTAACAAATGTTTGGGGTTTTATTCTAGTCCCTTTATACCACCTCCCCCTTTTAATAATATGGACCAAATGTTTTTTACCTTTAAAAATGTGTTGAGTTAGTTTTTTACGTTTAAAATTGTGAAAAGACAAAGTTTTTGTATTTATAATGAGTGAAGATCTCAATGAGTTCTTGTCCACATAAAAAACTTTAGGTTTCTTTATTTTTTGTTTAAAAAACATTTTTGTACTTATATTAGGTGAAGGACTCAATGACTTCCTGCCCGCATAAAACATTTTCGTTTTTTTTTCAATTGGCACATATCACTATGTTGTTTTTCTTCATATTCTTTGTTCTTCAATTCAATAACTGTTCTACGAAAAAAAAAAATTAGGGTTATACAACGGCTTTGAGGTTAGTCCCTCAATCCGGTTACCTCCATCCATAGCGTCTTCTTTCTCAGAGAAGGCTATCCCACCGAAGCCCTGTTCTTTCTGGTCGCCACCGACGCTGGTTTCACCGGCGTTGCCAGTGGCGACGGAGGGTTTTCCGTTCCCTTTATTGTGCCCTTCGGTCATGTTCCCACTGCTGTAAGTAATCACCAAAGTATCCCATATCGATTTTGATGTGGGAAACTCGGTTAGGTTGCCAGCAATTTGCGGTTCAATATTTTGTATAAGCCATGAAAACACGACCAAATCGTCATGTTCCCACTGCTCGAATCCTTCATCATTTGGATCTAGAGGGTTTGAGGTCAAGTGTGCTAACAAGACTTTCGATTTTCCGCCTATAGCGACTCGAATCATTCGGGTCCATAGAGCGTAGTTTTTATTATTGAGTTTGTGGTTGATTTGTAGACTATCAGATAATTTCGGGTTTTGTGACTGGGGATTTTTTAACAGGTTTGCGAGTTGTATGAACAAGTCATAATTCGAATTGCCATCTCCGGACATGATGGCTTGGGTTAACAGGGACAGATTACTCAGTAAATGATGAGCAGGTCAGTTTACGAACGCTGCTCGGATACCATGATGTGAATCAAAAAATAAGAGATTGAAAGATGAATATTGTTCAGTAATACAATGTTTGACAATATGAGTACAATTTATAGAATAAACAGGTTCCTAAATAAGGTTAACAAAGGCCTAACGTCTATATAATTGACCCTTGATTAGCTGTTGAGATTTTATGGCTGCCACAATCTTCTAAACCGGGAAATGATGATATTTTTCTAATCCCACTTGATTTACTTTCTAACAGAAAGTAGGTAGTTTGCTAACCGGATCAGCGACCTTCACCATACATTTCTGATATCCCTGCACGTTAATGACAAAAGGTAGACTTTAAGGTCAGGGTCGCTGAATTGATCCACAATCTACTCAAAGGTCGTCTTTGGAAACTTTGGAAAGGTCTCTGTTCATGCACAAACTGAGCTTTATCATTGAAAACCTTCGTTGACTACATGGAAATTTAACTAAAGTAAAATTGGTTTAATTAAGAACATATATACATATGGACACTCAAACAGGTTCTTCAAATCAATCTTGACAATCATATTATTTACATTAAGAACACAGAAAGTATTCTTAACACTATTATTAGGTTTGAAAAAAAAAACAAAATTTGAGGATGAACAAGAATTTATATGGATTCTAGTTGAACCAGCGGTTGAGAAGAAGCACATGACCATGTAATGTAATCTTGCTCAATAAAACTTTAGTCGCCGAAAATACACTAAAACACGGGTCCTGTCAAATCTAACGCGTGTGCGAGTGTATAATACGAAGAACATCGACCAGAGGTTGAGAAGAAGCACATGACCCTGCTCGCGGATCGTTCGTTTTCTATCTCGCCGGATTTTTGTCGGAATTCTGCCGGATTCTTTCTTTTCGGTTTTGGGCTTCAGTTATCGGTTACATTCTTCAAATAATGATCTTTCTGTTCGTTTGTGTGGGTACAGGGATGATCTTGTTCAATGATTCCGTTCGATATGTGGCACAAAGGATGTCTCTGTTTTTTTAAAAAAAAAACAGGGAATGATTCATTCATTTCACAAACTTCGAATAAAATGGAATAAAGACGTGATTAGATGCTCCTGCTAATTCTGATGTGGGATCATAACATATATATATATATATATATATATGGAATAAAGACGTGATTATGATGTAATACATGAGTATTCTTGATCATTTTACAGGAGGACATACCCTGGGTGTTTCTCATTGCACGTCGTTTAAAAATCGCCTCTACAACTTCACTCTTTTTTTCTGTCATTTTCAGTGGAAAAAGGTTGAGCAAATGTTCGACGTGTTCAATGTCACCATGTCTGAATGGTGCAGAGAGGGTCGCCGTGAAGGAGATATATGTCGATGGGAAGACGGATTTTACTTCTATGAACCTATTGAATATGGTACTTGGCTTAAGCAGTATTATTGGAAACCGATTCCCAAATCATCTCTTTCTTATGGTTGATGGTTTATGTTCCTTCGAATTTAATAATATATATTTCTGAATAACAACGACCTTCATCTATATAGTGGATCGGAACAGCGACCTTTGAGTAGATTGTGGATCAATTCAGCGACCTTGACCTTAAAGTCTGCCTTTTGTCGGTAACGTGCAGGGTTATCAGAAATGTGTGGTGAACGTCGCTGATCTGGTTAGCAAACTACCTACTTTCACTCATTTCCATCTTGACCACCTAGTTTCACTCTTTATTTCTCCAAAACGTCTGAAAAAAATTCTAATATTAGATTAAAAATGACTATATTTTCTATTTACTTTTCATTTAAATAATCTTTTTTATACCTTAATCAGTACTTTTTTCTCTCTTCGCTACTCACAAATACTTTAAAAAATATTAAAAAAATAAATGTAATGATCCACTAAATATACCGATGAACAGTAACATTTTTTCTCTCCTCCACTCATAATTCCATCATAAAATATGGAGAATTCACTCACAAACATATATCACAAACATATAGGAAAACCTATGCAATTATTGAACTAATCAGTAAATCAAAAGATAAGTCAAATGAATTTGAAAATAAGACAAGAATCACAGCAAATTATCTCAAAAGTAAAGAAGAAAACTTTGTTTTGAAGACTCAATTGGAGAATTTACTTCAAAAATACAAATAAATTCAAGAACTTGAAGATTCAAAGCTATTGGTTAAAAACGGTCATCTTCATCAGTGTCTTTTGAAAGTGTTACATGCTCAACTGAAGAACAATTTTAGATTTGGGTTGGGATTCAATGTTATGTCTCATTCAGAGGGTTACCCTACTCATTCCTCTAAATTCTAAAGGTGAGATAACATTTGAAACAGTAGAGTTGGGTACCCAAAGGAAATTTATATGATTGAATCATGTGTAGTGTAGGTGTAGTCATACTTTTGAAAGTTTGAATATCTCAAGTCTTATGTATGTTTGAAGGTGCTAAGCCCTTCAAAACATGTTTTTATGTCTTTTAAATTTCTGTTTACTTTCTTGGATTATGATTATATGCACTTTGTGCTTGATTACAATATCAAAATCAAACTACTTTGCTTGATTTCAAAATAACATTTACATCGTCTTTGCTTAACAACTATCGATGATTACAAAAGACTTTAAGAAAAAGGAAATAAGAGTCATCATCACTTTGTCGATTGAAAACTGTCGTTGTTGATGGGATCATAAAAAATTCAGCCAATTCCATCAAACTGTAAAGCTTTGGTAACGAGTAATTAAATTGTGGACGCAGTGGGAACATCAGTGGTTCGGAGCTTCTGCATCTTTGAATGCCGTTTTTACACATGTTGTATTTGTTAATTAGCTAGAATGGTACCTTGTCCCATCTTCGGCAAGGTCATTGCCGCAACAAACGCTTCATGATTGAATTAACTGACGAATGTAGTGATAAAGGAGATTGGAAATATCTCTGTTTGTAATCACCAAAAGTGTTTCGTTTGATCTATCTAAACTTCTATTTTTAGAGTCTTATATTCAGTATTGATGTTGTAATTTTTTTTAATTAGGAACATAGTATGATACCATAGTTTAAATGATTCACAAAAATAAGGGAAATTTATATGAGAAGTTGTCATATATGACCAAGTTTTATGTACATATCTTATTAAATGATGTTACAATGTTTGACCAACAATATTGTCAAATGACAAATTGCAAACTACACATACGAGGTTTCCTTCATTCTTCTAAGAGATCCAAGAACAGACTGAGCAGTGCAATAAGCAATTGCTTGGACTGTGATCATCGGGTTCACACCCAATGCGGTAGGGAAAACACTCGTGTCTGCGACATACAACCCTTCCACCTCCCATGTCTCTCCCATTGGATTCACGGCCGACCCCTTTTCTTCGACACCCATTCGACAACTCCCCATTTGATGCGCTGAACATATTGGCGTTGATAAGTCTCTCAAAGCCCTCGAGCTTTCCTCTCTCACAAAACTCTCATACTCATGATAACTCACATTCTTTACATTCAGTGTTCTCCCTTTGTTGTTATGTGTCCCGATCTCTTCTGCCCCGGCTGCTGCAAGTATTCTTAGTGATTTCTCAAGCCCCTTCTTCAGATTCTCTTCGTCATTCACGTCCATTGTGTAAGTAATCGATGTTTTCGAGTGTGTTTCACCAGAGCCCTTATCTCTTGCCAATGCGAATACGTGTGCTGTCCTCGAGAATTTTGACATTCGTGTCTTGAAATCGGAACCGGAAACCCATGGCATCAGTGCTGAAAACATACCTGGATTTAAATACATAACTACTAATTAGAGGGTTTATAATAACTATATTATCATGTAGATCTATATTAAATAAAACCTATACAACTGATGGCCATTTAAGGTACTGAGCGTAGTTTAAGCATGATATGTGAGCCTCAAATTTGCTATCAATCTTTTTTTATTAAATAAACAAACAACACACGTACGTACTCAGTAAAATCTCACAAATAGCAAAGATATAAGGAGCGGTCGGACTTGTTTATACCTGGGTGTAGTGCTGGTGTTTGAATGACAGCACCATATCCGGATCCGGTGAAGTCTGCAACCACAGTGGACATAGCAGTCATTATGCCTCCTGTGTAGCTCTTTTTTTCGGCTTCCGGCCAACGTTCAGATGGGAAATGACCCCATGCCATCACCACAGGATGTATATGCAAGTTCTTACCGATATTAGGGTTGTTCAAGCCACTCTTTATAAGCAGTTGAGGGGTACACATTGCCCCACATGCTATGATGGTCACTTTGGCTTCAGCAAAACATACTTCTTTTGTTCCGTCTGGATGGACAAACTCAAACACAACCCCTTTCGCAGTGCTTCGATCTCTTCCTTTTTTGCGATGATGAATAACCTCGACAGCCTCGCAGCCTGGTAAGATCGTACCATTGCCGGATTCGATTAGGTCTACTAGCCATGTCTCTGAAGTACCTAGTCGTATACACAAACCAAAAGTTCAGTGTAAACTGTTTGATGGGAAATTCGTTAATATTCTTTTATTTAATAAAGGAATGAACATAAACAACACTTTCTTTTTCCTTTAATCTAACACACGAGCATAAACATGTCTCGTTCGTCCATTAATGCTTGTGAATATCATATATGTTCATCAGTTTATGTATGTTAAAGTTCATTCGTTTATATTTTCATTTAAATTATCTATAAATCCATTACCATTTAGCCTAATGTTATGAAACTAAATTTAGTCTAGTTTTATTATTTATGGCCCAATAGGTTAATTTTCATTTTTACTTTTAATTTGTTTCGGTCAATTATGTCTGTTTGTGTTTGTTTACATATGTCAACCGTTCATTTATACTATAACGAACAGACATAAATAAAAACAAACATGTTTTTTTCTTAATGAACAAACATGAACAAGAAAACCATGTTTGTTTAATTGTCCGTGATCGGCCATTTCTTTGATTAAAGTTAAATAACAAGCACGAACATGCCCGTTTGTGTTTGCTCGGTCCGTTTAGAGTCTTAGATATATGTACCTTTTTTTCTTCCATCTTTGCAACCAAGGCAGCACCACCCACAATAGTGATCTGGTGGTGAATTCCTTGCAATATTATTAACAGGATAACCTAATTCCTCACACCCTTTTCTTAAAACCATGTTATTAAACCCTTCATCTTTCACTTCAGATTGCACACCCATTCTCTCACACACAACATTCAAAGCTTCCTCATACAATTCACTTTGAAACAACTCAAGTTCATAACTCTCTGACCATTCTTTTCTCACATGAGCCGGTGTCTTAATCGAAGCCGACCAGTTTATAGCCGACCCACCCCCCACCGTCGAACCAGCGAGTATTATCGCCTCCATGTTACTAGTAGCCAACAACCCTTTTCCTAGGTACATTTCATCCATAGATGGACCTTCAAGAAGAGAAAGATTACTTCTAGCACAATAGTTCCCTTTTTCAAGTACAAGTACCCGATATCCCGCTTTAGCTAGCACTCCTGCAACCACACCGCCACCGGAGCCCGAGCCAACAACTACTGCATCACATTTTATGACCATTGATGGAGTTTTATAAGGGGGAATTGAGATAGATAATCTTGATCTTTGTAGTGCTTCTGCTATGATGTTGTGTGGTTTGTTAAGGTGCACAATGCCTTTGTAAAGAGGCCCAAAAAATGTTTCTGTGTTGAATGATTGCTTAAGTTGTTGGCTTAAATCAGGGTCACGTCCGCAATAGTCTATGGCTTTCCAACAACGGTTTTCGTTCGTTTCATTTACCTGCAAAGTAACATGCATACATTAATGTCCACATTTTAGAAAAGCAAACATGATTGATAACGTAACAACATAAGATAACAACACGTAATGTCCGATCTTATAGAAAGATATATATCGGGCTTTATTTGGTCCCATGCATAGTACCTGGTTTTAACATTAACAAGAATTTAAAAAAAAAAAAAAAATACACAACAGTTAGTATATACATTGGCGGATCTAGACCAAAATTTTAGGGGTAACATTCAAATAATTTTTTTGCCGCACTTTCATACAATGAACACGAAGCAATCGATAATATTTCTTTTCATATTCATGGAGCTGTCAACTTATTATTGTTTTTTGCACCCCTAATGTATATATTTTGGCTCAATACCTATATCCGAAACTGTACTTGATTTATACCTGAAAATACTCGAGACCGGATATACCTTATGCCCAAACCCGGTCATACCCTGTACCCGATACCGGTTTTTTTTTATATTTTTATATTTACTTTACAACTTTTATATTTAAGTTTTTTTAAAAATGCATATTATAAAGCAACTAGTTTGTAGTTTCGTGAATTTATGTTATTGTAATTTATAATAATTATTTTTACAAATTACAAACCAAATATAATTTTAAATGAACTTATTTTTATGTAAAATAATAGAAAAACTTACTTTGGAAAGCCGGGTACGTGCATCTCAACTCTTAACCAACAAATAGGCTTAAGCTTTAGTGGCTTCTACTTATAATTAACAAATGGAATGTTCAATGGGTAATGGATTTATATGCTTGTATCTTCTTTCTTTTTTTATAGTGGGCTAATCATAAACTTTGGGAGTGTTTTAGGTTTTTAAAAAATTAAGGAGTAGCGTTCATATAATTACAGGGGTAACATAAAATAAAAAACATAAAACCTAAATAAAATTTCCCACTACACCGAAAAAGTTGAGGGTTAACGGGTGTTATTTTTACAATAATTATTGTAAAAAATACAAACCAATGTAGTTCGGTGAATTTATGTTATTGTAATTTATAATAATTATTTTTACAAATTACAAACAAATATAATTTTTAAACAAACTTATTTTTATGTAAAATAATAGAAAAACTTACTTTGGAAAGCCGGATATGTGCATCTCAACTCTTAACCAACTAATAGGCTTAAGCTATAGTGGCTTCTACTCATAATTAACAAATGGAATGTTCAATGGGTTATGGATTTATATGCTTGTATCTTTTTTTTTTTTATAGTGGGCTAATCATAAACTTTGAGAGTGTTTTAGGTTTTTAAAAAATTAAGGAGTAACGTTCATATAATTAGGGGGGTAACATAAAATAAAAAACATAAAACCTAAATAAAATTTCCCACTACACCGAAAAAGTTGAGGGGTAACGGGTGTTATTTTTACAATAATTATTGTAAAAATTACAAACCAATGTAGCTCGGTGAATTTATGTTATTGTAATTTATAATAATTATTTTTACAAATTACAAACAAATATAATTTTTAAACAAACTTATTTTTATGTAAAATAATAGAAAAACTTACTTTGGAAAGCCGGATATGTGCATCTCAACTCTTAACCAACTAATAGGCTTAAGCTATAGTGGCTTCTACTCATAATTAACAAATGGAATGTTCAATGGGTTATGGATTTATATGCTTGTATCTTTTTTTTTTATAGTGGGCTAATCATAAACTTTGAGAGTGTTTTAGGTTTTTAAAAAATTAAGGAGTAACGTTCATATAATTATGGGGGTAACATAAAATAAAAAACATAAAACCTAAATAAAATTTCCCACTACACCGAAAAAGTTGAGGGGTAACGGGTGTTATTTTTACAATAATTATTGTAAAAATTACAAACCAATGTAGCTCGGTGAATTTATGTTATTGTAATTTATAATAATTATTTTTACAAATTACAAACCAAATATAATTTTTAAATGAACTTATTTTTATGTAAAATAATAGAAAAACTTACTTTGGAAAGCCGGGTACGTGCATCTCAACTCTTAACCAACAAATAGGCTTAAGCTTTAGTGGCTTCTACTTATAATTAACAAATGGAATGTTCAATGGGTAATGGATTTATATGCTTGTATCTTCTTTCTTTTTTTATAGTGGGCTAATCATAAACTTTGGGAGTGTCTTAGGTTTTTAAAAAATTAAGGAGTAGCGTTCATATAATTACAGGGGTAACATAAAATAAAAAACATAAAACCTAAATAAAATTTCCCACTACACCGAAAAAGTTGAGGGTTAACGGGTGTTATTTTTACAATAATTATTGTAAAAAATACAAACCAATGTAGTTCGGTGAATTTATGTTATTGTAATTTATAATAATTATTTTTACAAATTACAAACAAATATAATTTTTAAACAAACTTATTTTTATGTAAAATAATAGAAAAACTTACTTTGGAAAGCCGGATATGTGCATCTCAACTCTTAACCAACTAATAGGCTTAAGCTATAGTGGCTTCTACTCATAATTAACAAATGGAATGTTCAATGGGTTATGGATTTATATGCTTGTATCTTTTTTTTTTTTTTTTATAGTGGGCTAATCATAAACTTTGAGAGTGTTTTAGGTTTTTAAAAAATTAAGGAGTAACGTTCATATAATTATGGGGGTAACATAAAATAAAAAACATAAAACCTAAATAAAATTTCCCACTACACCGAAAAAGTTGAGGGGTAACGGGTGTTATTTTTACAATAATTATTGTAAAAAATACAAACCAATGTAGTTCGGTGAATTTATGTTATTGTAATTTATAATAATTATTTTTACAAATTACAAACCAAATATAATTTTTAAATGAACTTATTTTTATGTAAAATAATAGAAAAACTTACTTTGGAAAGCCGGGTACGTGCATCTCAACTCTTAACCAACAAATAGGCTTAAGCTTTAGTGGCTTCTACTTATAATTAACAAATGGAATGTTCAATGGGTAATGGATTTATATGCTTGTATCTTCTTTCTTTTTTTATAGTGGGCTAATCATAAACTTTGGGAGTGTTTTAGGTTTTTAAAAAATTAAGGAGTAGCGTTCATATAATTACAGGGGTAACATAAAATAAAAAACATAAAACCTAAATAAAATTTCCCACTACACCGAAAAAGTTGAGGGTTAACGGGTGTTATTTTTACAATAATTATTGTAAAAAATACAAACCAATGTAGTTCGGTGAATTTATGTTATTGTAATTTATAATAATTATTTTTACAAATTACAAACAAATATAATTTTTAAACAAACTTATTTTTATGTAAAATAATAGAAAAACTTACTTTAGAAAGCCGGATATGTGCATCTCAACTCTTAACCAACTAATAGGCTTAAGCTATAGTGGCTTCTACTCATAATTAACAAATGGAATGTTCAATGGGTTATGGATTTATATGCTTGTATCTTCTTTTTTTTTTTATAGTGGGCTAATCATAAACTTTGAGAGTGTTTTAGGTTTTTAAAAAATTAAGGAGTAACGTTCATATAATTATGGGGGTAACATAAAATAAAAAACATAAAACCTAAATAAAATTTCCCACTACACCGAAAAAGTTGAGGGGTAACGGGTGTTATTTTTACAATAATTATTGTAAAAATTACAAACCAATGTAGCTCGGTGAATTTATGTTATTGTAATTTATAATAATTATTTTTACAAATTACAAACCAAATATAATTTTTAAATGAACTTATTTTTATGTAAAATTATAGAAAAACTTACTTTGGAAAGCCGGGTACGTGCATCTCAACTCTTAACCAACAAATAGGCTTAAGCTTTAGTGGCTTCTACTTATAATTAACAAATGGAATGTTCAATGGGTAATGGATTTATATGCTTGTATCTTCTTTCTTTTTTTATAGTGGGCTAATCATAAACTTTGGGAGTGTTTTAGGTTTTTAAAAAATTAAGGAGTAGCGTTCATATAATTACAGGGGTAACATAAAATAAATAACAAAAAACCTAAATAAGATTTCCCACTACACCAAAAAAGTTGAGGGGTAACGGGTGTTAGCCCCCCCCCCCCCCTTAATACTACCTCCGCCCTTGAGTATATATTTAAAGGATGATCAAATGAGAAGAAACTTCTTGTGAAAACAAAAATAAGAAATGAAACACTAAATAGTTTAACTCTTATTATATTAGTAATTATATCTCTTTAGAAATTCAAACTACATTTGTCCTACACATATCACAATTAACCTTCACTGTAAATTAGGATTGATATGGAATAATATATTTTGAAAATGAATTATAAGATTCATTAATTTAACTAGTTTAGGGAGGTTACAAAAAAAATAATTTATTTAACATTAAATACAATTGTTATATTGGAGAACATCAACCTACAACCGACGAACTATGCTTATTTCTGTAATTAAACATACCAATATCTTCATCTCGATTCCCTCTTTCAAATCCGGTGAATAATCGCAATGAATTGTGAGTTTAGCTAAAGGCGTTAGTGTGAGTTAACGGCGGGTGCATTGAGATCAAAATGTCTGAAAGGTGAACTGGTGGGAAAAATAAACTCGGATGGGATTATTATCGGTCAACTGCAAAAAGGTGGGATTAATAAATTCTATTTTGCCTATTAATATTAAAGTTAATTTTTTTGGGAATATATACGATTCGGGTAAATGGTATGCTGTTATGGTAATCCGGTCAAGTATCACCAAATCTCACACCCTACTAATAAAATATATTTTTTTTTTCCAATTACATACTTGAATAGTAATCTCTCTATATTTCGAGTATTCACGACCGGTTCTATTTTTTTTGTTGTCTAGTTATTGCTGTCAATGTTGTCGGCCAAATATGCTCGACACCATTTTTAGAAGACTATGTATTTGAATATTTCCGCTATTAATTAATCTTACGTCTACATAGGAGCATATATTTTAAAAGGCCATAGGTATACGTATGTATGCGGCCGTATAGCATAATACCACATCAATAGTGGACGTTGGATAGAAATCTTATGGGTGTTGAACTGTTGGCCGGGGATGCTATGATAGTTAGCCTCACAAATTAATTATCATATCCACAATAAATACTGTTAATTACGAACCCCAAGGAATTATATATGAACCGTTCTTAGGTTTTGGCTAATGGGTGTGGGACTTTCTGACCCGTCCCGGCCTATGCGGATCGTCTCACACTGCCCCCACCTTCTGGTCCATGCAAAACATCCTTTCCCGGACGTTTGAGACGAGGCATTTGCTTTGATTTTTGACCGTGGGCCCATTTCAAACGGCTAGATTATAAAAAAAGATTATCAAAGAAAATTGTTTTTCAAACTATAAAACCAGCCCATTCCAATTTTTTTTTTACAAAATCCTTCTCTACCTCAACCCAAATTTCTCAATTTCTATAAAAATAATCGCTAATTCTCTCTAAAAAAATAAGCAATGTCATATTTACCTTTGGTTGATTCGTAGTCTTAGTTCAGCGAGGAAAACCTACTTTTTATAAACGTTGTGACGCAAGCGGAACAAATCATAAGAGGAAGAAGAAGAAGTCTCGTCAGAACCACAAACTAGGCAAGCAGTCACAAACAGAGACTGAGAATGTTAATATTTATTTTAATGTTATGTAACTTTTTTTAGTATTTATTTTAATTTTAGATTTATTTATTTATTTGAATTTAAATTTTAAAAAAAAACATAAAAAGGGGGAAGGACTAGCCAGGGGCGTGCCAAGGATAGTTGGGGTAAGGAGGTTAGTCTCCATATCCACCAGCCTTAGCAAAGGCGAAGGATAGTTGGGGTAAGGGGATGCTCTGTCTCCTGTCGTTTTTTTTTTTTTTTTTTGCTTTGTAGTGTAAATTTATGTGTTTTCCTCCAGAATTTTTATAAGTACTGAATTCAGCATCCACCGTTTTAAGGGTCCCATAACTTTCGCCCCCTCACCCCGTGCGAAAAAAATCAAAGCTCCGTCACTGGTTCTTTCATTATAGTTAATTAAAAGTCAAGATTATAGTTCATGTTACTGTGTTATTTTCAAATAAACAAATCATTATTGTTTTTTGTTTTATATTAACTTCAAATATTATAGAGGAGGTAAGGTCCAAAGTACCGGTTACGTAACGGGATTAGATTTGGTGATTTGTAACAAAATGTAATAAACTTTTGGTGGTTGGTTCGATGATGTCTAGCATCTTACTAGCACATCGACTAATGTACATAGTTTTGGGTGAAATTAAATGAAATTTGCCGATAAAAAAAAGGTAAGGTCCAAAGTCCTTGATAAGAGGTGTAATTTATAGTTATTTATTGGTGTAATAATATAAGAGCTGAAATATAAGAGCTCAATAAATGAACCAACTCTTTATAATTTATTGAGTAGACCTTAATAGCACATTATTGGAAAAGTAGTTATAATTAAAGGAAAGGTACCAACTTTGAGAAGTATGATCGGTATACATAATGCATTAACTTCCTTTAATAATAAAGGCAAAGTACCAACTTGGATCAAGAAAATGGCGCCCACTAATTATAAAATTATCAAAATTCGAAAAACTTAAAAAGGAAAATATGTGTGTCAACACTCTAAGTGTGTGTGACGTGCCGCTACCCTTGTGGTTGAATGACATCACGGTGAATAGTGAATACGGGTAACGTCAGACTCGATTGTAGGCGATGTTTTACCAATTATTCTACTGTCGTGCATTTTGGCGGGTAGAGGTCGGGTTTCCACGCATCTAGGAGAGCCAAAGGGCTTGTAGCGTCGAGTAGTCAACATTGACCATAGTGTCCGATGTCACGATGGTTAACACGTCATTCGTTTCCGTTAAAAAAAAAGTTTTGTGTGACGTGTTTGTAGGCTAATTGGATGAATTATTAACCTAAACACGATACTATTTTACACGTCAAATAACTTACTCATTTCTAATTTTCTATAGATGATGTGAAGGGATGAGTCTATTTTGATATCTCCGTGTCTATTTTGACATCTTTCATACTCTATCTCTCTATGTATGTGTATGTGTATAGAGAGATAGTAAGGGGTGTCCAAATTATATATGGGCTTTAATGCATTAAACAAGTAATGAAATGAGCATGCTAAACAATTTATTAATCGACAACCACTTTAAACTTGTATATCCAAGTAATAAAGAATATTAATACTCGTGTATAATAAATTATAAAGAACCTATGGCACAAATAATTCCATGTATCAAGAGGTGTCATTTTCATCAATAAAAGTTGTTAACTGCTAACCAATTCTTAAATACCTTTTATAAAATTATGATTAATAAAAAGTAATGTGACCCATGACCTCTTGGTCTAGTGGTATGGTGTTCCCTTTTACAAATATAAGATTGTGGGTTCAAATCTTTGCAAATGCAAGGTGATGTGGAATTAAGGTATGATAAAATTTGCCGTTCAAAAAAAATAAAAAAAAAAGTGATGTGGTGTCAAAATTATTACTTTTTTGTTAATTAATTTATTTCATTTTGTAATTGGCAAATTACCTTAATATAGCAGGCAGATGGATAAAAAAGCTGTGAGATTTATATTAATAAAACATTTATTAACTCATGACTAATTGATAATCTTATCACGTCTTTTTTATTTCAACACGAATTATATTGACATTTATTGTTTTGGTTATATGCCTCTATATTATATATAGTGGGTATAAGTGGTTGTGAGTAGATGAGAGATAAAACATATAGAGAAGACACTATTCATCAGTAAATTTGGATGAGACATTGTTCACTCTCAATAAGTTTTTAATATTTTAAAAATGGTTGTGAGTAGAGGGGAGAAAAATTGTAATGATAGAAGTATAAAAAAAATATTATTTAATTGAAAGAAGAGAGAAAAAAATAGTGTTTTTAAAGTAATTATAGAGTAAATATGAAGAGACTACTGTGAATGCTCTAACTATCTATTCATACTTCATATTTGGTTTATACGATTGATCTCTACATAAAATTTGTTCTATGTTAAAAAACACACCTCTATGTATATTATATGCACGTATGTGTTACTGTGTATGAAGAGAAACTTGCCTGAGTGAAATAAGCCAATGGAACCACGGATTTTAGTGCTCTGAAAAACATCCTCAACAGAAAAAAGTAACTTAGAGACCATGAAACGAGTATCTCCTCTCTCTTCTTAGCTGAAACATTAGAGAACTTTTGTACGTATGGAAATTGATTTGACAAACATGTCTTTCCACAAAGAATCAATGTTCCAATCCAAGTGGATAGCAACCACAGGGTTAACCTAAGCAAGATTTGTTTCGGATGGCTCGTTTTCAAAAACATCATCGAGGCAACCTACACATAATTAGAGTACTAAAAAACATTAGATTTTTAGCTAAAAGGGAAATAATATAGTTTGATAATATGTTATTTACTTGATCGGGTATTTTATTCATCGAAGCAGAAGTGTTATAAAGTTGGGCAAGTGAATCATCTACAACATAATCTTTGTGTACGCGGATTGATGGTAAGAATGTGTCACATAACGCGACCAGAGACTCCATTTCTCGAGAAGAGAGAAAACATTTATATTTATCACTGTCGGTGTTTTCTCTCTTCTCCTTTTCCTTCAAGTAACTAGGCGTGTCAATCCCCAATACGAAATATTCGTCATTTTGTAAACCCGGCGGGCTTACCAAAAGTTTCTCATCCACAACCGGACTTCCCTCCATAGTGCAAATGTTGTCACTTGGGTTGTTGGTACAAGGTTTTGATATCAGCTAGAGGAATATTAATACATATAAGTAGTGTGTATGTAAGAGAGAGAGTGTGTGTTTGGTATGTAAGAGGTTGAAACAAGAGGTTGTATTTATAGGAAACAACTATAGAGGGATTTGAGAGAGTCGTGTTGTTTTCAATTTATCTGAACATTTATGCCGTTCAAAAAAAAAAAAAAAAAATCTGAACATTTATGACTTTGTTGAATAAAAATGACATGTGTATAACAGCATGCAACTACTATAAAGTCTCAAAAGGCACTTTCAAATGTGTGGAATTGTGAACGTGCATTAAAATGCGTGGGCTACAAATAACATACTAGTGGGTTACCCGCGCGTTACAGCAGGATCCACAAATTAGTTGCAATACAATATTATGATACTTAGGTTTTTTACCGCAAGTTACGCAAAAAGAATAGAAATGTGCACACTATGTTTTAACAAATATTTGTAGAAAGAAAAGAAAAGAAATGTACACCGCCACTTACAACTGATTGCACTTTACCACAAAAACCATGTACTCATTATTGAACAAATCTTAATAAACCAAAGGTATGTTACTGTAACAGACCAATATGAACATAAATATCACTCTTGTGTAAGTTGTCCGGTCATTGGATATCTACATAATCGTCCCATTGAAGACACCTTGCTAAATGATAAAGTTCATTTACATGAAAAAAGCATGTAGTAATGATATGATATTGTATAAACTATCATATGAAGGTCATTGTCCATTTAGAAATTAAAAGTTGTGATTTGTAAGTTTGTAATAGACTTGCTCAACTTGACCCAGCAGCTAAAAAATACCCAATGTAGCCAGTGAGTCGAACCATCCCGTCCACTTTACCGCTTGGTAGACGCATGTATATGAAAAGGGTTTATAATATAAGTTTTATTATGGCAAAGTTTTAAAATTCATACAAGTTTAGCTGAGATAAGGTTATTTATTGTGGTAACATAAATTATTATATTTCATCGCCATTATATGAAATTTGTTCAAAAATATTGCTATCTCGTGTGTTTATTTAGTTTGGGTGAGTTCCAATTTCATATAAAAGTTAATTATCTTATAAGGGCATTTAGGAAAAAAAGGTGGTACCATTTAGAAAATTGTAAAAAACCCCTTAGTATATCATCTTAACTTTAACAATTTAGATATAGACAAAAGATCAAATACAAACAACTTTTTCGTACGAACTGTACGAACCAAAGAAAAACACGCGGGCCGCGTATAACTAGAGTAATTATATAATTACTCTAGTTATACATGACCCCCGCGTGTTTTTTCCTTTGATTCATACAGTTCGTATGAAAAAACTGTTTGTACGTGAACCTAACCCTTTTAGATATATTTGCCATAGATCCTCCTTTATAATATAGTTAGATAATCTGACATATTTGCCTAGGTCCTTATAATAATGACGAACTGACGATACCGGATACTTGTAGACTCATGGTTAAATACTTAAATCACTCTTTAAAAATGGGTCAAAATCACAATTAATAATCAATAATTCAGTATACTTTTTCCTAGCCATTTTATTGTCCGTTTACACCATTATAGTGTAATTTCTATTTGGTTTATCTTTTTTAGCATAATTTAAACACAAGTTATAAGTTAAAAAAAAATATACTTTTTGACATTTTTCAATCCACTTCGTATTGATCTGCAAGTGTTCAGCTTTTCTTATAAACATTTAAAACCGTGATTTTTTTTAAAATTTTTTAAATATTTAAACAGAAACAATATTACTTTTCTATGTTTGATGAATCCATGTTTATAAATACACTTATTATGTGTGATAATAGATTATATATTTGGTAAATATTGTATTAGGTTTAAATTGTAATTATTTGTTTCCATAATTAGGAGATAACGTTGGATTATATATAGTGATTATTATCAATGAAAACACGATAGAGATCCTAAACTTTCATGAGATCATGAGTTCAGATACAATCCCTATCTCCCAAACCCTAGGACCGTCGTTTTCTTTATCACGACTGCCGCCCTCTAATCTTGTTGATCTTCTCTCCTGGCTCCTCTTTCTTACTCACGGCTGCCTTGACAATGATTACCACCGATCCGGCCTCCTCCTCTTCCTCCCATCCAATCACTATTGAATCCAAAATTCATCTTGCTAAAATCGTCTCCAACATCAAGAATTTTATCCCCATCACCTTGGAGATCGAATCGGGACAATACGCGTCCTGGTCGACTCTCTTTACCATCTACTACAAAGCCTTTCTCGTTCATGACCACCTTGCACCACAACCCAACCGCCCTACCACCACCAAATCTGATGACCAACCCAAACCTCTTGATGATTGGGAACGTCTGGATGCCATTGTCTTACAATGGATATACAGCACCGTTTCTAATGATCTCTTACATACCATCATCAACAAAACCTCTACTGCCTATGATGTTTGACTTGCTATTGAGAACCTCTTCTAAGATAACAAAAGCCCCAGGGCAATCCACCTTATGCACAAATTTTCTAATACCCGCTTGGACGGTTTTTCCAACGTCTCCTTCTATTTTCAAGAACTCAAAACCCTGGCTGACTAACTCGCCAATGTAAACGCACCCGTGGACAATGACCTACTGGTTTAGCAACTTATTGTCGGGCTCAACGAACAATATAAGGGAATAGCCACCATCTTACAACAACAAGAACCTCTTCCTAATTTTTACACCGCTAGATCCAAACCCATCCAAGTCGAAACCCGCAAAGCCAAACAAGCCCTCCTAGCCTCCAAATCCGCCTCCACCGCCCTTACTGCCCAAACTACCCGCAACCTATCCCAGGACACTAATTGTAACGACCTGAAGTGTTACGGGTCTCTTAAACGGGTCGGATCGGACCCGACCACCCGATTACTTATTTAAATATTCCAGTTCGAATCCCGCGACTAACCGTTTTAATCGATTTTATAAATAATAATTATTGGATTTTTATTATCTCGGTAAAACGCTCCTTATCTTTTATTAAAACGTTTCTTAATTTATTACTATACTCGTTACCAAACACCCGAGTTCCAGTAATTATCTCTGTAGCCAAACACCCCTTGTATAATTATCTTTATAAACTCTCCTCTCTCTCTCTTGGGGCGGAACATACAAAACAACACACACATATCTGTGTGTGTTTCAGTAAGCAGAGAGCAGCCACACAACCACCATCAACTCCGGCCGCCGCCGGCGTCTTCTTCCTCCTCTCCGGCTATCCTATAAACCACCCTATTCATCTCTGTTTCTGTTCCAAAGCATACCCGATAACCTTTAATCTGTTCTGAACCAAACCCAACCCGATAATAATCCCAACGGTAACCCTTTTAATCTGTTCCGATGACAACCCGGTAAACCGCCTGTTCGTCTCTCTGTTTCCGATTAAACGAAGTTAGACAGTCACCATAACCGGTGACTGTCATTGGTGACCACCACAACCCGGTAATCCTCTCGTCAACCAAAACCCATGACCTTGCTTGCTAATCGGATGCCGATAACCTTCTTTGTATACTTGTAATCTGAACAGTCACCAAGTCATGGTGACTGTTATCGCGCCTTGATAACTTTCTGATAGAACTCAGCCCGTGACCATCTTCCTGTTCGGGTTAATAATCGTAAAACTATCCGGTCAACCTTCGGTTCATGTCTGATAGCCGATAACCAGCTATTGAACCCACTCTTCATGTTCCGGATCCGTAATATATGTTGATGAAGATGTGTTCGTGTACTATAATCTGGTGGATTGGGGCCTTCGTTGATTCCTGTTGTATGTCCGGTTGGTAGTATGTTTTCTGGTGAATCTCCGGTTAGCTCTTGATTGTATTCCGGCAAGATCCAGTCATATTTCCGGTGACTGTCGAACCCTCCTTTTATTCCTGATAAAGCCCGGTTAACCCTTGGTTGTGCCGAGGTGATTCCGGTAGAACTCCGGCAAGTGTCCGGTTGTTAATCGGTAAGCTTAAGATTATATATTAATTGAGTGATTGGTTAAGTATCTTATAATCTGTTATTAACATAATGATTATAATTGCTTGTGAGGTACCAATAACCGATTCGGTGAGATTGAACCCGATACCGAGTCGACCCAGTGACTCGGTCAACACCCGGAATAGAACCCGTCCATTGACTAGACGAGGATTATTAGAATTATACGATTATATATATATAATACGAATAACGTACGGACTTGATAATAATAATAAGAGAATAATAATCATATATAGAATATATACGTTTATATATATAAGATTCGATATATAGAACGATATACTAGACTCGGGTTAATGATAATATGATCAGCCGAACCAGCATCCGGGTAAGTACGTGTCTAGAGTCCTATAGGTTCGTGTGCCAAGCTGTAATGGCCAGCTTTATTAGCTACGAGTGCTAAGCTGTAATAGCCAGCTAGATTCTAGGATGTCCGTGTCGTGTCAATAATAAACCCCGAGTTTAGGACTATCTAATATATACCGAACTCTATATATACATAAATTGTATATGTGATATATATCCTAAATAATACAATCTAACGAGTCCCACGCGTAAAACGTATCAATATATATATTTGACATATAATTGTAATAAAAGAGACTATAGAAGATTATACGCAAACCAGTGAGTATCGTGAACTCCCCTCTTTTATTGTTTTATTAAACGTTTTAGGGGAAACACATGTCATTTATTAGAAAATATAGAAATGCTTTACATAATAGAATTAATAAAGGAAATATAATAGAAAAGGGGATAATAGAAACGACAAGGACAGTACTGACCGGTATCTCGCCATTTCCTTTATTATCCAACTAGAGGATAATAACCAGTCTTACCCGAGTAGAGGGTAGGAATAAGTATGTTTACCACAATCAGAGTGGTACCATCGATAGGAATGGCAACTAATAGAATATAATAGATTGACATATAATCGGTACAATTTAATCGAATTGGTATAATAGAATATATTTCCCCCTCCAGAATTAGAATAGTAAAGCATGTTTTATAGAACAGAATTACAAATAAACGAACTGGCCATTCATTTTATAAAATACACGACCTCACCAACTTTATGTTGACAGAAACTATTTTTGGCATGTGTTCAGGTAACCCAACAGATATGATGACGTGGATCCTGGAAGAGTCAAGACTGTCAATATCCTGAAGTCCGCTGCGTAACTCCGATAACCCGACCCGACGACCCGGCCACGTCAGGCTGGTTCGTTACAGGTTGGTATCAGAGCGGCGCTTATGGACAGTCTTGAAATATTTATTAATCCAGGATCTACCAGAAATGTCTTTTAAAAGAAACTGTGATTAGAAATATGGATAGGGTAAAGGAATATTAGAAGATAAAATTTTGGGTACCTAAAATGCCAAACCATTATAAAGTTGGTGAGCACCAGAATAGTATATTAGAAATTAAAACAAATTCACTACAGGATATTACTAGGATGATTATGTGGGGTAAATTGACAATTCTGTACACAATTGTGAATTTACATACACATTTAATTTCTGGGAAATCTTACAGGATAATAAGGCCATAAGAAATACGAAAGAATATAAAATAGAAATCATGACGTTAAAAGAAATAAGACAGAAATATAGAACAGGAACCAGATATATATTAAAAGAAATCAGAAAATAAATACAGATATAAAAGAAATAACAAAAATCATAGAAATATATATATAAATAGAAATTATATTACAAAATCATTCCTCGATAATTTAATCGACTTGTACGAGAGTTTAGAAATTATATTTCACTCTCTAGAAAAACTTGTTGATTAATAATCATTCGTTGTATATTCCAGAAATTCCGTATGAATTAATGGAATTATTCCAGTCTTAGTGACTATATATCTCTGATCTCAGATCGTTAACCTCACGATTATTCCGACATATATATATAAAGAAAATACAAATATACGCTCCTAACTTGAACATTCCTATGCTCGAGTTTCCAGAAATATTATTTTTATATCGTAAATTCCGAAGTCTTTATAAAATCTAATATGCCAGAAATATATAAATATTGTGTTTTTAAAGAATTTATTTCAATTATTTAATTAAAGATTAAATATATTTTGCGATTATTTAAAAAGGTTTTAAAATCTTTTCAGTATAATCTTGAAGTTTATTAAAAGTATTACTATCTTTATAGGATTTCAGTACTAAGTAAAAATATATAAATACCCTCCGTTCAAAATTTTCGATTTATTTAATTTATAAAATTAAGAAAACCTGTTGATATTTTATTTTTAGTATTGATAATTTTTGAAACACCCCAGAATCTATCTCAGGTTTTATTTAAATTTATCCGTTTAATCTTAAAGTTTTGATTTCGATATTTTAAGAAATTTATTTATTTTATCAATTTATAATAAGAATTTTATTTATTAAAAATTTAAGAATTCCGACACTATGAAAAATTTTTACAACGACCCTTTTCAGATAGTTATTATTTTCGAAAATAAGTATTATTATGAAACTTGAATCAGTATTATTATTATAAAATTATTCCTAAAAGTTTTTATATAAAAGAACCACGACCGTATTATTTTATCGAAACATATTTTATATCGCATTTAATGTTATTTTCATAGAGATTTATTCATCAATTCGTATTCGTATATATAAATATTAATAGCATTCTTCCGTATAATTTTATATCTATGTTCGATTATATAATTTCTCGATATTATTCAATATAAACGATACATATTATATATATTTCGTTTTATAATCAAAACCCATCTCTGTAATTATATCAAAATCTCGGTTAGAGGTCCTCCTCGATCCCTTCCAGAATTAAATAATATTTGGACAAAAATATTATTCCCGAAATTCCGTAATCAACATACGCTGGTATCTGTCAAACGAAATCGAATTCTTACTCGCTCGATATACGAAAATATAACTATCATCTTTATCCTATGACTCGAACAAGTCAAGGGATATTAAGAAGATTGGATTGTTATATTGGACATCTTTTGACGTGATCAAATTCTTGAACGATTGATAGTCTATTTCGTTAGACTCGGATCAACATATTTTATTCCGGAATAATATAATTTTAAATTTAAAATAAAGAACAGAATATCAGAATAATATGTGAAGGACACATACCTATTGTGATTAAAATAAATAAGTACTGGAATGTTAGGTGAGGTGGAATAGTAATTATGATCGCGACATAATTATGAATGCCACAGGCACAGTAACATTCTAGTAGGAGTTTATCGAGATCCCAGTATGTTTGTATCATAAACATATTAAAAGAAATAATAAGAAATAATAATAAGAAGAAATATACAGTCGAACTATCAGCGTATTATATGTGGAGAATACGACCACAGAACTGGCAATTTAGTTGGAATTTCTTCGTGAAATACGACTAAGAATACGTTCGCAGAATAAAAACCATCGATTGGTTAATTTCTACGAATCATAGAAATCAGTATATTGATTTCTGATTGCCAACTAAAGATAGTTGTATGTCCTCTGTGCAATCTCCGAGGCAAATGATATCTGGACCCTTACAGAAGGTATATCCGGACATTTGTCACCAAGTCACAGAATTCTTTATAAGGATATATGATGCTATGTACAAATCTTTGTAGTCACTTCGTATGAAAACTCGTGCGAGTTGTAGTACAATCAAATTGGTAAAACGGTAAAGTGTTACCAAGTTGAAAGTCAAGAAGTGATGGAGGAATTGTTAAATCCTTAAAATATAATAGACATAAATCTATATGGATTCAGAAACCGGAAATGGTAGAATCCAACGAATCATTAAAAGAAATAATTTAACGAATATATCGAAATACGATTGATACCAAGCGGAATCGAGTAGAGATTCGCAAGGTATAATCGAAGTGAAAATGAAAAATGAATAGAATTATACTCATTTTTCCAGTGAAACTCTCCGGCCAAGGCATGTCGAAATTCATGTTCCAAGTAAAGGGCTGTGAGAAATAATTTAAGATATCACTGTTCTGGCAAGAACTATCTATACGAATATCCAAATGAGATAAGCCTCGCTTATAATAAGTTGGATTAAGAATCTATGATAGATTGCCTATATATAAGTTTATCGGAAAGTGTTTTCAGACACTGAAGGTATAAACTTTAATCGAATACATAAAAGAATTATTCCAAGCAAATATATATATTATATAGAAGTGATGGAATTTATAGTGTGTGCTATAAATAGTATCAGTATTTGCTTGGATATAAAAGAATATAAAAAGATAAATAATAGAATATAAATCGAAGAATAAAAAGAATTATAATCTAGAACAGACATCCGATATGTCTGAATAAAAGAAAGGCATAGGAAATGCCAGGTATCAAGAGAAGGCATTTGAAATGCCAAATATTATTTAAAAGGCATCCGATATGCCAAGAAATATAATAATTATATAAGAATAATAGTCGTAAGGAAACGACTAGAAATTTTATAAAAGAATATTTTATAAAAAGAAATTATAGAATATCTAATCGAGAGTGTCAACGAATCTCGAAGTGATATCAAGAAGGAATAACTGCAGGAATACTTAACGCAATAAGTATTCATGCATTAAACCTGAATGATAATCATGATTTTGAGAAAGAATGTATGATGCATTGTTCTTAAAATTTTAAAGTCAAAGAATCGTAACAACGACTGTTACCAGTAGATTCCGAGACTATAAAGATAAAGTTACATATAATTGACTGTAGAATTGTGAAAGATTTTATTCACAATAATACAATGAGAAAAGTCAAATAATATGTAATAAGATACAATGCAGTTAATCATCAATGAAATAGTCAGTACGACTATTATCAAATGATTTAAGAGAAATCTTAATAATCGATTTCAGTAAATCAAGATGATAAAAAGGAACTGTTGAAACAGTGAAATTCAACAAGTTCAATTAGTCTTTTCCGGTACCTTTATACTCCGGAAAAGATACATCTAATGATTTAAAGAAATCATTTCTACTCTTTAAGACTCGGAATTACAATGATGACAGATTCTAAAGTTCAAATATAAGAGGTAGTAGCTCGGATCCCATTCAAGTCATAATAATGAAGGGACTTCCGTATCTATCTCTTAAGAACCAACTAGAATCCATCATTGTAAATGAATCCGACAATGATTATATTGTATCACCTTGAGACTCTAGCAATGTTTGCTGAAGATTTGTAAATCTCTTTGAAGAAAAACGATTAGAATCTCAAAGTATGTTCGAATTGTCTTTATATAAGAATGATATTCAGTCTGTTTCTCCTTCTAATGAGAAATAAGATAAGAAGAATATTCGTAGTATAAAGAAAGATATCAATCTATACGGAAAACCTTTAATAGTCATACCAAGAAATACAGACAGTCCATGTATCTGTATTAACATGACTATAGCAAGAAAGGTTAAAACGTAGATGTGAATTGATATAAAGATCGATTTCCTCGCAAACCACGAGTACCGATTATGACTCGTGACGAGTGTTCAAGTTTGCATTATAACATCCTTATCGATCAAGGGTGTAAAATACAAGATCACTCAAATTTCGGGGACGAAATTTCCTAAGGGGAGGCGAATGTAACGACCTGAAGTGTTACGGGTCTCTTAAACGGGTCGGATCGGACCCGACCACCCGATTACTTATTTAAATATTCCAGTTCGAATCCCGCGACTAACCGTTTTAATCGATTTTATAAATAATAATTATTGGATTTTTATTATCTCGGTAAAACGCTCCTTATCTTTTATTAAAACGTTTCTTAATTTATTACTATACTCGTTACCAAACACCCGAGTTCCAGTAATTATCTCTGTAGCCAAACACCCCTTGTATAATTATCTTTATAAACTCTCCTCTCTCTCTCTTGGGGCGGAACATACAAAACAACACACACATATCTGTGTGTGTTTCAGTAAGCAGAGAGCAGCCACACAACCACCATCAACTCCGGCCGCCGCCGGCGTCTTCTTCCTCCTCTCCGGCTATCCTATAAACCACCCTATTCATCTCTGTTTCTGTTCCAAAGCATACCCGATAACCTTTAATCTGTTCTGAACCAAACCCAACCCGATAATAATCCCAACGGTAACCCTTTTAATCTGTTCCGATGACAACCCGGTAAACCGCCTGTTCGTCTCTCTGTTTCCGATTAAACGAAGTTAGACAGTCACCATAACCGGTGACTGTCATTGGTGACCACCACAACCCGGTAATCCTCTCGTCAACCAAAACCCATGACCTTGCTTGCTAATCGGATGCCGATAACCTTCTTTGTATACTTGTAATCTGAACAGTCACCAAGTCATGGTGACTGTTATCGCGCCTTGATAACTTTCTGATAGAACTCAGCCCGTGACCATCTTCCTGTTCGGGTTAATAATCGTAAAACTATCCGGTCAACCTTCGGTTCATGTCTGATAGCCGATAACCAGCTATTGAACCCACTCTTCATGTTCCGGATCCGTAATATATGTTGATGAAGATGTGTTCGTGTACTATAATCTGGTGGATTGGGGCCTTCGGTTGATTCCTGTTGTATGTCCGGTTGGTAGTATGTTTTCTGGTGAATCTCCGGTTAGCTCTTGATTGTATTCCGGCAAGATCCAGTCATATTTCCGGTGACTGTCGAACCCTCCTTTTATTCCTGATAAAGCCCGGTTAACCCTTGGTTGTGCCGAGGTGATTCCGGTAGAACTCCGGCAAGTGTCCGGTTGTTAATCGGTAAGCTTAAGATTATATATTAATTGAGTGATTGGTTAAGTATCTTATAATCTGTTATTAACATAATGATTATAATTGCTTGTGAGGTACCAATAACCGATTCGGTGAGATTGAACCCGATACCGAGTCGACCCAGTGACTCGGTCAACACCCGGAATAGAACCCGGTCCATTGACTAGACGAGGATTATTAGAATTATACGATTATATATATATAATACGAATAACGTACGGACTTGATAATAATAATAAGAGAATAATAATCATATATAGAATATATACGTTTATATATATAAGATTCGATATATAGAACGATATACTAGACTCGGGTTAATGATAATATGATCAGCCGAACCAGCATCCGGGTAAGTACGTGTCTAGAGTCCTATAGGTTCGTGTGCCAAGCTGTAATGGCCAGCTTTATTAGCTACGAGTGCTAAGCTGTAATAGCCAGCTAGATTCTAGGATGTCCGTGTCGTGTCAATAATAAACCCCGAGTTTAGGACTATCTAATATATACCGAACTCTATATATACATAAATTGTATATGTGATATATATCCTAAATAATACAATCTAACGAGTCCCACGCGTAAAACGTATCAATATATATATTTGACATATAATTGTAATAAAAGAGACTATAGAAGATTATACGCAAACCAGTGAGTATCGTGAACTCCCCTCTTTTATTGTTTTATTAAACGTTTTAGGGGAAACACATGTCATTTATTAGAAAATATAGAAATGCTTTACATAATAGAATTAATAAAGGAAATATAATAGAAAAGGGGATAATAGAAACGACAAGGACAGTACTGACCGGTATCTCGCCATTTCCTTTATTATCCAACTAGAGGATAATAACCAGTCTTACCCGAGTAGAGGGTAGGAATAAGTATGTTTACCACAATCAGAGTGGTACCATCGATAGGAATGGCAACTAATAGAATATAATAGATTGACATATAATCGGTACAATTTAATCGAATTGGTATAATAGAATATATTTCCCCCTCCAGAATTAGAATAGTAAAGCATGTTTTATAGAACAGAATTACAAATAAACGAACTGGCCATTCATTTTATAAAATACACGACCTCACCAACTTTATGTTGACAGAAACTATTTTTGGCATGTGTTCAGGTAACCCAACAGATATGATGACGTGGATCCTGGAAGAGTCAAGACTGTCAATATCCTGAAGTCCGCTGCGTAACTCCGATAACCCGACCCGACGACCCGGCCACGTCAGGCTGGTTCGTTACACTAATCGCTCTGATGACCAGTCCTACGGTTGAGGAAGTGGCCGGTCTAGCCGTAGGGGTCGCGGAAGCTCTTCTGCTGGCCGTTGGCGTTACCTGCAAGGAACCCAATGGTTGCCCCAATTTTTTTCCCTTGGACATCTCAGTGGCCCACAAACATCCCTTATTTATCAGCCCAACAGCCACCATGGCCCAACCCGCCCTGCCCATACCCCATGACAAACATGCCCAACAACAACCCATTCGTTAACCAAGCCCCGGGTCTCCTCGGCCGTAGACCACATCAAGCCATCACACTACATATAGCCCAACTAACATTGAGCAAACCCTCTACACCATGTCATTACAGCAACCAGACACCACTCAATACATGGACACGGGAGCATCTACCACTATGTCTCACGAGCAAGGTGACTTTCATATTTTTTCTAATTCTTGCATGTCTCAAAATTTTATTGTAGGTAATGGCGATACTATACTGGTACTTGGTCAAGGCACAAAATACCTACCCAAACCTTTCCCACCTTTTATCCTTAAAAATGTCCTTTACTCACTCAAACTTGTTGAAAACTTAATTTTAGTTGTAGATTTACAACTGATAATTCCATGTTTGTTGAATTTAACCTATTTGGTTTTCTTGTGAAGGACTATAAGACCAATACCCCACTCCTTAGATGCAACAGCAGCGGTGATTTGTTTACCCTCTGGTGCTCGGGTCTTTATCGTCTCAACCCACTGCCTTTGCCGCCATTTCTGCTCAACTCTGGCATCACCGTCTTGGCCACCTAGGATGCCCATCTTTGAATTCTTTAAAAAAAATCTAGTTCTATTGATTTTAATAAATTTCTGAATAATGTATGTGTGACAACCGGCAAATTCCGTACAACGTTTAACGTAATTTTAATCGTGCTTTTGAAGTAATTAACATGGTTTAAGGTTAATTATGTTTAATTGAGCCGTTACGAGTCCTACGATGTCCTTCTTGAAGTTCGTAGGAGCCTTAATGCCTTCAAAGAAAGACTTCGCGTATTTAACGTTAACGAACTCACACCAGTAAAAATCCGTCAAACTGTACTAACATAAGGTCATTCTATGTAAATACGACACGTATTTGCTATTTAAGCGAACGAATGTGAAATCGGCGCGATAAACGGCCAACAACGCAGCGTTTTGGAGAACGCGGAGAGGAACTGGTGTGGGAATCAGACGTCAAAATGTGTGGTTTTAACTGTTATCGAACTTTCGGAATAATTAATTATTGTAAATAATGTCATTTATAAAGTTTCGAAAGTAAACGGGTCGTTTAAATGAGGGATAGCACGACTGAATCGATTAACACGATTTAAACGTGTGCTTTGAAAGTGCGCGTAGGGCGACGGAAATAATAATTAAATTGCTCGGTTTAGTTTTTTATGATTACGAACAAAACCGACTAATTTTTGTAATTTTATTATCGATCCTAACAATAAACCGAGGCATGATACGTTATTACGGGTTCGTATACGCGGCAGAAACCCACCTACCTAAACCCTGGGTATAAAAGGCCACACTTCTTCTCCTCCTCCTCATTTGATTCAGCCGCCACCTCTCCTCTCTCTCTCTCTCTACTCTCTCTCTCTAAAAACCCTAATCTCTCTACACTCTCTCTAACCTCTCTCTCTCTCTCTCTCTCTCTCTCTCTCTCTCTCTCTCTCTCTCTCTCCCCCCCTCTCTCTCTCTCTCGCACCTTCCTCCTTCCACTTTCGTGTTTTAGCACCGGCCGACCACCACCATCCTCGGTGGTGGCGGCGTAAAGCCTTTAGCTTCGGAAGATAGGCAGTGACAACGATGTTTTAGTGGTTCAAAGGTGAGTTCGAGATTGCAAATTTGGGGTTTATATTTGGGTTAAGACGGGTCGAGTTTTGTAGGTTTTATTTGGTCCGGCTGCAACTGTTTCGGCTGAAGTTCTTTGGTCTGGTTTTTGGTGGTGGTTGCCGACGTTTGGGGCTCGGGTCAGTTGTGATGGGTTTAGCTGAAGGTGGGGCGGTTATAATGGTGGTTATGTTGTTGATCGGACGACGTGGTGGTTGTTGATGGTGGGTTTAGGTGACGGTGATGGTTGTGGTCGACGGTGGTGAAGGAAGGTGGTGGTTCGGCTGTGTTGGTTCATGGGAAGCCGATGGTGACTGTTGTGGTTTGGTCTCGGTTTAGTCTTAGATCCGGTGTCGGTTCCGGTTTTGATTTTTGTATTTGTTTAGTTTCGAGGTTGTTCTAGTCCTCGATCAGTGTTCAGTACGGATCTTGTTATACTCGGTCAGGATGTGGTCAAACCGAGTCGACTCAGTCAACCTGGTCAAACGTAGTAAACAGCTCGGTACCGGTCAACAGATAGATCGAGACGCGCGCGTACGAATCGGTATACTTAAATTCGTGTTTATTTTTGCGATTATATTTATAAATATAATATTTATATATTATAAATACGAATGGAAATGTGTAAACTCGCGAACGAACCGAAAATAATGAACGGAAAGTATAAAATGGATGATTGGTAATTGTATATTAGACGTGACTTGCCTTATCGATTGTTGGACTAAATTCGTTGGACTATATCATATATATATATATATATATATAGGTTAAGACTTGTGTAGAAAGTGTAATTAGTCTAAAAAGTGTAAGAAGCCATAGAATAATGACAAGTGGCATAAATAAGATTAATAGAAAAGGTTATATTGGTAATTAACAAATTGTGTTATATTCTTAAATAAAAAACAATTATTATAATATTAATTAGATATTAATGGTTAGTTAATATTTTCTCCTAAGATTATGGGATTTCAAATAAGTTACGTATATGTTCATATTGCCTGCTATCTTCAAATATTTTGCATTCCTTTATCATAATTCTCTAAATATAATCACGTCCGGATCGCGATTTAATACTCGCAGTGTTTTATCTAAATAGCACATGATGTCGAATTCTATTATTGATTGTGTAAATGGTAAGTTTCTCGTCCTTATTTCATGATTATGTTTGTTATAGTGGGTTAGTTGTGATAAATCACTATACGAAGAAATAAAAACCGGTAAAACACTATGCGAAGAAACAAAAACTGGTAAAACACTATACGAAGAAATGAGCATTTGATAAAACACGATGCGAAGAAATAAACACCTATAAAACACCTTGCAAAGAAATAATCACTGACAAAACACGATGCGAAGAAATAAATCAACTAACAACCATTAAAAATGATAAGACACTGTTAGTTGTGATAAAATACTATGCGAAGAAATAAGCACCAGTAAAACACTATACGAAGAAATAAACATTTGATAAAACACCATGCGAAGAAATAAACACTAGTATGTAAACCTTACACAAAAAATAGTAGTAAATCATTATTATCGGTGTTTTAGTTAGTTTCCTTTAATAAATTGGAGAGAAGGTGTTTGTAAATGAGGAAGGTTGCATGGATGAAGGAATTTAGAAACGATTTTATTTTTTTTTTCTTTTAAAACACGAGTAGATTACTATTATACCCCTGTAATTATTAATATCACAATAATTATAAAACACTAATTACAATCATGCCACTCATTTAATCTAGGCCATCAATAATCTAATCCAAGGGCCTAAAACACTTCCTACACTTCTTAGAAAAACACCACTTTCTACATGAACCCCACCCTATATATATATATATATATATATATATATATATATATATATATCGGTATATATCTATATAAGTAAATGTAATTTATATAATGTTATCGAAATGTATAAAAATCTTGTTTGATGAAACCGCGGATAAATGGATTGATTGTCTTATGCTTGGTATTGATTTTGGAGAAAATTATAGACAACTTGCGTTGTCTGGTTTGTACAAAAATAGAGGAAACTCTGCCAAATTTTTTATAAAATCCAAAGCGCAACGAATGTGATATTGTTGTTGCGTAATTTTGTAAATAAATCTTCCAAGTGTTTTAAACAAATGATTTTGTCCAAAGTCGCGACGTTTTCGACAAATGGTTATTTACAACGATAAAGATATACGTCGAGCAATATTTCCAAAACAAGTATATAATATTTGTCGAGCGTCGATTGTGTCAACTTCAATGGTTTTTGGTAACTAAAACATTGTTAAATATACGGATTTGAAGTACATAAACTCTTGGCTTATTTGGGAAAGATTATATGAAAACTTATGTTTAGAAACCCTTGAAATAACTCGGATTTTGGGAAAAGAAATTACAAATGTTATTAAACGGATTTTATAACTATATTGTATTTCCTTAAGGCATATTTTCCGAAAATAATTATACAAGACAAATACAATTATCCGAAATTCAAAACGATCTACGGCTTGGGATGAGTTATACATTTCCTGGTGGTAGTCCAATGATGTATTGTAAAATACATCTATTTTCCGTCTAAAGTTTGTACAATTTTCGAGTCGTTTAGATAGTGTTTTCATTAGTTTTAGGCTTGTACTGGTCTATTTTGTTTATTATAGGTTTTTGTAGATTTTTATTAGCTTTGGGTCATTTTTAGTATTTATGTATTTATTTTTATTTTGTAGGTGTTCATAGATGTTAAAGCGTAAACAAGCAACTTTAGTCAAGTCAAAAATACCTAAGTCGAGAGTACGGAGTTATAATAATAATAATAATAATAATAATAATAATAATAATAATAATAATAATAATAATAATAATAAATGTGACCTTAGGTCACGGCCCAAACCCACCAAACTTTGAAGGCACATTATAAGAAGTGTGGAATATTATTTTTTGAAAAAAAAAGGAACAGAAGGGCCGCAAAATATTATTAAAAGGGGATATCGATCACCGCCACATTAAGTCTTGGGACGGCTGCAATATTTTTAAGAGGAGATCGAAAGAAGCAGCGGCATATTATTCTTGAGAGGAGGACAGGAGGGGATCGTTTGGAGTGAAGATCAAAGGTGAAGCATTGGTGCGAGCACGGATTATTTCTATTTTAATTGTTTATTTATTCGATATCAGTATAAACACCAATAGTTTAACTTGCTTCTATCGTCTTGATTTTATCATGACTTCTAGAGGCTAAACCTTTATCACTACCTAGGATAAATATGAATGCACTTGAATGATCTATTTTCTTTCAGTTTTTGGAACTTTTGGTTTGTGGATGAATTTTAAAGTAAAGAACTCTTTATTTTCTGGTTTGATGTATATGCATATTTAGTTTTATTTAAATAACTTTTATAAACTCCACTTACGTTTTTGTGAATGTCTTTCATGTATGAATGCGGGTTAGGTTGCAGACCGGGTGTTAGCAGCTAGTTTATGGTTAATTTATGCAGGCTATCCATAGGAGTTGTAATTGTTAGTTAGGTAATTCTAAGTGTTCTACCAATTCTCAATAGCTATAAGTGCGAGATTGTTGGTCTGTCTATGGTGATAAATTGCTAGATCTAGAGGCTTTGTAAGAAGATCTTCCTAGTTTCCCTAGCATTCCTTGTAGGCCAAGTCTTATCAGAAATATTGTAGTTACCCCTTGCACTTTCGGGTGTATACGATTGGAGTAGGTAAGCCTGTGAGGGTAACCTCTTAACCAGTGGTTTAACAACATAACAGTATTCTAGGGTTTCCCCTTGAGAAAGGTCGAGGGTGTCTAGTTTATTCTTGATGTTTAGTATTTTAAGATTCCGGCTCCACACCAGTTCCATAGCCGTTAGAAACTTATCATTCATGTGTAGGATTCTAGCCTAGGTAGTGTCTTCCCGTCACCTTATTCGAATTCCAGTTCCTAGCTTGTGTCTTCAATTATGTTAGTTTTATATATTTTCTTGCAGTAGATTTGTTAGAAAACCCCCAAAACAACAAAACATTATTAAGTCAGTATTTAGGATAAGTAATCGAGTCTAGTTTACGTTTTCCAGTGGAGTCTCGTGGGTTCGATACTCGGAATTACTTTAGCTGTACTGCACTGGCCGGTACACTTGCCGATGGTGTGGTTTAGGTTTAGAAAGTCTTAGGTTATAAATTTAAAACTTTGAGTGTATAGTTTAGGTTACTTTAGTTAGTTTTTACTAAACCACTTTGAGCACATCAAGTTTTTGGCGTCGTTGCCGGAGACTCTTGGCGATTGTGTTTACTAGCTTTGATTATACTTATTTGCCATATCTGTGCTACCTGTGTTTTGTTTTTGAGTCTGTCTTTTTGTATAGTGAGTCATAGGAGTCTAATTGTCTGTGTCTTTTATTTCTGTTGAGTTAGTAAATATGTTTGAAATTTGCAGAGGACCTTATTTTACTATTATATTTCCACAAAATGTGGGGTCCTCTACACATAATTATGCTAATCCCTTCGTGCAGCCGCAGCCATGTTATTCGCAGAGATATCCTGAATATTATGATGACCTGAATCGGCAGCCAGATTATAATCAGTATTCTAGAAGCAATTCTTGTGAGGATAGTGGTAATGATTGGGGTAAAATAGAGAGTCTGTTGACATTATTAGTTGCTAAGGATGCCAATACCCAGAACATGTTAGCAGAACAGGACACCCTCTTAAAAAACCACGACATCCTGCTAAAAAACCGACAGCCTGTTCTTTTAGATCTTTAACGAATAGTAGAAGACATTGCTAGGAGATTAGAGGAAGAAGAAGAAGAAGAAGAAGAAGAAGAAGAAGAAAAGGTTCAGCAAAAGCAGCCGCCGAAAGTTGGTTATACATATGATGAGGAGGGCAACTACCTCGGTTACATGAATGCTCGCGGGGAGTTGTTCCTAATTGTAACACCCCAACCGATGGCGGAAACATCGAGGTGTCACGTAGTGACAATTGTTCAAAAGCTCATGGTACTAAAGTGTAAATATTATTAAGTTTAAGATTCAAATGTCAAACAAAGAAAATAAGAAATGCATCCAGTCTCAAAACAACTCATGAAATATGTTTGTTTTATTCAACTAAGTCCCAATGCCTATGTGATATCATCAAGCGTCTCCTGAAACACGTACAAAATATAATGTCAACAATAATGCTGGTGAGTACACTTAGTTTTGTGTACATATAGTATAAGTATAAAAAAATGTTTACAATTCAAGTGTCATGAATCATTCAAGGCAAATATGGAAAACACGTAAGTACATAATGCGGGCCAAAATCAAACCTCTTATGTGACAAAGATTAAAGCATCAATAATGACCTAGGACTTCCCACACACATAGGTACTTTCCACTAGGCGGGTTGTCAATCCAAATAGCGCTATCCATTGTTAAAGTCGGCTTGTACGGAGTTAATGATTTCGTAATGATTGCAAGTATACTACGTTTATGTTTAAGCATAAAGCACAAGAATTCAAAGCATAACACGTGTATGAATTGTATGTAAAACGTTTATGAATATGTGTAAGTGTATGTTTAATATCTGTACATGAATCACCCCAAAAGTGTAAAAATGAAAAAGGGGATAAGTATACTCACTTTGATTGTGATGGACTTGCTAGAATACGACGAAGTCAACGAGAATAAATGAATTACGCTTGAACCTAAGTAAATTGAGAATAATGATTTAGGTCTGCTAATGTTATTTTATAGTGTTCGCATAAAAATAGAGTTAATTGCCAATTTAGTCCCTGGGGTTTGTCAAAAATTGTCACTTTCATCCAAATCTTTATTTTGGTCAATTTAGTCCCTGTGGTTTCATTTTTGTGTCATTTTAGTCCCTGTGGTTTGTTAAAAATTGCCACTTTCATCCAAATCTTGTTAGTCCACATCACTTTATTGATTCACTTCATTGAAACACTATTTTGGAGGCAACACTTCACTTAAATGTTTTTTTCTACCTTTTGTTAAATAAACATTAATTAAACATATTATTCAACTAATAAAATAAATTTACAAAATTAAAACTAAATAAAATATATAAATGCAAACACACATAAATTAAAAATAAAATATACTAACAAAAATAGATAAAGAAAAACTATCCGGAATCGACTTCGAAGTGTAGTAGATTAATAGTGGCTAGATGTTCCACGAGATCATTTCGAAGTCGGAAATGCATATCAGAGTCTTTCAACTCCGCAAGGCAACGTCATCGAACACCGGTTGGACTGGGGGATCGCTTTTGTGGACTAGTGATATCGCACATTCCTCGTCTTTTATGATCATTTTTTGCAATATCATGCACGTATTGACAATGACTCTACACCTATCAACGGTCGTCGCCCCAAGGGTCGCTTGACTATGCCCATTTCCACTTTAATGCACCGAACGATCGCTCTACATCCTTCCTTACCCCCCTCTTATGCCCTAATGAATTTATTTTCCTTCGGATCGGTCGGATATTGAAACGCTTTCATAAATGTTGACCAGGTAGGGTAGATGCCATCAGTAAGATAATATCCACATTTATATAAGTGGCCACTTAAAGTAAATGGACACTTCAGCGTTGTTCCGTTTCGTTGGGTGAGAAAAGGTGGAGATTGTTGGAGAACATAGATGTCGTTGAATGAACCAGGGAGACAAAAAACCATGCCAAAACCATATATCTTGTGACGCAACTGCTTCCAGCATGATCGCGGGGTATTACTGATCGCCTCTCATATATTGTCCTCGTAATTACCTAGGACATGCTTGCCAAACTAAATGAGTGCAATCAATGCTACCGATCATGCCGGGAAAGTGATGTCTTTCTTCGTGTGCTCCGTACAAACATGCAATGTCGTGACTTGTTGGTCTTCGTAAAAACTCAGTCACGTATAACTTAATGAAGACATTGCAAAACAATTGTAAACATTCACGCGATATCCTTTTAGACATACATAAATACTCATCGTATTCGTCAGGAGGATTACCGGTTGCGATTTGTCCAACTGCTGAATATACTTTTTGTATTGGCGTAAAACTCTTTCTAAACCAACCGTCTACGCCCTCTCTGAACCATTCAATGTTTGCTTCAACATCTGCAACAATTTTTGAAAATAGACGTTTCGACATACGATACCTTAGTTTAAACATAGCTTCGGTGTATTTTGGTCTGTCGACAAAATAATTATCCATTAAACGAACATTGCCTCCTTCGTGATCACGTGGCACACATATTTTTTAGATGTTGTTTTGTTTTCTTCTTCGGCTCGCTTGGCAAGATCCTTAAAAAATTCAAGGCTACTATCGGTTGAATTTAAAATTGAGTGCACGTCGAGCAGGGGAATGCAAATTTGATCTTTTTTTAACATCACTCATTTTTTAAAAGTATAGAGAAAAAATAGATTGAAATAAAATGTATTTTTAGAAGTATACGAAGGTTGAAATGAAGGTGTGTTTATATATATATAGTTAAAACACAATGACTACATAAACGGTATATATATATATATATAGAGTAAAGATCAAATACAAAGTGTTTTCGGTAAGAACTGTGAGAATCAAAGGGGTAAAAAAAATATTTTTTTTTTAGAATTTTTTTTCCCCATGTGCTTAAACATTCTTTCTAGATGAATAATACAAAATAAATTAAAAAAAATTTAGTGTAATTACGTCATTAAAGTAAATACATTAGTTTACCCCAGAGTAATTATGTAATTACTCTCATGTAATTACTCTACACCAAATTTTTTTTTTTTTTTTAGTTTTCAATACTATAATACATGTTTAACAATATGGGGAAAAAAATTGAAAAAAAAATAAAAAAAATACCATCATTTGATTCTCACAGTTCTTACCGAAAAAACATTTTGTACCGGATCTTTCCCCTATATATATAATGCAAAAGGAATCAAAAACATCATAGCTAAAAGTTAAAACACAATGACTACATAGACTTCTCACATTTTGTACGAAAAATGTCCTTTGTACAGAAACCTGAACCTATATATATGGTATTCTAGGAAATATTTTTTTTAACGGTATATTATTACCGTTTAAAACAAAAAATATTAAACGGTCAAAATGTTGACCGTTTCATTTAATTGAGTTCACTATCTGTTGCTTAGAATCAGGAAACGATCCACGGGATCCTTACCAGTATCCACGGCAACGATGTTACCGTGTGAATATTGGGGTACCTGTGAAAAACATAGGTTGCGCCTGTCCCCCAAGAAAAATAAATTCAAAGCCCTAACGGGCCAACATCAAACCGTAATATTAAACCCACATAGATCTGCCAACCATACCTCTTTAATATTTTGC
Source organism: Ambrosia x helenae (assembly GCA_030844895.1). Lineage (NCBI taxonomy): Eukaryota > Viridiplantae > Streptophyta > Magnoliopsida > Asterales > Asteraceae > Ambrosia > Ambrosia x helenae. The sequence continues at coordinate 12,350,268 of CM061227.1, read as the reverse complement.
CAAAGCATGCAAAATACAAAACCATCAAAGTTTCAAATCGCATCCATATAGAAGTTTTAAATGCTTGGATCCTGAGCTTCCACGATAACCAATGCACAATAATACATTTATGTCTTAAAGTCTTTGGGCAACTAATAAAAGGTATTATTTTTAAAGTGTCGATATGATTTTCGAAACTTTTGTTATCTAGCCTGTGACACGTATATATTGTTTAATATCATATTTTTTTTCTTAAAAACTTTTGTTTTCCGACTTCTCTTGTGATAGAAGACAAGAAACTAACAAGGTGACATTGCGTTGGGAAACGCACTAAATTAATTGAAAAAACCGATCTATATACATTTATTTGTGTTTTTTTTAATTGAATTTCATTAACGGCCAAACTCCATGATGGAGTAGCCAAACAAACAAAACAATTACATCAGCTCGAAATTACAATTCAACCAAGACAAAGACTTGTACATTTCACCCCCACCGATTTAACATCCACTATAATGTCCTCCATACTCGTCTTGTTGTCGAACTTCAAGCCATTCCTCACTCTCCAAAGGCACCAACAACCAATGATCACTAGACCCTGAAAGAAAGACCTCTAGAGCGCAGCCCCGAAAACTTATGCAACTCCAAAAGATCCCTAACAGTGAAATCAAAGAGAGGAGTGCGACACCACAACCCAATGTGCTGCCATTTGCCAAAGGATAGAAACGAACATACATTTATTTGTGTTAAATACATTAAATCCAATCTAAACACATACAAAACTGTGTAAAACTAACATGAGCCATTTAACTTATAGCGAGTTGGAGGAATGGCAAGGTTAAATTATGTTGCTCTTTCGAGCGACAAAGATTATTGGAGTTGGATAGGGGAAGGGTCAGGTACGTTCTCAGTTGGGTCTTTGAAATGAGCAGGAATGTGGATTATAGTCAAAATTATATTTTGAAGTGGTGCAAATGGGTTCCTTTTAAATGTAACATTTTTACAAGAAGAGTGAGCTTGGATAGACTTCCTACGTGTCAGGCCCTTTCCAGGAGAAACATATCGGTTCAATTGAAGGTTTGTGTACGTGTTTGTGAAATTTAACAGGAAACGCTAGATCAGATCTTTTCAAGATGTATGTTGGCCTCCGTTGTTTGGAACCAAATGCGTGTATGGTGTAATATGCCTCCTTTTTCGTTTTTTTATTTTAAAATTTTGATACAGTATACCGATGTTGGGTGGAAGGAAAAGCAGGTTTGCCATGGGTTGATCATCATTAGACTATATGGTGTGCATGCAGGGAAGTGAATCGGGGAGGTGACATGGCGCGTGCCCCGATCGGGAACACCGCCCCCCCCCCCCCCCCCGAAAAAAATTGGGGGAAATCGGGGAAATATGCCCGTTTGAACCGAAGGCTGTGATTGGCCAATTGTTTTTGAACGTTAAAAAGGGGGCCCACGATTTTGAATGTTTAGCCGTTGGTAAAAAAAAAAACAAAAAAATCAAACATTTACTATATATATATATATAAACTTTACCCCACAATTCACAAACTCGCTCAACTTTTTATAAACCAAACCACCACATTTTATAAATTACTCTTTCAAATTTTATAACCAAACCACCAATGGATCCAAGGCGTTCAACCCCACAACCCTTTTACCCGAACAACCCCGCTACTCCTTCCACACAAGCTCCAAACTTTCCCTTCCCCGCTACACCGCTCGACCCTAACACATTCGGATTTGGCGGTTTTAGTCAACCACAAAATCCATGGCAAATGCAAATGCATCACCAACAACACTTTCATATGCAAATGCCACCCCCGAACCAAATGCCAACCGTCCCCGCTAGACCCGAAACTCAACCCGAACACGACTTTATATCGTTAGGCGTCGATGACGACGTTATCCCCGAAACTCAACCAACATCTAAAAAAGACACAAAGGGGAAGAAACGTGCCACTACTAAGGCGGATAGCGTTCCATGGACTCAAGACGAGCTGGAGGCCTTAGCACGAGCGTGGGTGAACGTTTCTACCGACCCGATACGAAGTAAGTTTATTTATTTTTTTTTTTGGCCGTGGGTTTTATGGCACAAGCAAAACGAACAAAGACGAGCACCTCGGGAAGTTATAGTGCGGGGGGGTCCGATGCTCGTTGTACTATAAATATAAACGATGACCCCGAGTTTGAAGATGATGCTCCCGCGCCCGAATTGGAGCGGCCAATTGGAAGGGACCGCGCGAAAAAAGCCGCATCGAGCTCAAAAGGAAAGGCCTCCGCTTCGAAATTAAGTGTGGTTGACAGAATAGATTCGTTGATTTCAAACTTTAACGAGTTTAAGTCGGAGCAAAATGAAAGGTGGAATGAAAGAAAGAAGGAGAAGGAAGAAGCACTTGATCTAGAGCGGGAGAAGCTTGCGTTGGAGAAGGCACGGCTCGCGTACGAGCAAGAAAAGGTGGAGTTTGCGATGATGGACAAAAATATCGACGATCTTCCCGAGCAAGAAAGAGCGGGGTGGGCGGCGAAGAGAAACATGATCGCGAACAAGTGGCTTGGAAAAGATATGCTTGTAATTTTTTTTAATTTAATGAAATTTATCTTTAGTTTTTTTTTTCGGTTTTATTTTTTATTTTTTTTTAAAATATTGCCGTTTTAAAAAAAAAATAAATTATATGTTTTTTATACATTTTTTATAAAAAAATAATTATGAAATATAAAATATATAATTAAAAAAAAGGAAAAAGAATAAAAAAAGGAAGGGGGAATGGGGGAGTTGGGGGAAACCATTTCCAAAGTTTGGGGGAGAAAATGGGGGAAATGACATGGCGCTGATGTGGCAGTTGGGGGAGTTGGGGGAATGGGGGGGCACACCATATAGTCTTATGTGTTTGTGTATTTAGAAGGCGAGAAACAGAGCCGTGTTGAAGAGATTCTTGGGGAGGTTAAGTTGGAAAGTTTTCTTTGGTTTAAATGTAGATCCAAATATAGATCTCTCAGTTGGAAACACTGGCGAAGCTTACTAGGGGCCGGCGGGGGCGGCCGACCCCCCCGAATTTTCGTGTAGAAATGCCTATTATATAGTATTCATATAGAAAATTTTAAAAATATAGGGTTTCGACCCCCGAAACTGGTTTTCGACTCCCGAAACTAGTGACTTCCGACCCCCGAACCTTCGGGTCAAGCTTCGCCACTGGTTGGAAAGATTGGTGTAAATTTTCATTTTATATGTTTTAGTTGGTTTGGAGTCTATCGTCTCCTTACGTGGTATGGTGGCATTTTTGTTATTGAAGTTAATGTTAAAAAAATTCACTTATTAATTATTAACCTAGCTATATGAGGTTTGCATAAATGGATTATCATAAAGTTGTCTGTGAAGATTAATATTAAATTAGTGGGTTGGCCCGCGCGATGCGGCGGGTACACAACCTCTAATATAACGTTACTATACACAATCTAAAAGACATGTTATAAGATGCTAGTCGCACTCTAAAACATTTAAGAAGTTAATGTTCTCTAAATATTTTTGTTTAATAAGAATAGGGGACCAAATTCCGGCTTAGTGATATGAAAGTTATGAATGTGAAATATTTATGTTGTAAACTATGTCGTCAAGGCGAATAGGCGCACTTACGATAGCCAGAATGGCATGTAAAAAAATAAAAAAAAAAATAATCACTTTATTCATCTATGCTTTAGTGATTGCACGAAATTGACTAAACACGATGTATCGATAGTTAATGATAGAGTTTATGAGTTGCACTATTATTTTGCATTGTCCATGATCGATCCGTGATAGATGTATCGATGGTTAATGATAGAGTTTATGAATTGCATTATTATTTTGCATTGTCCATGATCGATCCGTGATAGATGTATCGATGGTTAATGATAGAGTTTATGAGTTGCATTATTATTTTGCATTGTCCATGATCGATCCGTGATAAATGTCTCGATGGTTAATGATAGAGTTTATGAGTTGCATTATTCTTTTGTACAATTGCTATTAAAAGTGGTACATAAGGGTATAAATGGAACAAAGAGGGTAAAAATTTGAAGATTACACTTGAGGCTTTTGGTATGTCATCTTAATTTTGACATTTTAGACATTTTTTGCCATGACTCCCCTTTTACAATGTAAAGTATGTTGGAAAGTTTAGAAGGTGAATGGAGTTTTAAGTAAATGAAATTATAATTTAGTGAAATTATAATTATTGAGGAAAAACTCTTTAATAGAGTTAATTTATTTGTGACACTTTATTATAGTTTTAAAACTAAAATTAAATGTATAACTCTTCATGTGGTGAATTGAAGAAACATTTATGATACTTGATTATAGTTTTAAGACTAACATTAAGTGTCTAATTATGTTAGACTCTTCATTCCCCTTTGCCTCTTGTATATATTAGAGACTTTTGTGTCATATATGATACATGGGAAAATACACATAAGAATATACATGAGCAATATTCACTAAGAAACTCTTGCAACACTCATAACTCTAGAGTAGCAACCAAGTATCGATTATTTTTCAGGCAAGTGGGATAGTCCGGCAGTGCACCATCGTCACTGTTTCGAACCGGTGTACCCTGGGAACAGACGACGAATCTGTTTAAGGGAATTGTGTCAAACACAAGCCCGGTTCCTTTTTCTTTGATTTCGTTTTCTGTTACAGTTCATTGCAGAAAGTACAAGGACTTGGAAACATGTGAGGTTCATGTATGAAAGGCATTGCGACGATTATTATGTAAGTTTTCTAACAAACTTAAACAGATTAGTAAAACAGACTTTCGTGTAGATTGGGAACCAATCTTTAAACCTTCTTCTTAAGGACTTTTTGGTTCGCGAAAGTTTGTAAATATTTTTCTTTGAAATATGTTGTGGTACATCGAATCGGATTAAATTTGTGATTGGAGTGAAATCTTTAATCCGAATGTTCATGGTCTTTCGGGTTCATGGGTTTTGGGTCGTGTTTAGATAAACCCGATTATTAACATATATTTAGACGTTTTTGAAATACTAAAATTCTAATGAGAGTATTAGAAAAGTCATAATATTTGTAAACCCATGAAAAACATTTGATAATGTTTTCTTTCTAAGAATATTAGAAAGATAATTTCAATGTATTTGAAATGTTTACATTTTCTAATAAGAGTATTGGAAAATTAAAAGGTTTCGAAATAGAAGGTTTTGAAACATGTATTTCTAACAAGCGTGTTAGAATCGACGACGTTGAAAGAATAACGTGTCATGAAAAATTTCTAATAAGCGTATTAGAAATAATTATTTACAAAATCAAAAGTTTAATCTTTAATCTTATATATTGATTTTCTAACAAGCGTGTTAGAAATTGATGATTTTGTAAAGGCAAATAAGATGTTTATATTTCTAACGAATGTGTTAGAAAAGATTATTGTACAAAATACACAAACGGGTTAGAAATGATTATTTTGGAAAATAATCAACATTGAACCAGTTTGGTTAAAATTCGACGGTTTCGAACGAGCGAGTTTGAAACGGGTATATTTTGGAAAATCCGAAGTTAATACCATTTAGATGGTTTAATTTTCTAACGAGCGTGTTAGAAATGGTTTATTTTATATAAACCAATAAGGTCTAAAATGATTGTCATAATCATGTATTTCTAACGAACATGTTAGAAACGGTTGAGAATATCAATGATATTTAAAACGATTTTGGATAATCATTTATTTTTAACGTGTAATCGTTTGTATTCTAACAAGTATGTTAGAAATGGTTAATTTTGTAACCGTATATGTTTATATGGCACACGTATAGTTTCTAATGAGCGAATTAGAAATGGTTAATAATGAAAACCATATACTCTAACTAGTGAGTTATGAATGGTTTAAATAATAAAACTATATTAGAGTTTATGGTTTTGATTTGTAATCAAAACATAAATATGTATAGTTTATGGAAAATACTTGTAAAAGTAGAAATGTGTTGTATGAGTAAAACATGTCTTTTACAAATTCTATATGGTTTGATACTTGTATGAGAAGTATGATGACTTGAACCATATAATAGTCTAGAGAGACTATTTAGTGTAAAACAACTTGATGTTGTTTTGGATATATTTACTGGTTCGACTACTTGTGAGTAGCTAAGTATAAACAACTTTGTTGTTTTGAACAGTGTATTGAGGGAGTACCTCGAAACATGCCACGAGACGATATAATTGGTATTATTTCGTCGAACAATAAAGTGTTGAAGAGAATAACACTTTGAGATTTGATGTTTATATATCCTTATAATCCGTTTAAATATATATGTAATATGTTATATATAGTTTGGATTATATTAAAATTATAATTTGATAAATTATAATTATTAATAAGTCCTTAATTTGGTGAATTAAAGACTAAAACTCTTGAGTAGAGTTTTATGTCTTTGATTAGAGGGTTTCATTTGTTGTCACTTTATTAGAGTCTTTATGTCTCAAATTAAGTCTCTATTTATGAAGACTCTTCATATATCCATGTTCTTATATAATGGAAGGCTTTGTGCCTCATTTGGATATATAGAAAGTAGATACATGGAAATAAGAGTAAACTCTTGAGTAGAGTTTCATGTTTTTTGAAATAAGAGTAAACTCTTGAGTAGAGTTTCATGTTTTCTAATTAAAGTTTTATGTTACTTTATTAGAGCTCTTATGTCAATTTATTAGAGCCTTTATTTTAAATTAAGTCTCTAATTAAGTGACTAAGAGGAAAAACTCTTCATCCATTCCCATTAAGATAATCATGATCAACGTGGCAAGTGTATTGAAGTTAAATGCACGGAAACGATATATGTCATCTAATGTTGAGAGCATTTACGTAGCAATGCACAAATGTAGTTTTGATGACTATAACATATGATAGAAATATATGTTATTATTCATAAGTCTTTGATAAATATTGCAAAATTTATTATAAAAGACTTAGAATGGTGATGGATGTGTAGAGTCTCTACAAACCATCATTGTTAGTTGAATTATATGGAGGATTCGTGATATATTTTGGGAGAGTTACCCAATAAATAGTTTCAACAAAATATATACATATCATTTAGGCATATGTGAATGTCATGTAGTTGGGTGTCAATCTAATTGACTTGTTGATGATGAATATGTTCATCAAAGTGACTTATATTAAGACTTATGTTTAAGTCCTAAAGAGTCAATGGTGATGCCTTGGAGATTAAAGGCAAATGAGTCTTGATCCTAATGGATGGAATGAATTATGGTTTTGAAGCATTCTTTAAACCAAGGTTTTGGAATGGTAAACAAAATCTCATTTTGTGTCTAAACTAAGACGTGAATGTTAGGAAGAGATAATGAGTTATCTCTTAAGGCTGTGAAGAATCAGATTGATGCATCTTCTGTTCACATGCTAAGTATTCATAGTCTAAAGCATGCTAGACTAATACTTGTTAATTTAGATGCTCCACGGAGATTAAATTAACTTTGAACATTCAAACATATGTGACGACATAAGAATGAATTTTGTAAAAGCAAATATATAATTCATTAAAAATGATGACTCAAAAGGACCGAATAAATAGTTCATTGGTAATGATACTATTTAGCTGAATATGAGGAGAATTCATATAGCTCAGAAAACGGTTCGTGTGAGAAATATGGGTTGAGTAATATAATGGATGACCTAAATAACACAAAGATATAGATAGTCGCTATCTTATCACGGGTGTCTAATATCATCACGAGTGATATTACTCAAACTTAATCAAAGTGCAAGCAATGTGGGGGGGGGGGGGAAGAGCCATTTAAGAAACAATCCATAGGGATGTAAAAATGGTACTTGAGAAGTTTTCAAGCTACATATGAAAGGAAGAAACTTTCATCACCCATTTGGTAGTTATCCAATAAACACATAAGTGTGGAGGTGACTTGCATTTGAAAATATAAGGTTTGATATGAACGGATGTGATTTTGGGAAGTACAAATCACACGAACCTAGAATAGACTTATTTTAAGTCAGTCCTATTATGCGGACAAAATTCTTGAGAAGTTCAATGGAAATGACTCTAATGTGGCTAGAATTTTCATTAATTCTTGAGAAGTTCAATGGAAATGATTCTAATGTGGCTAGAACTTTCATTGACATAAGTCAACGTCTAGCTAAGAATCGAGGTGAGTCTGTTAACCAATTAGAGTACTCAAGAATTATTGGCAGCCAAATGTATCTGATGAGTTGTATCAGACCAGACTTAGCAAGCAAGCTAAGTAGATACACGGGCAACCTAAGTTCAATTCATTGAAATTGCGTGACCCAGTTGCTTCGGTACTTAAGATACATACGAGATTACGGGCTGCAATATAAAAGATATCCAGCAGTTATTGAAGGTTACTGTGATGCGAATTGGATATCTTATACGAATGATTCCAAGGCAACGAGTGGGTATTTGTTCACACTTGGAGGTGCCGCGATGACATGGAAATCATCTAAGCAAGCGTTTATTACTAGATCCACGATGGAATCATAATTCATCGCTTTAGAGGATGAATAGGAAAAATGGCTACGTCAATTTGTTAAGGATATACCTAGGTGGCCGAAGCCGGTATTGGCCCAATGCATATGTTGTGATAGTCAATCGGAAATTGGCAGAGCTCATATCACAATGTGTATCAGTAAGAACAGGTATATAAGACGTAGGCATAATACGGTACGACAACTAATCTCTATAAGAGTTATCACTATTGACTATGTGAAGTCAAAGGATAACATCGCGGATCCGCTAACAAAAGGCTTAAGCAGAGAGTTAGTTCAGAAGTCGTCAATGGGAATGGGGCTAAAGCCCGTTAAAGGCTAGGTTTATGCGAAGGAAACCTAACTCAGCTGACTGGAGATCCCAAGATCTGAGTTCAATAGGACAACCTAATTGTATGAACTGGCGAAGGTCACTGTGGGGGAGAGTTGGTGAAAACCCCACATATTACAAAGGGAGTTTACTATAAGATTTAATAAGCTTCCTAGTCCATTCCTAAAAAGTGACAAGGTTGAGGTTAAGCTTATAGCTTTTAATGATCTGACTGAGGTAACCAGTCCCAGTAGATCACCTATGTGAGAGAGAAGTGGGGTCGCTTCGAAGGGTATTGTTGGGGCACAATACTTAATAGCTCTCGCAGAACCAGGCACGTGTCCATGACCATAACGGACACAACTATGAGGACTTGACGTTGTCAGGGAGAGTCTTGTGTGAAGCATATTGTTGTCCACACAAACGGCAGACGAGTTCAAAGACATCGCGTTTGTAACACCCCAACCGATGGCGGAAACATCGAGGTGTCACGTAGTGACGATTGTTCAATAGCTCATGGACTAACGTGCAAATTTGAATACATTGATTAAATAATTTATTACATTGAAATGAAATACAACGATTCTAACTGCCAACTAAATTGAAATACAATGAATCAAAATCTAAATATAAATCCGAAGGCTTAAAGATTGCATCTCAAAACAACCTGAAACATGTACAAAATATTTTGGTCAATACAAAAATTGTATTGGTGAGCATACCCTGTTTAAATAAATATAGTAGAAAAGTGTTTAGCAATTCATGTGTCGTATACTGTTTGCAATTATGTAATAAGTGGTATCCGGGTCAAATCAACCCTAAGAAAAGAAAGCAGATATATATAGTATGCGCTAGTAGTAATGTAATACATAGCAATGACAAGGACTCTCAACAGAGTCACAAGGGTATATACCATAGTACTATTCATTGAAATGCCAGGCCGCAACGGTTAATGATTTGACAGGTCATAGATACAAGAAATGACATAAGCAAACACACATGAGAATTGCATTTAGTAAAAGAAATAGAAACTTTATAGTAAGTACATGAGTCACCCCAAAATAGTAAGACAGTAAAAAAGGGAAAGATATACTCACAGTTTGCGAAAGCGATCAAAATGCACTTAAGCGGTCGTGAGCTAAGTAATGGGAATTCCGAGGAATTCAACCTATAATGTGTAAGAATACTAATAAGGAAGTGTCTAAAAAGTCTAAGGTATCTAGGGTCTAAGGCATTAGGGTTTGCTAAGTCGATTTGGGGAATTAGAGTTTTTATGATCAGTCGCGTTAATGTAAAAGTTGTATATCACAAATATTATATGAAAGGTTGTAAATGTGGTTTAAATAATATAATTATTACCTATTGAATATTTAAAAAAATATATTTGAATAATTAAGACAAAATAATTTAGTTAGTTACTTTAACTAAATTAAAATAAACACAACAATCATAAATAATTAAATAAATAATTTTGAGTTACACAATGATCCAACAAAAGATAATAAAGACATTAAACCATATGATTATTTCTATTTTATAAGAAAAATATTTATAAAATAGATGTTTAAAGTGTATAAAGAAATAAATGTTTTATTATGTCTAATTAAACGTAAATAAGACTAATAATACCATACATGATCCAAAAATACTAGTTTTATAGAAAATGAATGATTTCTGATGTAAACAAATTAGAATAATTTTCTCATAATTTATATAAACTTATTTAAATTTAAAACTGATTTAACGAGATTAAATTATGTTTAAATGATTAAAAATAGGAAAATCAATAAAATTAAATGTTTTCTGAACCAATAATTTTTATATCAGTTCTTGATGATGAGAAATAATTTCTCAAAAAGTTTGAGATTAAAATCATTAAAAATGAATTTTTAATCAATTAATTACGATTAAAACAAATTAAATCAATAAAAATAAGAAAATAAAATATTTTTCAGAAGCTAAAAATATAATAATTTTTTATGAGGTATCAAGAAACTACTCCTAAATTTTTATAATTTTTGGAGCAAAAATGAATTTAATATGAATATTATAAGTTTATATGTATTATATATATAATAAATAACAAAATAAAAGGAAAAGGAAAAGGAAAAAAAATGCTGAAAAAAAAAAAGAAAAAGAATTGTTAGTGCATGGATTCGAACCTGGATCAACCCTTATACAAACACACTAACAAACCACTCCACCACAAGTCCTTTTGTTAATTTTAATTGACACCATATATATTTATAAGATGTTAAGTGTTCATCATCTTCTTCCCCAATTCAACCTAAGAACCCTAACCCTACCCTTCAAATTCAATTACCCAAATAACTTAAGATTGGACATCGGGTTCATGGGGCTTTTAAAGAGGACACTACAAGGACCAAAATGGCATAAAAAATAAAGACTCACATCGCGTATTATGGCCGTAAGTTAAGCTTCAAGTCCCGAATGGAAAAATCACGATTAAGCATCGTTTCAGAACGTTTTTATGTATTTTTTTCATGGGTTTGGAACGAGTATAAGTGCAGAAACGTAATGACGAATTCCCTTTATATAATAGACGATTAAAACGAGCGTTTTGAAGCTTCTTTATGTCCGATCGGTTACAAGAATTAAAGTCACTCTAGACATGTTTTTTTAACGCTTTTAAGACCCAAAACTGTTAGAAATACATGGAGAAACGTTACCCAATTAATGAAAACGATTTAAATGTCTTAAATAAAAGTTGTGGTGTTCGCCGGAATTGGATTCCGGTCGCCGGAATTGTGGAGCTCGCCGGAAAAACGAATTAGCAGGGAAACAAGGAAACAATTTTTTTAAACTTTGAAAATTGGCAGGAATTGCCCCTCATGTTTTAACTAGGTTAGATTAATTATCATCTTGGTTAGATTTTCTTGTAAAAACTTAACTTAACTAACCAAGCTTAACTTAAATGTTTTTAAACTTTTATAAAACTTAATTTTTTTTTTAAATCTTTTACGAATACGTTTCAACATACACATTTGATTAAACTTATACCCGATCCATATTAACTATAAATGATAAGTTTTTTTAGTTTGCTCAAAAATAGATTTTGAAAGCGACGAAATTTATAGGGGTTATAATGGAAATATTTGAAGGGCTATCATTGTCAATTTAATAAAGATGATGGTGACGGTTGTCACAGTCTCCCCTACTTTAGAAAATTTCGTCTCGAAATTTCTTTAAAGTGGAGGTTTCTATGAAGAAAAGGCGTTGTAAAAGTCAACTAGATTTTTAAAAAAATAATTTCATCATTTATGATTTGACAAAATTTAGAATAGTTGTCTAATATCTGAAGTAAAAGTTGACGGTTTGTGTTCTCTGTAGAGGTGGTCAATAGAAAAACTTCAACAAAACTAATTGAAACTTATGTAAAATGTTCTTGTTGAGAATTCTAGCTATTAGTCAACGATCTAATGAAGAGGTAATTAGCAGGTAGTGGGTAGGTTCTTGGTCAGACTCCTAGTTCGCTCCCGCAGTATCGTTTATGCTTATATATAGGGTGTACCGCAGCTAACCCACCACACTCCCGATACTTTAGATTCGTACTGATTGTCTACCAATAGCCTAAGTAGAATTACACACCATCCTCATGTACCTGTAAACCCATGATTGCGTTCCGGACCGAAATCACCGATTTACCTTACACTAGGGTGTTATGCTTTTCCATAACCTTAACAAGAAATAAATGCGTGCAACCAATATGTAATAGCCACTGTAATGAAATAATGTTCAATCATGACATGGTTAGAGGTCCTTCCCTTTCGGGTTTACCCTTTAACCGTAATGAGAATAACATGTAAGTGTAAGACATGATTAGAGATTCTTCCCTTTCGGGTTCACCCTTAACCGGTAGTTTCTGTTTACATCGTTGGTTTTAAACACTCATATTGATAGACTCTGAGATTTACACCGTTCCCCTCGGATTAAAGAAATACTCTAATCCGAGTCGTACGTGGGCACTGGTTTAGATCTCATACGAGTTATCAACTAGTATGTTTATTGGCCATGATGAAAAACAAATAATGTATAGTATAACAGGGTTTTGCTCAAAACAGGAAAGAAAATGTGCATACCAAATATGCGTTCAAGTAAGTATATAAGTATAGCATAAAATTTTGACTGAAAAGATAGTATAACATAAATCGAGTAAATCGCACAATTGCACAAAATGAAAGTAAACGAGTTGAATTAATGCAAATAGGCAATGTGAAATTAATCACAAATGACGTGTTAGAAATAACTATGAATAAAAATGGTGCAAGAGTAAAATAATGAAATAACGTGTATAGCCTACTGGCATGCAAGTTAAAATCTAGTAATTTTACATGTATGTGTTATACTATAAAAGACTTTTAGCAACATCCGGATAAAAGGGTATGTCCATTGTTTAAACCAAAAGTTTTGCAACTGAAAAAGTATAATTGTAAAAGGTAAATTTTCGCAGTTTACTCGACTTTGTAATATTGTTGAAAGAACAGTAGTGATGCATGAGAATAAATTTTTAGAAATCGAAGTGTGTTTTAGATTCAAAACAGGTTCATTTGCAAAATCTTCGTAAATACACATTTTCATGTGTTTACGAGAAGTCGAGTTTGAAAAAAAATGTTGTAAAACTTATTATTAGTTGCAAATTTCTCTCGAAAATATATATTGGTTATGTCATATGAAAACAAAGGGTTACATTTGTCCTTTAAAATATGCAGTACAAGTTTGTAAAATGCAAAATGAAACCATTTCATGAACTATGTGCAATTCTAATGTGCTTTAAAAGATCATGATTTTAAAATGACGTGAGTGATAAGATTAAAGTATGTAATAGATTACCAACATTTAAGAAAATTCATAATCAACGAGATGTAGAAATAGATCCTTGAGATGTGGATTTCACTCCTAACTCAAAGATGTATTTCAAAATTGAAAATGATTGTGGAATGAAACCAATCACTAAGTTAAGGATATCACTCCCAGCTTAGTGGTTAAGTTTCTTTTTGAAGGAATTACTCTTTGAGGTGTGGATGTCACTCCTATCTCAAAGATATATTCCTAAGATAAATAACCTAGAGAGGAGTGAAACTAATCACCAAGGTATGGATACCACTCCTAACTTGATGATATCGTTTCGTTTGTGAAATACGAGCGTCTTATTCGCCAAGCAAAATATCGAAAGAATAGCGAGAAATAATCATAAGGAAAATATCATGGAAGAAAATATAAGAAATAAGAGAAATATAAACGAGAGGACTCGTGAAAGTAAGCTTAGTTATAGACTAGGCTAAAAGGCATTCTAATAACCTAGTTCCCTATAACCATGGCTCTGATACCAATCTGTAACACCCCAACCGATGGCGGAAACATCGAGGTGTCACGTAGTGACGATTGTTCAATAGCTCATGGACTAACGTGCAAATTTGAATACATTGATTAAATAATTTATTACATTGAAATGAAATACAACGATTCTAACTGCCAACTAAATTGAAATACAATGAATCAAAATCTAAATATAAATCCGAAGGCTTAAAGATTGCATCTCAAAACAACCTGAAACATGTACAAAATATTTTGGTCAATACAAAAATTGTATTGGTGAGCATACCCTGTTTAAATAAATATAGTAGAAAAGTGTTTAGCAATTCATGTGTCGTATACTGTTTGCAATTATGTAATAAGTGGTATCCGGGTCAAATCAACCCTAAGAAAAGAAAGCAGATATATATAGTATGCGCTAGTAGTAATGTAATACATAGCAATGACAAGGACTCTCAACAGAGTCACAAGGGTATATACCATAGTACTATTCATTGAAATGCCAGGCCGCAACGGTTAATGATTTGACAGGTCATAGATACAAGAAATGACATAAGCAAACACACATGAGAATTGCATTTAGTAAAAGAAATAGAAACTTTATAGTAAGTACATGAGTCACCCCAAAATAGTAAGACAGTAAAAAGGGGAAAGATATACTCACAGTTTGCGAAAGCGATCAAAATCCACTTAAGCGGTCGTGAGCTAAGTAATGGGAATTCCGAGGAATTCAACCTATAATGTGTAAGAATACTAATAAGGAAGTGTCTAAAAAGTCTAAGGTATCTAGGGTCTAAGGCATTAGGGTTTGCTAAGTCGATTTGGGGAATTAGAGTTTTTATGATCAGTCGCGTTAATGTAAAAGTTGTATATCACAAATATTATATGAAAGGTTGTAAATGTGGTTTAAATAATATAATTATTACCTATTGAATATTTAAAAAAATATATTTGAATAATTAAGACAAAATAATTTAGTTAGTTACTTTAACTAAATTAAAATAAACACAACAATCATAAATAATTAAATAAATAATTTTGAGTTACACAATGATCCAACAAAAGATAATAAAGACATTAAACCATATGATTATTTCTATTTTATAAGAAAAATATTTATAAAATAGATGTTTAAAGTGTATAAAGAAATAAATGTTTTATTATGTCTAATTAAACGTAAATAAGACTAATAATACCATACATGATCCAAAAATACTAGTTTTATAGAAAATGAATGATTTCTGATGTAAACAAATTAGAATAATTTTCTCATAATTTATATAAACTTATTTAAATTTAAAACTGATTTAACGAGATTAAATTATGTTTAAATGATTAAAAATAGGAAAATCAATAAAATTAAATGTTTTCTGAACCAATAATTTTTATATCAGTTCTTGATGATGAGAAATAATTTCTCAAAAAGTTTGAGATTAAAATCATTAAAAATGAATTTTTAATCAATTAATTACGATTAAAACAAATTAAATCAATAAAAATAAGAAAATAAAATATTTTTCAGAAGCTAAAAATATAATAATTTTTTATGAGGTATCAAGAAACTACTCCTAAATTTTTATAATTTTTGGAGCAAAAATGAATTTAATATGAATATTATAAGTTTATATGTATTATATATATAATAAATAACAAAATAAAAGGAAAAGGAAAAGGAAAAAAAATGCTGAAAAAAAAAAGAAAAAGAATTGTTAGTGCATGGATTCGAACCTGGATCAACCCTTATACAAACACACTAACAAACCACTCCACCACAAGTCCTTTTGTTAATTTTAATTGACACCATATATATTTATAAGATGTTAAGTGTTCATCATCTTCTTCCCCAATTCAACCTAAGAACCCTAACCCTACCCTTCAAATTCAATTACCCAAATAACTTAAGATTGGACATCGGGTTCATGGGGCTTTTAAAGAGGACACTACAAGGACCAAAATGGCATAAAAAATAAAGACTCACATCGCGTATTATGGCCGTAAGTTAAGCTTCAAGTCCCGAATGGAAAAATCACGATTAAGCATCGTTTCAGAACGTTTTTATGTATTTTTTTCATGGGTTTGGAACGAGTATAAGTGCAGAAACGTAATGACGAATTCCCTTTATATAATAGACGATTAAAACGAGCGTTTTGAAGCTTCTTTATGTCCGATCGGTTACAAGAATTAAAGTCACTCTAGACATGTTTTTTTAACGCTTTTAAGACCCAAAACTGTTAGAAATACATGGAGAAACGTTACCCAATTAATGAAAACGATTTAAATGTCTTAAATAAAAGTTGTGGTGTTCGCCGGAATTGGATTCCGGTCGCCGGAATTGTGGAGCTCGCCGGAAAAACGAATTAGCAGGGAAACAAGGAAACAATTTTTTTAAACTTTGAAAATTGGCAGGAATGGCCCCTCATGTTTTAACTAGGTTAGATTAATTATCATCTTGGTTAGATTTTCTTGTAAAAACTTAACTTAACTAACCAAGCTTAACTTAAATGTTTTTAAACTTTTATAAAACTTAATTTTTTTTTTTAAATCTTTTACGAATACGTTTCAACATACACATTTGATTAAACTTATACCCGATCCATATTAACTATAAATGATAAGTTTTTTTAGTTTGCTCAAAAATAGATTTTGAAAGCGACGAAATTTATAGGGGTTATAATGGAAATATTTGAAGGGCTATCATTGTCAATTTAATAAAGATGATGGTGACGGTTGTCACAGCGTTCTACTCAGAGCCAGTGGGCTAAGTGCGTTTCATAAGCGAAGGTTCAAAGGGTCACACCTACCTATCGTATGCAAAACTCAACTGTTGAAATTTAATCGGAATGAGGTTGCTTCTCAGAATGACTCCTATTCATATAGGGGTTTGTTCGAAATATGCGTGTTTTGATAAATCTCCATTCATGTGGGGGATTGTTGGAAAGTTTAGAAGGTGAATGGAGTTTTAAGTAAATGAAATTATAATTTAGTGAAATTATAATTATTGAGGAAAAACTCTTTAATAGAGTTAATTTATTTGTGACACTTTATTATAGTTTTAAAACTAAAATTAAGTGTATAACTCTTCATGTGGTGAATTGAAGAAACACTTATGATACTTGATTATAGTTTTAAGACTAACATTAAGTGTCTAATTATGTTAGACTCTTCATTCCCCTTTGCCTCTTGTATATATTAGAGACTTTTGTGTCATATATGATACATGGGAAAATACACATAAGAATATACATGAGCAATATTCACTAAGAAACTCTTGCAACACTCATAACTCTAGAGTAGCAACCAAGTATCGATTATTTTTCAGGCAAGTGGGATAGTCCGGCAGTGCACCATCGTCACTGTTTCGAACCGGTGTACCCTGGGAACAGACGACGAATCTGTTTAAGGGAATTGTGTCAAACACAAGCCCGGTTCCTTTTTCTTTGATTTCGTTTTCTGTTACAGTTCATTGCAGAAAGTACAAGGACTTGGAAACATGTGAGGTTTATGTATGAAAGGCATTGCGACGATTATTATGTAAGTTTTCTAACAAAGTATAGATATAGATATAGATAAACATAAACATAAAGAGGGAGTAATTATAATAAAGATGGATGAAATTAAAGAGGGATTAAATGATTTCTTTGGGTTACATGGTACAAGTATCTTAATGCATTGAAGGGTAAATTAGGGAAGATTTATATGACATTTGAGGGTTAAAGCACATGGCTTTTCATATGCCATCTTAAGTTTACCAACTTGGACAACTTTACCCATCCCTCACTCTTTATAATGTAGTAGAGATTAGTAGGAAAGTTGAATGAGTAAAAGTAGCTAATTTAATTATTAGTATTGTATTAGTTATTTGAATTTTTAGAATTAACTAGTTTGATTTAACTAGTAGAGATAATGATGTGAGCTAGTAGTAGATTATTACTAGAAGTATTTGAATAAGATTAGTAATGGTTATTTTAGTATAGATAAGGGTCTAGCTTATTGTTATTATGTGTCTCTTTCTTTGTAAGTTCATTTGTTTGAATAAGACTTGCGAGTCCATCCCCCCAAATATCACATTTTGTGTTGATATGATTGTCTAGGTGAACAATTGGTTGGATTCAAGTGACGTTTCGCAAGAGTATCGGTTTATAAGAAGAGGCTGATTGTGTTTGATCGACTTGGAAGCTATATTTTGTGTGTTGCACGAAAAAAATAATGGGTTTCTTAATCCTTGAAGGTGCGTCTCTAAAAAAAAAGAAGGGGATCATAATTATTCCTTTTTGCATTTTTTTTTGGTGACTTGAATTAGAATATATCGTTTACTTTGTTTGGTGGTCAACAAAGAAAGGTGAAAGGAAAAACAAAACTTGTTTTTTTTTTCTTTTGTCGTGACTTGAGAAGAAAACAAAAGCAGATTGATTGTTTTCTTAAAGGGTGACGTATAGTAATTGGGTCAGACGATTGAGAAAAAAATCATTGGTGGTATTCTTTGGGCAGGGTAAATTTGGCAGGCAAGAATCGAGAAGACGTCTAACAACTCATATTAGGGCTGGCAAATCGTGTATACCCGACCTGTTAAGACACGAATTTGTTAAGACATGAACACAAAACATATATACCCGAACACGACGCGATAACTTATCATGTACTTTTTTCTAAACCTGAACACGAACCTGTTTATACCTGGTTTACACGATAATACAAGTTTGTACCAAGTTAACATGATAAGTCGATAAGACACAATAATACATGTTTACACTAGGTTAATACGATAATACACGAACATGTTTTTCAAATCCGACACATTAAATGGGTATCATCAGCATTAAAAAGGTAGAATTATATAAAAACGTATAACTCCAATACTCCACCCTCACAACCTATATTTAAAAAAAAAAAAAAACATTATTAACATGTCTTAACGGGTACTAAACAGGTAAACAAGTATTTAACCTGTTTAGACACGAAAATTAACAGGTATATTTCGTGTCTACCTGTTTAGGACACGAAACCTGTTAAGGTCATACCTGTAACTGTTAAAATCGTATAGGTTTGTGTCAGGTATTCGTGTTCGTGTCTGAAATTGCCAGCCCTAACTCACACATACATTTTAACCTGACGGGGGACCTCTTCAAAGAAAACGTGTTTTTATAGATTACTAGTCGATCAAAATATGTAATTTGAACTGGGATAGATAGTGTGAGTTCAATATTCGTGATATAATCTTGTAACTTTCGGATTCCAGTTTTTAGTTGGCCCGTTTTTTATATTTATATAGAAATTTCGTCGTTTCAAAAAACAATTATACCATAAAGTCAAACGTCTTTTTATCTTTAATATGAGTATCCTACCGTTATACTTTTGAATAAAGAAATCGAAAACCTAGCTGCGTAAAACACAATGGGCATAATGTAAAACACATTGAGTATCAAATTAAAAGCGCAATACACGGTATGGTAGAAAACACAATGAATAGTGGCCTAAAACACAATAGACAACATACTAAAAATACAATGAACGACATACTAAAAACACACTGGATAAAGTTAAATCATATGTATACTGATAACACAATAACAAGCAGAAGACACAATGAAGTAAAAAAAAAACCCAGTTAACACGTATTTTTTAACTTTTATATAGCTATACGATACTCATATTAAAGATAAAAAATCTCGTTAGTATGGTGATTTTTTTTAAAATATCGTATGAAAAAAGGTATAGATGTTTTAAAATGATGAGTGAAATTGACACATGTCTTGAATGTGTAGAGAGAAAGTCAACAAATATGGTGTTTCCTTTTATGTTCTTCCTCAAGTTTAATAATTAACTTTTCCCTCATACTAATATGTAGAAAAAAAATATATTTTGTATTTGATCCTAACCCTATAAGATAAATCTATATATACATATAATAAACGAAAAAGGTGTATGCCACATGACACTATGTGAGCCTTCACACCCCTTAATTTCCCTTTAAATTTATTTTAATTAAAAATAACTATCAACTATTATTTTAAAATTTCAATATGTTAATTAATATTATTATCTTTATTTTTTCCTTATCTTCCCCACACTAAAGATGAGCATATTGCACCGAATACCAAACTGATACCGATGCCGATCCCGAACCGAGGGTGTTCAGTATCGGTATTGGTACTCACATTTAGAGGTTTTCGTTTTCGGTATCGGTATTTTAAGGTAAAATACCGATACCATACCGGTACCATACCAATACCGAACCGATACCGGACCGTATGTTTTCGGTATCGGTATTGGGTTTTGGGAGTTTTCAGAATCGGTATTTTCGGGATCGGTATCGGTTGGTATCGATACCGTCCCGAGCTCATCCATACCCCTCACTATTTTTAAAAGTTAATAACTTTTATATACGACATTTAAAAAATTACATTAAGTTAACGAGCGTTTTATTATCTTTCCAACGAGCACCATAGTGCTATATAAAAACACGAAAAGAAAACCCGACTTTTTTAGTGGGTTTTTGTTTATGCAGAAAAAAAACATAATGTGTTTAGATAATTCATTAAACATGTCCAGGCAAGTCAATAATCATGTTATGATAGTATATATACTTTTGAACCTACTATTACATATAAAAAACCGCTAACTACATATATATTCACAAATTTAGTCAGTTTGGTAAGAATATAACTTTTTTTGTATTTTAATTCGTATTGCTAGGAACATTTGTTACAAAGGTTACCAAGCCGGTTAGATGTAGCATATGATTCTTAGACACCAAGTAAATATATAGCTAATAAGTAATAATTAATCACCCACCATGCACGTCTCTTTAAATCAATCATCATAATGACATATCATTTGATACCAAATTGGTTGTTTTTTTCCCAGGTTCACATCACAGTTTGAGAATGTCTTAAGGAAGTGACAAAGGTATACAGAGACTTAAGTCGAGGAAGATATACACACGTAGAATTATAAGTAGGTTTTATGAGTTATCGAGTGTTTGAAACTTTAAAAAAAATTCCTGGAAAAACGACTTATTCCTTTTATAGCACACACATAAGATAACTTCAAATTAGATTTGTCTGTCCTGTGAAGACAAATCTAGTATATTATATATTATTTTAACGAATAGCTTTCACAAAATATATCTCAATTTGATATACATGAGTAATAGTATTAGATCTATACGATATAATAAAAGAAAGAAAATGGGGGACACGTATCACTCTATAGGGTAATTAATCTTCATGGGGTTTTCCCTCCTTTTTATATTATATTTATGTGAATTTAAAAAATTAAATGTAGATAAAATGAAGTGAATGAGATCGTTGTAATTTAAATGTACTTTTAAAATAATTTCCTAAGCAAAAAATAATTACCATATTAATTTGAAGTTGAAAAATACGATTTAGATAAATGGACTTAGAAGTAATTGTAATTTTGAATTAATTAGAATTTGAAAAAAAAATATGATATGGATTAACATGGTTATAACTAATTGTAACAATGAATTTTTTTTTTTACTTTTTTACTTTAAGGAATATAATTTTAAAATAATTTCCTGAATTAAATACTGATAATTACTATATTTGTTACTGTGTAATATTGATCAACAAAATGGTTTTTACAACAGTACCAAATTAAAAGTTGTTACATTAAGAAAACGCTTTATTGAAGCTGAAATAATATCTTGAGGAAATATTGGCACGTACACATTTATTCAACAAATTAATTTAATACCATCTGACAAGAAGAATCCATTCAAATTTCAACGAAGATAAATTCCATTAGCGGTATATTCCACGATGGTAGTAAACAAGAGCCAAGGACAATCGTTATCAAGAATTGATTTGCATTTGATATATCTAGTGTTCACTCATGGTCAGTTATACATTGCATTATCAATAATAAATAGGGAAAAGTGAATATGGGATTGTTACACATCTAAACTTATATGCGAAACACATCAAAACTACGTCAGTTTGATTAAATCTTACCAAAATTAAAGCAAATCTATTTTAACAACTCCACAACCTCAGCATTCTTTTATGCCATTGTTGATGACCGTGCACAGAGGGGAATTTTTTTTTATCATGATTCAATTGCCACATAATATAAAGTCAACGTATTGGTAGGGCTGCTATTAGTATTTTAAATAGCAAGAAGAAGATTAAAATTGACTTAGTAAAAAGTTTCAAAAAGATTTAATTTAAGCTTATTTAAAATTAATCAAAA
The DNA here is from genome assembly GCA_030844895.1 of Ambrosia x helenae. Taxonomy (NCBI): domain Eukaryota; kingdom Viridiplantae; phylum Streptophyta; class Magnoliopsida; order Asterales; family Asteraceae; genus Ambrosia; species Ambrosia x helenae. The sequence goes on along the minus strand of CM061227.1, from coordinate 12,327,913 downwards.
TTAAAAAGATGGGGAGGAAGGAGGTGAACATGTAAATACTGGTGGAAGGTTTTGAAGAGACAAAGATAACCAAGGGTGTACAACAGCAATGTCGGAGGAGAATACGATGTTATTGAGTTTGTTAAAGTAGATTTAATCTAATTTTAGTAAGATTTAATCAAAACGACGTAGTTTTGATAGGTTTCACATCTAAGCTTATATGTGTAACAGCCACATATTCACTTTCCCCGAAATTGGGAGTGAGAAAGTAGAAAATAAAATTTTCCATATATCAACAAAAACTACACATTTTGGTAAATATTTTTTAAACTACTCATTTTGGTAAATAAGTTTCTAACTACACTAATTTTGGAAAAAACTCTATAACATTCATTATTTTATTTGTAACATTGGCATCTCTATCAAATGTATTAGTAATTTAACTCTGGCTCTGTTTTTTATTAGGGGAAAAAATATTTGAAAAAATATTTTTATTTTTGTTTGGAATAAAACAATTTATTGTATAAAGTAAATAATTACTTTAATAAGTTAAAAATATAAATTTTTCAAGTTTTCTGAAAACAGATTTATATTCCTGTTTTAAAATGTTAAAAATATTTTTTGTGAAATTTTGATATAAAAATGATTAAAACGAATTTATTATGAATTAATTATGAATAAAATAAGTTTATTAATTAAAAATAATTAAATAGCTTTTTTATGAAAATAACATTATGGTTTATAAAGCTTATAAGTTTATAAACTTAAAATAATTTTTCCAGAATTTAATAAAATATTTTTCCTAGACTAACCAAATTAACCTTTTAATTTTAATGTTTCAAAATGCCCCCTAGATTTTAACGGAGTTAGTTAGATTTTAACGAAGTTAGTCCTAATACCCAACATTGAAATCAATTAGAAGGTTAATACATGAAGTTGTTACTTTAAACTATTAGTACCTCACATTGAAACTAGGTGGAAACCATAAGGACTAACGGTGTAATTTTTTCGTTAGTTAATGAATTGATATTGTCTAATAGTGTAGGGAGTAGTGGCGTGGGTTGAGCGTTGCTCACCTAGCGTGGGTTTGAGGTCAGGCGTGGGGGGTTTGGGGGTATGATGTGGAGGGGCTTGATTGGTTGATTTAAAAAAAAACATGTGATGTAGTAGTTTTATTTTATTTGATGTATTTTTTTTATTTAATTTGATGTATTTGTGTCAACTCATGCCCAACACTCAAGCCCCTCTACTCCCTAACCTTGAGTTTAAGTTTGATGGTAGGGTTTCGTAGAGTGTAGATCCAACAATGGATCCAGAAGATGATAGCAATCACCGGCTGGGCTGAGAGAGGCAGCACTATGGCAACGACCCTCATAACCCGTAGTTCCTCTCTCAGCCTTATTCTGTAGACTCCGAACACTATGATACTCATCCCGGGGTTTGTACAAGTCAAAAATCAACCCACTTCCCATACTCGAATAGCTTGCGGCAGTGTACCCAACCTACTTACTTCCTAGTAATACAAAAATGTATAATTACCAAAATCAAAAACAGATTCAACAATTCTCACTACATAAAATTGTAATTAATGAGACAATTATCATATCATATAATAGTAGGAATGACTAAGTTTTTACGAAGCTTTATGTTGACTTATTATTATTCAGGTGAGTGTATGTAAAGCTAAAGAATCAAAATAAATGGATGTGAGCACTGCACTTGGTTTATGTCAACATAGAAAACACAAGGAAAACTAAAACATGAAAAGAAACCAACCACAGTACGAAAATCAAAACCAAAACTGATCTCGAAACATGTCATCTCATAGAAAACACAAAATGTAAAAAATAAATCACTGCCGAAAAACCAAGGTCTAGTCCATAAGTAATCAAGAGCCCAGAAATACTACAAAACAAGCGAGGTGCCTCAGAACGAAAATGGGAACATCAACTGAATGTTACCTAAATCTCATTCAAACATAACTATAGCAACCATGGTGCAGCAACATTGACTGGAAACAAAGATCACCACGAACTGCTGGCTTTGGTGGTGGATCAACCGACAGTAGCTAGAAGAGAGCGACTGCGGTAGCATATGCAACACGAACCAAAAAATTAGTCGTCCAGATAGTAATAAGATCCAGCAAGTTTCTGTTCCCTGTCCTTTGTTGAATTAAGCTTGTTGATTCTTGGTCGGAAATTAGTTGGGTCCCGCCTAAATGTAATGGTGAGATGCTGTAACACATCAAAAGCACAAGTTTCAAACTTGGTTAACAGATGATTGCATGAAATGTAAAAAAATTAAGTAAATAAAACAAAACTCTATCTCCATAATTTACAATCAAATTTTTAGAATAATATTTAAAAGATCAATCATGTATGAGAAAAATAAGAAAGAAATGAACGAGGCGTTTGTTGGTTGGCTAGGGGGAGTTTTGACCCATACATACAAAATTGCATGCTTCACGGTTTTGGTCGGTTCTAAGCCTGTTCAGCAGGTCCAATTTGCCGATTATTAAAAAATAATTAAATAAACATAGTTAGATTAATAGCTTCGGTGTGAGACTTACCGATAAGAAGAGATTCATTCCAGTTAATAAAGACTGAGGTGCATTTGCAACACAATCAACCGATGGCTTCCCTTCATAAACAATCACCCTATCTGCTAGATAAGTTGCCATTATAAAATCATGTTCAACCACAAATGCAGTCTTCTTAGCATGTAGTATAAATCTCTTTATAACTTTTGATGCGACTATACGCTGCTCGGAATCAAGGTATGCGCTTGGTTCATCAATCAGGTATATATCAGCAGGCTAGAATAAAAACGCAAAAACGCCAAGTTAGGTCACGTTGACGATATTTAGAAATCAAAACAATAGTTGTTAATAAAACTGATATATAAAATATAAAAAAAAAAAGTAGAGAGAATTAATCACCTTGCCAAGACACAAGCATAACGCAACTCTTTGCAATTCTCCACCAGAAAGATTAACAACTTCTTGATCCATTAGCTGCTCTATTTGAAGAGGCTTCATCACATCGGAAACAAACTGAGGATGCATATACGAGTCACGAATCTTTTGATGTAGCAAATGCCTGACTGAATGAGGAAATTTAGGACTGATCTTCTGAGGTTTGTAAGAAACATTAAATTCAGGTATCTCCGTCTCAGAGCCGCCTTCCACAGTATCAGGCTTCAGTAAACCAGCCTACAAAAAAGATGAATATGACAAAGGCACCCAAAATAATATGATATCCATCCTTTCACAAATAAATGGGCTGATTGGGCTGTGTTCCATCTCCAACAGGTCAACCGGTAAAATTTAATACACATAAATGAAAAGAGATTGAAAGGAAGCAGGTCGAATGAGTCAAAAGATTCAGGGTGATTTTTGTGGTGGACTTTTAAGTTATGAATAAAGCTGACCCGTTTGAATTTTAAAAAAAAAAAAATGAATGAGTCAAAAGTTACCCAAAGTGTATTTTAAATGCAAAAAAGATTGCTTTATCCCTCTCCAAACTAGCAAAATGGAGGAAATCGTAGGAATAATGGTCAAAAAATAAATAAGTAAAAAACCTTCCAAAATCATTCTTCTAAAAAAGTAGATTAATCGTAAAAATAATATATATTTTGTAATCATCTTTGGACATAAATTATGCCAAACAAGTAGAGTACCAAAAAAATTGATTAAAATGAAACGAGTCAAATAAGTTCAAAACCGTAAAAGTGTATATTATACGCATAAAGCCTCCCAAATGCTAACTATTGAAAAACTAGATTTTATTTAGATTCGTATACCTTTTAGTTCATATCGGACGCTAATTATATAAACATGTCTTTGAACAAAATATAGTTCAAGACAATCAAACCAAACCATTTTGACCGCTTACCAAACCCACCCATACGCCTTTTCTAATAACAGTCAATTCATTCGTAAAGGAGCAATGTCTCACCAGCATACGGATGAATGTTGTCTTCCCGGTTCCATTTTCACCAAGCATTACTACGATCTGAGAATCAGTAAACTCACCCTCAACCACTTTAAGTTTAAAACCACCTTGCGTTTTAGACATAGTGGGATATTTATAGCGTGCATACGTTTCAATTTCTTCAGCAGTCTCCTGTGGTGTCTCAGCAACCTATTTCCCCATAGAGCATACGGATACAAAATAAATGGTCGGTTCAATTATAATTGATGTTGCAAGTAAAATTCTAATCATGGTTATAATAAATAAAATATAGAAATGTTACCTTAAAAGTAAGAGACTCATCACGAAAACGCAGGTTTTCTGTGGGCACATACCCTTCCAAAAAGATGTTAATTCCTTCTCTGACAGAAAAGGGTAGGGTCACAACACCATATGCACCAGGCTTCCCATAGAGGCAGCAAATGAAGTCTGAGAGATAATCGAGCACACTTAAATCGTGTTCCACAACAATCACATAGCTGAAATTAGAATGAAATCAAATTATTAGTATTATAAGCATCTTAACGTCATAAACAGAGATGATAAAATTCAAACAAAAAACTTATAAATGGGTCGACTCATGTTGTGTTCTACCTCGAACAGGTCGGAGTGTCATACAGGTTAAAAGTAACTCAAAGTTTATTACAACCTATATAGTTTTTATTCAAAGAACTAGATTATTATTGTAATAGTAAAGTAATAGTGTGTATATAATCATAAGAAGTCATAGGCGTGTAAGCCGGAGGTAGCAGAGATGAGGATGCTGAGGTGGAAGTGTCGGCAAACTAGGTTAGATATGATAAGAAATGAGGTTTTTTTCGGGATAGGTTGAGAGTGGCTAGTATATCGGATAAAATAAGAGAGGGGAGACTAAGATGGTTTGGGCATGTCATAGGGAGACAGACTCTCGAACCCGTGGGATAGAGTCAGAGATAAGGTGTGCCTACATCTCACCCTCTCTTATTAGTAGCTTTTCTAGCTATTGGTGGGATTATACTGGGTAAGGTTGTTTTTGGTTGTTTTAATCTGCATCAGTTATAACTTATTGTATAAAAACGTTAAAATGAACGAAAGGTGTGTAGGTCAAGCTATCCATAAGAAAAATGCACCGTTTCAATCTGAACCTGTTTTGACCCAAACTCGTTTTGACTTTTACCCAACCCGCCTACAATTATAAACCAGAAAGCCAACTGAAAGATTGCAAACATAAAAGGTGCAATAACCTGTTAGGCCTAAGCAAAGATCTGATAACTTGGGCAGCCTTAAGCCTTTGTTTGACGTCAAGATAACTTGAGGGCTCATCAAACATATAAATCTCAGCATTCTGTATGGCAACAACAGCAATTGCAAACCTCTGAAGCTCTCCACCAGATAAATCTCCAACATTACGGTCAATAACCTGATTAAGCTCAAGATCAGCACAAAGCTCTGCCTTCACATCTCTCTCATCTTTCTGGTCAAGTACTTGTCCAACATTCCCTTGAACTGCTTTTGGAATATGATCAACATACTGTGGTTTTATGATTGCCTATTTTAACAAAACCCACAATTAGAAAATGACAAAAAAAAAATTATACTAAAATTGTCCGAAAAAAGCATGGATCATATCTGTGTTTGTAAAGTAGACCATCCGTAAAGATGATCTTTAAAAAATAAAAGCACCTTTAGATTATCTTCAAGAATGCGTGTAAAGTAGTTTTGCAACTCAGATCCTCGGAAGTAAGTCAAAATTTCTTGCCAATCTGGAGGATTCTGAAAAACAAAACATTAAAGCATCAATTAATACCAAAGTCCAAATGAAGGTAACAGAAATAATCATACCACCCATAGTTGTCAATAGCGAATAGCGGATGATAGCGACAAGCTACTGATACGCTATGTAGGGATAGCGATGAAATAGCGGGCGATATTTCATGTTTAGCGATCCACTAGAAGAAAATTTTAGAGTTATTTCATATGTATATTTTACCAAAAAATTAAAAAAAAAATAACAAAAATCTCGCTATTACCGCTATTTGTCGCTATCAACATATAGGCATATAGCGACACATGAGCGCTACGCTATTCGCTATAGCGGGGGCTATGGTCGCTATTAACAACTATGATACCACCAACTATATAAAGATTGACAAAAGAGGATCAAAACATTTACATTAAAGCGGCCCAAATTGGGTTTCAACTTTCCAGCCAAAACTTTGAGAGCAGTAGACTTCCCAATTCCATTTGTTCCAACCAAACCAAGAACTTGCCCGGGTCTTGGGACAGGCAACCTGCCATTAGAAGTTTTGGAAATTAATGTTCAAAATTCTTGTATACAATTAGTGTGTCAAAATACAAACTATCAAATGTCAACAACAAATAACTTCTTTAATATAATGATACAGAATGTTTCAGGCATTAAAGGCACACATTAAGCCGATTTGACCCAACTAACCATCTCCTTTTGAGCTAATATTTATTTTCTTGTCCGTTTGATGTGTTTGATAACACAGGAGCCAAATGAACCCATTCATAACTAAATAGGCTGGATTTGCCACCTAGCGTAAACAACAACACTGGTGTAGCACGCAGAGTGGTTAGCTAACCTGTGTAATTTGAAGGTATTGGGCCCATAACGATGAGTTGTATCCTTGTCCAAATCTTTTGGTAAATTAATGATCTCAATTGCATCAAATGGGCATTTCTGCATATTCAAAACAAAGAATACCATGCTCAAGCCGGATTTACTATTGGAGAGAGATAGAGAGATAGAGAGAGAGAGAGAGAGAGAGAGAGAGAGCAATGCAATGCAAAGTAAAATCACATGGTATACAAACCTTAACACATATACCACACCCTATGCAAAGCTCCTCGGAGATATACGCCACCTTAGATTGAGAACTGACCTCAATGCATAGCTTACCTGCAAAGAGAAAAAGAAATGAATGCATAAACATAAAAGGTCTTTTAACCTATAAATCTTGATGCATAACCGTTAATACTTAATAGCATATACTTGACACAAATTCATTGTGATTGTAGTCAAGAGTCGCAAAGCTCGCTCAATGTGCAAAAGATTGGCTTCGCCTAAGCACAGGGCTCAGTAAAATCACACCCGAAACAAATATGTGCAGTCACAGGTAAAATAAAGTATATGTATAGCAAGCATGGAAAATAAAAAATAAAAATAGCATTAGACAACATAATAAAATAACTACTAGATTTAGCAATAGACCCTCTGACTAGTACCAAATAAAAAAAAAATCATCAAAAATTAAGGATCATCAATGTCATTTAGTATCATCACCAAAACTATAAATAAGCCTCCATTCTCATATTTATTTGCATCAAGTGTTTCAAATTCAAGTATTCAAATTTTGTCTTTCTCATGTGAATCATCCTCTTTCTGATTTCAATGAAGTTGAAGATGTAAAACATTGTCGTCTGTTCTCTACATTCTCTAAAACTCTTCAGCCCACTTCCATTTGCTACATCAAGCCATGTCACCGACTCAAGTTATCATAATTATTAATCTATCCAAATGGTTTTATTTGACAAACACTAGGCCTTGTAGCCTCATTGCTCTAATCAGTTCCAATTCATAAAACAGCAGGAGTTGCTGTAGCTGACCAGGGTTAAGATACTAAACAATAATAACAGAGGAAAAAGGAGAAGGGACTTTATGGCTATTAATTATTGAAGTCCAACCAAACAGCATTTTTAATAAAAACTCGAAACCTAATAAAAGATAATCGATCAGATTTCTAAAAGACTATAATTCAGCTCTCCTAAGCCTTGAATCACGGCTTGTGCACTTTTGAGTAATATATATAGATTCAATTGATGATTATTTAAGTGATGTTAATCGTTATTACATGTCAATAATTTATGCCATCATGGGTAATGTTAATTGATTAGGATTTAGGAGAATGATTTTAGTGATAAAATAACCTAACTTTGTAAGATTTAATCAAAGACTCTTTATTTGAATATCAATTGTTCTCTATAGGACTAATGTAGCAGGTGACTAAATAGAAATAAATTTGTTAACAATTTATAAGACTAATCCAACATCAAAGTTGATAAATGTTCTTTAACTCAAAACTACTTTTAAGATTACCAAAAGTACATCTTTGGTACATTTAATATGTCAAGTCTCGAGTTTCTTTTCTCAAATATTGAAAAACTTATGGTTCTCAATAGTGTTCTAACTTCAAAGACAACAAATTGCTCAGTTTGTACAAAATCAACCAGCCTTAACACATCCTCAATCCTCATTCAGCCAACAAAAGTTCAACATTCATCACAGCCTTCTTACTTCAAGCAATATTCATCCACATTATTTGCAACTCCAACTTAACAAAAAATAAAGATTACTAATTACTATAAATCTACAAATATATGAAACCCTAGCTTTGTCAGAGGTTATTAGATACCTTGTGTCCTTGTTCAATATCCCCAACAGAATGAAGTTAAGATGTTGTATTTCCTTGGATTGAAGAATATAATAATTATAAAATTTGTAATTTTATACCAACTTAAACTAAGTAGTTTATAATGGTTGTAAAAATCGTACCTAGCCTCTAATTAATCGCTAGTCGAAGGTTCACCGAGTAATTTACATCTAATCACCCCATTAATCGTTAGGCGGTCAACAATGGTCAAATCCAATCCTAATCAGCCAAAACTCGATGGCAATCTAACCGAATTCCGACCAAAACAAGTAAATTCCGGCGACTAATCTTAAATATGACTACTTAAAAATAACTACATATAAAGATGTGTGTATACAAATAAAACTGAAATTACATTTAATATCCCAATCCTATTCATCTCGATTAATCGCTAGTCCGTACCCCAATTTGATGAGACCAGTCATGAATCCATATATAAAGTTAATAAATTTATATCACAAGTGTTAGCACAAACCTCCCAAATATTCATATAAGATAAAAGCCCCAAACTTGAACATCAAAAAATAAAAATAAAGCAAATCTAAGCATACCAACAACAGAGCAGTAATATCAAGTCAAACCCATCATGGGTATTAATAAAAAATAAAAAGAAAGCAACTTTATAATCCAAGATTGAGAAAGAATGAAGGGTTTATACCAGTTTTAACAACAGGGCAGCTTTTCTTGCATTCCTGGCGACACTTCTTCGGCTTGCAACGGTCTTCTTTGAGGATGGCGATACGAGTCAATCGATCAGCCATTGATGAACAGATTGAGGCGTGTGGTTGGAAGACGATGATGAGTAGAAGGTGGTACAGCAGAGTTGTGTTGTAAGATGATGAGAGCGAGCTAGGGTTCTATGGAGGATTGGTGTTATTTGGGGGTTTGTGTTAATAGGTCCCTCAATCTCACTATATATATCACTTTTTACCCATTAGTATACTTTATTGTAACGTTTTCGTAATCGGACAGAATGTTGAACCGCTCTCCATTTCCACACCTCCTTTTAACTTATTAACTTATTCAATAAGTCATAAGTTAAAAAAAAAGTGTTTGGATGGTTTTTTGAAAAGTAACTTATGAAGGGGTTTTATGCTTTGAAAATGATATTTTGGGGGAAAAGTCATAAGTCACAAATTGTGACTTATGAGAATAAGTAACTTTTGAAGGAGAAATGGAAATGGAGAGCCAAACATGCCCTTAATCACTTTCAAGTTTGATCGGCTGCCCACTTTTAAAACGGTTGTGATAACATGAACTGGCCCGTCCAACATCACAGTTTCCGAGCGGATCAGTTGATTTGGTTTTCAAAACACTACTTTATTTTCATATTTGGATTCCTCTCTCCGGGAAATCCAAGATACACATATTGTGGGTCTTGTAACTCATTTTCTAGCATAAGATATGCACGATTGAAGGTTAGATTATTTCATGTCTATTTTTTTTTACCACGATTCTTTAGGTTTTTATCCAAATCCTTCATGAACACCATCTAAACATGTAAATTCACATTATGAATTTATAAGTTTCATAATCTTATGGAATTTGCCAATAGACGATTAATTATGCATAGAAAACATGTTTAATTTTAGCACATCATAAATATATAACATTTAAAGTTTTTTTTTAACGGCCAACAAATCAATCCCAAACACTCACGAAGTACCCACTGGACAAAGGAGTACTCCGAGAGTAACCCGGGTCCACCAATAATTTCACACCAATAATTTAAAGTTTATTTTAGTTGTATGTTCATGCATTTGATTTTTTTTTAATATTTTATGCTTTATTAAATATGAGTTAAATTTGGGTTTTAAACTTGTTTGTGTACATTTAACACCCATGTAGTCTTTGTGCACACTCGATGTTTGTAAATCTTATACAAACACGCTTATCCCACTAGAGATGATGGGTAGAGTTTTACTCTCACGTTTGATATTTCAAAGATGTGAAAGCCATAGATATCATGGAATTAGCTTTGGGTGTTTAATTGGTAATTTGTCTTCTGCATGGCGGTGCTTCCGAGCTTATACATTCAATAATAAGTCTTGATGTACGTTTAACCTAGCAAGAAGATTTACACCATAAGCATAATTTTCTTTAAAATGCAGGGGCATGCATCTCTTGTCTTGCAAGTAAGTTCGTGAGCGATGTATGTTCGATGTGGTCTCTCGATCTTATGTCGATTATGGATAGTTCGCCCAATGTAGTCATTCTGATGGATGTCCTATTTACCTTACCATACCATACCACTCGAATAACTTTAAACAATACTTATTGCATCAGAGGGATTATAAATCAAAGAGATAATTTAATTTTGATTTACTGCCTCACCCATTTATGTTATATTTGTATGCTTTGTCTTTTTATTTTGGGGAATTGGAATAAAATAATTCCAACTTTGTCAGGTTGGAAGACAATAACCCAACTTGAAAAATTGAAATCTAACAGGCCTAATTTGTTTTGGTTTTATTTCATTGGACCAAAACTAACTGGGTTAACCCAGTTAGTTTTCTGCCTGATTGTTTTGCCAACCAGGACATTTTTACATGTCATCTGTCAACGTGGCATGCCTCGTAGGCAGAAAATTAACTAGGTTAACCCCGATAGTTTTGATTTAGTGAAATAAAACAAAGACACAGTTAAGTCTGTTAGATTCCAATTTTAAAGTTGGGATTATTACCTTCCAACTCGACAAAGTTGAAATTGTTTAATTCCAATTCCCCTTTTTATTTTTGTTAGTTTAGCCTTAAATAATACATATCTTCGATTTGACTAAACAACAACAAACGTTGAGGAGTCTAAGGGGGGGACGAGACGCTCCACTTGGTTTTTTTCAACTTCACTAATTTCTACCAATCTTGTACTGGCATATCACTTCACTCAAACAGTTTTTTGGAGGTAGCACTCCACTGGAAATAAAATAGAGAAAAAAGACAAAAGGGGAAGAGACAAACTCACGGGTACCCACCCGTTAACAATCTCACGGAAACCCTACAATCCACTACCAGCACCACCAGCGACGGTGTTACCGTGCTGATAGTGGGATACGAGTGAGCATTTCTTGCTGTGCCCCGTCCCCCTTAAGCCTTAGGTTGACTCTTGTTTTTAAAAACCACCCTATACTACTACACCATAGGTCTTGTTTATTGTGTGTAATGTACAACATTAAAACCATTTTTATAAATTTAAAACAAGATTTTGTTCAAGAAATTATTGCACGCATCACCATCTAAACCAGTCACACAGGGTAACGACTCAGCTGTGACTCAACTAAGACAATCCAAACACAAGGAACAGACAATACAATCAAAAAAAATGCATAACCATTACTAATCAGTTCCAAACATAGGTAGTCTAACGAGTTTAGTTACTCATGATGTCTAGAAACATAAGAAACTTACAAAACTACAAACTATGAAGAACATAAACCAAAAGATTGTCAAACAAGAAAGTGATCAGATCTTCAATCCATGTCCTCAAAACTTGCTCTCTTCTCCAAAATCTTCATTCTCCTTCGAAAACTAGCGTATTTGGTTCCACTTTTCCGCGCCATTTTCTCTTCCAGTTGGCCTGTTTCTTCACCAAATCCTACAAATAAATACAACATAATAACTAAAACATGGTGCAACAGCATTGACTAGAAATAAATATTACCACGATTCGCTGGCTTCGATGTTGGATTAACTAGCAGTAGCTAATAGAGTGTGACTCTTGTATCATGCACATGAATAAAAAGATTAGTCATCCAGATAATAATAAGATCCAGCGAGTTTCTGTTCTTTGTCCTTTGTTGAATTAAGTTTGTTGATTCTTGGTCGATAATTAGTTGGGTCGCGCCTAAATGTAATGTTGAGATGCTGTACAACACATCAAAAGAAAAGAAGTTTCAATCTTGATCAGCAAATAGTTGCATGAAAATGGCGGAAAAAAATAGGAATTATATAAAAACAAAGTTAAAATAATAGTCAGTGTTACTTACCGATAAGAAGAGATTCATTCCGGTTAATAAAGATTGAGGTGCATTTGCAACACAATCAACAGATGGTGTCCCTTCGTAAACAATTACTCTATCTGCTAGATAAGTTGCCATTATGAAATCATGCTCAACCACAAACGCAGTCTTCTTAGCACGTCGTATAAATCTCTTTATAACTTTTGAAGCCATTATACGCTGCTCGGAATCAAGGTATGCACTTGGTTCATCAATCAGGTATATATCAGCAGGCTACAATCAAAACACAAAACCGCCAAATAAGGTCACGTTGACGATATTTAGAAATCAAAACAATGGTTGTTAAATTAAAAAAATATTAAAAAAAACAGAGAGAAATAATCACCTTGCCAAGACACAAACACAATGCAACTCTTTGCAATTCTCCACCAGAAAGATTGACAACTTTTTGATCCATTAGCTGCTCTATTTTAAGAGGCTTCATCACGTCGGAAACAAACTGAGGATCCATATATATGCCGCGAATCTTTTGTTGTAGCAAATGCCTGACTGAATCATCCCCAACTGAATTAAGACATTTGGGACTGATTTCTTGAGGTTTGTAAGAGACACTAAACTCGTGTATCTCTGACTCAGAACCTTCCACAGTATCAGGCTTCAGTTTACCAGCCTACAAATATGATGAATACAACTAAGGCACCCAACGTAAATATGATATCTATCCTTTTCAAATGAATGGGTCAATTCACGTTATGTTCTATCTATAACACGTCAAAGTGGTAAAATAAAAAAAATAAAAAAAAAAAAGCTTAAAGGAAACGCGTCAAACAGATTGATACTCACCCCCCCCCCCCCCCCCCAACCACCAAAAAAAAAAAAAAAAACCTCATGTATCCTTTTATCAGAAGAAAGCAAATTATAACTGGAATTATATACTTTCTGTAATCATGTTTAAACAGTAACTGTTTCATGTCTCACCAGCATACGAATAAATGTTGTCTTTCCAGTTCCGTTTTCACCAAGCATTACTATGATCTGAGAGTCAGTGAATTCACCCTTAGTTATATCAAGTTTAAAACCACCTCGCGTTATAGACATAGTGGGATATCTATAGCGCGCATAGGTGTCAATTTCTTCAGCACTCTCCTGTGGTGTCTCAGCTACCTTATTCCCCATAGAGCATAGAAAAAAAAAGTCAGTTCAAACGCAATCAACGATATTGAAGATAAAAATCTGATCATGGTGATAAAATACTGTCAAACTGTTACCTTAAAAGTAAAAGATTCTTTGCGAAAACGAAGGTTTTCTGTGGGCACATACCCTTCCAAAAAGATATTAATTCCTTCTCTTACAGAAAAGGGTAGTGTCACAACGCCATATGCACCAGGCTTCCCGTACAGGCAGCAAATGAAGTCTGATAGATAATCGAGCACACTTAAATCGTGTTCCACAACAATCACATAGCTGAAATTAGAATGAAATGAAATTATTAGTATCAAACATCTTAACGTCATAAACAGTGATGATAAAACTCAAATCAATAACTTATAAATGGGTCGATTCAGGTTGTGTTCCATCTCAAACGGGTCAAATTGAAAAGTTAATAGTAACCCAAGGTTTACTTTAAACGCATTAATTAATACCAAAGTCCAAACAAAGGTGTAACAAAAATAATCATACCAGTACCACCAACAAAAAAAGATTAAAGATTTACGTTAAAGCGGCCCAAATTGGGTTTCAACTTTCCAGCCAAAACTTTTAGCGCTGTAGACTTGCCAATTCCATTTGTTCCGACCAAACCAAGAACTTGCCCCGGTCTTGGGACAGGCAACCTGCCATAACATTAGTAGTTTTACAAGTCATTGTTCAATGTAAACAGTTACAGTAGAGGTAACAAAATTAATGAATCGGGCTAGTTGGATGTTGGAAGATGATAATCAAGATAATCAAAGTATAATTATGTTAATTTAGAAAGTCAAACGGTTGACTTCAGAAAAGTCAACTGCAGAATGAAAGACACCAAAACAGAAAGTCATGTCTGTTTATTTCGGTTATTATTCAGTTGTGTTGGTTAGTTATTAGGCAGTTAATTAACCGCCAAGTATGTATGTATAAATACCCTTCATGTATTGTCATTTCATTTGTGTGGATTAATAATATATTTGACTTTCACAAACTCCCACCCTCTGTTTCTGTATATCGAGTCACTGCACAATCTTTTGTGCATACTCAACATGTTCATCCTATGTTAAACCAAGTCTATAATATTCCGAACAGGGGCCAGAATTCGAACAGTTGGATTATATATAGTCAAATCATGTTGACCTATAACAGATTCTGTCAAAGGTTTCAAATCAGTGTCGTCAATATACAAAATATGTTATTTCAGTCAGTAACAAATAACTTTTTAAATTTAACAGTACAGAAGGTTTTAAACATTAAAGGTAAACTTTAGGCCGATTTGACCCATTTGCTTTCGAGCTAATATCTATTATTTTGTCCGTTTGATCTGTTAAAAATAAGTCATGAGCCGAATTAACCCCCAAATAGGCTGGAGTTGCCACCTATTGTAATTAGCAACACTTGTGTAGCAAAGCAGAGTGGTTTGGTTTGCTAACCTGTGTAATTTGAAGGTATTGGCTCCATAACGATGAGTTGTATCTTGGTCCAAATCATTTGGTAAATTAATGATCTCAATTGCATCGAATGGACATTTCTGCATATTCAAAAAAAAAAATAATATGCTCATTGCTCAAGCCGCGTTTAGTGTTGGTGAGAATAAGAGAGAGCAATGCAAAGTAGAAACACCTGGTATACAAACCTTAACACATATACCACACCCGATGCAAAGCTCCTCCCATATAAACGCCATCTTAGATTGAGAACTGACCTCAATACATAGCTTACCTGCAAAAAAAAGAAAAGAAAAATCAATGCATAACTATAAAAGATCTTTTGACCTAGACATAACCATTAACAGTAAATAATTGAAATAAATTCATTGTGATTGTGGTCAGAGTCGCGAAGCGCACTCAACGCGCAAAGGATTGGCTTCGCCGAAGCACAAGGCGCAGAAAAACCACACATCCGAAACAAACAAGTGCAATAATAGGGAAAGAAACTATATGTATAATAGGCATAGAAAATAAAAAAAATACAAAGAATGCATACGTATACACAATTCCAAGATATATTGACCCATGATGGCAAGATTTCTAAACAAATATGCATTAACAAACAACCCTTTATTATTATTATTATTATTATTATTATTATTATTATTATTATTATTATTATTAAAAACGAAACTTATATTAATAAAGGGCAAATTACATAAGGATAGCAGGTAGACGGGCATCCATCAGTTGTGGCCTAGTGGTAGGAGGCTTATGTTCTCATTTATGAGACATGGGTTCGATCCCCATAAGTTACTCAAACAGTTTTTTACAGGTAGCACTACACTAGAAATAAAATAGAGAAAAAAGACAAAAGGGGAAGAGACAAACTCACGGGTACCCACCCGTTACCAATCTCACGGAAACCCTCCACGAATCCACTACCAGCACCACCAGCGACGGTGTTACCGTGCTGATAGTGGGATACCAGTGAGCATTTCTTGCTGTGCCCCGTCCCACTTAAGCCTTAGGTTGACTCTTGTTTTTAAAAACCACCCTATACTACTACACCATAGGTCTTGTTTATTGTGTGTAATGTATAACATTAAAACCATTTTTATAAATTTAAAACAAGATTTTGTTCAAGAAATTATTGCACGCATCACCATCTAAACCAGTCACACAGGGTAACGACTCAGCTGTGACTCAACTAAGACAATCCAAACACAAGGAACAGACAATACAATAAAAAAAAAAATGCATAACCATTACTAATCAGTTCCAAACATAGGTAGTCTAACGAGTTTAGTTACTCATGATGTCTAGAAACATAAGAAACTTACAAAACTTAGGGCTGGCATAACAGGTTACACGAACCTGTTAAGACACGAACACGAAACTTGTAAACACGAACACGACACGAAATCTAATCGTGTCATTTTTTCAAACACGAACACGAACCTGTGTATAACAGGTTAACACGATAAGACACGACAAGACACGATAAGGAACACCTAGTAAATAAGTTAACACGAAAAGACACGACAAGACACGACAAGACATGACAAGACACGATAAAACACGACAAGACATGATAAGAAACACGATAAGACCTGTTAAGACACGTACAGGATAAGACACGAACACGAAACAGGTAGACACGGACACGACACGAAAATAAACAGGTCTTAACGTGTCGACCTGTTATAGACACGAAACCTGTTAAGGCCAAACACAAAACCTGTTAAAATCGTGTAGATTCGTGTCAGGTTATCGTGTTCGTGTCTAAATTGCCAGCCCTAAGAAAACTACAAACTATGAAGAACATAAACCGAAAGATTGTCAAACAGGAAAGTGATCAGATCTTCAATCCATGTCCTCAAAACTTGCTCTCTTCTCCAAAATCTTCATTCTCCGTCTAAAACTAGCGTATCTGGTTCCACTTTTCCGCACCATTTTCTCGTCCAGTTGGCTTGTTTCTTCACCAATTCCTACAAATTATCAACAAATAAATACAAATTCCACATGCATGATGCATTAGTAATGAAAACCAATTTAGTGGAGACATAAAACTCTTTCAAAATAATAACTAGCAAACATGGTGCAACAGCATTGACTAGAAATAAATATTACCACAATTCGCTGGCTTCGATGGTGGATTAACTAGCAGTAGCTAATAGAGTGCGACGCTTGTATCACGCGCATGAATAAAACGATTAGTCATCCAGATAATAATAAGATCCAGCAAGTTTCTGTTCTTTGTCCTTTGTTGAATTAAGTTTGTTGATTCTTGGTCGATAATTAGTTGGGTCGCGCCTAAATGTAATGTTGAGATGCTGTACAACACATCAAAAGAAAAAAAGTTTCAATCTTGATCAGCAAATAGTTGCATGAAAATGGCGGAAAAAAATAGGAATTATATAAAAACAAAGTTAAAATAATAGTCAGTGTTACTTACCGATAAGAAGAGATTCATTCCGGTTAATAAAGATTGAGGTGCATTTGCAACACAATCAACAGATGGTGTCCCTTCGTAAACAATTACTCTATCTGCTAGATAAGTTGCCATTATGAAATCATGCTCAACCACAAACGCAGTCTTCTTAGCACGTCGTATAAATCTCTTTATAACTTTTGAAGCGATTATACGCTGCTCGGAATCAAGGTATGCACTTGGTTCATCAATCAGGTATATATCAGCAGGCTACAATCAAAACACAAAAACGCCAAATAAGGTCACGTTGACGATATTTAGAAATCAAAACAATGGTTGTTAAATTAAAAAAATATTAAAAAAAAAAAAACAGAGAGAACTAATCACCTTGCCAAGACACAAGCACAATGCAACTCTTTGCAATTCTCCACCAGAAAGATTGACAACTTTTTGATCCATTAGCTGCTCTATTTTAAGAGGCTTCATCACGTCGGAAACAAACTGAGGATCCATATATATGCCGCGAATCTTTTGTTGTAGCAAATGCCTGACTGAATCATCCCCAACTGAATTAAGACATTTGGGACTGATCTCTTGAGGTTTGTAAGAGACACTAAACTCGGGTATCTCTGACTCAGAACCTTCCACAGTATCAGGCTTCAGTTTACCAGCCTACAAATATGATGAATACAACTAAGGCACCCAACGTAAATATGATATCTATCCTTTTCAAATGAATGGGTCAATTCACGTTATGTTCTATCTATAACACGTCAAAGTGGTAAAATAAAAAAAAAGCTTAAAGGAAACGCGTCAAACGGGTTGAAAGTCACCCAAAACATGCAAAATTGCATGGTTACCCAAAACATAAGTTGTCATTGCATAATGTACAAATTCTGTTGCTTGTGTTTTGATAATATATGCCCCCCCCCCCCCCCCCCCAAAAAAAAAAAAAAAAAAAAGACCTCATGTATCCTTTTATCATAAAAAAAAGAAAATTATAACTGGAATTATATACTTTCTATAATCATGTTTAAACAGTAACTGTTTCATGTCTCACCAGCATACGAATAAATGTTGTCTTCCCAGTTCCATTTTCACCATGCATTACTATGATCTGAGAGTCAGTGAATTCACCCTTAGTTATTTCAAGTTTAAAACCACCTCGCGTTATAGACATAGTGGGATATCTATAGCGCGCATAGGTTTCAATTTCTTCAGCACTCTCCTGTGGTGTCTCAGCTACCTTATTCCCCATAGAGCATAGAAAAAAAAAAGTCAGTTCAAACGCAATCAACGATATTGAAGATAAAAATCTGATCATGGTGATAAAATACTGTCAAACTGTTACCTTAAAAGTAAAAGATTCTTTGCGAAAACGGAGGTTTTCTGTGGGCACATACCCTTCCAAAAAGATATTAATTCCTTCTCTTACAGAAAAGGGTAGTGTCACAACGCCATATGCACCAGGCTTCCCATAGAGGCAGCAAATGAAGTCTGATAGATAATCGAGCACACTTAAATCGTGTTCCACAACAATCACATAGCTGAAATTAGAATGAAATCAAATTATTAGTATCAAACATCTTAACGTCATAAACAGTGATGATAAAACTCAAATCAATAAGTTATAAATTGTTCGATTCAGGTTGTGTTCCATCTCAAACGGGTCAAATTGAAAAGTTAGCTAAAATGAGTGTGTGTTTGTGTCCTACAAGTTAATAGTAACCCAAGGTTTATTTTTAATGCATTCAACATCTTAAATAGTTTTTTTTTTCAACGAATTAGATTGTTATTACTATAATAGATTAATAATGTTTTTGTAATCATAATCCGCATTAGTTATTTAAAAAAAAAAAAAAAAAAAAAACTTAACGGACAAAAAAGTGTGTAGGTCAAGCGTAGAAAAAAAAACAATGCACCTTTCACCCGTTTTGACCCAAACTCATTTTGGCTTTTACCAAGCCGTCATCTTGACACCTCCATTCAGCGAACTGAATATTTGCAAACATAAGTACAATAATAACCTGTTAGGTCTAAGCAAAGATCTGATAACTTGGGCAGCCTTAAGCCTTTGTTTGACGTCGAGATAACTTGAGGGCTCATCAAACATATAAATCCCAGCATTCTGCATGGCAACAATAGCAATCGCAAACCTCTGAAGCTCTCCACCAGATAGAACTCCAACATTACGATCGATAACCTGATTTAGCTCAAGATCAACACAAAGCTCTGCCTTCACATTTCTCTCATCTTTCCGCTCAAGAATTTGTCCAACATTCCCTTTAACTTCTTTTGGAATATGATCAACATACTGTGGTTTTATGATTGCCTATTACCACAGAAGAAAATTACTTAGATCAGCTTCAAAAAACATTATAATTATGAAATTAAAAGTGTGTGTGCGTAAAGTAGAACATCCGTTTAGATCAATGTCAAAAAACAAAAGGCACCTTTACATTATCTTCAAGAATGCGTATAAAGTAATTCTGCAACTCAGATCCTCGGAAGTAAGCTAAAATTTCTTGCCAATCTGGAGGGTTCTGAAATAAAATATTTAACCGCTAATTAATACCAAAGTCCCAACAAAAAAAGATTAAAGATAAAGGATCAACAGATTTACGTTAAAGCGGCCCAAATTGGGTTTCAACTTTCCAGCCAAAACTTTGAGAGCAGTAGACTTCCCAATTCCATTTGTTCCGACCAAACCAAGAACTTGCCCCGGTCTTGGGACAGGCAACCTGCCATTACAAGTCAGTGTTCAATGTAAACAGTTACAGTAGAGGTAACAAAATTAATGAATCGGGCTAGTTGGATTATATATAGTCAAATCATGTTGACCTATAACAGATTCTGTCAAAGGTTTCAAATCAGTGTCAATATACAAATTATATTATTTCAGTAACAAATAACTTTTTGAATATAACAATACAGTAAGTTTTAAACATTAAAGGTAAACTTTAGGCTACTTCAACCGATTTGACCCAACTAACCGATTTGCTTTCGAGCTAATATCTATTATTTTGTCCGTTTGATCTGTTAAAAATAAGTCATGAGCCGAGTGGTTTGCTAGCCTGTGTAATTTGAAGGTATTGGCTCCATAGCGATGAGTGGTATCTTGGTCCAAGTCATTTGGTAAATTAATGATCTCAATTGCACCGAATGGGCATTTCTACATATTCAAAACAAAACATATTATGCTCAAGCCGCGTTTAGTGTTGGTGAGAGTCTAAGAGAAAGCAATGCAAAGTAGAAACACCTGGTATACAAACCTTAACACATATACCACACCCGATGCAAAGCTCCTCCGATATAAACGCCATCTTAGATTGAGAACTGACCTCAATACATAGCTTACCTGCAAAAAAAAAGAAAAGAAAAATCAATGCATAACTATAAAAGATCTTTTGACCTAGACATAACCATTAACAGTAAATAATTGAAATAAATTCATTGTGATTGTGGTCAGAGTCGCGAAGCGCACTCAACGCGCAAAGGATTGGCTTCGCCGAAGCACAAGGCGCAGAAAAACCACACATCCGAAACAAACAAGTGCAATAATAGGGAAAGAAAGTATATGTATAATAGGCATAGAAAATAAAAAAAATACAAAGAATGCATACGTATACACAATTCCAAGATATATTGACCCATGATGGCAAGATTTCTAAACAAATATGCATTAACAAACAACCCTTTATTATTATTATTATTATTATTATTATTATTATTATTATTATTATTATTATTAAAAACGAAACTTATATTAATAAAGGGCAAATTACATAAGGAGAGCAGCCCATCCATCAGTTGTGGCCTAGTGGTAGGAGGCTTATGTTCTCATTTATGAGACATGGGTTCGATCCCCATAAGTTACAATTTGATGGATATTAGGCAATGAAGAGGAAAACCTGTAAGCCATTAGTTGCGCAGGTTCGAATCTGAGCTGACCCGGTTTTCATCCGGCTGTTACTCCAGCGAGGAAACTCGTGTGGAGGCAGTACGGTTTCCGGGCGAACGCCGTAGTCCCCACCGTACCAGCGTGGACCCGGTTCAGACAACATAGTCTGGACGCGTGGGTGATTAGGGCCTACCAAGAGGCGGGTGTGATGATCTCTGCCACACAGTTAAAGAAAGTCACCGTTCAAAAAAAAAAGGTAGACGGGCAACAAACTGCGCGGCCATCCATATGACCATGCAGACGTCTGCATGTATTCACCATGCACATAACAAGATAACTAACACTCAATCCAGAAACCTGAATATCATCGGTATATATTATCAAAACTACAACAAAACCAATACACAAGATAAAAATAAAGCAAATTTATCGTGCCAAAAGCAGCATGAGATTAAAGAGAACAAGTTTAGAATCCAAACAGGAGCTAGCTAGAATTTAGCAATGTTACCAGTTTTAACAACAGGACAGCTCTTCTTGCATTCCTGGCGACACTCCTTCGGCTTGCAACGGTCTTCTTTGAGGATGGCGATACGCGTCAACCGACCCGCCATTGATGAAAAGATGCAGTTGAGAGGAGCTAGCTATAGTGTAGACTATGTGATTCCAAGGAGGATTAATTTGCTATTACGAGAGTCCTTTATAATATATATAGGTTACTAGTTTTTATCCCGGGAGCGTCCCGGTTGAAATATCTAATATGACATAATAAAATATATTATTATTATTATTATTATTATTATTATTATTTTAAACAAATATCTACCATAAGTTATCATATTCAAATATATAAAAAAAACGAATCTCTGCGTCGGGGTATAAATCTAGTGTCATTACAAATGAATTCAGAAGTTTGTAATCGATTATTCTAAAAAAGAACTAACATGAAATAAGAAGAAAAAAGTTAATTATTGAAATATCGAACGCATTAGTCTAAGGGTTATGTGATGCGTTAAAAAATTCATGGGTATATGATCGGGTATATAGTTTAGGTATTTGGGTATATTGTTTCGGGTAATCGGGTCGGGTATCACCTAATCCCAGACCCGACCCAAACCCACAATTTTTTTTAAACTAATCCCAAAATAGTCCTTTTTTCTCCGTTGTTTATATTGCACTATGGTATTCGTTGGAAAGATAATAAAACGCTCGTTAATTTGGTATAATTTTTTTCTTTAAAAATTCTCGTATATAAAAGATATTAACGTTTAAAAGTTATGGGAGGAAACATGAGAGAAAAAATAGTAAAGATTTAATATTTAGATTTAGTAGATTAGGTATTTAATAGATTAGGTTAAATAATATTTATTACTTTTTTTTAATTGGTTTACACTTGCCACATCACATCCTATGTGGCATCTCTCAAAGGAGAGATTGTATAAGAGTATGACATGTAGGATTAATCCCTTTGCAATATATATATATATATTGTATATATATAGCTGGAAATATATTATTTATTACTTGATAAACAAGCCTAGCGAATTATTTTAGGAATTGAGCCACTAATATTTTAGGAATATATATTTTATTGATTTATTATTTTATTGTATATTATTATTAGACTATCTGGTGTGGCTAGAGGTGGGCCACAACTTGATCCAATTATATTGTGCCAAGTAGGCGTCCACGTGTCACTGGCTCGCGACCACAAACTGCTCACTTGATCCCGTTGTGGCTCAAGGTGAGTGATAACTTTATCCAACTTTTTAACATTAATTAAAAATATAAAAAACATATTATTGCATAAAATTAAAAACAATAAAATAACTATTATTTAGAAAAATAGGTAAATAAAAAAAATACACTAGAAAGAAAAAGTAAAAAAAAAATAAGTTTTATTATATCTAAATATGTCATGTCACTTTGACTAAAAAAAAATCTCCACTCCATCTTTCAACTCCTTCTTCAACACCAACTCCATCTTCACTTTCAACTCTATCTTCTTCAATTTGCAGGTCCATCTTCAACAACACACACACATAAAAAAAAAAAAAAAAAAAAAACCCACAATACATACAAACAAACCTGATTTCACCTCGCTAGCCCACGCGATCTGGGTCCCCTCCGCTCGCTCACGCAGTCATTCACGTGTAGGTATTGTGTTGCCGACGATCCACGTGGCTGGCAAGCTCGTTCACACAGGTCCGGTCGCGCACCACAATGGACAGTCTTATAATATCTCTCCTCTATTATAGGAGATCGAAACAAATCAATAGAGAAGGCATCCGATTATTACTCTTTCAGCCACAATATTATTCCTACCTACCTAACTTTTTATAATAAGATCACAATATAATCTGTGATACATACATATATTGGTTGCATCATTAAAGAAGAGGAACAATCAATGGAGATTAAGGTGGTGTTTGTTTTTCCCTCAGAAGTACTTCTGGCCTCTTTTGTCTACGCCGTGCAGAGGCGGACAGACATTTAGGGTCTGCAGATTGTTTGTTTTTTGGAAGACCTTTCACTTAAAAAGGTCTTCCTGACCTCTTCTTGAAGCAGACATGGACCAATGTCTTCCAACCACTTCTCGCATCTTCTCCCCTTCTCCCCTCTTTCTTCTTTCTCCTTCATTTCTTCTTCATCAGACAACATCATCATCCTCCTCCTCCTTCTTCCTCCATCCACCTTCCGCCGCCATCTCACCTCCCCCTTCCTCCGCCGCCTTCTCATCCCCTCCCCTTCCCCCTCTGTCGCCTCCTCATCCCCCCCCCTCCACCTTCCTCTGCCGCTACCTTCTACTCCCCTCCCCTTCCAGCCACCGTCTTTCTTCTTCTCCTTCCCTGTTCATCTTAAGAAAATACTACACCTTCTCCGGCAACTGGTTCGACGTCAAAACTGGGATGAAGCAGCCTGCGTCTTGAGCTTGTTGTTGAAGGCCACAAGCAATGATCAGATCAGCGGTTTGTTAACTAAGACCATCTAGTAGGTGGGTTTCACCTGGGCTTGAAATAAAAAAAAGGAGTATAATGGTTAACTCAAAATTTTCAAGCTCTGTCTAATCATTTAATATTATTTTTTTTTAATTTTGAATATTAAAACAAAGGGGTGTAGCTGACTTTTGGGAATGCAGCAATTTGATTGGCCCTCATTTTTTATTCACGCCGTGAAAATTTTTATGGGATACAAATTTTGCCCCAATCCACGCTTTGGGGGCCGGTGTTCCGGGCATGCATTTTCCCCACAAACGCCCAATTTGGGCACCACTATATATGGTCTAATCGGTTTAAGTATGGGGTATGTTTATTCGCAACATTGTACTGAAGCGATTGTGGTTTTAAAAAGCGTGTTTGAGGTGTGTCTAGACTTTTTAGATTATAAACATAGGAGCTTCTAGAACATATGGAAGCTACAAATATGAAACCAACGAATTTTTTTGCATAAATAGGTGATTTTGAATGTGAGAGAGTGTTTATAGGGGTTGAATGGCAAAAAAAATGTGAAAATGGGAGGTCTTGGATTGGAGTGGTGACCTTCAATTTTTTTTTCAAGGTCTTGGATCCGATCAACGACCTTCAATGATTGATTATAAAGGTCGTTTATTGGTATAGAGACCTTCAATGATATATGTACTTTATATTAGTTTTAATAAATTAGGCATAAGTAATAGCTGTTGAATACAGAAGAGGATCTAGTGAAAAACTTAATTGGAAAAAAGCACCATGTTTATTATTTGCAAATAATACAATAACCCGATAAGTTTGTGTTTTGTATACCTTATTCAAGTGTGCCATTAGATTCTTATATTTTTGTAACTAATCTAAACTTTAGAAGATTACTGATTAATCTTTTGATTTGAGCCTTGTATTTGATTCTTATACAAAGACAGTTTATGGATGCGTCCTATACGGGCTAACTTTATTTACAAGCGCTGAGTTAAATGGTTCATGGTCATAAACCATGGAGATCGTACTAAACAATTGCTGGTCAAGTGAATGCTTACAAGTCGGTGAATGATTAAAGCAATGAGCTAAGGGTTACATTTTCTTTTTCTACCTTAGGCTAATACTTTACCATACACTCAAACCCAGAATCACCGGGAGTTATAAATAACGCTACTAACCAAGTTGTATTTTGACATCTTCTCGTGTTTCAACTGTTCCCTTCTTCATCATTGTCACAAATTCGTCATAGTTGATTGTCCCATCCTGTCTAGAAATTGAAATACGGAACCAATATGTCAAATAACCTAGAAAAGTTATTGTATAAAGTTCAGAGTTTATGATTATTGCTAACCTTATCGGTATCTACATCATCTAGGACTTCATCAATGGTTGCTTCATCTCCCATTCCATATTGTGTCATACAATGTTTCGGCTCATCTCTTGTAATAAATCTGTAACAGAACTTATGTCAAGCAACAAATTACATAGGCCCCAGCTATTAACACCCCTTGCTTCAGGTCAAATCAAATGAGGTGGTTACGAGGTTGCAGGAAAAGCTGAAATTTTTTATCCAAAGTGTCTCACTATGGCCAAAGCGAGGCGCTTCGGATCAAGGGTTTAAATTGGGTCATTTTTTTGGTGTTTTGAAGTGTTTTTTATTTAATTATTGTAAAAAAATTAAAAAAAAATAAAAACAAAGTAATAACCCTAATTAAATTATCATTAATAACTCTAAAAGTGTTTATTTATTTATTTTTATTCATTACTTCCGGGAAAGATACAACATTAATCTTCATTATCCTTTATCATCTCTAATATACCTTTCTAGATTCTACCCTAAATGAAAATTCAGTACTTCCGGGAAAAGATACAACATTAATCTTCGTTATCCTTTATCATCTCTAAGAATTCAATTTCTAACAACTGTTCACCACCGTTAAGCTTAAGAAACATAAAATGCATAAATAATCGTTATGTGAGGTGAATTATTATCATTGATTACATCTTTGACCTAAAGTACTAATGTAACCGGTCATTGCTATCTTCCAAAAGTTAAATGAAGACATTGATCTGCAATATTTGAAAATTATCATTTCTTGACATGTTTGGTAATAGAGAGGAACACTTTTTTTTTTTGTTCTACAATCTTTGTTAGTTGTTAATGTTGTTCTAGTTTTTTCTACTTTTAGAAAGGTTTGAGAGAGAATTTTGTTGTTCTCGAATCTTAGTTAGTCTGAAATGTTAGTAAAATGTGAAGACCTTGATCTTCAAATGCAGTATGCGCGTTAAATTTCATTAAATAAGTGAAAAAGGCGAATTGGTCAAACTTTGTAGAGGCCTATGTTCTACGGGGGGTGAGTTGGCAATCAAGGGATCCGCTTGGAGTCTAAAGCTTCGCGTGTCATCTTGGTCGAACTCATGTTGCAACATTCGTCTCGTGGGTGTTAGAGTCTGAAATTTTAGGGCTTTTTAGTGGGTTTTTCCAAGACTTCATCCTTGTGCTTTGTAAGGGATTTAAAGTCTTCCGGTCTTTATAATTGAAAAGAAATAGCACAAGTCCTTCTTTAATGTTATTTATATATGAATAGTGGCTCACTTCAAAGCGTCTCGCTATGGTCATAGCAAGGCTCAAACAACACAGGCAAGTCCTCGTCTGATCCACAAAACAAAACCATCGTCTTGAAGTGTTTTACCATAGCCATTTTTCCCTGGTTTATGAGGAATTGGTTGAAGGTGTGAGTTGCAAATAATAATAATAATAATAGAGAACTACACAATTAGTCCTTGTGGTTTACTATTAGTTTCACATTTGAATATTAAGGTTTAAAAGTTTCATGTTAAGATGCTAAGTTTAGTTTTTGTAACACAATAAGGTATTAACACTAACGGGGATTAATATTTAACTGAGTTTACCCTCAAGTGACTATAGGTAAACCACAAGGAACAAAGGTGAAACTTAAGTGGGCCCACCACCATTAGTGCTAGTACCCTATTATGTTACAAAAACTAAACTTAACACCTTAATATGAAACCTTTAAACTTTAATACTCAAAGGTGAAACAAATGGTAAACCACAATGACTAATTATGTAGTTCTATCAATACTTAAAAACTTTAATGGGACCCACCACACATCTTCACCTTCACCCACCACCATTGTAACATCACGTATTTTTCCTCCAAATTTTGAATTAAGAAAATCACTACTTTACCCATCTTATATTTCTTTTGTACAATTTTTTTTATTACTACATTTTTATATATTTTAAATATTTTAAAGTTCGTATAAATTCAAGCAAGTATAAAAATAAACAATATTTTCTAAACTCTTTATATTTTTATGTAATAGTAATGATAATAAATTTTTCTTTAGAATTCACAAGTGGTTATAAATTGTCTTTGATATAAACATTTAAAAACTCAAGTTTTATAACATATTTCCATTTTAGAATAACATCTTATATAAATACAAAACATTTATAGTTTAACAAAATTGTCAAAAAATCAATGAAAACAAAATACCTCTAACAAGATTCGAACACGGGTCAGTGACCAGGTCAAACCAAACATAACCACACTTGACCACTAGACCACAAGGCCTTGGTTTAGTTATTATGAATTCGGAAACCACTTATAAACAAGTTGTAACATTTAGTATTTTAATCTACTTTGTAATAATATTTACTCAATAAAATCGTTGGATCTCGACTTTTTTTTGGATGTTTTAAAAAATTTTCGGAACATTTATAACCTTGCGTGATCATATATATAATAATATAATATATATATGAAAAATGCTTCAAAAAAATAAATGTTTGAATCGGGACTCGAACCCGCGTCCAAACTAGCACACCAACACCCACGAACCATTGAGCCATGTTGCCAACTTGTGTTTATATCCCAAGCAAATAAAGTTTAACACCTTAATTATCATGCTGGTCAAATAAACAAAAGTCAACACCCATCGGCCCTTTTCAAATTGATTCGAGACCTCGCGTTTTTATCCCTGTTATGGTAACAAATCAATCTACAGATCGTATGCGTCTTGAATCTGATAACATAACATCTGTTACTAGTATGACTCATGATTCTTCACCTGGGGGTCAATTAGATGACTCTCCCAGGGCTGCCAGTGAGGTAGACCACATTAGTGGACGGCCATCTGGTAGTACAGTAGGTAGAGGGACTAATTCCTCAAGATTAGAAGAGTCAAATGCTAAGACTACCACTCCTAAGGGAAATAGGACTACTAGTATTAGACAGTCTAGTAGAGAGTCTGTTTTACCAAAAAAGTATAATGACTTTGTCTTAGATGGTAAAGTGAAGTATGGTATAGAAAAAAGTGTGAATTATTCAAATCTATCTAGTGAGAATATGTTTTTTGTGTCCAATGTTAATAAAGTGTCTGAACCTACATCTCACTATGAAGCTTCAAAGGACTCACGATGGGTTGAAGCTATGAATAGTGAGATGGAGGCCTTATACCGAAACAACATTTGGATTGTCACTGACTTGCCCCCTGATAGGAAGGCTATTAGGTGTAAGTGGGTGTACAAGGTCAAGTATAAGTCAGATGGGGAGGTTAAAAGGTATAAGGCTAGGTTAGTAGCCAAAGGCTACAATCAAAGGGAAGGTATAGATTTCGGATAAACCTTTTCTACTGTTGTTAAAATGGTTACTGTCAGATGTGTGATTAGTTTAGCTGTACAGAATGGTTGGTCTCTATTTCAGTTGGATATTAATAATGCTTTTTTGTATGGGTCAATTACTGAGGATGTGTATATGACACTTCTGGAAGGGTATTCTTCAAATAGTGAGTCTAAAGTATGTAAACTTGTTAAATCTTTATATGGTTTGAAGCAAGCTCCTAGGAAGTGGAATGAGAAACTTGTAGAGATTCTTATTAATATAGGGTTTGTCTAAAGTAAATGTGATTACTCAATGTTTGTCAAATCTGATAGTGATGTGTTTGTTGTTCTGTTAGTATATGTTGATGATATTGTTGTCACTGGAAACAATGAACTTGAAATTATCAAGGTCAAAACTTTTTTGAAAGAGAATTTTCAGATAAAAGATCTTGGTAAGTTGAAATACTTCTTAGGTATTGAAGTTCTGTATTCTAAAGTGAATGTTTGTCTTAATCAAAGAAAATACTGTTTAGATTAATTAAGTGAATTTGGGTATTTGGGGTGTAAGCCTGTGTGACATCCGTCACCCTTGGCTTTTATCTAATTTACAATTTTAGTCCTTCTAATATTTCCTGTATTTGTGGTCGCTTTCAAATTTAATAAATATGCAAAATTTATATTATATTAATTGCGTGTTCTTTTGGATCTCAATCTCGATTTAAGTTTAACGCGTATGTTGCAACGTGGTTCGGAAAAATATACGTATATCATAAAATTTCAAGTTATATAAGTTTTGTGTTAGTAAATTAACTTAGTTAGTGAATATAAAGGGTAAACTAGCTAGGAAATCATTAAAACTAACTAAGAAAAGTATGAGGGGCCTTTATTGCCAATTGCTGAAAGTTTAAAAAAAAAAAAAAAAAAAAAAAAATTCATATCTGCTACTGTTTCACGTATTTCCGGCCAAGGCAGGATTCCGGCCGCCGGATTTTAATTCCGGCGAGGCCTTAAATCACTATTTATGCGTCCGTTTCAACCTTTTAGCGTTCCAAACGTTTTCTCCAACATTATTCGACTCATTTGGCTAATAATTATACGTTTTAACAAGGTTTTAAGGCGATTTTAATGACCTCAAAGCTGAAACCGGTCGGAAGTTTTTAAGCCAAGTGAAACGCTTATTTTTACTCGCCTATATATACAATTGATCTCACCACTTTACCTCTGCACCATTTCATAACAAAACCCACAACAAATTCATACAAGAAAACGTCCAGAAAGCCATCAATTTGCGTTTTTTTGCGAATCAAAGAAGCTTCAAGTGTGAGCCGAAAACGAGTTGTAAGTGTCTAATTTTGCTTGCTTTGTCTTAGTCGAGCATTATGGGTTAAAACCCCCTTATTACAGATCACTAATATGAACGAATTTGATTTGGTAAGAATTAGGGTTCTTAGCTAGATGATTTGGGGAAGAAGATACATTTTATTTTTAACATAAATACAATTCAGAATCTAATATGTTAACAAATGGCATAGGTGGACTAATGGTTAAGAGGGTGGGGTTATACCAAGGGGATCCGGGTTCGACTCCCCTTGGACCCATTTCTTTTTTTTGTTGGTTTTTGGTTTATAATTCTTTCCTTTAATTATATATATATATATATATATTACATATAAACTTAGAATAATTGTAATAAATTCATTATTTATCCAAAAATCATGAAAATTTAAACATAACATCTTGACATTTAAAATAAGACTTCCACACTTTTATTTTTCGGAAAATGCATTAATTTTATATTTTTATTGAATTTAATCATTTTAATCATAATTAAATGATTAAAAATTCATTTTTAGGGATTTTAACCTCAAATTTTCTGGAGAATTATTTCTATGAATAATAAACTGTAATAAAATATAATTTCTTATAAAATGATTATTTTTGTCATTTTTACTAATTTTAATCATTAAAACATCATTTAAATTCATTAAAAATGTTTTAAATGCAAAGGAATTATGGAAATATTATTTTAATATTCCACATCATAAAATAATTATTTCTCATAATAATAGCATTTCGGGATCATACCTTGTCTTATTTATGTAATTAAATTAGATTTAATAATAAATTGTTTAAATTAAATATAAATCATTAACTCTATTTCAAGGCTATTTTCCTATAAAATGGAATTTATATCTATATGTGTAATACATGAGAGTTTTAGTCATTTACTGAGTTCATCGTAAATATATTTATTTCAAAAACTGTCGTTCAAGTCATTACTAATAATTTCATCTTCCCTAATACGAGTCTCGTAAGCCCTAATGCCTTGGATGATTCGTCGTCTTAGATGTTTTTAGTTATTTTCCTCATTTAGTATTTTTATATATAGGTTGAATTCTTTGGAATTCTTAAGCCTTTACGACGAACTTTCTCAGAATTTATATTTAGCGAACTGTGAGTATATCTTTCCCTTTTCTTTATTGTTTTACTATTTCGGGATGATTCATGTACTTATTAAACAAGTTTTATTTCTTATACTTAATGCAATTCTCATGTGTGTTTGCCTTATGTGATTTGGTGTGTATTATGCTTAATCATTAACCGCTGGGCGGCCTAGCATTTCAGTGAATAGTACTATGGTATACCCCCTTGAGACTCTCTTGAGAGGATCTTGGTCATTGTCATGTTAATTCATTATTCAGTTTGTTAGTCATGTGTTAGTCATTATTCTCAGGTTTGGTTTTGACTGATACTACTTAATTACATATTTGCAAACGGTATACAACACATGAATTGCGAAACATTTTATCTCTATACTATATATATCAAACGGGTGTACTCACCAATACATTATATGTGTTGACAAAATTGTTTTGTACATGTTTCAGGTGACGTTTGATCTTACATGCTTTCACGCTTAGGCTGGATCTAGAGTTTAAATAAAAGTTGAACATTTATTGAAATTTCTATTAAGACTCTTTGTATTTCGTTTTGAACAATGGAAGTTATTTACTATTAATATTTACAATTTAGTCCATGTGCTATTGAACAATCGTCACTACGTGACACCTCGATGTTTCCGCCATCGGTTGGGGTGTTACAGATTGGTATCAGAGCCATGGTTATAGGGAATTAGGTTATTAGTAAATGCTTTTGACCTAGACTATAACTAAGCTACCCATTATATGCTTTCTTTTATTCTCATACTTCTTTAGACAGATTTTTCTCCTTTTACTTTTCATTATATTCAGGAAGATCATATTCCACAAACGAAACGAAAACACCAAGTTAGGAGTGATATCCATATCTTGGTGAATAGTTTCACTCCTTACATATTTTATTTATTTATCTTGGAATATTTTCCTTTCGAGATAGGAGACGTCCAAATCTCAAGGAATCTATCCCTCCAAAAGAAACTTAAATCACTAAGCTAGGAGTGATATCCTTAACTTAGTGACCTGTTTCACTCCAACGTAATTTAAAATTTTTGGAAGTATATCCTTGAGTTAGGAGTGAAATCCACACCTCAAAGATATATATTTCCACATCTCGAGATCCGCTAAAGTTTTGGAAAATTATTTGTGACGGGGCACGTGCAATCTGGAAGGGTGAGCGCCTGTATTCTGGGTTTTCTGGCTAGGTTGGTAATTCGCATAAATCCCAATCAGACGAGGGACCCGTTTACCTACCTGGGAATTCTCGGGATGAGCATTCACTTATAGGCTAAAGTACGCCCCCACAAGTCACTAATAATATTTCAATTTCTTTGGTTAGTCACCAGTTTCATGAGAAACAATCCCAAATATCTCATTTTATTCTTGATATTTCATTTGCTTTTATCATGATTTGATTTTCATTATTAATCCATTGGAAATTTTTCTATGTTGATTTCTAGGTTACTCTTTAATTATGCAATTTCTCGTATGCTATGTGTTGAATCTCATAGGTGTTGCTTTATTTTTGTAGATGTCTGATCGCGAATCCCGCAAAAGAGCTTCTAAGCGTCAAGCTAAGTTGAAGTCTGATCAGCGCATCGCGACTATGCTCAATGACAAGCTGGAAACTCTTGTTCCTAACATTATTAATGCTATTATTCCAAACCTTCACCCGAACGGTAGCTCGAATGGGAACTCTAACGGGAATGCGGGTGGAAATGGTGGCACTAGTGAAAATAAGTGCACATTCAAACATTTCAACTCTTGTCATCCCAACAAGTTTAATGGCACTGAGGGAGCCACTGGGTTACTTGAATGGTTCGAAAGTATGGAGAATACGTTCATTAATAGCGACTGTCCAGCCAACCTACGGGTTCGTCATGCCACGGGTGTTCTTCAAAAGAGAGCGCTCACTTGGTGGAATGGTGAAAAACATGCTCGCGGGACGGAAGCTGCTTTAGCTATGTCTTGGGATGATTTCAAAATTGCCATGACTACTGAGTTCTGTCCTCGTAGTGAGATGAAGAAGTTGGAGGATGAATTCTATCACCTCAAACAGGATAGTGGAAACAACGTTCCCTACAACAACCGTTATCATGAGCTGAGCTTACTGATTCCTCGTATGGTGACACCACTGCCCTTAGCCATTGAGAAGTATATTGAGGGATTACCACCCCAGATTCATGATACAGTTATGGGGAGTAAACCTGCTACTGTAGAGGATGCCATTCGTCTGGCAGCATCTCTTACCGACAAGCATGTCAAGGATGGTACCCTGACTCGTAAAGGTACTAAGCGACCCACTGAAACCTCTTCAACCCCTGCTACCACTGAACCTCTCAAGAGTACCTCTGCCTCTACCTCTACTTCTGGATCCAACAAGAAACGTAAAGGTAGAAGTCAAAATTATGCTGTTGTTGCACCTATTAATCAAATTCCCGCTACTAACCCACCTGCCGCACCCCAAGTCCAATCTGGCCCAAAACCTTATACTGGCATTTTCCCCAAGTGTAGTAAATGCAACTGGCACCACCCTACTGACCGACTTTGCTGGAAGTGTGATAATTGCGGCAAAATAGGTCATACTACCTCTCACTGCCGAGAAACCAAATCTGGGAATGCTCAAAACCAGAGGACTGGTCAACCCAGAACTTGTTATGCTTGTGGTGATCCTAACCACAGGCAAGATAGGTGTCCTCATCTGACTGCTTTTATCCAGTCTCGCCAACAAACTCCAGCAGCCCCAGCAGTTCCAGCAATCCAGGCAGCTCCAGCTCGCGGCCGTGCTTTCAACATTAATGCAAGTCAAGCTCAGGCTGCCAATGATGTGGTCAACGGTACATTTCTTATTAACAATTTATATGCTTCAATTTTGTTTGATACCGGGGCGGATAAGAGTTTTGTCTCGTTAGAATTTGAACCCTTACTTGCTCGTGATCGTTCTCACCTTACACATCCTTTTACCGTGGAAGTTGCTGATGGAAATCCTATTGTTATAAAATCTGTGATCCGAAATTGCACGTTGAATCTAAATGACTATGATTTTTCTATTGACCTGGTACCCATGAAATTGGGTAGTTTCGATGTCATAGTAGGCATGGACTGGCTTGCTAAACACCATGCCGAGGTTGTTTGCTTCGAGAAATTTATTCGAATTCCGCTTCCATCTGGTGAATCTTTATCTGTTTATGGGGAAACGACATCGAAGGGTTTGAAACTTATGTCTTGCACTCAAGCTCAAAAATATCTTCGTAAGAAGTATATATCTTTCTTGGCTCATGTGGTGGAAAAGAAGAATAAGGGTAAGAGTATACAAGATGTTCCAGTTGTGTGTGATTTTCCAGAGGTTTTTCCTGAGGATTTATCTGGTTTACCTCCTGTTCGTTCTGTTGATTTTCGTATTGATCTTGTTCCTGGTGCTACTCCCGTCGCTAAAGCTCCATATCGTCTTGCACCTTCGGAAATGCAAGAACTTGCTAGCCAACTTCAAGAATTAACTGACAAAGGTTTCATTCGTCCGAGTTCCTCGCCTTGGGGAGCTCCAGTATTGTTTGTTAAGAAGAAAGATGGGACTTTTCGTATGTGCATCGATTATCGTGAACTTAATAAGCTTACGATAAAGAATCGTTACCCTCTACCTCGCATCGATGACCTTTTTGATCAACTTCAGGGCGCAGTCTGTTTTTCGAAAATCGACCTTCGTTCTGGATACCATCAACTTCGTGTTCATGAGGATGACATTCCCAAAACCGCCTTTCGAACTCGTTACGGTCACTATGAGTTCATGGTTATGCCTTTTGGTTTAACAAATGCACCTGCGGTTTTCATGGATCTAATGAATCGAGTTTGCAAACCTTTCTTGGACAAATTCGTAATAGTTTTCATTGATGATATCCTCATTTATTCCAAATCCAGGACTACTCACGAACAACATCTTCGTCAAGTTTTAAGCCTTCTTCGTGATGAGCAACTGTATGCCAAATTCTCCAAATGTGAATTTTGGCTTAAGGAAGTTCAATTCCTTGGTCACGTAATAAACGACAAAGGAATACACGTAGACCCTGCTAAGATTGAAGCCATAAAAAGCTGGGTTGTACCCACAACTCCCACTGAAGTTCGTTCGTTTCTTGGTCTTGCTGGTTACTACCGTCGATTCATTGCCAACTTTTCAAAGATCGCGGTTCCACTTACTTCTTTGACTCACAAAGATAAACCTTTCATATGGGGATCCAGTCAGGAAGAAGCATTTCAAACTTTGAAACAAAAGCTTTGCGACGCTCCTGTACTCTCTCTTCCTGATGGTGTTGACGATTTTGTGGTGTACTGTGATGCATCTCACCTAGGCCTTGGTTGTGTTCTCATGCAACGAGGCAAGGTCATCGCTTATGCGTCACGACAGTTGAAAACATCTGAGAAAAATTACACTACTCATGATCTTGAACTTGGAGCCGTTATGTTCGCGTTGAAAATTTGGAGACACTATCTGTATGGTACTAAATGTGTGGTCTTTACTGATCACAAAAGTCTTCAACATATTTTTAACCAAAAAGATCTAAATATGCGTCAACGTCGATGGGTTGAATTTCTAAATGATTATGATTGTGAGATTCGCTATCATCCTGGAAAAGCGAATGTTGTGGCTGATGCTCTTAGTCGCAAGGCATATACTCAACTTAACTGCATTCAGACTCATGATCTCAAACTTCGAATCTATGAAGCCCAACATGTTTCGGTTACTGAAGGCAATATGTACAACGAAATGTCATGTGGAGCTGAAAATCTTTTGGAGACGAAACATGGATTGCTTTATCTCTCCAATCGTTTATGGATTCCTGATCGTGATAATCTTAGAACCTTTATCATGGACGAGGCTCATAAGACTCGTTACTCCATTCACCCTGGTGCAGATAAGATGTATCAGGATCTGCGTCCCATGTATTGGTGGCCCGGTATGAAGAAGGATATAGCTCACTACGTGGCTAAATGCCTTACTTGTGCCAAGGTCAAAGCCGAGCATCAACGCCCATCTGGTTTGCTTGTACAACCAGAGATTCCTGTGTGGAAATGGGAGAACATTGCTATGGACTTCATTACTAAATTACCCCGCACTGCACGAGGTCATGATAGTATATGGGTCATTGTGGATCGTTTAACCAAATCTGCACACTTTTTGCCCATTCGTGAGACTTATTCGGCTGAGAAACTGGCTAATCTTTATATCGCCGAGATCATTAGTCGTCACGGAACTCCTTTGAGCATCATTTCTGATCGTGACAGCAAGTTCACTTCCCGTTTTTGGCAAACTCTTCACGACGCGTTGGGAACTAAACTAAATCTTAGCACAGCATACCATCCTCAGACAGATGGTCAAACGGAGCGTACTATTCAAACATTAGAAGATATGCTTCGGGCTTGTGTCATAGATTTTGGTGGTAATTGGGATTCACACTTGCCTTTGGTTGAGTTTTCGTATAATAACAGCTATCATGCCAGTATCCGTATGGCACCTTTTGAAGCTCTTTATGGTCGCAAATGTCGTTCTCCTGTGTGTTGGAGTGAGGTCGGTGATACTCTCATTACTGGTCCTGAACTTGTCCAGGAAACAACAGACAAAATTGCGGTTATTCGTGGATCCTTACTGGCAGCTCAGAGTAGACAGAAGAGTTACGCCGATCAAAGGCGTAAACCCTTGGAATTTCAAGTTGGTGACATGGTTCTTCTTAAAGTCTCACCTTGGAAGGGTGTTTTTCGGTTCGGGAAAAAGGGAAAGCTTGCTCCGAGATATGTAGGCCCATTTAAGATCTTGGAAAGAGTTGGAAAAGTGGCTTATAAGCTAGATCTTCCAGATGAACTCAGCAACGTTCACCCTACCTTCCATGTATCGAACTTGAAAAAGTGTTTGGCGGATGAGAATTTACATGTTCCACTGGAGGATATTCAGGTTGACGAAACGATGCGTTTCACGGAGAAACCCGTGGAAATTATGGATCGTGAAGTCAAGACTCTTAAGCGTAGCCGTATTCCTATTGTCAAGGTTCGTTGGGAGTCTAAACGGGGCCCAGAATTTACTTGGGAACGTGAAGACCAAATGAAGACGAAGTACCCTCATCTCTTTACAGGAACCTCCACTTGAAATAAATTTCGAGACGAAATTTTCTAAAGTAGGGGAGACTGTGACATCCGTCACCCTTGGCTTTTATCTAATTTACAATTTTAGTCCTTCTAATATTTCCTGTATTTGTGGTCGCTTTCAAATTTAATAAATATGCAAAATTTATATTATATTAATTGCGTGTTCTTTTGGATCTCAATCTCGATTTAAGTTTAACGCGTATGTTGCAACGTGGTTCGGAAAAATATACGTATATCATAAAATTTCAAGTTATATAAGTTTTGTGTTAGTAAATTAACTTAGTTAGTGAATATAAAGGGTAAACTAGCTAGGAAATCATTAAAACTAACTAAGAAAAGTATGAGGGGCCTTTATTGCCAATTGCTGAAAGTTTAAAAAAAAAAAAAAAAAAAAAAAAATTCATATCTGCTACTGTTTCACGTATTTCCGGCCAAGGCAGGATTCCGGCCGCCGGATTTTAATTCCGGCGAGGCCTTAAATCACTATTTATGCGTCCGTTTCAACCTTTTAGCGTTCCAAACGTTTTCTCCAACATTATTCGACTCATTTGGCTAATAATTATACGTTTTAACAAGGTTTTAAGGCGATTTTAATGACCTCAAAGCTGAAACCGGTCGGAAGTTTTTAAGCCAAGTGAAACGCTTATTTTTACTCGCCTATATATACAATTGATCTCACCACTTTACCTCTGCACCATTTCATAACAAAACCCACAACAAATTCATACAAGAAAACGTCCAGAAAGCCATCAATTTGCGTTTTTTTGCGAATCAAAGAAGCTTCAAGTGTGAGCCGAAAACGAGTTGTAAGTGTCTAATTTTGCTTGCTTTGTCTTAGTCGAGCATTATGGGTTA
This sequence comes from Ambrosia x helenae, assembly GCA_030844895.1. Taxonomy (NCBI): domain Eukaryota; kingdom Viridiplantae; phylum Streptophyta; class Magnoliopsida; order Asterales; family Asteraceae; genus Ambrosia; species Ambrosia x helenae. Next base: position 12,289,628 of record CM061227.1, on the reverse strand, counting down.
AAACCCCCTTATTACAGATCACTAATATGAACGAATTTGATTTGGTAAGAATTAGGGTTCTTAGCTAGATGATTTGGGGAAGAAGATACATTTTATTTTTAACATAAATACAATTCAGAATCTAATATGTTAACAAATGGCATAGGTGGACTAATGGTTAAGAGGGTGGGGTTATACCAAGGGGATCCGGGTTCGACTCCCCTTGGACCCATTTCTTTTTTTTGTTGGTTTTTGGTTTATAATTCTTTCCTTTAATTATATATATATATATATATTATATAAACTTAGAATAATTGTAATAAATTCATTATTTATCCAAAAATCATGAAAATTTAAACATAACATCTTGACATTTAAAATAAGACTTCCACACTTTTATTTTTCGGAAAATGCATTAATTTTATATTTTTATTGAATTTAATCATTTTAATCATAATTAAATGATTAAAAATTCATTTTTAGGGATTTTAACCTCAAATTTTCTGGAGAATTATTTCTATGAATAATAAACTGTAATAAAATATAATTTCTTATAAAATGATTATTTTTGTCATTTTTACTAATTTTAATCATTAAAACATCATTTAAATTCATTAAAAATGTTTTAAATGCAAAGGAATTATGGAAATATTATTTTAATATTCCACATCATAAAATAATTATTTCTCATAATAATAGCATTTCGGGATCATACCTTGTCTTATTTATGTAATTAAATTAGATTTAATAATAAATTGTTTAAATTAAATATAAATCATTAACTCTATTTCAAGGCTATTTTCCTATAAAATGGAATTTATATCTATATGTGTAATACATGAGAGTTTTAGTCATTTACTGAGTTCATCGTAAATATATTTATTTCAAAAACTGTCGTTCAAGTCATTACTAATAATTTCATCTTCCCTAATACGAGTCTCGTAAGCCCTAATGCCTTGGATGATTCGTCGTCTTAGATGTTTTTAGTTATTTTCCTCATTTAGTATTTTTATATATAGGTTGAATTCTTTGGAATTCTTAAGCCTTTACGACGAACTTTCTCAGAATTTATATTTAGCGAACTGTGAGTATATCTTTCCCTTTTCTTTATTGTTTTACTATTTCGGGATGATTCATGTACTTATTAAACAAGTTTTATTTCTTATACTTAATGCAATTCTCATGTGTGTTTGCCTTATGTGATTTGGTGTGTATTATGCTTAATCATTAACCGCTGGGCGGCCTAGCATTTCAGTGAATAGTACTATGGTATACCCCCTTGAGACTCTCTTGAGAGGATCTTGGTCATTGTCATGTTAATTCATTATTCAGTTTGTTAGTCATGTGTTAGTCATTATTCTCAGGTTTGGTTTTGACTGATACTACTTAATTACATATTTGCAAACGGTATACAACACATGAATTGCGAAACATTTTATCTCTATACTATATATATCAAACGGGTGTACTCACCAATACATTATATGTGTTGACAAAATTGTTTTGTACATGTTTCAGGTGACGTTTGATCTTACATGCTTTCACGCTTAGGCTGGATCTAGAGTTTAAATAAAAGTTGAACATTTATTGAAATTTCTATTAAGACTCTTTGTATTTCGTTTTGAACAATGGAAGTTATTTACTATTAATATTTACAATTTAGTCCATGTGCTATTGAACAATCGTCACTACGTGACACCTCGATGTTTCCGCCATCGGTTGGGGTGTTACAGCCTGTTAGTATTCCCATAGAGCAGAATTAATTATGTCTATGAAGAGTACTAAGTTTGAGAAATATATAGAGGATGTTACAGGTTTTCAAAACTTGTTGGCAAACTTATATATTTATCTCTTACCAGGCCTGATATATTTTATGTCGTTCAGTTTTTAAGTCAATTTATGCATAAGCCAACTGAAGCTATTCTGCATGTTGCATTAAGACTGTTAAGATATCTTAAAATGTCTCATGGAAAGGGATTGTTATTTAAAAAGGGGAGAATTTTGTGCTTTCTGCATACTCAGATGCAGATTGGGCAAAATGTTTACAAACACGTAGGTCTATTACAGGTTACTGTGTATTCTTAGGGCCCAATTTGGTTTCCTGGAAGAGTAAGAAACAAAGTGTGGTGTCTAGGTCTAGTGTTGAGGCCGAATATCGGGCTTTGTGCTCGACAACTTGTGAATTGGTTTGGTTGTCCAATGTGTTAAGTGAGTTAGGTGTTAAGTCAAATCTACCTTTGAGGTTATTTTGTGATAGCAAGTCTGCTATCTCTATTGCTGAGAATCCAGTGTTCCATGAGAGAACTAAACATTTCGAACTGGATCTACATTTTCTGAGAGAAAAAGTTAGTAACAATTTTGTGCAGATTGAAAAGGTTGATTCTAGTCAGCAAGTTGCTGACATTTTTACAAAAGGTCTAGTTGGGTCACAACATGAAAATTTTTGTACACAACTGGGATTAACAGATATGTTTAGTAATTGAATTAAAGGGGATGTTAAAATTAAGCATGTCACATATCTAATTCAATTACTAAAATACTTATTGGGCTGATATTATTTTGTGACATGGGCTTTGGAAGTCCTAATGTTAATTGTGGGCTTAGTGTTTTATTCAGGCTTATGTTTTGGGTTGCACTTGATGGGCCCTGGAGAGTCTTGGTCTGAGGTGATAGCTGGCTTATTGTTTCGAGATTGATTGCTGATCGTTGGATCAAGTTTATCATGGCCGTTGATATGGTAGCCGGGAGAAGATTCGAGACACACATATAAATACCTTTTCTCTCTCTTTATTGTATCCATTCGTTTTATTTTTCATCTTTTTCTCTGTATTATTCTCTCTAGGGTTTCAGTCGTTGTCTTCATCAGTGATTATACTTAATCACTGTAAGTCTATAATAGTCTTGTTTTCCTTAGGGTTTATGACAACTGGTCTAACTAATCAGTAGTCGTAAACCAAACTTTGTATTGTTCTTTCTGGATTCTTCGATTTGTTGAATCCTTGGGTAACTAGGGGAACTGTTTTGGGTTGGATAAATAAGATCTTGTCACCGCTTTTGTCGCCTACATTCTTTGTTCTTTGTGTTGAGTTTATGTTGGCTCTGTTGTTTGATTGTTGTGTAGATTGAAACCCTAGAATTCTACAAATATAGAGTTTTTTTCTCTAACTTAAAAGTTTGAAGCTCCTTTAACCAAACAAGACTTTTTATTTAGTAGGAATAAAAGTTTTTAAAAGCTTATTACCAAACAAACCATTGATTTGTTGTTAAAAAAAAAGATTAATGTTTTGGAGATATAAACAAAGTATCTATACATATAATAAACCAAAGCCATTTTAATGACATGGCACTCAAAGAGGGTATTCTCTTCATTGAGTGTGCCATGTGTCATCCCATGTGGCAAGGACTTTATTTTAGGAAAATAATAATTTAAATTTTAAAAACAAAATTAGATTTAAACACAAAGTGTTCAGGTTATTCATTAATCATGTATAGGCAAGTCATTAGTTATGTTCAAACCAGTAAATATGATTTTTATTTACAACATGTGTTAGCATTGGAGTTGTACATTGTTTTAAGTTAGGTTTTAATATTAGAGTTATACAGTGTTTAAGGTTATGCACTAACATTGAAGATACATTGTTAATTGTTTTAGGTTAAGTGCTACCCGAAGCTTTTTTGCATGTAACTGTAAAACGCATCAGTTTATTTCAGGTGTAAAATTGATATTTCAAATTAGATTTCTCAACCCAGGACGCTTCCGGGATATATTAGTTTAAAAAAAAAATTGTGGGTTTGGGTCGGGCATGGGATTAGGTGATACCCGACCCAATTACCCTTTTTTATATTAGAATATGATAACTTATGACAGAGATTTGTTTAAAATAATAATAATAATAATAATAATAATAATAATATTCATTAATCATATATTGGCAAGTCATTAATTATGTTGTCATATTAGATATTTTATTATGTCATATTAGATATTTCAACCCGGGACGCTCTCCAACAGGTAATTGCTATTTTTTCTTTTTCTACCATATTCTGAAATAGCTCAAATCTTATTGTATGCAATTAAAGACCTTTGACTGAATGTATTGGTGCTAAACAATCTTTGTCCCTTTGAAGTGCTTGGGATCTTAATATTCAGTTTTAGGTGTTGATGTTGTAAGGTGAAATAGATCTTTTGGTATATTTTTTTTTTAAAGTATCTAATGTAAGTTGATACATAGATGTCATTTTTATAGTTTAGATTCTTCTAATTTTATTCACTTTACTTAGATTTATCAGCCCGGTGTATAAGCTAGTTTAGCAGAATATTGGGAACGAACATGTGGAGGGGAATAACAAAACTTAGAATCACGTCCTAATAATAATATTCCGTACCCACTGAACATATCAAAGGGGGTAAAAAAAGAACAATAATAATAATAATAACAATAAACCCCCAATGATCTTCTTCTCTGCAACAAATTCAAGTTCATCAATGGAAGGTGAACAACAACCACAACAACAGAAGCAGCGTAATTGGATGGTGGAACCACCGACCGACCGGCCGGTTCGAGTCTACGCTGATGGCATATACGATCTCTTCCACTTCGGTCATGCTCGTTCCCTTGAACAAGCTAAAAAATCGTAAGTTAGGGTTCCTTTACAAGTTTTAGTTTGTGGTTTATAGTTGTGGTAACATTGAGGTTATGGATCTGGCCTTTGGTTACTTGATTGTTGATGAATTTGATAGTTTGAGATTTAGATTTTGTTTTAACTTTAGTTTATGTTAAGAGGTTACCTTTGAATTAGTCAAATTAGTCAGTATTAAGTGTGTTTGGTTTATTAGAAGGGTACATTGAATCAGACAACAAGTCTTATTAGTTGTTGAGAGTCTCTTACCTAGTTAGGCGGCCGTCTTACGGGCTCGGCACTTAATGGCGTAGAGGTTGCCAAACAACGCCTTGGTTTTCTTTTGTGTTTTTTATTTTGTTAAGTTAATTTGATGGTGTTTGGGTGGAATTGTATATTCAGGAATTTAGGTTGGTGAACAGAAGTTAGGGTTCTGTTAAGCGGTTTCGTTTGTTGATTTTCAGAATTGGTGATATTGAATGTATGGATCTGGTCTTTGGTTGCGTGATGTTGTTGAATATGAATTTGTTTTTTGTGTTCTTTGTGCTTTATGCAAAGTTTAAAAGAACGGAAACGAGCCTCCAGGCGTAAGCCCCGAGGCGAAAGCTCGAGGCGCAGTCAAAAAATAAATATAAAAATTATGTGTCTGTAAAAAATAAAATACTTGACCTAAAAAAGTCTAAAACATTAAAAACACACATCAAAAATAAAATAATTGACCCAAAAAAGTCTTAAACACCCAAAAAAAAACACACACACACACACACAACAAAAACACCCTAAACCACCTGAGGTGCCCATTTTCTTAGGGAGGCGCATGTACAATCTGAATTCCATGAGGCGCGCCTCAGACTCGTTTTCCTAGAGTTTCGCCTCGAGGCGTACACCTCACCCATTTTTTTTAAACCATGGCTTTATGGTAATTGTTGTTTGAGATTTTGATTTATTTTATACGAGTTCTGTTTCGTATATTTGATTTTGTTAAGTTAATTTGATGGTGTTTGGGTGAAGTTGGTGTATATAGAGGTATTTAGGTTGGTGAACAAAAGTATGTTTGACCTTTTGGATGTCTGTTATGAACTTTGTGTAGATTGGTGGCAATGATTAGGTGTTGATTACTGGTGGTGTAGAACAACAGTCAAAATGTTAGCATTTGGGGACGATGATAATATGAAGTATAAATTAGGGTTTCAGTTGTGGTTACATTGAGCATATGGATCTTGCTTTTGGTTGCTTGACGTTGAATTGTTGGAGAAATTTGATTTTGAACTTTTTATTGTGTGCTTCACTGTTTTGTGAAATCTGTTGTTTGAGATTTTGATTTTTGCTCTAACTTTACTTTTTTTGGGTTTTGTCAACTTAATTTGATGGTGCTTGGGTGAAATCGGTGTGTATAGATGTTTAGGTTGGTGAATAGAAGTATGTTTGACTTTTTGCAGTTATGTTATGAACTTTGTGTTGATTAGTAGCAATGATTAGGTATTGACGAACGGTGGTGTACAGACGTACAATGATTGGTGTATGTAGAATAACAAGGGTTGTTTTTGTGATGTAAGGCTGTGCTGACTGCTGAGATGTGATTATGTGAACAACATAGTTTATACATAAACCGATATGCAAAAAGTACGTGATATATATTATTCCAGTACTATTCACCTGGTTCCTAACAATAGAAAGAGAGTCAATATTTGTAGGTCATGGTACTACTGACAACATCTACTAGGACTAAAATTCAGCTGTGGAATGAATATAAAAGGGATGGCATAAAGTACCATTTCCAATTAAGTAATAAGATTGCTAGTAATAACCCCCCCCCCCCCCCCCCTCCCCCACCCCCCACACACACAAAACCTATTACTGCTCATTTACTTAAAATATCAACAACATAAAATACTAGTCCCTTATCCCACCAGATTCCTTTATATATAATTTACGGGTCATTTTGTATCAATTTCAATAATATATGGCAACTTGTATCGTTTCCTTTATTGTTCTCTCCATCATTCTACCATAAATAAGAAACACCGTCCTAGAGCTTTATTATGAAGGAAAGCAATCAACAGTTAACAACGAGTTAATCCTTCTCTTTCTTTTATATGTTGCATAATTTCTAATGTTTTGCAAGATATAGACGCCTGCAAATTGGGCATGTCTTGTAACTTGTTTTCTCATCTTATCTATAGGTTTCCAAATACTTATTTGCTAGTTGGATGTTGCAATGATGAAGTCACCCACAGGCTGAAGGGTAAAACAGTCATGACTGAGCAGGAGCGTTATGAATCTCTTCGTCACTGCAAGTAGGTTTGATGATAATTGTTGAAGATTTGTGTTTATAATAAATAGATGTACAGTAATTTTGTACTTAATTCAGACTTGCAGTGTTTTCTCGAATAATTCTTCTGACAATCAACAATCATGATATAATTGTGCGTAGTCATTGTACTTATTCAGGTGGGTTGATGAAGTTATTCCAGATGCACCATGGGTACTTACACAAGAATTTATGGATAAACACGCGATAGATTATGTGGCTCACGATTCTCTTCCGTAAGTATGTGTATACATGCATGCATACACAAACACACATGTAAATTTATAGGAGCATGAATCCATACACACATAATGTTACCTGCAGGCTAACTTCGTCCTGCTTAGGTGGGCCTTTAGCCTTTGCAAACTATGAAGTGGACATATTGGAATAAACTAAATACATCTATTTTTCATTAATATTTGATGCATAATAATATTAATTGTGATTTGTGTCTGACTTTGTAAAATCAGTTATGCTGATGCAAGTGGTGCTGCAAACGATGTCTATGAATTTGTAAGTTGAACTTCTTAAATCAGTATTAACAAATGTTTCCTCTTCTATAATGTTTAACTAGTTTAATTATCTTGTATACTTTTTGCGCAGCATGCCAGCATGTTATTCAGGTTCATTTATCACTATGTTTAATCCATTCACTATGCCTACATAATTTCTTTGTAGGTCAAATCGATTGGAAGATTTAAGGAGACACAACGGACGGATGGGATTTCAACTTCAGATATAATCATGAGAATCATCAAAGACTACAATGAGTATGTGATGCGCAACTTGGATCGAGGATACTCAAGAAAAGATCTTGGCGTCAGCTACGTGAAAGTGTGTTTGTGATATTCTAATATTAATCAATTGTCATATACCATTGTAGTTTTATGTATGTACGTCAGTTGATTGTCACGTCTTCTTTTAGGGTAAAGACATGACCTTTCTCATATTATTTATGTTAGGAAAAGAGGTTGAGAGTGAACACGGAATTAAAGAAGCTGCGCGAAAAAGTAAAGAAACAACAAGAAAAGGTGGAAGAAAAGGCAAGTATTTTTTTTTTTTTTTATTAATTCTGTTTCTTGCACATTACACTATCATTGTATGTATCTAGGATATTTAGCGCCTTAAAGCATTATGTTTTTTTATTCACTTATTTCATTGTCTTGACTGGGCTTGTTTTGATTCTTTACCTAACACATCTGACTCGCCCATGTTGTCACCCTACTTTTCAAATCCTTCCAAGCCTGTTGTGATATTCTGCAACACCATCTCACAATTGTAGACAGGATACAAGTCCCTGATCCATAAACACTATAGTAAGTGTGATGGACAAAATTATTCTTATTAATGCCTTATTTTTGTGTCCTTTTTCTCTGATACTACAGATCCAAACGGTAGCGAAAACTGCTGGCATGAATCATAACCTCTGGGTGGAGAATGCTGATCGTTGGTTGCTGGTTTTCTTGAAAGGTTTGAAGAGGGTTGCCATAAAATGGTACTTATCTCTCTCTTAATCTCACACACTCGCTCTCTCCCATCCTCCCTCTCTCCCTCTAGAAACAAATACACATTGAGTTGTCTGTTTCGACCTATTTATTTAAGGTTAAATGAGTCAGTTTGAGCTAGATTTCATACTCTGAATGGTTCAAAATGTTAGTTGGGTAAAAATTTTTTTTTAGCAAAAATGGAAATTGGTCGGATGGGTCAAATAGTTCAAAAGTATTTTCCAAAGGAAAAAAAAATTTAACTCCTGTTCAAACACTATTATTATTTTTTCTTCCATGAAAATATGAAAAGAAGACTTAAATGCTTGTGTCAGCCCAGCCCGACCCGACACTTTTATTCATACAAATAAACCACGGTTGACCCATTACCCAACCCACTCGACCTGCCAATTTTAAGACCTCTAAAACCACATGCTTGCATGTGTTTTTGTATTGAATCTTTATCAGGGAACTGCCATTAGAGACAGAATACGGGAACAGCTAAAGGCAAAAGCAAATGGGAGGGTGATTGCTTTTGACAAGAACGGCAATGAGGTGGAAAATGATGATGATGAATACTATTATGATTATAGCACCGACGAAGAAGACTACTCAAGCGGTGCAGAAGAAGCAGTATCAGCATAATTACATTATTCTCCCTATGGAAGTTTGCTCAACTATCAAGTATGTGACAAAGTGTAGACAATATAGGTTGTGATATAAATTGAGAGTTTTAATGTATGATAAATTGCTACCCGTTTTCATTCTGTTCATACAAATGTGGACAATACAGGTTGTGATATAAAACGACCACGCGCCTCCTTCTCTCTCTCTCTAAAACCGTAGCCACCACCATCACCACTCCCCAACTCTGTCTCTCTGTCTCTCTCTCTATCTATCTCTCTCTCTCTCTCTCAAAGAGCACCCTCTCTGTCCATGGGTTTCAGGAAAGGGATGACTTTGTTTTGTTACAGCAATACTCCAGCAACAACTTCATGACTCGAGATCGGCCTTCAGTGTAACAGATCTAACCGGAAACGGGCCATGCAGGATGAAGCAGACAAATGTCGCCGACCGCCGTCTCCGGAAACCACACTTTAACCAGCGTCGCCGCCACACATAACCGTATCTCTAAAGCACCTAGGGTTTTGCAATCGAAGGCGAAGGCGATAACAAAGATCAAACAGGTTCCACATACATCCCCATGTCTGTCGATTTTTAGAGAGAAAAAGAAGCCGGTACCGCTACCGAAATCAGCGGTCAACAGTATGCAAAGGAGAGTTGTACCATCTCCGGTTATTTCAAACCAATTCTCGCAGGTTTCTGGGCGGTTTGGCCCACCTTTTTTGGGCGGTTTTTTCATTTTGATCGTAACCCTCGGATTACATGCCCTGTTTAGAAAGAGAAAGTGGTTCGCATTGAAGACTTGTACGTGACGTTGGCTGACGTCGGCGATGACGAAACGGAGCTTTAAAGGTTGTATTGAGCGAAACAGTGTTTCGCCCTCACATCCAAACTTACAATTTGTGTATATATATATATATATATATATATATATATATAAAATTTATTTACAAACTTGTATAATACACATGGTTGTAACCTAGTTTTTTGTATAGAAAGAAAGATGCACAAATAGTCCCTTGTGGTTTGACCAAATTTCATCTTTATCCCCCAACGTTTTGAAATTACATTCTTGTTCTCTATGGTTTGCTCGGTTGTTGCTAGAGTATATGGTCTTTGGTTTGTCCAATTAAGTTGGTGTGAAATGATAAAATTTTACTTTTAATATAATCAATTAAAATATTAATTGGCAGCCCTATGACCTTTCAATGTGGAGGTAATGATTGGAGTCTCACCTAGAGCAAAAACTTTCTAGATTGAGCTATAGGTTTTATCATGATGGGCCTTCGACAGTAGGTTTCCTCTGGAACAATAGCGGCTGGGTCACCAACGTCGTCGCAGGCATGCAAGACATGTTGCTGTTGAGTTTACCCGAATGATGTGGGATTTTGTTGATCATTCAAATAAATATATCTCTAAACTATCCTCTCTCACCTCACCTTTTTTAGGTTTATGCACTATTTGTGAAGTTTGAATTGAAGAGCAAAACTTTTAGTTTCTATTTTAAGGAATATTTCATAGAATAGTAATCAAGTTTAAAGAATGTTCTAATTAGGTCATAACCTGATTAAAACAATCCTAAAACTATGATGCTATTTTACAAAGTTACCCCTTATTTTTATTTGTTTATTTATGTGTAAATTTGAAATGTTTTTTTACTCTTTGTTTAATTCACATGTTATTCAGTTGCATGTTGGCGCAACAGAGGTTGATGACGTTTGTCGGTTGAGGTGGGTGGCACGGGCGTCTTTGAAAACCTTCAAAATATTTTGGGCACCGGGTGACATAAAAACTTGGGATAGAAATTTTGGTAAAGAGGAAGAAATTTAAGAAAAAAACAGATCTTTGTGCTATAATCAAGCCTTAAACTTGAGAAATGAGACATCTATATTTAATTGAGATTGTTTTTCCTCCACTAAATATAGAATTTAGCATATATAATTTTTTTATTAAAGAAATTTGGTCCCATTAGGAAACTGGGTCCGAAGCCATCGCCCACCTCCCCCACCCTTTGGGCCAGGCCTGGTGGGCGGTGTTGGGTGGCTAGTTGCAGATGAAGGTCAATGGTTTTAGGTTTTCGAAAGGGTGGAGCTGGTGGGTTTGCAAATGGAGGGTTGTGACAAGAGATGGCGTGATGACAAAGGTGGAGGTGCAGTGATGTAATCAATTTGCAAACTATGATTCGAGAAGAAGGGGAGGGTGGGTAGTTTAGGAGGAAGAAGAAGTGGATGTGTGGTCCTTTTTTCATTTTTTGTTGATTATTTTTAAAGTAAAAATACTTTTGTCATTTTACACATATTTAACTATTATCCGGTCTTAAGATCATCAGAGTTACAACCGAGCAAAGCACAAGGAACAAAAATGCAACGACAAACCCTTAGGGACTAAAGGTTAAAGTGAAACCATTAGACTATCCAAGCGTTTTTCTCTTTTCTTATACGAACGACGGGCTTACATTTTACCTAATCCTCTATTCCCAAAAGAATTATAATAAATTTGAAAAAAAATAATAATAAAAAGCAAAAAGCACGTGTTCTGTAACAAAACTGTCGAGTTTCTAGTTGAAGTAATGGACGATGAAAGATTCGTTACCGAACATAACAACATAACTAACTAACACCCACCAAATCTCCTACACAACTAACCCCTCTTTAACATTAACAAACCCATCACATCACATCACATCAATCAACCAATCATCTTTAACACACACACACAAACACCCTTTTACTTTTTAATGAATCTTGAATCTGGGTTTCAACCCACATCCATGTCTGTTACTGTTACTGCCTTAGAGCATAAAGAAGAAGAAGAAGAAAAAGATGGTAGCTGTTGGGGCAACTTGCCTCCTGAGCTTTTGAGGGAGGTGTTGATCAGGATTGAGTGTTCTGAAAACAAGTGGCCCATCAGGAAGAAATGTTGTGTGGTGTGCCACTGTTTGCAGGAGCTGGAGACAGATCATGAAGGAGATTGTTAAAAGGCCTGAGATTTCTGGGCTGTTGACTTTTCCGATTTCGGTTAAACAGGTTATTTATTATTCTTGGTTGTCTTTCAAACTTCATGGGTTTGTTTGTTTGGTGATTTAAGGTTAGGATTATGTTATATGAATGTATGATATGATATTGGGTTGGATTGTATGTTTTAAGGATTTCGTTGGGTGTAGGCGGGTCTTGAACTTTTAAACAAGACGGCCGAAAGATTCAAGGAAAAATAATGGTGTGTGTGTGTGTGTGGGGGGGGGGGGGGGTTGAGGTCAATACATATAAAAATTTTCGGTAAATTTCATTAAAAAATGGAGTTGGGTCACAAAAAGGGATCCATATTGGATGATATGTGTTAAATGTTAATTACATATAGAAACAAATAGTAGAGTGTGTATATGTGGTACATGGTTTGGGATATTAAGAAATAGCTATAACTATTAAAGTTGGATGTCCCTATATGTTGAGGAGGGGTGTGCGCTCAATACAAAACCAATTTTAAGTAGAGAACCGCAAATACTGCACAAGCAGGCCTTATATAGTTGTAGAGAGAAAGAGAGACAGTTATGCTATGTATTATATAGTTAAGGCAATAGGGATGTTTATGTAGTTTTACTAAAATTGTCATGTTCAAGCCCCTATGTTAAATATGGGATTAAAAATTATCTATGTACTCTGTACAACCCTTACAATTACTCAATTGTAAGAGACTCGTTTGAAGTGATGATTATTAAAGTTGCAATAGATATATTGTGTCATCGTTAGCTGGAAGCAGCCTCTCTATTCTTACGGGTAGAGGTAAGGCTGTCTACATCTTACCCTCCTCAGACCCTACCTTAGCTTGCTATAGGTGGGATTAACTGAGTATGATGATGATGATGATGATGTCATCGTTAGCTGATGAATTATGTAAGCCTAACCATTTAATGGACTTACATGCATTATAATAATCGTATTGTGATTTTGAAACAAAGTGCAAAAATCCAAGCTAATAATTTTTAAGGAGTGAATCAATGTCAGAAGTTCTCTTAAAATTTTTATTTGGATTAATGTTTCTTGATGATACATGTAATACTTTGGTAGCTAATGTTTAAGCTTCATAACTTTTTTCTGCTCTTTTTATCATTTGCAGCCTGGTCCAAGAGAATCTCTTATCCAGTGCTTTATAAAACGGAAACGATCTACTCAAACATATTTCCTCTACCTTAATTTGACCCAAGGTACTCTTCCTTTCATCTATTTTATCCCCTACTCAAAAGGTTATTGTAAAAAGCAATAGTTACTTGACTTTGCTAAGCTTGTTCTTGAACCTCATGTACAGATGAAAAGGTTAATGCATTAAAAATGATTGCGCAAAAAGTACTATTAGAATAATAAGCTTACCTTACAATAACGCTTTTAATGACGTATGCATAAATTATACGCTTTGGTTATTTCTGAGTTCTGACCCGTTTGACCCATTTTTTTCTAGCTAAATATTTCAATATTTAGGTATGGATATTCAAGTATAGATAAAATTAGATATTCGGTTGGTATTTATTACTTGGTGCGATCAATGTGGCAGCACTTGCTGATGACGGAAAGTTTCTTCTCGCTGCTCGCAAGTTTAGACGCCCCACATGTACCGACTACATCATCTCTTTACATGCTGATGACATGTCAAAGGGGAGCAGTAGATATATCGGGAAATTAAGGTTTAGTTAATATTTCATAACCGTTTATGATTACCATTTATGTAATTTACTTGGAAATTAGATTAACACAAGTTGTTTATTTATTGGCGTAGATCAAACTTTTTGGGAACCAAATTCATCGTGTATGATGGTCTGCCACCTCATGACGGAGCTAAAATGGCTAAGAGTCGCTCCCCTAGGTTTATGGGCTCGGCTCAAGTCTCCCCTCGTGTTCCTGCTGGAAGCTATCCCGTTGCTCACATCTCATATGAGCTGAACATGTTGGGATCCAGGTAAACTGAGATCATTATATTACTTAAGGGTCAATAATTGACTTAGATTCCCATTTTACAAAATATTTTTTTCTTCACAAATGTGTTGGTTTTGGTCACTTGATCTTTAATTTCTTAGATTTTAGTATTGACATAAACTCAAACATGTTATCGTTGCAAGTTGAAACTTTGAAGAACGAAAACACATCCAAAATCCTATCTTTAGCAACCTAACAATTTTACCACTTTCACTTTCGTTGCCAAGGACAGTCTCACTCTAACAAATCATTACAACTTCAAGCATGAACACATCACAACATAATCTTTCTTACCCCCCCCCCCCCCCCCCCCCCCACCCACACACACACCCAAAAAAAAAATCATATCTAAGTACCCTTTGTTTTTTGTCTGTATTGCATGTTGAGTTTCGCCCATGTTTGCGGATTATAGACTTGCTTCTACGGATGAACGATGATTGAGTATGCACATCAGAATTGTGCAGTGACTCGGTTTATAGAAACAGAGGTGGAGTAATGTTTGATAAACACATAGGAGGGGTATTTATACCCAAGTACATGGACGGTTAAATAACCGTTTTATAACTAATAACTAACCGACATAACTAATGTACAACGCCAATTCTGCGGTTTGACTTTTCGGTTGACTTTGATTATCAATTCAATTTCTTGATTACAAAACTTCTAACATTGCAGGGTCCAAGAAGAATGCAATGCACCATGGATCCCATCCCAACTTCTGCAATCGAACCAGGAGGCGTGGCTCCCACACAAACCGAGTTTCCCCTCAGCACTGGTGAATCAATTCCTTTCTTTCGATCCAGATCAAGCTGTGTGCCTGAGGTATCAGGTAATGAGGGAGATGAAGCTTTAGTTTTGAAAAACAAATCTCCAAGTGGCATGAGCAGCTTCAGTGCTGGTGTTTAAATTTTCACGGACTGTAACGGTTGCTTCAGTGAAGAACTTTCAGTTGGTAGCTACACCGCCAAGCGGACAATCTGGACCACAATACGATGAGGTTATTCTCCCAGTTTGGGAAAGTCGGGAAGGATGTGTTTACCATGGATTATCGCTACCCGATATCTGCTTTTCAAGCATTTGCCATCTGCCTCAGCAGCTTTGACACCAAAATTGCTTGTGAATGAAGGTAAGCATGGATAGATATCTAATTGTTTTTTATACAATTTTGATATGTTGTAAGGTAAGAGCTTGTTAGCAAATCATATGTGTTTCATAATATCAACCAACCCATTTATAAGGTGTTAAAGTTTAAGGCAGTCAACCCGCTTGACTCGTTTAGATAACCGAATTTAAGTGTATGTGGGTTAGGACTTATGATTGACATAGATAAACATATGGGTTGTGTTCCGGTCCATCATTTCAACCTGGCACAATTAACACCCCTCCCTATATGTTTGTTACTCATATTTATCTAGACCACTAAATAACAACTAGGTATACAAGCTCTAGATTTAGTTTACTTGTTGTATTAGGATAAATATTACTAACCTCAATGGGAACATGTTTGGTTACTAGAAATATTTCAATAAAAAAATTCATGATGGTAAAGCATTCTCAATGAACTGAAAGTGAAGTTATTACTGACTGACTTGTTGCACTGAAATTTGTGATTCTACAGGAACAAGTTTGATGCTCTAAAATCTCTGGGGAATAAAGATTTGAAACAAGTATGTATGTTTCCATGGTATGCATGCAAGTTGAAGGATATTCAAAATAAGAAGCCATTCATTCATTCATGACTCTCTGTTTTTTAATTGGTCATTTGTTTTGTGTATAGTATTTATTTTATTTAATTGTTTTCAATTTATCATGTTTGAAGAACACATTTACATTTAGTAAAAAAAAGGTATTTTTTTACTGTAAATCTTTTGATTGGTATACCAAATGACATGTATGAATTTTCATAAATTATGTTGGAAACTAACCACACAAGGTAGGCGTTTTACTTGTCCGGTTCCTACGTGTATAAGCCTACGGACCACATGCACAGACATCAAACGAACTCTTAAGGGGGCCCCTCCCCTGGTATACACATATATAATAAATAATTTTTTAACGAGGGTTTTGTATATCGTAGGAAAGGAAAAGTGAGTGTTCTTAAGGAGGTTTGTAAATTTGACGTCGTTTGTTTTTGGTTTTGGTGGTTTGTACATTATGTGTTTGCTGAATGTTAGGTTGATCACGATACGCGCAATTGGTAGGTATTAACCAACCGGTTGAAGAATGGTTCTTTTTAACTAACTATTAAGCTTTATAAATTCTATAAGGATTCAAGAAAATATAATTGTTTATGTTATTTGCTGCTTATCTCTTTAAATTTGTTTATTACTGTAGTTAGTATTAGTATTACTAACTAATTGTGTATTTAACCTAAACCTGATAGCAAGCACAATCAAGTTTTAGAACTGAACCTTGACTAATAACCAACATTTACACGTCCAGTTCTCTGCTTATGTGCCTACAATTTCCTTTTCTTTAAATTATCTACAAAGTTACATAAACATTCCTTTCTAAACCAACGGACATCAACAAGAAAATTCGTCTATTTAAGTGTTCGGTAAAAGTTATACGGACGAACAAGAACAAGCTCGATTCAGCTCTGTT
The DNA here is from genome assembly GCA_030844895.1 of Ambrosia x helenae. Lineage (NCBI taxonomy): Eukaryota > Viridiplantae > Streptophyta > Magnoliopsida > Asterales > Asteraceae > Ambrosia > Ambrosia x helenae. The sequence continues at coordinate 12,273,042 of CM061227.1, read as the reverse complement.
TTAGCAACCAAAAAATATTAACAATTACAAGCTTAGTTAGTCGTACTGGCAGGACGACTATATCAACAAAGTTTGCAACCAAGGACGCTTTTCAAGTAGGATGGCAATGGGTCGGGTTTGGGAGGTTTAGGTAATCCCAACCCCATACCCGATTAGGTATGCTTGTCCCAAACCCGGCCCAAAACCCGTCGGGTTGTGTCGGGTAATTACCCATCGAGTATAGGGTATATAAGCGGGTTTCGGGTAAACCCGTTAATTTTTAAAACTTACCTATTGAGTATATCCGACCCAAAGACCCGACGGGTATCTATTAGGTAACCATTAAGCAAATACATTTACCATTATTAAATATATATGTAAATGATTACAATGTATAAATATAAAATACTTAAATCTTATAAAAAACTCAAAGACATAGATAACAAATAGTATACACTAATTTTTTGGTAATTTTTAGTACAAGATGACAGTCTAGATGGACAATTTGATATATTATGCATACATATTTAAAAACATATACTAGAAATTATATTGGGTATCTAATCCGGTAAACGGTATACTTTACCGGGTAATCGGGTCGGGTAAACGGGTATATCATCAAATCCCAAACCCGTCCCAAATGTATCGGGTTTCGGGTTTACCCATCAGGTTCGGGTTTGATTGCCATCCCTATTTTCAAGCTTGCTTTGCCCACACTCTCGTCTCTGAAGATTCGAAATCATGGTAACAAACTCTATTTATATCGATTCTGATGCTAATTTTTTTAAAGTTTTAATTGTATGTAAATTGGTTATGTTTTATACATCAAACAATGTCAAGATAACGGTTCAATACATGTGAACCGACCTGGTTTTTTACTATTTTTTATTAAATCGGTGAACCGGGCGGGATTTGGTGTTTTCTTTTTAGTTTTTTTTTGGCTTATACGGAGGATATGCGAGGTGACTTTTTTATACTCTGAGGTTGGTTGTATTTATGAAAACACTTGTGTTGAAGTTAAAACCAAATATAAACCACGTGCAAGACTGATTATTATTATTATAATTATATACCCAGTTTTGTGATTTAAAACCAAATTTATATATTTTCTTACAAACTTTTGAAAGTCTATAAATGAGTGATATTTCAACAAACATAACGGTGGAAGAAATCAAATTCAACGCACTTATTTGGCTGACGAATCGATCAAAGTTCAAGAATATAACTTGAGACAAGTGGCAATATTTTAATATTAGCGAGGTAATCTAATAATTTGGTTTTTCCTATTTTTGTTTTTCTTGTTATGTGTTGTGGTTGTGGGTTTTACAACCTTTCTGGTCTGTTTCTATCTATCATAGAATTTTTGGCCGTTAAAAAAAATCTAACACTTTTTTAAACCAAATAGAAGAATTTAAAAAACTTTTTTTAGCGTGCTTGTTTATCTTTAGTAAACTTTTTTATAAATTTCTATAAACATGTTTTTCTAATAACCTTTATTATTATTATTTTTTAAATAACTTTGAATTTTTCATTCCATAAAAGCGAAAATTACATCAAAACAGCAGAAAGCTATGTCACCACCCATTTCTGTATGGCAAACTCTAGTCTACTGAAAACACCCCCCCCCCCCCCCGGAGTCGAGACATTACTATGTATAACTCGTTGGACCTTGGTCAAAAAATGGATAGCTTCCGATGCATGAGACTCAAAGGGACGAAGACGTGTTGGTTTTCTTCACAGGCTTTAACATGTTTTTTCACTTTCTTCGTCTCTACGCTTCGAACCTATTCTTGAAAAAGGTTTTTAGTTAAAACCCATTACACATCTTTTTATTTTTTAATTGTACCTTATACCTTATTATGCAATACTGTTATGTACCAGTGCTCATCATTGCATGTTCTTTTATATTATAAAGCTTGATAGTATACTATGATATTAGATGACGTTGTATAATTTATTTATGCAATGTTACTTGAACATACCCTCACATTGTGGTTACCGAAGAACGACATGGTGGCTCCAATCTCTTGGCATCACATGTGATTGGCCAATTTTATGATTAAGTTATATGGTGTACTCCCAAGATTCTTGTTATTATCTATTGAACCCTAGAAAAAAACCGATTAAGCTAAAACTAAAGCAACTATTTAATTACAGTTGTTATTCACAAAGGGAGGTTATATAACCCCCCCCCCCCCCTCAAGCGCCTCGCTTTGGCCAAAGGGAGACGCTTTGGTTACTTTTTTAATTACCTCGGTCCGAGGTTAAGTAATTCTGATTTTGACCTCAGACGCCTCGCTTTGGCCAAAGCGAGGCGCTTCGAATCCAGCTTTTATTTTTGGGGTATTTTTGGTGTTTTGAATTGGTTTTTTTGTTTTTTTTTTAATTTTTTAATATAGTTATTGTAAAAAAAAATTATAAAAATAAAAAAAACAAAATAATAACCACCAACTTGTATTGACTTGATGTTTTAATGGTGTTGTCCTTGAAAATAGTGATGGATGATATCGATCAAATTGCTAGAGGGTCATTGGTCTTCAGAGTTTCCAACCCCTAATACAATACAAATGACCATGTTTGAAAATGGAAAGTTTTATGGAAGTTGCTAAAATAGTTAAACAAATGTATTTGTGAATAATACAGTCATCAAAAAGACCATCTCTTTGTTAGTCACCCTCATAGGAAAATCGACTCTCACATTTATGCGTAGATCAAGGAGATTGATGAAGATATTCATCAAGACCTTTGGAAAATGTAAATCCAAGATCCAGGATGAGCTAGATATCCTCATGATGAGTAGGAATTGTTCACCTTCCCATTGATTTCAAATATGTTGCCTTCATCGTTGACAGATATCTCTCCCACAACAACTGAATTTTACTTGCTTGCCTGAACATTTGTTTTACTAATTTCCGATTCTTGATACTTTCATTATTCATCAGACTTTCATATATATTCATCAAGACCTTTGCAGAGGGTCACTATTCATATATACAGAACATTAAGTAACCAATTGCCAAAGGGTCACTATTCATCAGACTTTCCAACCACTACAAAATTTATCTACTCACAGTGGTGTGGTCTACCTTTTTGCTTATGATCCAACACCAAATCTCATTAATTTAATGAATGATCCAGAGCAAGTTGTTGTCGGAGATATATCTGTCAACGATGAAAGCAACCTGAAACAACCGGATGGTTGGTAGCTCTAGGTAAGAACATTGTGGATGATGATGATAATACCTTCCCATTGATTTCAAGTATGTTGCCTTCATCGTTGACAGATATCTCTCTGACAACAACTGAATTATACTTGCTTGCCTTAACATTTGAAAATAGCGATGGATGATATCGATCAAATTTCCAGAGGGTCATTGGTCTTCAGAGTTTCCAACCCCTAATACCATACAAATGACCGTGTTTGAAAAACAGAGAGTTCTTATGGAAGTTGCTAAAATAGTTAAAAAAATGTATTGTGAATAATACATTCATCAAAAAGACCATCTCTTTGTTAGTCACCCTCATAGGAAAATCGACTCTCACACTTATGCGTAGATCAAGGAGATTGATGAAGATATTCATCAAGACCTTTGGAAAATGTAAATCCAAGATCCAGGATGAGCTAGATATTCCTCATGATGAGCAGGAATTGTTCACATTCCCATTGATTTTCAAGTATGTTGCCTTCATCGTTGATAGATATCTCTCTGACAACAACTGAATTTTACTTGCTTGCCTGAACATTTGAAAATAGCGTGTGATAACCAACCCTTCATCTTCTTTGTTTAAAATCCTAACAAATGTAAACTAAAAGAACAAGGCTTCAAACACAACTTTTTGCTCAAGTAATATTATTGTAATATAATATTTCAGCTGTACTGGTTGTCGAAAGAAATCGACAGTTAGGATCGACGCTAACAAGCAATCCATACAGAGTTCGATGTACTGGTTGTCGAAAGAAATCGAGTGATGATAGTCGTTTTCGGCGTTGTAAAGCGATCGTTACTGTAATGATAATGAACATTCCAAATAACTGTTTCAGTTATGAATCCTTTGATCAGAAAATATATTCTCAAACAATTCCTAAAATAAATCTTTCGATAATCGCTACGGTTAGTAGATACCATGGATCAGAGAGATTCAAGCTAATCAAACTCATATAAAGTGTTCGATGTCACTATGAGTAGATAAATTTCGTAGTGGTTGGAAAGTCTGATGAATAGTGACCCTTTGGCAATTGGTTACTTAATGTTTTTAGTTGTTCCCAATACAACAAAATTCGTTTGAGGCGTTACGAGTCGTTTATTGCTCGTTTGTGTGTTTTGGTTGAAACATCCGAGTGTAACACCCCAACCGATGGCGGAAACATCGGGATGTCACGTATTGATGATTGTTCAGTAGCTCATGGTAAATAATAAATTTCAATAAATGATTTAAATGAATTACATACAATTGTTCTAAAAATTTGTATATCAAAATGAAAAATACTAGCTACGCATCTTCTAGCATTAACTCTAATCTTCGAATAAGCCATAACCTGAAACATGTTAAGTTTGAAAATATTTTGGGTCAACAACAGTTGGTGAGAATTACATAGGTTTTGATAATTGAATAAAAACTTGTACAATTCGAGTGTCATGGCAAGTCTAGTCCATATGTGAAAACAAAACAATCGGGTAAATCGAGTGCATAATCAAACCTTGTGACTAGAATATTGTGGTCCATCCCATACGCTCATCGTTCACTCAATTATGTTATAAATTCGATAACAATCACCCACGCTACCTATGTAGGAGGTACACGTATCCGGGTGGGATTGTCAGTCCAATAGATCTATCATTGTATACCGTCGGCTGATCAATGTTAATGATTATGCTAGAATAATGTGCTTACCCTAGTAATGTTTAAGATATAATGCAACATAGAATAACACATAGACACTTATGATTGAATTGTAAATTGAATGTTGTAACATGTTTCACCCCAAAATAGTGAAATGGAAAAGGGGCTATGTAAAACTCACCTTAGGTGCTTAATGAGTTCGTGAGTTTTCTTGAGCGTGCAAACACTTAGTAATAATGCCTTGGAAAACTCGGAATTAGCTAGAGGAGATAATGATGGATGAAAACTTTAGTATGTGGGAGATGGGATAATAATGTTTTTTTTTTATTGAATGTTATAAAGAGTTGAATGGTAGGCTATTGTATTTATAGTGTAGAAATTGGAGTTGTAATTAGGGACTACTTTGACTAGACTAGGCTAGAATTTAGGAACAAATTTGACTTGACTAGAAGACCATATTTACTAACACTTTGACTTGACTAGGAGACCATAATTACTAACACTTTGACTTGACTTGACTAAGAGACTACGTTTGACTTTTCAGGTTTGACTAAAGGACCTTGAAAGGGTTTAAGTTTAATTGGTTTTAATTAACATCACAAAACACCAAATGGTGTAGTGGTTTGTGTGGTGTGGTTAAGGTTTAGCCCGCCAGGGACTCGGTTCGAATCCTGGCTCAGGCAAACATATTTTTAACGTTTTTAAATCAGAATTTTTAATAAAATCCAATTTAATATTGATTATAAGTCATTATTTAAACAAAAAAATTAATAAAATGGATGGGAAAGATAATGTAAACATGAATCGGATGAATAAATGAGGGAGTTCTATATATATATATATATATATATATATATATATATATATAAATTGTGTGATGTTACAGTCTCCCCTGCTTTTAGGAACTTCGTCTCGAAGTTTATTAAAAACACAGGGTTGAGGATGATTAGGTAGAAATTAAGTCAACTGGGGTTTGGAAAATTTGGGTTAAGGCACAACATGAATTGATAGGTAATAGAATAATCTGTTTCGAATAATTTGGATAAAAAAGTTTGATATGTGTGAGTTTTAAGGGTTGGATTAGGTTCGTCTGAAATAGCAAGGAGAATAAAAATCTAGCAAAACACTAAATTAAGTGTTAGGAAAGAAATGCATGAGTTGATTGACTATAGAAAGACTATATGAACTACCAGGTAACTAGAGTTTATAATTGATTATCTACCGAAAACCTTGATAGAATTTCACACTACCTTAACGTACCTATAAATTCATGATTACGTTCCGGACCGCAATCACCAATTTACCTTACATTAGGGTTTTGTGTCCTTCTATGACTCTAAACACATATGTAAGTAATGCAAAATAACCTTGTGATTGAATCTTTGTATCAATGAGTCTAATAAATCTTTGTATCAAATTACATGTATGATGTATCCAAAAATGAGTCCAACTGTTGAGCAGGAAAAGACCTCTACCAGTCAGTGAGTAGGAACCTCTACCGATTGTTGAGCAGGTGCGATAGCCTCTACCAGTCGTTGAGCAGGTTATTAGAACCTCTACCGACTGTTGAGCAGGCATGTTGACCTCTACCAATCGTTGAGCAGGCTGTTAGGTACTCTACTAACTGTTGAGCAAGTACTTCATCCTCTACCAGTTGTTTGATTAAGTGTAACAATTGTTTTTTATTTAACACATAAGTTGCAAGTTCGTAATATATACATGTAAGTAAGTTTGTAAATGCATCAAGTATAGCATGCGAATTGTAATAGAGTTGTCCTAGACAAGATTAATGACTCTAGGTGTGTTTATAGCAAATAGTTTATATTCCATGCTTTCAAGTATCATGAATAATCAAATGTTCAAGTATATAATCAAATCCTCATGTATAACTAAGAATCAAGTTTGATGCAACGAACAATCAAGTTTTCAATAGTCTGATTATCATAGGGATCAAGTTCATGTTCCAGAAGGTGAAAGAATATGAATTTAGTTCTTGAGAGGATGATGAAGAACTCAAAGCATCATCAAGGTTATGAAAGATAGTGAACGTGAAAATAGTTAATAAAGGGTTTATTTTATAGTAAGGAGATTGTGTAGCAGTGTAAATCGTGGGGTTTGGATCAAAGGTTAGAATCTAGCGTATGAGAAAACATGATTGTGATAAATACCAAAAATTGTAAAAGTTCGAACAAGTTGAAAATAATTAGGTGGCAATGGAGATTAAATTTTGTTCATGAGGATGGAAAGATCTTATCATTTTTCTTTTTAAAACTGGTTTCTTATATAAAACAAAAGTTGCTAAATAGTACAAACTAAGTGGCTTTAGATCATAATATTTTAGTTTAGTCGAAGATTTTAAACACGACGTTAGGTTTTATAGATCAAGGTGACATTATATCAAAAATCCTTTGTTATGCTAATGAATAAACATTTGGATTTAGAAATTAAGTTTGAGGATATCTTATAACAAAAATATGTATTTTCCATGGTTTATAGGTGATGAAAATTTTGACAATATTAAGAAATCTTTAGTGTTGGGCTAGGGTCTACCCAGGTTATGAGGTTACAGTTTAGAAATATGTAACATGTTGAAAAAAGAAATAATATGATTTGGGGAGGGTGTTGAAAATAATCAAACATGTGGCTAAGATGGTAAGATGAAATGTGATTGTGAAATCCATATATGATTAGGAAATGGGATTGATTTAAGCTGTAAAATTTTGAGATTTTAGAGCTTAGTTTTAAGGAAAGTGAGTGTAATCATTTATTCATTAATTAAAACGAATAAACGAAAACGTTGACTTATCAAAGCTTCTAGATTCTAATAACATAATGAAGACATGCTTTAGCCTATAAGTGAACACTCATCCCGAGAATTCCCAGGTAGGTATCCGAGTCCTTCGTCTGATTGGGATTTATGCGCAATGCCAGTCCTAGACAGAAAACTCAGAATACAGGCGTTCACCCTTCCAGATTGCACGTGTTCGTTATTAGAATATAGAGCTTCGACGAGATTTATAAGGTATTTCAGGTTAGGATCTGAGAATTTTGTTCCAGTTATGGAGAGCAAACATCTTGTAGGGACTAAAGTAGGGATAAGAAGTAGGATAGAGGTAGAGAATAGAAACAAGTAGAGTTGCAAGTAAAAGGAGCAAGTACTAGTTATAATCCTATGGTTATAAACTATATTATTTTTCTAATAACCTAATTCCCTATAACCATGGCTCTGATACCAATCTGTAACACCCAAACCGATGGTGGAAACATCGGGATGTCACGTATTGATGATTGTTCAGTAGCTCATGGTAAATAATAAATTTCAATAAATGATTTAAATGAATTACATACAATTGTTCTAAAAAATTTGTATATCAAAATGAAAAATACTAGCTACGCATCTTCTAGCATTAACTCTAATCTTCGAATAAGCCATAACCTGAAACATGTTAAGTTTGAAAATATTTTGGGTCAACAACAGTTGGTGAGAATTACATAGGTTTTGATAATTGAATAAAAACTTGTACAATTCGAGTGTCATGGCAAGTCTAGTCCATATGTGAAAACAAAACAATCGGGTAAATCGAGTGCATAATCAAACCTTGTGACTAGAATATTGTGGTCCATCCCATACGCTCATGGTTCACTCGATTATGTTATAAATTCGATAACAATCACCCACGCTACCTATGTAGGAGGTACACGTATCCGGGTGGGATTGTCAGTCCAATAGATCTATCATTGTATACAGTCGGCTGATCAATGTTAATGATTATGCTAGAATAATGTGCTTACCCTAGTAATGTTTAAGACATAATGCAACATAGAATAACACATAGACACTTATGATTGAATTGTAAATTGAATGTTGTAACATGTTTCACCCCAAAATAGTGAAATGGACAAGGGGCTATGTAAAACTCACCTTAGGTGCTTAATGAGTTTGTGAGTTTTCTTGAGCGTGCAAACACTTAGTAATAATGCCTTGGAAAACTCGGAACTAGCTAGAGGAGATAATGATGGATGAAAACTTTAGTATGTGGGAGATGGGATAATAATGTTTTTTTTTTATTGAATGTTATAAAGAGTTGAATGGTAGGCTATTGTATTTATAGTGTAGAAATTGGAGTTGTAATTAGGGACTACTTTGACTAGACTAGGCTAGAATTTAGGAACAACTTTGACTTGACTAGAAGACCATATTTACTAACACTTTGACTTGACTAGGAGACCATAATTACTAACACTTTGACTTGACTTGACTAAGAGACTACGTTTGACTTTTCAGGTTTGACTAATGGACCTTGAAAGGGTTTAAGTTTAATTGGTTTTAATTAACATCACAAAACACCAAATGGTGTAGTGGTTTGTGTGGTGTGGTTAAGGTTTAGCCTGCCAGGGACTCGGGTTCGAATCCTGGCTCAGGCAAACATTTTTTTAACGTTTTTAAATCAGAATTTTTAATAAAATCCAATTTAATATTGATTATAAGTCATTATTGAAACAAAAAATTAATAAAATGGATGGAAAGATAATGTAAACATGAATCGGATGAATAAACGAGGGAGTTCTATATATATATATATATATATATATATATATATATATATATAAATTGTGTGATGTTACACCGAGTTTGTTCAACTTTCATGAATCATTGTACGTGGTGCTCCAACTATATAGTCGATACCCATATTTTTTCAAAACACGATTTTTGCATGTCTAATCGACATGCTGGACTTCCGGTCTCCGTTTGACGCGTTTCGTAATGTTTAATTGATCGTTTGTGGTTTTCAGAAGTCACATCCGATCAATTAAAACGTACCGAAACGCGAAACCCTTGTTTGAGTATACTCGTGTTCAGCCTTTAAAGAATTATAAAATCATTTTACTAATTCCCGATTCTTGATACTTTCATAAATCCTTTTACTAATTTCCGATTCTTGATACTTTCATAAATCGTTTGTCAAATCATAACCATCATTATTACACCCTTAAAAAAGAAAAATAAAATAAAAATAAATAATAATAATAATTTATTATTATAATAATAAAACAAAGGAATTAGGTTGCAAATATAATAATAATTTAAATAATAATAATGTAATATAGTCATGGTTAATGCTCAAAGAAGTCAACCTTTGTTGACTCCTAGAAGTCTTGAAGACCAAATGAGTTTCGTACAAGAATTTTGTACCATGCATTCTCACATGAACATCCAACAACCATGGTAAAATTCAGTTGTTGTCGGAGAGATATCTGTCAACGATGAATATGCAATGAGATGATTTCGTACAAGATTCCAATGCAAGCAAGTCAAATTCAGTTGTTGGACCAACTTGAGATATGAGTTTGATTATCTTGAATCTCTCTGATCCATGGTATCCACTAACCGTAGCGATTATCGCGTGTCATGGATCCTTTGAAAGTGGATACCATGGATCAGAGAGATTTAAGCTGATCAAACTCATATCTTAAGCCGGTGCAAGTTATGTTAGTGACATCTGTCATCTTCTTCTTCAATTTGCATCCTCTTCATCTTCACACTTGCTTTTGGAGCTCTGATCTTCTTCCTAGGAAAGTAAAGCTTCAGGTGATAGTGGATACCATGGATCAGAGAGATTTAAGCTAATCAAACTCATATCTCAAGCCGGTGCAAGTTATGTCAGTGATATCTGTCATCTTCTTTTTCAACTTGCATCCTCTTGATCTTCACACTTGCTTTTGGAGCTTTGATCTTCTTCCTAGGAAAGTAAAGCTTCAGGTGAAAGTGGATACCATGGATCAGAGAGATTTAAGCTAATCAAACTCTGTCATCTTCTTCTTCAACTTGCATCCTCTTGATCTTCACCAAATCTCATTAAATTAACGAATGATCCAGAGCAAGTTGTTGTCGGAGATATATCTGTTAACGATGAAGGCAACCTGAAACAACCGGATGGTTGGTAGCTCTAGGTAAGAACATTGTGGATGATGATGATAATAACTTCTCTTCAGATTCTGATTGCACCGGTGGAATTGGAATTGGAATTAATGTTAGGAATTGGAGTGGACAAATCGAGGCTTAAGGTGAATCCGTTTGGTGATGGTAAACCTAGAGAGGTTTTGCTTCAGGAGAAAGGTGTGGATTATCGGAATTGAATACTTAGAGATGACACGCGAAGCGTTAGACTCCAAGCGGATCCTTTGATTGCCAACTCACCTCCCGTAGAACATAGGCCTCTACAAAGTTTGATCAATTCACGTTTTTCACTTATTTAATGAAATTTAACGCGCATACCGCATTCGAATTGGTTTTTTATTTTTTTAAAAGTAGTAAAAACTATAACAACATTAACAACTAACAAAAAAATTGTAGAACAAAAGAAGAAAGTGTTCTTCTATGTTACCAAGCATGTCAAGAAATGATAATTTTCAAATATTGTAGATCAAGGTCTTCAGTATTAGAGATGATAAAGGATAACGAAGATTAATGTTGTATTTTTTCTGGAAGTACTGAATCTATTGTTCAAGCATCCTAAATCTATTGTTAAAATCTTTGACTATACGTGGTTGATGATGTCAAGTTTAATTTTTTTAACCTTTTTAAATAATTATATTAAAAAAATAAAAAAATAAAAATAAAAAACAATTCAAAACACCAAAAAACACCCCCAAAATAAAACTTTGATCCAAAGCGCCTCGCTTTGGATCAAAATATTCCACTTTTCCCTGCCACCTTGTACACCTCGTCTGATTTGACCCAAGCGCCTCGCTTTTGAAATAGAAGGGTGGGGTGTGAATAGCTGGAGCCTTCACAAAATATAGAAATTGGAATCAAGTGTTGAAAAAAAAACATGCTATCTTCAATGTCACGACTGATGAAGACAAAAGATTGTTGGAAGCAACAAGTGTTAGAGCTAAGAGCATTCACAATAAACACTTCGTCTCCATCTCTATAATTATATTAAAAATCACTACATTTCTCTCTCCTTTTCTATTTAATAAAACTAATTCTATACTTTTATCATTACCTTTTCTCTCTCCTCTACTCACAATCACTTTTAAAAATATTAAAAAATTATGGAGGGTGAACAGTGTCTCCTCCAGATTTACTGATGAACAGTGTCTCCTCTATATATTTTCTCTCCCCTCTACTCACAACCACTTATATACACTCTATATAATACAGAGGGCCCTCTCACACGATTATGGAGTATCTACTGTGAATGCTCTAAGACAAGATAAAGACAAAGAGGTGACTGAATAACTACTGTATAAGGAACAACTGTTATGATGGTTAACGGGTGTTTTCTAAGAGGGTGTTTGGAATTGAGTTTCAAAACAACTTATTGACTTATTGGCTTTTCCAAAAAGCCAATAAGTCAATAAGCTGTTTGGGTAACCCAAAAACACTTTCTGTTTTGACTTTTGGCTTTTAAGGGTGGAAAAGCTGTTTTTGAGTAATTAGAAATCCTAGCTTTTGGCCTTTGGCTTTTGACTTTTGGAAAAAAAAATTACAAATCTACCACCCATACAACCAATATTCACAATAAGTTAAGCGAAACACTTAAAAAAACACAATCTATTGACTTTTTAACGTTTCTCATCCTAAAAGCTAACCCAAACACTTTTTTAAAACTTCTTTTCAAAAAGTCATAAGCCAATAAGCACTTTTGACCAAAAGCACTTTTGAGAATAAATGAGAGTTATTACAGTACATAAATGGGAGTTATTTTGAGAATAAATGATGGTTAAATTTAAAAAAAAAAATAAAAATAAATGAGAGTTATTTCGAAAATAAATAAGGGTTAAATTGACTAATAATCAATGACATTAAAAATTAAAAATAAATTAGAGTTGTTTCAAAAATAAATGACGTTAATAATCATTTAGATTCAAATTCAAATTCAATAACATCTAAAATCTAAAATTAAAAATAAATGAGAGTTATTTCGTTCATAAATGAAGGTTAAATTGATTAATAATCAATCTTTCATAATAAAAAAATAAATGAGGCTTATTATGGTAAACTGAAATTCGTATTAATATTAATATAAATTTGGTCAATTATTAAAAGATAGTAATAAATAACATTAAATTCGGTCAATTATTATTAATGTAAATAAATAACAATCATTCTGATTCAAATTTCAGATGAAATGACATTAAATTCGGTCAATTATTATTAATGTAAATTAATAACAATAATTCAGAATTAATGACATTAAATTCGGTCCAATATTACAATAATATTAAATATAATTTCGAAAAACATTAATATAAATAAAGAGAAAGTATTTGGTACAAAGTACCTTAACCTACAAAGTGTAGGAAGCCACCAAAAGTGGCCACGTGTAACTTGGCGGTTATAACATCTGAAGCCAATTCAAGGGTAATATAGACTTTTCCATCCCTCATTAATAACGTAATAATACATTCCCTGTTTTATCGTTAAATCCGAATTCAAAATTTTTATAACTGATTTCACAATATTCCATCATTGTGATGTTTAATTGTGTACCATATCTAAAGAATTCATACTCTGTAAACAAAAAAAAAAAGCATTCATCAAACGAAGAAAAATCATACTCTGTAAACAAAACAAAAAAAACAAAACAGAGCATTCATCAAATGAAGAAGAAATCATACTTTGTAAACAAAAAAATTAAACAAAGCATTCATCAAAGGAAGAAGAAATCATAATCTGTAAACCAAAAAAAAAAAAACAGAGCATTCATCAAACGAAGAAGAAATCATACTCTTTAAACAAAAAAAACAGAGCATTCATCAAACGAAGAAGAAATAAAGTTCAGAGATGAATAGAGGCTGATAGATAACTGTTTTATATTGTAGATATTACTGAGTGCGTTTTATGATATCAGTGGGTGCGTTTATGTTTTATGTTAGTGCGTTTTATGATAGCAGTGAATGCGTTTTATGTTTTATGTAAGTGTGTTTTATGATATCACTGAGTGCGTTTTATGATATCACTAAGTGCGTTTTATGTTTTTACATTATAAGTTAATTATCATCAACATGTAAGTGTGTTTTATGATATCACTAAGTGCGTTTTATGTTTTTACATTGTAAGTTAATTATCATCAACATGTAAGTGCATTTTATGATATTACCAAGTGCGTTTTATGTTTTTACATTGTAAGTTAAATATCATCAACATGTAGGTGCGTTTTATGATATTACTAAGTGCGTTTTAACAACATGATCATGTGAAATCATTAAAATCAATGAAAAACTGAAAACGCGTTTATAACTTTCATCAAACGCACGAACAAGCTCATTCATTCTCTTGCTTCATCTGTTTCATACAAACGTAATTTTAGGGTTTTCATTTCTTCATTTCTTCTTCGTTTTGATGAATGCTCTGTTTTTCTCTCTCTTTTTTTTTTTTTGGTTTACAGAGTATGATTTTTTTTTTTTGAGTTTTAAATTTGTGAATTCCATGATTATAGCAATTGATAATAACTGTCCATAAATGTGATGATTTGGGCGCGATTATTCAATAAATTTCAAATTATTATACTCGCAATTTGTCTAATTTGCCCTTCTCTTGTTAACTGAAACTAAAAACACGCGGGTAATTAATTTAGGATGATGTTTGATTAAAACCCAGATCGACGATCAAGATTGCTTCTTACACTTTGTATTTTAAGGAGCCTTTGTACAATAGCCTCTCTCTATAAATAAATGTGATTAAACAAACTTTCAAAAAACAGTCAATTTTTACAATAATATTAAACATAAATTCGAAAAAACGGTAATTCAAATAAATTACATTAAAAACATTAAAAATCGTACCAACCAAGATTTTCCTTCGTATGTGGCAACTGTAACGTTCCTGTTGTATATGTTTTTTAACAACAGAAATTTGTTCATGGCATTCAGCACAGTCTGGATTGACACGTTAAAAAAACAACATTAAAAAATAAAGAATCATTTTTGAAAATTAAATAGGCATATGTATATGAAAATAACAAACATACCAACACTGTTGCCAAAGGGTCATGCAATACCTTGAAGAATTGAGAACCATTATGATAAGACATAATAGCGTTTGTGTCTCCGGATCAAATCCTGTTTTTCAAATGTTAAAACATAGCATTACTAAATCCGATCGAATAGTAAATCTGATTCAATATATGTCTAAAAAAACAGTGATGACAATAATAAAATTAACATAAATCCGATTGAACGCAATCCTTATTATCCCTTTATCACAAATCCGATTGATTATATGTTTATCACATATACGTTCATCACAAATCCGTTTCATTAGAACATGTGATAAACACAAGAATGATTTCAAATGGTAATTAGATGTAACACCCCAACCGATGGCGGAATCATCGAGGTGCCACGTAATGACGATTGTTCAAAAGCTCATGGTACTAAAATGTAAATATATGATTATTGAATATTGTTTTACAACATGTGAAATTAAATACAAGACAACAAAAGTAAAGATAATTGATTGATTTAATCTAAGTCCAAAGTCCTATGTGAAGCGTCAAGCAGCTTATCTTGAAACATGCACGAAAACAATTTTGTCAACATATAATGTTGGTGAGTACTACTTAGTTTTGTACGTATAGTATAAGTTTTGAAAAGTAGTACAATTCATGTGTCTAGCATCACCAAGGCATTATGTAAACACGCAAGTAACCAAACAAGACAAAGATCACATGTAAAGTTGTACAATGAAATTGATAATGAGCACCTCAACACGTGTGAGTCTAAAAGAGCACCATAACACAAAGTTATGTCTAAATGAGCACCATAACATAAGTTACGTCTGTATGTAAAGAGCACCATAACATAAGTTATGTCTAAATGTATGATTTTGTATGTAAGCTACGTTCATGTTCAAGCATAAGCACAAAGATAAACAAGACACGTATATGAATTGTAAATGAATAAAATGTATGTGTAAATGAATACGAAAGTTTTGTATACTTGTGCATGAATCACCCCAAAAGTTGTAAAAGCGGAAAAAAAGGGATAAGTAATACTCACCTTAGCAAGGTGATAAGTCTTGTGTAATTGAATAAGTATAATCCAACGTTGCCAAGTATCACCCTATGTATAATGTATCAAATAATTCTAAGTCTATATGGTCTATAAGTATTTTCTAGGGCTTCGAATTGGGGATAAGTATTCGTTTTGATTAATAAATAAAATGTTTAATAAATAAGAGAAATTTGGTAAATATATAAACAAAAGTCTTTTTGTAAATTTTAAATCAAATATGGTTACAATATAAAGTTTTAAGTGTGAAAATAATTTTTATAAAATTATTTTCTTGAAAATAGAATATTTAATCTATTTATTTCAAATTGTCAAAATATAACTTTAATATCTAAAAATATTAAAATTAAAGAATTTTTGAATTAAAAATTGTATTTCTGTTCCAAATGAATAGAAATAATTTATGTAAAATTTTGGTACAAAAATATTGAAAATGAATTTATTACGATTTATTTATGATTAAAACTAACAAAAATTGATTAAAAATATTAAATGAACGATTTTTCTGAAATAAAAATTATTTCAGAAAAGTTTAATATTATATAAACTCAGGATAATTTTTGTGGAAATTTATATAATCGTTTTGATATTTTTATAGAATTTTATAATTTTAAATGAATAAACTTGTAATATTTATAATATATATTAAATAAATTATTTTTAAAAAACTAAAAATTGGACAACAAAGTTTATCATTGGAGTAACATAAAATAAATTTTGTAGAATTTATAAAATAGTTTTAGTATTTTAAAATGATTTTTAAAAGAATAAAGAAAATATAAGTATCAAAGAATAACACAAAAAAAAAAGAATGTTTATGGTGGGACTCGAACCTGTGTGATTCTGTTTAACAACAACAGACACAACCACTTGATCTAGATCAGTGGTTGTGTTGGATTCGTGCATGTTTAAAATAAATATCCAGTTTCTGCGAGTGTGTTCTTCCCCAAATCAAAAGTTTCGAACCCTAGGATTTTAATAATACGATTCAACAATCAATAGCCCCTGAAATGTTGGGGCTATTGCTCGTATATAGCCGATTAACAAAACCCACAAAGAAAAACGAACTTACAATCACGAATTTGTGTATAATGCTCAGTCAAACGAAAAGTCAACTCGCGAGGAGTAGAAACTTTCAAGAGTGTTTAATCAGAAATTGGAGATGTAGGAAGAGTAATTGGCGAGTTGTGACCGTCTAAGCATGTCCAATTTATAGTGTAATGGTCGGATTAAAGATTTAGCAAGGTTTGACCATGGTTGAATGTTCACGCGTGAAAATTGATTAATTAGGAAGGGTCGGAGCTTGTTAATCGCGATGATTAGGCACAAGGATTGACGTGTATGAATTAATTCGGTCAAAAGAAACATTAAAGAGTGTTTCCATGGTTTCAGCATGTTGACTATCCTGTTTTTTTTTTCTTTGTTGATGCGTCGCACAGCCAGAAGAAGAAAAGGAAGGAGATGAATTAGCGACTATAGGGGTTTTTATATTATTGGGGTTGGGATTTGAACAAGGGTGAGCTGTGGCTCAGTGGCTTCAGCGTGTGTTGTCTGTGGCTTCTGCCCCGGTTTGAATCTCGCAAGCAGCAGCAGATGGTTTTTTTTTTCTCTTTTTTATAAAACATATACAAGGGGAGGGGGTGTGGGCTTCTGCTGATGGGCTCAAGGTTGGGCTCAGATGGCCCAGTTCGAGAATTTGAAGGATAAAGGTTGGGTTTGGGCTTGTAAGTTGGGTTGTTTTAGGATGCATGGTTAATGTAATGTGCAAAAACCAACTCTATTTTTATTATCATTATTATTATTATTATTATTATTATTATTATAAAAATAAAATAAAGAAAAGTGACGGATGTCACATTAGATTAGGAAATATTAAAAAGAATAAAAAAATAACATTAGGAATCGATAGTATCTTTGTTATCCCTTTATCACAAATCCGATTGAATATCTGTTTATCACAAATCCGTTTTATTAGAACATATGATAAACGCCAGAATGATTTCAAATGGTTATCAGATTAGGAACTATTAAAAAGAATAAAAAATAACAATAGGAATCGATAGTATCTTTGTTATCACTTTATAATAAATCCGATTGAATATGTGTTTATCCCAAATCCGTTTATCACAAATCCGTTTCATTAGAACATGTGTTTAAGAAGATTAATGATTTTCATGTAAAAGAATAAGAATTTTCGTTCGGTTTGGTTTGTTCTTAATAATGTTAATAATAAAAAAAAGTCAAAATAATAATAGAATCAACATTAGAAGAATAGTATGGATGTTTACCTTTAATCAGTTGTGGATAATCAAGAAATGATGCAAGATGAAGAAGAAAGATTGAAAGATTTGTTAGGAATTAGGAAGAATAGGAGAGTTTTGATATGAAGAATGAAAAAAAAAATAAAAAAATAAAAAGGTTTTCATAGTCATAATTTCGAAGCTCCATATTGGTTGTTGGATGCTAAATGTCCTCTCTAAGACTTCTATTCAACCTGACGTTACTCATTTATTATATAGATAGACGGATCCGGTTGTAGTTTGCTCTTTAACCTTATGAGGTTGTTTGCTAGATACTTTTGGGTGCTACAATTTGTCTTATTGTTTAGTTATGTCATGTAGATCCTATTTTTATTCGATAAGACGTATTCTTAGATGTTATGATAAATTTAATTTATTAAAAGGTGATTGAGTGTGAATTCCGAAACAATTTATGAAAAGGACGTATAGTTTTCATTTAAAGCACAAAATAATGACTAAAATAGCCTTAAAAACGAACTACATGTTGATGTGTGACATCTTGAGAAGTGAAGGTTGTAGTATAATTAATATCGATTAAAAATGATAAAGATTATAGTGGATATTTACATACCTATGATCGTCACTATAAGACAGGTGTAGTGGTTGGTAAAGAGTTCACCATCTAAGGTACAAGTATTGATGCTTAATAAGAGCATAATTTGCCGTTCAAAAAAGATACTTACGATCTAGTGGTCCAGTAGTATGTTTGCTTTCCATGGTATGCATATAAATTGCTAAACTAACAAGTATAAGCAGAATTTTAGTTTAAAAAAATGTTGGGTAAAAAGAAATGATATTTAGGTCGTACTATTGGCGGACCTACACTTTGGCTAAGGGGTGCGGGCGCCCATCTTGAATTTTTTTTAGTGTTTTATATACACGTGTTTATCCTGTTTGCACCCCGTAAAAATTTTGAATCGCACCCCTTTGATCTTTGAAACTGAGGAAAGGCAAAGAAACAAGTCTCCCTCTCCCCCTTTATAAGTCTTGAAGCTAAATCTGTATTCCATACGCTTAGTAGAAAGATTGGTATGTATATATTCCTTGTTTTTTTTTTCGGGAGCAAGGACTTGGTGGAAATATTGCAGGTCTCTCTTAATTTGATGTAAAGAACATGAGCTAATTGTATTTTCTTTAAGTGCAAGAAGTTAAAAGATGTAAAACTATAGTGACAAGAAGTCACGTTAACTTTTAATATGCTTTTCTTTTTATTTAATTTCTTTTTACTTTATTTTACTAGTCCACTAATTTAGTTTATTGTTTATTATTTTTTATAAGGTTTAATAAGATACCAAATAGATAAAATCAAATACAATGAGTGAGACTATGGTCTAGTGTAGACAATTCAAATAAATCTAACTATTCAGTTCGTTTTTAGATATGCGAATCCAAGAATTTGGAAATCGTTTTAACAAGGTAACATCTGAGTTAGTTGTTTGTGTTAATAGCTTGAGTCATTGTGATAATTTTGGTGCATTTGATGTTCCAAAACTACTACGATTAGCCGAGATGTATCCACAACTTTAGATTTTAAAATTTTGTTATGCATGTGTAGCGACGTTTAAGTTACTTTGTTTTTTTGTTTCCTTTTGTTGATTATATAATTTTGGTATTATTATTTTTGGTATACGAGTCGACCCGACCCGTGCCACCCAATGAATTAACGACCAGGGGCTTAGAGATTCCGCACCCCATAAAAAAAATTCTGGGTCCGCCAATGGGTCGTACTTAAAGGACAATACTACTAAATCACGCAATCTAGTAAATCACGCAATTAATTAAACTTGTAGGTTCTCACAACTAACCAAAGTTTGTTTTTCTCCTCCAATTTCTAGAACAATATAAGAACGACCTATGTCTATGAATGTGCCTTGCCAAACTCTAAACTCTATGAAATAAAAAGTCTAGGAAATAGATAAATTGACATACAAACATTAAGTATATATTTCATTCTAGATTATATCTTGAAAGCTTTTCGAGATAGATAAATTTAATATAAAGTGATAAAACATTTGTTATAATGTAACATATAAAAAAACAACAACTTTAATCATTTGAATAAGAATGAAAATGTATATTAAAAAGATGTATTTTTTGATGAGGAGCAGAGCTAGAAACAAACATTGCTGGACATGATTGAGGTGGCGGTCTTGAAAGTGTGACTTTTTTTTTTTTTGAAAAGTAATAGTTTTAACATTTTATGCTCTTGATGAAAATAGAATTCCTAGTTTGAACATAATTAGTGACTTTCCTAGACATGATTAATGAATTACATGAGCACATTGTGTTTTTTTTCTTGTATGAACAAAAACCCACAAAAAAAGTTGTTTTTTTCGTTTTTTGTATAGCACTATGGTACTCGTTGGAAAGATAATAAAACGTTCGTTAATTTAATGTATTTTTTTTTTTGGCAAAATGGAATTTATTAATCCCACCTTTTTACAGTTGGCCGATAATAATCCCACCTGAGTTTATTCTTCCCACCAGTCCCACCTTTCAGACATTTTGCTATTAATGCACCCCCCTCCCGCGTTAACTCACACTAACATTGTTAGCTAAAACTCACAATTCTAGGTGATTATTTACCAGATTTGAAAGAGGGAATCGAGACGAAGATATTGGTATGTTCAATTGCAGAAATAAGCATGGTTCAATTGTTTAATCGTCGGTTTCGGTCATCCTATCTAAGGAGAACATCAACCTACAACCGACGAACTATGCTTATTAATGATTTACTGTAATTGAACATATCAATATCTCCGTCTCGATTCCCTCTTTCAAATCCGGTGAATAATTGCCTAGAATTGTGAGTTTCAGCTAGCGGCGTTAGTGTGGGTTAACGGGGGGTGCATTGAGAGCAAAATGTCTGAAAGTTGGGACTGGTGGGAAGAATAAACTCAAGTGGGATTATTATCGGCCAACTGTAAAAAGGTGCGATTAATAAATTCCATTTTGCCTTTTTTTAAAAAAAAAATATCATATATAAAAGTTATTAACGTTTTAAAATTGTGGGGAAAACATGATAGAGAAAAAGATTTTGGATAGAAATAAGGAGGATGCCACTAGGCACACCCAAATGAGGAGGATGACATCTTTGTGTGTCATGTAGGATTTAGTGCTCTGGTTTATCTATATATATATATATATTAATATTAATATTCCAAAGCACTATACCCTACATGACATTCAAAGAGACCATCATCTCCCCTTAGGTGTGTCACGTGGCACTAGCTATTTTATAAAAAGAAAATGGTCATATATAAACTGTAATACCCCAACCGATGGCGGAAACATCGAGATGTCACGTATTGATGATTGTTCAGTAGCTCATGGTAAATAATAAGTTTCAATATATGATTTAAATAAATTACATACAATTGTTCTAAGAATTTGTACATCAAGATAAAAAAATACTAGCTACGCATCTTCAAGCATTAACTCTAATCTTCCAGCAAGCTATAACCTGAAACATGTTAAGTTTGAAAATATTTTGGGTCAACAAAAGTTGGTGAGAATTACATAGGTTTTGATAATTGAATAAAAACTTGTACAATTTGAGTGTCATGGCAAGTCTAGTCCATATGTGAAAACAAAACCATCGGGTAAATCGAGTGCATAATCAAACCTTGTGACTAGAATATTGTGGTCCATCCCATACGCTCATGGTTCACTCGATTATGTTATAAATTCGATAACAATCACCCACGCTACCTATATAGGAGGTACACGTATCCGGGTGGGATTGTCAGTCCAATAGATCTATCATTGTATACCGTCGGCTGATCAATGTTAATGATTATGCTAGAATAATGTGCTTACCCTAGTAATGTTTAAGACATAATGCAACATAGAATAACACATAGACACTTATGATTGAATTGTAAATTGAATGTTGTAACATGTTTCACCCCAAAATAGTGAAATGGAAAAGGGGCTATGTAAAACTCACCTTAGGTGCTTAATGAGTTCGTGAGTTTTCTTGAGCGTGCAAACACTTAGTAATAATGCCTTGGAAAACTCGGAACTAGCTAGAGGAGATAATGATGGATGAAAACTTTAGTATGTGGGAGATGGGATAATAATGTTTTTTTTTTATTGAATGTTATAAATAGTTGAATGGTAGGCTATTGTATTTATACTGTAGAAATTGGAGTTGTAATTAGGGACTACTTTGACTAGGCTAGAATTTAGGAACAACTTTGACTTGACTAGAAGACCATATTTACTAACACTTTGACTTGACTAGGAGACCATATTTACTAACACTTTGACTTGACTTGACTAAGAGACTACGTTTGACTTTTCAGGTTTGACTAAGGGACCTTGAAAGGGTTTAAGTTTAATTGGTTTTAATTAACATCACAAAACACCAAATGGTGTAGTGGTTTGTGTGGTGTGGTTAAGGTTTAGCCCGCCAGGGACTCGGGTTTGAATCCTGGCTCAGGCAAACATTTTTTTTAACGTTTTTAAATCAGAATTTTTAATAAAATCCAATTTAATATTGATTATAAGTCATTATTTAAACAAAAAAAAATAATAAAATGGATGGGAAAGATAATGTAAACATGAATCGGATGAATAAACGAGGGAGTTCTATATATATATATATATATATATATATATATATATATATATATATAAATTGTGTGATGTTACATAAACCAACCCTCACCTTCTTCTCCTCACCCCAAACCCTAAAAACCAACCCCCACCTCACACGTCCTCCTCTGTTTCCCATCCTCTACCTCCGACATCCAACCTCTGAAGTCTACATATAACATATTATCTACTTATTATTAATTGTTATTGTTATCCACCGATTCTGATTTCCCCTGTTGCATTCTGGAACCCTAAGCTGAAAGTCGCCATCGAGGTGCCTATTGCGCGTGTCTAGTACAAAATGGCAAAGAAAGAGAGAGGGAACCAGGGAGTGGTTCCTCGCGGCCCTAAACCATTCATCTTCTTCGTCGTTTGAGATATTTTGGGCCGGTGCTTTGACAAGTATGGTACGACGAGGGCGAAGGGGATTTGGTTTGACACGGCAACGGTGCAATGGAGGTTGCCAACATATTTACTCTATATTATCTAAATCTTTCACTTTTACATAAATTAAAGATTACACAGATGATGGAAAAAACATTTGAATGTTCTTCGAAGGTATGTGTTTCCATTCCATTAACCAAATCAAAAAAATTTTGCAACCAGTTTTGTGTGGTGTACTGCCTTCCATTAAGCATTCTATTTTATGAAATTGTATTGATTTTGTATATTTTACTGTTTCAGTTGCATATTGTGGTATGAATAACCAGCTAACATTGATAGAATGAGTATGAATCAGTTTTCATATTTAGTGCACAAAGTGATAAAAATGGTTGTTTTGACCTTTAATTCTTCGTTATTAGTGAAGGTGAATAGCCGCTCATCCCTAGTCAAGATCGCAAGATGGAGGTAGCAGAAATGAGAATGCTAAGGTGGATGTGCGGGCACACAAGGGTAGACCGAAGAAAGAAATGAGGTTATTAGGGAAAGATTAGGAGTAGCTAGTATATCTGACAAGATAAAGGAGGGAAGATTAAGATGGTATGGGCATGTGAAGAGGAAACAAAGGACGGCCCCAGTTAGGGTAGTGGAAACCCTCACTGTAGAGGGAAAGAGGTGTAGAGGAAGACCCAAATTGACTTGGGATGAGTGGATTAGGCATGATTTAGTAGAGATGCACCTATCTGAGGACATGGTCAAGGATAAGAGTTCGTGGAGGCACAAGATTAAGGTTAAGGATTATTAGGGAGGGTTGGGTTGTATCATAGCGTGGTTCTAAAAGCTTAGACTTTTTCTTACACTGGTAGGAGGTAGGTATGAGTGACCTATTTTTTTGGGTGTTTATGGTTTATGTTGTTTTTGATGGCATATATACACCTGTGTTTTACTACGTGGCGCTTTTAATGTTTTTAGAAATTTAGTAGCTCTTTATTAGTTTTATTAGTGTTGTTTGCTTGTCGATTGTGTGTTGTCGAGCCGGGGGTCTCTCTGGAAGCAGCCTCTCTATCCACAAGGATCACCCTCCCCAGACCCTAATCTTAGCTTTGCTAATTGTGGGATTTACTGGGTAAGGTTGTTGTTGTTGTTGTTGTTGTTGTTGTAAGTGAAGGTGAAAAGCTTAGAGCTCTAGAGGTGGGTTTAATTGATCCAGTAATGGCGGTTGAGGAAGATAATTTTGGTGTTGGTGCATCTCCACAAGGTCAGAATATGCCTTTTTTTGCTTGATCGGTAAAGGGCCCCGTATAGTTATTATTAATTGTTATTATTATGTGTCAACTGCTACGAATACAGTATTCATACCTTTTTATGGTTGATTTATTAGGTTTTCCATTTTTATATCTTAGTATTATTGTTTATGTATTTTATGATTATGTGAAAAAAAGCCCTAATCCTGATTTGAATTGGGTTATTGGTGCATATATGTTTATGGGGTTTGAAGATATTGAGGTGGATGATGACATGAGGGAGGAGTTCTGTCACACCCTCAAAATCCACTTGCGGAGTTTTACCGCGAGGCGCATGACAACCAGGATCCAAACCAACGATCACAATAAACAAGTCTAACATGAACATAATGCAATTTCAAAACAATGTTTAAAATCCCCGTTTACAGCGGAAGCTTATTCAAAACAATTATTCAATATTAAACCAATGTTCAACGTTTGTAAAACCATGCAACTCTAACTAGACGCCGTGCAGACGCGTGCGCCCTAGTTCCACTGTGCTACCTTAGCGACCTGAGAAAACATGTAAAAGTTTACGTCAGCACAAAAATGCTGGTGAGTTTACAGGTTTTGTATCCAAGTACCAAGTCCACCTGTCCATACTATAATAAATCGAAAACCAGTATACGCTAGCTAGGCGTACGTTTTGTTACTACCACGATTGGAAAACCATTACTAACGCGAATACCAAAAGTATGCCCGATGTATGTTCCTGTTGTTCCTGTTGTTCCTGTTTGAGACAATATGCACCCGCCGACCCTCCAAGTCGACGTGCGGGGTTGGTCACTCCCAATAGCGCTATTCACATTTCCCCGTTGTGCAAACCCGCACATTCATGGTTCCCCCCGGGACTTCCAAAGATCGTGTAGTACACAATAGAACCCATAGTATGACAGTAGTTACCAAATAATAGTTTTAACACATGTTTTCTCCCCCGAAAGTATGAAACCAGTTTAAAAGAGGGGCCGTAAACTCACCTTAACGTGCAAGCAAAGAATCCGAACAGCAAGCAATATATGCTACCGACACCCTAATAACAGTGTCGCTTAGTGAGTATAGGCGTAATATCATTACCCATATAACTCGTTTGTCCAAGGCGTTTTAAATGTTCAAAAAGTGTGTATGCGACGCCTAGTGATTCTACATGCAATAGTAAACCCTACGGACCCGTTGGTGAATACGTTGGTTACAATTAGTTTCTACATTCCGTATGTGTCTCAGACAAGTGTACTTCAGTTACATGTCAATTCCATACCACCTAAGACCTCAATTAATCACAGAAGCACATAATACACAATCTGTGTTTTCAGGACAGATTGTGCGCCATCAAAACGAATTTATTTAAAATAGCAATTCAGTGAGTTAACCTCCCAAATTTTTACTGAATTTACTTTGGGATTCACTCGACAATACCTATTTTTGTTTTGTCTCAATTCTAAACACAAAAATTATGAAAATTCGTACAACACAGCTAGGTCCAGAAAATCTCCTCAACAGGTCAGTTTAGTAGTAAAATTCTTAAAAATTGTGTATTCATCCAAACGAGATGAATCCACTTGGAAAAGCTCTATTTTTCCAGTATTGACCTACTGTAAAAATTTCATAATCTAATTCCTTGTAAATCTCAAGTTATGATCATTTAAAGTTAACCCAATTTACAAATCCGAAAATCTGATATGACCCCTAATCAATTAAAATTCCAAAAACGACTCAAACGACGTCCAAATTCGATGGTTTTGCCCATTATGAAAAGCTAAGACCTTGTACGTTACAATCATGCAAAGAATCGATCAAATCAATTGTTTTCAAGCCACGAAACAGACCCTACAAGTCGACTTTCAGAATCTGTCCAGATTCTGATCGTACAATATCATCAATTATATCAAACCCTAGTTGCATATTATCAATCAATAATACCTAATAATCATCATACAACTTTCCTAATACCTATTCCCATCAGATCCTATTATCAAACATGTCAAGATCAAAGCTTTTAAGATCAAAACACCAATAACTTGCGCAACAAGCATCCTATGATGTTACTACGCGTTTATTAATAGGTTTAATCCGTTTAATCTTCAAAAAGACTCATGTTTTAATGTTTATTAAATCCAATCAGACCTGGACAAACTTGTTATAGGATTTTTACAATAAAACATAAAGTAAAAAGCGTAAGAAATCATGAGTTATACCCTTAGCTCTTCAAATCAATCAATCGCGCGCCTTGGAGCCTCCCAATTGATGATCTTAAGCCTTAGCAGGTGTTTTTGGAGTGAAATATTCGTGTGGGGCAGTAAGGGGGCGATTAGGGTTGAGTATGAGGGCTGCATGGGAGTTAAGGATGTTTAAATACGAGTTTGAGGCGGTTTAAACCCGTCAGTGCCCTTCGAGCGGCCGCTCGGAGCCTGTGAGCGGCCGCTCACAGGTCCGGGTGGCGCGCTTTTGCCTCGTTTCGCCTCCCGACGCGTTATCCTTCGACGTTTTCGTTATTACGGACCGTAACAAGTGTAACCCCATGCGTTAAGACCCTAATCCACCTCACGCTCCACTTTTAATAATTTTTATTAACGTGTTCGGTCTAGGTTCACATAATCACGTATGGTTTTCACATAAGTTTGTCAGATATCACCGAGACACATAAGTTTGTTATTCACCAACGTCCGAGGTTCACTAATCATGAAATCACATGTTAACTCACACAAGGAGTCAGAACCCGACCCACACAAGGAGTCAAAGCATCTCATAACCCGAGATAATGCTCGTATGTCCTATCTAGCTATCTAGATAACCCTCGTTAAGTATAATATACGCGTGACTCGCTAAGGTAGACTTTAATCTAGACCATGTTGTTAACCAGAATTTGCCGGGTGTCACATCATCCCCACGTTAAAAGAATTTTCGTCCCGAAAATTGCTCAAGTACCAAAAGAACAAAAGAAATAACGAAGGAACAAACAAAAGATAGAAACCAAAAGAGAGAGATTTACCCGAGTTGTCACAAGTTCCCATGCCACTTTTGCACCGGGTATTTTGATATAGTTGGTTTGTGTTATCATATTGATGATGAGCATCATTTGGAGTCTAAGAATGGGGTATTTTTTAATGTTTAATTTTGTTTAAGTTCTGTTGATGTTATGGTAATTGTTGGGTGATGTTTAATGCAATGAAATTTGTGGTTTTGCATGTGTGTCTGATTTATACAGTGAGGTTCGGGGTAGACATGGTGGCACATATAACATTACAGCATGAAAACGTATTGAAGATATCCTTTTGTTAGTCTACATGGTGTTAGTATATGATGTAATTTATTTATTAGCCAAGAGTAGTGAGTAGGTAACAAACGATGAAAGTAAAGTGAGGTTAATAAGGTACAAAAGTTAACATATGGAGTTGACTTTGCTTAAGGTAGTTTTCAAAATTTTGGTTTCTACTAATTCTTACCACTTTTGTTGTTTTAAAGTGTTAAAGTTTCGAAGGAGAAGATATTATGGACTCTACGTTTATAGAGAAGTGGTAAGATGTTATTTTCTCAATTGAGTTACTTTGTTTCTTACTTTCATGATCATGTTTTGATTGTATAATCATTTACTTTGTAGGGGGAACATGGGTGCTTCTCTCCATAGAGAACAAAAAAACACAAGCCGTTGGTGCCAAGCCTCCAATTTAAAGGTAAATACTTCACTTTCATCCATGAAAGTTTCAATCAGAATTTGTGATGTGTGATTAGTTGTTAAAAATAATTTTTATTTGATTTTTATTTGATTTTTATTTGATTTTATTTTAATAATGGTAACTCGTGAACGAACCGATAAAGTATTAAATGGAAAGTATAAATCGGATAAATGGTTATTGTATCGTGGCTAAATAATATTGATATCGGACTAAATATGTTGGACTATATGTATATACAAATATGTGTGTGTGTGTGTGTAAATTATATAAATGGGTAATTTATATAAAAGTTATCGAAACGTATAAAGTCTCGTTTGATTGGAAATTACGGATAAAGGAAATGTGGTCTTGTGTTTGGTATTGATTTTGGGAAAATTGTAGACGACTTGTGTTGTCTGGTTGGTACAAAAATAGAGGAAACTCTGTCGAAATTTTATAAAATCCGAAGCGTAACAAAACTAACATTGTGGTGTATGTTTTTATAAATGATTCACAAGTATTTAATAAATGTATTTATATATAATTACGACGTTTTGACAAAGATATTTGTAACAATAATAAGTGAATCCCAGACAATATTTTGAAAACAAATAAATATATATAGTTTTCCAAACGTCAAGTATGACGAGTTTTCAAAAGGTTTTCATTAACTAAATAAAGTTTATTGTTCGGATTCAATAGTATATAAACGTTTGATTGTACTTGGGAACCTTTTATAAAAAGCAAAGTTTTGAATACTTTTAATGTTCGGATTTTGGAAAGGAAGTAACATTTGTTATTAATCGGAATTAATAACAAGAATTGTATTTCTACAAAGTTTATTTTCCTAAAAATAAACGTACAAGACAAATACATTTATCCGACTAACGAGATGAGCTACGGCTCAGTATAGGTTATACATTTCGAGGTATTAGTCCAACGTGGGTTACACGCGAATAGAACAAGTGCGCAACTTGGGTACGATGTCGTGTGTTAACTCGTAAGTAAGATAAGTCACGATCGGTTCGTCGAGTTAAAGCATAATGAGACTCGAGATAGTACACGCGAGTCTAGATAGTGGATAAACTATCTTTTAGCCGGATAATAGGCTAGGGTTATACGTGATAGACTTTTAAGGTGTCCTTTGTTGGTAATAGGGCACAAGGAAGACGGTCAAAGCTTCGGGCTTTGTTTGATAGCTAAGCGAGGAAATTAAGGTGAGTTCATGACCCCACTTTTTACTATTTTGTAAATGTTTTCGGGGGGAAGACATGCTTGTTTTACGAAAACCTGTTTATATTAAAGCATAACAAAGTTTATGAAAAACTTGTGAAGTTGCAATGCTTTTATAAAATCGTACGGGGGTAAAAGGGGAAATGAAAGTTATGAGTATTAAACTATGTGGTAACTGTGGAAACTTGAAATGGTACATAAGATGGGCACATGGGTAACGGAAAAGTCTAGTGGGACGTGCAGTCTCCGCAGTTAACTATAACCATTAATACAAAGTGATGTAGCCGTAGAATATGAGGATAGTATTATCGGTCCTTGACGGGTACCCACCCCGGTTGATTAGCGTCAACTCGGATGGACCAAGGGGTGTTACGATATTCTACACTTGTTGTTACCACTATAACAATGTGCGGGGCAAAAGTAAGTAGTCTGGTTTTGGTTACGGGCTCATGGGGACGCCATCGGTATTAGGATTTGCAACCCTAAGTTTATGTAGCACATTTCTTATGTTTGTTACGCGCACTAACTTTTCAAATAATGGTTATTTTATTTGATTATTTCTACTTTCGGTGTACGTGATTGCCCGGTGGTAACTCCGGGGGAAAATGGTTTTCATAGTAATGTGAGAAAGTTTTTCAAAAGTTATTGTGGAAGTCTCCTTTTGGGTTAAAAGTTCGATCGACAAAGCTTGGGTATATTTATCTTTATGGGGTAAATATATGGCAAAGTGAGTCGAGTCGAAGGTTGAGAAAAGAACACCCGGTAAGAATTTAAAAGAGACTTTTTATATGTATGTTCGATCGACGAAGCTTGGATATATATATATATATATATATATATATATATATCTTTATGGGGAGGTAAATATATGGCAAAGTGAGTCGAGTCGAAAGCTAAGAAAGGAATATCCAGTAAGGATTGAAACGGGATTTTTATATGTATTTTCCCAAATACTGTTGCGTAAAGAAAATAAACTTTCTCAATAATGTTTGCAAATATTTTTCCAAGTGATTTGAAAGGAAAAATGGGTTATGAACGATAAACATAAAACCATGAACTCACCGGCTTTATGCTGACTTTTTAAGCATGTCTTTCAGGTCTAGTTATTGGCAACGACACGGTTGGAAATAAGCGATGTCTTGGGATTGGAGACCCTAGAAGGCTTAGAATAAGGCATTCGGAACATGTAGAAGTCTTAATTAAAATATTCCGCTGCGTAGTAAAGGTGCCAAACGTTCACGACCGATGGAAAAATCGGGGTGTGACATATACGAACGTAGACTAACGCTACGTAAAAAGAAAAACTATACGAGCGTAGACGAAAACACTATACAAACGTAAAGCAACTTGGGTTAAAGAGCGGGTGTTGCGGACGAACGGAGACGAAAGTACTATACGAATGTAGACGAACACTACGCTAAAAAAAAGAAATAAATTGTGGCAAAAATGGGGAAAAAAACTTAACCAAAAAGTTGGTGGTCAAAACGAGGAAAAAACCAAAATGAGGGAAAATAAAACGTAACCAAAAAGTTGGTGGCCAAAATAGGGAAAAAAAAAGAACCTAAAGAATGGAAAAATAAATAAGATGTGGCCAAAATAGAGAAAAAAAACTTAATCAAAATGTTGGTGGCCAAAACGTAAAAAAAAATTACTTAGAAAAAAACAAAAAAAAAAGTGGCGGAAAAAATAAACCTAAAACCTAACTATTCCCATTACCTCTCCATTTAATATATATAGAATAGAATTTATAATTTGTATTACTAAAACTCTTAAATTATGTAAAATTAGCTTTTTGTTTTTATTTTTAAGTTTTTTTTTTTACCCACAAATGTGCATGTGTTATTATATAAATAGAACCATTAGATTAAATTCTTCCTATTTTAACATTTACAAATTTTCTAGACATGTTAAGTTATGTGTTGGTAATATTAATACACGTAACTTAAGCACATATGTTTATTGCATAAATAAACAAAAAATATCCGTATTTATACAATTTTTTTGTTTTTTAACCTTTTTAAATTGAAAAAAAATAAACTATTTATTTGCTTCTCACTCTTCTCGTATTTCTTTTTCTTCTTAATTGAACATTTTCATATATATATATATATATAGGAGAAAGTTAATTTGAGAACACCTATATTTCGTGCGAACCGTGAGAACGGTATCTAAAACCATTCAAATTCAAAATTTCTTTTTACACTTATCTTTATTACTAAAATACAATCCCAAAAACACAATTTACGCATAAAAATTCAAACGTATACGAAAATAAATTGTTTTTACACATGTGTAAATTTACTGTTTATACATGTGTAAACTGTTTCATTTACACATGTGTAAAAAGTTAACTTGAAAGTGTTTTTGCAAGAAAAGATGTATTATTTGGAAAGAAAAATTCATTTATTAATGTTGTATTTTGATTATAATTAGGCTTGTATTAAAAAAAATTGATTTTGATTGATTTTTTTACTTGTTCTCACGGTTCTCACAATATTTAGCGTTCTCAAGATAACCCTCCCCTATATATATATATATATATATATATATATATATATATATATATAGGAAAAAGATCATTTAGGAACCAAGGTACTAGTTAGGAACTTAGGAACCAATCTGAGCCATTCATCTTTTAATCTTGATCTAAGGGTAGGATGGTAATTGAACAATTATGTTTTATATTTTAATTAAAAAAAAAAGCTATAAACATGGAAACAAGATTACGTATGATTCAAATCTCCTAATATCACTCATTTGCATTCATAACTTCCAAGATTTTCGATCCAAAACTGATATATCTCGTACGCATCATTCAACCAGCCTCAATCGATTATTTATCTCCTACGCTTCATTCTATCAGCATCAATCTCTTAAAGATAACCAAGTGATGGATAATAATCATACACATGAAAACATTCAATCATTTTCTCCCGATATTGAGGATCATAATACACAATCACAACCTTCTTTGCAAAATAGTGTTGAGAATCAAGGTATTTGTGTAATGTTTTTTTAGTTTTTTAATTTTTTTTTGTTCGCAATTAGGGTTTCATTTTTTTGAGAAACTGTAGGTTTGCATTCTAGACCCAGCAGTTATTTTTATGTACGTCAATTTTTCAGATCATAAGTACACCGATGTACAATTCAAATATATCAGTTTTCAGATCATGTTACATTTTTCATAAGTACGCCGATGTACACTGAACACTGATGTATATTAGTTCAATGTTTATTCTTCTATACATTGATGTACACTGAACACTGATGTATATTAGTTTAATGTTTTCGTCATGAACACTGATGTATATTAGTTCAATGTTTTATTCATTTATACATTGATGTACAATGAACACTGATGTATATTAGTTTAATGTTTTTGTCATGAACACTGATGTATATTAGTTTAATGTTTATTCATCTATACACTGTTGTAATATATGAGGTAGGTTCTAATGTGCATTTGTTTATTGTAGGTTCCTCGTCCAGCAAAGTATACGAGTCTCCTGGTGGGACGAGATATTGGACACCAACGTTCTAAACTTGGCACCTATAAATAGGTATAATTGTTGAAATATGAATATACACTGATGTATATTTGTTGAATATTATGGTACAGTACAATCTTTTTGTAGTACTAATTGGACTATACACTGATGTATAATTGTTGGAATATGAATATACACTGACGTATAGTTGTTTAATGTTATCGTACAGTATAATGTTTTTTGTAGCAATGATTGGACTATACACCGATGTATAATTGTTTGAATATGACGATACTAAACACTGTTCTATAGCATCAAATTTTATTGGGGTCTGTTTGTACAACTGTTGTATATACAGGTGTATCATAGTAGTTAAATGATTGTACAATTGTCTAATGTTCAACTATAATGGGTTGTAGATACTAGAACACGACTGTTGTATACACAGGTGTATCATATTAGTTAAATGTTAGTACAGTAGTCTGTAGTTTAAATGGGGTAATGAATATACACAGGTGTATCATATATGAGTTGGTATTTTGTATAACGACTATTTGTATATTGCAATGTTTTTTTTAATTACATTATTTACATTGTAGGTTTCGTTTGCCAGCAACGTATATGAATCTCCCAGCGGGATGGGATATTGGACGCCAAGTGTACCAGATGAAGTAAAACCCTATGTAGGCGCCAGGTTTAGATCTTTGGATGAAGCTATTATAATGTACGAAAACTATCGAGAAGATGTTTTTCAATCATCGAACGATTCAATTGCAGCAACGCCTTGTGAAAACGTAGTTAGTACAACATTGTATCCCACAAGATATTGGACGCCACATGTACCGGATGGATTGAATGTTAATGTTTGTCTATATCTTGGCATGATAATGTAGTCATTGAAATGGAACCAAATTTGTTGTTTAGTTATGAATACATATATACAACAGCATCGTATTAACACGTTTAATGCTTTTATGTACACCAATGTACTTTTTACATATACACTAATGTACATGTACACACATTTGTCGTAACCAACAATTAAACTGCACAAAATTAGATGTACAGATGTATTAACAACAACGTAATCATTTTATGTACACCAATGTACTTTTTAACTTTAATTTATATCCATTACACCAATGTATATCTACTTAGAATTTTTGAAGTAACTCATCTTTGTTTGGCTAGTATTTTTCCCTATATACGTTGGTGTATATTTACTGAATTAGAATATTTCAAGAATCTAATATTTGTTGGCTTGTATTTTCCCCTATATACGTTGGTGTATATCATGGACAGGGCAGTCCAATGATACAAATTGGATGTTTCGCTAACAAATATAAACCATTAATATCATTCAAAAGTTTGATATGACCATATCATAAAAGTTTTAGAAAACTATCAAAAATAAACAACTTAAATTGTTCACACGAAACCATAATCACATAAAAACTTTCAAATCAACTTCATGTTTTTCATTTTATCCAGCTCATATGCCTCCTTCAAAATACGATCATGTTCCTTATTTGCTTCTTGAGTAGAGCCATTTGGATACATCTGGGAATACAAAAGAAAAAAAAAACAAATCACTTTTATACATCAGTGTATACAAAACTACAGTTGGATATACCTATATACATCAGTGTATACATACCGAAATGTGAATATACCTATATACATCAGTGTATACATACCTAAAGGTGAATATACCTATATACATTGGTGTATAATATAAGAGTATAATATCTGTGTAACATAATATCATACACATCAGTGTTTAATATCAGTGTATAATAATATCATATACATCAGTGTATAACCCACTATATATCACACATTATCAGTTTATTAGATTATACACTAATGTACAGTATGCACAGCAGGTTTACAAGACAAGTGACGTATTATACACCATAGTTGGATATACCTATATACATTGGTGTATAATATAAGAGTATAATATATGTGTAACATAATATTAGTGTAACATTATTCTTCCTAAGTAGAGCAATTTGGATACATCTGGGAATACAAAAGAAAAAAAAAAAACAAATCACTTTTATACATCAGTGTATACAAACCTACAGTTGGATATACCTATATACATTAGTGTATACGCACCTAAAGGTGAATATACATTAGTGTATAATATAAGAGTATAATATCAGTGTAACATGATATCATATACATCAGTGTTTTATATCAGTGTATAATAATATCATATACATCAGTGTATAACCCACTATATATCACACATTATCTGTGTATTAGATTATACACTAATGTACAGTATGTTACACATTAATAAGTGTAAATACGCTTTAATATAAACCAACGTATTAAAAACTATGTTTTACTTATCACTTTTGTTGACACAGTCTGTTATATACACCAACGTATAGTATACACAAGTGTATAATCAATTTTTACCGATAAAGCGTCTCCTACTTTTTTCACCTGGTAATCTTAATTAGGGTTTGGTCGATTACCTTTTTTATAAATATCCACCAATGTATAATATCAAAACTATATAACCTCTATGTTCGACAGGTGTATATTATGTATACATAGGTGTATATTCAAAATACAGACCTAAAATCGAATCTCGATCATTCTGAAAATATTTTTACTAGGGTTTCAAATACCCCTAAAATCGAATCTCGATCATCCTAAAAATTTGAAACTATTTACGAAAATCAATTGAATCAAACAACGATTGATAAACAATAACAATGATTTAAACGACTATTGATTAAGAATAACAATAAAATCTCGCACCTTCATACGTAGATGTATATGATTTGTTTGTCTTCATTCGAATTCTGCACATTTTTTTCGTAGGTTGAAGGATACAAATCGCTAATTGCTTTATTAATATGGTGTTTGTCAGTTACAATTGATAATAAATAACCTATTAATAATCAAAATCCAAAAGACAACATTACCCCTTTATTTAATTAAAAATTAAATTAGTGTTTAACATATTTACCATCATGCCATTGAAAAATGGATGGATGAGATTAGTTCCTAAGGTTCCTAACTAAGGGTTGGTTCTCAATTGAACCCTACCCTATATATATATATATATATATATATATATATATATATATATATTTGTGTGTGTGAACTTGGTTTCCTCCATTTAACCAACTTGAATTTCTCCAAACCGGCAACCAAAATGTGTAATTCACCGTCTAGTTCAATAAAAAAAAAAAAAAAAAAAAACAACTTATGTATCCCTACCATTCATTCAAAAATAATAATAACAAACTTAATATTTTGATAAATAAAAAATGTTTATTTCATTTTTTGTATGACCTAATAAATATTTATCGATTATACCGTCCTTGTAGATTTTCTCTAAATAAATTTCCAACCAAAAACCGGTAACCAAACACTCCAAAACAAACACTTTCGATACAAACTATAAACCCTCTCCTCTATATATAATATTATTCACACTCTTCCTGTTCTTAACAATCCCTTCAAATCCTCCATCCATCCTTATTCTCTCTCAGATCTTATCATCAATGGCTTCCGTTGCAGGATCTTTCATGGCTTCTCTCTCATCACCCAATCAGGTCCAACAAAAACATTTTGTATCATGATTTTTTTTATTTATTTTCTTGTTGTATTGATCAAGATTGATTGATTTCTTTGTCAAGATGTGATTTTTATGTTATAATTTTACATTTTGTGATGTGGGGTTTGGAATTTATATATGGGTTTGATGATTTCTTCTGTCTTTATTATGATAGTCATATTTTTGAAGAATTCTTTTGATTATGTATATATATTTTTGTTTTGTTTTGTTTTGTTTGATGAATTTGCATAAGGTTGAGCTTAATTTGTTTATTACGTAATTTATATGCATTTATAATTGTACATATGTATATGTATATATGGGAGGGATCATGAGAAAACTTATTTTAGTGAACGCATTGGTAAGTCACAAAAAGTAATTATAATAAGGACAAATTTACGTTAAGATAGCTTGCAAACGAGCGACAAACTGCGCCACCACCCTTTATGAATAGTGAAACTTAACCTACTGAAAACAAACCCTCGCCCCTGGGCGGTCGAAATATTGTTGTGTGTGTGAACAACCCTTTGGACTCTGAATTAACTTCATACATTTAGTCTTTGATCATATACAAAGGAGTTAATTGCTAATTTAGTCCCTGAGATTTGTCAAAAATTGTTACTTTCATCCAAAACTTGTTTTTTGTCAATTTAGTCCATGTGGTTTCATTTTTTGTCATTTTAGTCCCTGAGATTTGTCAAAAATTGTCACTTTCATCCAAATCTTGTTTTTTTGTCAATTTAGTCCCTGTGGTTTCATTTTTTTGTCATTTTAGTCCTTGAGATTTGTCAAAAATTGTCACTTTCATCCAAATCTTGTTAGTCCACAAGGACTAAAATGACAAAAAAATGAAACCACGGGGACTAAAATGACCAAAAAAAAGATTTGGATGAAAGTGGCAATTTTTGACAAACCTCAGGGACTAAATTAGCAATTAACTCTATACAAGTTTTTGGTTTTTAATTCGATTTTGTTGTGTGATCACTTTTCCTTTTTGTTTCTGATGAAGTTGGATTTTTTTTTATTGCAGACACTTACCCGGGCTTCTAATTTGAATGCCGTATCGCTTGCTATCAGTGGGAAATCCTTCCCATCTCTTAAATTGAGTTCTGCCCCATCAAGATTTCGAGTTTCCTGCGCGGTATATGTTCTAACCTTTTGTGTTGTTTATCAATAGCTAAACATATAAAATCTAATAATTATACAGATATAGTCTGCTAGTCATAACATGCATGTAAATGATGCATCGGTCGTTCGTGTAATTTGATTCATAAAAATAATATAGTTTATAGGGTTAGGATCAAATACACAGTGAAAGAAAAATAGGAAGTCGTAGGAAGGGTATCAAACGGACTCCGATTGAACTCATTCAAGCGGCATTGGAATCGTCTTATCGAACCCTACGTCGTTAGTTTTTAGGTCTTCGTTTTTTTGGGGTTTTAGCTTGTAGTTTTTAAAATACGCGTTATATCATTGTGTCTTTTATGTACCATTGTGTCTTTTTCTTATTTTCATCGTTATGTCATTTTTTCAATTCATTGTGTCTTTTTTCTTCAGCATTGTGTTATATTTTTTGGCACTGTGTTATATTTTGTGGCTCATTGTGTCATATTTGATGATCTATTATGTTTTTTGTATCCTTCTCACCCTTCTCATTTTTTGTAGCCTTTGTAGAATAACCCAACCCATAGTTTATAATCTTCTGATGCACATTGCGGTGTGCAAGTTACAAGTGATGTTATTTTCATGAGTGTGAATCATGATATTAGTAGTGATTTAGAGGTTGAGGTAATATCCGCAAAAGAAACAGAAAGCGGGGATATTTGGTTCTTAGTTTTATTATAGTTGTCACTTATCTGAAATCAAATGCATGCAACTAACTAACTAACAAAACATGTCGGTTTTGGCAGGCCACAGCTGAGACGGTGGACAAGGTTTGTCACATCGTTAGGAAACAGTTGGCAGTTCCAGAAGGCACTGCTGTAACCGGAGAGTCCAAGTTTGCTTCTCTTGGAGCTGATTCTCTTGATACGGTATTGTGGTTTGTTTATTGTTAACTATTCTTTGCACTTTAGAGTCTGCGAAAGTGGTGGTTG
This sequence comes from Ambrosia x helenae, assembly GCA_030844895.1. Classification (NCBI taxonomy): domain Eukaryota; kingdom Viridiplantae; phylum Streptophyta; class Magnoliopsida; order Asterales; family Asteraceae; genus Ambrosia; species Ambrosia x helenae. The sequence goes on along the minus strand of CM061227.1, from coordinate 12,234,583 downwards.
TATCTTATTTTATATGATGATCATATTCAGGTTGAGATCGTGATGGGACTCGAAGAAGAATTTGGAATCAGCGTCGAGGAAGAAAGCGCTCAGACCATCGCGACGGTTCAGGATGCAGCGGATCTGATTGAGAAGCTGGTCTCACAAAAATAAGAAAAGATAGAAATCAAAATTGAGCAGAATAGATGGTTTTGCTTATGTTGGATCTTTTATATTTTAAACCAAAAGTTAATGTGGGTTGTAAGGCCTGTGAGAGATGGAGCATTAAACAAGTATGTAATAATATTTTGTTTTTGTGACTTTTCTTAGCAAACTCATGTGTTATGTGAATTACTTGTTTCACTTAAAAAATAATATAAAATAACATCCATTTGGTAACCATTATATTTATATTATATAATTTTATAAACCATCAACCTTGTTCACTCGAAATGAAATCTGTTGAGACAATACACAAGAACTCTAGGAATAATCAACATTAATGGTGTGTTGTCAAGATTGTAACTATATGTTTATGTAGTTATTACTTACATTTATAAAACTTCATAACTTGATATGTTTTAATACTTTGATTAATTATGTATGTTGAGGTTTATTTATAAAGGTCACATGCTATTAGAGGCGAGCAAGTTAACAGCCATAACCAATAACCGAACCATAACCGGTATAACTGAACCAGTTTTAACTGATAACCGATATAACCAATGGTTATATTTATAAAATTTCTTTAACCGACCGAATGGTTATGGTTATGAAGCTTTGGTTAACTGATATAACTCTAAACCAAATCGAACTTCTAAATATGTTAAGTCTATGTATTAGGTTTTATATGTTTTACACTAGCTATGTAGAAGTTTTCTATTAAGATAAAAGTATGCCAGTAACAAATTGATCTTGATGTAAATGACCTTTAATTTGATAAAAAAAAAAATTGAACTTGCTTTTTTTATTGTCGAGAAATATCTTATTAAAAAAGCCAAAGCTAAGTCCAACATCGTAGGCTCTATTTTTTATTTTGTAGACCCACGAGATTTTAATTTTTGAACTTTTGTTGAAAGTTGGTTTTTGTTGAAGTTTTTGATTAATAACGGAATAACCATAACCGAAATAGCAGTTATAATTATAGTTAATAGTAAAAACCAAACCAAACCAACATATGCACACCCCTACATTCTAGGGTGTTTTTGTTTGAGTATTACAACAAGTTTCGCAATCCATTTAGAGGATGTTGCTCAACTTATAAATACACCATAAACACACATACCTTCAATCATGCAACAAGTCACAAATTTTGTTTCTCTCAGAGTATTCACATCCCCTTCACCAAATCACATCCATCAAATTACACTAAAAATCACTATTCCACCCTTAAATCTTCTCTCTCCTAATTAAAATAATAATACTTTTATCATTACATTTTCTCTCTCCTCACTCACAACTACTTACAAAAATATTAAAATATATATAGGGGTGAACAGTAGCTTTTCATATTAGAAAACTTTGATTACATATTACTGTTGACCGATAGTACAATTACCAGCCTCGTTAAAATGCTAATTCAAAACTACAGGGGCTAAAAGTGTAAAGTTAGAAAAATAAAGTTAACCAATTTTTTTTAACTTAGTTAGGCTAAAGGACATAGGGTGTAGCAAATTGAGAAAATAAAGGACATAACCAATGCAAATGAAAGACAAGGGACATAGGATGAAATTTGGGTAATAAATAAAGGACAATCTGTGTAATTTTGTCTTTTAATAATATAGTTATACATTGTTTAAGGTTAGACATTAACATTGGAGATACACATTGTTAATTGTTTTAGGTTAGGTGCTACCCGAAACTTTTCTACATATAACTGTAAAGTGCATCTGTCACACCACGACAATGGCGGAAACACGTGGCGCGACGGTTCAAAGCATAAAGTCAAGGTCATTGCTAAACACAAGTAATTTAAGAAAATGGGTCATTTATTATGACGTCAAATCTTGTTCAAATATTACACAAAAGTAAATTGTTTTTAAGTTAATCATAGAGGTTTCTCATATATATCCCAAATTCCTTGGGAAATAAAAGTGAAACCCCGCAAAAGTTTGACGCCGCATTGGAGGATTCCCTGACCCAGCTTGCCCGGTTCTCTTTCATCTAGTTACCTGAAAGATATGTTTAAAAGTTTCGTCAATATAAAATATATTGGTGAGTTCACAGGTTTTTAGTTTCCAAAACTTGAATACTTGGGAAATACCATGTTATGACAATGTATAGGAGTTGCAAATTCCTATAACTCTACTTGAGACTATAATCAAACCAAGACGTATAAATAAATATGCCCCGCTCCAAGTCGTTACTCGGTTTCCCACGACTTAAGTTCAGAATATATGCACCCCAGGCATAACCTAATGCATAATCGACGCTATCGATTAGGGGTGGGCCTTGTCAGGCACCAATAGTACTATTCAATATTCCTCCGGTTTCATTTCCCTGAATAAATGATTATAGAGGCGAGGACTCAACCCCGAGTGGCGGTCACACCTCAAGTAATAAATCCGTCAAACATTTTCCCTAACATATCTTTCCCCGGAAAAACGTAAAAATAGATTAAAATGGGGCCGTGAAACTCACCTGAAACTCTGTCTGGATTACTAGGCGGATAGCAAAGATGGTCTCGCACCTACAAACGTCCTAGACGTATAAGTCACTATTCCTATAGTGCATGTGCCTTGGCAAGTTGTACACCCAACTCCCGACCACAAGTTATTCCAAATCCCGTTTAATTAAGCGCGTATCCTAGGTTTCGTTGGCGTCACATTACCCTTTGTGTTACAAGTTATATATTACTCTTGTTAATATTTCCTTAACTTGTATCTTATTATCATCGGCTCGACGTCACTTAACATATAATTATTTTCCCATTTAAATAATTATACTTAAGATCGCATCGCTCGATATAATATATATTTCAACACTCGACCCGACTCACTTTGCCGCACATTTGTTTTCCCATTTAAACAAATATACTAAGATCTTGTCGTTCGATTGTATATTCTTAACGTCCGATTCAACTCACCATACCGTATATTTATTTTCCCATTCAAATAAATATACTAGGATCTCGTTGGTACGGCATACACATATATATATCTTTGTCTTCTCGTCGCGGCTTTCCTTCCCACATATCTACTTTCCCATTAAGTAGATATACTAGAATTTTGCCGAGACGAGCGTACATATATATAAATGTGTAATTTCTCTTGTTAAGTATATACGTTTGTTTAACGTCTTATTTGTTTATGTCATGTGTTTTCTCCCACGTATAATTCCTCCAACACTTAGGAAAGTGTTTATTAGTTTTCACCCAATGTATATATATATTTTACTTCTTAAAATATATATTTTTCTTATCTTGCCGCAATGGCATTTTTCTCATGATTTGTCCGTGTACGGTTCGTTAACGCGTCTTAGTTCGATATCTTAACTCGATTAGTTAATTTTTCCAAGTTTTTCCCAACATGTATTTTATAGAAATATTATCCATATTTCTTCCTCTTTTCACATGTTACTTGGATGGTTTAAAATACTTATGTATTTTTAACCCAACTTGTTAACTTAACTACAAAAATGTTTCCAACACTTTTATATTCCCATTTATATAAAAGTATTCATTTTTGTATAAGTTTCTCAAGTTTGTTTAATATTTTTATAAAATCTCTATTTTATAAAAATCCCTATGTTAAAACCCTCTATATTTTTATAACTTTCAAAAATACACTTTTTATACAAAATACCCAAGTATATCTACTAGTATTTACCAAAAACATCCTTAGAATTTATTACTTACATTTTTGACACCAAACTTTCCATACTTGTATTTTTGGACTAATAGTTTCTAAAATACCCATTTTAGTCCTCTAACTTCCAAAGTTACAATATTAGTCCCTTAACTTTCAAAAGTTGCATTTTTCTACTCTAACTTCCAAAGTTAACATTTTTCACTCAAAATAGTAGACTTTGAAGATTCAACTTTTTATTGGTAAGTTATTTTTGTATCAAAACACTTATGTTAGTCTTGTATTTCATATGGAAGACCACTTGTATGTGTGTTTTATGTATTTCTTCAACATAACCAAATTTCATTCACCTAAGTAAGCTACTTTAATTTTTCATCTTCTTTATTTATGAACCTTTAGCATGTTCCACCATATATTATACCATGTATGATCATAATAAGATGATTTAAAGTTACTTTTAACATATTCAAGTTCATTCCACAATTTTTAACCAAAACATCATCCTACTTAGTTTTAAATGTAAACTTTATGCATTTTCAAGATTATTACATTATCATCATCAAATCCATGGTTTATTTTCATATCTTTAATCATCCATTTTACACATGTAAAACCTATTAAAGATTATGTTCAAAACCACCTTTTAAACCCTTCATGTACAACTTGCTTCTAAGAACACATTCATGAATAATAATAATCAAAAACAAGGTTAAGAAGCTTACTACTAGCACAAGGCTAGGGAAGACAAAACCTTTGATTTTGAGAGGGGTTTAGTGTGTTCTTCCTTAATGGTTAAGCCCCAAGCTTGAAACACACAATAGGGGTTTGGATGATGGATTGTTTTAAGTGTTTTTGGAGATGTATAAACTTGTAAGAATGATGTGTGGGGGAGGTGGAAACTCACGGCTCAAGAAAGGGAGAAGGAAGAAGAGTTTTGCTTTGTTATTCAACTTTCTAACACATGTTATTTATAACCTTATCACATGTAATCATGCTAAAGATTCAAGAAATCTTATGGAGGATTGAGTTGTGTACTTGGGATTTTGGTGAAAATATGATATGTGTGTGTGTGATTATTGCCGTGTATGTATGTATGTATAGGTAAGATTGCTTGCAAATCTTGATTAAATCTTATGATCTCTCATGATCTTTATACAAGACCTCACACATGCAAGTGTACACTAGTGTAATGATATGTTTAGGTTGTGTCTTGGATCCTAGTGGCCCTTGGCCGAAAATTTGAAAAGGGGGGACAAGGATTGCATGCTTTTTGTACTTGTGTTTTTCTTACACATTTGTCTTATGCATATGCATGCTTTTAGCTAAGTATAGGATATTATTATTACTAATACAAGACATGGACATAACAAGGCCCTTAGGCCGGCCCCCAAGTGGGTTTAAGTGGGGTCCACAACTTCAATTATTTACCCATTGTTTGTTATGTTTAATCCCCCGTCGTTCGGGTGTCGTTCGGGGTATTTTTCGGGTTTTAATCACGCGTTATCCGGACATTAAAAATACCTTTAATAACCCTTAAATATAGTCTAATTTAAGCGTTGATTGGTTATTTAGGCCTTTGCCGGGTGAAATTATGAGTTATACGCGTATCGGGTGCGGTACGCGCGTTTTATTCGTTACCGGGAGATTTGTACAAGACGTTTTCATTTATGGTTTTGGAGTTCCAAAACTCATTATATCTTATGAAAATACCCTTTATTTTATATCCTGGGTGTCCGGGATCCTTTTCGTTTATTTAATTATTACCGGGTAATTGCCAACGTCCATACCGGATAGCTTATTCGCACATGATCCAATCATGTTTTATCATTAAACGTATGCATTCCTATGCACTATTTGGAAATTGCTATCCCCTAAGGCCTTGATAATTAAATCACACATAATTGCATTTAATTACGTTAATCATATATTAATTAATCTGTACGGAATTACCTTATTTTTGCCGGTTGTTACATTCTCCCCCCGTTAAGAGAATTCCGTCCCGGAATTCACTTCGAGTTCTCCAGTACAGGTGTCTTCTCGAATAGGGCGGGGTATTTTTGCTTCATCCGGTCCAGCCTTTCCCACGTGAACTCCGGTCCACGCTTGGCATTCCAGCGCACTTTGACCAATCTGATCTTGCTGCGCCTTAGTTTCTAGACCTTCCAATCAGTTACCTCGATTGGCTCTTCAACAAAATGTAACTTGTCGTCAATCTGGATTTCGTCTGTTGGAATGATGAGAGTTTCGTCGGATAGGCACTTTTTCAAGTTCGACACATGGAACGTGTCGTGTATTCCACTAAGCTCTTGAGGCAACTTGAGCTTATATGCCACTGTGCCTACCCTGGACAAGACTTCGAACGGTCCAATATATCGTGGGTTCAGCTTTCCGCGCTTTCCAAAGCGCGCGACACCTTTCCAAGGTGACACTTTCAGTAGGACCCTGTCTCCGACTTGAAACTCTAAAGGCTTTCGCCTCATATCAGCATAGCTTTTCTGGCGGTCCCGGGCCGCTTTGAGGCGTTCCTTTATCAAAAAGACCTTGTCCGTGGTCTCTTGAACAATTTCGGGCCCGGTGAGTTGTTTTTCTCCAACTTCCGCCCAACATAATGGCGATCGGTACTTGCGTCCATATAGAGCTTCAAACGGTGCGGCTTGAATGCTCGTATGATAACTGTTGTTGTAAGAAAATTCTACCAATGGCAAGTGCGTATCCCAATTACCTCCGAAGTCAATCGCGCATGCCCGTAACATATCTTCCAATGTCTGGATGGTTCGTTCACTTTGCCCATCCGTTTGGGGGTGATATGCGGTGCTCATGTCGAGGCGAGTACCGAGGGCTTCATTCAAACTTTCCCAAAATCTGGAAGTGAAACGACTGTCCCGATCGGAGATGATAGAAACAGGTACACCGTGTTTAGATACCACTTCCTTTATGTACAAACGGGTCAGTTTTTCCAACTTGTCCGTTTCGCGAATCGGAAGGAAGTGTGCAGATTTTGTCAATCGATCAACAATTACCCAGATCGTGTCATGGCCGCTTGTCGTCTTGGGTAACTTGGTAATGAAATCCATGGTGATTCGTTCCCATTTCCATTCCGGTATTTCCGGTTGCTGGAGCAGACCGGAAGGTCTCTGGTGCTCAGCCTTGACCTTTGCGCAAGTCAAACATCGCGCAACATAGGCTGCTATATCCCTTTTGAAATTCGGCCACCAATAAAGTTCCTTCAAATCGTGGAACATCTTGTCTGCACCAGGGTGAACCGAATATCTAGAACTGTGAGCTTCGGCCAATACTAGTCACGCAATCCACCATATACTGGGACCCAAATTCTATTCATGAAATACAGTGTCTGGTCCGCTTTTGGTTCCAGTGAATCAACCATCTTTCGTAACCTTTCACCTTTGTCATTCTCGGGTTTGAGGGCGTTAACTTGAGCTTCACGAATTCGTTCAGTCATATTCGTGTGGATAGTCAGACCCAAAGCTCGAACACGCAATGGTTTAACCCTTTCCTTGCGACTCAAGGCGTCGGCTACGACGTTCGCCTTACCGGGATGGTACTTAATTTCACAATCGTAATCGTTTAATAATTCAACCCATCGCCGTTGTCGCGTGTTTAGATCCTTCTGATCAAAGATGTGTTGCAAACTCTTGTGATCAGTGAAAATCGTGCACTTGGTTCCGTACAAATAGTGCCTCCATATCTTGAGAGCGAACACCACTGCACCTAATTCCAAATTGTGTGTAGTGTAGTTCTTCTCATGGATTTTCAGTTGCCTGGAAGCATATGCTATTACTTTTTCTCGCTGCATCAATACACAACCCAAACCTTGATGCGAGGCATCACAGTAAACTACAAAATCTTCCGTACCATCGGGGAGTGATAGTATCGGAGCGCCACATAACTTGTCTTTTAACAATTGGAATGCTGCCTCTTGCTTTTCCGTCCACTCGAATTTCTTATCCTTTTGGGTTAGCATGGTTAAAGCTTGTGCTATTTTCGAAAAGTTCTCGATGAACCTTCTGTAATAACCCGCGAGGCCTAGAAATTGTCGCACTTCAGTAGGAGTTCGAGGGGCTTCCCAATTTTTAATTGCCTCGATCTTGGCGGGATCGACGTGTATGCCCTTCTCGTTTACCACGTGGCCTAAAAAGTGAACTTCCCGAATCCAAAAGTCACATTTCGAGAATTTAGCATAGAGCTTCTCTTTGCGTAATACTTCAAGAATTAACCGAAGGTGATTCTCGTGGTCTTCTTTTGTGCGTGAATAGATCAAAATATCGTCAATGAAGACAATGACGAATTTATCCAGGTATGGCTTACACACGCGGTTCATTAGGTCCATGAAAACCGCTGGTGCGTTGGTCAAGCCGAACGGCATCACCAAAAATTCATAGTGTCCATACCGGGTTCTGAAGGCCGTTTTTGGTACATCTTCTTCTTGTATACGCAATTGGTGATAGCCAGACCTCAAATCGATCTTGGAGTAATAGCTGGAACCTTGGAGCTGATCAAATAAATCGTCGATCCTGGGGAGAGGATAGCGATTCTTGATGGTTAGCTTGTTCAGCTCTCGATAGTCGATGCACATGCGAAATGTGCCATCTTTCTTCTTCACAAATAAGACGGGAGCTCCCCAAGGTGAGAAACTCGGTCTTATAAAACCTTTGTCCAATAATTCTTGTAGCTGGCTAGACAGTTCCTGCATTTCCGATGGAGCTAGGCGGTATGGCGATCGTGCCACAGGAGCTGCTCCGGGAACGAGATCGATGCGGAACTCGACTTGTCGAGGTGGCGGCAACCCCGGCAAATCTTCTGGAAATACATCCGGAAAATCTCTGGCGACTGGAATGTCTTCCAACTTTCGCTCGTCGGCCTTCTTGTCCACAACGTGTGCCAAGAATGCGACAAGCCCTTTTCTTAGACACTTACGAGCCTTCATGCTCGAAATAATCCTTAGTGGCGTCCCGTGTCTTTCCCCTTGAATTGAGAGAGTTTCACCGTTTGCGAGGGGAACTTGAATAACTTTATCGTTGCAAACCACAATGGCACGGTGCGCGGACAACCAGTCCATGCCGACAACGATGTCAAAACTTCCCAATACAACCGGCAATAGATCAATCCCAAACTCGTGCCCACAGAGTTCTAACTTACAATCTTTTGCTACCTCTCTCGTTTCAATAGTTTTACCATTAGCCAGTTCTATAGAGTAGGGTGTATCTAGTTTGCTAGTTTTTAATCCAAGTAGTCTTTTAAACTCAATGGATACGAAGCTAAAGTCAGCACCGGTATCAAATAATACAGAGGCATAATGACCATTAAGAGGAAACGTACCAGTGACCACGTTGGGGTCTTGCCGTGCATCACCGGCTCCAATCACAAATGCCCGGCCGCGGGCCTGATTGTTGATCTTGGGGCAATCCTTCTTCCAATGATCTAACGACCCGCATGCAAAGCATGGTCTAGCCCCTCCATTTTTCGGTGCTCCAGAACGGCATTCTTCAGTCTTGTGCCCTGTGCGGTGGCACTTCCCACAAGTTAATCCATTGTTTCTCCCCTGATTTCCCTGCTTGTTACCATTACCACGTCCCGTGGCGACATATCCCTTTCCCTTCTTGTTCGAGCTACCCGACGCTCGGTCCCTTTTTCCCTCATCCCGTTTTCTTTTCCCAAACCTCGGCTTGTTACCCTGGTCATTCGTCACAACAGCTGAGTTTGATCCCTGATTCTTGGCTTCGACACTGCTTGCCTCAGAAATTTTTAATCCCGAAACTTGGCGGATCAGTGTACCCATGCGTATGGCATCTTCGGTGAGACTGAGCGCAAGATCAATGGCTGCGCGCATGGTCGTAGGTTTAGAAGCAGTGACCATGCTGCGTATTTGCGGTGCTAGGCCGAACAAATAACGCTCAATTTTGTTGTTCTCAGGGGTAACCAATCGCGGCACTAGTCTGGCAAGGTCATGGAATCGAGACGTGTAGCCAGTAACGTCCGCTCCCGTCATAGTGAGGTTCCAAAACTCAGTTTCCAATTTCTGTACCTCGCTCGCCGGACGGTACTCAGCAATCATCAGTTCCTTCAGTTCTGCCCACGACAGGGAGTAAGCAGTGTCATCACCCAAAGACTGCACTTGACCATTCCACCAGGTCAGTGCTTGGTCCAAGAACAAATTGGTGGCGTACATAACTGTCTGACGTGGGGTACACCCACTGATACGAATAACTGCCTCGGTCTTTTCAAACCATTTGACCAGGCCAACTGATCCTTCCGTGCCGTTGAAATTGAGCGGCTTGCAGTCGAGGAAGGCTTTGAAGGTGCAGCCACGCTCTCGCGAGGCCGTTTCTGCATTAATAAAGTTGTATGTTATTATGGGATAGGAGTTTTAGGATATTCTCCCATCGCTTTATCAATTACTTTCAACTTCTTACCAGTGGGGGAAGTTTCCTGTCGGTCACTCCCAGTCAGATCACGTGATCTTTCGGAGCGAGCAGCTTCGTGCTCCGCGATCGCGCGGGCTATGCGTTCAGATATCATGGTCTCGAGTTCGGCTGGTGTTGCGGGCAGTCCGTCTGCTCCGCTATTGCTTCTAGTGGCTGGTGCCATTTTCTTCAATAATAATTATCAAAGGTTAATTTGGCAACATTCATACAATATAAAGCATAAATAACAAACCAGAATATGAACACAATAGTCAACACCATGTCATCACACAACATACCAACACATCATACAGAAATAAATAGTAATCAACACAACATCACCACACAAATACACAAACCACAACATATGGAGTAAGCAATAATAATCATAGACAACAACATATTTCACCATAATAATAAGATTTTTCATTAATTTCAATAATACTAGTACAATGCTTGTTCATAATACAAAATGGAGAATACATTTCTCATACAATACATTGTTTTTGAAATAAATAAAACATCATATCATGTGCCGTAATATCCGTACGGCTAGGCAAAATGCAGACGAGTGTCATAACACGTGCTGTACTACCATACTGCTGCTACTATGTACATAAGCTGGTGGTTCTCCTGTGCATCCCCGATACATCCTACTGTGGCGGTGGTGGCGGATACTGGTACTGCGGCGCATGCGTACTGATCGTCATGCTGATCGTCATGATACGCTCGTACAAGAAATGTCGATGCGCAAAGTGCGCATCCCCCGTAATACCGCACTGAGCGTCCAGGCTCAGTAACTCCTCCGCGTAATGCGCCAAAGCATCCCGCGCATCTATCATCCTCGTCCACATCAGACGAGTCTGATGCTCTACCTGTGTTACGGTGCGCTGCACCGTGTCAGCGAGAGTCTGAAAATCCCGCTCTAAAGTGATGGCAGTGGACCATGCTGGTCCAGACAAGGGTGTCATCCTAGGTGGCTGGGATGGTCCGGGTATATCTGGGTGTGTGGATGGGAATGGCCCAAAGGGGGCTGGTATCGGTATGTGTGGTAGTAATGGGGTGAAACCTGGTGGTCTGAGGGTGAAGTGGGGTGGCATCATATAAGGGTCCCCTGCACCCAGAGGGTATGGTGCAGGTGTCATGCTGGGAAGGGTGGGGATCGGTATAGTCATGGCTACTGGGGGTGGTGGCATAGGCTCGGCTAGTGGGGCTACTAACGGCTCCGAAACAGTGGCCCACTCTGGAGTGGATACCACGACAGTGGGGGTAGGAGGGCTCGCGGTGGCAAAGGCTGCCATGCCTGCCCTGCGTAGCTCAGAGCTATCGGCGGGGCTACCCTCGAGTACATGTGCTGCTCAGCTGGCCCCTCCTGAGGTGCGGGCTCAAGTGGTGCTGGTGGGGCTATGGGGTCAGCTGGTGCGTCCTCTATCATTGGAGCCACTGGCTCCTCCTGAACAGCTGGAATCTCGGGTACCAGCATGTGCTCTACCGAAGCTACGGACTCGTCGTCGGAGTCATCAGATATCCACCCGTTCCTCCCACGGGAGATCGGCATGAGTCTCATGCCTGGAGGAATGTGGATGTGGGGTAAAGGTGCTGGCTCATGCTCCACGTGAGCCTGTCGGTCGAATGGAGACTCTACTGTCTCCGACTGGGCTGGGATCGGCCGGGACGGTCCGGCACAGCCCTCAGGGAAGTCCCTGATAGCTCGGATGGGGCGTGGGGCTAACGGTGCGGCCGGTACAATGGGTAGCGGCGCGTCGACCACGGCGGGTGCCCAATCAGGATCCTCGCTAGGATCCGTCTCGTCCGAGTCGTCATCTGAACCTCCCGCGACGTCCATCTCTACGTCGTCGTCCTCCGCGTCAAGTACTACCAGCTCGACTGGCTCAGGCGGTGGTGCGGGGATGATCTGAATGCTGCTATCGATACTGGGCGCTATGCTACCAGCGTCCGACATCCTGGCAAAAGAACCGTACATGTATATATATGAATTAATTTAAATTAGATAGTTAAGGCGTACATTATCAGTATCCTTTCTAACCTCTAATACTACGTTAATGCATAACGATACCCCTGGCTAGCTTGGTCGGAATCTCCTCATGCCCAATGCTTCTTGAAAAATTACTTTAGTGTCTTTATATATTTTTCTTTTGAAAACTTTATCTTTTTGAACCAAATCCGGTTATAGTCTAGTTTTTAAAGAAAATACTCTAGTTCGCTATAACCTTGGCTCTGATACCACTTTCTGTCACACCACGACAATGGCGGAAACACGTGGCGCGACGGTTCAAAGCATAAAGTCAAGGTTATTGCTAAACACAAGTAATTTAAGAAAATGGGTCATTTATTATGACGTCAAATCTTGTTCAAATATTACACAAAAGTAAATTGTTTTTAAGATAATCATAGAGGTTTCTCATATATATCCCAAATGCCTTGGGAAATAAAAGTGAAACCCCGCAAAAGTTTGACGCCGCATTGGAGGATTCCTGACCCAGCTTGCCCGGTTCTCCTTCATCTAGTTACCTGAAAGATATGTTTAAAAGTTTCGTCAATATAAAATATATTGGTGAGTTCACAGGTTTTTAGTTTCCAAAACTTGAATACTTGGGAAATACCATGTTATGACAATATATAGGAGTTGCAAATTCCTATAACTCTACTTGAGACTATAATCAAACCAAGACGTATAAATAAATATGCCCCGCTCCAAGTCGTTACTCGGTTTCCCACGACTTAAGTTCAGAATATATGCACCCCAGGCATAACCTAATGCATAATCGACGCTATCGATTAGGGGTGGGCCTTGTCAGGCACCAATAGTACTATTCAATATTCCTCCGGTTTCATTTCCCTGAATAAATGATTATAGAGGCGAGGACTCAACCCCGAGTGGCGGTCACACCTCAAGTAATAAATCCGTCAAACATTTTCCCTAACATATCTTTCCCCCGGAAAAACGTAAAAATAGTTTAAAATGGGGCCGTGAAACTCACCTGAAACTCTGTCTGGATTACTAGGCGGATAGCAAAGATGGTCTCGCACCTACAAACGTCCTAGACGTATAAGTCACTATTCCTATAGTGCATGTGCCTTGGCAAGTTGTACACCCAACTCCCGACCACAAGTTATTCCAAATCCCGTTTAATTAAGCGCGTATCCTAGGTTTCGTTGGCGTTACATTACCCTTTGTGTTACAAGTTATATATTACTCTTGTTAATATTTCCTTAACTTGTATCTTATTATCATCGACTCGACGTCACTTAACATATAATTATTTTCCCATTTAAATAATTATACTTAAGATCGCATCGCTCGATATAATATATATTTCAACACTCGACCCGACTCACTTTGCCGCACATTTGTTTTCCCATTTAAACAAATATACTAAGATCTTGTCGTTCGATTGTATATTCTTAACGTCCGATTCAACTCACCATACCGTATATTTATTTTCCCATTCAAATAAATATACTAGGATCTCGTTGGTACGGCATACACATATATATATCTTTGTCTTCTCGTCGCGGCTTTCCTTCCCACATATCTACTTTCCCATTAAGTAGATATACTAGAATTTTGCCGAGACGAGCGTACATATATATAAATGTGTAATTTTTCTTGTTAAGTATATACGTTTGTTTAACGTCTTATTTGTTTATGTCATGTTTTTCTCCCACGAATAATTCCTCCAACACTTAGGAAAGTGTTTATTAGTTTTCACCCAATGTATATATATATTTTACTTCTTAAAATATATATTTTTCTTATCTTGCCGCAATGGCATTTTTCTCATGATTTGTCCGTGTACGGTTCGTTAACGCGTCTTAGTTCGATATCTTAACTCGATTAGTTAATTTTTCCAAGTTTTTCCCAACATGTATTTTATAGAAATATTATCCATATTTCTTCCTCTTTTCACATGTTACTTGGATGGTTTAAAATACTTATGTATTTTTAACCCAACTTGTTAACTTAACTACAAAAATGTTTCCAACACTTTTATATTCCCATTTATATAAAAGTATTCATTTTTGTATAAGTTTCTCAAGTTTGTTTAATATTTTTATAAAATCTCTATTTTATAAAAATCCTTATGTTAAAACCCTCTATATTTTTATAACTTTCAAAAATACACTTTTATACAAAATACCCAAGTATATCTACTAGTATTTACCAAAATCATCCTTAGAATTTATTACTTACATTTTTGACACCAAACTTTCCATACTTGTATTTTTGGACTAATAGTTTCTAAAATATCCATTTTAGTCCTCTAACTTTCAAAGTTACAATATTAGTCCCTTAACTTTCAAAAGTTGCATTTTTCCACTCTAACTTCCAAAGTTAACATTTTTCACTCAAAATAGTAGACTTTGAAGATTCAACTTTTTATTGGTAAGTTATTTTTGTATCAAAACACTTTTGTTAGTCTTGTTTCCATATGGAAGACTACTTGTATGTGTGTTTTATGTATTTCTTCAACATAACCAAATTTCATTCACCTAAGTAAGCTACTTTAATTTTTCATCTTCTTTATTTATGAACTTTAACATGTTCCACCATATATTATACCATGTATGATCATAATAAGATGATTTAAAGTTACTTTTAACATATTCAAGTTCATTCCACAATTTTTAACCAAAACATCATCCTACTTAGTTTTAAATGTAAACTTTATATATTTTCAAGATTATTACATTATCATCATCAAATCCATGGTTTATTTTCATATCTTTAATCATCCATTTTACACATGTAAAACCTATTAAAGATTATGTTCAAAACCACCTTTTAAACCCTTCATGTACAACTTGCTTCTAAGAACACATACATGAATAATAATAATCAAAAACAAGGTTAAGAAGCTTACTACTAGCACAAGGCTAGGGAAGACAAAACCTTTGATTTTGAGAGGGGTTTAGTGTGTTCTTCCTTAATGGTTAAGCTCCAAGCTTGAAACACACAATAGGGGTTTGGATGATGGATTGTTTTAAGTGTTTTGGAGATGTAAAAACTTGTAAGAATGATGTGTGGGGGAGGTGGAAACTCACGGCCAAGAAAGGAGAAGGAGAAGAGTTTTGCTTTGTTATTCAACTTCTAACACATGTTATTTATAACCTTATCACATGTAATCATGCTAAAGATTCAAGAAATCTTATGGAGGATTGAGTTGTGTACTTGGGATTTTGGTGAAAATATGATATGTGTGTGTGTGATTATTGCCGTGTATGTATGTATGTATAGGTAAGATTGCTTGCAAATCTTGATTAAATCTTATGATCTCTCATGATCTTTATACAAGACCTCACACATGCATGTGTACACTAGTGTAATGATATGTTTAGGTTGTGTCTTGGATTTTAGTGGCCCTTGGCCGAAAATTTGAAAAGGGGGGACAAGGATTGCATGCTTTTTGTACTTGTGTTTTTCTTACACATTTGTCTTATGCATATGCATGCTTTTAGCTAAGTATAGGATATTATTATTACTAATACAAGACATGGACATAACAAGGCCTTAGGCCGGCCCCCAAGTGGGTTTAAGTGGGGTCCACAACTTCAAATATTTACCCATTGTTTGTTATGTTTAATCCCCCGTCGTTCGGGTGTCGTTCGGGTATTTTTCGGGTTTTAATCACGCGTTATCCGGACATTAAAAATACCTTTAATAACCCTTAAATATAGTCTAATTTAAGCGTTGATTGGTTATTTAGGCCTTTGCCGGGTGAAATTATGAGTTATACGCGTATCGGGTGCGGTACGCGCATTTTATTCGTTACCGGGAGATTTGTACAAGACGTTTTCATTTATGGTTTTGGAGTTCCAAAACTCATTATATCTTATGAAAATACCCTTTATTTTATATCCTGGGTGTCCGGGATCCTTTTCGTTTATTTAATTATTACCGGGTAATTGCCAACGTCCATACCGGATAGCTTATTCGCACATGATCCAATCATGTTTTACCATTAAACGTATGCATTCCTATGCACTATTTGGAAATTGCTATCCCCTAAGGCCTTGATAATTAAATCACACATAATTGCATTTAATTACGTTAATCATATATTAATTAATTTGTACGGAATTACCTTATTTTTGCCGGTTGTTACATTCTCCCCCCGTTAAGAGAATTCCGTCCCGGAATTCACTTCGAGTTCTCCGGTACAGGTGTCTTCTCGAATAGGGCGGGGTATTTTTGCTTCATCCGGTCCAGCCTTTCCCACGTGAACTCCGGTCCACGCTTGGCATTCCAGCGCACTTTGACCAATCTGATCTTGCTGCGCCTTAGTTTTTGGACCTTCCAATCAGTTACCTCGATTGGTTCTTCAACAAAATGTAACTTGTCGTCAATCTGGATTTCGTCTGCTGGAATGATGAGAGTTTCGTCGGATAGGCACTTTTTCAAATTTGACACATGAAACGTGTCGTGTATTCCACTAAGCTCTTGAGGCAACTTGAGCTTGTATGCCACTGTGCCTACCCTGGACAAGACTTCGAACGGTCCAATATATCGTGGGTTCAGCTTTCCGCGCTTTCCAAAGCGCGCGACACCTTTCCAAGGTGACACTTTCAGTAGGACCCTGTCTCCGACTTGAAACTCTAAAGGCTTTCGCCTCATATCAGCATAGCTTTTCTGGCGGTCCCGGGCCGCTTTGAGGCGTTCCTTTATCAAAAAGACCTTATCCGTGGTCTCTTGAACAATTTCGGGCCCGGTGAGTTGTTTTTCTCCAACTTCCGCCCAACATAATGGCGATCGGCACTTGCGTCCATATAGAGCTTCAAACGGTGCGGCTTGAATGCTCGTATGATAACTGTTGTTGTAAGAAAATTCTACCAATGGCAAGTGCGTATCCCAATTACCTCCGAAATCAATCGCGCATGCCCGTAACATATCTTCCAATGTCTGGATGGTTCGTTCACTTTGACCATCCGTTTGGGGGTGATATGCGGTGCTCATGTCGAGGCGAGTACCGAGGGCTTCATTCAAACTTTCCCAAAATCTGGAAGTGAAACGACTATCCCGATCGGAGATGATAGAAACAGGTACACCGTGTTTAGATACCACTTCCTTAATGTACAAACGGGTCAGTTTCTCCAACTTGTCCGTTTCGCGAATCGGAAGGAAGTGTGCAGATTTTGTCAATCGATCAACAATTACCCAGATCGTGTCATGGCCGCTTGTCGTCTTGGGTAACTTGGTAATGAAATCCATGGTGATTCGTTCCCATTTCCATTCCGGTATTTCCGGTTGCTGGAGCAAACCGGAAGGTCTCTGGTGCTCAGCCTTGACCTTTGCGCAAGTCAAACATCGCGCAACATAGGCTGCTATATCCCTTTTGAAATTCGGCCACCAATAAAGTTCCTTCAAATCGTGGAACATCTTGTCTGCACCAGGGTGAACCGAATATCTAGAACTGTGAGCTTCGGCCAATACTAGCTCACGCAATCCACCATATACTGGGACCCAAATTCTATTCATGAAATACAGTGTCTGGTCCGCTTTTGGTTCCAGTGAATCAACCATCTTTCGTAACCTTTCACCTTTGACATTCTCGGGTTTGAGGGCGTTAACTTGAGCTTCACGAATTCGTTCAGTCATATTCGTGTGGATAGTCAGACCCAAAGCTCGAACACGCAATGGTTTAACCCGTTCCTTGCGACTCAAGGCGTCGGCTACGACGTTCGCCTTACCGGGATGGTACTTAATTTCACAATCGTAATCGTTTAATAATTCAACCCATCGCCGTTGTCGCATGTTTAAATCCTTCTGATCAAAGATGTGTTGCAAACTCTTGTGATCAGTGAAAATCGTGCACTTGGTTCCGTACAAATAGTGCCTCCATATCTTGAGAGCGAACACCACTGCACCTAATTCCAAATCGTGTGTAGTGTAGTTCTTCTCATGGATTTTCAGTTGCCTGGAAGCATATGCTATTACTTTTTCTCGCTGCATCAATACACAACCCAAACCTTGATGCGAGGCATCACAGTAAACTACAAAATCTTCCGTACCATCGGGGAGTGATAGTATCGGAGCGCCACATAACTTGTCTTTTAACAATTGGAATGCTGCCTCTTGCTTTTCCGTCCACTCAAATTTCTTATCCTTTTGGGTTAGCATGGTTAAAGCTTGTGCTATTTTCGAAAAGTTCTCGATGAACCTTCTGTAATAACCCGCGAGGCCTAGAAATTGTCGCACTTCAGTCGGAGTTCGAGGGGCTTCCCAATTTTTAATTGCCTCGATCTTGGCGGGATCGACGTGTATGCCCTTCTCGTTTACCACGTGGCCTAAAAAGTGAACTTCCCGAATCCAAAAGTCACATTTCGAGAATTTAGCATAGAGCTTCTCTTTGCGTAATACTTCAAGAATTAACCGAAGGTGATTCTCGTGGTCTTCTTTTGTGCGTGAATAGATCAAAATATCGTCAATGAAGACAATGACGAATTTATCCAGGTATGGCTTACACACGCGGTTCATTAGGTCCATGAAAACCGCTGGTGCGTTGGTCAAGCCGAACGGCATCACCAAAAATTCATAGTGTCCATACCGGGTTCTGAAGGCCGTTTTTGGTACATCTTCTTCTTGTATACGCAACTGGTGATAGCCAGACCTCAAATCGATCTTGGAGTAATAGCTGGAACCTTGGAGCTGATCAAATAAATCGTCGATCCTGGGGAGAGGATAGCGATTCTTGATGGTTAGCTTGTTCAGCTCTCGATAGTCGATGCACATGCGAAATGTGCCATCCTTCTTCTTCACAAATAAGACGGGAGCTCCCCAAGGTGAGAAACTCGGTCTTATAAAACCTTTGTCCAATAATTCTTGTAGCTGGCTGGACAGTTCCTGCATCTCTGATGGAGCTAGGCGGTATGGCGATCGTGCCACAGGAGCTGCTCCGGGAACGAGATCGATGCGGAACTCGACTTGTCGAGGTGGCGGCAACCCCGGCAAATCTTCTGGAAATACATCCGGAAAATCTCTGGCGACTGGAATGTCTTCCAACTTTCGCTCGTCGGCCTTCTTGTCCACTACGTGTGCCAAGAATGCGACAAGCCCTTTTCTTAGACACTTACGAGCCTTCATGCTCGAAATAATCCTTAGTGGCGTCCCGTGTCTTTCCCCTTGAATTGAGAGAGTTTCACCGTTTGCGAGGGGAACTTGAATAACTTTATCGTTGCAAACCACAATGGCACGGTGCGCGGACAACCAGTCCATGCCGACAACGATGTCAAAACTTCCCAATACAACCGGCAATAGATCAATCCCAAACTCGTGCCCACAGAGTTCTAACTTACAATCTTTTGCTACCTCTCTCGTTTCAATAGTTTTACCATTAGCCAGTTCTATAGAGTAGGGTGTATCTAGTTTGCTAGTTTTTAATCCAAGTAGTCTTTTAAACTCAATGGATACGAAGCTAAAGTCAGCACCGGTATCAAATAATACAGAGGCATAATGACCATTAAGAGGAAACGTACCAGTGACCACGTTGGGGTCTTGCCGTGCATCACCGGCTCCAATCACAAATGCCCGGCCGCGGGCCTGATTGTTGATCTTGGGGCAATCCTTCTTCCAATGATCTAACGACCCGCATGCAAAGCATGGTCTAGCCCCTCCATTTTTCGGTGCTCCAGAACGGCATTCTTCAGTCTTGTGCCCTGTGCGGTGGCACTTCCCACAAGTTAACCATTGTTTCTCCCCTGATTTCCCTGCTTGTTACCATTACCACGTCCCGTGGCGACATATCCCTTTCCCTTCTTGTTCGAGCTACCCGACGCTCGGTCCCTTTTTCCTTCATCCCGTTTTCTTTTCCCAAACCTCGGCTTGTTACCCTGGTCATTCGTCACAACAGCTGAGTTTGATCCCTGATTCTTGGCTTCGACACTGCTTGCCTCAGAAATTTTTAATCCCGAAACTTGGCGGATCAGTGTACCCATGCGTATGGCATCTTCGGTGAGACTGAGCGCAAGATCAATGGCTGCGCGCATGGTCGTAGGTTTAGAAGCAGTGACCATGCTGCGTATTTGCGGTGCTAGGCCGAACAAATAACGCTCAATTTTGTTGTTCTCAGGGGTAACCAATCGCGGTACTAGTCTGGCAAGATCATGGAATCGAGACGTGTAGTCAGTAACGTCCGCTCCCGTCATAGTGAGGTTCCAAAACTCAGTTTCCAATTTCTGTACCTCGCTCGCCGGACGGTACTCAGCAATCATCAGTTCCTTCAGTTCTGCCCACGACAGGGAGTAAGCAGTGTCATCACCCAAAGACTGCACTTGACCATTCCACCAGGTCAGTGCTTGGTCCAAGAACAAATTGGTGGAGTACATAACTGACTGACGTGGGGTACACCCACTGATACGAATAACTGCCTCGGTCTTTTCAAACCATTTGACCAGGCCAACTGATCCTTCCGTGCCGTTGAAATTGAGCGGCTTGCAGTCGAGGAAGGCTTTGAAGGTGCAGCCACGCTCTCGCGAGGCCGTTTCTGCATTAATAAAGTTGTATGTTATTATGGGATAGGAGTTTTAGGATATTCTCCCATCGCTTTATCAATTACTTTCAACTTCTTACCAGTGGGGGAAGTTTCCTGTCGGTCACTCCCAGTCAGTCACGTGATCTTTCGGAGCGAGCAGCTTCGTGCTCCGCGATCGCGCGGGCTATGCGTTCAGATATCATGGTCTCGAGTTCGGCTGGTGTTGCGGGCAGTCCGTCTGCTCCGCTATTGCTTCTAGTGGCTGGTGCCATTTTCTTCAATAATAATTATCAAAGGTTAATTTGGCAACATTCATACAATATAAAGCATAAATAACAAACCAGAATATGAACACAATAGTCAACACCATGTCATCACACAACATACCAACACATCATACAGAAATAAATAGTAATCAACACAACATCACCACACAAATACACAAACCACAACATATGGAGTAAGCAATAATAATCATAGACAACAACATATTTCACCATAATAATAAGATTTTTCATTAATTTCAATAATACTAGTACAATGCTTGTTCATAATACAAAATGGAGAATACATTTCTCATACAATACATTGTTTTTGAAATAAATAAAACATCATATCATGTGCCGTAATATCCGTACGGCTAGGCAAAATGCAGACGAGTGTCATAACCCGTGCTGTACTACCATACTGCTGCTACTATGTACATAAGCTGGTGGTTCTCCTGTGCATCCCCGATACATCCTACTGTGGCGGTGGTGGCGGATACTGGTACTGCGGCGCATGCGTACTGATCGTCATGCTGATCGTCATGATACGCTCGTACAAGAAATGTCGATGCGCAAAGTGCGCATCCCCCGTAATACCGCACTGAGCGTCCAGGCTCAGTAACTCCTCCGCGTAATGCGCCAAAGCATCCCGCGCATCTATCATCCTCGTCCACATCAGACGAGTCTGATGCTCTACCTGTGTTACGGTGCGCTGCACCGTGTCAGCGAGAGTCTGAAAATCCCGCTCTAAAGTGATGGCAGTGGACCATGCTGGTCCAGACAAGGGTGTCATCCTAGGTGGCTGGGATGGTCCGGGTATATCTGGGTGTGTGGATGGGAATGGCCCAAAGGGGGCTGGTATCGGTATGTGCGGTAGTAATGGGGTGAAACCTGGTGGTCTGAGGGTGAAGTGGGGTGGCATCATATAAGGGTCCCCTGCACCCAGAGGGTATGGTGCAGGTGTCATGCTGGGAAGGGTGGGGATCGGTATAGTCATGGCTACTGGGGGTGGTGGCATAGGCTCGGCTAGTGGGGCTACTAACGGCTCCGAAACAGTGGCCCACTCTGGAGTGGATACCACGACAGTGGGGGTAGGAGGGCTCGCGGTGGCAAAGGCTGCCATGCCTGCCCTGCGTAGCTCAGAGCTATCGGCGGGGCTACCCTCGAGTACATGTGCTGCTACAGCTGGCCCCTCCTGAGGTGCGGGCTCAAGTGGTGCTGGTGGGGCTATGGGGTCAGCTGGCGCGTCCTCTATCATTGGAGCCGCTGGCTCCTCCTGAACAGCTGGAATCTCGGGTACCAGCATGTGCTCTACCGAAGCTACGGACTCGTCGTCGGAGTCATCAGATATCCACCCGTTCCTCCCACGGGAGACCGGCATGAGTCTCATGCCTGGAGGAATGTGGATGTGGGGTAAAGGTGCCGGCTCATGCTCCACGTGAGCCTGTCGGTCGAATGGAGACTCTGCTGTCTCCGACTGGGCTGGGATCGGCCGGGACGGTCCGGCACAGCCCTCAGGGAAGTCCCTGATAGCTCGGATGGGGCGTGGGGCTAACGGTGCGGCCGGTACAATGGGTAGCGGCGCGTCGACCACGGCAGGTGCCCAATCAGGATCCTCGCTAGGATCCGTCTCGTCCGAGTCGTCATCTGAACCTCCCGCGACGTCCATCTCTACGTCGTCGTCCTCCGCGTCAAGTACTACCAGCTCGACTGGCTCAGGCGGTGGTGCGGGGATGATCTGAAAGCTGCTATCGATACTGGGCGCTATGCTACCAGCGTCCGACATCCTAGCAAAAGAACCGTACATGTATATATATGAATTAATTTAAATTAGATAGTTAAGGAGTACATTATCAGTATCCTTTCTAACCTCTAATACTACGTTAATGCATAACGGTACCCCTGGCTAGCTTGGTCGGAATCTCCTCATGCCCAATGCTTCTTGAAAAATTACTTTAGTGTCTTTATATATTTTTCTTTCGAAAACTTTATCTTTTTGAACCAAATCCGGTTATAGTCTAGTTTTTAAAGAAAATACTCTAGTTCGCTATAACCTTGGCTCTGATACCACGTTCTGTCACACCACGACAATGGCGGAAACACGTGGCGCGACGGTTCAAAGCATAAAGTCAAGGTCATTGCTAAACACAAGTAATTTAAGAAAATGGGTCATTTATTATGACGTCAAATCTTGTTCAAATATTACACAAAAGTAAATTGTTTTTAAGTTAATCATAGAGGTTTCTCATATATATCCCAAATTCCTTGGGAAATAAAAGTGAAACCCCGCAAAAGTTTGACGCCGCATTGGAGGATTCCCTGACCCAGCTTGCCCGGTTCTCTTTCATCTAGTTACCTGAAAGATATGTTTAAAAGTTTCGTCAATATAAAATATATTGGTGAGTTCACAGGTTTTTAGTTTCCAAAACTTGAATACTTGGGAAATACCATGTTATGACAATGTATAGGAGTTGCAAATTCCTATAACTCTACTTGAGACTATAATCAAACCAAGACGTATAAATAAATATGCCCCGCTCCAAGTCGTTACTCGGTTTCCCACGACTTAAGTTCAGAATATATGCACCCCAGGCATAACCTAATGCATAATCGACGCTATCGATTAGGGGTGGGCCTTGTCAGGCACCAATAGTACTATTCAATATTCCTCCGGTTTCATTTCCCTGAATAAATGATTATAGAGGCGAGGACTCAACCCCGAGTGGCGGTCACACCTCAAGTAATAAATCCGTCAAACATTTTCCCTAACATATCTTTCCCCGGAAAAACGTAAAAATAGTTTAAAATGGGGCCGTGAAACTCACCTGAAACTCTGTCTGGATTACTAGGCGGATAGCAAAGATGGTCTCGCACCTACAAACGTCCTAGACGTATAAGTCACTATTCCTATAGTGCATGTGCCTTGGCAAGTTGTACACCCAACTCCCGACCACAAGTTATTCCAAATCCCGTTTAATTAAGCGCGTATCCTAGGTTTCGTTGGCGTTACATTACCCTTTGTGTTACAAGTTATATATTACTCTTGTTAATATTTCCTTAACTTGTATCTTATTATCATCGGCTCGACGTCACTTAACATATAATTATTTTCCCATTTAAATAATTATACTTAAGATCGCATCGCTCGATATAATATATATTTCAACACTCGACCCGACTCACTTTGCCGCACATTTGTTTTCCCATTTAAACAAATATACTAAGATCTTGTCGTTCGATTGTATATTCTTAACGTCCGATTCAACTCACCATACCGTATATTTATTTTCCCATTCAAATAAATATACTAGGATCTCGTTGGTACGGCATACACATATATATATCTTTGTCTTCTCGTCGCGGCTTTCCTTCCCACATATCTACTTTCCCATTAAGTAGATATACTAGAATTTTGCCGAGACGAGCGTACATATATATAAATGTGTAATTTTTCTTGTTAAGTATATACGTTTGTTTAACGTCTTATTTGTTTATGTCATGTGTTTTCTCCCACGAATAATTCCTCCAACACTTAGGAAAGTGTTTATTAGTTTTCACCCAATGTATATATATATTTTACTTCTTAAAATATATATTTTTCTTATCTTGCCGCAATGGCATTTTTCTCATGATTTGTCCGTGTACGGTTCGTTAACGCGTCTTAGTTCGATATCTTAACTCGATTAGTTAATTTTTCCAAGTTTTTCCCAACATGTATTTTATAGAAATATTATCCATATTTCTTCCTCTTTTCACATGTTACTTGGATGGTTTAAAATACTTATGTATTTTTAACCCAACTTGTTAACTTAACTACAAAAATGTTTCCAACACTTTTATATTCCCATTTATATAAAAGTATTCATTTTTGTATAAGTTTCTCAAGTTTGTTTAATATTTTTATAAAATCTCTATTTTATAAAAATCCTTATGTTAAAACCCTCTATATTTTTATAACTTTCAAAAATACACTTTTTATACAAAATACCCAAGTATATCTACTAGTATTTACCAAAAACATCCTTAGAATTTATTACTTACATTTTTGACACCAAACTTTCCATACTTGTATTTTTGGACTAATAGTTTCTAAAATATCCATTTTAGTCCTCTAACTTCCAAAGTTACAATATTAGTCCCTTAACTTTCAAAAGTTGCATTTTTCTACTCTAACTTCCAAAGTTAACATTTTTCACTCAAAATAGTAGACTTTGAAGATTCAACTTTTTATTGGTAAGTTATTTTTGTATCAAAACACTTATGTTAGTCTTGTATTTCATATGGAAGACTACTTGTATGTGTGTTTTATGTATTTCTTCAACATAACCAAATTTCATTCACCTAAGTAAGCTACTTTAATTTTTCATCTTCTTTATTTATGAACTTTAGCATGTTCCACCATATATTATACCATGTATGATCATAATAAGATGATTTAAAGTTACTTTTAACATATTCAAGTTCATTCCACAATTTTTAACCAAAACATCATCCTACTTAGTTTTAAATGTAAACTTTATGCATTTTCAAGATTATTACATTATCATCATCAAATCCATGGTTTATTTTCATATCTTTAATCATCCATTTTACACATGTAAAACCTATTAAAGATTATGTTCAAAACCACCTTTTAAACCCTTCATGTACAACTTGCTTCTAAGAACACATTCATGAATAATAATAATCAAAAACAAGGTTAAGAAGCTTACTACTAGCACAAGGCTAGGGAAGACAAAACCTTTGATTTTGAGAGGGGTTTAGTGTGTTCTTCCTTAATGGTTAAGCTCCAAGCTTGAAACACACAATAGGGGTTTGGATGATGGATTGTTTTAAGTGTTTTTGGAGATGTAAAAACTTGTAAGAATGATGTGTGGGGGAGGTGGAAACTCACGGCTCAAGAAAGGGAGAAGGAAGAAGAGTTTTGCTTTGTTATTCAACTTTCTAACACATGTTATTTATAACCTTATCACATGTAATCATGCTAAAGATTCAAGAAATCTTATGGAGGATTGAGTTGTGTACTTGGGATTTTGGTGAAAATATGATATGTGTGTGTGTGATTATTGTTGTGTATGTATGTATGTATAGGTAAGATTGCTTGCAAATCTTGATTAAATCTTATGATCTCTCATGATCTTTATACAAGACCTCACACATGCAAGTGTACACTAGTGTAATGATATGTTTAGGTTGTGTCTTGGATCCTAGTGGCCCTTGGCCGAAAATTTGAAAAGGGGGGACAAGGATTGCATGCTTTTTGTACTTGTGTTTTTCTTACACATTTGTCTTATGCATATGCATGCTTTTAGCTAAGTATAGGATATTATTATTACTAATACAAGACATGGACATAACAAGGCTCTTAGGCCGGCCCCCAAGTGGGTTTAAGTGGGGTCCACAACTTCAATTATTTACCCATTGTTTGTTATGTTTAATCCACCGTCGTTCGGGTGTCGTTCGGGTATTTTTCGGGTTTTAATCACGCGTTATCCGGACATTAAAAATACCTTTAATAACCCTTAAATATAGTCTAATTTAAGCGTTGATTGGTTATTTAGGCCTTTGCCGGGTGAAATTATGAGTTATACGCGTATCGGGTGCGGTACGCGCGTTTTATTCGTTACCGGGAGATTTGTACAAGACGTTTTCATTTATGGTTTTGGAGTTCCAAAACTCATTATATCTTATGAAAATACCCTTTATTTTATATCCTGGGTGTCCGGGATCCTTTTCGTTTATTTAATTATTACCGGGTAATTGCCAACGTCCATACCGGATAGCTTATTCGCACATGATCCAATCATGTTTTATCATTAAACGTATGCATTCCTATGCACTATTTGGAAATTGCTATCCCCTAAGGCCTTGATAATTAAATCACACATAATTGCATTTAATTACGTTAATCATATATTAATTAATTTGTACGGGATTACCTTATTTTTGCCGGTTGTTACAGCATCAATCTATTTCGTATGTAAAATTGATATGTCATATTAGATTTCTCAACCTCGGGACGCTCTCAGGGTATAAATCTAGTACAAGTATATAATTAATAAAGATAAATCCATCCATATTTCTTGTTAATCCATTTCTCTACTCAAACTTTTTCTTAACCGCAGGTTATCGCCGACTGCAACGTATTCGCTGGTGAACATTCGAATCACATTCTCTTCACTTAAACACCTCTACACATAATCATGAGGGGTCAAACTAAAGAAAACAGTTGCATAACAGGTAAATACTAAGGAAAATAATGTTTGGTCGTCAGAGGGTTGCTGGAGGGTCAACGGACCCTCCTGATCAGCCTGTAGTTATGCCCCTATAGGAACCTAATACTATTATTAAGTATATTTGATATTTAAAAAAATGTTACCAATAAACAATCCACTTGGTTTGTCAAAAGTAATATGGGGGGTGTGTGAGTGTTTAACTTCAAATGTTAATGTCTAATTGTGTATTTTATCTTTTTGTCATCAAACAAACTCTATCAAAATATCTATAAAGATTTTAAAAGTGACAATTTAACCCATTTAACACACCACAGAGTCTATTATTAAATTCTTAAAAAAAAATACACTAACGCTATATTCCCGAGTTAACATAAAGAGGGAAAAGAAATGAAAAGAACCGAAGGAAAGGAAAGGATAAATATCATTTCCTTTCGTTTTCCTTTCAAATCGGAAGGAAAACTAAACTAAAGAATTTTGCCTACCAAAGACCAATTTCAAATAGTTTAAGTTATTAAAATCTAATTTCTCTTGTAAAATAAACCAAAATACTTTTAACAAATTAATAACTTTAGAATTAAAAAAAACGTTACAAATTATAAAATTCAAACATACAACTTCAACCCATTGCTTTCCACTAAAACTTACTAAAAATTTTAGTAGCCTCTTAATGACTTAATTAAATGGTTGTCTTTAAATCAATCAACATTAAGTGTGTTTGTTTCATTGAAAGTACACTTTTGAATCATTGGAAAAAAAACTATCGTACCTGTAAGACCCCGTACTACTAAGACGTGTCTAAATATGAATAACTATGACCTTTAAACAAGTTTAGAACAAATGTCACGATAAAACTTTACATTAAGCACATGTAATCCCAAAAGTTTGATAATATTGGTTTAAGTATCATGTTTGTACAAAATAATGTTGAATCGTTTTCACAACAACATGTTTTCTAATCCTAATGAGACGAACAAGCACTACATTTGATATTAGCAAAAGAGTTTAGCAGAAGACTTCAACTTTTAAGCACATTCGGTTCTTTTATCGATCATGATCACCTCTCGTTAATCCGCTTGTGTACCTAAGGTTTTGATACATCAAAACACCAAGAACATGGTTAGAATGATTTATTTATTAATTAGGAATCGAATTAGAATGGAGTCTATAAGCGAAACAGATCAAAACAATTTCAAATCTCGAACCCAAACACCCGCCGTAGGCTACGACTGAGCTGTCGTAGCCTACGGCTGCATGCTGTTGCGAACCCACCCGCCGTAGGTTACGACTAGGCTGCCGTAGCTTGTGGCTGGCAGTCCCTACCCTTGCCGAGTGTTTCAGTCGTAGGTTACGGCTCGAGGTCGTAGCCTACGGCCAATAGTTTCTGAAATGGTCCCAAAACCTACACTTTTGACAAATTTTCAAGCCATAATTGCCCTGCATCAAGGAGATTTAAATGTGCAACCACAAGGTCGACTTTGGGGCCCTAAAACGCTTATTTAGAACCTCATTTCGTGGGTGTTTAACACACTAATCTATTCGACTACAAGCCTATGACACCCGCCAGATTTCCAGGTCATGATCCGCACACACTCTCACCATTTTTTTCCGTTTCCAGTTATGCATTTCACATTTTATTACCACACATGTGCCATCCCGAGTCTAGGAGGACCTATGATAGTTCAAGAGTCCATCTCAATGACTTCTTTACCCATGCAGACCCGAACATTCACGAAACATCTTGTGAATATTCAACACGTGAAATCATGGAATCTCACCATACATTAATTTCCAAACATATGTGCCATGATAATTAAACAATTCAACATATGTTAAGGGTAAATTAACACACGATATGATATGTGGACATGAACACAAGGTAAACATTCACATAGGTGTATGTATAGGACAACTCCACAAATGTATACTAGTGGGAAACCCGCGCATTGCAACGGAGTCGACAATATAGGATGGGAACATAATTCAAACCTTAAATGATAAAAATAAATCATATATAAGTTTTATATATAATAAGAAAGCTCTTTATTGTATAAAGACTGGCTTATGACTAAAATGATTTTGTGAAAAGAACTTATTAAATTTAGATAGTTGAAGATAACGTAAATATATGCAGAGCGAATAAACACTGAGACTTGTTTGTGATGCTTTATTTAAGGTCTAGATACTCAAAGAGATCCAATCATCTATGTTTTTATGAGTATCGTTCTCCTAGCAAAGGAAAAATCATTTAGCAAAAGTACAAGGCATTCTCATGTTTTTTTACATAAGGACAAAAAAGTATAAAAGATTTGTAGCCCCACCCGTCGATGAAATCAGACAATCATCAAATCAATTTATAAGAGAATTTCATGTAGAAATAGTTTTTTTATATGTGGAAAGAGTACTTAAATGCATATAATTTGATGATGATTTGTAGTATGAGAAATTAGTATTATATTGATGGTATTATTCTTTATCAGCAGCTTCGTACCCATATAAGCTATCATGTTAGTCCAAAGAAAGTGAATTTTACAACTTATTTAAACATATACACTAACCAAACAATGCATCTAAATCATATATCACCAAAAAAAGCCTAAACAAGAATGATATATGGATATGATACCAAATTGTGATACTAAAAC
This sequence comes from Ambrosia x helenae, assembly GCA_030844895.1. Lineage (NCBI taxonomy): Eukaryota > Viridiplantae > Streptophyta > Magnoliopsida > Asterales > Asteraceae > Ambrosia > Ambrosia x helenae. The sequence continues at coordinate 12,204,742 of CM061227.1, read as the reverse complement.
TAAATATAAGGTAAAAAAATAGTTTGTCAAAGTTCATATGTTGCTTAACTGATCGTAGTGCTGCAGATTAAGAAACTTATCTGCATTATAATAATGAAGCTTCAAGCAAAAATTAGATTAATTTTAATGTACATCATTGCATGCCTTGTACTTTAGCATCCGGCCACAAAGAAAAAAAGAAGTTTCACGCCTGCTAGTTGTTTTACACGTGTAAAAAAGCAAGAACCTAAGATGAATTGTAGTTATATAAGGGGGTAATTACCTCAACCAAAGCAAGGGTATTAAGGTTAGGAGATAATGTGACCAAAAAGGTATTGATATAAAAGTGTAATTAATTAATTTAGTCAGAATTAAGTTATGACATATTTTGTTATACAAAAGTGTTAATAGAAGATGTTAATTGAAATTTATAGAACTTGTTTGATTCAAAAGAAAAATAATATAAACCCCAAGTTTCAATAAACACAATGTGAGACTGAGGCAAAGACCCACTTGTTAATAAAATTTAGACTCTTCGTAATCAGATTGTTGTTCCCTATCATCATCTTCTATTCTTCACCATATAGGTTAAAATAAACAAATTTCTATCCCACCAAAAATTGACTAACTCATTTCCATTGTTTACCTTATAATCAGAGTTAGCCCATTTTATTAAGTCCAGGCCCAAAGTTTATAATAAGCCCACATTTGATTAAAATGAAAGAAAAAAAAAACGATACTCCTAATCTCCCAAAACAAAGAAACACCCAAAAAAAACCTACCCGGCTACCCCTGCTCTGCTTTCGTTCGTCGCTGGCCTGCTGCCTTTAATCCTCTCGAGCACCAGTCACAAACAAGTGAACAACCCCAAAAGGTATTGACTCAAGGAAGGAATTAAAATATAGATGGGTGTCTCATTTCAAAATCTTATTTTATGCTTTGAAAATTAAAAAATATTTACATAATTGTAATCAAACTCTTTTGTCAGTGCATGCAACGTGTAAGAATAGGAACATGTATACTTTTACACCTCACCTCACACCTTAAAGACCCAAGCTTTTGCCACGTTTGGTTTGTAAATTCCCCTGTGGCTGTTTTGTTAGAAACAAAGCAGAATTTTAGAATGGTTTTTTATAAGTTTTTTTTTTAAATTTTTCAATTTAACAGGAAACATGAGCAATATTATTATGGAACGGTTTCTTCGAAGGAAAAGTGGAGAATCATCTTCAAAAACTCCTGAATTTGTTGACTTGGATACTCTTCCTACGGATCCTGCTGATAGGAAACCGATTTCGTCATACAACGTTAATCAACGAGACGAAATTAGAAGGGCGTACATACTTAGAGGACCATATCAACCACAAGGTATAGAATTTCCACAATCAAAGTTTGGTGTTGAGTTAAGACGATTTAAAGAAACTTGGTATGATACGTATAAGGGGTGGTTAGAGTATAGTATAAAGTCGGACCGTGTGTTTTGCTTATGTTGCTATTTGTTTAGGGGAGCCTTTGGAGATCATAGGGACACGTTTATTTCCCAAGGGTGTAACAATTGGAAAAAAAATTCATGAGGTCCTTACAAAACATATGGGTGAAGTTAATAGCTTGCATTACAAATGCTTGAAAAAGTGTGACAATTTGCTTAATGAAAAGCAATCCATTAAGGCCAAGGTTGATAAACGTACTAAAAAGGAAAAACATGAATACCGAGTTAGATTAGGTGCTTCTTGTAGACTTACAAAAAAGTTAATGAATCAAGGAGCAGCGTTTCGTGGTCATGATGAATCAAAAAAATCATTAAATAAAGGAAATTTCTTGGAATTTTTAGAATTAATGGGTGAAATAAACGAAGATCTTGGTAACTTTAGATTGGAGGGTTTTAACAAGTTCTTGGAGTTAGTTAATCATTTTTGTGATAAGCATGAACTTGAAGTGGTAAACATGGATGGTGAATATGTTGACCCAAGGATGCCAAGAAAAAAAACAAACATCACACTACGCCACTATTATAAGGTTGAATTCTTCAACTCGGTTCTAGATATGCAAATCCAAGAGCTTGGAAACCGCTTTAACGAGGTAACATCCGAGTTACTTGTTTGTATTCATAGCTTGAGTCCTTATGATAATTTTGGCGCGATTGATGTTACAAAACTACTACGATTAGCCGAGATGTATCCTCATGATTTTGATGATGAAGAAAAAAGAAGACTTCCGTTGAACTTGAGAGCCATATTGATAATGTAAAAGCAGATACAAGATTTGCCAAATTGAATGGTTTATCAAGTCTTGTGCAGTTGATGGTTCAAACAAAGAAACACCTTAACTTTATATTGGTGTATTGTTTATTGAAGCTAGCTCTCACATTACCCGTCTCGACCGCAACCGTTGAAAGAAGCTTTTCGGCAATGAAGTTTGTGAAGAATGATTTGCGTAATAGGATTGGTGATGAGAATTTAAACGATAGTTGTATTGCTTTTATTGAAAAGGACTTGCTTAGAAATGTGGAGATAGAAGATGTTATAGTTAGATTCCAAAAAATGAAGATCCGAAGAGAACAAGTTTAGATTTAGAATTTTGTTACGCATATGTAATGACGTTTAAATTACTTTTGGGCTTTTGGTTTCCTTTAGTTGATTATATAATTTTAGTATTATTGTTTTTGGTATACGAGTCGACCCGACCCGAACCGATCCAAGCCGAGCCAGCCGAAGGATAAATGACCTATATAAGGTCTATAATTCCGCACCCCATGAAAACAATTCCTGGGTCCGCCACTGCCTATCATGTTTAGTTGGGGTCGATCCTAGTGATCAAAGAGTATAAGCTTGGGTTCACAATAAGGGTCGATGGAACTTAAGAAAACAAGCGATTAGAACTTACCCGGATACTAGTTAGTAACAAAGGGGAAAACTTGTAGACTTGGAGCTTCCTAGTGCTCGCTAATCCACTCGAGATGTGGTCTTCGGCCGAGTGTTTTTAGAGAGGGAGAGTGGGATGTGATTGTGAGAGATGTGGTGCAAGGAATTGAGGATGGATCAAGCCTTTTTATAGTGAAATTACATGGCAAGTCTCTTACCTTGATCTTTGTATTGGAGCTAGTACATATCAGTCTAGTGTAAGAGGTTGTAAAGGTGTGAAAAGACTTGTGCCCTATTGTTGTAGGTGTTCGGCCACTAACAAAGAAACAAGGAAAACTTTCATATTTAGGGAGGGTATTAAGGCTATGGTTGATCCTAGTGAGAGCCTATTATGGTGTAATTCAAGTAGTGTTTTGTCTTTAGGTGTATGTCATGTGGGATATGGACAAATGATTAGAAAGTGTTTATGTATGTGGTGTCCCTTTCGGCCGATCTTGTGGAAGGAAGTAGGATGTTGGCTTGCTCATCCTTTCTATGCCTAAGACAATTAGGGTGGCCCCTAGTTGAGGAATGAGTTGACTTTGGAATGGATTTTGTCATTCTTTGTTTGTTACTATAAGGGTGTAAAAGATTGCATCATATGTTTCTAGAATGGCTTACATCATGTTCTCCTAGATAATGTGGAGTTCTTGTATTGGATCGGCTCATGTGTCCCTAGGAGTTAGGATTAGACAATGACAATACATAGGTTTCAAGCTTGATTTCTTGTGGCCCTTGAGGTGTCTTTTCGGCCACAATGTGTGGGTAGGAGATTGATAGTGACTTCTCCAAGGCATGCCTTTGTATTCATATGATAGCTCCTATCCTTCTAGTAGTTAGCTTGGAAGCTTCTTGGGATGTCTTTGGAAGTCTACGGACGCAAAACAAGGGAATGGGAGAGTTGTCTAGTTAATCTAGCTTAGGTATTTAGCATGCTTGGATAGTGACCTTTCATGGGTCTAGGAATTACTCCCATGTGCTATATATATATATATGCCGCAAATTCCTAGTAGCTTGGGAATGTTTGTTTCCTACTTGTTGTAAGCTAGGATAGCTTAGGGTGGCTACTAGAGACAAAAGGAAACTTCCAAGCATGTGGGGGGGGGGGGGGTGCATGCATGTGTTTATATATACATGTATGTATGTGTGTTAGCTTCTAGAAGGTATTTAACAAGGATAAAGTTTACTTGTTAAGGTCTAGTGTATGTATAAAGCCTATTGTAAATGTGTGTGTGTGTATATATATATATATATATATATATATATATATATATATTAAAGCACATTTATAAGAGATTCATGTACACACATAGATTAATATTTGTAACTCTCATATGTTTAGTCATGTGTCTGCTAATCTATGATAGCTCATTGATATATATATATATATATATATATATATATATACACACACACACATCTAGTGTGTGCACGCTTAACTTATCTAGTTAACTCTAGTCAAGTAGAATGCAAGAAATGTAGGTGCAAGTAACTAGAGTTTAGTTGAATCAGGAACTGGAAATTGCGGTGTGTGTGTGTGTGTGTGTGTGTGTGTTTTGTCGTGGGAAACAAAGCCAAGGAATGAATTCCTTAGTTTGAGTTTGTTAGTTTTAATCCCAAGTTTCAATCTTGGCATTTTTAGTCCCTCTAGTTTTATTAAATCAAGTTTTTGCATTCTTGTACACTAATGGCTTTTCTTAACAACTATGTATTTGAGTTATGGTTCCATTAGTCTCATGCTGGAACTTAACTAGAACCGAATTGCGTCTATTAGAGAATAAACAAACTTAGGAAATTTGGGGCGTTACAATACCTATTAAGTTCCAAAATGATATTGAATGAAAGTTTTATCCCTTTATTTAAATGTGTTCATAACATTCAGTTGGTTACACACACTCCATCACCTCGACCCATAACCACCAACTAGTAAAGCCGAGGCTGTTTGACAACTTTTAAATGAGTATGTGTTGAACCAGTAAGAAGTCTGAACCATTAAGTTCTGAACCAGTAAGAGGTTTGAACCATTTAGATTTAATATAAGGCTTACCCACTCAGAGGCAAATCTTTGAGCGATTAAAAAATCTGCTTACGAAACAAATAGTCTGAATGAACTATAGCTGACTCATTTTAATTCTCGTTTTAAGGGGGACTGGGCACTACCAGCAAATGGTGCTAGTACCCTCTACTAGCACGGTAAGGGTGACACGGTAATGGTTTGCTGGTAGGTTTCACGGGTACTAGTTAACGGACCGTGAATGAGTTTTTGTGTGTGAGAGTTTTTGTTTTTTATGGGTTGGATGGTTGCTACCTCCAAAACCATGTTTCAATGAAATGAATCAGTAAAGTAACGTGAGAATGCATGATTTCTGTAAATCAACGAAAGTTGAAAGTTGAAAATATGTGAGTCGAAGGAGGTAGGTAAGTGGTATATTTTAACACGCCGGTCTTAAATGACCGACCACCTGCTTTTTCTATATAAATAAACAATTAATCACCGTCCTCTGTATCAATCAACTGCTCATTCACATCAGTCGTGCATTGCAGGGGTGTTCTGAGGTAAATTCAAACCCTCTCTTCATACTATTCCTTTATTCCGATCCTTCTTTTCTATATACGATCATCTAATCTCATGATTTCAACTATGATTTACTATGTATTTATTATGTTTGATTATATTTTCATCGTTTCCGATTTTGACCTAGCTTGATCTTCATCCTTTTACGATAATACATTTCATTTCATTTCATGTATCTAGATCAGGTGATACAGTGATGAATTTTGACTTTCATCTGGTCTATCTAATCTCGACGTTGATTTGTTAGGGTTTATGAATCTGGACAAAGTTAGTGTTAAGTGATTGTTAAGATTGTTTGATTGAACCTGAAGTTGTTTCATGTTGTGAGTTATGATTGGATGATTGGTTTATTATTTGATAAGTTTTTTTTATTGATTTGTTTGTATATGTTAAGAGTTTTATTTATATATGTTTATAGTTATAAACTTTATGCATAGCATAATATATATTTTTAGTTCATATAAACTTAAACTATAACTGTAATTGACTAATTGTTCTCTAGATATATAGATATAATTTTTTATATATTAAATAAAAATTATATATAATGAATTGACTTGGTTTAAAAAGGCGTGCCTCGTGTAGTTTGGGATCAAAATTAGGGTCTCAACTCCACAGGAGGTTTATTTGTTAATACAACCTAAGAGATGAAGAAATTATGAAAGGTTTACTTGATAAGGTGTTTTATATGTAAAACAAATGAGAGATGCACCTTCTGGCTATACATAGATGCACACCGATTCCCTCAGCTTTTGGGATCAAAAATGCCTTGGAGCACCTCGCTCTTTTAAACTAATGATATTAAATCTAGATTTCTAACATACTCTTTGTCTGTGAGCTGTAGTTGGTTACTTGCATGGTTTAAAAAAACGGGTGAGGAAGAAAACGAGTCTGAGGCGCGCCTCATGGGGTTCAGATTGTACATACGCCTCTAACGGCTGAGGCACTAAGAAAATGTGTGCCTCAGATGGTGTAGGGTGTTTTTGATGTGTGTTTTTTGGTGTTTTAGACTTTTTGGGTCAATTATTTTATTTTTGATGTTTTAGACTTTTCTAGGTCAAGTATTCTATTTTTTATAGACACAATTTTTATATTTATTTTTTGACTGCGCCTCGAGCTTACGCCTCGGTTCGCCTCGAGGCTCGTTTTCATTCTTTTAAACTTTGGTTACTTGGTTTTTTTAATATTTGGTTATTCAAATGTTCAGATCACATATAGAAAATGGTGAAAGCCGTTGTAGTTCTTAGCAGCAGTGAGGGTGTTAGCGGCACCGTTTTCTTCAATCAAGAGGCAGAAGGTGATAATTGAGTTATATTCTGATTTGGTGTTGTATGGAGTACAGATGAGCATATTATAGATTATTTACTTAATTAATTGATCTCTCAGGTGCTCCACACTACTGTTACCGGAGACCTTTCTGGCCTCAAACCTGGACCTCATGGTTTTCATGTTCATGCACTTGGTGACACAACCAATGGGTGCATGTCAACTGGTATGTGTTTCCTCAAGGAAATCATGTAAAGTGAATTAGTTTGTGTACAACGCGATATATCGAAACACTGAAACCATTTCTTTTGATGCTAGGTCCCTCACTACAATCCTCATGGAAAGGAACATGGTGCCCCTGATGATGAGGTTCGCCATGCTGGTGATCTTGGCAATGTCACAGTAGGCGAAGATGGTATACTTAACATTTCAATATCTAACTCACATAACTTTGCTTTGTAAGTTAGTTCTTAGTTAAATGCTTTTAACAATGTTGTTGTCAACTCGTCATCATCTTGTTCATTTAAGATCTTCATTTCACAGCTGCTTCCTCTTTTTCTTTTTTTTTTTTTTCTTTTTTTGTTTTGTGAAATTTGCTCAATCATTTGTGAAAGATGTGGGGATAGTGATTAATTTGTCATTCACCACCTCTTTACTCTATCCATAAACTTCATTTTGTTTTCAAACTTAGTGGAAGAAAAATCTGATAATGTAGTTTTATATGATAAGTTATTGCTCTGTTTTTGAATGATTTTGATTCTTATTCGTAGTTTCTTTGTCTTTATTAGTAAAATAGTAAGGGGCCTTAGAATTCTTTTTTATGGGTTATATAATAACTCTAATGTTAACTTCTCACGGGTTTCTTGTCAACTTAGGTACTGCAAAAATTCACCATTGTTGATAAGCACGTAGGTTCCTCACTTCCTTGCAGAATTTCATGTAATTAATTGTATTTACGCATTTGATTTTATAAATCTAAAATATTTCAATTTTTTGTAGATTCCACTAATTGGAGCTCAATCCATCATTGGGAGGGCAGTAGTTGTCCACGCTGATGCTGATGATCTCGGAAAGGGTAAACTTCAAATTTTGTTTTATATCATAGAGCACACATGCATGTGTACATTTGTATGTATGATGTGTTTATTTGATTCTAAAACACTTGGTTTAGATGAGAGACGTCTGTTTTATATACTTTTACCGGACAATTAAGATTGAAAATTAACACCTTTACACACACTGCACGAATGTTAGAAGCATGGCGTAGGTTTGTATGTATGTATGTGTTATTGATTCTAAAACACTTTGTTTAGATGAGAGACGTCTGTTTTATATACTTTTACCAGAAAATTAAGATTGAAAATTAACACCTCTTACACACACTGCACGAAGGTTAGAAGCATGGCGTAGGCTTGTTCTTTCCCCTCTCTAGCATATTATTTTGGCGATTATTTTTGTCCTTCGTATGTCCTGTTACACATGATCTAATCGATTTAACCTATCTTTCAGGAGGCCATGAGCTCAGCAAAACCACTGGAAATGCTGGTGGAAAGAGTTGCATGTGGTAAGCTTCCCCCCTTGTTTCCTTATGGTTTTCATCTTATAGATAGGCAACCTTGTAAAGGAAACTGAAAAGATCAGACTTTCAAACCGGTTTTGATGAAAATTCTCTGGGCCCAATGCACCAATCGCTAACTACAGTTTTGGAAACGGCAAAGCAAACTGGTTGGGTCGCTGGTTTGAACCTTTTTCCAGTAATTAATATGTCAAAATTGTTAGTTTGAATTGAAGTTTTAAAGTCATAAACATAGAGCTTGAATATAATACACATACATAAAGGTCGGTGTAAGCAGTTCAGTCAGTTTTAACTGTATATGAACTCGAATGAGCGTAATCACAGGGTAGAGTTTCTCACATGGATGTTGGTGGTGTATGCAGGTATCATCGGATTGCAGGGTTGATCATTTGCTCACCTAATCAGACTTCGACTATGCTCAAGTGTGTTTGTACTACGTCGTCTAATAAACCGATACTCTGTGCTAGTTGAATACTCCGATTATGTTTCAAGTTGAGACGTGTTTTATGGAATGACGAATACTTTCTTCGGGCTGTTGAGTCTGTAGACCAAAGTTTATAATAAAAACATATCACTTTTTAAAAGAGAGTTTCATTGAAAGACTCTACTCTCTAGCATAAAGCAAATAAGTATGTTCCATCTTAACCATGTTATTCGGTCTATGTTAAATCAAGGTGATCTGTAGGAAGATAACAGGAGTTGCTGCTTGACAATTTGGGTTAAAACCGGTTTTATTTGCGATTATTCTAATATTTTTGATTTGTTAAGTTGCATGATATAGAAAAACCTATAAAAATTGACAGAGACAAATGATTTAGCGAACAAGAGTAGTGAAACCGGAGTATAAATATGAGTTTAAACGATCATAGTTTATCGTATATATGGAAAAAGGGCCTCAAATTTTAATTTTGTGTTAAGACCCGGGTAAGTGAGGTGCCTGCAATGATCAATGATCAATGACACTAGTTAACCTGCAATCTTTACTTACGTTGTCAAGAGTAATTGCATAATGATAATAAATTTACACTCGATTTACACTCAATTTTGCGTACATGGATGATTAGAAACGAAATGGGGAAGCTTACATTTCTTGTGAGCAAAATCGAGTGTGAATCTTTTATGATTATGCAAGTGGGATTGCCCTTGGCACCAAAAATGAAAGTTAAGAATGCCATTGGTTAAACTGAATGTATGGATTATTATCGACAAATATATCATAGTTTGAATTACTAAATTCTAATTTTCTTTTTAACTTTTTTTTTAAATATATCTTTAAAATTTCTTTAGTCATTGTCTCACACACGTATTAATCAGAATAGTCTTTCATCAATACACAAATACCATATTAGTTGCTTTATACTTGATACAGGTCATTATATAATTTTTATCTTGTGAATCCTAAATGATATGTATGACATGATTGTTCAATTTTTTTAACGGTAATTATATTTTATTTCATACCAAGAAAAAACGAGTTACATTTTAGATGATGGGTAAGCGGGCAACAAGCTGCGCAGCTATCCCCTTTTGAATCGCAAAGCCTATCCTGCTAAACACAAACCCTTGGTTCTTAGGGCTCTGCGAGTCACTGTGGACCGCCTTCTGCACTCGTTTCAGAAACCGTACTGCTTCAGGGGCTAGAGATCCAAATGTGTCAAAAGCAAATGGCAGGAACACATGTTGATTCTCTAAGCAGGCTGCTTCGTGCTTAGCGACCTTCTTAGCTTCTGCCCTCAAAACTGCCTGTCCCGGTGCAAAGCCGCTGTCTCGCAAACCTACCAAGGGGGAAACCCCTGTCAAGTCAACACAAGCATGTTTGCCCTCAGCCCATCCAAACACATCCGCAGGACGCAAGGTAGATCTCCCCTCCCGTGGATCAGTCAGAAAATTGACCGGTGCTTCTTTCTTGGCTGAGACCCCCGCCCTTCGGAGCACGTCCCATAGAACATCCCTGACCAAATCATGGCGGTACTTAAACCCCGGCAATTCCTTGCAGTGGAGCGCATGCTCGCCAAATTTATCAAGACATATTTTTTTGCAAATGGGGCATGGTTCATCCAAGGGGAATAGAGGTATCATAAGCCGGTATTTGAGAATAGCCCTGTATTCGATCGCCGACATCCGCTGCCCAAGCCCTTCAATGGGCACAACAGTCAGAAAATCTTGAGCATGAGCCTCTTGAAGGCATGCAAAAACTGCCTTTTGTCGCGGAGTCATATCAAATTGTCCTTCCATAGTCTGTACGTGTTTACCATAAAGAGCACTCGCCATAAGTCATGAAAACTGAGTCATGACCCTTTCAAAGTGTAACACGATATGCACTTAACTTTACAAGTATGGTTAGTATTGGTAAAGTTTAAATAACTTGATTGGACAATGGAAACTAAAAGAACATGATGAGTGGCGAAGCTTGACATGTAAAAGAACATCACATTAAGATCCACATTTCTGCCTACGGATGCTTTGCTATGTATGGAATTTTCCGGACATGATCAGTGGCGAAGCTTGAAGATCAAATCGGCGGGGGCCGGACTCAATTTTTTCGTATCAATAGAGGCCGGAAGTTCAAATCGGTGGGCCAGACTCAATCCATATAGAAATTACCTACGAAAATCACAAACTTCCACCACTAAGCCAAAAAACGGTTGGGGCCGGGGCACCCCTGACCCTCTCGCCACGGGACATGATTGTTGTAGTTTGTTGTTTCTACACGAGGCTAGATGACGATAACCTTACTCGTTACAATAAATCTTATCTTTTTTTTTTCTCTTTACGTCCTCACTAGTAAGCCATTACCAGATTTTATTTGTTGTCTTCAATCTATGGTGGGATTTTTTTATACGACACAAATAGAGAATATAGACTTAATATAAAACTCACGGATTTTAATTTAGTACAAGTTATGGTTGCAACCACCGCTCTCACCTAATATTCGGATGTGACAAGTGAAACTTATCAATGGTCAAGTTATTGTATACGCCGTAACAAAAATGAGAAGGCTAAAAAAACCATAATGGATCACAAAATATAACACAATGAGTCACAAAATATAATACAACACCAATAAATATAACATAGTGCCGAGGAAAAAAGACACAATGAATCGTCGAAATGACACAATGACGAAAATAAATAAAAGATACAATGATGTAACACAAATTCTAAAACTACAAGCTAAAAATCCGAAAAAAAAAACAAAAACCTAAAACTAAAAATTAGGGTTCGATGAGACGGTTCCAGTGCCACTTGAATGAGTTCAATCAGACTGAGTTTGATACTCTTCCTACGGGTTCCTATTTTTTTCATTGTGTATTTGATCATAACCCTAACTTTATAATCCAAACAAACAAGCACAATGAAGAGTCCTAATCTTTTTTAGAGGAGTGTAATAAGCGAGTGGTGTGTAGTAAACTCTTTTACATGTAAACCACCTATCAACCTAAACATGCATTTTGAAAAACTTTCATTAACTTTTTTTTTTTTTTTTTTGAAAAATAACTTTCATTCAAAAACCGAGCAAAACCTCAAAACCAAGGCCGCTCCAAACCACTATTTACAACATGTACAACGGGAATTTGGACCACTCCTTCCACTCAATCCTATTACATCTCGATCTATGTTTTAACCAAAGAAAGGACATGGACTTGACGGAAGCCACGACCTCTACAACTTTAGGAAGTTTTTTATTAAACACCACATTGTTGCGTTCCTTCCATATAATCCAACAAGAGACCATGATAATACCTTGAATAATACTTTTGCCTTTAGCCGAACCCGGGATCTCATCTTGTCAAGCCAACAGATCTTCAATTAGCCCATGCCTTTTGGGCCTCAAATGACACCAACTCCACACTCTCTTCCAAACGTCGTAGGCAAATTTACATGTGACGAAAACGTGGTTAATCGTCTCCTCTTCAGAGCTGCATAACTGACACGTCACCGATGGCAAAACAATCCTTCTTTTGACAAGTTCCGAGCATGTAGGGACTCTACCAAGATCAATTCTCCAGCTGTGAATGTTAACTTTTAACGGAATCCAGTTAACCCATCTCATCCGAGGACCTGGCTGGCCAGACGAGTACGTTCTAAACGCCTTCTTAACTGCTGCAACAGAAAAACCCACCGAAGTATTGTTATCCCAGAACCAACTGTCAGCATTACCGCTGAAATGAACATTCGCCAACATATGAAAAAGATCCTGAATTTCCGAAATTCCTTCTACTATACTCGCGCCTAAATTCCAATCGGCAGCCAACATATTCTGACCATTTTCCATAAACAAACGGCTGCTCACAGAAGCGTTTTTATCCTTTTCAATCGAAAACAAATTCGGCCATCTGATCCAAAGAGGAGTAGTACCATACCAAACGTCTTTCCAGAAATTTATGCACCTCCCGTCACCTAGCTTACAAGAAATAAGTTTATCAATAGTCCTCCCTTCAAACCGAATGTTCCCCATAACATTAACAATCGACTTCCATACTCCTGGAGCGGCTTTTTTCACCGGTAAAAAATCCCATTTGTTCCTTCCTCCATGAATACTGAGAATAGTCTTCCTCCACAACCCTTGTAATCTGTTTGAACCTCCACACCCATTTGACTAATAAAGCGGAGTTAACATCCGATAACTTGGTAATTCCCAGCCCACCAAATCGTTTGGGCATCGTAACCGAATCCCACGAGACCCAATGTATACCTTTGCCGTCTTTGTTACCCAACCATAAGAATTTTCGCATAATTCTCTCTATATTTTCAAGCACCTTAGTGGGCGCTTTAAACAGAGAAAGATAGTACACCGGGAGGCTCGCTAAAACTGACTTAATCAAAGTGAGACGCCCTCCAATAGACAACACTTTAGCCTTCCAAGATTGCAGCCTATTACGAATAGTTTCAATCACTGGATCCCAATGTGACACCCGGTTCATGTTCGCACCAACCTTAATCCCAAATACTGAAATGGAAGTTCACCCTCTTTACACCCCAACATCTCTGCTAAAGTGCTAACTTCCGAAGTAGAAACCCCAACCCAAACAGCGAAGATTTTTGAACATTTATTTTCATCCCCGAGCACACCTTAAATATGCGTAAAAGTCTAGTAACCATAACTATGTTCCTTCTAGACCAAGTACCCAATAATAACGTGTCATCAGCGTAAAGCATGTGCGATAAATGCCCCCCTTTACTCGGCAAAGTCACACCTTCGATATCCCCAAGGCTGCAAGCTTTCGTAACCATAACCGCAAACGCTTCCATAACAAACAAAAACAAAAATGGCGATAGAGGATCGCCTTGTCGGAGCCCCTTTTGACAATCGAACTCAAACGTAGGCGAACCGTTAACTAAGACCGCAGATCTAGCTGACCGAAGAATACCTCTAATCCAAAGACACCACTTGCCCGGGAAACCCATATGCTCCATAATGGCAATAAGAAACTCCCAGTTTACGTTGTCGTAAGCCTTCTCGAAATCAATCTTGAATAAGAAAGCCTTCTTTTCACTTTTCTTGCACCACCCAATAACCTCATTAAGAACAAGTGGCCCATCCAAAATTAGCCTGTCCGAAAGAAAAGCCGACTGAGACTCCGAAATCACCTCTCCTATCACATGCTTAATTCTAGCGGCTATAACTTTCGAAATGACTTTGCTGATCACACCAACTAAATTAATAGGACGGTAGTCCTTTAGCCCCAAGGGCGTTTTTGACTTCGCCACTAAAGTGATGTAAGACAAGCTGAACTCTTTCCGAATTATACCCGTATCGTGAAACGCTTCAAACAATTTAACAAAATCTTGCTCCAGGAACTCCCAAAAATGCTTAATAAACCGGAAATTGAAACCGTCCAGCCCAGGGGCTTTATCAGACCCAGAATCAAACACTGCATCCTTTATTTCTTCCTTGGAAAACGGGGCTATCAAGGCTGAGACCTTGTCCACCGGAAGATGTTTAAAACCCTCAGGCCGTAAACCAGGGCGGCAACCAACCTGTTCACGAAAAAGCTCACGATAATACCGAAGAACTTCTCTTTTAACCAAAGGAGGATGTGAAATCCATTCTCCGTTAACCATAACCCCCGGAATACTATTTGCCGCTTTTCTCCCATTTATACATCGATGAAAGTACGCAGAATTATCATCCCCTAAAGACGCCCATTTAACCCGTGACTTTTGTTTCAAATCTTTGTTTTTCATCATTTGAATCCTATCCATCTTTTTTTTGCTTTCCTCCCAAATACATTCATCCTCTTCTTGTAAAGTCCCTTCTTCAACTTTGTCTTGTAATCTCGCAATATCTTGTTTAATACCCTCCAACTCCATCTCCTCCGAAGCGAACTTAGACTTCCACCAAGAGATCAAAGCCTTCTTTACCGCTCCTAATTTTTTATAAAGAGAGAATTCGGAAGGCCCTTGTAACGCTTCTTTTTTCAACGCGCTTTTAATTACCTCTTCACAGTCATCCCTCTCTAGCCACGAGTCAAACCATCTAAATGGTTTAGCGCCATGATTCATGTTCACCAACGTCAACACAAGGGGGTTGTGATCTGATAACTCCCTGGGAAGAGCCCTCAGACACGCCCCTTGCCACCTGTTAAAAAACTCAAAACACACCAACATACGATCAATTTTACTCATTTTGGCCGAATTTCCCAATCCAGTCAAATAAGTGAATTTGTTCCCCTGCATATGAAACTCTTGCAGATTAGCCTCATCTATAAAATTATTGAAATCCAAAGCCGCCCTTTTATTAAATTTCGAGTTCCTTCTTTCTTCGGCCCATCTAACGGAGTTAAAATCTCCCAAGAACAACCACATACCCGAATTACCCTGCATCAACGTTAATAACCTGTCCCATAAGCTTCTTTTTTCCCCAACTTTTTGGGGCGCATAAACATTAACTATATTAAGCACACTCCCGTCTTCAACTAAAGACCCCGAGACCATCAAAAAATTATCATCCTTTACTGAAAAACTTTTAACGAATTTCCTAGATTCCATATACTAAATAAGCCACCTGATTTCCCCTTGGCTCCAACCACCTCAGAATCGTAACCTCCATTACCCCATATCGCCGCAAAATCTAAAAAATGGCCATCCCCCAACATAGACTCTTGAATGCCCAAAAAATCAATCTTGTGCTTCAAAACCAACCCTTTAACCCATGATGTTTTACCCACCACCCCAAATCCTATGACATTTAAAGATAAGAAATTCATGGCAAACCTGATTGTTCCCTTTCACCATCAATAGAAACTGAAACCAAGCTTTCGAATCCTTGTAATTTGACCCCCAACCGGTCACCGAACGAAATAGTCGCTTCCAGTTCATCGTCTTTGCTTTTAACCACTTGTACCGCGGGAGTATACGGAGATTCACCTAAATCCTCTTTCGGCTGTTTTGTCTCCAACTCTTCACTGGTCTCCAATTGATCACCCATCAGAGCACTAAAAGAATTAGAAGTAGTTACAGGACCCCCCCCCCCCTAGTCTTTTGCACATTATGGTCCAACCCCCTAATAATGGGCTCTAAGTCAAATGGGTCGTCATCTATCTTGGGCCCTTTGTTAGGCCGGTCATTACTGCTGTGATACGCCCCACTAGAAGACTGACCCACTTCCATATTCTTAAACTTTTCTTTTTTACGTTTGCCAACTTTGACTTCCACCTTTTGGCTCAAAGAAGGTAAGGAATAATTATCACCATCCTTTCCTTCCTTAATCTCCCCCGAGGATTTCTCCTTGTTACCAAAACTATTACCGGTAGCATTAATGTGCTCCATTAAATTCCCCGAATCATCCTCCTTTGCCATAAATACGTTTGCCGGAATCTCCTCCGGAATATCCTCCGGCATGGCTATGTCCCCAGGATTTCGATCAGCATACTCAAAATTACATTCGGACGGTACAACATCGGACGGGACAACAACTTCTTCAATAAACTCCGTTAACCATTCTCTAATCTCTTCCTCGATCCAAATCTTAAAAGTTTTACCTCTCCATTTCATGAAAATTACATCTTGAATTCTGGTTCCCTGTTCAACGATAACCCCAATATATTGGAAAGACGAGTCCACCTCCAAGTTCTCCAAATCCGGCTTTTTTACCACCTTACCGAAGAGACTCCCTATATCACTGATGACCGTGTCGTCTAACATGCTAAGGGGAAGCCCCAGCAATTTCAACCATGCAACACGTTGGAAAGGCAACTCTTGCCCATTCCAAATCACCGCCATACTAAAGAGTTCAGGACGCCCTAGAAGTTCATCCAAAGCCATCCTTGCATGATCACCGGTAAGATTATATTTTCTAGACTATTAAGGCCTTAAAGGTGTAAGATGTTTTTGTAAAAGTTCAACTCTCTTTTTAAGATATATGAGAGTTCAACTCTCAGTCCAATCTTGTACTCGAGACACGGGTTCATTCTTTGGTCCGTCCAAAAACCAGTTCTTGAATGAAACATCATTTAAGCAATGACTTAGGCCTGAAATCCGCAACACGTTTGATGGTTCATGTTCAGCCTGGGTTTTTGGATTGTTGCGCATCCGAAGGACATCAAAGTGATGCATTGCCTTAAATTCGCCAAAAAATAAAGAAATATGTATTGTGTATATTTAAACCGTTTCATTACAGTTACATGTATAATCAACATAAAACACATTCAAAGTAACACGTACAAATGATTTATGCGTTCTCACAGTTCTCATCATATTATTCGTTGTGGAACAAAACGCCCCCCTTCCAGTCACCATCTCATCCATTTGAAGGGGGAGCGTTTCTTCTACCTGCAAAAATGAACAAATGAACTTTACAGTGGGAGCTCTTTCTTCTGCTATTTCTGCTGAATCACCACTCTATGACTTAGCAACTTATCGCTTCACAACAAGACAGCTTATTATGCGCTTTAAAGTTCAACTTCCAGGAGATCATCATTCGACGAGTGTGTAGAACCAGTCTCGTTTGGCATAAACGTATGCCTAGGCATACCTCCAACTGCTTTCTGTCCACTGTTGTTACCAGAAACCGAAAGATTTTGATTCAAACCTCCACTCCATGACAATGTTCGTCGTGACATGGGATCATATGTGAATGATGATGTGGATGTGGATGTGGATGTGGACGTTGATAACGATCCTTCTTTTGACATGTCATTCATTGATGCAAATTTCTGCATGCCCATTGCTGATTGGTTAAATACAGGAGGTTGGTTACCGGATGTGTGGTGTTCCAAGTTATCAGGAGCAATGTCGGCTGCTGGTTGTTCGGGTGCAGGTGCAGCTGTGGGTACAAAGAAGTTCGGGTTCGGGTGGTGCTCGTTTTAGGTTTGATGGTCGGAACAGAAGGTGATTGAAATAAGTTGGTAGGGTTTCCGCCACCTTTGTTGAAAGTATCAACGTACCTGTCAAACGCGTGTCAAAAGTTGAGCGATGTCACGGTGTTCATACAATAGTCAAATAATCAATTTATAATAGTTGGTTTCATACCTTGCTCGAACCCCCGTCCTTCCACGAGCAGAAAACTGGTTTGTGGAGGCTGGAATCGGCGGAACTCCTGAAGTATGACTAGGGGGAGTCGGGCTTGCAAATTCAGAGCTTCCGTTGCTCATAGATTCAGTTCTTAAACCAGTCTTTAAGCTATAATCTGGTGATCCGTTCTGGAACATTGCCATTGTTGGTGGCGGAGGAATGGCTGCTTCCTCTGCTGGCGAATCAACGCCTTCTTCCACCCATCTTTTAAGTTTCTCATCATAATAGAATTTATTAGTGTCGCCCAATTTCGCCTGCGAACATACATGTGAATTGTTAATTGTAGTGACTGTATTGTTATAATAAGGTTTGTTATTTGTGGATGGTACCTGTTTGTCCTGGCGAGGCTTTAGAACCATACTCACTGTCTTTTGTAAAATCCCAGAGCCAAAAGCAAAGCGACCAAACCGTGAGGTATTTCCAGACGCTTTTCTTTGTGAGTCGGCGGAGTTTTCTCTTAGTGTGTCATCCTGATCCTACATCAAGTTTTTCCACAACAAATATCATATAACGAGAGCGCCAGAGCGGTTATTTCGTTATTTTCCTACCGTTACAATAAGCATGCCTTTTAAAAACTGCGTGATTTTAAATAATCACAATTCGAAAATCAGATGTAACAAAATAGGTGGTAGAAAATAGTGTATCTGTCTGAAGTCGTAGTAATAAGATAATCAGTTCCAAAAGGTTATTTAGGGGGTGTTTGGGATTGATTATTCGAAACAGATTATGCGTTTGGAAAAGCAGGGGTAGAGTTGCTTATAGATTATTACGTTTTGGTAGCCTAGAAACTGATTATCTGCGTTTTCAAAACGCAATCCAAACACTAAAAACTGATTATCTGCATTTTCAAAAAACGCAATAATCTAAAAATCAGATTCAAAACGCAATCCCAAACACCCTCTTAAATGAATCTTATAACAACCTGCTTAGAAGATCGACCAAAATCAGGTTCTGAAGCACTGCGGGTATGCAACAACCTTCTGGTTCCATCGCCTTGATTAATTTTCTCCATAGACGGTGATGTCAGTAAGGATGACATTGCCATTGTTGATTGACTAGTTAGAAACCTAAGACCCTTCTGTGGTTGTTGATGATGGTCCTTCTGAGCGCTGCCACCAGTAGTTGATGGGGCGGGTGGCGGCGTGCCGCCAACAACACGTTGTGCGGTACTATCAAAAAGGTTGAGCAATTTTCCAACTATTTTACCAGGAGCTAAGTTTGCAGTGAACCCACCCTGCAGAAAAAGAAAAATAAGAACAATATAATTTTTTTTTTTTTTTAAAAATTTGTGTGAGATTTAACATAAAAGAAACATGTTACCTGTTGATGAATCTTTATTCTATCTTCTAATGATGTAACCAATTGTCTCCATGTTTCGACCTCAGGAATTCGTCCAGTTTTTAAGGATTTTGTTATTGCGTGACAGTATCTGAATTAAGACGATATTGTGTGAGGGGGGAGAAACAAAAAAAAAGCAAGTTAAGGTGAGAAAACGGGCAGGCGGGGTAAGCCGTCAAGACGGGTTACGGTCAAAACGTGTAACCTCTATGCGCAGGTTCAAAGTTCAAACATGTTGGGTCTGATTGACTGATCTGTTGACCCATTTGACCGGTTTCATTTTTTTAGCTAGTTTTTATATCTATCAAATACAACCCTTATTGACACAAATGGGTTGGAAATGCTACCTCGAGAAGCGAAAAAGTTAATGAAATAGGGAACGATTATGCGTACTTTAACGAGTCGGTCAGTCTTCCAACTTCAGCCAACATGTGAGCATAAATAAGTTTATAAGGTTGAAAGGGTAACAAGGTGAACTGAGAGTTGCCAAGCAGCTTAGAATATTCATACACCTCTGTCCTCTGTAGGCATTCAAAATTATAAGGTACTGAAATATATAAATGTATCTGTCTAAAAATTGGTAACTACTTTTTCACTACTTGATTGTTGTCTTTGGTTATATATAGTAAGAGAAAATCAGGTGATACCTGAATAGCCTCAGGCGAGGCATACGTACGGGGATATTTCCAGTGATCTGCACCAATGAGACACAGTCTAGAACTGTCTGAATATGGTTCAAAGTTTGCTTCTGCAACTAAGTAGCAAATATGGGCAGCAATGATCTGCATCAATTTTTTTTTTTTTTTTTTACAAAATTACAAAACAAATCTCAAAATCAAGAATCAAGATCATGGAAGGTGATATATTCATATATACTTACGTCACTCCTTTCCTTCCACAAACAATCTCCAAGATGAATGAGCACCAATTCGTCATCTTTTGTTCTGTTGGCAGTGATCACTGCCAAATTATCCTTCCAGTCATCAAGCATACTATTACCACTAGATTGAGCCTATAGCAAAGGATCAAGTGGACATTATGACATTATGTTAGTCAACCAGATGTAAGAGACCATATGTGGAAACTACGGTGGGTCGGATGGTCGAGAAAAGAAATTTGGTCACTAGAACGGACCAGGTTGGGTTGGGTTGACCCGTAAACACTTTTTATCCATTCAAAAAATATTAGAACTAAATAATGCATTATTTATGATTATAAAAAGTAAAAACCATTACTATTACAAAAAAGGTAACAAACTTGGGGCGACTTTCAACCCCTTTGAACGGTTCCGCTATTAGCTAAGTTTGTTAACTAGATAAGTTTGATAACCCATTCATAAGTCATCATCATCATGACATCATCATCATCATCATACTCAGTTAATCCCACCAATAGCAAAGCTAAGGTAGGGTCTGAGGAGGGTAAGATGTAGACAGCCTTACCTCTACCCTGTGGGAATAGAGACGCTGCTTCCAGTGAGACCCTCGGCTCGATAGTGGTTTTGTATCAAGCCTTGGACATAAGACACATAACACTTAGCAACCGGGACAAGCCCGATTGGTGCATGTGCCCCTTGTCTTTTGGCTATCAAAGCCACCACATGATGCATGATTAATCGTCCGTCGTTTTTTACGTTATTTTCACAAAATTAGTAAAATAACGTTAAAATTAGTGCAACTTTACTTTTGCCCCCCGAGGGCCACACATATATACACTATATGCGCACAGCCACAAGTAAATGAACCAAAAACTGCCACCTCTATTCACAATGCAACACATGAATTTTCTTCATAAACAGTCTAGGGTTATGGTTCAATGTGGTAACAAAGAAACATGGCTACACAATCAACTGAACTAATTATTAATGGCATTACCTGTTTAGGCTGTTGGGACATATTCAGAGCATCGGGGATGCCACCATCTGTTGTAGCATCAGCAGCAAACACATCTGCTGGTTGACCAGCAATAAGTAGGCATAACGTCCGCAAAGGTGATCCTGGTACTAACTGGGCAAGAGCCATTTTCTTAGCTGTGTCCACATAAAACTGCAATAAAGATTCCAACCCGACCCACAAAGAAAGAAAATAAATGAGATTGACTAAAAAATAAAATAAATTATGAAGTGCGTTCATGTGTGCGTAAAGAGAGACCTGATCACCAAGTTGTGCTGCAAGAACAAGTGCAGGTCCCCACAATTGGCCCTCTTGTGCATGCATAAGAGCCTCTTTCTTTCTACCAGAAACAAGCAGCGTTTGAACTTCAGCAGCAGTTTCCTAAATTATAATGCATACATTACACACAGGAATTAATACAAAAGGCAATTCGTTACGGGCAGAACAATAATGATAAATACCCGAGTTTGTCCTTCGGAAGGTACTTGTTGCAAGCATTGCGGAAAAGCACCATAACTGTTGTACTCTGCACTGCTCTTCGCGGATGCAAACAGTCTAGCAACAGCTACTTCAGGAGCATCATTTTCCTAATTAATAGATTTTGTTATATGGAAATATCCTAAACGGATCAAAGGTTGCCTAAAATATAGCTTTATTGAACTAAACATCCTAAATCACATTAATCAACATTAGATCATTACTGAAAAGTGGTAAATATCTTAATGATATTCAACACACTTATTGTTTATTAGATAAAATCAAAATGCTTGAACCAAAAACGTGTTCCAGGCCAACCCAACCCAACCCAGCTGATTCCAAAACATAACCATTTCCACACTGCCCACCTGCCCATTTTGCCACCTCTAAAAATATATAACGAAAGGTATGCATTAAACTGCCCAGTGTTGCAAAAATTGGCCTAGGCGCTAGGCGGGAGTAAAAATCGGAAATAAGCCCTAGTCGCTGATCTAGGCGTTTTGGCCATTAGTCGGGCCTAGGCGGTGCTAGGCGGTGGATTTTTTTATTTTTTATTTTTAAATTTCTAAGTATTTCTTAGTATTATGTGTATATATCTTAACATATTTTCAAAAAACACCTAAATTTGTGTATATATATAAAATACGTATAAAATACCAAAACGCCTAATTCCGCCTAATTTTCTCTTAGTCCCGACTAGTCTCTAGGCTGGACCTCACTGCCCGCCTAGCGCCTAGCGCCTTTTGCAACCTTGAAACTGACATAAGCAGGCTCTTGAAATGTGCAACATGAAAACAGGCGAGCAGATCTGTAGAAGAAGAATTAACCACTGGATGTAACATGGATCCATGTAGTTCACAGATCAGGAAAAAAAATATATCAAGCACAATAACAGCATTATACATTTTACACCAGTGACATTTCAGTTAACCCTAAACAAGTGCGTTCGGCATACTGCAAAATCTGCTACAATGGCAAATACGGTTTCTGATAACAAAACTTTATGAATAAAGACTTTTTTTTTTTATTATTTACCTTTAAGCTAGTGTCTGAGCCAAAAGGAGATCTCAATTTGCCATAATGCTGTGAAGCTATTTTCAGCAGGGAAAGGAGCAATCTTAGAACTTCACCTTTGTTATGATCTACATCAGATGTTTCAGAGCGTGTAATCCTGTCATCGATCCATTTGTTCAACTCTTTACTGCCAACATTTCCACCAGACAGTGGACCAGGAAATGGATGCTGGCAGAGAGTGTGAAAATAGTCATCTACACCTGCTCCTCCGGTGACAACTTCTGCTAAGCTAAGAACTGAAATTGACCCGAAATTTGTATCCTTCAACAAGACAAACACTAGAGGGTGAATAAAGATTTTTAAAATATAGGGAAATATAGGCGGATCCCAACAAAAAATAGTAGAGGTGGAAAATTCGCAGCTCGGGCCTGTTTAAAGACGGGTCAAATGGGATAACTTTATACGATGCGATTTCGGTTTAACTGAAACACTTTTTGTTCAATATTTTTACTCTTTCTTATAGATTGTTAGTGTCAAAAATGGTTACCAGAATATACAATTTTTTTAAGGAAATGATTAAAAAGGTTTTACACATAAGCTACTTTCGGGGATAAAACATGACGTACATAAGTGAACGGGTCAATATTGCGACCTCTAGAACATGTTACTTGGTAATTGTATATGACTCACAAGAATGAAGATTTACGGCTAACCTGGTCTCCATAAGATGCATTAGTGAGATCGGTACTATCTTTCATCACAATCAGTTTCCCACCAAAACCAAAAGTAACCAATGCATGAGGAGGGCGGCCAGCAGATGACCTTCCTGCATTAGATGCATAAGATACTTGATGACCACTTTGGACTGGCTGCTGCAAATAGCTTAACTGGCTCTCGTTACCATACGCCTGTTGAGCATTCAATGTCTCACTTTGCTCCAAAGGCTGGCTGAACGGCTGACTACGTGGAACAAACGATTGCGATCCAGAAAACGCAGGAAACCCATTATTAACATGAGCGGTCGTTCCTCCATAATCATAAGATTGCCGTTGATCAACATGGTTATCTACATGAACACTATCGCCAAAGTGGTTAGCCACTTGTTGGTTGTTATTGTCAACAACATTAGGTTGCCACGTAGTTGAACCCTGTTGAGCATTGCTAAAAGAACCAGTCCAGTTATAATCTTGTTCATGCCCACTATACGTTTTCTGATCATCTTTATAATAAGTATTATTAGAGCCAAACCCGTTTTGGTTAACCAGGTCCTGAGCTACAACAGCAGTTGATTGTGAATTATAATCATCCAAAGAACGCCATTCTTGTGTATTCATATCATAATACCAACCAGGGTATTGCGGATCAAAAACCATATGTGGGGGATACTCCTTATTAACAATATCTTGCGAACCCTGATTCCAGTTTGTAATACTTTCAGTCTTGCCCGTCTCCGCCACGCTTCCCACAACAGATTGCGCAGATTGCTGCAAGTAAGAAACCTCCGATTTATTATTCAAAGCAGTCCAATCAGTAGCGAAATCTGTATTATTAGCCCCTTGTGCATATGATGCTTCGTTATAACTTTCGTCTACTTGATACCATTGTCCAGTATTCGCATCATACCTCCATCCAGGATAAAGATTCTCCCAGTATTGACCACTATTAACATCTGTTGAACCCGTCTCTTGTTCCCCTGCAACGGCACACACCTCACTGGATTCAACTTGTTGTGAGTAATCAACATTTTTCACCTCCAATGACTCATCAACTACACCGTTGGATTCATTAACAACAAAACCATCCTCTTTCCCTATCTGATCAAACGAATCACCTCCAAGTTCATTAAAGAAATCCGGGTCCGATCCAAAAGCATCAAGCCCATTCTCCACCGACCCAGAACCAAAATCGCTCCATTGCACTTCCTTAACGCCAGCAGTACCTCCGGTCCCATGATTCTGATTCTCACTTTCCGCAAAGTCCACCGCTTCCCCCAACCGAATTCTACCATTATCAGGATCTTCACTAACACTACTCAAAGTAACAACATCATTCGGTTCCATACCGACAACGCTAGCGGCGGATTCATCTTTTCCCAGATCACTGATACTCAAATTACTTAAACCTTTAGCATCAACAGAATCTTTATCATCAAAAACTGAATCTTTATCATCAAAAACTGAATCTTTATTATCTACAACAGAATCTTTATCATCAAGAACATTGCTTTCTTGTTTCAAAGATAATGTAGAAGGCTTATAATCATTAACATTATCATCATCATTGACCAATTTATCAAAAAAATCTTCATCAGTATCTTCCAACACAAAAGAACAATTTGCAGCCATCTAACAACAATATTAAGCTAAAATGAGATCAACCCAGAAAAGTTAAAGTTAATAATGTTGAAGATCTGGAACAGGGGATACTAAAAGATGAATAATAATGGAAGATCTAGATATGGGTCAGTGATCAGGAACTGAAATAATATTTGGAGAAAAATGTTACCTTTGGAGAGTGTTGTTGTCTTAGGAATTTGAAGATGATTGGTTACCTCAAAGAGGTGTACATTACGCAATCAAAGTTAAGTTGGAGATTTTATAAAGACAGTTTGAAGAGATATGTATATGTGTGTATGGATCTATACGTATAGTGAGAGAAATAAGAGAGAGAGAGAGAGAGAGAGGTGACTGTTGGTCAATAAGCTAACAACGCATGGATTTCTTTGTTTTAGAAAATTACAAAAAAGTCCCTCAAATATCTATACTTGCTATAACAGAAGAGTCATGAGCGACATAATAAAGCTGACGTGTCAATAATAGAGGTGAGCCAATAATGTCCCGATGATGATACAATTAATGATGTCATTAATCTGTTTAAAATATTCAAGAACATACATGGGCCACTTGTATTTACCATTGTTGAGCTCAACAACATTTGTTTGTTAATCTCGATTAACGAACAATTGTTCAGAGTAATAACTGATCTAACCTCTTAACGAACAGTTTTTAAGCCGCCTAAGTTTAAACTTATAAGAGGGAAGTTTTAAATTGACATAGGAAAACGTGGTTCGTTAATTATGTTGCAGGTATAATCATAACTAAGCTTCCTTTATAAGTACTAGTGGGAATGCCCGCGCGTTGCTGCGGGTGCGTTTGTTTCGTTGTCTCGTAGCTCTTGTTGGGCTTTGTGGTGTGTGTATGTGGATGATTCGTTATGGTGATGTGAAGTATGTAGGAAGCAACCTAGTAGTATGGTGTAACTCAATTTTACATAAACGAACCTGCAAAACAATCGAAACAGAAACAATAACCAAGAACCTATTAAAAAAAGCATTAGCAACAGTACTGTTTTTTTATTGATCATACATAAGGTAACAACTTGAGGCATAAACAAGCATGTATCCGTGTAAACAAAGTATACACCCCATTGAGTATCATGATCTTGGGTTGTTTTCCTCTTTGAATGCTAAATACACCGTTATTCAATGCCCGTTCATAATAATCTGCATACGCCATCATTTCTTTGGTACATCTAAACAAAATCCTAGAGATCTATAAACACAAATAACAGCAAATTTATTGATAACATGATTATTAAAACAAAATATTTATTTTTTAATTATACACGCACCTTCAACATGTTATAAGTAGTACATGATTCTTCATTCTCTATCTCCAAGGTGGTCGCTAGTCTTTCCGAGTCAGTCCAATAACATGTCTGGCCCTTTCACTAACTGTGGTTAAATGATCTTTTAAGTGAAAGTAAAATGAGTATTATACCCCTTTATTTTAAAACAAAAAAATAAAATAAAAAAGATTTGATAAAAAAACTGATGATTTGCTATAATTACCAAAGCTCATTTATTGATGTCCCTCCGGTAGGAAACATGTGAGAAGAGTTAACAACATCCATTGAAAACATCCCAATTTCCTGAAAATAACTGAAAAGCAGTTATATGTTTATAATAGAACATTTGTGCGTGTGTTTGTATACCATGTGAATAGATTAACCAGTAACTCCATACAATATTTGTGATCCAACAGCTGGAATATGCATACTGGTTTGAAAACCAGATAACTCATCCACCTACAAGTGCTCTTTGTTACATGTAATTTACTCGTACTATTTTATAAAAATAATCGCAACTACATATAATTTACCTTTATAGCCAACGGTCCAAGAAAGCACTGTTGTCAAAAAGATTAGCCAGTAATAAATGCTTTGTATCTCCCTGTAACAATAAGAATCACATTGAATATACCATGATGACAAAGATGATAATATAATATCAACACAATACAGAATGTTCATATAGGAATAAATTAAAAGATTGGCTGCATTAAAAATAAGACTATAGGCACCTTTTGGCCCGTTCAACCCATTTGACCTATTTCCCATTTTAGTTAACAAAATAACTTGAGTCATTTGAGATGAAACACAACCCACTTTGACGTATTCGTAAGTAAATGGGTCAAAAAGCCACCTCTATATCAATCAATTTTGACGCAACCTAACCCATTTTGACCGAAGCCTGTCTATTAGTTCTAACAACCCCACTTCTTTAGTCTTTTGGTCAATTACTAACACTTTGATAAATCTCTTTAGGAGTATAGCTTGATTATTCATTTTTCTTTTACAAGTGAATGATGTATTTTGGGCATAATTCTTGGACAATTTTTTTTTTAGGATTCTTGTCATTTAAACCACTTCTGTAACAAATGCATATACAACCATACAGCTACTATCAACAAATCCAACAATATAAATTATTTCAATACTAAAAGATATGGATGAAATCAAGAAAACTTACACTTACCTTTATTTCTTATAAAAGTCTTTGGCTCTTCTTGTTCTTTAGAATCAATGCTCTTTCTCACTGAATTCCATTTCTTAATAACCCATTTTAGACGGTTTAATTTCCAAGCAAAAGTCCTATTAGCCGAACCTAGTTTACCTTCTTCTTAGGTTTACTCTTCTTTAATTCTCCCTCAACAACAACCACCACCTCATCACCAACGTCATCGTCGACGTCACCAAGTACTGTAACAGTAGCATCAATTGAATCAAATGCAGCTTTCTGAGATTCAACGATGCGTCGTCTCCGCTCCTCAGACTGCAATTCAATCGAACGGAAAAATTCACCGGTACCGGAGATGACGGAGAGGTTATGTTGTGCAATGGTTTTTAAAGGGTTTGGCATTTATAGGGTTCGTATCGTATGGTCCAGGAGGTGTGAAGGGAAGTAAATAGTCAGTTTAGAAGATGAAGCGGACTATTGAAAACGATGATAAATGTAGGCGTCTAAAGAAACCAAACAGACGCGTTTAAGCTCTTGAAATGTGAAGGCATTATATGGTTGTACATATAGCTTTAAATTTTGTAAGGATAGAAAAAGAGGGTAGTATTGTAAATTTCTTTTGAAATTGTAAAGGATGGGGTGGGTGAAATGTCTACATTACCCTTATAGGTGTCTTAATTGTCACCTACATCCCTATAATACCCTTAAATATGTTGCTTAAATATGTGTACATGTTGCTTCTTGAGTTGTACGAAAACGAAAATTACTTTATTGGCCATCACTCCTCCTTTATAATGTATTATAGATAAGCACATAACAAATTCAGCCATTCATAATATTAGGGGCTGTTTGGAAACGTCTGAATGGATAAGTGCTGAACCAATAAGAGGTCTGAACCAGTAAGTGCTGAATCAGTTTGGGTCTGTTTGGTTGGATCTCTGAATGAGTGTGCAGAATGACTATTTTACCCCTCTGAATTATTTTTTGCTGAATGTAATGTATATGTTTGATCATAACTTCTAACAGTGAATAATTATTAAAGGAAAAAAAAATACAAACCATCCTAGAAAATCCAATTACACATAAATCCTTCTTAAAAACATACTAAAATCCAAGTAGAAATTAATAAGAAAAACATGGCTAATTGTAGCCAATGCCCACAAAGCAATAAGAAAAACATAATCTCCTCATCCGAGTCCATAGGCTACCTGTCATCCAAATAACATTCCAAAACATAGCATACAAAGTTTAGCATCCAAAAGACACATACAAACATAGCTCAAAGTTTAGCATCCAAAAGACACATACAAACATAGCTCAAAGTTTAGCATCCAAAAGACACATACAAACATAGCTCAAAGTTTAGCATACAAAAGACACATACAAACATAGCTCAAAGTTTAGCATACAAAAGACAACTAGAAAGATTCCAAAACAAAGTTTAGCATCCAAAAGACACATACAAACATAGCTCAAAGTTTAGCTATCCAACTAGAACACAACATCAAAACAATCCATACTTCGCTCCCGCGTTCTTAACCCACATTTCACAAGTATGCGGCTGAAGTCGTAACCACACTTTCCTCATATCGGCACTTTCTCCGAAAAGCAAAAGCGTCGTTTGATATTTCGCCTCAAATTCTCCCCATCCTAACGTCCCCAGCTTCTCCATGCATGCATCTATAACATTAGTAATAATTAACCGAATTAATTTACGAATATATTATTAATACTAATACTAATATTATGATTTTTAATTTTAATCTCATTTATTTTTTATTGACCGTATCAAATTACGAATACTAAAACTAATATAACGATTTTTAATTTTAATCCCATTTATATCTTATTGACCGAATTAAAATTTTCTATTACGATTTTAGTTTTACTATTCGTAAAAATAGTATTGTTGACTGAATATATTATTAATACTAATTGAGATTAATAATAATTGACCGAATTTAATGTTATTTATTACTATTTTTTAATCTCAATATTTATATTAATATTACTATGAAATTATGATTAATCTATCTTTATGAATTATTATTGGTCTTGCCTGCAATTAATAGGATTTATTCATTTTTTTAATGTTATTTATTATGAGTTTTAATGACATTAATAATAATTGACCGAATTTATTGTTATATATTACGATTTTTAAGCTCATTTATTTATTATTGACCGAATTAAATTACAAATATATTACTAATACTAAAACTAATATTACGATTTTTAATTTTAATCCCATTTATATCTTATTAACCGAATTAAAATTTTCTATTACTATTTTTACGAATATATTACTAATTGCTAATACTAACTAATACTAATTTTACGATTTTAGTTTGCTTCGATCAGAAGATATTTCCATTGGCGAGTATTGTTTCTTTAAATGGTTTTCAATCCAGCACAGGCTGTTTGTTACTAAGGTTCCACCACAAAAAGTTATTGATTTTCAAATTTAAATTACGATTTTTTATGTTTGTAATGTAATTTATTTGAATTATTGATTACGATTTTGAGGTTATTTAATAAGATTTATAATCTCATTTATTTATATTACTATGTTTACAAATTATGATTAGTCTTGATGGCAATTAATAAGATTTATTATTTTTTATGTTATTTATTAAGATGTTTAATATTATTTATTGACATTAATAATAATTGACCACATTCAATGTTATTTATTAAAATTTTTAATCTCATTTATTTATATTACTTTTTTTTGAATTTATGTTTAATAAGATTTAGTCATTTTTAATGTATTTTTAGTATGTTATAAGTAATGTTATTTATTGACATTAATAATAATTGACTGAATTAAATGTTATTTATTACATTTTTTAATCTCATTTATTTATATTAATATTACTACAAAATTATGTTTAATCTATCCTTATGAAATTATGTTTAATATTATTTATAATTTAAATATAATCCAAAGATAACAATGTACATTTATTTTCCTACACTTTTATTATTCTGTTAATAATAAATATAATTTAAATATATTTAACAGTTTCCTAAAATATATAATGTATTCAAAATAATTTTCAATGCTATTACTAATATTACGACCTTTATTTTAATATTGTTGACCGAATCTGAGTAAAAACTTTTTACGTTTTTGTTAAATTAATGGAGGTCAATTCTTTGACTATATGTCTTTGAGTTTGATTGTGCTAATTTTAAGTATTGTTGACCAATTCACGTCAATTACCAATCCTTCCATTTTTTATAATTCAAAGATTTTCCTTTAATCAATTGTCATGAAACGATATTCTTTTAAATATATACGACTTTCCTTTAAACATTTATTTAAATATATTTAACAGTTTATAATTTAAATATAATCCGAAGATAGGAGTGTACATTTATTTTCATACACTTTTATTATTCCTTTAATAATAAATCTAATTTAAATCTATTTAACAATTTCCTAAAATACATAATGTATTCAAGATAATTTTCAATGCTATTACTAATATTACGACCTTAATTTTAATATTGTTGACCCAATCTGAGTAAAAACTTTTTACGTTTTTGTTAATTTGATGGAGGTCAATTCTTTGACTTTATGTCTTTGAGTTTGATTGTACTAATTTTAAGCGTTGTTGACCAATTCACAACAATTACCAATCCTTCCATTTTTTATAATTCAAATATATAAATAAATATTCCTACTTAATCACGTCAATCGAGGCACAATATTTCTGATTTTGCAGAATTGTTTGAGACACAACAATGCTATACAAACCTTAACAAATAATAAATCATTTAATCGTCATACCAATTTTAACAACGAAATTAAATGATAATATAAATTTTCAAAATTTTACTTTCTGTTAAAGAATTATATTACTTCAATCACAACTAATAATGATTATTAAAGATGTCAATAATAATTTGTATATAATGGGTAATGCAATTTGAGATGCGGATGATTTTAATGTCATTTATTTGAATGATTGATTATTATTTTGATGTTATTTATTAAGATTTTTAATCTTATTTATTGATGTTACTGATATTAATTGTAACATTGTTGACCGACTTTCATTTTGATATTACTACTTTCTGTTAATCAATTGTCACTAAACGATAATCATCATCTTGATTTCAATAAGTGTGCTAATTTTAAGATGTCAATAATAATTTGTATATAATGGGTAAGGCAATTTCAGACACGAATTATTTTAATGTCATTGATTTGAATGATTGATTATGATTTTGATGTTATTTATTAAGATTTTTAATTGTTAAGCACTATATTTACACAGTTTAAATAATGACGTTTTTTTGGCGGCATTTTGTAACATGTCAAAAGTTTCCTAAAGTGTGTGTACAATGGGTCCTTTTGGCTACATGTTCAAATGGGTCTGGGGTTGATCCTTTTGGTGTCTATTTTTTAATAAAATATAGGAAATTTATATTACAGCATGTGACATTAGACCCATTTTCTTATTAGTTGTTTTTTAGCTATGTAATCGGTTTGAACCATTGGAGAGATAACATGTAAAATGTAAGCTACCCATTCAAGTAAGTGGGTTAAGGATTGTTTCTTGATTTACTTATCACCGTATCCATATCTTTACAACAACTATATTTTATGTAGAACACAAATATGGAATACAATGGTGGAGGTTTTCATAAATTATTGAAAATGAGCTGCACTCCAAGGATCGTGATGACAATGATAACAACTTCGAAGGTGAAAAATCAGCTATCAATGAGCAAGACTTGGAAGATTTTGATTGAAGTAATGAAAATAGACCATTGGTTGAAGTTCGTTAAGCCCCAACTAAATGATAAGGGTTATATGCTTAAGCTTAGTTATGATTAGAATATAGATATTATCTAAATGACGTAATCTGTGATATTGGTTGAAGTTCGTTAAGCCCCAACTAAATGATAAGTGTTCTATGCTTAAGCTTAGTTATGATTAGAATATAGATATTACCCAAATAATGTAATGTGTGATATTGTGATAGTATGCTATGTAGTTTGCAGTCGTCAAATTAAACTTTACTTACTCGATATATCCATCATTTCGTTACATTAAACTGTTAGATGACATTTTGCATTTAACATCAAAATTCATACATATTGCATTATTAAACATTTAGTAACCAAAACAAATTGCATAATACAATTCTTATTTTCCTACTTTTTTTTCATTTTACTTTGCGGTGAACCGTGGGTCCCCACGGGACTCTAACCTAGTATATAATATATTAAAAATCTTATCCATATCAAGACCAAATATAAAAATTTCTAGATTTTCAGCAATAAACTTCTAGATAAAACCAAGATTAGGATGCATAAACCTTTCAAGAATAGAGAAACAATAAAGAAATAGTTCATAACATGTAATTTGTGTGTTCTACAAATGACCAAGATATAACATATCATCATAACATATCATCCCCATGAAGGTCCTTACAAAAGTAGAAGTCATCTGCGTTTCACGCTCAACCTTTCTCATCCACTGTAACTTCTATGATTAGCGTTGGGTCCTTCTTGATGGCGAAAAATGATCGTTAAGGCTATTAGGTGCATGTGTCTTCTATGTCACATGTTTTTTTGGTCAAACATCACAGACTCTGAATGATATTATCACGTTCCTCCCAAATGGCATGAACTAACCATGGGAGATCCCATATCTCATACCAAGAGGACACACATATTATATCCCTAAAACAACAAATAAATGATTAAACATTTTTTACTTTAGTTAGTTAAACCTTTATGTTTGAAAAATAAATATGGAATTTTATATACGTGGAAGTAAAATACAAGAACAACATATACCAACAAAAGGGTCATCAAACATGGTGGACCTAATTAATCCCTTTCAAAAGGACGTATGCATATGATACACATACTTTAGAAGAGTACACGAAAGTCCATAGTCTTTTTAACATAGAAGAAATATAATAGACAAAAACCTATACATAAATATATAACTTTTATAAATCTTTCAAAACAATATGTTGATATTGTTTTTTTTTTGTCATATTAATTCATTTCACAAACCAAACAATTACATGAGGATAGGGCTGTAAACGAACCAAACGAACACGAACAAGGCTTTGTTCGTGTTTGTTTGTTAAGGTTTCTTAGACAAACGAATTGTTCACGAACACACTAACGAACATAATTCTATGTTTGTGTTTGTTTGTTAGGAAATCCAGTTGTTTGCGAACTGTTCGTGAACACGGGTCTTGAACACAAACAAACAAAAACAAACATTTAATATTCATCTAACTAGAAAAACATTGTTAATATTAACCGTTAGACAAAGTACATCTACTAAACAATGTCGATAAGTCAAATTGTACTAACTTAGACATAATTATCTAAAATTACTTAGGCATAGGCATGAATACGTGATATTCCTAATTCAAAAGTTCATAATTATCCTAAGTTTTAACTAGTGATCGAACGTAAACAAACATACACGAACATATATAAATAAACGAACGTAAACAAACACATTGCCGAACGTTCACGAACGCAATCGAACGAACGAGACATTTGTTCGTGTTTGTTTGTTTAGTTAATCAAACGGAATTTTTTGTTCGTGTTCGTTCATTTATTAAACAAACGGACACAAACGAACTTCCCGCCGAACGGTTTACGAACTGTTCACCGAACGTTTGGTTTGTTTACAGCCCTACATGAGGACGACGAGTAAACAAGCAACAAGCTGTGCCACTATCCTTTTTGAATTACAAAGCATATTCGGTCAAATACAAACTCTTGGTTTTTGGAGCTCTAAAATTACTATGGACCACCTTATGCACTCAATTAAGAAAACGTACCGTCTCAAAAGCAAAGAATCCAAACATATCATATTACCAAAACGATATATTAATTATTAGTTCTAGATAAAATCAAAGAGAATAAATAGCAAGCCAAACCTAGTGGTTCACCCACCATGTAACATCCCTATCAAAAAAACTAGTCGGAATCAAAAGAATAATAATAATAATAATACTTCAAAAAAACTAAAACTAAAACCATAATGGATAAGTGATTTGTCAAAAACATACAACATATACATATTTATAACTTCACATATAAAATTTATTCAAAATATGAATATTATTGTCCATACAAATAGCTTGATTATTACTTCAATAAACTCTAAAACACAATCACAACTAACAACAAAACAAAACATGTTTCAGTTATTATTCAGTTACAACTGTTTCTCTTTCTTCTTTCTCTCTCTTCTCCCTCACCTCTTTCCCGCCAGAACCGTTCCCGGAAATTATATTAACCACTCACCAACTGCCACGTGGCACAACTTCGTTGGCTTAATCGACGCCGGTAAAGGAGAAAATTTTTCCGGCGTTTCGGAGCTAAAAAGATACTTCCATCGATTCGGTTACCTCCGAAACGACGTCGTCGATAACTTTACGGATGAATTCGATGATAGTTTCGAATCAGCCGTCGTAAACTATCAGAAAAATTTTGGGCTTACGGTCACCGGAAAACTTGACGCCGGTACCGTCACTCAAATTATGTCACCGCGCTGTGGCGTTAGTGATGCTGTACACGTCAGCAAAAAGTATGCGTATTTTGATGGGGATCCAAGGTGGGGGCGATCGGCGCATGATACGCTAACGTACGCCTTTTCCGGCGATCATATGATTGATTATTTGAACATTTCCGACGTACGTGAAGCTTTCCGGCGATCGTTTTCGCGGTGGTCAGCTGTGATTCCGGTGAACTTTAGTGAATCGGATGATTACTCGTCCGCCGATATTAAGATCGGATTTTATGATGGTGATCATGGCGATGAAGAGGCGTTCGACGGCGTGTTAGGCGTTTTGGCGCACGCTTTTTCGCCCGAAAACGGTAGAATTCAATCATATTTTTTTAACGGCAATTGTTACTGTTACTCTATTTTACATCAGTTATTTTAAATTACTTTATTTTACATTGGTTATTTTAAATGAGTCTATTTGTCTAGGTAGACTGCATTTAGATATAGCTGAAACGTGGACCGTTGATTTTAAATTGAGTGAATCGAAGGTGGCCGTTGATTTGGAATCGGTTGCGACTCATGAAATTGGGCATGTACTCGGGTTGGCCCATTCGTTGGTGAAAGGGGCGGTTATGTACCCGAGTTTGAGTCCGAGGACTAAGAAAGTGGATCTTAAAGTTGATGACATAGAAGGGATCCAGGCGTTATATGGGTCAAACCCGGATTATCATTATAGTTCGTTGATCGAGTCTGATGTGTCTTCGAGTTGGTTTGTTGGTATAAACCCGTTGAATTGGTTGACTTATTTGGTGATGGTTGTAGGTGTTTTATTGTGACAAAAGATACTTTTTATTTTTAGGATTTGAAAGGGATTTAGTTATTTATGTGAATGGGATTGCACTTTTTATTAGTTTTTACTTTTGTATATTGTAAATTGTAAAGTTAATAAACGTTTTAAATATAAATACAAATCATTAAAGGAGTCATTTTGAGGTATGTTAATTGATCTCTAATGGACTCAAAGTTTGCTTTTTGAGTTTTAATCTTTTATGTGTTTTATATTTTCTTACGTGTTGTAGATGTTGTTTCAATTTATTATTTTTTTTTTTCGAACAATTAACATGTATATAAAAATAAGCACCGACTTGTTGGTCGCTAGGAAGGCATAAACAATATTGCAAGAAAACTTTAGATAGGTTCCCCTGGAGTAACTTGGAATGGTGTAGATAATTTGAAGTGCTAAGAGTATATGTGATAAACGTAACACATACTCTTAGCATTTCAAATTATCTGCACCATGAGGTAGTGGTTGGGGAAAGATTTGGTATTTCTTGTAACCCGAGTTCGATTCTCACTCTCCCCGTTATTTTCTGCGGCATCTAGATGAAGAGCGAATACGGGTGATGCCGGTTCGATTTGGATGGGAGGCGAGGTTTTACCGATTATTCCACTGTCGTGCCTTAGGGCGGGTGGAGGTTAGGTTTCTGCGCATTTGAGAGAGGCAAGAGACTGATGGTGGTCGAGTAGTCGATCTTGAACACAACGTCTAGTGTCACAGTGATTAACACGTCGTTCCTCGCCGTTAAAAATAAAATTCAGTGACCACTTGGAGACTTCCTAAAGCACTAGTTAGCCAATTTAACTAACAATTACAATAATAATTAAGTGCAATTCCTTGTTTTGACTTTCCAAGTCATTCAAAAACCACATGCCAAAATAATATATTTGTTAACATGAATTTCATTTATACATGAAAATATTTATAACTTCATAAAAAAAATGTTTTCATGACTTCATAAAAATAATCATACTTATTTAGCATGCACGTTAGCCCAAAATATTTTCTATAAGTGGTTATATGCATAATTACACTAGTATTTTTATCGACGTATATTTCAGGAGTGATTATCATATTTTCTAAAGCAAACTAATTACATAAAAAAAAACATTATAAATTATTACATCATGACATAGACAGAATTTTGTTTTATTAAAATTATTTAACACTTATGGATTTTCAGACTTTAGTCGTCACATGCAAACAAAAACAATTCTCTTTTAGAGTTTTAGATTAGATAGTAAAATGAAGGGCTGCTATGTAGAGTCGTTTTTTTTTTTTTAATCGAAACCGGTTTTTTTTTTCTAACTTTAAATAATTCTAACTTTGTCTTGGTCCAGTTAAATAAAAGTCAAGACAAGTTAGGTCTGCTAGATTTCAATTTTTAAATTAGGATTATTACTTTTCAACATGACAAAGTAAAATTATTTAATTCCAATTCCACTTATTTAAAAGAAAAGTTGGTGATGTGTGATGACCAACCCACCCACTCTAAGAGAATATCATAGTGTGTTTGATTGCGCAAGTATACGAGTCGTATACATATATATTGATCGTATATTAGACTTGTATATAGTGTAGGGGTCATATATATGAATCATATGTATGCATATTGTTCGTATACTTGCACATCGAAACACACTTTGACATTCTCTTACGATTATATGACTCGTATAAATTAATTTGTGTTTTTATCTTTTGAATATCATTTATATATTTTAAATGTTTTATGTTTTTATAATATTTATTTAATGTTTGAAATTTATTAAGTGTATGACTTACGTAAATTAAAGAAAAAGAAAAATAGTTATAGGGTACTTGAAACGGGTGACGCCATTGATTAAGGTATTTCATGGTAGTTAAGTGTAAAAAGTAACAAAAAAAAAATATTCCTACTGCTAAGTTTCGTCGGATCAAACAATCAAAACTCTAAATTCAATCATTCAAATTACCGTTTTCACACTAAAAAAAACCCATTTTTATAAATAAACAAAAAAAAGATGGGAGAGAAGAATGAGTAGTTAAAAAAGAATCATAACCCAGCCCGACGACCTTTAAGATCTTTAAACTTATCAATTACGGATGTCGAATAAAAAATTTTAGCAATTTCTTTTTCTATGTAAATCACCACGTTATTTGCAGGATAACCATTTGACATTTTATTTTGAAGATGATTCTTGAATGATTTCATTTATGATAATTCTCTCCCTGTTATTGCAGTAGAAACCAGAAGTGTCAAAGAAGCATACTCGTAGAAGTAGTGAAAACAATCTATTTAACCTCAAGTTTACATCTAACAATCTCTATCAATACTCTAACAAGTAACAATCTCTAACAATCTCACATCTAAATAAAGGTTCAAAGAAACCTTTAACATATAACTAAAAACATGGAAATTTCCCATATAACAAAATCAATACTCTAACAATCTCTTTCATAGTTTCATACTTTAATCAACAATTAACACAAAATTGAAAACAAACCATATCAATTTAACCTTAATTTACATCAACAATTCAAAATTAAACGAACTTGACCCCTGAGCTGGCTGCTCCTAGGTTCCAAACCGATTTGAACCCAGAACCATGCGTGATTTGTGTTTAGGTGAGCTGACGAGTCGTGTAATTGCTGGCATGTTTCATTGTTTCTAGTCCTTGTAAACCCTAACCAAATGCTACCCAAATCGGCGTGAGTCGTGAAATTGCCGTCGCATGTGATTTTTTTTAAACATGGACTTGAAATATTGGTATATTGGGCTTTGCATTTTTTTATTTGTATTGGGCTTTAGTTAATTATGTGTATTAGTTAAAAGAATTTAAGTTATTCTGCTTAATGCTACCAGACTCAAAAAATCAGGGGGGGGGGGGCAGACTCAAAAAATCTGAAGAGACCAGACTTAATACATACATACATATATATATATATATATATTGAAAATTTATGATATAATATACCCTTCTAAGTGGAAATTCTGAGGGTCAAGACCCACCCTGGCCAATTATCATTCGACATTGAATCTAGTGTAGTTTAAAGGAGAACTCCCACCCTAATTATGTAACATACTAAAATCATTATACCAAGGGGTGTTTGGGGTTGCTCATTTAACTCTAAATGTGATTTATGTGAAAAGTGGTTATTGATTTATGATTTTTCAAAAGTAGTTTTTGAAAAAGTATTTGGATTAGCTTTTGTATGGGAAAGTCAATAAGTTAATTTTAAAAAAGTATATTTTTTTAGCTTATTCATGTAAAATAAATAAAAAGGAGTAAAATGTGTGTAAGACCTTCTACGATTAAACGGATTAACTAATACAAGACTTGTATAAAGAAGCATGATTTAGGAAATTAACGTTTTAAATATAATGGTCCATGTTCATCCGTCTATGATGATGTTAAGAACATGGATACGAGTTGTCTAAACTAGATTATGTGTTTAAAACCTTACAAAGATAATTCATAAAACTTCCCAAAAATGCTAGTTACAAATTTTTAGTCAAAAGTTACGAAAGCGTTCGAGACTTGAGCGTTCGGTCCTCGGATAACATGATCATCCTCCGGCATCCAAAACCTTCATACCTAGGGTTTTACAAAGACAAATAACCTATTAAACGTTAATGAATTGAATGGGAGTGAAAACAAAATAAAAAAAGATAAAATTTTTGGGACTTGACCCCCCTTGCGTCATGCGATAGGGGAGGCTTGCCTCGTCGCATGGTGCGAGGCCACCCATTTTCCAAAAAAAACTCGCCAAATTTACAGGTTTTTATACTTAGCCAAATTCGGATTCCCATTTTCCTGCACCTGACTATACTTTGCTATAAGATCAAAACCATTCCCGGAGACTCCTTGGAACTTGTTTATGGCTCAATATACATGCCTCTAAGGTGTTAGACCTCATGTTCATTCCCTCTTTTGGTTTCTAACTTCAAAAGCATAATTATTGTCCGTACGAACCATCCGACCCGTTAAGGATGATCATTATCAAAGTCACGCTTCGAACAATTAAAACAACACATTCATCTATTAATAGGTTATCATATCCGGTTAGTTATAACTGAATGCTTATTATCAAAATGATCACCTAGGGGTAGGCTTCACTATGAATGGCTTTATAACCATCTTTCATTAACAAGACTCACCTATGATATTTATCTATCTATGATTCTCTACTTAGACTTGTGATTTACGAATGGCCTCCCTTATCAAAATCTTTGATAGTGCATGTATCCATCTTAGTCATATTACTGTTGTGACGATGCCCTCGTGTCCATGGCCCCATGAGCCGTTTTACTTAGTCTTACTCGCCCGGTCCATATGACTCAGGGGATAATAATATTTCTATGTTTCAAGTTTTGTGGGGATCACAATTGTTCTCAACTCATCAATAAATTGAACATATATATAAGATTTAAAAGTCATGGTTATGACTTACCTTAAAATTTGGGGCATTACAATGTGAGTAGTTTGGAGATTTAATATTCAAAGAGCTAAAAGCAGTTTAAAAAAAAAAACAGGTTTTTGTGGCTTTTGAAAAACAACTTTTTAACTCATACCAACAAGCTTAAACAAAAAGATTTTTTTTTTTTCAAAGCAAGCAACTTATTGACTTATTGGCTTTTTGTAAAATCAATAAGTGAATAATTTGTTTCTAAACTTAATCCCAAACATGATATAAGTTGTGCAAACTTACAATATTTACTCTTATCTTTAAACCTACTTTGTTAAGTCTTAGTTGACTCTTATTTTGTTTTCTAGTTGTGTCGTGCGGGTTCGATATCCAAGCTTACTTAGGTGATACTGCAGTGATAAGTACACTTGCCTGTCTCATTATCTAGTTTAGTTGAGTCTAGAATTTAACTATGTGTCTAGTTTAGTTTATATTTTTTTTACCATATTTAGTACATCACGACCCAATCATCCAATTGTGACCTAGACTTGATTTAATCATTCAAAGGCTTTTTGACTCGTTCCTCATTTCAATTAACATCATATTGGTCATTTAACATGATTACAACATCCCCATTTTCAACATTACCGAAACCCTAATTTTGCATTTTCTTCAATTAACCACCCAAATGGATTCCAATGCCCATGGAATTGATATATGGTCTAGCTAACATCTATTAGAAGCAAACTCCAATTCCAAATCTTTAAACATTACCGAAACCCTATCCTTTTTAGGCCCCGTTTTAAGATGTTATTTTAAACGTTACCAAAACCCTATCCTTTAAACATCTGAATCGTAAAATCACGATCTTCGAAGTCCAGTTTTTTCTATTGCGTTCTTTCTCTGATTCTTTTATAATCAAAATCGAGATTGAAGAAAAAATAGTCTAATATTCTATTAAGGAGGCTAAACCACATTGCTACAAGCTTAATCCTTGAATGACACGTCGAATT
Source organism: Ambrosia x helenae (assembly GCA_030844895.1). Classification (NCBI taxonomy): domain Eukaryota; kingdom Viridiplantae; phylum Streptophyta; class Magnoliopsida; order Asterales; family Asteraceae; genus Ambrosia; species Ambrosia x helenae. Next base: position 12,163,676 of record CM061227.1, on the reverse strand, counting down.
GTGGTAGTGATTAACCTGAAACAACACAATAATCTGATGTGGGGCGACCGCCTCGAACCTCGAGAAATTCTACTTAGCACACACAAAAACGTGTTCCGCCTTAGTGTTTTCTTCAGAGTTTTCTGAATGGCCTATCCAAGGAGGAGAGGTCCTCTTAATATAGGTTCCACACGGACCTCAACATTCACCCTTAACTTACACAGTGGGCCAAGGCCCAGTTAAGGGCTGGCCTACACACCAACCCATGATTAGCCTAATATAGTATAATGTATAATATTATATAAATCATAGAGGGAGATTGTACCGTTCATTCCACGTGGCAATACGCTGTTGGAGGATGCTCAAGAACAGGGCATGTGTCATCTGCCTGCTAGCTGCGGGTCTGATGCGGTATGATTGGCTAATTCTCTTTGTTGGGTGTACTATTTCCCCCTCTATGGTTACACGTTAGTGGAGATCATCGCTGAGGTGGCCTGATGTGGTCTTATTGGCTGCCGCAGATTAGAGGTGTACTTGTTGTCCCCTTCGGCGGATCCGCGGATACGTGCAACATCCTGATTGGTTGATCGTGCAGCATGACCTCTGCCACACGTCCTGATGCTGCGATTGGTCTGTACAGGCTTGTACGGCTGTATGTTTGTCTGCCACGTGTCCTTGTACCGTTCGTCACCAGATCTTCGAGAAAGACCTGGCGGGTGTTGCGTGTGATACGCACCCGCCAAGACCTAGTAGCCGCATGGGGTTGCGCCCGCCAAGTTTGCGCCTGCCAGCCGCCTGAAGCTTGGGCCAAGCATGCTTTGGGCCTCTTTTGGGTATGGACTTGTGTTGTCTTTGATGGAGTTTTGGGCCCCTACCCCTTCAGAGATCGAAATCAAAATTTAAGGTGTTGTAATTAGCGACTTAGCTCATTTGAAATCATCCATTAAAATTTTTGATTTGCTACGCATCCCTTGAAGGTAAATTGATAATCTATTAACTTTTGCCACTCGACTGTTGATTTTTGCAGCTTATGAGTTATACAGATAAATTATGACATAATGTGGATGATAACGTCATGTTTTTTTAATAAAATGCTAGATCTTTATTGATATTCATATGTGATTAAAATTGAGATCGAAAATAAAATCTATGATTAAAATTTTGTTATGTCTATATTCTCATAATCATAGCCGATACTTAGATTTTGATATTTATATTATGTTTCAAGTTTAGGATGTTTTTGATGTCATGCACTCTCGGTTTTGTTTTATATAATCCATCTTAGTGTTTATTAAATTAATTGTTATGATTTTATTTATAATTAATTCTTTTGTAAAATCACAATTCACGATCCATTAACAGTTACACAAATTATCCATCGCAGTCTGAGACTCTGTTTAGTATCATAGCACTTTGACAGTCATTCAGCGCCCATACATCAGGTTTGTCAAAATGTCATATTGAGGAAATAAAGAAATCAATGTACTGCTGAAGCCAATTGGGTAAAGCATTCTTTTAGGTCTTTGATTCATTTTTCTCGCACCAGGCAAGATGATGTTATGATTTTCGACCATGGTCTATCTTATGCTCAAATCTGAAAAGTGATTAGACAAGTCATTTACTTATATATATATATATATATATATATATATATATATATTTGCACAAATTCAAATATAGCAAACATGTCATGTTTAAAAGCAAACTATCAAACTTTTTTTTAGCTAAAAAGGCCAATTTAAAATTCGCTTTAGGCCCCCAAAAGTGGTTAAGGCGGCCCTATTAATCAATTAACACATCAACTTTAAAAAATTAAAAAATATTAGCAATACTCAAATTAAAGAGAAAAGAATGCTCGTTTTTATGATGTAATTAGAAAAAATTATGGTAATTTATAAATCATGGGAGTAGTTGCCTTAAAATAAGGGGAAAAAAGTAACTATTATTTTAATAAGAAAAAGTTGATTAAAGTTGACGAAATTGAAATGTAATTAAGATGAGACACTAAAAGTATAAAAATGTTTGAATTCTTATTTTACCCCATTTTAAGGTTGTAAAAGACTGATTTTAGAGTCTCCAACTCTTGCATGGTTTTAGCTCTACAATTTAATTTTGGTTACAAGCATGGTTGTAGAATTCCCGCCTAGCCTCCGATTAATCTTCATTTAATCGGTAGTTAGAGGTTCACCGAGTAAACATCGATTAATCGCTAGTTGGTGGTTGTCTAGCAATTTAAGCCAAAATATGTAAATTTTGGTCAAATTCTGACCAAAACCAGTAAATATTGGCAATTTAATCATATATACTTAAATATATGAGTCGAGAAAAATGTTAAAATATGTCTGCTTAAAAACTACATATAAAATGTGTGTTTATATATTGAAAATTACATATAAAATCCTAATCCGATTAATCATGATTAATCCATACTAATTTTGATTAATCGTTAGTCAGCATCTCACCAACTAACTAACTAATGCCTAGCAATAATAATAAAGAATGTGTTTGGCAAAACTAGCTGGTAGCTGTAGTTTTTAAATATATTTTGGTGTTTGACAGAGTAGCCGGAGCTTTCAATAAAATGTATAAAATGACCAAAATGAGCAATAACTAAAAGTTTGTATGTATGTATGTATGTTTTTTATTTTATTTTTTTATGATAGAATGGGTATATATGTCATTTTCTCATTAAAAGCTTGTAGCTAGTAGGAGATTTTTTCTTAAACACTAGTATTAGTAGTTTTTCAATATAAAGTTTTTCTCCTAACCTAAGTGTTCCCGAGTTTCATTAAAGGAAAGAAGTGGAAAGAACTCGAAGGAAGCGGAGAGAAAGTAAAAAATAGGTGTGTTCCAGAGTTTCAAATGATGAGAGCGGAAGGAAGGGGAAGGAAGCAAAAGGAAAATCTTTTAATATAACTTTCCTGTCAAAATGGAAGGAAGTAAAAAAGGGAAAGGAAAACAAATAAAATGTTTATCATTTACTATTTTACCATCATACTTAAATTATTACAATATACAATGGGGGTATAACTGTAAAATTAAACGTTTTTTTTCCTTTCAACTCGGGAACACATAAAGGGTATGTTTGGCAAGGAGCTTTTAAGAAAAAGCTCATACTCAATAATAAACCTAGTTTAGTTGAAGGAGCTGGAAGCTTTTAGGTTATGAGAAAAAGGCTCAATAGTGAAAAGCTACTAGTACTAGCGTTTAAGAAAAAGCTCTACTACCTACAAGCTTTTAATTAGTAAGTGACACAAATACCCATTCTATTTTAAAACTAAAAACCTTCTTTACAAGCTTTTAGTTATGCTCATTTTTGTCATTTTATACATTTTATTAAAAGCTCCAGCTACTATGCCAAATACTAAAATATATTTAAAAAACTTCTAGCTACCAGCCACCAGCTAGTTTTGCCAAACATACCCAAAGTATTTAATTTATTTTCCTTTCCTTCAAACTCAGGAACACGAAATGAAGTCATATATTTTCTTTTCCTCGCTTTCTTTTCTCTCCTAAATTCCCTTTCTCTTCTTTTCTTTCCGTTAGTAAACTCAGGAACATAGCGTTAAAGCTTCAAACTCCTCCAACCAAACAAAACTTTTTATTAAATAGAAGTTTTTTCTTAAAAGTTTGAAGAGTAAATTACCAAAACTGTCCCTGTGGTTTGGGCCAATATGCCACTACAGCCCAAGACAATAAAAAGTGCATAAACACTCCTTGATCTTTCAAAAAAATATGCCTAAACAGTTCAATGACTTAACCTAGTTAACTTTTCTTTGTTAAGTCAGGGGCATTTTCATCCAATCATGTGTAAACTTATAATCTGCCTTCCCTTTCTTCTTTATAACCCTGATTCAATCTATTTTTTTCCCCAATTCACTATAAACCCTAAATACAAAATCAACTCCTTCAAATTCAAGACCCAATTGAAGACCCAGCACTATAAACCCTCCACAGCAGGTCTTCTTCTTCTTCTTCTTCTTCTTCTTCTGATTTACTGTGTAGGTATGTATCTATGTATTGCATCAATTAATGTAATTATTTAGGGTTTAGGTATGTATGTCATCATTGATTTAGGGTTTAGGTATGTATGTCTGTACTGATTTAGGGTTTATGATTGTTGACTGATGATGATCCATTGTTCATTATTAAAGCTGCATTGTTTAGCTTGGTCAACCTTTTAAATGTAAAGATGATATGGTGATGAAAATACTGATTTACAGCTGCATTGTTGATTATTGACTGCATTGTTTGCCCTAATAACGATGAAAATCTTATGCACTGATAATGTTGCAGGTGCAAACATCCAGTTCTTATGATGACTGATAAACCTTCCAGTTCTAGTTCTGATGTTGACGACTCTGAGAGTTTGACTGATGATGATCAAATTGGAGTTCCACATTTTTATCTTGGCCAACCCTTTAGATATAAAGATGATTTCAAGATACTTGTTAAAAAAACCATGTCGTATTTGACAGGAGGCAAGTAGTGATTGACTGGAATGACAATGTCACCTTTTGTGTGGTGTGTAAGGGTATAAGTCCCCAAATGACTAGATGTGACTGGGTTTTGAACATTGAAAGGGACAAATCTAAAGGTGCATGGATTGTGAAATCCTTAAACATGGATCACAAATGTCAGCTAATGAGGGATGTTAGGTTATGGTATGGTCAGTGGAAGGAGAGCAAGAGAAATTGCAACAGGAAGAGGAAGAAAGGCATTGGCCCTTCTAGTTAGTAGGTTATGTTAATGGTTGTTAGAATCTTTTGTATTCAGATATGTTGACTTTGTTAGAATCTTTTGTATTCGGATATGTTGACTTTTAAATGTTATGGATATGTTGTGTGTGTATGCACTTTTGTATGTTGTGTTAACTGCTTTATGTTGGCAGTAAGATATTTGCAAGTCAATTATTGACCCATTTGGAAGTCAACTGCAGGTCCAGCCCATATATGCAAGACAATTGTGTGTGTATGCACTTTTGTATGATGTGTTAACTGCAGGTCTAACCCATATATGCAAGTCAATTGCTGACCCATTTGGAAGTCAACTACTGCATATGTGCACACATATATGCAGCCTATTGGGAAGTCAATATATGCAGCCCATTGGGAAGTGAACTGCTACATATGTGTAGACAAATATGCAGCCTCAGCAACTTCAAATAGGTCATGGGTCATCAGGAATGACATATACATATGTGCGCACATATATGCAGCCTATTGGGAAATCAATATATGCAGCCTCAACAACTTCAAATGGGTCATGGGTCATCAGGAATGACATATACATATGTGCACGCATATATGCAGCCTATTGGGAAATCAATATATGCAGCCTCAACAACTTCAAATGGGTCATGGGTCATCAGGAATGACATATACATATGTGCACACATATATGCAGCCCATTGGGAAGTGAATTACTGCATATGTGTAGACAAATATGCAGCCTCATCAACTTCAAATGGGTCATGGGTCATCAGGAATGACATATATATATGTATATATATGCACTAAAGTAAATGGATCAACTGCACTTATATGCACACCTATATGCAGTTATATATGATCAACTCAAATTGTACAGTTGTGTATGTTCAAAAATGCATATCAATACAAATGGGTAATGGTTCAACAACTGATACGCACTAAACTAAATGGGTCAACTACTGATATGCACTAATATAGCCAAACCACATTTTACACATATTTATAACCAAACCACATTTTACATACAAAAAGCATGAAGTTCAAGCCACCAGTTCACATACCACATCAACTTACCATTGTTTATCATACCAAAAGACTGAAGTACTATGATCTTAACCTACTAACACACCTACCTACTTCCGATGGCAGTCATCATCTGAACAGTAGGGTGAATATAATGGATCATACTCCCCTTCATATGGATCATGGTACCAATCATCATCATCATCATCTGTGTTGCGATAATCAAATGCATGCTTCAACGCATCCGGATCAATATCTGGAATCGGGTCATCATGCTCAACCTCCTTCTTAACCTGCTCAAAAGGATCAATCTCAACCTGCTCAAAAGGATCATCCTCAACCTGCTGCCAAACCTGCTCATGCCAAAGCTGCCAAAGCTGATGAAAGACAACTCTGTTTTCTAATGCATCACAGTCAGGATCAATATGCTCAACATATATATCAATTAATTTCTCAGTTTCAGCAATCTTGTTCAACACGCGTACATCAGTGTCATTTAACAGTTCTGTTAAACCCAGTCCCAAGCCTTCCCATGGAAGCCTATAGTATAACCTAAATTCGTCATCCTGATAATAACCAAGTTCCACCAGCATGTCATACAAGGTGATTATAAAGAAATAATAAGAGTTCACCTCATCGATGTAGTTAACCTTCCCATTAACGTACATCAGATTTACGTGCGTTGGATCAAACTCCCCCCCCATGATGAATTTTAAATGAAAATTTTTCGGTAGAGTGACCTGCATTGTTGTTTGTTAACCAAATTTTCAGCTTTCATATTATGATCATTACGGGTATAATATAATTGTTAACCAAATTTGATTGTTAACCAAATTTCAGCTTGCATAGCCAAATTTTCAGCTTGCATAACCAAATTTTAAACTTGCACGTCAACGGGCATAATAAACAGTGGGTTTAAATGTAAGATGTGGATCGATTGACTTACCGTAGCGTTCTTCAAGATTAACTTCGTCTTCCCCAGTTTGTACAACCCATTGTGTCATCTTCCTCTTCTTACGTTCTTGAAGAAGTGTGGCTTCCATTTGTGTGTGTTTGGAGGGAAATCAGAGAAGAAGTGTGGAGGTGGAGGGAAAAAATGGAGGGAACAGGTTATAAAGGAGAAAGGAGAGTGATGGAAGACAGATTATAATTTTATACATGATTGGACGAAAATGCCCCTGACTTAACGAAGAAAAGTTAACTGGGTTAAGTCGTTGGACTATTTAAGCATATCTTTTAAAAGATCAAGGAGTGTTTATGCATTTTTTAAAAGATTGGGCTGAAGTGACATATTAGCCCAAAACATCGAGACGGTTTTAATAATTTGAAACTTAAAACTCTTAAAAAAAGAAAAGCTTTTTGCCAATTATCCCCAAAGTTTGAAAACGAAGTAAAAAGAATTTGAAAATTTATTGTTTATTCGATCAACCCACAATCCAAATCTTCTTCATCCCGATTCAATAATAATATTCTCTCCCAAATTCCTTCTGTTAATCACATCTTTTCCTCTTATTAAAAATCAATTAAGGCTGCTGTGGTTGATTACGTCATAATTGCAATTGCAATTAGGGTTTACTGTTCCTAATTACCCTTAAATCCCATCAGAACAAGAATCCTGTGTATCAGTTGAATGTAATATGAAACTGAGGAATAATATTATATCAACTTATAACTACGATACCAATTGCCATAGAAATGGGAGAATCAAAAGCTAATAATAATAATAATTATTATTATAAAAAGGTGAAGCGTAATAAGCAGCTGAGGCATTGTTGTCATCGGTTATGGCTAAGCAAAAGACAGAGACGGCGGATCCCGTTAATGTCTGTTTGTATTGTGATATTATTTGCTTTTGGGGTAATCACTCTGTTTATTGGTCATGTGGCTTTGAATCTTGATTGGTACTCTCAAAACCTTGTTAAGCATCGGTTCTGGTATAGCAAGATGGTAATTTTTTTTTATGTTTTCGTTTTATTTAAAAAAAATGATTTTTAGATTTTGTGATTAATTTGGTTATATGCTGTGTTGTATGAATCGCTAGGCGCTGGTTGGTTAATGGGGTACTGCCTAGCAATTATTTGGGATTTTATATGTAATTTTCAGTTTATATATATACACACGCGCAAACATTTTTATATGTAACTTTTTGTAAGTAGACGTGTTTTAACCGCTTTCTCGACCCATATTTTTTTAAGTAGATAGGATTAATCGCCAGGTTTTGGCCGGATTCACTAGATTGCCACCAATTTTTGGCTGTAGGACCGGTTTTGACCGCCTAGCAGTTAATGGGCCCATATTTTTTAAGTAGATAGGATTAATCGGAGGCTAGGCGCTTTTTTTTTATAACGATGCTTATGTGTATGATATCTTGTTGATCAATCTATCTGTGCTTATGTAATGGAGGAATTTGATCATTGTAATATTATTTTTGGTAGATTTTGGAGGTTTTTTATTATGTGGGTTGGTGTGAAATTTGAGCATGAGTTTGTATATGTGTAGTTTTATAGTCTACATTGATTTACTGCTTTGAGTTTGGGAACAAGTTATAATGTATGGTCAAAGGCTAAACCTTTTGTATCTGTCATAGAGACATAGACTCATAGTTAAGCTTTGTCACTTGTTCATATTTTCAGTTAAATTTGTTACATTTTTTTTGTTAATTTATGTTTAGCTGTTATTTTCTTGGATTTCTAATCATACAAGAGTTTAACCTTTTGTATTATGATGAGTTAATCTTTATTTGATATGGCTTATAGGGTATTAGGGTTTATGGGTATCCTCTAAGATTCTATAGTAGCCCAATACTTTTGAGTTTTGATACAGACTTTGGTAGCTCATTGTTTTTTATTAAGTCACAGATTGCTGTTTGTTTTCCTACTTTTTCTTTCTTTTTATACGTTGCACTGTTGTTTTCGTATGTCCCCATTTCAAAAATGAAATATAATTTTAAGTAGTAAGCTGGTCTTATTTAGTTCATCTTTCTGCATACATTTAAGAATTACATTTTAAAGTTTATAAATGATAAATCATTACTTCAGAGCATTGCTAACTTTTGAATTTAGGGTAGATTTAGTCATGGACCGATTGACATCTGGAAATCCAAGTCATCAAATTTCTATTACGGATGCAGTGAAAGAGGCCCTTATTATGCACGTAAGTTTCCTTATCAACTATGATGGTTACTCTTGGACATTTCTAAAAATTGATGCGGCCTGCTAACTGCTTTAGCTTGTCTAACATACATCTTAGGGGCTGTTTGTTAAGCCTCTTAATGAGGCTCTGAACCATTCAGCGCTGAATGATTCAGCATTCAGCGCTTTTGTTTCAGTTTCTGAATGGAATGGTTAAGGTTTGAGATGTTGCTAAACCATTAAGCACCGAACCATTAAGCACTGAACTAGGCTGAACCTTAACGAGGATCTCCTACCAATGTGGGACAATAATACTAACCATTAAGATGTTCAACTTAATGATTAAGCACTTAACCATTCAGACCTCTTAATAATTCAGCACTTAATCAACCAAACAGCCCTTTAGTTTTTCAGTTTTTTGTACTATGTGCTACCGCCAGATTATTGCGCTTTGTGCCTTCTTGCCACTACTAAACTTTTTATTGGACTTTGCAAGCTTGCTGAACTCTCTTGGGGTTTCCTTATTAGAGTTTATGCTTAATATATTAACTAAATTACAATCCCAGTTAGATTTTTTTATTTTTTATTTTATTTTTATGATGGTTATAGAAAGCATTCTTTTACTTTTTTTTTTCTGACACTTGGTAGGTAGCCAGTTATAGGTGAAGAATATGGATATATATAATTCATTTGTTTATTCTCTTAAGTATCAACAAGAATATATTTTTTATATCTAATCATTCATTGCCTTGGATCATTGCTAAATTTGATAAATAATTTATTTTGGCTCCAACACTTAGCAGTTTAATTTGAAAATAGTTGCCCCCCTGACAAGAATGCATGTTTTATATTGAGTCATTCATTGCCTTGGATCCTATGTTGTCAAAAGCCCCGTAGGCGCGCACCTAGCCACATCCCAGCCCACTAAATCCGCTGGGCCTGAAAGACGAGCTTTCAGGCTCTTAAGCGTTGCTTCAGGGCAATTTCTGGCCAAATTCCGGCCAAAAATGGTAAAAAAAGCCTCTTAAATAAGGCTGGAATCAACCTAAAACAGCCTAAAATATGTCTGAAACCCCTAAAAATGGTAATTTATACTATGCACCTAGCTTACAAATAACCCTTGCTGTGTCTACGCTCCGGGGTCCAGGCTTGGCCTATGGGCCTTGAGTGCGCCTTGGGCTTTTGACAACATAGCTTGGATCACATTCGTATTTTTGACATTCTTAACATAATTCATACACTATATATATACATAATGAAGAAAGACATAACCTACAAATATTAAATAGTAATAACAACTTTGACTATGACCTTGATCAAGACTTTGACTATGACTTTGACATGGAAATACATATCCAAAATATACAATTATAACAATGAGAATTTGGTGCATCTCTAATATTAGAGATGCACCAAAGGAGCCGGTTTAACCTTTAACAACTTACCTGCATCTTCTTCGCCGTTAGAATCTTGAATTGTCGACGAACACAAATCACTACAACTGACTGCAGCCTCCTCTTCTATCACATCACTTCTCAACACAGCTCCACTAGTACTCGTACTCATACGAGTACGCGAAATCCTCTCATCCTCCTCTTCCTTCTCCTCCTCATCATCATTTGATCTCAACCCCATAAATTTAAAAAAAATGTTCTTTCTTTGAGAAACACTTTTAGGAGCAACAGACTAAACATTATACTGAGAATCTTTAACACCCAAATCATCATCATCATCTCCATCAGAAACTGAATCAACACACCCAATGCTATCCCGAGCATCCTCATACTCAACAACCCGACACTCTTCTTCATCATCATCATCATCATCATCATCATCATCCTCACATACCCTCTCCATACCTTGACAGCTCAACCCATGAGAGGGTTTCGCGGGTACTTGTATGAGTACGAGTACTAGTACTAGTGGAGCTGTGTTGAGAAGTGATGTGATAGAAGAGGAGGATGCAGTCAGTTGTAGTGATTTGTGTTCGTCGACAATTCAAGATTCTAACGGCGAAGAAGATGCAGGTAAGTTGTTAAAGGTTGAACCGGCTCCTTTGGTGCATCTCTAATATTAGAGATGCACCAAATTCTCATTGTTATAATTATAATTGTATATTTTGGATATGTATTTCCATGTCAAAGTCATAGTCAAAGTCTTGATCAAGGTCATAGTCAAAGTTGGTATTACTATTCTAAGCAGTCAATCTCGGTGATATATCGGTGGTATCTCGGTTATCGGTCAGAAGGTCCTATCTCGGTCCCAAATATCGGCAAGTATCTCGGTCCCGATAAAATCGGCCGATATAGGCGATATACCGGCCGATATACACCTAAAAATATCGGTCGTTATGCCGAGATCTCGTTTTGCTTTTTTTTTTTGGCCCATTTGCAGTGGTGAGTTCACTATATAGGGTCGTGTTTGAATAGAATAGCATTTAAATAGAATGGGAATGTAAAAAAGGTTTCGCCGGAAATTTTTTCCGGCTAGTTTAGTTGCAGCAACGGTGATGATAATGGAGAAGAAACGAAATAGAAAGTTGTGCACTGAAAATATATATTATATTATAGATTATGTCAGGAGCATTGAATAAAAAGTTGTCCACAAAAAAGCTCTTCACTCAAAGCTGTACTACCACTTCAAACAAAGGGTTTAAAATGTATATAATAATAATGATAATAATAATATATAGTATGGGAAGGGTTTAAAATGTAGAAAATTTATAATATGATAATGATATTCCGAAAGTTTAACAAGCAATTGTTTTACCATTATTAATTTGTTCATTTCTTTTTCATGTATTTATGTTTAGTCATCTTATATATTTTTTTCTTTTTCTTATTTAATATATTATGCAACTACCGATATCTCACCGATATCTCACCGCAAGAACCGATATCTCAAATATCGGTCCTTGACCGATAACCGATATTTTACCGCATTAACTGCTTAGTTACTATTTAATATTTGTAGGTTATGTCTTTCTTCATTATGTATATATATAGTGTATGAATTATGAATAAAATGGGTTGATCATTCTCTCATATGGTATCAGAGCATTATCTCCAACGAGAAAGCTCTTGATCCTATCAACATAGGAACCGTCGCCCATTACCCCTAAATTTCTTTTCAGGCTACTGCGATCCCCACCATGTCTACCTAAAGCTCCCTTTCTTCAACTATTCCGTGATCACCACCACTTTAAAATTCTTTAAAACATCTCCTACCATTTTTATCACCTTTCCAACATCTTTAAAACTCACATGACTACCAACATCTTCAAAACTCCGATCTCATCCTCTTAACATGCTCTATCTACCTCACACTATTACACTTTGTTGCTCCTTCAAAGTTCAAGCGTAACTTATTCTCCTTTTGCATGGTTTTGCAAAACCTAAAATCTTTTTTGTGCCACAACCTTTATGTTCTGGACAAACTGTACTTCTAATCTTCTATCACCTATTCCATTTACCCTCTGATCATTCTTCTCTATTTCTCTTTTATGGCTTTTAACCATCTCTATTTCATCCATATAAGAGATGCACTAAATTCTCTTTTATTCATGTTCTTCACCTGCAATATTAAAAAAAAAACACACACACAAAATGTATTTTCTCTTGATTCATCTACTTAATCAACTTCATCTTTCTTTACATCTTCAACTTCTTCTCTTGCTCAAACAACGACATCATCTACTTCTATACAAGATTGGACTTATTCCAAGGCCGTCCATCTTGCGGGAGTATATTAGAGATGCACCAAATTCTCATTGTTATAATTGTATATTTTGGATATGTATTTCCATGTCAAAGTCATAGTCAAAGTCTTGATCAAGGTCATAGTCAAAGTTGTTATTACTATTTAATATTTGTAGGTTATGTCTTTCTTCATTATGTATATATATAGTGTATGAATTATGAATAAAATGTTGTTGATCATTCTCTTATAAAATCTGCTTTAGATATCTGTTACTTTGAGGTTAACAATCTGAACTTTTTCCTACACAGCTCCTATTCATGAGCCATTATCAAATGGTTATCTGCTCATTGCTGCTAGTGGAGGGCTGAACCAACAAAGAATTGGAGTAAGCATTCATATTTTCTTTTTATTTTTCCTGGGGTATTGGATGTGCTTTATGAGAGTGATTATGTGATATTGAATAATTAGAACAAGAATCAGCTAATAAACTGTAATAAAATGGACTGCAAAAGATAATGTTTGGAGTTCTTTTGTGTTTGAGTGTTTGACAAATTCTGATCAAGAAAATAAGATAGAATGACATAGGTAGTCTTGTGAAAAAGGTTCAGCGATTAGGTTAAAAGAATGGATAAACAACTAATATTATTATGATGCTTGATTATCAGTTTTGTTGCCTGCTTGTATGAAACTGATTATCACAACTCAAATAATGTAATATGCTTAAGAATGGTCTGTCTATCACTCTATAGTCTATCCAAGCATTAAGAACTGTTTATTGTAACTTTAAGTCTCAAAATCAGATTATGACATCGTAAGCACCAATTCACCCCCCATTAAGTCCCATTTGCTTGGGTGCATGCAAAGTTTGCTAGGAAGTTGAATTGTTTACTTATAGTTAATGCATAAATCTGTTCTGTCTTTTTGTAATATTTTCTCTACAGATAACTGATGCTGTTGTTGTTGCACGCATATTGAATGCTACTTTGGTCATTCCTGAGTTGGATCATCATTCGTTTTGGAAAGATGATAGGTTAGTTGAGATTTCTTAGTTAAAGAAGATGTCGTGAGTAGCATGGTGTTTACATTTTTATTTTACTTTAATTGACTTTGCAGTGATTTTGCAAACATTTTTGATGTCGATTGGTTTATCTCTTTCCTTGCAAAGGATATTCCTGTTGTCAAAAGGGTTCCAGACAAATATATGCGTGCACTTGAGAAACTCCCATATACTAAGCTGGTTCCACGGAAATCAGAACCTCAGTATTACCTCGATGAAGTTCTGCCGACACTCTTGAGGCGGCATGTGAGAAGGCTATACCACATTTCTTGATTTTTGAACCTTTGATATTGAACCTTCTATTTAGAGGTCAGGCGGTTTGGGCAAGGGGTTAACACTGGTCATATATAATACAGGTCGCAACAGGTCTGGTTGGATGCTGCGATGTTATATCCTTCATAAGTAAATAATTAATATTTAATCACGAGTACCAAACAATGTTCTTACGATAATGATTTAAAGCTTTAAATCTAACCAATTTAGGGGGTGGTCAGTATTAAAGTTTTGGCGGCTTTCAACACTTTTGACTCATTCCCCCTTTAACTAATTATCCGTTGGCTTACCCATTTGACCCATTTGAGATAAAATGCAACCAACTCTACCTGTTTCTTATGAATTAAATTGTCACCTGTACTTCATTTACAACCCAAATCGACCTGTTCCAGTCTCACACTATCAGTGAATTTATTCAATGCATTCTGGTTCATTGTTATGGGGAAGAAAAATATGTTTTTCATTTGTGATGACTAAATCATGCAGGTTGTTCAGCTGACAAAGTTCGATTACAGGCTTGCCAACGACCTAGATGAAGAACTACAGAGGTTACGTTGTCGGGTCAATTATCATGCTTTACGTTTTACAAAACCGCTACAAGAACTTGGTCATAAGCTGGTCATGAAAATGAGGAACATGGCGAACCGCTACATTGCTGTACACTTAAGGTTTTTCTTTTTGTTGCTGATATGGTCCTTTTACATTATTTTGTGTTCAAACCTCCTTAACACTACATTATATTCATTGAAGCAAATAAAATTGGCTGACAGTAATGGGTTTTCCCAGCACACAATAAAACACCATGTGACCATGTGTTGACCAATGTGCAGATGTGGAACTTTCATGTGGTTAGCCCAAGTTCCAACATATAATTGTGATACAATATGGTATTTAGGAGTTGGGTTTTGGCGAGTTTATATTGTAACATTATTTATTACTCAGCATACACGGACAGTCAATTAAATAATGTAGTTGTCACCTCCAAAACATCACAAAGATTCTACTTGAAAGTATATAAAATATATCTTGACCTTAAGTTTTGGAAAAGTTACCAGTTTATAAGAAAAAGAATACTTGCATAGAGACTAAAACTGATCACATGTAATATTACCTTTTCCTTAACATTCATGTACTCTGTTTGTTTACTGCTCTTTCTATGATAGGTTCGAACCTGATATGCTTGCATTTTCTGGCTGTTATGGTGGCGGCGATAAAGAGACATACGAGCTTGGTGAAATCAGGAAAAGATGGACAAATTTGCCGGTGAGATTTGTCTTATTATTTTTGTTATAATAATAGCTTTTAAATAAAGAACCGCGGAACTGCATAAACACTTGTACCTATTGCTTTAACTGTCATACACAGGTTGGTTACGTGACCGGATAACCGTTTCCTTTCTCGCTCCCACTATATGAGAGCAGGACTATATATAAGTTCTTATGCGGTTCCTGCGTTTCTCTACTTAAAGTTGCTTTTGTATTGAACACGGCCTTATACATGTCCGTCTGTATGTATATGTATATAACTTTGCGTTTTGTTTTAGAATGTACTTCCTGATGGAGAGCAACGGAAACGAGGGAAGTGCCCCCTTACACCTCATGAAGTGGGGCTGATGTTGCGTGCACTTGGTTTTAATAATGACACATACATTTACGTTGCATCTGGTGAGATTTATGGTGGAGAAGAAACTTTGCAGCCTCTTAGGGAACTGTTTCCGAATTTCTACACTAAGGAAATGCTGGCTAGTAAAGAGCTCCAACCTTTCCTTTCCTTTTCTTCTCGTCTTGCTGCCATAGATTACATTGTTTGTGAAGAGAGTGATGTCTTTGTCACAAACTACAATGGGAACATGGGAAAAATTCTTGCTGGTCGAAGGTATTTATGCTAAAATCTTCTTGCTAATTCTCACAAAGATCTAAAATATTACACCTATTATGTTATTTGTCTCGGGGTAAATGAAGTGTTTAACCGTGCACCATTTAAAGAAAATGCCGGTTAACGATTTACTCCATCCCTCTGATGAAAATAATAACTAGAGGTGGCAAGATGGACAAGTTGGGTAATGGGTTCGGGTTTACCTGCATGCCCTAGAGGCATGGGTCAAATAGGTTGAAAGTCACCCAGAGTCTATTTTTAATGCATAGGACCTTACTAAATGATTTTGTTTCAGATGTTAGATTATTGCCGCTAAAAGGTGATGGAAGTCACCTTTAACAAAGCCTTGAGCAAAATCCATTTTTCTGTAGTCATACTTGTTCTTGAATCTTGAAGTGTATTGTTAAGTATTGGCAGGTCAACCCAACCTGACATGGCCTGTTGTGACCCAGCCCATTACCCAACGGGCTGACCCACCTGCCCATCTTTTTAATTATGAAACAAATTATTTGCAGTTTTTTTTGCTTGAAACATATGCAGCCAACTAAAGGTACTAAATTTTGCTTGTTTATTTGAATGTGGTGTTTAAAGGAGGTACATGGGTCATAAAAGAACCATTCGGCCAAATGCTCGAAAGCTCAGTGCCTTATTCTCTCAACGGGAGAAGATGCCATGGACTGCTTTCTCTAGGAAAGTCAAATCAGCCCAAAGGGAATTTATGGGTGAACCGGATGATATTAAACCTGGACGTACCGAATTTCATGAATATCCTTCTTCATGCATCTGCAAGAAACCGCTCAATTTCTCGCTTCCCCATAACAAAAGAATGACAAATAATGCTTCTTCATATGGACATAACGAAGGTGTTAATAGTAGAGATAATGATGCATCATCCTTACTTGAAGAGAAGGAAGATGTTGACTTTTTAGCTGACTAGGCCCAACAAAGAAACTCGATAACGGTACGTGCTTTAACTTTCCATCCTTTAAAAACGTTTCATGAACATGCTAGGTTGGAAAGAATGATCCATGTTGGATAATCTTTAGTAATTTGAAAATAAAGAAAAAAAAAACATTTTTCATGATCAGCTGTGTTTATCTCAAAAAGTAACATGTCAGCTTCATGTTAGAACATGGTCAAGTTTAGGGGTGGCAGCTTAAGAAAGGACTCGATACTCGACACAAAAGAACTAGGTTGTGAGCCGTCACTCATATCTAACCAGTTTAATAAACAGGTCTTGTTTGGCTTGATGGTCGACCCACTAACCGGTTACGATCTTTTAAACCCATTACAACCAACCCGTACCTGCCAACTTGTTGGACACATTTATATAGATGAGTTAAGCGGGTCGTGTTCGGGTACACGATTTTTAAGTGTGTGCGTGTTAGGGTTGATGCTTTTGACATGAATAAATATATGGCTCATGTTGGAACTGAACACGGTTGACACCACTAGTCAAGTTACCGTCATGTCATTTCTAGACATGGTAACTTGTACGGATTACCTTGAACTTACGATTTTGAAAGTTTTTAGGATCTCTATAGGGTTTTGAAAGCTTGTGTCGAAAAGCGTTTGATGTTTCATTTATTTGTATTTTTTCAAGTATGATGTGATTGATTGCAAACTAAAATCAAGTACACTTGATTAACATGTGAAATTTTCAATCCTAAATTCCAGTATGTAGAATACCTTGACCCAAGTCGGCTTTATTTTGGTATACGATGTGCACAGAGTTTGGTTTAGCGGGCGCGAGGCGGACATTAGATTTGAAGTCACACAACTCAAGAAGTGCCATTCTGCTTACTTTTTTTTTTTGTATTTGTATATCATTATGCATATATGTAAGGTGGGTGTATCTTACTAATTTACTTCTATGATTACATTCCAAGTCTTTTCTGTATCAAGAAATTGATAAAGGGGAAAGAAAATCAGTCAAAGGTTACACAATTTCGTCATTTGTAGTTGAATTTCTTGTCCATGATGTTTGGTTCATTTTACGGTTTGAATGTTTGGGTAACGGGTCAAAATGCACCCAACATTTTTTTTGTCCAAAATTGTAGTGTTATTACAAAACTTATGTTATATTAATATTTTGATTTATAAACAATAAAGATAATATTTAAATTCAAAATTGAAATTATATTATCAGTTTTCTGTGGTGATATGTTTGTTTTTACAAAGTATAAAGGGAACTAATGATCTAGTAGCTTTAGCTATAAACGTTTAAAATAACTGTTAAAGATGGTAAAACTGAACCAAGTGACCTGTTTTGAATCTTTACATGACATTATGGTCTAGAGTTAACTTTTTTTTTTTTTTTTAATAATATCTCTTAATTTTAAAAACTGTATTGCATGTGGAGCATTTGTTGTTGTTATCGCGCATGTGTAGCGTTGTTTTTTGGAGATGAGTTCCCTCGGCTACGGTTGAAATACATGAGAGATGAGTTCCCTCGGCTACGGTTGAAATACATCTGTAGCGTTGTTTTTTGGAGATGAGTTCCCTCGGTCATTTGATGATTCAGTATTCTTTTGGTGCAAAGTATACAATGTTGTTTGCAACATTGTAACCGTTCTCAACATGAGCCAAAGAAGGTTGGGGTATCCCTGCTTGGCGGGCGGAAATGGAGAACCTACCCCTCGCTCCAAGGACACGTGTTGTTTTCTTATGCTTTCATACTACGCCTAACCTGCCTCTAAAATATTTGTGAGTATAAAAAAGTTGAGTGTTGTGCACTCAAGGGTCTAGGGTATATTTGAAATTCTTCTATATATTAAAACACTTCAATAGTGTCATGATGCTAACGTGCACCGTGACTATTTTGCTAACGTGCTTTGTAGCTATTTTGCTAATGTGCGCCAAACCTTTTTGTTTTTTGGTTTTGATTTTTATTTTTTTCTTACTAAGCTATTTGTTTTTATTATAGTTGTAATAGTACTTTCGATACCTTTGAGTACCTATATTGAACCGTTTTTTATTACTATAGTTGTAATATTACATCTAGTACTCATACTAGTTCGTTATGGTACCAGATTGTTTTATGATTTACCGGTACGAAAACGGTACCATACAGCAACGATCATTTTTGGTACGTTTACCGGGGTCCATTTTTACCGTTTTCGGGACCGATACTTTCGGTACCAATATAGCGATCACACACGCATTCCACGGTAACTCACGATTATAAACCACGTCCCGCGACAACGTATGGGTAATTACAACTCTAGTTAGTAACTAAATACATTGGCGGGCCCACACCCTGGCTAAGGGGTGCGGGCGACCACCTTGAAAAAAATTAGGGTTATATATACGCGTTTATCCCGTCCGCACCCCATAAAAATTTTCAATTGCACCCCTTGGATTTTCGAAACCGAGGAAAAGCAAGGAAACAAGTCTTCCTCTCCCCCTTTATAAGCCTTGAAGCTAAATCCGCGATCCATTCGCACAGTAGAAAGGTTGGTGTGTATATATTCCCTGTTTTTTTTTCGGCGAGCAAGGATTTGATGGAAAGGTTTCAGGTATCTCTTAATTTGATGTGAAGATCAGTTATTTGTTTTTTTAAATGCAAGAAGTTAAAATATGTAAAAGTATTGTGACAGACAAAGTCACTTTAACTATTAATATGCTTTTCTTTTTATTTATTTATTTTACTTGTCATTTCATTTAGTTTATTGTCTATTATTTTTTATAAGGTTTAATAACATACCAGGTAGATAAGATCAAGTACAATGAGTGAGACTATAATCTAGTGTAGATAATTCAAATGAATCTAAGTATTCAGTTCGATTCTAGATATGTAAATCGAAGAATTTGGAAATCGTTTTAATGAGGTAACATCTGATTTACTTGTTTTTATTAAAAACTTGAGTCCTTGTGATAATTTTGGTGCGTTTGATGTTCCAAAACTACTACGATTAGCTGAGATGTATCCACAACTTTACATTTTAGAATTTTCTTATTCATATGCAACGATGTTTAAATTACTTTTGCCTTTTGGTTTCTTTTTGTTGATTATATAATTTTAGTATATTATTTTTGGTATACGAGTTGACCCGACCCGACCCATGTCACTTGACGGATAAATGACCCAAGGAATTAGAGATTCCGCACCCCATGAAAAAAATTTTCGAGTTCGTCACTAACTAAATAAAATAAAATCATGTTAAAAGTTAAACTACATATAATTTGGTACCGTGTTATTAACTTAGTGGGTAAAGAAAAAATAAAAGTTATGTTTGTGGTAGCCTTCCAATATTGTTGGTCCCTAGTATTAACTAACTTTGATACCCTTCAAATGCTTATAACTTTGATACCCTACTACAAATGCTTATAACTTTGATTATCTTATTGTTTAATCGTATGTTCTTACAAAAGATGAAACTGATTATGATTGCGAATCGACTTAATGCTTCTCGCTGTCTTGTTCGTGACAAATAACAATATTTTTATTCAATTAAAATACAGATTACAATACAAAAAAATTAAACTGAACAGTTTACAAAGAAAAAGAAAGGACTAATATATTACATAAACTAGAAAATAAAGTACAAGAAAAAATAGAAACAAATAAAAACAAACAGAAAGGAAAAAACCCGAGATGATTTAGGCACGTGTTCAACACGTTTCCCTTAAAACAGATTTCGAGTTACCCAGGTGAACCCGTCTGTTTCCCAGGGTACAACAGTCTAAGCAGATTGCAATGCGGGGTTACTTAAGCACCTGACACAAGAGTTTAAAGGGCAGAAAAAATCTAGAAAGTTGTTTAAAACAAGGTGGTGGTTCGTGAACATAGATTGCAGAGAAATTTTTCTGTGTTTCTAAATAGAGTACAAAGCTCTGTATATGTAGACAGAAAACGAAACCATCTGAAGCGTCTCATTGATTACAAAAATTAAGTCTGGAATTTATCCAACACTTAATCTCTTTTGACAGTTTAGAATTCGAAATGACTTGACCACACCAGTTAGTTAATCTTAGCCACATACTTGACCATACTAATTAACCAATCTTAGCCACATGCTTAAGCCACACCAGTCCAAGCTCACTTAAAAATACAGAGGCGGCTCGCGGCGAACGTGCGAAGTGTAAAGTGCGCCATCAAAATGTCACATTATGCCCATCGCCCTCGTTCCATTCCTATGCCAGGAGCGGGCGCGTCAGGTGCTCCACACCCTCCTGGCTGTCACTGGGTGTGTCCTATTAGAATACATTCCTCTATAGAATTCTTCATATCAACCAACACATGATTTATTTCTCCACCAATATGGAACAAACACAAATTCCACAACACTAAAGTTTTACCATACACACTTAAAGCTTAGATCTCTCATTCATCTAGCTTTATAATTAAATATCATTATATTAAACATTAATATAATAATTATTTAATTCATAAATTTTTAATAATCCCCCACATGAATGGATATCGACTAACACACTCAAGTATCACAATAAAATTTCAGCAGTTAAGCAATGCAGGATAGGTAATTCCCTTTGAACCCTCATTTGTGATATGCACTTTGTTTCCTAGCGGTTAGTAGACGTGATGTCCTTGAACCAACCCCTTTTTACGTAGACGTTATTAGACATCACACATTATTATTCCTGGTCAGGTTAACCCCTCATTGTCATGTCCGTTTATGATCATGGAGCCCTATCCTGGTTTTGCGAGTGCACTAGGAATTGGACCTCCCACAATTCCATTTGAATCAACCCTACTTTTCTCTAACATAGGTGATTTTACCAAAATCATTAAAAGCCGTATGCTTAACCTCCTTTGACATCACTAATTTTTTTTAAGGATGGACTAGGAAGTACGTAACTCCCTTTGTGTTTTGGGGTACTCCCCCACATTGACCTTAGTTCGTACAGTTAGGTGGTCTTATTGAGCCTTCATAGGATCTCCAATTAGGCCTGTAAACGAACCGAACGTTCATGAACTGTTTTTGAACTGTTCGGCGGGAAGTTCGTTTATGTTCATTAATTTAAATAAATGAACAAACATGAACACAATTTTTTGTTTGTTTAATTAAACGAACGAACATGAACACATGTTTTGTTCGTTCATTTATGTTCATGAACGTTCGTTTATGTTTGTTCATTTATGTTCGTTTATTTATGTTCATTTATGTTCGTTCGTTTATTTTTGTTCGTTTATGTTCATTTAATTAAACTTAACTTTATTTTTATTATTTATTATTTATTTCCTTTTGTTAAGTATCTTAATTCATATGTTCTAAAAACTTAACCTTAACCCTAGCATTCTAACCATATCACTTATCAGGCGCTATCCATATTTCACAGCCCCACCTCCCTTCTTCTACTTCCGGCCGACCACCTCCATGGCCCCGCCTCCAGCCATCCACAGCCCCGTCTCCGGCCTCAACTATTCCGTCTCCACTCTTCAGCCTCCGGCCTTCACAGTGCCGCTGTCTCCCTCATCCCTATCTCCGTATACCACAATGCCGCCGTATTTCGCATCCTCGACATTTGGTCTTGGTTGCATTGTGATGTATTAGACTTGGTTGAATTGTGACAAACCATTATTAACTTGTATTTGTTTGTGTTCGTTTATGTTCATTTATATTGATCATTTGTGTTTGTTTATGTTCATGAACTGTTCGTTTAGGTTTTAAATGAACGAACATAAACGAACACGAACACGAAAAATTTCTTAATGAACTATCACGAACACAAAAATGTGTTCGACTATGTGTTCGTGTTCGTGTTAGGTTAAAGTTAAATGAACAAACATGAACACGCCTATGTTCATGTTCGTTCGGTTCATTTACAGGCCTATCTCCAATCTTCTAGGATAAGTTTTCTGTTGTATAAACTTACTCCAACGGATTTAGTCCCATTCCTTTCGACGACTTATGCACTATCTCTCTGCTTAATCCTTTTGTAAGTGGATCTGCAATGTTATCCTTTGACTTCACATAGTTAATAGTGATAACCCCTGTTGAGAGCAGTTGTCATATCGTATTATGCCTACGTCGCATGTGCCTCGATTTGCCATTATACATTGCACTTTGAGCTCTACCAATTGCCGACTGGCAATCACAATGTATGCAAATAGCCATCACATGCTTAGGCTATCTTGGAATATATTCCAAAAATTGACGTGTCCACTCTACCTCTTCTCCAGCTTTATCTAAAGCAATAAACTCAAATTCCATGTGGACCTAGCTATAAGATTTTGCTTAGACGATTTCCAAGCTATAACTGCTCCTACAAAGGTAAACACATAACCACTTGTGGATTTAGAATCTTTCATATCGGATATCTAGTTGACATCACTGTATCCTTCTACAACAGCTGGATCTTGGCCATAATGCAATCCATAATTCCTCGTGTATCTCAACTACCGTAACAATCTTGTCATGCTCTTTCAATGTTCAGCACTAGGATTACTAGTATATCTACTTAGACCTCTCACAACATATGCTAAGTCTGGCCTGGTACATGACATGAGATACATCAAACTGCCAATGATCCTTGAATACTCCAATTGAGCAACACCCCCTCCTATATTCTTTGACAAATGTTGAGAGGTATCAATTAGAGTTTGAGCCATACTTGTGTCCTCCGAATTTAACTTCTCAAGGATCTTATCCACATAATGAGTTTGACTTAACACAAGACCCGTTTGGGTTCTAATAATCTTCACTCTAAGAATTACATAAGCTAGACCCATGTCTTTCATCTTAAATCTCGCTTTCAACATGTCTTTAGTAGATCTGATCATCTTGTCATCACTCCAATGATAAGCATACCATCCATGTAAAGACATAGGATTACATAATGTCACACCCTCAAATTCCACTTGCGGGGTTTTACCGTGAGGCGCGTGACACACCAGGATCTAAGTCAACAGTCACAATAAACAAACACTAAATGTAATATATGTAAACCAAAACATTAAGTTTTGAACCAAAAACTAACAGCGGAAGCATAATATTGTTTACAACCAAAAGACATAACGTAGTCTGAAAACATTATTTAAACATGCACTAGAACCCTAGACGCCGTGCAAGACCCCGTGCGCCTAATCCATTGACTGCTACCTTAGCGACTTGAGAAAACATGCCAAAAATGTCAACATATAATGCTGGTGAGCTCACAGGTTTTACAAAAGAGTTTCCATAAGTTAGAAAAGATCATTCCTGTTAATACTATGTTATAAGAACCTAGACGTTAAGTATTTTTACTACTACGAGTTGGAAACCATTACTGACATGTAACCCCGGTAAGTATGCCCAGAATGTATGAATCACCGTCATCATCGATGACTCCAAAGGTTAGAGACAATATGCACCCTCCCGACATCCTACCGTCGGGTGGGGTTAGTCAAGCCCAATAGATCTATTCACATTTCCCCCATTATGTATACCCACATATTCATGATTTCCCCCTGGGACTTCCTGATGAAACGCCCGTATAGTAAACAATGATAACCATAGTATAACATGACCTTTAAGAAATGTAAGTATGAAGCATGTTTCTCCCCCGAAAGCAAAACAGTAAAAGCGGGGCTGTGACACTCACCTTAGGTTGCGTTACTTGAAAACAGTTAAATCAACAAGATATGATAGCCCCAAATAGCGGCGACCTATCGTGAGACGTATATAAGTACCTAGACTAATAACCCGTAGGTTAACTAGTCCCCGAATGTCCAGACCATAACCATGTACATTTGAAAACACATTTGACCGTTAAACCGATCGCGCAAGACAAGACCCAACATCCCATTGGTGACCCGACATCCCACGTGTTAACTAAGAATAAGAAATCAAGCAATCACATGCAACTATGCACTTAACACACACACACACATGTTCACTACGTCTATCATACGGGTCATATATAGCATAAACGAGTCCGAACACGTGTTATCAGGTTATTAGACATGCCACGGGGTTCCTAACATGTTCCTAGGTGTCAAATCATGTTTTGGATGTCAAAACACCCTTACAACAGCAAAACACACGATTAGGAATCAAACAAGTAATTAGGAAATTCAACAGGCAATTAGGAAGGCTAATTGCCTCTTTATCAGGCAATTAGAAGGCTAATCGCCCCTTGGATCAGGCGATTAGGGGCTAATCGCCCCCTCTATCAGGCGAGTAGCTCTCCTACTCGCCCTGCAGTACACGGGCCATTTTCTCGCGTTTAACCCTCTAAATCAGATCCGAAACATGTAAAAACACCCAACATCAAACCCAAATCATTAAATAACCCATTCCAAGTGAAAACCTCCAATTTATCACTAATCTAACACCCTAATTGCAATTATTTCCCAAAATGGAAAAGTACTATGAAACATCAAACATGCATATCTTTCCCTAAATGGTAAATAACCAGATCTCATCACCTACAACCTTGCAAATAGTCATTCCACTGCTATTACATCATCCTAGTGTAAACCCTAACATCACACAATCATCAAATCATATCATAACATCCTAAATCCTCAAGAATCACTCAAACGGGTCAAAATGCATATTATCATCAAAGCACCATAATAATTTTTCAAAACCTTAGGAAATCATCTTAACAACTCATACATATCAGTAAAACATCAAACACATGAAATTATTCACGTTTTAATCATTAAAAACCGTTTCTTGCATGAATACTCCACATAGAACAAGTATGAAGGCTTAGACTTGTTTTAGAAACTGATTTCAAGGGTTTTCAAATACACAAACTTGATATAACTAGGTCTGGACCTTTGGGAACATATTGGTTATAACAAAACATTGATTCAATGGTAAGGAGTGAAAATATTTTGATGTTGATACAATGCTCTCATGTTTGATGATGGTTAATTGTAAATCTTAGTTTAAATGAATTAAGTTGATGACTCTTTATTTTGTAGTCTTGAATGTTGTTATTTTAGGTCGGCAAATGTTGATCAGTTTTGATATAAATTTACACCAACAATTGTTAATCGTAAATGTTATGATATTCTTAGTAAGAATGGTTTAATACAACATCTGTTTTAGTAAAGTGTTTGAAAATCATCTGTTTGAATAAACAACTGTTTTTACTAACATCGCTTTTTAAAAAAATGAACTTAACTTATTCTAGATATTTGAAGTTTAATTTGATGAGTAATTGTTTTAAAAAATACATAGTCTTCCGTGTTTTCATATGTGGTTCCAAGTATTTATATATGTTTGTTTAGATTAGATGTTTAAAGTGTTTGTTTACTTTTGATTGTATTTAGTATTAAACATCTGATCAGTACTATTAACTACTGTCGTGAAAGTAACAGATTTTACTAAAGAAATTTTCCTTAAAACAGACGATTGGCTTTTTAAAGTTTTTTTTTAGTAAACAAACCTTCAAATATAATAAAATAGTTTTTTCTTGTCTAATGAAATTATTAATGACCTTAAATGTTTAAAGTTGTAATGTGTTTATTTTGTATGTCGCAAATATACTCAAATGTAACAATTTAATATTTTTAAATTAAAGTAAAATTAATAATCCATTTACACAAATAATATATTTATATTTATTATCTTTACTCCCTTATATAAGCAAAAAAAAAAAAAAAATGTTTTCATGTCTAATTAAGATAAAACATCACATGTTTATCTTTGTACAAATTTTACTTAATAGTATTTGTGTTTGTTAAGAAATTTGATTGTTAAGAAAAAATAAAATAGAATTTGACGAGTTGTTTCAGTGGGAAATTAGCGAAATTCATCATTTACTACGCATGTCAACAAATGTTATAAAAAGTCCCAAAAATAATGATTACGTTTTGAAAGTTACTTTATTAAAAAAATTATTTTATTATTATTGTTGTGTTGTAATTGGCTTTCATTCTATAAAAAATAAATTAAAATTTCCAAAAGTAACTGCCACCTTTATATTTACTTGAAATCCAACTAATAAAGTTGAAAACCAACTATATGAATAGTTATTATATTTCAGCCTATAAAGAGGGATGAATTCCCAATATTCATTTTCACTACTCTCACTTTACATCACTCCATCCAATATGCATTATGATATTACTTTCAACGATGTTTCCACAAATTTTTCGAAAGATTCTTACAATCAAAGGAAAATAGTTTACCAACAGTTGGTTGATAAACAACTTCGATTTGATGTTTTCCGACGATTCTTACAATCAAAGGAAAACATCAATTCATTATTACATAAATACATCAAGTTTCTATTTTAAATGTTTAGTGTTTTTGGATCTGAAAGATATTTAGATACGAGTAGCTGTCGTGTACTGGTTTTCATTGTTTCTGTTTGTTATTTGCTTCGATGAGGCTGGAAAGAAAGATCATTCTCTAGGGTTTGGTTGTTAGCAGGGTTTTTTTATGTTTCCTTGTATTTTTATGTAGTTTGTAAAGTCACACATTGTAATTCTGTTATCATTAAAGTAGTTTCTTCCATTTTGTATTTATTTTTGTTAAATTCAATGTTTAACTCAAATTATGGAATTGTAATTATTCAATTTTTATTGACGTTTATTAGGTAAGCATTTTTAGATAACCATTGTTAGTGACAAAGTCTTTTTACCAAACCAAGTTAAACAACCTTTCTCATGTCCAATTTACATAACACAGAAGTTAAACAGTTATTTATAATATGAAAAACGTAAAACATGACATGTTCATATTTCTACAAATATTGGTAAATAGTATTTGTGTTTGTTTGGAAATTTTTATTTAAAAAAAAGAAAAGAATTTGAAGAGTTGTTTTAGTGGGAAAATTAACTAAACAGTTGAATTTACATCTGTTTTAATCAGCAGTGTTTTAAACACAGTGTTTTAAATATTCTGCTATATTGACAACGTGCTTTGAAACACATTACCAAATATAGTTTTTCTTTCAACTTTAGCTTTACTTTTTAATTTCGTCATCCTCTTGTTTGTTTTAATATGTGTTATCTCAACACAGCTTTAATTTGTCTATACACTTAACTGATATTGTCAATGGAACAGACGTTACGAAATACAGTTTTTGTTTTAACAGTAGATTGACTCTTTAATTTGGTTTTTACCAAACAGTGCATAACAGTTGGTGTGTGTATTTATTTTTTATATTTTGGGTATTAATTGTTTTAAAAGAAAGAAACAGATGTTAGTAAACAGGTTTTCTTAACAGCAGACGATTGGCTTTGTAATTTTGGTTTTAGTAAACAGACCTTAAACTAATTGTTTTAAAGAATCAAACAGATGGTAATAAACAGATGTTGTCAAACAACAGACGATGTGATTCATAATGTTGTTTTTACGAAACGGAGCTTAACATATAAAATTAAAACATACATAATAAAAACCAGATCTACTATACAAACTACTTAATTACATTTTTTTACGTGATCGATTATCTAAAGCTTATACATGACGGAAAAACTAATATAATTGGTCACCAATAGGATATCGAGTCTAGTGTGGTTGTGTCAAAGTCAAAACACTTATGCAAACATACAAAGTCATGGTTTTAACAACCAAGTGTTATTAGACCAACACATTATCAGTCATCATACTTATAGATGTCATATGATAGGTTTCCAGTAATTGGAACTATCACCTCACAAAGTTTTATTACTTAATTGAAGAGCAACCTAAGGTGAGTTTCATGGCCCCACTTTTACATACTTTCTCATGGGGGGAAACATGCTTCACACTCGGTTTTTCTTAAAGATCATTTATTACAATTATTATCATTTGTTTACTTTGCAACTCATCTAAGTCCTACGGGAACTACTAATATGGGTGTATAGCGAGGGAAATATGGATAGATCTATTAGGCCTGACAAACCCCACTTGGGTCAAGTGGACGTTGGACGGGTGCATATTTGTAACACCCCAACCGATGGCGGAAACATCGGGATGTCACGTATTGATGATTGTTCAGTAGCTCATGGTAAATAATAAATTTCATTAAATAATTTAAGTAAGTTACATACAACTGTTCTAAGAATTTGTACATCAAATTGAATAAAACTATGCAATTATCTTCAAGCATCAATTCAAATCTTCAAGCAAGTAGAACCTGAAACATGTTAAGTTGAAAATGTTTTGGGTCAACAAAAGTTGGTGAGAATTACATAGGTTTTGATAATTGAATAAAATTGTTGTGCAATTCATGTGTCATGGCAATCTAGTCCATATGCGAAAACATACTAGAAGTAAATCGAGTGCATAATCAACCTTGTTGACTGTTGTATTGTGGTACATCCCATACGCTCATGGTTCACTCGTTTATATTGCAGTAACAAACACCCACGTAACCTTTGTAGGAGGCACGTATCCGGGTGGGATTGTCAGTCCAATAGATCTATCAATGTATACCGTTTGGTTGATGAATGTTTATGCTAGAATTGTGCTTACCCTAGTCATGTTCAAGACATAATGCAACATAGAAATACACATAGACACATTGATGATTGAATTGCATAAATATTGTTGTAACATGTTTCACCCCAAAAATGGTGATAAATAGAAAAGGGGCTATGTAAAACTCACCTTAGCAAAATGTTATATCTGTTGAAAAATTGAATAATGGTGTTGCCCAAATGTATCAAGTATCACCCTATAATAAGGTAATAAATATGTCTAAGTCTATCAAGTCTACAAATGTACAAGTTTATAGGGCTTCGAATTTGGGGATGAATGCTCGTTAGATTTAATATTAAAATTGTTTGATAATTGAGAGAATTTTTGTAAATAAATAAACAAAAATTCTTTTTATGAGATTTAGATTTAAGATGGTTACAAAAATGTGTTTTAAGTACAAAAATAATTTTTATAAAATTATTTTCTTTAAAATAGATTATTAAATCTATTTATTACAAATTGTCAAATTTTAACTTTAATATTTAAAAATACTAAAATTAAAGAATTATTAGTTTAAAAATTATATTTCTGTTCCAAATAATCAGAAATAATTTCTATAAAATTTTGGTGCAAAAATATTAAAAATTGAATTTATTATGATTTAATTATGATTAAAACAAACAAAAATTGATTAAAAATATTAAATAAACGGTTTTTCTGAAATAAAAATTATTTCAGAAAATTTTATTGTTATAAGAACTTGGAATAATTTTTTTGGAAATTAATAAGATCGTTTTGATATTTTTATAGATTTTTATAAATAAAATAGAATAAACTTGATTTATTTATTATATATAATAAATAAATAAATTTTTGAAAACTAAAAATTGGGTGTTAAACTTTTTCATCAGATTGATACAAAATATTTTTTGTAGAATTTTTAAAAGAGTTTTAGTATTTTAAAATGAATTTTTAAAATACAAACAATATATACTAAAACTTGGAAAAACAAAGCATATGAAAAAAATAGGCTGCTGTTGCTAAGACTCGAACTCGCGTGGCCTGTTTAGGAGCCACCAAGCACAACCACTTGGTCTAGGCCAGTGGTTGTGTCTGATTTCAGTTCGTTTAATATTTATTCTTAGACACGATTACATGTTCTTCCCCAATTTAATAAGAATAAGCCCTAGATTTTGCAATCGTTCGAATCACACAATGTTAACCCAATTAATCATGGGGTAAACACTGAGTGTTGGCCGATCATTAAAAACCCATAAAAAAATTTAGACTTACAAACACGTCGTGTACTCGAATCGATCGTTCAAGGCTCGGGTCAAAGAAACGAATTGAAATCCAAGAACAGAGGTTAGTTAAAAGAAATTGAGAGTTGAGAGAGATTGAGTGGCGAGTTGTGAAGGTTTGGAGCTGTTCAATTTATAGGGATGGGGTCTGGTTCGTTAGATTGGAAGGTTTGACCTCGATTTAATGTTTGACGCGTAAATGGTCAATTGATTATCAATTGATTGATAATTTACGATTAGCTTAATCTTGATAGGCCGGAAATCGCGTATTAGTGGTCAAATAATTATTAATCATGGCCAAATCACATAAATATGGCAAGTTATGATTTCCAAAAAAATAAAATAAAATATAAATACCTATGCTGCTGCTGTTGGTCGCGAAGAAGAAAGGAAAGAGGAAGAGACGAGGGTGGCCTTTTATAAAAATTAAGTTGGGTTTGAAACAAGGAACTAATGTGGCTCAGGTGGTAAGGGACGTTTGTTGTGGGAAAAAGGTCTCCGGTTCGAACCTCAGGTGGAGCGGCCCCTTTTTTCTCTTTTTAGTTAAACAGGTTGTTGGGCTTGGCTGGGTGGGCCGGGTATTTAACTGGGTTGGGCTGGGTTCAAAAACGTTTGGTTTGTGATTTTGTTTAGCCAAAACTATTTTTTTTCTTTACAACTAACTGATTATTATTATTATTATTATTATTATTATTATTATTATTATTATTATATATATATACATATAAGTTGTGGTCGGAAAATATACGTATTAGAACTTGAAAATTTTGCGATGTTACAATATTGTCTTGAACACACAACGGTTACCAGGGATGACGATAACCGAAAAGGCAACACACTTTATTGAGTAACAACACAGTCAACAGTGGTTCCAATCACATAAGTAACATGGCTTTATTCTTGACAACTATACCCCTTTCATCAGTTTTGTTTTTGAAGACCCACTTTGTGCCAATTGGATAGACATCCTTTGGCAGTGGTACAAGTTCCCATATTTATTGGATAAGTACACCGCCGTTCATTTTAGTACATTTATACAGTCACAGGATTGATTTCGCTCATTTGTATGATACATAGTTTACATAAATGCACTGTAGCTTTGCACTTGAATTGTATAACATTTTCCAACTTACTATATGTATTAAAACTAGGAATGCTCACTAACATTTCATATGTTGACAAAACTTATTTTGTACATGTTTCAGGTGCAGTTTGATCTTAGTTCCATAACAATTGGATTTTAGTGTTTGCTTTTATTAATTTATTTCAAATTTCATGTTTTGTTTAGACTTTTGGATTTTTTTTCCATTTCATCCATGTAAGACAATTTAAATTATTCAATAATATATTTACATTTTAGTACCATGTGCCATTGAGCAATCGTCACTACGTTACACCTCGATGTTTCCGCCATCGGTTGGGGTGTTACAGATTGGTATCAGAGCCATGGTTATAGGGAATTAGGTTATTAGAATGCCTTTTAGCCTAGTTTATAACTAAGCTTACATTCACGAGTCCTCTCGTGTTTATTTCTCTTTATCCTATTATTTTCTTTCAAGATATTTTTGCTATGATTCTTTCTCGTTATTCTTTTGGTGTTTTGTTTAGAGGAGAAGTTACTCGTATTTCACAAACAAAACGATATCACCAAGTTAGGAGTGACACCTATACCTTGGTGATTAGTTTCACTCCTTTATATGTTATTTATCTTAGGAATATATCTTTGAGATAGGAGTGACATCCACACCTCAAAGAGCATTTCTTTCAAAAAGGAACTTAACCACTAAGCTGGGAGTGATATCCTTAACTTAGTGATTGGTTTCATTCCACAATCGTTTTCAATTTTGAAATACATCTTTGAGTTAGGAGTGAAATCTAAATCTCAAGGATCTATTTTTGCATCTCGTTTTTAATCTCGCTAAAGTTTTGGAATTCACTATTGATGGGGCACGTGCAATCTGGAAGGGTGAGCGCCTGTATCCTGAGTTTTCTGTCTAGGCCTGGTATTTCGTATAAATCACAATCAGACGAGGGACCCGTATACCTACCTGGGAACTCTTGGGATGAGCATTCACTTATAGGCTAAAGTACGCCCCCACAAGTCACTAGGAAATTTCAAATACTTTAGTTAGTCAAAGTTTCCTAAGGAAACAATCTCAATGTTTTATGTTATTGATATTTATGTTTTGTTTATTATTTGAAGACTCAAATGATAAATTATGAATTTTCTTAAATATTGGTAAATCTATTCGTATTACATACATTGATTTTTATCATTCACGTCATTTTAAATCTTGGTCTTTTAAAACACATTAGATTTACACATACTTCATGAAATGGTTTCATTTTGCATTTTACAAACTTGTATTGCATATTTTAAAGGTCAAATGTAAACCTTTTGTTTTCATATGACGTATCCAATATATGTTTTTGGGAGAAATTTGCAACTAATAATAAGCCTTATAACATTTTTCAAACTCGACTTCTCGTAAACACATGAAAATGCGTATTTACGAAGATTTTTCAAATGAACCTGTTTTGAATCTAAAACACACTTCGATTTCTAAAAAGTTATCCTCATGCATTACTACTATCCTTTCAGCTATATCACAAAGTTTGAGCAAACTACGTTTCTGATAAACGAAAATTTATCTTATTACACTCGCACTCTCTCAGTCGCAAAACTTTTGGTCTAGCAAAATATTGGACATATCCTTATCAGAATGTTACTAATTGTCTTTCATCATATAATGCATATATGTAAAACTAACTAAACCCTTATGTCAGTAGACTATACGTTTGTTCTGCGTACTCTCAATTTCCGTAATTTTCATTATTTAATTCTTGCACCCCTTTATTCATAGTTATTTCTAGCACGTTATTTTTGATTATTTTCACACTGTTCATTTGAAAGAGTTCAACTCGGTTCCTTTCATTTTTTTTTGCGATTACTCGATTTATGCTATATTTTCCTTTCGAATGAAAATTTTATGCTATACTTATATATTTACATGAACGCATATTTGGTATGCATATTTTTCCTGTTTTTGAGCAAAATCCTATTATACTCACATCTACAGCCGAGCACGTATGTTTCAGACCTTGATATCCAAAGCCCTTAATTTTCGGTTCTAAAACAACTTAGAAACAGAAGGAAACAAGTCTAGAACTTAAAATTGATTAAATTAGAAAAATTGATTTTTTTAGCTCCGCGGTCCGCTAAGACAGTCAAACAGTCAAAGTCCCAGTCAAAGTCCTAGTCAAAGTCCTAGTCAAAGTCTCAGTCAAAGTCCTAGTCAAAGTCTCAGTCAAAATCCTAGTCAAAGTCTCAGTCAAAGTCCTAGTCAAAGTCCTAGTCAACTAGTCAATTCATCTTAAAACCTTACTTTATTGTGTTGACCAATTTTAAAGCCTAATTGAATCCAAAAGTAGTATAAAAACCCACTTATGACCCATTAGACTTGGCACCTCTAAATTTATTGTTTCAATTCGATTAAACTCTCCCTCATACTTTTCTTCTAGAGTATATTACTTCTGCATTTGAAGCTTTGATTATAAGCTCTTGTAATTGGCGAATTGGAAGCTTGATATTTTTTCCTATTCGGTTTCTTTTCTTCTAAATTGGACTAGTTTCGTTGTTGAATCTTTGGATTGCTCGCATTTTCATGCTCGCTTAGTCATCTAATCATTTGGCGAAAGTGTGTATTTCCTATCCCCTTTTTTGCTTTTATTCTCTTTTGAGGTGTTACATGTACACTTATATAAATTACACATACAAGTTCACATTTTTACAATACAATTCTAGTACTATGTGCATTTGTTTACAAACGTGCTTTATGCTTAGACATTACATGTAGAATACATTTGTACTTAGTGAAATCATTAACATTGTACAAGCCGACCTTAACATTGGATATCGCTATTGTATTGACAACCCACCTAGTTGATTCTCCCCCTTTTTCATCGGAGAATCCATGGTCATTGTTAAGTTATTATCCATTTATTGGATAAGTACACCGCCGTTCATTTTAGTACATTTATACAGTCAAAGGATTGATTTCGCTCATTTGTATGATACATAGTTTACATAAATGCACTGTAGCTTTGCACTTGAATTGTATAACATTTTCCAACTTACTATATGTATTAAAACTAGGAATGCTCACCAACATTTCATATGTTGACAAAACTTATTTTGTACATGTTTCAGGTGCAGTTTGATCTTAGTTCCATAGCATTGGATTTTAGTGCTTGCTTTTATTAATTTATTTCAAATTTCATGTTTTGTTCAGACTTTTGTATTTTTTTCCATTTCATCCATGTAAGACAATTTAAATTATTCAATAATATATTTACATTTTAGTACCATGTGCTATTGAGCAATCGTCACTACGTTACACCTCGATGTTTCCGCCATCGGTTGGGGTGTTACACCTAGTCCTTGTGTTAAAGATTTTATAGGCCTTGGCAGTAGAAGAATATCCCAGAAAATACCCACGATCTACTTTGGCTGCAAATTTTGAAATGGAATCTTTAAGATTTAAAATGAATCATGGGCAGCCAAAGATTTTGAAAAATGATATCAGTGGTTTGATTTTGAACAAAATTTCATAAGCAGTCTTTTGATGTCTTGGGTTGATTAAAACTCTGTTTTGAACATAGCAAGCAGTGTTTACAGCTTTTGTCTAGAAGGACAGTGGCAAACCTGAATATGCTTGCATAGTTCTTGCAGCCTCAATGAGAGTTCTATTTTTCCTTTCAACCACCCCATTTTGTTCTGGTGTTCTTGGAATGTTGTACTGCCTCACAATTCTTTTTGACACACAGAAATCATCCAACTCCTTATTTTTAAACTTTGTTCCATTATCACTTCAAAATACTTTTACTGGCAAGTCATATTGTTTCTCAACTTTGGTGACAAAGTCCTTCAAAATACCTGCAGTCTCATCCTTAGAGTGTAAAAAGTAAGTCCACGTAAACCTAGAAAAATCATCAAATATAACAAGACAAAATCTCTTTCTTCTTAGACTCATGATTTTAACTGGGCCAAATAAGTCCATGTGCAACAATTGAAGACATTGACTTGTTTTGGACTCATCAATGGATTTGTAAGAGCTTTTATGTTGTTTCCCTTTTAAGTAGGAAACACAATGCTCATCACACTTGAATTCCTTTAATGGAAGACCTCTTACAAGGATTTGTTTGGAGAGAGAGTTGATAGTTTGAAGGTTAGTGTGATCCAGTCTCCTATGCCACAATTCTGTCTCTTTAGTGGAGGCAACAGAAAACAGACAGACATTTGCCATGGGATTATCCTTCAACATATCAACTACATACACATGTCTAGCTAACATTCCATAAAATAGTAAAACCTATTGATCTTGTTAAACACACATTTTTTTTATTAAAACCATGAACTCGCTGACATTATTATGTTCACAAATTTAGCATGTTTTCTCAGGTTGCTAAGGTAACGGATTTTGGACTAGGCGCACGACGTCTTAGTCGCATATGCATAACTTTGAACTCGTCATAAACTTATGTCTTTTATTATCAAGGGTTGTAAACTTTATTTAGTTTCCGCTGTATTTGGATAAAACTTTTAAACAACATGGTTGATTTGAACGTTATTTTCTCATATATTTGTCATTTGTTGTAACCGTTGACTTGGATCTTGGTGTGTCATGTGCCTCGCGGTAAAACCCCGCAAGTGGAATTTGAGTGTGTGACACATTGTTAAATGACATATATGCGTGCCATCAAACGTTATGAATTAGACAAGGTTAGTGAAATGGATGAAAATGGCAAGAATTAAAACCATATGGAAACAGATGCCAAAAAATCATATATGTCCGTCATTTAATGAAAAATGTAAAAGTGGTCACACCTTAGGACGAAAATAGGAATTTATACTGTTGTAATCAAAACTGTTATTGTTCATTCATGATTGCTCAATAGAGATAATAACTTGTGAGAGATATATGCATATTCTTGATGAAGTTTATACTTTGATTATGTTAATACTTCCTTAACAATTAATAAAGTTGTTTTGTAAAATAACGGTTGTAGAAAGGGTCGAAACATATTTATATATCAAGAGGAACACTAATTTATTCTATCATAAATTAGTCTTCTATAACAAAAAAAATGTAAAACATTTAATTATTTCATTAATTATTTACTAATTTAGCTTTCTTAAAATAATTTTAAAATTTCTAAAATATTAAATCTGTACAATTTATAAATCTGAAATTCGTGTTGTTTATTCTTGTTATTATTTTACTTTTATTTAAATTCAGAATATTAAAAACGGATAAATTTTGTTTCACTGACATATAATCCAATGACACCGTCTAATGAAAAAGAAAACCCTTCATCTCTGGTATACCGCAATGTGTTAGTCATAGTGCATTGTAAGTTTCATTATCGATTTCTTAAAGTTATCTTCCATGTTCAAACAACATTTGAAATCATTTGAAATAAATTATGTAGGGATTATTGATGCTTGATGTTTCACAACCTTTGGATCACTTAGGATCTTTGGGCATAGTTTAGCCTTAATTAAAAATTCTATAGTTTAAATTTGTAACTATTGGTTTCTTGTATGAAAGTACAATTTAATCACATTAATATTATCATGATCTTTTGAACAATTATTGTACTACACAATGTTTCCGTCATCGTTTGGGGTGTTACATATATTGTCGAAGGTATGGTAAGATGATGATGGCGATGGTGGTGGTAGTGGGAAAAATGGTGGTGGTGATGGGTTTGGTCAAAGTGAGGGAAAGAGATACAGAAAATAATGAAACTTACAATGTACTATGACTAACAAAATTTATGCAAATTATCCAAAAACGATAAGCTAAATAAACAAATTATATTCACTTGAAAATCAAATCATTTATTTAAAGTTTATTTTCCTTAATATGTAAATTACATTATAAGTTTTCATTTCAACAATTTTTAGAACATTCACAAACTAAACTACTTGTGCACTTTCCATGAGAAGTCGGATCCCATTCTCGTTTGCATTTCTCGTCACATAAGAAGGGGATACACAAGAATCGATATCTTTTGGTGCAAACTTCATTTACTTCGCTTGGTAATTCATTCCCTGAAGGCATCCACACAACATCCATTTTAAACTATGTTTTTTTTTGTAAATAAGAAAATGTAATATAAATACAACGAAAATGAAATTTACCATGAGTAGAAGCGATTATGTTTGCAAGTAAAAAGACCAACAAAATCGAGATGTTCTTCATAGTTAGACTCTTCAAATGATTTTTCTATGTTCAATTGGTATTAGAATGGGTATATATATACACAAAGTAAAAGATTATTGATAATAAATTTAATACAATCTAAGTATATAAAACAAATAATATGTGATATTATGTCCCTGATTAATTAATATATTAAATGATATATACTTTTTAAGAACTCTCATAAATTATACTTGATTTGTGATATATATTAATTGTCTCTCATAAATTATACTTGATTTATGATATATATTAATTGTTGATACAATGTATTTAGGATACATATATAGGGCAATGTTTCTAAGAGAACCAAGTGCTAATTGAGAACTATAAGAACCATTCTATACGACTTATTTTTCTAAGCCAATTGTTTTTCACAATCACCCATTATATAGTTTCATTTTATTTTATATATAATTTTATTTGAAATTATACACATGTGTACATTATCATTATTTTGATTATACATACGTGTACATTATCAAACACATACGCACGATAC
The DNA here is from genome assembly GCA_030844895.1 of Ambrosia x helenae. Classification (NCBI taxonomy): domain Eukaryota; kingdom Viridiplantae; phylum Streptophyta; class Magnoliopsida; order Asterales; family Asteraceae; genus Ambrosia; species Ambrosia x helenae. The sequence goes on along the minus strand of CM061227.1, from coordinate 12,125,543 downwards.
TTGTTTTTCAAATTTAAACACGTTTTCACGGGTATGCGCATTAGAAAAAAAATGTTTAGAACCATAATCTTCATGTATTTATATACATGCATTTCAATGATTTCTATAAATTTCCATATTTATGTAAATATACGTAAAACATTTTTAAATTTTAGACACACACACACATATATATATACACACATACACACACACACATGTATATGTATATCTGTGTGTGCGCGTTGGTTCAATAGAAAACTCATTTTATTGAGAGAACTCAAGAACTTTATATTACCTATGCCACAATTCTGTCTCTTTAGTGGAGGCAACAGAAAACAGACAGACATTTGCCATGGGATTATCCTTCAACATATCAACTACATACACATGTCTAGCTAACATTCCATAAAATAGTAAAACCTATTGATCTTGTTAAACACACATTTTTTTTATTAAAACCATGAACTCGCTGACATTATTATGTTCACAAATTTAGCATGTATTCTCAGGTCGCTAAGGTAACGGATTTTGGACTAGGCGCACGACGTCTTAGTCGCATATGCATAACTTTGAACTCGTCATAAACTTATGTCTTTTATTATCAAGGGTTGTAAACTTTATTTAGTTTCCGCTGTATTTGGATAAAACTTTTAAACAACATGGTTGATTTGAACGTTATTTTCTCATATATTTGTCATTTGTTGTAACCGTTGACTTGGATCTTGGTGTGTCATGTGCCTCGCGGTAAAACCCCGCAAGTGGAATTTGAGTGTGTGACACATTGTTAAATGACATATATGCGTGCCATCAAACGTTATGAATTAGACAAGGTTAGTGAAATGGATGAAAATGGCAAGAATTAAAACCAAATGGAAACAGATGCCAAAAAATCATATATGTCCGTCATTTAATGAAAATTGTAAAAGTGGTCACACCTTAGGGACGAAAATAGGAATTTATACTGTTGTAATCAAAACTGTTATTGTTCATTCATGATTGCTCAATAGAGATAATAACTTGTGAGAGATATATGCATATTCTTGATGAAGTTTATACTTTGATTATGTTAATACTTCCTTAACAATTAATAAAGTTGTTTAGTAAAATAACGGTTGTAGAAAGGGTCGAAACATATTTATATATCAAGAGGAACACTAATTTATTCTATCATAAATTAGTCTTCTATAACAAAAAAAAATGTAAAACATTTAATTATTTCATTAATTATTTACTAATTTAGCTTTCTTAAAATAAATTTTAAAATTTCTAAAATATTAAATCTGTACAATTTATAAATCTGAAATTCGTGTTGTTTATTCTTGTTATTATTTTACTTTTATTTAAATTCAGAATATTAAAAACGGATAAATTTTGTTTCACTGACATATAATCCAACGACACCGTCTAATGAAAAAGAAAACCCTTCATCTCTGGTATACCGCAATGTGTTAGTCATAGTGCATTGTAAGTTTCATTATCGATTTCTTAAAGTTATCTTCCATGTTCAAACAACATTTGAAATCATTTGAAATAAATTATGTAGGGATTATTGATGCTTGAAGTTTCACAACCTTTGGATCACTTAGGATCTTTGGGCATAGTTTAGCCTTAATTAAAAATTCTATAGTTTAAATTTGTAACTATTGGTTTCTTGTATGAAAGTACAATTTAATCACATTAATATTATCATGATCTTTTGAACAATTATTGTACTACACAATGTTTCCGTCAACGTTTGGGGTGTTACATATATTGTCGAAGGTATGGTAAGATGATGATGGCAATGGTGGTGGTAGTGGGAAAAAATGGTGGTGGTGATGGGTTTGGTCAAAGTGAGGGAAAGAGATACAGAAAATAATGAAACTTACAATGTACTATGACTAACAAAATTTATGCAAATTATCCAAAAACGATAAGCTAAATAAACAAATTATATTCACTTGAAAATCAAACCATTTATTTAAAGTTTATTTTCCTTAATATGTAAATTACATTATAAGTTTTCATTTCAACAATTTTTAGAACATTCACAAACTAAACTACTTGTGCACTTTCCATGAGAAGTCGGATCCCATTCTCGTTTGCATTTCTCGTCACATAAGAAGGGGATACACAAGAATCGATATCTTTTGGTGCAAACTTTATTTACTTCGCTTGGTAATTCATTCCCTGAAGGCATCCACACAACATCCATTTTAAACTATGTTTTTTTTCTTGTAAATAAGAAAATGTAATATAAATACAACGAAAATGAAATTTACCATGAGTAGAAGCGATTATGTTTGCAAGTAAAAAGACCAACAAAATCGAGATGTTCTTCATAGTTAGACTCTTCAAATGATTTTTCTATGTTCAATTGGTATTAGAATGGGTATATATATACACAAAGTAAAAGATTATTGATAATAAATTTAATACAATCTAAGTATATAAAACAAATAATATGTGATATTATGTCCCTGATTAATTAATATATTAAATGATATATACTTTTTAAGAACTCTCATAAATTATACTTGATTTGTGATATATATTAATTGTCTCTCATAAATTATACTTGATTTATGATATATATTAATTGTTGATACAATGTATTTAGGATACATATATAGGGCAATGTTTCTAAGAGAACCAAGTGCTAATTGAGAACTATAAGAACCATTCTATACGACTTATTTTTCTAAGCCAATTGCTTTCACAATCACCCATTATATAGTTTCATTTTATTTTATATATAATTTTATTTGAAATTATACACATGTGTACATTATCATTATTTTGATTATACATACGTGTACATTATCAAACACATACGCACGATACTTGTTTTTCAAATTTAAACACGTTTTCACGGGTATGCGCATTAGAAAAAAAAATGTTTAGAACCATAATCTTCATGTATTTATATACATGCATTTCAATGATTTCTATAAATTTCCATATTTATGTAAATATACGTAAAATATTTTTAAATTTTAGACACACACACACATATACACACACACACACACACACATGTATATGTATATCTGTGTGTGCGCGTTGGTTCAATAGAAAACTCATTTTATTGAGAGAACTCAAGAACTTTATATTACACTAGTGGGAGTGCCCGCGCGTTGCTGCGGGTACTTTGTGGGGAATTCAAGTCCTCGACACACCTTGACCAAGCTTCAATGTTGAAGCAGCTAGAAAGTCACTCAAAGCTGATGCACTTTAGCCATAAAAGTGTTTGCAAAATGCAACCAAAACAGCCCCAAACGTACAACAAAATTGCTGTCAAAACAGACCCAAACGCGCAGCTTAGTTGCTGCCAAAACAGGCCCGAACGTGCAGCTTTATCGCTGCTAAAACAGTTCCAAATGCTCAGCTTAATTGCTGAGAAAACAGACCCAAATGCGCAACATTATGGCTGCTAAAATAGCCCTGAACCTGCACCTTTATTGCTGCCAAAACAGACTCGAATGTGCAGTTCTATTGCTGAAAAAACAGGCCCAAACGCTCAACTTAGTTGCTGAGAAAACACTCAGAACAGACTCAAATGCGCAACATTATTGCTTCCAAAACAGCCCCGAACTTTATTTATTTTTAGTTAACAAAGTCAAACAGAACAGATATAAATGTTAAGTGCTATTTAGTGACTTGATCAATTATGTTCAGGTATTCGTTGATTCACTTATTTTGTAGAAAGTAGAATTTGTGGTTTCATGTTGATTGGCAATTTGAACTATAAATGTTAGTTTTTCAGAATTGATGCTATAAGGAGGTCAGGAAACAAAATTAACAGCTAAACTACCTAGAACTTGTTTGAAGCATTTTAATTGTGGAACAAATATTAGATTGCTTGTTAAGAAAAAGATATTGCCAGTTAACTTTCTTATAATAATTATCTCACTGTTTCAATTATATAGCTTACTACGTCTATTGTCATTTACAAAATTCTAATCTTAATCACTCGGACATAGTAGAAACTGTTGGCCTTAAAAATACTGAAATACAAATGAATAGGGTGACATCTACAAATTGGCTTTACATGCATACCCAGTTTAGCACATAGGTTCTCACCTGCTCAAAATCACTAACAGGACATGTCAAGTTGGACCCATTTTCTTATCAAATATTTATTTATTTTTTCTTGTTTGGCATGTTTGAATTTAAACATAATATGAATCAAAACATAAAATGAATCAACTGTTAATATGTTTATGGGTCAAACCTTGACCCAACAACTGTATCATTGATTATATTATAAAGAAACCCCATTTATTATTCTTGTGTAGGTTATCTAATGGAATGACATAACTAAACTTTCACAAAGCAAGTGAACACACTTTCTTTCAAGTTACCTAAAAAAAGAAAAAGTTAGCAACAGTTGACCATAGTTCTGTTTATTGTCACATTTCAAGACTTATCTTCTTAGTTGTGACCTTGCCATGTTATCTTAAAGTTATTATCCATTGGAAACTGCGGCGGGCTGCTCATCATGCGCCTCTACTACGGTACTACCACGAATAAATAAATGAGTAATGTTGCAAACAAAAGCATCGACGACTAAAAAACAAAAAACGATCTCAAAAGCAATGAAAAGTTACCTATTTTGTAACACCAGGGGCATCCTCTTTAGCTTGTCAGTAATCTCCACAACCATCATTAGAACCTTGAATCTGTTTCAAGCAAAAGATCTAACTTAATACTTGGTTGAAGACTTGAAGAAACTGAAACATAATTGAAGATGAAATTTAAAAGGATGGACGGTTTCACTGAATTGGAAAGGGCAATGAAGATGTGAACGCGTTTGGCTATCATCATTCCTTGAAACCGCGGGGTGGCCATTTATTATAGTTCTCATAGTTCTCTATTTTGACCACAGCAGTAAAAACACAACCACCAAAACAACTTTTGTCTACATGCAATCTATTTTAATTTTGTTGGATCAAAGTTACTCAAGACTTACTTATTGACCGAAACCAAATCGTTGGTCGTCGGAAAACCAAGCTGAGCGCCTGAGTAGTTGCAAAGCCATGAAACAGAACACAAACATCCTTGATGTTACCGATGAAAAGAAAAATAGAATCACGAAACTGAAAAAAAAGATTGTCAGATCAATAATCATAAAACACCCAAATATACAATCACATCATGAAGACCAGAAATCTATAGTAAATTTGCAACCGATCGCCTTCATCATTTGAATTCAATTCAAATGACACCAATGAATCATGGGTTTCAGTTTAATTGCTAGCATTCAATTGAATTCGTTTGAAACCAAAACGGTTTACAATACATGAACACATACACATATAACGTGCTCCTTCAATCCCAAAGTCACAAGATCCGATACAGGTTGAAAGCAAGTTAAACTAATTCTAACTCTAGTTTATTTACAAAATTTGAACACATATACCTGTGATTTGAAACCTTCAACCTTGCAACCCAACTTTGTCTTTAACCATTTTAAGCCTGTTGAAATTATGACCATCAAATAACATTAAGAGTGCAAACAAAGAACAACTATTCAGGAGATAAAATAACATCTATTATTTCCTCTAGTCCCATCAAAGCTATAAATTTTGACCTATCTATATAACTGGCCAAAGTTGTAAATTACTCTTCAATAACTACAACCATAAGAATTGTGTATACTAAAATCAATAAGTTGTAACAATATTGCAGAATCACCAATTCAATCACAACAAAATTGATTGCACTTTAAACACAATAAAATAAAAATCAATTTAGTTTGCTTACCAAAAGCTGCAACCACCCATGTAAAGAAAACTTATGTCGCCCCTTGTTCGGATTTGTGATTGGGAAGGAGGAAGAAAGCAAGACGGAGAGGAATACATTAGCGTGTAGGACAGTGGAGTATCGGGAATGACAGAGATCCGGCAGAGGGGTTTTGTTAGCGTGTGTGTGATGGTAATTCTCAAACCACCTCCCAAATAGAATCACCACAATCGAACCCTAAATACAATCATTAGAACTAATCGCCTTCATTGCAGCAGTCGTTTCAGTTACCCCTTGACGACGAATTAATGATGAGCGATTAACCTTGAATTGATAAGAAGTTGAAGCCAAACGCTTCATATGCAGCCTTCAATTGATGGCTAGAGTAAGAGAAACTGACCTCATTTCTTATTGAATCCCATTGAATGAAGGGCATAGCCATCTATTACAAGGATGAGGGTATCAAAGGAATCACATTTTACATGTAAACTAAAAAAATATATAAAATTACTCTAATAACCTTGTAAGTGTCTTAATGTACATCTATGTGACTAATTTACCCCTATCAAACAAGCTTTATTAAATTGTATATGTAGCAACAAAACTTGTACCCATAACAAAATTACAATATGGTATATCACTCCTCCTTTATAATGTACTAGTGGTAATGCCCGCGCGTTGCAGCGGGTTCGTTACGCGAGGAAAATATAGTCAGTATCTTTTTTCGGTACCAGAACTTTCTATGAAGTGGCATCTGAAATTCCCGATATTCAAACGTGTTAACGTGTTTTCAAAGATTAAAAGACCGAAAATATTGATCTAATGTTTTGTTGTTTACCTCTATGTGTGAAATTTCTTTCAACGGCTTATCAGCAAAATAGGCATATAAAGCTCTTAGAACAGCCTGCAATGCACAAATCCATTAAGCCCATGTTTGCATTGCACAAATCTTTCAATGGATGAGTTGGGTAACAGGTAATTTACATACGGTTTGGGTCACGCCCACCAAAAATAATGTTCATTTGTTTTAAAAATGTTAATAAAAAACTAATGCCCTAAATATTATTCAAAAGCTATATTGATACATAAACGTATTAAAATACACTTTACAAACACGTTTAAACCCGTTTTATTTTTAGTTTTTTACCCATTTGTAGAGGTAAAATTTTGTGGTTGCCTTGTCTTACCTGGTGAGATACGACTACAACAGGCGCGCGTTGTCGTTCTAACTCAATAATAACCGGCTCCAACTTATTATATACACAACTACAAACTTTTGACGTTGCTTAAAATACCAAAACTTTAATTATTTACTTTCTATATTTTCAACAGAGATTTTTCCTTTGTATTTGAATTCAGTACCTTTGTATCACATCAAGATACGACTCTCCACGAGTATATCAATACCTAAGTTTGTCTTTCTTCCTTGACCTTTAAAAAAAGACCATTGAATGGAAAGGTATAAAATTACAAAAAAAAAAAATCGAATATTTCATATTTAACATACTCGTATTCTTCAGGCATGTTCTTCTTTATTTCTTCATACGTCATACAGTCACATACACCAGCATTTATCTCATCAAGTGCACACCATTGTATCTATAACGTAAAGAAAGTACAAAAATTTTACAAATGATAAGTGACCAAAGAAGCAATTTATGTGACATGTAAAACTAACCTTGGGGAATCCATCAATTTGATTTGCAGTCAAAATTGTTCGTTGCAATGTGCTTGTCCAAATCTAGGTGCATAAATAAAAAAGCAATATAAAACATTGCAAACTTTGTGCAACAAACATAGAAAATGCAAATAGTAAAATAAGTAATAGTTCTTACACAAGCAATTTTTTGAAGGCAAGATAGTTCATGTAGGCCTTCAATTGAATGTTATAAGAAGAGGACTTGAATTTCACAATCAATCTCATTCAATTTAATCCTTAGGGTTACAGAACTTGAAGGGACAAGAGGTTAATGATCTATATTGATGAAGGAAGAAGGCAAACAATTGAAGGGTATGGATGGAAGAAGGAGGGTAGTATTGTAAAAGTCTTTTGATATTGTAAAGTATGAGGTGGATGAAATGCCTATATTACCCTCTTAAGTGTCTTAATTGTCCCAATTATGCCCATAATACCCTTAATTTTTTTGCTTAAATATGTTGTACATGTTGCTTATTAAGTTGTACGGAAATGCAAATTACCTTGTTGTACATCACTCCTCCTTTATAATGTATTATAGATTATAGATTATAGATATGTGCAATATAAATTACACATATGCAATATAATATGTTACACATATGTAATATATATTGCACATGTGTAACATCTGATATATTAATATATCATATATTAAGTATATTGCATATGATATATTTATATATTACATATGTGTAATATATTTTACCTCTATTAACATATGTATATTACACATATGCAATAATTATACATTACACATGTCTAATATACAACATATGATATATTGTGCATTCTGTTTATTCTGCAGATTGTGTTTTTCTCTAAATAATTTCTTTTTTGCTGTGCATTGTGATTTTTTTTATCCATTGTGCTTTTCTTAGCTGGCAATTTGTGTTTTTATATCCATTGTGTTTTTTCCTACTGCACATTTGTATTTTCTTGTTGCATAGTGTATTGTGTGTTTTTTTTTGCATGAACAATATCCACTTAAAACCCAAAAAAAGTCATTTTTTCAGTTTTTGTATAACATTATGGTACTCGTGGGAAAAATAATAAAACACTCGTTAATTTAGTATAATTTTTTTTTTTTAAATTTAACATATTAAAAAGTTATGTATAGTTAAAAAATGGGGGAAAATATGTATGTGTCATACACATGGGGAGAGAGAATGCCACATTTGTTATACTAACCTTCTAGCCAATTTAGAGAAAAACCTATGTGTCACCTCCACATTGCTTCTCATCCTTTTTTATATTTTCACCCTTTGTACTATATCCTCACCCTTTATACTATACGCGGGAATGATCAAATTAGAAGAAACTTAATGTGAGAACAACAAAAGAAATGACATAACGGTAAAACACTTTAGTTAATTAGTTAATAACACTTTATCCTACACATAAACAAAATTTGTCCTACGCTAATCAAATTACATCTTATACATATATTTTTTTTTTTTACATAATCTTAACATATTAATCATTAGATTTTTTTTATGGAAAAGTTAACAGATTTATATTAAACCAAAGACAGCCAATTACAAGTGATACGTAGGTAAACGGGCCACAAGTTGCGCCGCTACCCCTTTTTGTATTGCAAAACCTACTCTATTGAAAATAAAACATTGGCCCTTAACAGATTTATACATATATCAAAATTATCATATGTTTATCCTACACATATTGTGACATCATACGTTTATACTACACATATGAAATTTAGCCTATATATATCCTACATATAGCGAAATTATCCTTCACTCTAAATTAGGTTTACGTTCGAAAACTACACTTTAGAAATAAATATGAATTTGAAATTTTCTTTTTACATATCGATGTAAAAATGGGTAACTTCACCCTAAAAAAATGAAAAAAACAAATTACGATGATTTTACACTGGTGTAAACATTACAACATACCAATGTTGACTTTTTCAAAAAAAGGAATATTCCCTTGAATATTTTATTCCCCTTTAATTTACAACACATATTCTTTTTTGATTAAATTAAGTTTGTGGTTATAAAGTGAGTTCCCATGGTTTTTCGAACTCAACCTTGTTCTCATTTTTTCCTTTCCCTATATATATATATATATATATATATATATATGGGGATGATCAAATGAGAAGAAACTTAATGTTATAACAAAAGGAAGAAATGCCAGATTATTTGGGGTGTTGCAGCAGTCGCAACTGTTCAAAATCAGACTACCACTGCCATAACTACTTTGATGAATGATTTATCTACTGGAAATGGCACTAGATCACCGAAGTTGATGGATATGATTGATTATCACTCATGGCAGAAAAGGTTTAGGATTCAATTAGATGGATTAGATGGTGGTGAAGGGTCGCAAGTGTTACAAAAGGGGTATGTGCAACCAATGGTGGAGAATTCTAATACCCCTATTGCACAGGATGACATGACTGATACAAACAAAAAGAAGTATGCTGCTGAAAAGAAGGCATACTCACAGTTATCCCAAGCATTGACCACATATATACTTCATCAGTTTGGACCATGTACTACATCAAAGCAACTTTGGGAAGCTTTGAAGAGAAGGAATGATGTCAATGAGAAGACAAGGAAGCTTAGGATGGATGAGCTAAATAAGGATTCCGAGAATTTTAGCTTTGTTAGGAATGAGACTGATGTGTGTGGTTTTAGTAATTAAAAGATATCATTTTCCCGGTGCCAAAAACTTGGTGTTTTAAATTCCAAAGCTGGGATAAATGACTGATTTTTACTAAACCAATTTTGCAAAGTTTTAAATTTATAAATTAAACAATATTTACTTTTGAAATTAAAACCAACACATAGGCAGAGAACCTGAAGTGCATAGTATAGTTTCTTGGTAAGTATTGAGTATCGTATCCCCAAGGATCACACTTTTCCCTACTCAACATTACATCAATTTACTGATCGGGTTTTGAAAAGAAAAACAAAACAGATGGGTTCTTTAAAATAGTTTTTGAAAAAGGTTTTGGTTTTATAAAGGAAAAGATAAATATAGTAGAGTAGTATACTATGCATATCTTGAGGTCCATTGATTAATAGTTAAGTTTATTATTAGAATTAATAATTTAACTTAGTTAATCTTGTGGGGAAGACGAGAGGGACTTGAAGTGCTGACTCCTTGATAGAGAAGCGGAGGCGACTACTCACATAGAATGCTGAACCTCTCTAGCGTGCGTCCACCTGGGTCTCCGCCAGGGCCTCGCGTATAGCGGGCACCTCAAACCGCGGTCAAGTATCTGGTCTTCGATTTTGTCTTCTTCTTAAAGCGGAGGCTTCACTTCCGACCTGGAACACCGTACACCTCGTCTTAGCTCTCGCGTTTCGTACCGAAGGGTCTCACCTTAGAGTCTTCCCGAGTAGGCCAACAACGAATCCCCGTTGGTTAACGAACTAGGTCAATGGATCTCTCTTACAGTTGGTATTAGGAGACCGTACCCTTATTGGTTAACAGCGTTGTACTAACGAGAACTAGATAATGAATCCATTATTTATTTATCTTTATTGTGACCTTAACATTTAGTGATCAATTAAATATTAAGTTGGTTGAATTAATGATGACTTAATTACCCAACCCTTAACCTCCCGAGTTGAATGAAATCCTTGACAAAGGTGGAAACATAATCCTAAAGGCGTATGATACAAATGATCATTGGTGCGCCCGTAGGGAATCCTCCCAGTGCCAAGAAGATAACTCAGTCATCTGGTATGAACCAGAAATGTGTCACTCAGATCTGGTCCACTTCAGAAGCCATTGCTTAGAACCCGGTTTGGATAACAGAAGCCCAAGGGATCTGTCTCACTACCGGTTTCCTCGCCTTGGATCTAGTTCGGGACTACCAGAAGCTGATTAAACCTCTAGTTATTGGTTAAGTTAATGAATTATTATGTTTTCGGATGAGCTCACAAGTGCGTGGGTTTTGACACACCACGGGTACACTCATGAGTTCTCCTAGTAAGTTAATTATTGATTTTAGGTTCAAGTTATCATCAATGCAACCTGTCACAAAGATAAACAAATAAGGATTAGAAGAAGAGGACACCACAAATAACTAAAAATAAACTACTAGTAATAATAATAAAAGTCTACAAATCAAGTGGGTTCATGAATGATAGAAAGATACAACCATAAACATGATCAACACAAGAACATGGCTGCTCATAAACAAGTTATCCATCTTCAAGTGATGTGTAGCTCTCTTGATCCTCACGACCCTCGATATTATTGCATAACTACTCTACGATCCTCTTCTTGGCTAGACCGATCAAGGTACGTCGAAGCCTAATCGGGATGTTAGGATGGCCAGAAGGCCTCCCACAAGACCCCAAGATCTCTGGAAGAAGCTTGGAGTTTGGCCCAAGAGCGCACAAGAAGGGATGAACAAATGGTGAGGGTTGGCTTGCTATTTATAGACCTCCCAGGGTTTGCACGGGCGTAAACAAGGGTGTCGAGGGAGTGCTTGCAGTTATACGTACGTACTGTTGCTACATGGCAGAGTCTGTCTGTCTTTTGATGTCTGGCACGGCCGTGCAACATTACTTGGCATGGGCGTGCAATGCTCTCCAATCTCTGATTTCTTGCCCTCCAAGTTTCCTACGTTGTCTTCTCGCGTGCAGGGCCTTCGTGCAGGTGAGCGTGGGCGTGCAAAGTCATTCCGGGACTAATTTTAGCATTGGTTAAGTCCCGGGTTTGTCTTCTGAACATACAGGGAACAGGCTTGAAGTTTGGTATCTTCAGGAATCTCTAGTTTTTGCACGTTTTCACCCGGAAATCCTTTGTTTCTGTCTTGGAGCTCCAGTTTCCTGTGATAATAAAATAGGAACGAATTAAGCATCAATTATAACTAATGTAAGCCTAATTGTGACCTATTTTGGGACTGTTTATGCCTGTTTTTTATGTTAATTCTGTGAGTCATCAGTGACTTTGATGGAATTAACTACCAGATTTTTCTGGTGACAGGTGTTTCGTTGTTCTCGCCGAGCTGGACCTGTGGATCCTTCTCGGATGGGTAAGTAGAAGTGCTAGGGTTGGGTTCAGCCATGTGGGTGGGCTAAAAGATGGAAAGAACGAGTTCTAGCCGGTACGGATGGTGCCAATGAAAAAACAACGGGTATAACTTACCCGAGAAAGTGGGTAAATTTGGTTTGATACTCATGTTTGCTTAGGTTATAATCCTTTGCTCACACCAATGACCAAATGCGAACCCTAAGAGATGAGAAAAGAGTGTAGTGTGTGTTGAATTTATGAACACAAAGATGTAAGTGGTTCGGTCTTGATCGACCTACGTCCACTGTGAAGGAGATATCTTTTATTACTCGAGAAAAAACAAAGATGATTGTTACAAGTATTCTAAGACTATCTCTCTCTTTGTGTTATTCTTGCATGTAATGTTCGACCCTTTGCAATGGAGAGGTGGTCTCCTAGTTATAGGCAAAGCATGGGCCAGCTATCGTGGCCCATGGTTGAGGTGATGATCTTGGGCCTAAGTCATGGGCCCAAGATGTCTTCGGCCCGTGGAATGGGTGGGTAGCTTGTGGTAGTCAATGCTGATGTGAGAGAAAGTATGATCTGCTCTGCTGGAAGTACACGTGGCGCGACATGATTGGGCGCAGGCAACGCTTCTCCCTGATACAGCATGGTTGACGAGCTGGTGGTGACTGACGTGACGTCTGGCAGTAGGTGGACATGCCTGCACAGTGCCCTAACGTGTACTGTTCACAACAGCATGGGGGAAGCATTAAAGCAGTTATATCACTGTACGTTGTTAGGGGTTGTTGGACCACCCCTAACACGTAATGTCTCTGGTTGGCGCAGAGAATGTTCAGCGCCAGACCGGATCTTCAATCCCAATCTTCCGTACATCCTCGTACTAAAGGTTGATGTTATCAGAATATTCCACGCGTACGTTGACGTGCGAAGATTCCTTTATAATGATGATGTCACCTAGCTGATGTGATCTTGCGCAGGTTTAGTTTGGCGGACATCAGGGGTTTGATGTCCTTATTGGTCTGAAGTTAGTTTTAGCGGATTGTAGTTCCGAGGACTCATTGTAGGTGCATTTTATGGGATAGGATTGCAATCTGCGCCTGGATTAGGTACCCTATGACCTATCCCTTCAATTGGATAAACTAGTAATAAAATTTGGATACATGTACGATGCAGTGGCGAATACATACATTTTTTATACGGGGGCACAATATGGGTCAATTAAAATCGGTGAAAAGACAACGATAAAAAAACTAATCATTAAATATTTAAAAATAATAATAACATACCTCTATTACAATTGTCCTCTACGTGTTTTCATCCTTTGGAAACGCTCAATTGCTTCTTCATTAGTAAGGTTAAGAAGTTCATCCACTTATAAAACGCAAAAAGACAAGAGATAGGTCTGGGTTAGTCATACTACCAGATGGAATTTCACTTGAGGATGGTTCGTTTCTTTTTAACAAATTGTCAAAAAGAGTTCCTAAATGAAAACAAAAATGTTTACATAAACTATAAATTACACAAACAAAACATAAATCACAACTTTTTAAGAGGGTAAAAAATAGCACCTATTTAACTTGATGCAAAGACATATTCAACTGATTAAATCACCAACAAATCAACGATCCAACTCAAAACCACAAATTATAATATATATATATTTGTGAATTAGCAACAAAAAATTGTATTAATATTATGTTATCAAATACCAATATTCTGATTATACAAAACTTAATTAATATATAGACAAAGTTCAAATATCAAAATGTTCATATATCAATAATGGATTACTACACAATCTACAAAAGGAGATACATATTTTAGTATCAATTCGTTTATTAATTTATAGTTAATTATTTATACACAAAATGACAAATTCACAAAAGGATATAGTAAAGTATATCCACTCACAATTTGCCAAATCCATATACAATAGTTAAAGGATTACTCTTCATTAGGTCATCTTCTTCATTTATCAAATATAATTCAAAGAATATAAATTACCAACAAAACTACACCAAGGAGAATGGAGTTATTGTCAAAATTTCAGATAAGCGATGGGAGTCTGACTTATTAGAATGATTGACACCGGTTTGACTGTTCAACTTTGTGTCTATGTTCGATCAGGATTGGTCGCCGGACACAGATTCCGTGACTCTGTTCAAAGACCTCCGGAATATACGATGTCTTTGTCGATTGTTCAATGACCGACAAGGGGAATGGGTCTTCTACCGACTGTTCAGTTTTCAATATAGGTCCCTGTTCTACGCTCTTCAGTTTTCATCTATTCATCCGGTGGCATGTGGTTTGGTAGGAAATGGGCGATTGATTTGGGTGGGCACTAGGTTATTGATTAGGGTGGGCAATGGGCTTTTCACAAAGAAAACTAGATGGGAACTTGGGATTTTTTTGTTGAAACCTATGCAAGTAACGGTAGGCACCATCCTACCTTCATTTGTGGGTGGCTCCGCCACTGGTAGGATGATTCTTTATATATGCAAGACAAGTTTTAATAATGTTTAGGATAAAGTATTAAATACTAATTAATTACAGAGCTAATAATAAACATAAGAAGAGTTAAAGTATTGAATGTTTTACCATTAGACTGTTGGGTGTGCAGACGGGAAAACCCCAGTCCCTGCACTTTTGTTCTGTCTCAAGTGAGCTACACCGCCTCCTACCGCCCTCTCGTCCCCCCGTCTTGGCTGGGACGAGAAGGACGCACCAATCACATAATTTCTTTTTTTTTTTTTAATTTGAACGTTGGATAGCGGTGGGAAGTTCCAACGTCTATTTTGAAAAAAAAAAACGTTTTTACAAATACAAATCAACAAAAATAAACCAAAACCAAACAAAATCATCTCATCCTTATACCGAAATCCTCTCTACTGTCTTATAAACACACTAATATTTTCTTTAAAAAAATACCAAACAATGTCACATCTACCATTGGTTGATTCGTCTAGTTTGTCAAGCGAAGAAAACCGGATTTTTGTGAATGCAGTTTGGGAAGCGGCACAATTAATTGTGGCGGAGGAAGACGAAGAAGTGAGCTCGCAACCACGAACTAGGCAAGCAGCCATAAGCAGAGACCGGGAGGGTCAGTATATAATTTTTGTTAAAATATATATAGCAACTTATTTTTTAGAATGTATATCGCAAATATTTTATGTTTACAATTTTTATCGGCACAATAGTTATATTTATTTACAACATACGTGTAGGTGCATATGAGCGATTAGTAGCAGATTACTTTGCTGATCAACCGGTGTATACGGATGAGATGTTTAGGCGTCGGTTCCGAATGAGCAGTCGATTGTTCGTACGTATTGCCGATGACTTGGCCAGTTGTGACCCGTATTTTACATTACGGTACGATGCTAGAGGCAAATGGGGGTTCACAACTTTACAAGAATGCACAGCAACATTGCGCTAACGAGCTTACGGGATATTGGCCAACTCGTGGGATGAGTCTTAGAATATATAGACAAAGTTCCAATATTACGGGACATGCTTGTGGTGGAACTTTGACAAAGATTACAAAATTAAATCCTTTGTTTCTTTTTCATAATCTCTCTTGAAAGATCCTTTTTAATTCCGTCAACGCTTCATGGATGTTGTTGTTGATTCGTAGTTGTTGAGTCAAATAGTCTTCTATCTTGTCTCTTAAACCAGTTGTTGGTTCATGCAGCACCATATCTAGCAGGGCAATGTTTGTCCATGATTGTTCTTTAACCGTTCCTTCCATCCTCTCCACTTCATTCCTAATATCTTCGTCTTTTCTCTTTTCTCTTAGTGACCAAGCGCTGGATATTGACTTAACGTATGATGTATCAGCAAAATGATAGTATGATCCGTTTGCCATTTTTGGCAGATGAAGTTTAGAATATGTGTACTGTGTGGAATTTATAGATAAATTTTAGGTTGGATATGAACATATTTATAGTAATAATTTCGAAAGATAATTAATTTCATGCGATATTTGGTATAATTATTTAAATATTTGATTTGTACAAATGATACTTGATTATTTCGGCTATTCGGTTTCCAAAACATTCGTCCATTTATGTTTCACAAGATTTATAGACTTTTTAGATACTTTAAACGTTTGGAAATTAAATAATGAGAGAATTACACAGATTGTCCTTTAGTTATACATGAAATTGCATCCTATGTCCTTTTTTTCAAATTTTTGACACCTTATGTCCTTTGTTTTATACAGTTGTTACACTCTATGTCCTTTAGACCAAACCCCAGTTAAAAATCTCGGTTAAGTTGGTCACGTGCCCCTCACGTGAGGGGCAAATCTGTCTTTTTACCTCGTGTCTTCTCCCCTGATTATTTTTATAAAAAGAAACCAACCACCTCGTGTCTTCTCCCCTGTATCCTCATCATCCTAATCCACCATGTATCCATGCCTTGTTTTTATAAAAAGAAAAAAAATCACCATCTCATTTCTCCTTCTCCCTAAAGTCTGTATCACCCCACACCCTCAACTCCTCCCAACTCAAACCACCACCTACCTCTGATCTGCTAGCCCCTGTCACTAACCACAACCATGGCCTGTCCACACCAGAGCAACCTCTGGCCTGTCCACATCAGAGCAACCAACACCGTTGTCACCTCCTACCACAACCCAACCTAAACCATATCTTATTCACCACCTTTGTCGCATTCAAATCCAGCCGCAACTACCCTGCAAACCGTCACCACTACCACCGATAAGGACCACCACCCTCATCGTCACCACTACCATTAGGGTTTCTTCCAGATCTGTAGATTGGCTCAGAGATTTGGGATTTCTTCCAAGATAGTGAAGCCAATACCAGCAACAAATTCCTCGATCATTGAAAAGGGAGTCCAGGAGGTGCATGCCTCGGAATGTGGTGGCGTTGTCGTGCACCACCGCATCACCACCGGATTCTGCAATTCTCACTCTTCTTTCCAAATGTCTTTCTCCCTCTATCTAATTTGGGGTCGTAAATGGGTTATATTTGTGGTGGTGGGTCAGGCGATGGTGGTTGTGGTGTGTGTAGTGGCGGTGCTGACAGTGGTTATGGTGTTGTGGCAGGTTGTTGGTAGTGGGTTTAGGTTTGACAACCTTCTTCACCAACCCAAACCCTTCAATTTCTTTCTTGATGAATCGATGGATAATAAACTCAGATGAATCGATAGAGGTTACAGATAGAGATTTAGGTTTTATTATTGGATTTGGCGGTGGTGGCGGTGGAGAGGGATAGAGAGGAGAGGCGAGGATGATGATGACCAGACGAGGATGATGATGATGATATGGTTTTATTATTATTATTATTATTATTATTATTATTACACAAATTGTCCTTTTATGAGGTAAAAAGACATATTTGCCCCTCACGTGAGGGGGCACGTGACCAACTTAACCGAGATTTTTAACTGGGTTTGGTCTAAAGGACATAGGGTGTAACAACTGTATAAAACAAAGGACATAAGGTGTCAAAAATTTGAAAAAAGGACATAAGATGCAATTTCATGTATAAATAAAGGACAATCTGTGTAATTCTCTCTTAAATAATCATTATAACAAAACTTTTCGTTTAACACGTTAACCCAAGTATAATAACTTTCTAACCTATGACCTTTCATTTCACGCGTTATAAGTGTATAAATTAGTAAACACATCCCGAACATCATCATAAACCATCTTAACATTTACATTTCAATCTTCATCATTTGCATCAATGTCAGCACCAAGTAATAACTATGAAGATGAAATGAAAGAATTTGTTCTTAATCAAATTACAGCACAATATTATCATGATTTGAAGACTACAAGAGATTTGAAGATTTGTTTTGATCATTTGCAGTTGGGCACATTTGATTGAGATGATGTGCAACGGATGTTGAAGTCAATGCCTTCGACTGCTGTTCGTGATTTGTCGTTGTTGTGCAAATCAACATCCGGGACTAAGGACGTTGAATTTTTGGCAAAATTTAAAGATCTACATGCACAACTTGAAGCTTTAATGGAATTGAAGCTTAAGTTTAATAAATACTCTAACTAGATATGTATCTTGATGTTTAACATTGATTATATTTATTTTTGTTTTTAGATTTGTATGTCTGTCAAGATTATATATGCTTTTTTATGTTTTGTGATGCTAAATTGACTCCTATTAAGTTTTATGTTTTATTCAATCTCCATATAAGTAAACATGAAATTTAACCAGTTCATTGCTACCGATGTATCAATTGAAAAATGGATGCCCTCTTCATTTCTACTTGAAAAGATAAGGTCAAATGAAAAGTTTAGCGAAGACATATAAAAAATATGTCTCCTACAGACGTTAGCAAATACATTTTTTCTTTTAATAATAGATTGACTTTTTAATTTGGTGATCGTCTTTTTTGTTTTAATATGTGTTATCTCAACATAAGTTTAATCCGTCTGTAGACTTTTTGTTCCTTGGTTGTAACATTTCAGTTACTAAACATCTGATCAGTATTATTGACTGGTATCGTGGAAGGAACAGACGTTACGAAATGCAGTAATTATTTTAACAGCAGTTAATAGTTGGCCTGCTTATGTTTTTTTATATGTTGGGTTGTAGTAATTGTTTTAAAGAAATAAACAGAGGGTACTAAACAGTGGTTCTTCGCAGAAGACGGTTGGGTTCTTGATGTTGTCTTTACTAAACAGCCGTTAACGTTGGCTTCACTCTTCCCGTGTATTGTTGTCTTTACTAAACAGATGGTTGGGTTGTTGATGTGTTGGTGTTTACCAAACAGCGGTTAAGGCTGGATTCACTCTTCCTGTGTGTTTTCACACGGGATCCCACCTAGTAACTATTAATAAAAGAATTGACTTATGATTATGTGGCATTCAATGGAGGCCTCAACTCCCTCCTTGAATGTGCCACATGGTATCATGTGGGATTTTTTAATTTTTGAGTTTTTTAATAAATCTATATATATATATATATAATTATTTTAGGAAAAAAATAAGAATTTAAATACAAAATTAAATTCTCTCTCATGTTTCCTCCCATAACTTTTAAGCGTTAATATCTTTTATATACGAGATTTTTTAAAGAAAAAAATTACACCAAATTAACGAGCGTTTTATTATCTTTCCAACGAGTACCATAGTGCTATATAAACAAACGGATAAAAAACCGACTATTTTGTGGGGTTTTGTTTTCAAATATATTTTATTCTACTACTAAATCACTACTTAGGGTTTTTATATTTGAATAAGAAACGATAAACATAGCTTCATAGGCAGAAATTCCTTTTTTTTATATTTGAACATGATAACTTATGACAGAGATTTGTTCAAAATAATAATAATAATAATAATAATAGTATTATTATTATTATTATTATTATTATTATTCATTAATCATGTATTGGCAAATCATTAATTATGTTGTCATATTAGATATTTCAACCCTGGGACACTCCCGGGATAAAAGCTAGTATTAAATAAAATATTAATTGTGTTACACCGATGTAGTCATTTTGTTACACCTGTGTAAGGATGACGTAATTTTTTCATTTTTTGTATGTTTCTTAGTTAGCCATTTTTACATCCTTAGGTAAAATTCAAATGTAAAAATTCGTATTTTACGTTGGAATTCTCACGGTTCTCACAACTGGAGTGAGTTCTCAAGCGAACCGAATCTTATATAATATAGAACTTTAAATTTACATAAAATATGCAAAACTTATTTTGATTGCGATATATAAAGAGCTTATTTAACCGTATCATACGTTCTCTCTCTTATTATATCTAGAAATCACTATGTATATATGGCTATTGTATTTGTGCATTGTGAATAAAAATAATTATTATATTATTATATTATTGTTCACTACTATAGTAACCATCACTTTTGACAAAATAACCAAACACTAGATGATCTTGACCGTCCATATTTGACGGTTATTTCTCAAATTAAATCATGGCCATAATAACTTGGTTGTTATGACACAATTTGGTAGTTTTATTTTGGATACAGCGGTTTCCAGTTACAAGTGATTATGCACTTTTCTCGCTTCATGTTGTGTGCAGTTTTGCCCATTTCCCCCCTTCTTCGGTGGTAACCTACTTTCTCCACTCTGTTATCCCTTCCCTATTTATCACCATGTTGATCCCTAGGCCATTCGCTTAATCGTGTATGCTTTGGAGTTTGGATGCCTTTACCATGTCGATCGGAAGCATCTAGCAATCTTATCAGCCTCTCTAAATCTTGATGAGCGGTAAGTTTGTCTTCATATTTTTTAATTTCTATTTCTTTTTCCGCTTCGACTTTTCCTTCTCATTGTTCTTCAGTTTTCATTCAAGAATCCAATTTTCAATGTGTTTCTAATGGTTTTATGTTCCTGATTTAATTAAGTTCATTGTGTTTTCCAAATCTAATTTCTAATCGATTTTGTTTCTAATCATGTCCTCATGAAGGGACTTCTCATTTTTCGCTATGCTCAAGCATTCAAGTATCACATAATTAGAAATCCAATGCAAAGTCCTGAGTTAAGGTTAAAAAGGACCAGAACAAATTCGATACAATTTGTTTCCTTTATTCCAGAACTCCTTTTAAGGTTCCTATCTCTTATTTTAATCCAGTGGTGCAATTCTGTATTTCTGTGTAAATTAGAAGTTAATTTTTGTTGTTTATATCAGATTTGTTCGATTGGGTGTTTTTCAGTGTTGGTAAGTTTTTTGTTTTGAGTAATTATGTGTAAATTAGAAGTAAATTTTTGTAGTTTGTATGTTTCGAACTAAAAGTTGCTTACAGATACCCGCACCCCCAACTTCATGACCGTCGTTTAATATCACTTATGTTTTTCATCTCTCTACAAGTTGTATAATGATGAGCATTGGATTAAAGAACTTCTCAGGTTTTGTAGGTTAAACCTAACACTATTCAATTACCGAATTGATATGTTTCTTAACTTTGCTACTTCAGACATTTAGGTATCCAACTAATTTAAGAAGTTGTGACTGAACTTAATTTGGAGGTTGAGAAGCAATTGGTAGATATCAAACTATATTCCCTTTAGTGGAATAGTGGTAGTTTGGAACTTCAAGCTTTGTTTATATTGGTTTATTTTCTTGCTTTACTTTAGTGATGATGTTAGGATCTAAGTTTGATTTGTTTTGATTGTTTAACGAATGAAAGATGAAAGAAGTTAATCTATAAATGGAAAGTGCAGCGGAATAATAAACTATGAATCAAAACAAAGAGAATAATTGTTTTAGAATCAAATGCTTTCATAAATCTAATGATTACAACGATTTCACAAGTACTCCCCCTCAGCCTGATCACTCTGTGTAAGTTTGTCTAAGAGAATGTTTTGAGTGATAATAGAACAGTACATGCACTGTTCTATTTATAGACAATCTAAACCACTGATGACCTATGGATGACGTCACCTAAGACAGTGACATATAACAGAATAATAACAACATAAAACATATGATAAAACAAACACTGCTACATTGGAAACCTTTGATATCTAAACAACTGATATGTAAACCTCTGATAGCTTGGATCATCTGTTGGAGCCTAAGTGTTGTTGGCTCCAACAGACCTTGAGTCTTCAGTACTTTGATCAGCAGTTGTTTCTTCATCAGTCCTTTGTGATCAGAAGTTGTTCAGATAGTGACATATAACAGAATAATAACAACATAAAACATATGATAAAACAGACACTGTTACTTTGGAAACCTCTGATATCTAAACAACTGATATGTAAACCTCTGATAGCTTGGATCATCTGTTGGAGCCTAAGTGTTGTTGGCTCCAACTGACCTTGAGTCTTCAGTACTTTGATCAGCAGTTGTTTCTACATCAGTCCTTTGTAATCAGCAGTTGTTCAGCAGATGTTGGGGGTACAACAGATGTTAGAGTCAACAGTCTTTTGGGAGACGTAACTTGTAAATGTTGTTCTTATTCTGGATCATATATAGCATGTTTTGGCTTTTCAAATCATCTGTTCTTCTCCAGGTCAGCAGACCCAACAATCTCCCCCTAGAACAGATGATGCCAAAACTCAGTCTTTATTGTTGATCTTTATTCCTCATCAGACTTTCTCTAATTTGTCCTTTGAACTGTAACTCAAAGTTCAATGAGAAGAGGTCTTCAGCATCTCTTTCTAGCTCTAAGTTAAGCAGGTCTTGAAGATCATCTGCACATAGGCCATGTGCATCATCCGTACTCAACTTCTGAGCCTCTCCATCATATCTGAGCAAAGTCAATTCATGGGTGTCTTTGTTGACCTTCCATTTTAGAATTTTTGAATCTAAGGATTTCTTGAGCTGCAAATTTATTTTAGATGAGTTTGGTGATGGAGGTCTCCCAATGAGTTTTCTGAGTTCATCAGTTATGGGATCAGAGAAATAGTGGACTTGGTTGTAGATACCCTCTTTTACAAATGTATCAGCAAACTTCTTCTGATCTTCTTCTAACATCTCCTTCTATCTTTTGAACTGTCTTTTGGTAACAACAGATAGGTCAGATGTTTCAAGTAAGCTGTCAAGTGTAAAGGCCTGTTGAGGTCTCTTAACCATTGGTGCATCATAGTAGATTGGTTTTTTGGGTAGAGTGGGATCAGTCTTTCTATTCTCTTCCAGTTTAATGTAGGTTTCAACAACCCTCAGCTCATCCCATCTTGCAACTGACCTCATCTCTCCATACTTTGCAGCCACAATCTCTTCTCTCATTCTTTTAAACTTCAAGGATCTGGCTGGGTCTCTGCCTTTTCTAAAGTCAGGGAAAGAGACTTTCAAAGTAGGATTCTTGGTCATTTCTTCAATTCTAAGAAGTTCTTCTTGAAGTGCATGAGTGGTCCAGCCTACAAACTGTTTCTTGTTTGCTTTGTAAGGCATGGTTGCCAAGATCTGATCAAGTATAGAGTCCCTTACTACCCTTTCCAAATCACTACCGAGAGGCATGGTAGACATGGAATTGCTCAGGATCTTAGCAAAATCCTCAATCCTTCTCAGTTTGCTAAGCTCTGCTGAATGGATGCCCTGAGCAGTCCTGTCATCCTTCCCTTTGCATTTCTCCTTGATGATCAAATCAGCCTGTTCAGTTTTGAAATTCAGATATTGATCTAAGTTTCTGAGAACAGGGAAATTTGGGAGAGAATGGAAAGTTCTTTTAGATGGATCCTCAGTATTATAGAAGGATTGAATTTCCCCCTTGAGTATATCAAGCTCAAGAGGATACTGAGCAGCCAATGGTGTGATGGATGTGGTGGTTTATGGGAAGTAAAATGAGAAGTGTGTGGTGAAAAGGATGTAATTGGAATGGCTGGAATAGGTGCAGATTTAGGTGTTGAAGTGGGAGGTGGTGAGGTTTGTATATTCTCATCCCGTACCACAAAGTTTGAATTTCTCTTCCTTCTGTACAGGATGAGTGGTGATGGTGGTGTTTGGGCAGCAGTGGTTGTGGTAACATCTGTTGGCACTTGTGCAGGACCAGCAGATGTTTGGGATTTAGGTGGTGAGGTGGTTGGTATGGTTATAGGTGGTGTATTAGGGGTTGTGGTAGTGGGTTCAGTGGTTGGTTCAGTGGTTGTGGCGGTAGTAGATGTTTTGGTGGTAGCAGTGGTTCTAGCAGCAGCAGTTTTAGATGGTAGTTGTCTAACATGTTGTGAAGACATTTTCTTCCTTTTTGTGGAGCCAACATCCCCAACTTCTTGTTTTTGTTCTTTCTTCTTTTGTACTAGAGCCTCTGCCTTGACTTCCAATGTGTCAAGCCTCTTTTGCTTAGCTTCAGCAACCTCTTCAGCAATGACATTTGCAGAGTTGTCAACTTCTTTTGCCTTACCAGCATTGGCAGTTTCAGAATTAGCAGTGGTTTGAACATTGGGTTGTTGTGGTGCTGGTGCAGACCCTGGTTTATTGGCAGCAGACTTTTGTGATTGGCCCTTTTGTGAGGGTGGACATCCAAAGGGATCTAACTTTGGCAATCTATCTCTGCCACTCTCCCCCTTTTTGGCATCATTAGCTATGAATTCATCATCATCTTCATCTCTGAGAATTGTGGTAGGGGTAGAGCCAGTAGTCTTTAGCAAATGGTCTTTAATGGCTTTAATGTCTGCTTGGGTATCTGTGTACCTAGCATCTACCAAAGTTCTGATATGAGCCATGTATGTTTCATGTGTTTGGTCTGCTAGTTTTCGATGAGCTATGATGATGGGGGAAACAGATTTCCATAGCTCACTAGCAATTTCTTCTTTTGATGGTTGACTTTTGGTGAGAACAACCAAGGATTCCATGATAGTCTTGAGATTGGTTTTGATTTCAGCAACAGAGGTTTCAATGGATTGGACTCTATCCGTCAATTCTTGGTATTTTAACCCAACACCTAAGTTAATAGGATCATTTGGATTCCTACCAGTGGTAGTTGTAACTGGTTCAGTACTAGGAGGTGAGTTCATAGAATAAGAACCAGATGCCCCTTTTTCTTGGTTCTGGGGACTTCCAACTGATTTTGGGGTCATTATAGTGGCCTCTTCAGTTGTTGCCTTCAAGGAAGTCTTAGGTATGTAACCACTGTCCTGTTGTGAGACAATGGTCTGTACATCAATAGTGGCTGCTTCACTTGAAAACTCACCTTGAGTTACATGTAACTCAAGGGGTGTAACCTCCTCTCTTCGTGGGCTAGCTAGTTGATTTTTTCTCAGGCCCAGTCACTTGTTGATGTATACTCTCAGTGATAGGTGATGGAGTGGAACTGGGATTGTCCTGAGTTTTATCAATAGCTTCGAACAATGGTTGCATTGTTGGAAGGACATGTGATGGTGAGGGTTGATGAGTGAAAAGAGAAGTAGCCCTGGGAGAAGGGCTTATGAGAATATGGTCAAGTGACTCATATGCCTCATGATGTGTGTCGCCTTGGCTTACAACATGATTGTAACACCCCGCCCCTCTCACCACCAATATTGTCCGCTTTGCCCATCCAGAGCTCACGGATTTGTTTTTGGTTGCCCAAGTGGAGACTTCCCAGGAGGTCACCCATCCTGAAATTTCTCCCACCTGAGCACGCTTAACTGTGGAGTTCTCCTCTCATCCACTAACATTAAGCCCCAAAACGCGTTGGTGATTTAAGAGGCAAGACATTACTTATGAACCAAGGATCTCTCCTGGCCCGGCCGATGTGGGATTTTCCTAGGTTGTCACATTCACCCCCTGTTAGAGTCTCATCGTCCCTGATGAGGTGTGTACCCACCATCCCGAACGGCACAGGAGTGGCTCTGATACCATCTGTAACACCTCGCCCCTCTCACCACCAATATTGTCCGCTTTGCCCATCCAGAGCTCACGGATTTGTTTTTGGTTGCCCAAGTGGAGACTTCCCAGGAGGTCACCCATCCTGAAATTTCTCCCACCTGAGCACGCTTAACTGTGGATTTCTCCTCTCATCCACTAACATTAAGCCCCAAAACGCGTTGATGATTTAAGAGGCAAGACATTACTTATGAACCAAGGATCTCTCCTGGCCACGGCCGATGTGGGATTTTCCTAGGGTGTCACAATGATCCTTTTGTGAGGATTCATGAGGAGTTTGGCTGGGTTGAGATATCTCCAACTATTGTGAGGAAGTACCAACAGTGGTTTCTTGTTGCTTTTGTGCTACAACAGGGTTTACCTCTGGTATCTCATCTTCCAGAGGTCCCTTTTTGGTTTTCTTGGGGGGGGGGTTTGTGGATGGATGTTTCTTTTTTGGAAGTGGCTGGTGTGGGTTTCACAGCACTGGATATAGTGTCATGATTACCAGGAGCAATGGGCTCAGCAATAGAGGTTTTGACAACAGTTGTTGTCTTAACACTCTTTGCTTGTGTTTTAGAAACTTTAACTTTTGATACCTTTTCTTGGGTGTTTGGACCCAACATTCTTGTAAAAGTTTCTTGTGTGAGACTCTTCATTTGAAGGAGTTCTCCCCTTTTGAAATCCTTTTCAGGTAAACCTTTTGTAGGAAAACACTTAAAAGTCTTGGGTATAAGAGAAAAGCATTGTTTGACCCAGACTTGACTCCCTTCACATTTTGTACTAAATCCAGAAACAGAGCATGGGATAGATTGTAGTCAGAGTCTGACAACATTGCATATCCCAATTACTAAACTTTCAATGGATTTCATTGAAAGATGTGGTTTTAGCAGAGAGACAGAAAAGGAGTGTATGAAGAAAAATTTCATGACTGGAGGGAAAAACTTTTTATAAATTGCTGCTCCAGTCATTTGAGAATCATATCCCCTTTCTAGAAACTCAGTGTGAAGTTCAGTCTTAGGGAAAGAATCCACACCTGCCAAATCATTCAGAGAGAAGGTTGTGGATATCAGTTGGGGGGTTATGGTGATATTTGTTTCTCCAATTTTTGAGATAATGGTTGTAGGCTTTTTGTCATGAAGTAAAACCTTAGCATTTAACCAGAATTCATGGAGAGTATCAATATATAAGGGTGCATCAGCGGTTAGGATTGACAAGTATTTTGATTTAAGGAAGACGTCGATGGTGGAGTGAAATGGAAGGTTTTCATCTGTTTTAAACCAGATAAGGAAAGTAATTGTGAGGGGCTTTTTCTTGAAGATCCATTGTAGTGGATTTCGAGTGTGAGGATGGAAGGAATTAAAATGAGGGTTAGAGGTTGAAGAAGGCGGTTTCAGTATTTTGAATACAATGAGACAGTGTAACAACTGTTGTGGGAAAACATGATTTTTATAGCCTCTGATGTGGCCAAAGCTCTGCTTTTGAGAGCAGACGTGGCAAACATCTGATGGAGCATATGTGGCATACAGCTGTTGCTAAAAGACTGATGCAAACAGCTGTTGAGTTTTTTAGATATATATATATATATATAGGTTTAGGTTCTTGTACAAAGGATGAATTGTGTGAGAAGTGTAAGAAGGACTGTGAAAGCGACATGTGGCATCAATTAATTTTAATTACGAGGGTATTATTGTAAAAGTATCTTTAGTCAAAAACATGAAAGTTATTATGGAGTTATTATTTTGAGGATTTTCAGGGATTTCAAATATCTAATCCAACTAACACATAAATCTTATGATCAATGTGTATTGGGCTGATGTTGCAGGTTCGTTGTATGTTGCAGGTATAAAACACAATACAGACTAACGCATAGTGTTTTACTAAAACAAAATGTGGGTTTTTCTACGCACATGGTGTTTTACTGTTTTACCATAAGTTTGGGAGGTATAACACACCTTTGTATATTGCAGGTATAAAACACAATATAGATTAAAATAATTTATCACATGATGGATTTAAAACACAACAACTTGAATCGTATTATAGTTTTTTCCAAATGTTATAAACCACGACTTGATTCATATTACACTTCTTCTAGATATTAAATACCATTGATTTTGAATTGCAATACAATTGTTTCGGCTGTTAAAACACCATGACTGAATCGTAGTACAATCATTCTTGATATTTTTAAAAACACCATGACTTGAATCGTTATACAATTCATTCAGAATGTTAAAACACTATGATCTGAACTCGTTTAAAATGTAGCTACAAATTACTCTTCTTTGGTTTGTAAGATAATGGTTGTTCCTTGATTATCGCACGAGAATTAATTTTCCTCATCAATTTAAATGTTTAAACAAATATAATTACACTTATACCCTTGGATGGTCAAATAAGTCAATGGAAATTAAATTAATTATTATAATTTGCCATTAATGAATCTTAACCATCCATTGAACAATCTAATGGCTCAAAACCCTTCTTACCCTTCTCACAAAAAACACTTTTTTCGTACAAAGTGTAAGAAGTCTATATAGTCATTGTGTTTTAAAGTTTGGCTATAATGTTTTTGATTCCTTTTGCATTGATTTATATAGAAAAGCACCAAACATTACAATTTAAAACACAATCAAATTTATTCTAGACATTAAATTTAAAACACACTGATTACTATCTTCGTAGGGTGTTTTAGATTGCATGTTGAGAATACATTAAGTAGTGTTTTAAATTGTTAATTTTTGTGTTTTTCTATATAATACTATGCCAAAGAAACATAAACATCATGCCTAAAATTTAAAACACAATGCCTATATAGACTTCTCACACTTTGTACAAAAAATGCACTTTGTACAGGAACCTCACCCTATATATATATATATATATATATATATATATATTGAAAACAATTGTTTTATCTGATCAGACCTTTGAAAACAGACTTTTCAACCAAGCAGTGGTTGTTTTATCTGATCAGATGTTTGAAACAAAATTTTCAACCAACAGATGATAAAATGGATGAAACAGTGGTTATTTTATCCTTAACAGATTTTTCAACCCAAAAGCTATTTTTAAGGATGGATTTTGATTTTCTGAAACATTTTAATGTTTTTATTTAAAAAACATTTTTGTTGTTAATCCATGTTTAACATACCAATCCGAAGATCAGTTTTTCAAAGGTGGATGTGTCTAAAGCTTTTGTCAACACATCTGCCAGCTGATCCTCTGTTGGAACATGGTGCAGAGAAATCAAACCTTTTTCATATATATCTTTTACAAAATGATGTCTGATGTCTATATGCTTTGTGGTTGAATGGGAGACTGGATTTTAGATGATATTTTCAGCAGCTTGACTGTCTAGCATGAGTGGAGTCTTTAGTGCATTTATACCAAAATCCAGTAGTTGATTTTGAAGCCACATGAGTTAGGCCATACAGCTTGCAGCAACAATGTATTCAGCCTCTGTTGTTGAGGTTGAAACAACTGCTTGCTTTTTGCTTTGCCATGCGACTAAGGCATTCTCTAGAAATTGGCACCTCCTGATGTGGACTTCCTTGTTGTGTGGCAGCTAGCAAAATCACTATCTGAATAACCTGAAAGCTCAATGTTTCCATTAGCAGGATACCAGATACCAAGTGTGGGAGCACCTTTTAGGTATCTGAATATCCTTTTCACAGCAATAAGGTTTGACTTTCTAGGTGAGGCCTGGGATCTTGCACAGACACAATTAGCAAACATAATGTTTGGCCTGGATGCAGTTAAGTACAATAAAGACCCAATCATGCATCTGTAATGTGTCTGATCAACCAGTTTATCCTTGTCATCAATAGTGAGTAGCTTGGTTGTGCTCATTGGTGTACTACATGGCTTACAGTCATTCATCTCAAATCTGGTTAGTAAGTTTTTTAACATACTTGTTTTGATGAATGAATGTGCCATTTTTGCAGCTGCTTCACTTGGAGACTAAGGAAGCACTGAAGTTCACCCATAGAACTCATCTCAAACTCTGCTGTCATGAGTTCCCTAAACTCTTCATGTAACACCCCAACTGATGGCGGAAACATCGGGATGTCACGTATTGATGATTGTTCAGTAGCTCATGGTGATTAATAAATTTCATTAAATGATTTAAATAAATTACATACAATTGTTCTACAAGAATTCGTATATCAAATTGAATAATACTATGTACACATCTTCAAGCATTAACTCAAATCTTCAAGCAAGTAGAACCTGAAACATGTTAAGTTTGAAAATAATTTGGGTCAACAAAAGTTGGTGAGAATACATAGGTTTTTGAATATAATTGATAACAATAGTATGTACAACAATCACTGTTGTATGATGATAGAGTATGATTCCCGACATGTAACAATGCGTCTTTGTACAACCAAACCTTGTGTCGACTGATGACTAACTCGCAAGTTAGTTAAATGTTATTACTGTTATCGATCATCCCTGAATTTATGCGGGGGGATGGGTTTGTCAGACCTATAGCGCTATAATCTAAACAGGCGGCTTGATCAATGTTAATGATTGTACTGTGTCTTTTTGTTACAGTCAAATGATAGAATGATGTTGTAATTGAATCACAAGTAAATATGAGTAAATGATAGTATAAAATGTTTAAACATGTTTCACCCAAAAAATAGTGAAAAATAGAGTAAAGGGGCTATGTAAACTCACCTTAGCAAAATGTTATGTCTCGTGAAAAATAGAATATTGTGTTGCCCAAACAATGCCAAGTATTACCCTATAATCAACAACAACAACAACAACCGTACCCAGGAAAATCCCACGAATAGCGACGCTATTAGTAGGGTCTGGGGAGGGTAAGATGTAGGCAAACCTTACCCCTATCTTTAGCGATAGAGAGGCTGCTTCTAGAGAGACCCCCGGCTCGACAAAAACAAATGCACACTGTATATCAAAGAATAATTAGGCAAAAAAAAAAAAAAAGTGAATGTATAACATACTATAACATACAAATATATATATATATATATATATATATATAAACATGCATAGAGACCATCCCTAATTCCTAAGAAATATGTCTAAGTCTTTCTAGTCTACAATTATATTCTACGGCTTCGAATTGGGGATAAATGCTCGGTTGTTTTATAAATAAAATGTTTGAATAATAAGAGAAATTTAATAATTAAATAAACAAAAGTCTTTTTATAAAATTTGAATTTAAGATAGTCAAAATAATGTGTTTAAAAGTATAAAAATAATTTTTATAAAATTATTTTCTTAAAAATAGAATATTAAATCTATTTATTACAAATTGCCAAAATTTAACTTTAATATTTTAAAAATACTAAAATTAAAGAATTATTAGGTTAAAAATTATATTTATGTTCCAAATAATCAGAAATAATTTATATAAAATTTTGGTACAAAAATATTGAAAAATGAATTTATTATGATTTATTTATGATTAAAACTAACAAGAATTGATTAAAAATATTAAATAAATGATTTTTCAGAAATAAAAATTATTTCAGAAAAGCTTAATGTTATAAAAACTCAGAATAATTTTTGTGGAAATTTATATAATCGTTTCGATATTTTTATAGAATTTTATAAATAAAATATAATAAACTTGAATTATTTATTATATATATTAAATAAATATAGTTTAGGAAATAAAAATCCGAATAATGATATTTAGGGTATGAACATCATTATGTAAAATTTTTGGAATTTTTGAAGGCTTATAAGTATTTTAAATAATTAAAGTGAATAATTATATAATTTAAACCTATAAATTGAAAAGCCAAAAAAAAAAATGCATAGGGTGGGGCTCGAACCCGTGTGGTCCGGTTCACAAGGCACCAGACACAACCACTTGGTCCAGACCAGTGGTTGTGTTTGGTTTCAGTTCGTTTAATTTATATATCATATTAAAAATCGTGTTCTTCCCCAATTTAATAAGAACAAGCCCTAGATTTTGCAATTGAACAATTCACACAACATTAACCCAATTAACCTTAGGGTTAATGTTGTGTGGATGCCGAACAATAAAACCCACAGAAGAAATCAAACTTACAAACAAGAATTGATTATGATAGCTCAGTCAAAGACCCGAAGTCAAAATACGATCAAAATCAAGAACAGAGGATTTGTTAAGAGAAATTGGGGATTGAGAAAGAATGAATGGCGAGTTGTGATTGTCCAGAAGTGTCCAATTTATAGTGTTGGGGTCTGGTTCGTTGAATTGGAAGGTTGACTCACCATTGAATGTTTATGCGATTGCTTGGCGATTATTGTGATGGATTGATGATAATTGTTCGTGAAATACGCGTAATAGACTAACATTTCGTAATTACGAAGCAATCTACAAATTCCTTACCATGATTGATGGAATCAAAAATCAAAATGAATTCTTTCCTTGTTCGGGTACCTGTGCAGCGAACCAGAAGGAAACAGACAAGAACCCTGGGTTGTTTTAAATAACTAATAGGTTGGTATAGAAACAAGAGGTTGGTGTGGCTCAGTTGGTTACGTGGGTGTGTTGGGTTTGGCTTGGCTCCGGTTCGAGCCACAGCAGGGGCATCCCCCTTTTTTTCTTTTTATATAAATTAGTTAGAGGGGTGGGCCGGCTAACTTGGGTTGGGTTAGTGTTGGGCCGGCCATCATGGGCTCTGGTTGCTGGGCTTATGAGAAAGGAAGGGAGGGTTTTGGTTTGTTGGGTTGGGTTAAGAATGTTATGATTAAATCAACAAATAAGTTTATTGTTCTTCAATATTGTTGTTATTATTATTATTATTATTACATATATGTATATAAGTTGTGTGTTAGGGATAATTAATGATAAAGGTGTATAAAATAAGGCTTTTACGTATAAAAATTTGGGGAAATTTTGCGATGTTACACTTCACACATTTGTTACATGTGGATCCAAAAATGATGTCATCCACATATATTTGAACAATCATTAAATCTTTCCCTCTCCATTTTAGAAATAAAGTTTTATCAATTTTACCTCTTGTGAAACCAATGGATAAGAGAAATGTGGAAAGAGTTTCATACCAGGCCCTTGGTGCTTGTTTGATTCCATACAGAGCTTTGTTGAGCTTGTAGACATAATCAGGATGGAATGTGTCATCAAAACCAGGTGGTTGACATACATAGACCTCCTCCTAAATTTTTCCATATAGGAATGGACATTTGATGTCCATCTGATACACCTTGATGTTGTGGTTGACAGCAAAGTTTAGGAAGAGTCTGATAGCTTCTAGCCTAGCTACAGGAGCAAAGGTTTCATCATAGTCTATCCCCTCTTCTTGTCTGAAGCCTTGAACCACAAGCCTGGCTTTGTTCTTGACAACTATGCCCCTTTCATCAGTTTTATTTTTGAAGACCCACTTTGTGCCAATTGAACATACATCCTTTGGCAGTGGCACAAGTTCCCATACTTGTTGTCTTTTGAACTGAAGGAGTTTTCCTGCATGGCTTCTACCCAGATGTTGTCTTTTAGTGCCTCTTGGTACTTGACAGGTTGTGTGAGAGATAGAAAGCCTACAAAAAGACAGATATTTGAGGATTGGCTTCTTGTGAGAACTCCCTCTCTGATGTTGCCAATGATTTGGTCTGGTGAATGAGCTCTTAGGTAGATTAAATCTCCCTGGTATGGTATGATGGCATTTTGAGGTGATGGACAGAGGTTTGGTGACTCTGTTGGTGTAACATCTGTTTATACTTCTGTAGTACCAACAGATGTTTGAACTGGAAGTGGGGGAATGGGTCAAAGTGGTGCAAATTTGGACAGACTTTTGTCAACAGAGGTTGGACTTTTGTCAACAGATGATTGAACAGTGGTTGAACTTGATAAGGCAGTGGTTTGAGGATAAGACTGGTCAATAGTGGTTGACACAGTTGTGGCAGAGTTTTGACAGGTGTTTTGAACATCTGCTTCCCCTGATGCAGAGGTGACTTTGTAGTGACTTGGGATCACAACATCAAATCAGCAATCTTGTTGTGGAGACTGTGGAATACCTGCACTGTTAGCTTTAGCAGTAATATCTTCAAATTTGAATTTGTCTAAATCAAACAGTTTAGCAGGATTTGCTGGGATTTTTAAGGATGAAAGTTCATTGAACTTTACATTCAGAGTTTCTTCTATTTTCCTCGTCCTTGTGTTAAACACTTTATAGGCCTTGGCAGTAGAAGAATATCCCAGAAAATACCCACAATCTACTTTGGCTGCAAATTTTGAAATGGAATCTTTAAGATTTAAAATGAAACATGGGCAGTCAAAGATTTTGAAAAATGATATCAATGGTTTGATTTTGAACAAAATTTTATAAGTAGTCTTTTGATGTCTTGGGTTTGATTAAAACTCTGTTTTGAACATAGCAAGCAATGTTTACAGCTTCTGCCCAGAAGGACAGTGGCAAACCAGAATCTGCTAGCATAGTTCTTGCAGCCTCAATGAGAGTTCTGTTTTTCCTTTCAACCCCCCCCCCCCCCCTTTTGTTCTGGTGTTCTTGGATTGCTGTACTGCCTCACAATTCCTTTTGACACACAGAAATCATCCAACTCCTTATTTTTAAACTCTGTTCCATTGTCACTTCTAAAGACTTTTACTAGCAAGTCATAATGTTTGTCAACTTTGGTGACAAAGTCCTTCATAATACCTGCAGTCTCATCCTTAGAGTGTAAAAAGTAAGTCCATGTAAACCTAGAAAAATCATCAACTATGACAAGACAAAATCTCTTTCTTCTTAGACTCATGATTTTAACTAGGCCAAACAAGTCCATATGAAACAATTGAAGACATTGAGTTGTTTTGGACTCATCAATGGATTTGTAAGAGCTTTTATGTTGCTTTCCTTTTAAGCAGGAAAAGCAATGCTCATCACATTTGAATTCTTTTGATGGAAGACCTCTTACAAGGCTTTGTTTGGAGAGAGAGTTGATAGTTTGAAGGTTGGTGTGACCCAGTCTCCTATGCCACTATTTTGTCTCTTTAGTGGAGGCAACAGAAAACAGACAGACATCTGCCATAGGATTATCCTTCAACATATCAACTACATACACATTGCCACTCCTATGAGCAACAAGTTGTGCTTTGCTCTCAGCTATGATGGTATCAATCATTTTAGCCACTTCTGGCCCAATAATTTTACACGTTTTCTTAGTGAAGAATGACCCATAGCCTGAACAGTCCCTGAACCCAACACCTTACCTTTGTGATACACTAAGAAGATTAAATTTAAGATTATCAATAAGATTGACATTTTCAAACTTGAGTTTCCCAGCCTGAACAGTCCCTAAACCCAACACCTTAACTTTTGAATCATTACCAAAGGATATATCACCCCCTTCATGAGCTAAGAAGTCCAGAAGTAGGGCTCTACATCCTGTCATGTGCCTGGAGCCTCCAATATCTACATACCATAGACTATCTACGCAAGAAGAAGCTCCCTGCACATTAGTAATGAATTAGTTTTGGTGAGTGTCTTAAGCCAAGTTGGCTTTGGATGGGTCCATAGACTTTTCAGCCTCAAGCTTAGGAAGATGATTAGTGGTTTGAACCAGTTTTTGAACCAAGTTCAACAACTGTTGCTGACCATTTGCCAGTGTTTGTATGTCAACACTTGGTGCAACAGATGTTTGACCATTTCCTGTCAGATGATAGTAACCATAGGGATTTCTGTTCACTCTTGGTTTTGAAGGCCTCTTGGGTTCTTCATAAACATGTGACAGACTATGACAAGGTGGTTGTCCATATCCTCTTGGGTACTTGTTTGAGGTGGAGCATTTGTTACTTGGACATCCCTGGGAGCAGATGTTTCAAGACTTTTGGTAACAGATGTTTGGGCTGGTACATAAGTCTGTTTGGGCTTTCCTTTTGAAGTACTCACCACTTGACTTGCTAGAGTTTTAGCCTTATACTCTTGTATTTTGACATCAAAACTTTTGAGATAAAGACACTCTTTGGTTTTGTGATTCTATTTACCACATATTGAGCATGTCGTCTTAGAATCACACACACTTGTTCCTTTGTTGATATCATATTCTTTTAGAAGAAAACAGTTTTTAGTAACATGATTCCTTTTTCACAGAAATCACAAAACAAGTGTTCAGCCTTCTCTTTCTTTTTCCCTTTTTCAACCTTCTTTTCAACAGATGTTTGAGCATCTGCTAGAAGGTTTTTCAAGGGAATGACCTTTGCCTGTGGTGCTTTCTTACCATCAGGGGTTTTGAAATCAACTGGTTTGAAGTTTTCAAGAGTACCACACTCATCAGACCAAGTAGGTTTAAATTCATATTTTTCAAGTTTAATGAATGATGAGGAACCCTCGGGCTTTTCAAGAATGATTTTCTTGCCATTAAGTTCAGTGATTTTAATCTCTTGACCCTCCAAATTAGTTGGTACTACCTCAACTAACTTTTGTTCCCTTTTGTCAGTGTTTTGAAAAGCTGGAGCAGTGGTTTCAAAACCAAAACCAAACTTCACATGACTTTTGGTTTATTTGTTGAGGAGCATCTCAAAACCTTTACATGATTCCACCCATTTTTCACATTCAACCTGGGTGGACTCAAGCTCCTTTTTACAACTATGATATTTAGTCATCATAGTTTGGAGCTGGTCTTTGGTTATAGTTGCTTCATGTTTTAAACTGCTGATTTTATATTCTTTTTCAGTCAATTTCGATTTTAACTCTTTTGAAAGTTTTTCAAATTGAACTTCATCATCTAAAATTTTCTTCCTTAGGTTTTCACTCACCTCTTTAATGTTAGCAAATGCTATTACACATTTGTTTGAACACAAATCTTTTAAGATTTGAGGAGATACCTTAGCAGCAGCCATCAATGCACAATCACACTTGCACTCACAATCATCACCCCAAGGATCTGAGAGATTCACAACCTCTTCTTCACACGTTTCATCTGCAACTACTGCATCAACAATATCATTAGTCACATTCTTAGATTCAGTCACCACATCCTCACATTCAACTTCTTCCACAATTGTGTCCATATCCATGAAACAAAAATTTTCTGGTTCATTTTCAGCTTTGGCTACAAGAGCAAAATTCTCATTTGTTAACTCATCTGGTAGACTACTACAATCAACAAAGCCTTGTGTGAAGAAACTCTGTTGACTGGTCTCTGCAGGAGCAGAGGGTGGAGTAGCAGTCATTGGCACATGTGCCTGAGCAACAAGGGTTTAAACATAATGGATCTGAGGAACAGTGATTTGGACATACTGGACAGGAACAGTGGATGAGGACTGTGCAAAATGAGCAGTGTTTTGTACATTTGGTCTAGGGGTATTATGGGAAACCTGATAAGTGTTGGTCTGTGGTCTTTGATTTGGATAGGTAATCATAGGTGTACCATGCTGACTCCTACATTCCCTAGCAAAATGACCAAGTCTATAACATTTATAACACTTAATCTTTGATTTATCAAACCCCACCTTTGACCTGCCAGTCAACCCTGGAAATCTTCTGCCAGTTTTCTTGTAGAAGTTATTAGTTCTAACACTGATCAGAGCCAATTGGTGCATAATGTCCATTTCTTCCAAATCATCAGGGTCAAAGTATTTAAGGTCATCATACTCAAAGGATATGTTATCAGATTCCTGGATATCACTAACACTTGCTGTAAAAGCATAGTTGGGTGAATAAGAATCAGAGTTAAAACCAGAGTTAAAACCTGAAGTTATGTCAATGAAATGATCATAACTCTGATCCTTACTATTACCAGGCACCTCATCCTGACCCAAAAGTGTTGTATTACCAAAAACATAATCATCAAACACTTTTCCAGAGTCCTGAAGCTACTTTTTCTGGTTAAGCTCTCTCTCATAGGTCAAGAGCTTACCATGAAGCTGGGTCAGAGATAGGTCCTTGAATCCAATTGAGTTTCTCATAACTATAGCAATAGTGTCCCATTTGTCTGGTAATGATCTTAAAAACCTATGGTTCAAAGTTGAATTAGGATAAGTTAGACCCACCAGTTTTAGTTCACTAATGAGACAGTTAAACCTCTCAAATTGTTGAGTTACTCTCCCTTAACATGACTGAATGTTTCATATTGTTGGTTAAGTATTTCACGGTTGTTTTTAATAACCTCTTCAGTCCCACCAAATTGTTCTTTCAAAGCATCCCACAACTCCTTTGCACTGTTACAGTGTAACAGCCCAGCATAGATATCATTGGGTAGAGCCATAGCCACAATACTGAAGGCCTTAGCATCTAACTCGATTTTTTGAAAATCCTGCTCGGAGTAGTTTTCAATTTTCTTTGGCTCTTGAACCTTGGGATCTTCGGTACTCGGCACCATCAAAACATGTGGTCCAAAGATAACCGACTTCCAGCACCCAGTGTTCTGTTGAGCTAGAACATGGCTCATCCGACGTTGCCAAATATTGTATTCAGATCTGACAAGCATCGGTGGCTTGTTGTTCGTGCCAGTGTTATGTGGATCGTGATTGATTGAAGCCATTCTCTGATTGTTTGTAAAACAAAGTCTATTTATAAAATTATTGAACGTAAATAAACTATTACTCTGTTTTCAATCTGGCAAACAAACGATATCAATAATTGTGAGCTGATCTGTTTATATTAAATTGATTGGTTAGATCGAATTTAATTGACCAAGCTCTGATACCAATTATTAGGATCTGAGTTTGATTTGTTTTGATTGTTTAACGAATGAAAGATGAAAGAAGTTAATCGATAAATGGAAAGTGCAGCGGAATAGTAAACTATGAATCGAAACAAAGAGAATAATTGTTTTAGAATCGAATGCTTTCATAAATCTAATGATTACAACGATTGCACAAGTACTCCCCCTCAGCCTGATCACTCTGTGTAAGTTTGTCTAATAGAATGTTTTGAGTGATAATAGAACAGTACATGCACTGTTCGATTTATAGACAATCTAAACCACTGATGACCTATGGCTGACGTCACCTAAGACAGTGACATCTAACAGAATAATAACAACATAAAACATCTGATAAAACAAACACTGTTACATTGGAAACCTCTGATATCTAAACAACTGATATGTAAACCTCTGATAGCTTGGATCATCTATTGGAGCCTAAGTGCTGTTGGCTCCAACAGACCTTGAGTCTTTAGTACTTTGATCAGCAGTTGTTTCTTCATCATTCCTTTGTGATCAGCAGTTGTTCAGCAGATGTTGGGGTACAGCAGATGTTAGAGTCAACAGTCTTTTAGGAGAAGTAACTTGTAAATGATGTTCTTATTCTGGATCATATATAGCATGTTTTGGCTTTTCAAATAATCTGTTCTTCTCTAGGTCAGCAGACCCAACAGATGAGCAAGGAATGTATTAAATGTTGAATCCAACTTCTAGGGCTAATTGTTATATTTTCCTAATATGGGGTTTTTACCAAGATTGTCATACTCACTCAGTATTGTGATTACAATAGCTTCATCCACAACATTCAAGGTATTAATTAAAATACATTTATTTTTTATGAAGTTGAATAGTAGTTTTATGGCATTTTCGTTATTATCTTTAATTGCAAGGGTATTTTGGTATCTGTTTAGGTGACGACATTGGTCATTTTTGTGCTTTCCACCGTATGACAGGTTATTATGGTTGACACGTGTCTTCTTCAAGCCACGCGTCCATGTGTCTTCGTTGTTTCATTGCTTGGCCAGCATTTGATTTTTCCACCTCAAATTCATTCCACTCTTCAGGTTTGAATTCCTTATCTTCACATATCAAAATGGTAGAACTTTTTCATAATACTGAATGATAGTGAAATTAACTTTTTGTTTTATTTTGTAATAGGCATTGTACAATAACCTGTAAAGAGGTTTCCGTTGTCACAGCCAATGACACTTCTGATCCAATTACCTCAATCCAAATATTGTGATTGCCAAAATCGATTACTAGCGGCAGGTAAAATAGACTTTTTTGGTACTTTACTCAAAACAATATGAGTTGAGTTCTACCAATATATATACGCTAGATTATACCTTGGGAGCGTTTCAGGTTGAGAAATCTAATATGAGTATATGACATATCAATTTTTCATATAAAATAGACTGATGCGCTTTAGAGCATTCACATCCCCTACACCAAATCTCCTCCATCAAATTACACTAAAAATCACTACTCCACCCCTAAATCTTCTCTCTCCTAATTAAAATAATAATACTTTTTCAAACTTTTATCATTATATTTTCTCTCTCCTCACTCACAACCACTTACAAAAATATTAAAATATATATATGGGTGAATAGTAACTTTTCATATATAGAGGTGAACAATGCTTTCTCTAATATTTTCTCTCTCCTTCACTGACAACCACTCACACCCACCCCATATAATTTGAGGGAACCCCTCACATAATTTGGTTCCCGGGTTGTGAATGCTCTTACAGTTACATGCAGAAAAGCTTCAGGTAGCACCTAACCTAAAACAATTAACAATATATTTCCAATGTTAACGTCTAACCTTAAATAATGTATAATTCTAATGTTAATCTAACCTAAAACAATGTATAACTCTAATATTAATACCTAACCTAAAACAATGTACAACTCAAATGCTAACACCTAACCTAAAAAAATGTATAACTCTAATGTAACTCTAATATTAACACTTATTATCATAAAGGCTAGAAAAATGTACAACTCTAACATACAAATATTGAGACCTAACCTAAAACAATGATTAACTCTAGTAACCTATTCTGCTCTAGTTGAAAATAGAATTCATATTTACTGGTTTGAACATAATTAGTAAATGAATTACCTGAACACGTGTTTTTTTCTTGTATAAACAAAATCCCACAAAAATAATCATTTTTTCTCCGTTTTTTATATAGCACGATGGTACTCGTTGGAAATATAACAAAAAGCTCGTTAATTTGGTGTATTTTTTTCTTTAAAATATTTCGTAGATAAAAGATATTAACGTTTGAAAATTATGGAAGGAAACATGAGAGAGAAAAATCCAATTTTGTTTTTAAATTTTTTTTATTCCTAAAATTACTTAATGCCACATGGCATCCTAAATGACACTCACAAGGGGGGAATCCTATATGAGTGTCATGTATGATTTAGACATTTGATATATATATATATATATATATATATATATATATATATATATATATATATATATAAATAGGGCGAGAGCTTGTCTTGGATGAAACTCATAAATCCCGGTATTCTGTTCACCCTGCCTCCGAAAAGATGTATTAGGATTTGAAGATGCTCTATTGGTGGCCAAACATGATGGCTGATATAGCCTCCTACGTGAGCACATGTTTGACTTGTGCTAAAGTCAATGTGGAGTACCAGAAGCCGTCTGGTCTCCTGCAATAACCAGAGATTCCTGAATGGAAGTGGGAACGGATCACGATGGATTTTGTCACCAAACTACCGAGATCATCCAGTGGTTGCGATATGATTTTGGGTGATTGTTGACAGGTTGACAAAATCGGCACACTTTCTACCTATTAAGAAAACTTACGGACTTGAGCGGTTAGCTCGCATTTACCTTAAGGAGGTAGTCTCTCGGCACGGGGTGCATGTCTCTATTATCTCTGATCGTGATTCTCATTTCGCTTCGCGTTTCTGGAAGGCCCTGCATAAGGCCTTGGGTACTCAGTTGGATATGAGTACAGCTTATCATCCGCAAATTGACGGTAAGAGTGAGCGGACGATTCAAACCTTGGAGGACATGCTTCGAGCATGTGTTATCGATTTTGGCAAGGGTTGGGAGAGTCGCCTACCATTGGTGGAGTTCTCTTACAACAACAGCTACCATTCTAGCATCAAGGCAGCTCCGTTCGAGGCTCTTTATAGACGGAAGTATCGGTCTCCTCTTTGTTGGGCCGAGGTGGGCGAGAGTCAGCTCACTGGTCCGGAACAGGTGTACGAAACTTCGAAGAAAATCGTACAAATTCTTAATCGTTTGGCAGCCGCACGGGATCTTCAGAAGAGTTATGTCGATTGTCGTCGCAAACCTTTGGAGTTCCAGGTTGGGGACTGGGTACTTCTAAAAGTTTCTCCATGGAAGGGCGTCAAACGCTTTGGAAAGCGTGGCAAGCTTAACCCTCGTTATATCGGGACGTTTGCAATCCTGGAACGGATTGGACCGGTGGCATACAGACTTGATTTACCGATGGAGCTCGGTAGTGTTCACAACATCTTCCATGTGTCTAACTTGAAGAAGTGTTTAACTGATGAATCTCTTATTGTTCCACTTGAAGAGATCAAGGTTGATGATCGTCTTCGCATTGTGGAGGAACCGGTTGAGATTCTTGACTACAAGATTCATAGCCTTCGCCGGAGTAAAATCCGCATCGTTAAGGTTCGTTGGAACTCGAAGTGTAGACCGGAGTTCACATGGGAACGGGAGGATCAGATGAAATCTAAGTATCCTCATCTTTTTCCTAAGCGTGTATTTGAATCTAGACATGTTACCGCTGAAGCTGAGTGAATCTCGGGGCGATATTCCTTTCAACGGGGGGATGATGTAACGAACGGTAAATTTTCTTTTCGTCTCTTTCCTTTTTGGCTTCGTGAAATTTTCGGGACGAAAATTCTTTCAACGTGGGGATGATGTGACACCCGACATGTTCAGCTTAAACATTTTGCAAAACATATAAGTCTACCTTAGCGAAAAACATTTATTAACGTACTTAATTGGGTCAGTTGAGTAGGGTCATGTACGTACTCTCCAAGGTTCAATGATCTGAAGGATCATTGGGGGTTGTTTTGGGTACACACTAGTCTTGAGTCCCTTTGTTGGTGAAATTACATTAATTGGATTAAGTGTTATACATAGATTAATATATACATTTAATATAATGTGAAAGTACGTGTTTCAAAGGTGTAAACCTGATTATACGTGATTCTATATGATTTATCGATTTCTTATAGTATTATGAAGTTTAT
The DNA here is from genome assembly GCA_030844895.1 of Ambrosia x helenae. Taxonomy (NCBI): domain Eukaryota; kingdom Viridiplantae; phylum Streptophyta; class Magnoliopsida; order Asterales; family Asteraceae; genus Ambrosia; species Ambrosia x helenae. The sequence continues at coordinate 12,082,966 of CM061227.1, read as the reverse complement.
AAAAGTTTAACTTTCATAAAATATATAAAATATTATAACAAAACATATAGCCTGATGAATTATTTTTATATGTTTTCTATTTAATGTGTTCTAAGTAATTGTATAATTAAGTGTCATATGTTTTCATAAATATCACTTAACTCTTGACTTCATTTTAATTAAATATGGTGTTTCAAAGACAAAATTGCCCCTAAAATGTAATTATTTTATGCATTGGGTGTTGTTTCATAAGCAATTAAATTTGTACCTCTTAAAATTTAAGAAGTCCTTGCCAAATGCTTTATAAGATAGTATAGATATAGATATAGATATAGATATAGATATCTAAAAAATAAAAAATAATTTGGTGTAATTAAAGACAAACTTATTAATATTATCTTGTACAAACTTTTAATATTACTAATGGATTAATTGTACATGACTAATGTAAAGTCTTTGATATTACTTTGGTTCATTAACTATAATGTGGTGTAATTAAAGACAAGTTCAAAAAACAAATTTACCTCTAAAAAGTAGTTAAGATGTGCATTAGGTATTATATAATAAGTAAATATACTTGTACTTCTTAATTTTTAAGAAATCATTAGAAAATGTTTTATAGGATAATATAGATAGGAACATATTTATTTTGCGGTTCTTGCTATTCTTAGCTTATTAGTTGTCTAAGTATCGTATGTGTATGTGTATATATATATATATATATATATATATATATATATTTAAAGGCTAATTTCTTTTAATACTTTAGTCTTTAAGACTTGAATTCAAGACCCCCCACAACTTAGGTGTTTTAAAGATTTTGTCTTTACCAATCTAATGAATCATCACCCCCATTGGTAAGTACCGTATATATTTAAACATGACAACTAATCTCTCTTACCTAATCCATTATTTTAATAGAAAGCATCATTCTTATTCTACAAAGTAAACTTCATATGTTAACTAAATGGTCTTGAATTTTGTTTCCAAAAGTTTTTTAGTTTGAGAAATTCGTCATAATAAAAAAAAGTAGAAGTATATTTATATATTTTTTATTATTTTCCATACCTTTATGCATTAAATATTGGGAAATCTATTAATCTATTATCTATCTATTAATATATATAAAAGAATTGAACATTGCTGACGTGGCGTGCAATGGTGCTTTCAATCTCTCCATGAAACTGCCACGTGACATCATAATTGAAATATTTTAGTGTTTTTGAATTATTTCCATTTTTAATTAAATTGAGATATTTTAGGAAAAAAGAATTTAAAAATAAATTTAAAATTTTCTCTCTCATATTTCATCCCATAATTTTTAAACGTTTATATCTTTTATATACGAGATTTTTTAAAGAAAAAAATTATACCAAATTAACGAGCGTTTTATTATCTTTCCAACGAGTACCATAGTGCTATATAAAAAAATGGAGAAAAAATCGATTATTTTTTGTGGGGTTTCGTTCATACAGTAAAAAAACACACAAAGTGTTCATGTTATTCATTAATCATGTTTTTTCTTTTAAACCAGATTTTTATCTACGATGTTGAAAATCAGCCCAATCGCCATGTTATCATTGGAATTTTACTAGGTATACTTCATCAAGAGAAGCTAGGAGAAAGAATCGCGCAACACTGCAACACATGGTGTCAGCTTATAGCAATGTTATTTTTTATTTATTTAATTACAAGAGTAATAAATATTACTATTAGTATTAGTATTATTAGAATGGTTATATTTTTCAACCCCGGGACGCTCCCAGGAAGAATTGATAGTTGCTGCGTGGCGTTCAATGGTGGCCTCAACCATCTCTTGATTATGCCACGTGGCATAATGAGATGCAATGGTTGTAACTTAAGTGTTTGTTTAGTTGATTAGGTTAGGAATTATAAGAGCCATTAGAATGTGAGAAATTAGAGAGATGTTATGAGTTTTTGAATAGTTGCAGCTTACATAAATGATTCTTTAGATGATTACTGATTAGGTTTTAGGTTAGGGAATATGAGTTATTACTGATTAGAATACTATGAACATACAATGATTAAGAGATTTTGTGGTTAGTTAACTTGAGCCATTTGCAATAGCTTATCACGTAAAATCAGATTTTTGAACCCCGGGACCCTCCCGGGGTAATCAGCTAGTATTATATATTTAAAAACTTTTTATATATCTTTCTAATGCCATATGATAATCTTTAAATTAGTAAAAAAGAGGGTCAAACGTATTTTTTTTTAAATATACAGATAGTTAAAATAAAAATTTCCTATAAGAATATATCATTATGCCATAATATTTATTTATCTATATCTATATCTATATCTATATCTATATCTATATATATATAATAAACCAAAGCATTTTTAATGACATGTCATAATATTATGCAATCTCTCTTTTGAGAGATGCCACATAGGATGTGATGTGGCAACTCTAGACCAATTAAAAAAAAGAATAAATATGGTTTTAAATATGATTTAACATAATCTATTAAATACCTAATCTATTAAATGTAAATATTAAAACTTTATTATTTTCTCTCTCATGTTTCCTCTCATAACTTTTAAATGTTAATATCTTTTATATACGAGATTTTTTTAAAGAAAAAAATTACACCAAATTAACGAGCGTTTTATTATCTTTCCAACGAGTACCATAGTGCTATATAAAAAACGGAGAAAAAAATGACTATTTTTTGTAACCCGACAGGTATTGTGTCAGGTTTGGAATTAGTTTAAAAAAATTGTGGGTTTGGGTCAGGCCTGGGATTAGGTGATAATCGACCCAATTACCCCTTTTTTTTATATTAGAATATGATAACTTATGGCAGAGATTTGTTTAAAATAATAATAATAATATTCATTAATCATATATTGGCAGATGCCATTTTTATAATTTAGATACTTCTAAATTTATTCACTTTACTTAGATTTCTTAACCCGGGATGCTCTCGGGGTATAAACTAGTTTATAATATATAAAATAGTTTTTTAGATTGCATTCAAAATTTATGAACGAAGATGACTAATCCCTTTAATCATTTGGAGCTCACTTTTAGCTAATTATTCCATAACACGTAATTAACCTTATCTTCATAATTATTTAAATGTGATTATATATTTTTATTGATCCATTAAACTATTTATAATTATTTAATTTCGTCACCACTCATAATCAAAAACATATTTCAAATGTTAGGCCGGTGGGTTGGCGCCAATGATTGATCATTGTTAAGCCTTTTGGGTCCATGGTCGGTGCTTCCAAACATTCTATATACATAAAATTCAAGTTGTATTGATTCCAAAAATTAGATAATATCAATATATGTCTACTATTTTATTTTTAAACTTTTCTAGTTGGGCACTATATAACCCTTTGTTTAGGGACTAAGAACTCACAAGCTTTAAGCAAATCAATCATCTAATTCTTTGGCATTTTGAGTTCATAGTAAGATCTTAAAAGTCTAAGAAAATGGTGAAGTTGACATTTGGGGATTTTGGTGACTCATTTAGTGTTAGCTCAATTAAGTCATATGTGGCTGAATTCATTGCTACACTTCTTTTCGTGTTTGCGGGTGTAGGATCAGCTATCGCTTTTGGTTAGTTTTTTTTTTCACCCAAGAATTTTAGTTTTTTTTTTTTTTTTTTGTGTGTGTGTGTGTGCGCCTTTGAAGTTAAGAGATTATAACTAGTTGAGTATGACATATTTATATAACTAGCTAATTGAGTAAACGACATATAATTCAATTCCTTTGTTGTTTCTAGTGCGAGCTTTAATCAAATTATTAACAATTAAGCTGATCATAACATGCTTTTCATTTTGAAACTTTGTAGGTAAGCTCACAAGCGATGCACCATTAGACCCTGCTGGTCTAGTAGCTATTGCAGTGGCTCATGCTCTTGCGCTATTTGTTGGAGTGGCAATGGCTGCCAACATCTCTGGCGGCCATTTGAATCCAGCTGTCACCTTTGGATTGGCTATTGGTGGAAACATCACTATTTTAACCGGCTTATTTACTGGATTGCCCAGGTGCTTGGTGCCATTGTTGCATCATTCCTTCTTCAGTTTGTCACCGGTGGATTGGTACAACTTTTTTTTTCCTTGTGAAACTTGTTATGTTGTGTTAATCTCAACTTTTTGGTTTCAAAATCATCAATATTTGTTATTTTGTTATTTGGCAGGCCGTTCCAACCCATGGAGTTGATGGCATTAACGTTATCCAAGGAGTAGTGTTTGAGATTATCATAACCTTTGCGCTAGTCTACACAGTTTATGCAACTGCAGCTGACCCCAAAAAGGGCTCACTTGGAACCATTGCACCTATTGCAATTGGTTTCATTGTTGGAGCTAACATATTGGCTGCTGGCCCATTCAGTGGTGGTTCAATGAACCCCGCTCGATCAACTGGACCCGCTGTTGCTAGCGGAGACCTCTCACAAATCTGGATTTACTGGGTTGGACCACTTATCGGTGGTGGTCTAGCTGGGCTTATCTATGGTGATGTATTCATTGGATCATACACTTCAGCCCCCACCGAAGACTATGCTTAAGAAGTTTAGTGGTTTTTATAGTAAATTGTGTTTCATATTTCTTTCATGGTTGAAATTGTGACATCCTCTTTGTTGGGGGATCATTTTGAGAATTATGGAAGCTAAAGGTCAACTTTGATGAGGTACTCACATACCTAATTCATGTTTGACCACCCCATAACCTCAAGTTTGTGCTTTCATCTTTGCTTTGTTAAATTCTAAGCTTGTAATCTTGAGATGTGAATAAGAAGTGTGTATATCCCCTTTTGAAACTTGAGTTCTCTGCATCAAGATATTAAATTGAGGAAAAAAACCATAAAGGAAATAAAAAAATCATAAAGCATTGAGAAAAAGTAAAAAGGAAATAAAAAATAATCATAAATCATACCCAGGCTTCTAAACAGGTTGTGTTTGCGAACCGGGTTGAACCCGAAAGCTTTGCACGAACCGAACCGAACATGACATGAACCCGAAAATCATTTTACACACATGAACCTGAACACATGTGTACTTGAGGGTTGAATAAACACAAGCCATTTGAAATTTATTTAATTTAAATATTATGCTTTACAAATTTACATATTTTATTTTTAGAAGCATATATGTTCAAACTATGCCAGTTTTTAAACTTTAAAATTTTGGTATAAATATAATAGCCAAATACTTTAAGTTATTACATAAAACACATTCTTAAAAAACAAACAAAATTGGGTCAACCCACGAACCATTTGGGTTGACCCAAAAGCAACCCAGTTAGCTATACATGTCCATGGGTTCGACACGCAATTGACCTGAACTCATTTAGACTAAGTCAAAACATGTAAATTTTGTGTCAGGAATTCACACCCCTAATTAGGGGTGTTAAACGAATCGAATAACGAATTTTTGAATTATTCAAATCGAATTTCTCGAATTTTTAATATGTTTACTTGAATTCGTATTCGATTCGTATCGAATTCGAATAAATTCGATTTAGTTCAAATTCACCATAAATAATAAACTGTATAATTTTTAGTTTTAAAACTAATACAAACTCATTATTTTTAATATATAAAATATAAATCTACAAAACTGATAAACAACAATATATCAAATACGGGAATAGTAAAAATAGTAGAGAGTATAGTTTGTTAGAGTTTTGTGATGTGTAAGGTAAACTTGTAAAATATGGTTATGGTAAAAGTTGTAAACACTATGGGTTCTTAGAGTTTGACCAAAATTTAGAAGTTCTTTTTTTTCAATGTGTAAATTTATGTATATAATAATGTGTATGTGTGTATATATATTTAAAAAATATACATGTACAGTTTTTTATTCGAATTTCGAATCGAATCGAATTTAAAATCATAAATTCGTATTCGATTCGTACTCGATTTACTGGACTCGAATTCGAATTGAATCGAATTTGAATTCTTAATATCGAATCAAATTCTTGGTAATCGAATCGAACTAGGTCGAATTTTGAATTTTTCGAATCCGAATCGAATTCTGAACACCCCTACGGCCCTAATTATACCATCCCAAATCACAACATAAAGTTGTGACAGTTTATGTTTTTCACTCCAAACATGAACAGCTTGCATTTGGGGTTTCAGTTTTTGGTGTCCTTATACCACATCCATACACGTACATATGTCACAGGTTTAAACACTTACCAACACGATAAAACACATTCAAATGAGTATTTGGATCTGCAGAACTCCAGGTTCTTGTATTATATATTCAAACCCATTTTCTGTAAGTTTGAATTTCTTATACACATAAAATGGAACTTCCACAAGACCGCACCTGCTCTATTAAGCGAAATACTAATAGTTGCTGAGATTTAATAAAGTGAATAATATAATGATAGATGCATATATCACATTCAAAACACTAGGATAACGATCACGTAAATATTATGTCTCACGTAAATACGCTTGTATAAATGTAAGACATTTGACGTAGAATGAAGAATGCATATGCGTTGCATGTTGTGCAAAGTTTATACCCGGTGATGTTTTTTTTCTCTAATGGATATAACTCATTAAATTGAAAACAAGCCAAAAAAGTTGTAACACAGCCAGCCTTATTGTATTCACAATGCATAAAACTATTCTAAATATATAGCATCATAAACATAAATATTTAAAGATTCAAAAGAAATAAGTGAGTCGGGATCAGTGATAAGAGTCGAATTGATCATCTCAATCAGATGTTCAATTACCTCTCTGCCTAGGTTGAGCAATTATCCCAAAGTATCTCCATATCTAAGTTTTTTTTATTATTGTGTTCTTGTATTTGGAGATATGCCTCAGGCCAACTATCCCATGTTTTTCTCTATTTTATATAATTAAATTTTCTAGTTCCCCATTAGACGTGCTGTAGATGCACCCATTTTCCAACCACTACATACGCAAATTGGCTCAACTTAGAACACATTTGTGTGAAAAAAGGAGCAAGAACTCACGTGGCTTTCCATAATGTTTGAAGCAAATGATGTATGCGTACCCATCTTCAGAAACCTCGCACGCCATTCACTCAGTTTCTACACAAATATACCAATGTTATTTGATAGAACATGAACATCCATGGACTTAAGTTTAAATCATTGATGCCAATACCATAGAGACCATATGAGTGAACCTCTGAATGCTTTATATATATATAGAAATTGAAATACAGTAATGTTTTCAATGTAACATCATATAATAATAAAGAATCAAAATTACTGAGGTAATTAGTTTGTTACTTCAAAAAACAACTGTCCTGTTGTCTTCGTATGGTAGAACACGTAGCTCACAGTAGGATTTTAGTGCTTTTAGAAGGCATTGTTTCTCAAGATTCTCTGATTTCTGTACAAAACTCAGTAGATTATCCTTGTGTGAAACTCTCTCTACCTGAAAGGCCAAACATAAAATAAGATTTAATGTAGCCACTATAATTACTCAGTTACTAGAGAGGTGTTTGAATGTGCTTCTCGAAAGCGAATATATGTAAATGATTAAAATCAGATAATTAGCTCTAATAAAAAAAATGCTAAAAATAGTGTTTGGACGTGATCAGTCTATCGTTTGAAGTTGTAATAAAACTCATATGTTTGTGGCAAATTCTAAAAAACAAAAACTGACCAAAAATAGTCATTTCTTTTTGTGGAAGAAGTAGAGGTAGTTAGTCAAATGGAAATATGAGTCTTCAATTGGGCTAGAAAGTTTTACTTACCCTTAAGATTTACTGTACTGGGTATAAACTAATTGTTTGACCCCTAATTCCGTTAATAATTAGGATTAGAAGATAATCGCTACAAACAAATTAAATAATGTCCCAAATTGAAAATCCAAACACCCTAACTCAAGTAACTTTCCTACTTCATTGGGGTGGCATTCTAGAGTACTGAAATTGTAAAACAATCATCTTTCTCATTAAAATTGACCATGTCAGCTTTTATCATACATAACTCTTTATTTGCAACCCAATAGGCCTAATATTATAACTCTGTTAGACAACTGACTTGCACACTTAATGAGTTTAATACCCGCTAGCAATATTCTATAGCCAATAAGTGATATTCTATAGACCATCCATATATATGCTATATATGACTAGGAACATGACACTCTAGCCAGTAGCCACTACCAAGTCTCCATAACAGCATTACAATTCAAATTTTTGGATCAATATCACAAAATACAAGCTTC